>OX451208.1:28877634-30196075 GCA_949628255.1 Macrophya alboannulata
CCCTTCTGGCAGATAGCGGGTCAAATTTTCCCAGATCTTAGTCGCCTTCTTACTACCAGAAGGACGTAACCCTCAAAAATTGAAAATATGATGTTTATCTTACTAGATGTGTATAACATCACCGTTTTCGGAATTTGGTAACCTTGTTACAGCCGGAAAATCACAAATGAGAGTCACCGTGTGAAAAACCAATTGAACAAAAAATATTATTTATAGTTAATTAAAAAAAAATTAATAAAATAAAAAAACACTCATACAGTAACTTTTAGTTATGCTCTTTCTGCTGTAATAAGGTTACCAAATTCCGAAAACGGTGATGTTACACACACCCGTGTAGAAATTGGACTGTGGCACTGGTCGGGTTCTAAATAGTTTGCCACACTACAAATAGGGCCCAGATCTGGTTGAACTGTGGCAGCCTCTTAGGGCCTCGGCTAAATGTTCCCGTTTTAGATACTGTCCCCGATTGGGGGCTAATCAGGCTAGTAATCATTGCACCATACTTGCGCCACGATTCCGTCTAGGGCTGTGCCCATACTGTATATTAGGGTGGGCCAGAAAAAACTTTTAATTTTTTTTTCTTTAGTTACCATGAAAATATCGTCCAAGATGACGAAAACAAAATTCTGGTAAAGTTTGAGCTCTTAATATTAATATTAAGAGGTCGCTCATCGTAATTTTTGATTTCCCATTTAAATAACACAGGAAATTTTTTTTTTTATTTGGAATTTTATTGCGCTCGAACGAATTATCGGCCAGTGGAATTGATAACATATACTCGTAGGGAATTAAACGATCTACAAAAAAGATCAGATATGATTGCTTGCTTACCCGACTCGTTTAAAAGTTATTCGACGTTAAAGTTCGACCTCAAATTGTAAATGATGACTTTTACAATTTGCTATACTCTATCGCAGAATAATAACTCAAAAACATAAAATATCATATTTACCGTGAAGTTTATCGAGTGTTTTTCGGTAAAACAATAAAATTTGTACGAAATATCAATAATCGTTGGAAAACCGATTTTTTTCTACACTTAATTTTTGAAAAAATTCGCAATATTTTATTCACCTGAGTAGTCAGTAACTACTTATATATAATTTGCCGAAGAAGGATAGGTTTTGTGGTCATAATTGGTACTTTTAATTTGCTTTCGCACTAATTCTGCAGCAGTTTTAATGATCCTCAATCGTTCATCTTCTTTCTTCTCTTCTTGATGCAAATACCAATATTCGTCAACAGGAAACGTTCCGGTACCGGAATAACAAATAATGGTATCTTTCCGAGCACGTGTCACTATCGTTATATCTTCGTCATATTTTATTTGCAAATACTTTAAAATAGTTTTACCGGATAAGATGTTATTTCCTATTTTTTGTAATTCTTTGACTGTAAATTGACATTCTTCGTGATTCTCCATATAATTGTAAATTGCCTGCATTGTATTTACAACAACTTGATCGGGTGTATTACTGGACGTTGATTGCCGTGGTTAATATTTAAATTTGTCGAAACAATTTTTGTGATAACGAGCATTTACTTCAACTAGAGACGGGATTGGATCAATTAGAGAAATCACACTCGTTCCCAATTCATCGTTACGTTCCCGAGCAATTCGTACAAGTTTTTCTTTCATTAAATCGTCTGATATAACATACTTATCTGAAGAACATTTAGCCCAATTTTTATGACAAAATATACACAAGGAAGTAAAGTCAAAACTTTCGATTGAACTAGACCGTGAAGATCGCCCTGAAGCTGGAGAATGCACTACTTCCGGAATTTCCTTTATCAGAGTAGAATACTTTAAATTACACTGTTCATGAATAACAATTTCGGTTTGTTTTTCAAGCCAATTCCAATTGTTGTCACCATATTTTCGACTAAGAGCGCTCAGAGATTTAATCCTTTTCGCTTTAACAGTTTTAAGGTCGCCAACACTTAACGCTTTCTTGCAAATAAAACAGTTCTTGGTAGTATCCATGTTTGTAACATTGTAATATATGAAACAACTTGTGTAGATAATGTCGTTATTTAGCAATTAATAAATGAAAAACTATAAGTTTAAAACAATATAAAAATACATGCAAAGCTAAAGAAAGAAAATAAAATATTTTAGTCACAAGTACAAAAACTCACGAAACACTACTGAACGTTACAAGAGTTCACTACCGAATGACGAACGCCCTAAGGAAAGCAAGCAATAGCTCACTAAACCGAGCATGAGACAGAAATTACTCCGGAAAACATCAAATAGTTAATACTTTCAAAGCAACGATCATATTCTGTATTCCAATATGAATAATAATTAAAGAAATGGTAAGATTGACTTTAACGATACAATAAACAAAAAAGAATTGTAATTTCAATCACTATGTACTATGTTGTACTTTCGACATCTTAAGAAAAACCATAAAATAGGTAATAATTGAAGAAAAATTCAAAAATCTCATAAAAAAATAAGGTTAAAAATATTAAAAAAATATATTTGTATAGTTCAATAATCGGGTAATAAAAATGTCTTGAAGCATATTTGTCGTGACATTAATTGTTTATGAGATATAAGCGTTGTAAGGAATAGACAATGTAAACTTTTGTAAATAAAAGCGTGTAATTAGTAAACTATAATAGATAAACGGTAGATTAAAATTTTATTAGGAAGCTTAACTCATGCTGCACAAAAACGACTTGAAGGTCGAAAACTGTATCTGCAATAGTTGCAAAGTTACAGCAAGTTGTTAGTTAACAAATCGAGTCAGCGCTTGGACTTAGCCGTGTTCAAAAATCAAGACAATTTTTTAAAAATAGAAAAAAAATTTTTTTGCCATATTGTTGCAGGTCGCTGTTTTTGTAATTTTTTCATGTTCTAGAAAAAAATTATAACAAATAAAAAAAATAGTTTATAACAAATTTTTAAATAAACAAATGAATAAATTGTTGATGAAAATAAAATTTTTTTTTGCTATTATATTGAGAAATGCAAATGATGATTTTTAGAAAAAAAAACGATTTCTTAATAATTTATTTGAATGATAAAAAATGAGCGAAACGATTAACAACAATAAGATAATGTTTTTAAGAAAAAATTTTTTTTTTAAAAATCATTATTTTTTAATTACAACCATATGGTAAAAAAAAAATTTTGAAAAACTTGAAATTTATGAGTTTGTTTAGAAACAATTTATAAACAAATGACATAAAAAAATTGAAACTGGTATTAATTTATGTCTAAAGCAGAGTTGAAATCAGTGATAGTTTAACATATTAAAAAAAAAATTTTTTTAATAGCAATATTTTGAATTTTCAATTTTTTTTAACTTTACAAATTCATAATTAACAAAATAAAAAATTTTAACAAATTTTTATGACGTCATCTTGTTCAGTATGCTTATAAAAAAGGCTCCAAGAAGCAAAAAATTTATAGCTTTATTATTTAAACTTTGATACCGGGTTTTTTAATAACGGAAACCCGGAAAAAATTAGTTAGTTGACAATTGCATAATTTTTTGAAAAATTGAGATAAACATAAAATTCTAACGGCACCGTATTCTTTGAAGTCTCTAGATGACACCTGAATTTTTTCAAATTTAGAAAAAAAACATTAAATGACACAAAAAAATTATTATATGTGCAGTACTCTCTATAGTGGCGGCGCGCGCACGCTGAAACTGCCGCGCGGAAGCCTACTTTCAGCGTTGAATTAAAATTATAAATAATGGAGCTAGAATTCCGGGAGTCGGGACTTTTTCATCGGAAATTTCCTTCTCTTTTAGGATATTTTTTCCAAATTTCGCTATCACTTATAGTTTTTGAGTTATAGCCAAAAAACGAAAGGGCTTTTTTTTTTTTAGTTTTTTGTTAATAACAATCGTAATTTTGACTGGCAGAAAAAATCCAAAAAACTCCTTTTTCGGGGTGCGATTCCGGATCGAATGAGCTATCGCTCATATTTTTACGAGACCTGTAACGATTTTTCGCAGGAAACCAACTCCTTGACTAGACTACAAGTAGAGTAGAATTAGTAGTCTAAAAGTTTAGATACGAATAGTTTTATTGTAATATGATTTTTTTTATTTTTCTTAAATTACAAATTATTTTAACAAAAATTAAATTATTATCAATGTTATAATATTAATATAAGTACTTTTTTATGATTTTCTCCTGTATTTTTTTTTCTCCTTTGTCTCCAGAGGGACGTTCCTGACGCAAAATACGGGAGAAAATCATAAAAAAGTACTTATATTAATATTAGCTGACTCGTTGCATTTAGCGGTGCCGTGTGCAACGAGTGTCTTCTTAAAGATGGAGAGTTGGATGTGGACGGCCAGGTATCAGGTAGAAGATAAGAGTAGAGATTTGCAGTAAAGGAGAGAATCGTGTGAATAGTTAGAGGATTGAAGTTGAGGTAAAGGTGGGGATGTAGTTGCAGGGAGAACGTGCGGGTGGTGACACCCGGACGTCACAGAAACGTGCAAAAAGATCAACATTGAAGAGCAAAAAAAAAAAAAAAACAAACGGCAAATCTATTTGCCTAGAACTTTTCATCCGATCATTTTTTTTCGCATAATTTACATTCAATCATTCTTAAATGGTATCTTTATTTTTATATGTAGAATGATCGCTCCAATATGTATGTGTATGAAATAAATGGAGAGATACATTCGTTTGTGGGTCATGATGACATCTATTCTCAATCAATAATGAGCACACAGACTATATTGCGCTACTAATGCCATATATAAAATCTTGTTGACATATCCGCAAAAAATTTCTCCTGGTGCTTACGACCTAATGGTATTACTAACGCGATATTATCCTGATTTTTACTTTTAATTGAAAAACTATACCTACTTTTGAATAATCCGCGAATTTCACAAAGGCAATATTGAAGAGATTCTTCTTTCCAGTGCACAAAAAACAACAACATGCTCAATTTCGAAGCTTATCAAGTCCTTTATTGTTGATGGAATCAAGTTCTTTATTATTGATAAATATAATAATTGAACTACTTTGGCGGTAGAAAATGTTTGGATTCGGGGTGAAGATATCTTTCAATTTTTATCGAAAAAACTTCAAGTTTCTAGTCAAAAATTGGGAGCTTCTCCACTGCCGGTCGATCCAGAAGTCGGATTGAAATGAGGTGTGGAAAAGGTTCATTCTCCCAACGTACAGAAGCGACATGCGATAACTCAAATCTTTCTATCGCGCCGGTCCTGAGATCATGGAAGGAGTTTGTTCGATTATCAATTGATCACTCGTTTGTCGGGTCAGTTGGCGGCGGAACCCCATACTTATACAGGGTGAGGCGATAACTATTAGCAGTAGAAATATTTCAAATACATGAAATACCGAGTGACGTTATTAGTAGGACCATACAATCAATGCGAATCAGATTGCAAGCATGCATTAAGACTGATGGCCATCACTCTAAGTACATTTTATAAGAGTAAGTGGTTGCACCGTTTTTTCAATTGATTTAAAGCTGAAAGCATTAAAATTTCTATTTTATCGATTTTTTATGCTGAATCTTGATCGGTCACGACGAAATTTGGTGTGAGAACTTATTCACAGTTCCTCGATGAAATTGTGAAGAAAAAAAATAGTGGATCCATTTGAGAAAATGGAGGTGACTTTGAAATATTTGGAGCGCCCCCACCTGGATAAACCTCGTAGCCACTACTTGATGACCCCCTGTACGAACCATGCAAGTTTTGTAGGAAAAGTTTGAGCCTAAGTCTGGCAAGGTAGAAAATATTTCTACTCCTAATAGTTATTGCCTCACCCAGTATATACAGGGTGATTCACATCCCACAGGAAAGATTTCAGTTTTGGACTCCTTACCGAAATCCAAGAATAAACTTCCTTATCGAAAATGTCGAGGGTTCAGCCGTTTTGGAGTTACAGAAGGTTTTGTCCTCCCCATGAGAGGGCCGTGTTGTGCCTCGCTCAGTCACGTATTGAGCCTGTAGAATATACGGTGCCCCCTGCATATGAACTTTGACTGTGGAATTTCGGCGTATGCGATTTTGAGGTATCTTCTAATGTCAATCGACGTCTCCGCTCCGTAGTTTTCTCTGTTCGGGTCGTTCAATTGGCGATTCTCTTGCCCCACGACTTTTTCTCCGTAAACGACTTTGTCTAGCTGGTCAGACCGGCGATTCGCGTCATACAGGTCGTTCGCTCCGTTGTTTTCGCTATTTCTGTCATCAGTTTGGTAGTTCGCTGGTCCCACGTGTTTAACGCTCCGTGGACGACCTGGTTAGCCTGACCACTTGGACAACGTCATCTACATAGCGTTAGCTACGTGGGACCCGTGAACTACTAAACTGAGGACCGAAATAGGAAAAACTACGAAGAGAACGAGCTGGATGACGAGAATCGTCAGCCGGACTACCTGGACAACGTCGTCTACAGAGTGTCGGACACGTGGGGCACGGGAACTACCAACCTCACGACCGGAATAAGGAAAACTATGGAGAGAACGAGCTGGATGACGAAAATCGCCAGTCTGACCACCTAGACAACGTCGTCTACGGAACAGAAGTCGTGGGGCAAGAGAATCACCAATTGACATTAGAAGATACCTCAAAATCGCGTACGTCGAATATTTTACACCGTATATTTTACAGGCTTAATACCCACGTGACTGAGCGAGGCACAACACGGCCCTCTGATTGGGAGGACAAACCCTTCTGTAACTCCAGAACGGCTGGACCTTCGACATTTTCGATAAGGAACTTTATTCTTAGATTTGGGTAAGGAGTCCAAAACTGGAATCTTTCCTGTGGGATGTAAATCACCATGTGTATATGTATTAGTTATTTATGTACCTTGGGCGAGCCTCGCAGGATTATGCTTGAAGCTTATGTTTTCATCGTGGGGTAGTAGAAACAATAGAAACAGAGGCTGAAAGCATAATCCTGCGAGGCTCGTCCATGGTACTTGAAGAATTTTTCACCTCTGGCGCACGTATAAGCCGTACACAAAAAGCCCGATAGAAACCGATAGAACCGGAAGAGATCCATACCCAAAAACCGATTTTGCTATACGGTTTTTAAACCTGAATCTTTTCCGTATGTATACGAATCTGTCAGTTTCTATCTGGCATTTTTAGTATCGAGGGCTTTTAATTGAATTAATGGATTATCAAAGAAACAATCGTTTATTAAGTTACAAACATTATATTTTTTACGATGTTTTCATCAAATATATATAGGTTAGAATAATATTTTTCTTATAATATAATATTTGACTTAATTTTAATATTAGGTATCACTACACTGTTGGAAAAATTGTGTATTTATATATAGGTTAGAATAATATTTTTCTTATAATATAATATTTTACTTAATTTTAATATTAGGTACCACTACACTGTTGGAAAAATTGTGTATTCATATTAACATATTTACACAGAACTTGACACATCTATCATGTTAACTTCAGAATAATAAAGAAATAACTTTATGTTTATGTCAAATCTTTCAAATAACACATGGTTTATGTATATAAAAACTAAAAATGTCAATTTCAACTGTATTTTCAGTTAATTTGACTCAGCTATCATTCTTTATGAACATTCAATCATTTTCAATTTAACAGATTGATTACGTATTATTGACTCATGGAATGGAACTACAAATATCAACTTGAATCCCATGTTGAAGGTTTACATATCATGTTTCTGTGAAAATAACTAAAAAAAGTTAGTGTGTGTGTGTGTGCGTGCGTGCGTGCGTGCGTGCGTGCGTGCGTGCGTGCGTGTGTGTGTGCGTGCGTGCGTGCGTGCGTGTGTGTGTGTGTGTGTGTGTGTGTGTGTGTGTGTGTGTGTTATATATGGGGCTGTCCATGTCAAAACGACACGGCTCCGGACCTCAAAGCTTTCGATTTGATTTTTGATTCCATATGTTATTATTCTATGTCTGGAGAAGCTGTCTAATTTTTTTTGAATTTTTTCAGTCAACCCTTTCGGAGCTATGAATTTTTTCATCCTTAAAAAAAGGACCTTTTTTAACATTCTGAAAAAATTCACAAAAATTCTGTCAATAATATAGAACAACCTCCCTTTTCCAGAAATGTGGGCAGAATTTTTCTTACATTTTTTTTTTCAATCTTTCTAAAACTTTATTCGAAAAAATGCTTCACCAATGACTTTTATCCTACCAAAAATCTCTCAAACCTACCCCACTCAGATATTTTGGAGTTCTTGATCTTATATCATGTTATGTTGGTAAGGAGGTGAGTAGGTGATTTTATGAAAGTCATTTATGAAGCATGTTATAAAATAAAATTTTTGAAAAATGAAAAAAAAAAATATATCAAAAATTCTGCCCACGTTTCTGAAAGTGGGAGGTTGTTCTACATTAGCAACAGAATTTTTGTGAATTTTTTCGGAATTTTAAAAAAGGTCTTTTTTTAAGGATGAAAAAATTCATAGCTCCGAAAGGGTTGACTGAGAAAATTCAAAAAAAAATTGACAGCTTCTCCAGACATAGAATGATAACATATGAAATCAAAAATCAAATCGAAAACTTTTAGGTCCAGAGCCGTGTCGTTTTGATGTGGACAGCCGTAGGTTCTGTAAGAACAATAATTCGGTTACCGACAGTTTGGTCTTTCGATGTGAAATTTTCCATAGAAAATGTCTTGACATTTTTTCTAGAAAAATGTTTAATTTTCGAAATATTTGAGGTTGTAAGCCGCTTAGAGTCAATTTGACTTGACGTGCATTTTAAGATTCGCTACGAAAGTGTGCACTTGGAGGGTTGAAGATTCGCTTACGTCCCAGTTCATTCTGATAACAGCGATTCCTATCATGGAAATAGGAGGCTATAAACTTTTGAATTGCGACTGTACCGAACATTTTTGTGTAGATTCTTTTCATAGATGTTTGTCTGGTAACTTAGCTTATGCTCACTTTTCAATGATACCTATAATTTCCGCAGCAATCCGCCGGAATTAATCTTATTATTTGTTTATTCACCATTGTGACTGTGTATTTTCTACAAACTTCTTCTCGTAGCAGATACATTTGTCTTGTCCGGACTAGGCAACTGCATATGTGCGAATAGCCAGAATGCAGGCTTATAGAATAATTGATTTTGAATATAGGCAGCCGGTCCTGATTGACTATCGTATGAGGAAAAGTGTCTTATATTTGTAGCCCTGATTATTGTTTGTACAAACTCTTCCAGATCCCCGCTGAGACAAACTACCGTAGGGTTTCTCTGGACGGAACTCGAGACGATGAACGGCTTGTGCTAATAGGAAAATCCGAATCTTTTAATGATATTCTGGCGAGAGTCGGTGACTTTGGAAAGTATCAATGGCTACTGTTATTGTCGTTACTTCCCTACAGCGTTGCGTATGCCGCATTGTACTTCACGCAATTTTTTTTGACGATTGTGCCAAACGAGCATTGGTGCAAGATTGAAGAGCTGACAAATTTTACGACAGAACAGAGGTGATCAAGTAACATCGCATTTCAAATGCACGAATGTTCGACACTTTGGTTGAAAGATAGCTTCCAGAATTGAAAATACTAACTTTTATATAATCCTGTATAATCTTCATTGCAGAATAAATATGGCAATACCAAGGAGCTCCAATTATCCAGGCTACGATGTATGTCATCAGAAAAATTTGAACTTTGCAAAACTCCTTGAACAAAGCGTCAGCATAGACTCCGAAATGTGGAATGTATCCGAGACAATCCCTTGCACGCACTGGGAGTACAACTTTACCCAAATCCCGTACGCCAGCTTAGCCGTAGAGGTTTGCTACTTGGGACGAAAGAAATGATAAGATCAAACACAATTGTTTTTCTATTTAATTGCCCTTTCCAATTAGTTGGATTGGGTATGCGACCGAGCGTATCTGATCTCCACCGCTCAATCCATCTTCTTCTGCGGCTCAATCATCGGTGGTTTTCTCTTTGGATGGATCGCTGATCAAAAAGGACGCGTTCCTGCCCTGATCCTCTGCAACGCAATTGGTTTCTTTGCCGCTATTACGACAGCGTGTACAAACTCCTTCACAACATTTGCTCTGTGCAGATTTATGACTGGTATGGCTTATGATAACTGCATCAATATTCCATTAATCGTTGGTAAGTGTTGATACTCAGATATTTCAATCATCACATCTTACACAGTCTTGCACTCACATTTTAATGCAGACCCTTAATATTTTTATGCTAACAAAGAATTATTAATAATTTTTTACACAGTTATGGAATATGTCGCAGTGAATAGACGGACTTTGGTTGTCAATCTAAGCTTTGGAGTGTATTTTGCGTTCGCGAGTACTTTTCTACCATGGTTAGCCTACTACATGTCTGACTGGAGACTTTTAGCCTATGCTACCGCCTTTCCACTTCTCAGCTGTATCCTAACGCCTTGGATTCTCCCAGAGAGTGCAAGGTATGTGCATACATTTCTGCTGTTAAAGATCAAATATTCTTTTGCAGTCTGTGAACACAAAATCAATTAGAGCGTTGCTAATCACGAAAACTGTGAAATGAAATATCACGATAAAATGATTTTTTCGTAGAACTGTAATATATTTCAGTTAGCGTAACAAGTAGGCTTACAACTGTTAGTTTTGACCTTCACATTGAAGAAGTTTTAGTTACAATTATTGTGAACTACAATAATCAGATGTTGACTTCACTAGCGTCATATCATTCGCGCGCTCCGCGCGTGCTTTGTCTTAGTCTTGTATATTCTTCTATCCTTGTAATCCTTTTATAGCTGTATTATAATTAATGATTGATTTGTCTCAAATGAATAAATAAATCATAAGTCGTAAACGGTAGGTGATACAAAAAAAAATTATCGAACAAAAAGATGGAAAATTTAATTACCTACGAAAAAGGTTGTTACAATTTTTTGTTTCAAGTGCACGATAACGGTGATATAGGCAGATCAAGTTTTTCTCTAAATGAAAGAAATGCACACATAGGCCGATACAGTTTTGCTTATAATGGCGTCACTAAATGGGGCGAAATTTGTAAGGATTTTGTTTACTTATATATGGGGCATTCCAGCTATAACCGAGCGGCCATTACCTTTTAATTTTTTTTTTCGTGACGCCGATTTTTTTTCAGTTACTTTTCGACAAAAAAAAACATACGTATTTCTCAAAAAAAATTATTTTTCATCCTCTTCCGTTTTAACAACCTTCAAAGTAGATTTTTGTTCTCGCCTAGAGTGTATCCTCCGATTTTTTTCAAATAAATTCACTAATAAGTACATCGAAAACCGCAACTTTTGATCGCTATCTCATCATGGGAAAATCATTTTTCTATTTTTTCTATTGGTATGAAACTGTGAAAAATGTGTTTTTAGTAGTAAAAAGGAGCAAGTACACAAATAACGTTGTTGATGCTATTATTTATTGATTAATAACTGGTAAATAATAATAATATTTATTAATTAATGAAAATAATCCTTTTTTGATCCTTTATTACACGTTTTTTTAGTTTAACTCCGCCCGTTTTGTGGCCGGATCTTGGTTGTTGCTTGATTTCGGAATTTTTACTCCTCTCATAAGTCTTTCTAACTCCATTTTCGTTTCGTCCAACTTTCTTATATCTTTCTCCGATTTGATGAAAATGTGTATCGGATTTGCTGTAATTATTAATAAAATAAACATTTAATTCACATGTATATCTTACTTCTATTTTGTCATTTCAATAATGTATGTTGACTGACGGGATCGCTTATGAATTGATTTATTTAAAATGTCTGGTGTTAATTTTAATTTGTCAAACCGAATAAATATTTCTCATCATTATCTATACCTTTTTGCCTCTAAGTTTAAAAAAAATTATTTCATTCATTCAATTGAGATAATAATTTTTGAACAAACTTTTACATAAAAAAATATCCAACTAAAATTGATAAATTCATACCCCCCCCCCCCCCCCCCCCCCCCTTGAGGGCTTATTCCTAAATAAAGGCTTATTCTGAACTGAAAATTTGCCCTGAAATTGAGGGTTTACATTAATATATCAGAGATCTTGCGAAAATGTCCGTATTAACTCCGAAAGTTCAAGAGTTAACCACTAAGTTTGATCTCAATTAGGAATAAGCTCTCAATTAAGAGGTAAAAATTGATTAGTTTCATTTTTTATTTCAGTTTATGTGAAAACTAATTCTCAAGCTGAAAAAGAATCTATAGTTATTGTTTCTGAATTTTCTGGTGTCAAATTATGAGAACGTAAATTTAATTGTTTCAATTATAAATCATTTTTCAATTTAGCATTTGAGGGATAAACTTATAGTTTTCATATAATTAGCCATGTATGAATGTCAATTTCAGATATGTACGTATTTGATAGATATACGGACAGGACAGGGGGCACCATATTTTCTGTAACCAGACCCAAAAGCACCTCGGGTGCAAAAACCTTGCGCCAAGTACATTAAAGCGTAGTAGCTATCAACAAAAATTTCTTAAAAAAAAATAATCGAAGAAAAAGCATTTGATTGTACATTTGATCTACAAAAGAATTGAAATCAATGGATGTTGCCAAGAACAATTTGGTTGGTATTTACATATAAATATACATAACATGCGTAACACATAATGACATGCAACATACGTACTCACAAGAAAAGATCAATTGAAATTAAAATTGAGAAAAAAAAACGAAAAAAAAATTTGGAGTACGTGGTACTTGGCGGGCTGATGTTCGAATCATCATAAGAATATTTAAATAGTTCAATATATATTTTCTTGTAATTTCTACAAAAATGCCCGCCAAGTACCACTACCTCCAAATTTTTTTTTCGTTTTTTCTTTCTCAATTTTAATTTCAATTAATCTTTTCTTGTACGTATGTTGCATGTCATTATGTGTTACGCATGTTATGTATATTTATATGTGAATACCAACCAAATTGTTCTTGGCAACATCCATTGATTTCAATTCTTTTGTAGATCAAATGTATAATCAAATGCTTTCTCTTCGATTATTTTTTTTTAAGAAATTTTTGTTGATAGCTACTACGCTTTAATGTACTTGGCGCAAGGTTTTTGCACCCGAGGTGCTTTTGGGGGATTTCATAACTTTTTGTACCAGTCTTGATTTTCTTAACCATTTCTGTTAAATGGTATTTTTCATGAAACGATTCATTTCTATAAATCTAACTGTTAGTTCTATTGAAAGTGTTTTACTGACAAAGTTGAGTTGTTATCGATAATTGAAAAATGAACTGTGATGAGAAGCCTCGACCCCCGTTAGCATCAGGTTTTATCGTAGATATCGTAGACTTGCTTTCGATAAAAATTCAACATCATGTTAATGTAATTATGTAATCGATAGACTAGACTAACAAGGAGAGTGTCAGACCTCGTGGTCGTAGATTTGGATCAAACTTCTAGAGGTTCTTCTTTGGATAGAAACATTAAAACCATGCTGTTCCATTCATTCTAACGAGCTTGTGTTTCCTTCATGAGCTCAAAGTTCTGGTACTACTGAGCATTTCCTGAATTTGTCTAATGAATTAAAAAACAATTTACAACGATTTATTGTAATTTTTTGTAGCCGAATAATCGAAAAATAAAAGTGGAAACTCATCTTCAGATTATGCTATGTTGATGCCTTTTAAACGTCATTTTCAATTGGTACTGTCAAGTTTATACTCTGCATTCAACTGTCGAAGACAAAATCATAGGCTACTTAGGGCTATAATTTCGTTATCGAAGGCTCTAATACTGATCAAATTACCTTGAACTAGCAAAATAATCACAATTACATAGCAACATTACATTCTTATTAATTTTATTTTTATTTATTTTCCAGTCTTTAGTCCTTTATCTTGCTCATTTCATTATGATCCGCCATATTGCATGTATTGATAGCTCTTAGTGCAAAAGAACGTTTCACAGGGCACGGTGACTCATTCACATTATTCATTATATTTGGCATTGAGTCACAAATACCTCATTGAATCTTCGGTAACGATGTTATCTGCCTAGGTATTGTTATAAAATATGTCAGTACTTCATACACGATATTTGAACCATACAACATCTCTTTAGCCTGAATAACCAATCAATCGCATATTTTTCTCCATTTTGATCACGTTCAGACACATTTCCTCAAAGGCTGTGGCAAGCTCCGTAACCGATTTATTTATCTGCAGATAGGTTATTATGCAGATAGGGTTATTTTTATTCTATTGCGGCAAATAATTTTTTGACATTGTAAAAAAATTGAATTTCATATGAGCTACTTTCTATTATCAGAGAAATTACTCTTCAAATAAATATAGGTAATTTACTGCCGACCCTTTGTTCTGTATAAATCGCGATCAATCATGACAAATAATTCTCATAACCTCAAAGGCTCGATCTCGTGAAATAAATGAGAAGATAGATATGATTATTATTATATAAAATCTCGCGAACCTAACGTGAACGATGAATTTCAAATTTTTCAGAGGACATCGAGGCTAATATTAAATGACAAGTTTTATTCCGTACTTTCTCCATATTTTCCACCAATCGTATTACAAACTCATTTGACATTTGACAAAGGTTTCATGTACTCGTAATATTCTTCGCGTCTATCCCAGCTGTCATTCCACAGTGCATTCGACTATTTTGGTTATGTACACGCGCATGCGCAGTAGGACTAATTTTCCCTTACACCATGAAATACACGTAACACGTAATTATAGTCGAGAGCGACAACTCCCACTATATTTTTATCCATGTAATTTTCATCTCTGCGATCACTGATCTCTACGTCTGCAATATACTCTCTACTATGTTCGTTGCGTTTGGGTTCTGCTAACTGGTCGACGACGAAAAATTCAGTGGTCGATGACGGAGACGACGAAAGTTTATCGTGAAACTGACCCGGCCGATTTTAGAAATTATTATTTCTCAGCTGTCGGTGCACCGATCGTCTAGATTTTGACCTCAAATGGAAGTTTTTTCGACCCTTATTATAAAAATAAAACGTCAATCCCTGGTATATTACCAATTCGGTGTAATATATAAAAACATTGTTCCCCCACTCCGCTTAGAGCTGCCTCTACGGTAAAGAGACTCGGGCAGAGTCGCGCTTGTAAAAAAACTTTTTCTAAACTTTTTTTTAATGTACTTGGCGCGAGACTCTACCGAGTCTCTTGATATATATCTGAAGCTGAAATTCATTCATTACTAATGCGTAAGTATTAAATAAATACCTTAAACTCAGTTTACTGGAATAACTTGCATCATTTTTTAATTCAGATATTTGAACTAACCATTCGTCTGTGCAAATCCTGTTATTTCGACATGGTTTTCATATTCGTAATCGAAAATAGCGTCGGTGTTCGGGACGCGGAATTCTATTTTGTATATGCCATCTGTTATTGAGCCTGCACGGATTTCAATTTTTTGTGACCCTTCTCTCGTAATTTACCGTGGAATTGACTTCACATAGCCCTGGACTCCTATGTTGTGCAAAGAAACATAATTATTGATAAAGTTTTAATGTGAAGAAAATGTGAATTAAAAAAATTGAATTACATACAAATAAGACCATTTTATAATAAATATTGTGTTATTCATAAAAGAAAATCCGCTTTTTAGACCTATCAAATGCAGACGGTTTGAAAAAGTGAAAATCCTGGTATTTGCTTACTCATACCGTGAGCGCCAGGTGAAACGGGTCAGTAAAAACGACGATGGCGCTAGATTCTTGAAATTTATAAGGGGAACTAACTCCCATCGCAAAAATATCCCTAGGCCTTTCGAAGCGTAGACGTCAAACGCCATTAAATATGGAACTCGGGATATTCTTAGTGTATTGGCTCTCCCTTTAAATCTCAAGTAAGCTAGCGCCATCGTCGTTTCACTGACCCGTTTCACCTGGCGCTCACGGTATATTGGGCTTTCTCCCCGATTGCGCTTATGTCAATTAAGTCGGGTGTGAATTGGCAAGCTTGTTGTGCAACATTATATTTTCCCAATATATTGACTCTTGTGTAGTAGTCCACTGCATTTAGGATTCTTCTACGGACCAATTCATATAAAAGCAAACGAAGGTGTTTCAGGTAAGTTATGGTCTCCTGAATGAATGCTCAAAAGTCCCTGACGTAGGAGTGTGAGCATAAAATTTGACAACGCGGTAAAGGGTTAAATTCGTGCTCCAGAATGAATTTTTCAAGATATCTCTGTTTCTGTTGACTTGACGACAAAAATACATGAGTACAAATAGAAGCTATGAAAATTCTCTAAAAAAAAGGTAGAGGGTAATTTTTTCGTAGAGGCAATTGTCTCCTCGAAAAATTTGAGTGAAAAGTCATATCTGAAAGAAAAAAATCTTTTTGTAGCAGTTTTCATTACACAAAGCAATAAAATATAAACAAAAGATACTGAACTATATTTCGGGGAATTCAAGTGACTATGTGACTATTACGAGTCAAAATAAGCAAACGTTATGTCTGTGCATGCATATGAAACCGTTAAAACCGCTACAAAGACCTTACTATTCTCGAAAGGGCCTCGGACTTCACATCGGCTTCTCCCCTCATACATTTAGGTCTGGCAGGCTCGTCAGGTAGGATCGGTTAAGGTACCTCAGCTGTGTGTGTATAGGGAGAAAATTCATTAGTATCGAGTTCGAGTCGTGGAGTTCTCTGTGGCATACGAACGTATTCATGGAGTGCTTACCAATGTAATCGTTTCGAAAAAATGAGTAAAAATTGTTTCATCTGTGATCGATTGCTTGACGATACACCTACCGTCAAGGTTGATTGTGGGTTAGATGATTTGATTAATACCAGTATTGAGAGAGGTGCTGGAAAACATGAACAATTGGGCAAACTAACCTTGACCACAGTTCACGTTCAGTGCCGTAAAGACTACATTCGTCCATCGAGTATCAAAGCGACCAAAAGAAAACGTGACAGTTAAGAGGCTGCTTTCTATGACAAATTTCCAGTCACTTGAATTGGAACCAGATCTGCAAAATGCCATTATATCTTGGATGGGGGATTCCTCTTGCGCCGCGTTATATGGCATCAAAATGGAACCTATGATGCTATTTTCCAAGCATATGTTAATTACGTGCAAAATCACTTTGTCTAGAACTCCATCATTGTTTTTGATGATTCTGAAAATATCAGCAACTATGGAGCAACTTTGCCGATCCTAAAAAGCTTCATCTGTTGACATTTACTTTGATGAGCAGATGGTTGTGACTGTAAGCCAAGGGAAGCTCCTGGAAAGGAGCTATTGGAAAATAGCAAGACTAAGGCCAGGTTGATTTCGATGTTGACAAAAAGGTTTAAAACAAATAGTTAAATTGTTAGACATGCGAAAGATGATGCTGACATTTTGATAGTCGAAATAGCATTTGAGGAATCATGTAAAAACATTACAGCTGTGATTGGGAAAGATGTAGATTTTTCTGTAACTTTAACTGCTCGTACACCTATTGATAAAAAAATTTTCTTCTCAAACCCAGCAGAGGGAAGGGCGAACGAAAAATGTATTCTTCACGAAGCTTTGCTGAAAAAACGGCAGGACTTGAAAATTGTAGCTGCAGTTTTCAATAAAACTGGTTGTTTTCATGACGAAGTTACTACAAATTGAATGAAATTTTTCCTCGCCATCTATATAATGCTCCCGTTAAAGAAGTTTCCATCGCTAACTATCGGTATTCTTGCTTGATTGAGCTGTGGGCAAAAGCAGATCAGTAAAATTGAGTTCACTACCACCGACACATGACGCAGCTCGACAGCATCTACTTCGTGTTTATTATCAAGTACAAAAATGCTTGGGTAATGAATTGAATCCTAAAGAGTGGGGGTGGATTTTCAAAGATACTATATTGTGGCCAAAAATAACATTTTAACTTTCTGCGCCTGATTGCCTTTTAAAGATGATTTTTTGCAACTGTACGAAAGGTTGTGAACCATTATGTGGCTGTCGTAGGTTAGGACTTTATTGTTTGTAGTGACTCTATCGTTCGTGTGCTTTACATTCATACAAGCGAATTTAACAGACCAGACGAACTCAAATTTTTAATGCAATAATCAATTTTAATACTAAAGTCTTTTTGAACTGTGAGATTCCCACTCAATGCGCAATTCGCTTGTATGAATGTAAAGCACACGAACGATAGAGTCACTACAAACAAACACATCGACATTGAGACAATGAAAAATGTCAACACTTAGAATCACACAAATTTCAAGTAAAGATTCTTTCGGTCCTTCGGTGGTCGAATTGGATAAGGCGTCGCAGTACAGATGCGAAAGTCCCGGTTCGAACCCGGGCCGAAGGAATTTTTACTTGATAAAAATTTAGAATGTTCCTTTTCAGTTTTTTTCTGTCTTCTGTAGATTACGCTGCTCGCATTGAGTGGGAATCTCACAGTTCAAAAAGACTTTAGTATTAAAATTGATTATTGCATTAAAAATTTGAGTTCGTCTGGTCTGTTAAATTCGCTTGTATGAATTAGGACTTTATTGTTCAGCAGTTTGCGGCACTTGGCATGGACAATTTTGCTTGAATAGTGATCCGATCGAAGACTCGTCAGGAAAAGGGAATCGTTGATGAACTGAAGCAGACACTCAAAGTTCTGAGATTGACCGAACGGATTTCCTCGAACAATGTATCGATGAATTTACAGAAGAAGACGATTAAGAAGAAAATGAATAATTTGACATTTCAATGAGCATGACAGTCGTGGAGTAGGCCAACAAGGCATGCCACGTGAAAAAAAACGCGCCTAGCACTCAACCTAAAGGATGGTGTGGAATAGAGTACTTGAACTTAGCGGAGTACTTACTTTAATTATCGAAAATATCATGTAAGTTCGAATTTAATGCGAGATTTTGAAAGAACAATTGTCTCTATGAAAAAATGACCCTCAATCTTTTTTCTAGAGAATTTCCATAGCTTTCTATTTGTATTGATGTATTTTTGTCATAGTCAACAGAAACCGAGATATCTCGAAAAATTCATTCCGGAGCACGATTTTAACCCTTTGGAGCGTTGTCAAATTTTATGCTCACACTCCCACCTCGGCGACTTCTAAGTATTCATTCAGGACACCATAACTTACCTAAAACACCTTCGTTTGCTTTTATATGAATTGGTCCGTAGTTTTGACGTATTTTTCACTAAATGCAGTGGACTATAGGGTTGAAGACTCAGTTCATAGCCTACAGTGCCTTTATTGAAATTTGGATTTAATATAGCTTTCACCCGGGCACAGTCCAAATGAATTATCTGTTGAATTAATATATAGAAATGATATATTTTTGTATGGTAATTTGTAATGTAAAAGTAGGTTATTAATAGTAGATTATAGTTCTGAAGAGGGCCCTCTGCGAGGGCCGAAACGTTAGAGTTTTTTTTATTGACCTACGACACTTAAGGCGGGGCTCTAGTCGATTTTTGCCGACATCAACTATTATTTCGAATATCTCCGAAACGTACGGCCCAATCGGATTGTCCTTTTGGCAGCCGATGTTTGACGAGGAATGAATTCGATCTATCAGGTGAAATTGAACAAAATAATTGATTTTTTTTTTTTTTTTTTTGTTATCGCAAAGTGTGGGCGTGTCATCTATTTCGACTTGTATCAAAGCCTACGCATTAAAAATGCAAAAAAGCGTTCCTGAGCCCGATTCTATATGGAATTCCTAACACAACCATCCAAAAATATCTTTGTTTTCGACAACGATAAAGAAATAGCATTGATTCTACGAATTTGTTGTAATTAGCGATTATGAACGGCTGGGGAAGCCATTATATTAGTTCCCAGAACGCCCGTGAGGTGTCAGTCAGAGATGATTTGAAGACTAACAAAACGTATATTTACAATATAATGCGTTTCAATTATTTCTTTTGTTCATTTATTTCCATTATTCTAGAACTGAGACATTGTAGACATCATTGATAAGTATTTATTGTGAATATACGTTTGTTTGGTCTTCAAACCATTTCTGACCGACATCTCACGGGCGTTCTGGGAACTAATATAATGGCTTCCCCAGCCGTTGACAATCGCCAATGACAACAAATTCGTAGAATCAATGCCGTTTCTTTATCGTTGTCGAAAGCCAAGATATTTTTGGTTGGTTGTGTTAGGAATTCCATATAGAATCGGGCTGAGGAACGCTTCTTTGCATTTTTGATGCGTAGGCTTTGATATAAATCGAAATAGGTGACACGCCCACACTTTGCGATGAAAAAAAAAAAAAATCAATTATTTTGTTCAATTTCACCTGGTAGATCGAATTCATTCTTCGTCAAACATCGGCTGCCAAAAGGACAATTCGATTCGGCCCTACGTTTCGGAGATGTTCGAAAAAATAGTTGATGTCGGTAAAAATCGATTAGAGCCCCGCCTTAAGGAACGTAATTGACTCTGTCCGGCTATCAATAGTGCTCAAGACTTATTTGTGTTCAAGACTATTATGAATTTTTTATAAAATATTGATTTTTTCGTTAAGTTGATTTATATAATTAAATAAAAGGGTTGTGTGATGTCCGTATGGGGTCACAACGAGAATGTTGTTGCCGTATGGATAGATATTAAGGGTTTCGCTCCCGCTTTACGTGCGGGCGCACAACTAAGGGAAGTGGTATGGCGGGTGATTTAATGATTCGTAGTGAGTAAATGATACTTTATGTTTATTGATGACAATTAAACTCGTACTAGTGAATGGTTAGTGAAGAGTAATGAACGGGTGATTGGAAAGGAACGGTTTTGAGTTAGGAAATGGAGTGTCGTCGTTCGTAGAGAAGTTTGGTGATGATGATTAGGAATAAGGAAGATTGGTTTGAAGAGAAGAGTGAAGTGTTGTGTTGAGTAATTAGGAGTGTAATGTATTAGGTGATAGTTGGGATAGAGGATGTGTGTAGGAAGATGGTAGCCAGAGAAGTGTCGTGGTGAGGAATTAGAGGAATAAGGTAAACTAGGGATTCAGGTAAGGTGGGAGGCCATGTGTAGCTGAGGATGCATCAGGCCACCGGATGCATACTCAGCGGATTATCTAGTTGCTTGGAGGCAAGAGGAAATTATAGATAGGGTGACCGGATATAGGTGAAAGATGAGGAAGGTGAAGTCTGGGACGTAACAGTTGGATTCGAAAATATAATAAAAATCGTAATTAAATTTAAATTTTGAATAAAAAACTTTGTATCGCTTCATTAACTCACGAATAATATCGATGGCTTAGGACCAGAAGGATGTCACCCACACAAACCGGACTATACTGCCATAAAGGCGTATCCCCAACTTTAACACGTAAGTTCCATAAGAGAAAAATTCAGCAGCCTACAGCCAGAAGGGCGTAAGCCCACTACAATACTGCCAGAAAGGCGTAACCCGCAAAAAAAAAAAAAAGGGTTACGCCCGTCTGGCAGATCACTCACCAATTTTTTCCGGAATAAAATCGCCTCCTTACAGCCAGAAGGGCGTATCCCTCAAAAATTGTAAACGTGATGGTCACCTTACTAGACGTGTGTAACATTACCGTTTTCGGAATTTGGTAACGGTATTACATCCGCACGAGTACATACAATTGAAAGTCACTGTATGAACAAATTTTTTTCTAGTAAAACTTTTTTACAGTCGGTAGGATAAAACGAAGTCCTATTATACTCGCGGGCGGAGCCTCCGCAATATAAAAGAAATGTCACTTAAGAAAAAATTATAAACATTTTATAATTTTTTCTCAAGTGACATTTCTTTTATATTGTGGGGGCCCGGCCCGCGAGTATAATAGGACTTTGTTTTACCCTACCAGCTGTAAAAAAGTTTTACTTCAAAAAAATTTATTCATACAGTGACTTTCAAAAGGTGAACATCACGTTTTTAATTTTTGAGGGATACGCCCTTTCGGTTGTAAGGAGGCGGTTTTATTCCGGAAAAAATTGGTGAGTGATCTGCCAGACGGGCGTAACCCTTTTTTTTCGTGGGTTACGCCTTTCTGGCAGTATTGTAGTGGGCTTACGCCCTTCTGGCTGTGGGCTGCTCAATTTTTCCCTTATGGAACTTACGTATTAAGGTTGGGGATACGCCTTTATGGCAGTAAGGTCATCAAAAGCCGAAAATCAGTGGGTTACGTCCTGCTGGTCCTAAGCCATCGATATATACAATATATTAGGGTGTTTAAAAAAAACAAATATTTTTTGTTTTTAGGTCTTATGGTCTCAAAAGTTACTATGAGATGTAATAAAAGTTCTCCTGAAATTTCAGCGCGATATCTTAAAAATTGAGCTGGCGCTTTAGAAGTCTTTTTTCCCATTTAAAATACACGTGAAAATTTCTTTTTTTCCGTTTTTCGTTGCGATCTACAGAAAAAAAAACTTTTTTCACAATTTTGACCAGCACTGACTTATAAGAAATTAAATTCCATACAAAAGTGTCCTGAATAGTCATACTCGTGACTATGATAGAAAAATAGTCACAAGTTTAAGAGAAAAAAAATTGAGAAAATGAAATTTTTTTTATGTGTTATCATCGTTTTTACCTCTTTGTCATTAAATTGATGGCAAAATTTTTTTTTTGATTTTGACTTGCCAGCTCTCATAGAAAATTAAATTTTCTACGGAAAACAATTATTATATCATACTTGTAAAGTGAATGAAAAAAATCTGAAACCCGGTTTGAGCGTTTTGTTAATTCTTGCGGTACATACATTATTGTCTGGCCTTCCAAATCTAATAACTACAGTAAACTTTAGATAAAAGGCCATCTGACGGGGCTAGAGGAGAGGAAAATTCTCAGAAATGGCCTGTAACCAATCGCCCCCTCTACTCAAGTTACAAGTGCGCCGTAAAGCGTGGTGCGAGAGAGAGACATGCGCGAGAGCGGCTGCGCAAAGCACACCGGTGGTTTGGCGAAGAGTGTAGTGGGGAACAGCATATATTAGTGTGTGTGTTTGTACGTGTGGAGGGGAAGCCACGTACGCGCTTGGCTATTTACGAAATGGCCTTTTATCTTAAGTCTACTGTATTTCTATCAAAGGCTTGCTATCATAATAAGTATCCGATCTCTAGCAAAATCGGTTTCAATATTATCTCAAGAAGAAATATATAATGGAAAAACTCATCAAGAGACTCGGCAAAGTCTCGCGCCAAGTACAATAAAAAAATCCATATATACAGAGAAGTGATCTTGAAAGTTATCACTCGGTCATTGCCAACTCGGCGCTCCTCAAGTTTTTTGACTGTTTTTTGCAGGCTTGCCATCCTCATTTTAGGGAAAATGATTGTTTTATAGATAGTTGCAGTTGAAGCCGAGGTTTATGGGGATGCAAGCCTGCGAAAAACAGTCGAAAAACTTGGGAAGTACCGAGTTGGCAATGACTGAGTGATAACTTTCAAGATAACTTCTCTATATAAGTATACAGCCGCGCGAGACTCGACGAGTCTTTTTACCCGTACGGGAGCTAAACGTCATGGTGGGGGGACAGTATTTTCCGAATTTCTTTCGCCTCGCGATATGAATGGGATTGAGATTTTTATCTCACAATGTGGGCACGAAGAGCTTTCATTTGAGTCTAGCATCGATTGAATCGGTGCACGGAGAGCTGAGATATGATTAATTTAAGTTTCTGAGTACCCGTTTCGATCGAAAATTTTTCGTCTCCTTCACCTTATTCGGCCAGATTACAGTCCACTAAAGCTATGCGGATGAGAATAAGGAAAGAGTGGCCACTACAGCACTACTAGACAGCAGAAATATAAGTACTCGACATCAGTTGCTAGATGGCGCTCATATCGACAATGTTAACGTAAGATCAAGAATCGATTGCACAAGACGACGGACTCCCGAGACAGAGCTGTCAGTTCGGTCACAGAATCATAACCTAGTTCTGTTCATATTCATTCCATATTCATACGTCTTAACATTTTGCAAATTTTATTTTCTCATTTATGCTCCCTATAGTTACTCATTATGAAATTTACGTTCAAAGTGAGGGTCGGAATCATAAAAATCTCTCATAAAATGATTTTAAGGTTGGGTTTTAGATGCGGTTATTTAATCGCATGAAGGTTAATCTATACCTTATATGACACAATCGATTATGCACGAATGAAATGAATAAATATTTCAATTTCCGAATATTTTCGTATATTTGATGCGTCAAATATATATCATATTCAGTAAAAGCACGAAAAAAGATATCTACATAGTGCTTGGAAGGCAACAAATGGTAGTGGGTTCCATCAATTCAGGCCTCTGTGCTTTCAACACATATTATTTATCTTGCTTTAGTTTACGAATAGTAACTATACAGTGCTTTTGTCTGGATGCGGGACACTCGATTTGGTTCGACACAGTAGTTGGCATCTACGCTATTGCGTTTCACTTCCACCGCTCCGTACTCACGCTGCTTGGCGTCTGCTATGCATAGCGTCTGCTGTGGGTGGCAATAGCGTAGACGCCAACTACTGTGTCGAACCAAATCGAGTGTCCCGCATCCAGACAAAAGCACTGTATAAAAAACTAGAACTATATAGAAAAGATTATATGGTAACTGGTAAAAGAGTGTTTCTCAAAATAATAATTTGTATTAGACTACCACATTTAACATTACTGTTTACCGAGGGATTCAGATGATATAAAATGTATTGCCGTACATGCATGCATTAAGATACTTATTGAAACAATTGGCAGAATGATGACGACGGAGCGACCCTAGCAAGCAAGGATATAGGGAAACCCAATCGAGCGAGCGTAGCGAGCGAGCACAATTATTAGGTAGTCAAGCAAAATTCTACAAAAAGTAGTGATATCACCCCCAAAAAGCACCTCTGGTGCAAAAACCTTTCGCCAAGTACAATAATGCAGTCAACACCGACAAAAAAATCCATGAACAAAATACTATAAAAATGTCTACTCACAAAAGACTTGAAATCAGATATAATTGCCAAGTACATACATGTCTTCTGTATAGTAAAGGCTCACAACAGAAAATTATTAAATAGTTATTATTAAATAGTGTTGTTTTTTTCTGAATAGTGGCTTTTGATAATTTGTAGGGAAAAAATTAGGAAAAAAAATTTAGAAAGTGGTACTTGGCGGGCCTTTATAGCAATATACATATTACAGAACAAACTACGTACCGATCTTAGTGCAGTCATAGATATAAGGTACTAGATTGGACAAGTTAAAAAAACTTAGTGGTATACGGCAATATGTCACACAATAATAGTGACATCCGATGCTGCCACCTAGAATACATGGTAAAACAGAACATTTGTCGATATCGGAAAGGTATTTACCCGGGGGCTGAAATTAAACAAATTTTCTGTCGGTCAAAGCAGACTTACGAAACGTTCACGTCATGCTACGGCTGTGCATCACTTTACATACACTGTAACATCCTACGAATGCAATGGTTTCTACTAATTGGCGGCTCATCATTTTTTTATTTTTATGGAGCGGAATCACTATACTTTTTCGAAAAATCAGTTTTCTTTATTCGATTGTTCAACTCTCATGTATGAGATGTTCCACGCCGATCCGTACGGAGAAGAACCTTGTCGTTTTATTTGTGATGTTATTATTTGTATTCGTTTCTTATCTACAAAAACAGAGTCTGGCGAATTTTCGATCCCTCAACTCAAGAATCGCTCGAATTATGAAATTTCGCAATTTTCACGTATTTAATTGGGAATTCAAACTTTTGAAGGCTGTATGTTTTGAACGGTTTGACGTCGAGATCTCCATCAAACCTCTGTCTAAAACTAATTCAACGTAATCTTTAATGGAATTTTAAAAACATGACCGAACAAAAATCCTCTCGCTGTGATTCGTCGAAGATGAAAAATAACTTAAGAACGAGAATGTAATTTGAGAAAAGATTCTTAAAAAGGAAAAAATCTCCGAAGCTAAAGTCTCGCCTCCTGTCTCTATCTTGATAAACGAACTCGATCTTAATTATTTATACCTATAATTTAATGTTGAAAATAGAGCTCCGCTTGGCGAATGCAGCGCTGTTACGCCGCCACAATATCGACCATAAAAAATTAGGAACAAATTTTATACCATTGAATATTAATTCAAAATTCTTTGAAAATTATGATGTTATCTAGACACTTGAGAGAATAGAAATCCGCCGGGAAAAAAGATAAAGATCGAGATAAAAGATCGTTAAGTATGAAAAAAAGTACTATAATTTAAATAAATGCATATATTTTCAAAACTATTATAGATATCGATTTAGTTGAATATTAATTCGGAACATATTTAATCTTTTGATAAAATCGTCTTGAAAATCAATTGCTGTAATAGTTTACAAGATATAAACTATTACAGGTTGAATATAAGAAAAAAAAGTTTCATTTTTCATAAACAAATGCATGTAACTGACGATCTATAATAGCAACGAACTTGGTCGACTATTCATTTCAAAGATCATCTAATGGCCCATGAAATCGGCTTGGATGCTAATTATACCGTATCTCGGATAGTTTAAAAGTTAAAGCTGTTAATAACTCAACAAACTGAGCGGCCGCTTTCACTTCCATAGCGTACCAGAATATAAAATCCTATAAAAAATTGAAAAAAATTTTCTTCCACATTTTGACATACATCGTTGTTTTTGTTTTTGTTCTAAAAATCTAAGGAATTTTTTGAACATATTCGGTGATTGTTAGTAACAAATCGCTTACTTAATAAACAATTAAATTATTAACAAAAATGCTCATTCATTTTTTTTTGTGTAAAGAATTGTAAATGATTGATTAGCAAAAAAATTTTTTTTAAGAAGTCATTTTTACAATCCGAGAACAAAGAAATTGATTATTAGTCATGAAAAAATTTTTTTAGCAATAAATTTTTGTTCTTAAAATCATAATATTCCCTAGCAAATGAAATAACAAAAGATAAAATTCTTACAAATATGTAACTTCTACGCCATTTGTTTACAAAATTTTCCAAACAAATGGCTCAAAAAATTAAAAACAAACGTTTTTGAATACTTTTGATTAAATAAAAACACTAATAATAATATAAATCGATTAAAAAAAAATTTTAACCACTTTTTTTGATTTTTTGGTTTTTTGTTAGCTCAGATAACTTATAACTGATAGGTTATAACAATTGAAGATCATTTAATGTTATGATCTTGTTAGGTATAAAATTGTCAAAAGGTCTCCACAAAGCGAAATAATTTTAGCAGCTTTCCTTAAAAAATTACAGGATTTTCCATACAGACGAAAACTCTAAAACAAATGGATTTGTATTATTAACATGTTCAACTGTTGAAAAATCGATGAAAATTTTTTTTATGGACGGAATTTTATTCTCGTATGTGTCTAGATAATGTCGTAATGCATTTGAATTTATAGATTGATATTAAATTGTAAACAAAAAAAAAAAAAAATTATATGTGGAGCTCTACTTTCAACATTAAATTATAAGTATGAATAATTGAGATATGAGTTCCGAAAGTCAAGACTTTTCTATTGAAATTTTTTTCTTCTTTGAGAATCTATTTTCAAATTTACGCTATCCCTCATAGTTTTAGAGCTATCAGCAAAAAACTAGACCCCTTCTTTTGTGCTACAACCTGGTAGATTATGAAAAATATATAGGAGGTCGGTGCAGGAAAAAAAAGCCCACTTCACAAGGAATGACCCATATGATACGTATCATTCAGAGGAATTCATGAATGTACCCTATATCTAGGCTTTAACTCATACTATGCTACAAAATATATAAAACAACATTGTGAAATGCGCAATCATTAAAAATCTGTAGGTCAGATCGAATATCGAGATTATCGATCAATTTATGCAGAACTCTTACCAAGACGCAATACTGTTGGTAAAAAAGAGTACTGAAGCGAAATCCACGAAAATGCCATTTTCGATGGCCATGCCGCCTACATTCATGGCGCGACACTAATGTCAGCCGCCATCTTGTCCAATCTAGTACATTATATCTATGGTGCAGTGCACTCTTCCATCCATCTATACCTGGCCCGCCAAGTACCACTTTCTAAATTTTTTTTCCTAATTTTTCCCCTACAAATTATCAAAAGCCACTATCCAGAAAAAAACAACACTATTTAATAATAACTATTTAATAATTCTCTGTTGTGAGCCTTTACTATACAGAAGACATGTATGTACTTGGCAATTATATCTGATTTCAAGTCTTTTGTGAGTAGACATTTTTATAGTATTTTGTTGATGGATTTTTTTGTTGGTACGTTTTCCTTCTCGCACCAGGTCCAGATATCCATGGCTAGTTTGCTCAGATTTTTGAATCTGATTTTCCCATTTTATGTTTATACAGAGCGGTTGTCGGAAAAGTGGGCACCCTAGTAGGTAGGCCATTCGGTTTTTTTGAAACTGGTAACATTGACGGATAATAATATCAACTGAAATGTACAAACGACGTACCGGTAGATGACAGATCATGATTTTAGAAATAATTATCAGAGTTCTATCATAATAATGTAAAAAGTAAATAGAATAGAATATAAGATTATTTGATTTATTCCGATCGAATTAGTAAATTTGACTCTTAACAGTTATTTCTAACCTCATGATCTTACAGCTATACCGCTACGTCGCGTCGTCTGCGTTTGATTCTGACACATATGAAGTTGCACCCAGCGCCGGCTCTACCGTATAGGCAACTTAGGCAACTCCCTATAGGGCGGCAACTATTGGGGGACGGCAAAATTATCGCTTTTTATTTGTTTCTTCCATTGAAAAATTAAAAAAATTATTCAAAATAATCCAATCAATTTTTTTTTTTCAATTGGACAGGAGTGTGTACGCATATTTATGGTAATGAATTGACGGCAACCAGATTAAAAACTAGCACTATCTGTCGACTCGTTTCAGTGGAAGGAGCTTCTCAAAATTAAAGTTAATTAAAAATTATCTGCGCTCGACGATGTCTCAAGAGAGATTGGTTGGGTTGGCGACCATCTCAATTAAAACGGAGATCGTGGACCAACTAGATATGAATGAATTGATCGACAATTTTGCTCAACTCAAAACATGAAAAATAAATTTCAACAGATTGTGATACATCAAATAAACCCATCCCAATCACTTAAAATAATCCTCGCTTAATTTTTATACCGGTTACCTAGTTCATGATATTCCTAAGTCGTTTTCATGCTTAATAATTCGTTTCTATCGTCGTATCAGGAGGGCGGCATTTTCAGATGTGCCTAGAGCGGCAAAATACCTTGAGCCGGCACTAGTTGCACCCAAATTCGACTCTCTTCTTTGTTGTTAATATATTCGTGGGAAAGAAGAAAACAAAAGAATGTACACGCAACTCTTGGAGTGCATTCCAAAACATCACCCTGGTGCACCCGATCACCCGAGAGGCAGAGTAGTTCCAAAACATACAAAAGCCACTCGGTGTCGCTGAGAGAGCACAACGGGTGAATTTATACACCCGACTGCAATAGCAGGCCAACTTATCCCAACAAAAGCTGCGGATATACGCGGTAAACGTGGTTGGTCGATTTTCGTCGCGCGATGCTGTCGTTGTCGCGTGTGTAGTACATGAAGTATGACCTAAGACGCTGATGAATCTAGTAAAGACGCTAGGATATGAATATTGCAATAATTTTTATTACGTCAAACCTAGACAATTCGTAACGCATTAACTAGCAAAATTAACTAGCACATTGGAGTCGTGTTGGTTTACCTTCATAAAACGTTTATGTACAATTAGAATCAATATAATAAATTATACATTCTATTTATATCGAGATCATGAAAATTTAATTTTTGTAACACCTGCATGGGAAGTTCGACTTACCGCACCGTAGAGGGTGCGCGAAGCGGCGGATTTCCGAACGGTTCGAAAACTGTTAGGTAATGTTTATTACGATACAGTTTTGCGTGCGAAACCGGCGTAACTAGCGGCATCGGGCGTGTTGAGTTACGACTACGATCACGTCCGCTGCCTTTCTGTGTTTGAAATCTCGTTTCGAAGAAGGCGAGAACGATAAATAAATGTTTATTAGCTATGAATAAATCTTTCTCTCAGTGTATTATTATATTACTCTAGACTGATTTATGATTTTTTTTTTTTATTATTTTTTAATTTCGTTTTATGACGCCTCGGGGGGCTTCGCCCCCCAACCCCCCCACCGGGGCTTCGCCTCTGGACCCCACCAGGGCTTCGCCCCTCCAAACCCCCCCTTGTTCTGTTATGGCGTCGTTGGTTGTGGCGTCGGGGCCCGAACTTATTCTAACCTGACGATTTTTAATAGTTTTGGAACCTAAAGTCTCACTTCCCATCAGGTATTACAAAAAACAGAATGTGTAACTCGTGCAGGTTGGCGCTTCCCGACTCGTATGTATGCAGTACTCGCCTTCGGCTCGTGCAGCAACTTCACACTCGTCGAGAATTGCCAACTTCCCGCACTCGTTGCACAATATACTATTTCTGGTCTCTCTAATTCTAAAGAAACTCGTTAAATCTGAACCTCTCTGATTCGTGGTTGCCTTCCAATTCAAATTGTCGATGTACGATTGTGTATCCTATTTTACGACCATTTATAACTTCACCTTATGTTACTCTTTCGCAGAGAGATGTAATTATTTATTTATTCTGGGTTGCAATCATTACAATACATTATTTATGTATTACACACCCAACGATCGTATCAACAGTGGTACGTTACATCAAAAAATAGAATGAATACACTTCAAATGCTTTAATAGTATTTTGTATTCGGTTTTTTGTTATGTAAATCGTTATTGAAACATTAATCGTCACAGTTACAAAATATAGCTGAAGATATCAAGAGACTCGGTAGAGTCCCGCGCCAAGTACAGTAAAAAGAATTTTTAACGCACGGCGCGGGACTCGACCCGAGTCTCTATACCCGCATGAGAGCTCTATCGCCGATACGACTATTGTATTATCCTTATATTTTCCGACTCGAGTTATACACGAGATTCAAATATTTATCTCAGAATATGGGTTCAAATAGCTTTCATTTAAGCCTAATTTTTATGCAATCGGTGCACGGAGAGCTGAGATATAATATTCCGATTTACCGAAATGCTCAAAAAAATTTGGAGGTAGTGGTACTCGGCGGGCATTTTTGTAAAAATTACAAGAAAATATAAATGCCCGCCAAGTATCACTACCTCCAAATTTTTTTTTCTTTTCTTTGTTTTTTCCGAATTTTATTTTAATTTATCTTTTCTTATAAGTTCGTATGTTGCATGTCATTACGTGTTACGCACATTATATACATCGAAATGTAAATTGCTACCAAAATCTGAAATTGGATCACATTAAGAAATTAATTGGGAGCAAATTTATTTGTACTTGGTAACGTCCATTGATTTCAATACTTATGTAGATTACATGGCTGCAAAACTATTTTTGTGGGGAAATATCGCATCAATGTACTTGGCGAAAGGTTTTTGCACCAGAGTCAAATATATAAATATAATTTGAAAAAATAATACAATTATCTGACTGAACAACTTATGATAACTATGATAGAACTAGTACACTAACGTACTATGAATCTGTTTATCACTATAAAGTGATAACTGCAAAATAACTGCATTACAACAATGTCACGCTCTTTATTCGAAGAAACCCATTGGCAGTCGCCAATTTTTTTTCATGATTTCGCCGCTAATTTGCAGTTATTTCTGCCGTTAAAGTTACAGAATGAGCCCCCTGATCCTGTGTCAAATCCTGTCATATGTGTCAATCCTGTAAAATGATGATAGGTGATTGCTACAGTCACCGATACTTAATATCATACTTAAAATTCATATACAGTTTTAGAAAACAATTATTTCAATGTGATAAAACTGGTGCGAAGACAAGTTGAAAATGATGATAGCTGATTGTGACAGTCACCGTTACTTATACAGGGCTCCCACTTGTGGACTATGTAGAAAAATGTGAGAAAAGTGTGTAAAATCTGAAAGAAAGGGAGTGGAGAGTGAATAAAATAGAAGCAATGGGCTTAATAGGTAGGCGAGAAAATGAGTAGAAATTGCATCAAACATTGAAAAATTATAAAACATATAGGTAAGGTATTCAGCTGCGAGTAAACATGAAAAAAAAATAGGAAATAAGGAAATCGGTATTTTAAGATATAAGCTTTCATAGTCTGAACTGACACAAGTAGATAAAAGTAATAAGTAGAGTATGAACTGAACTATTGGGTGTGAGAAAAAAAAAGTGACGATAACACTCGAAATTGTATAAAATAATTCAACTTTATTAATTTTTCTGATCTTCAGATTTGGACGAAACTTTTTCAGTTTTATAGTACTATTGAAAATTCCACTAAAATTTGGAAAAAATTCCACTTGTTGAAAAAAGGTGGGAAAAGTGAGTTCCTCTTTTCAAAAGAGTGGGCAAAAGTGAAAAACAGTGAAAAGAGTGAGCAAGTGGGAGCCCGGCAGTTATATGTGGAATAACTGTAAATGAACCGGAGATAAAGGTGATTGCTCTGATCATGAAAATGTTGATCAAAAAACCAAAAAGGTAGTAACATATATAGCTAATTTTTGGAGTAACCGAGGCTAATATGTATATTAACTGTAAATAAACTGGTACACTAATGTACTATGACTCTGGTTATCACTACAAAGCGATACCTGGTGCGCAGACAAGTTGAAAATGATAGGTAATTGTGACAGTCACCGATACTCAATAACACACCTATAATTTTTCTATAAGTTTCGAAAACAATTCTTTGAATGTGTTCATGCCCAGGCATTGTTCGCGGGCTTCCTCTCTGCGCTGTGCATCAGCACGCAGGGTTTCCGAATATTCGACAAGTTCTTTTTGCACCCGTGATTTTTTTGTCTTTTTATTTTTGTTACAGTTCATGTCAACATTTTCATGATCAGAGCAGTCATTATTATCTACAGTGCATGCAGCTCTTTTGTTTGATTTTAAATTTGATGCCAGTGCAACTGGCTGAACGGGAGGCTTTTCGCCTAATGGAACATCCATTTCATCGAAAAACTTGCAAGTTTTTCTTTTAGCACCAGTTTGATTATTATGGTCACGTACTCTTACCCAAGACTTGCGTAGATCCTTAATCTTGTTTTCACATTGAACGCCAGTGAATATCCAATCGATATTGATGGTGGACATATCTTCGACCACCATGCGCCACACTATCTCGTGTCTCATGGATCCGCTTTTGAAAAGGTTCTCGTAGTTCTTTCAGATGATGATGAGATTTTTCACAGCTGCATTATCCCTACATGACGCAACTAAAACGTGATGGGACGATTTAATGATCCAAAATGTATGAAACTGCTGTTTCTTTTCATCAAAATATTTAAAAAACAAGGGAATTACCTGCTTTTGTGATGTGTGAAATTTTTGACGTACTGGGTGCATGATGTCCCAGTTGATTAAGGGTTGTTCCTGAGGATGTTACTGGAATAATAGAAACGTGATCATGGTTTTCAAACTCCGGTTCAGCATTTATAATCATTCAAAATACCGCAGTTTGCCTGGTTTGGGCCCGAAAGAGGTTTTTGATGGGCAAGCCTGGTGTCCTTTTCCAGCATGCACGGTATTTTGCTTGTACAGCTCACCTTGAATAAGTAAAATATATTTTTGTTATTTACTCAACTTTGAACTTCAACGATTGTGAAGATTTAAGTGGAGAGCGCTACGAAATGTAAATATTGCAGATGCTTATGATCGATGATAATACATAATTTGATTTTCAGATTTAAATAGTCGAAAATAATATAACAAAATAATTATTTAGTGGTGGTTAAGCACGCGAAAGCTTCCTGATTCCCCTAAAATAGTCCTACGTCCAGAATTGTCGTCGTACAGGCTACATGTTTTTCATATACACTCATACCCCATCCCCCCCTCCCCCTCGCCGACCCTTGGAACAACGACTGAAACTCTGGACGTGGGACGTACTGCCTTGTGTCTTCACCACCACTAATTAATTTTTTAGGTATGGTAATTTCGACTTTGTAGAGAAAGAAAACAAATCACCAAAACTTAGATGTAATGAGGATAAGCATCTGCGATATGAACATTTCATGGCGGTCTTTCATCAATATAAACGTACCTGGAGTAGAAATACCGTGCACCGTATCATGTGGGTGCGTCTGCGATGCGGTGGGCTTCATAAGAGTCTCGTTGATCAGCGGACCTATACTAAAAAACGATCTGGTTTTCGCGTTGTCAGGAACTTGGAATATGCTGTGATCTGTTCAGAAAAATATTATATGTAAGATGTATAAAAAATTTATTAAATATAAGCTCTTGTCTGAAAATTCGAACCTGCACGGTTCCAGACAGTAAATGTTCGGATCGGCCCACCGTCCGGAATTGGGACTCCATTTGGCTCCTTGAGTAATATGTGTACGCCCTTATGCAGTACAATTTCGTTACTTTGATTAGCCATGATTTTCAGCCGTATATTCTGCGGTATGAAGTGAGTGTGTAAGCTGTAACATGTCAGGTATTATAAGAACTAGGCTCCAAAAGGGAATTGATTTTGATATTTTATTGCCCATCAATATTTTAGTACATAATTATTAAGATTAGCAGGGATTCCCCGGGCAAAGTGGGACACTGTGGCAGAGTGGGAAATTATTATTTTTTCTCTCATGAAATATTCATAAGCACGTTCGAGCGTCAAAAACAAAAATGCTGAAGGTATAATACAACGATCAATATACACTAAAAATTTGATAATTTTTATTTTTTTTTATCTACTCTAAATGAATTTAAAAAAAAAAATTGTGGCAGAGTGGGACCGTATTTTTTTATAAAGAAATAATATAATAAGCACGTATGTATGTACATGAGTAAAAATGAAAATGCCAAAGGTGTACACCTAAATCAATAGCTACAAAAAAATTCATTCTGTTTTTTTTTTTAATTAAATGCATTTAACAAAAAATAAATAAATAATCAGTCAATCAATTCAGAAATCTAACCGAAATTAAGCCTGTGGCGCAATAAAAAAATTAGGGAAATCTGATCTGCAGGAAACGTTTTTCCACAATAAATTTATATTTTATTAGAAAAAAAAAAAAACGAATACTGCACTTTACCACGTTTTCCCCTTCTGTCACAACTTTTAAACATTCAATCGATTATAACTCCTTCTATCACAACTTTCAAACATTCAATCGATTATAACTGTTATTATTCAACGGAATACAAAATGTATTGCGGATATAATATACTTACGTTTGACTGCTTCGTGCGTAATGGACGCGTTCAAAGGACGCTTTCTTCTTGATTCCTCATTTTTTCATAACAATTGATCTGTCGGTTGTTATTAACAAACTTCTTTGGATACTCGTGCAATTATTTGAAAGCTATTTCAATATGTGGTGTGGGATTCGTCCGCGATGACGTCACTACGCTTAGAGCTGCCGCTCGTGAATTGTATACATATACCGGGTCTATTCGTGGGTGAGACCCATAGGGCGCCCTATTATATGCAATTCATAGTACAAGTGAGCTCTGTTACCGAAAGAACAATGAAAATTGAGAGTTAAACGTTACAATTTTCTTTGTTTTTCATGACACAGAGCGTACTTGTATGTACTATGAATTGCATATAATAGGGCGCCCTATAGGTCTCCTCCACGAAAAGACCCTGTATATAATGTTGATGCTCAGGTAATTTTTATTTGAACTCGCAAGACGCGTTACGATCGAACACATCGCAATGAATGGATTTAATTAAAAATAAAAACCGTTACGCAATGATTTGTGATGTGTTAATGGCTGTGTACATCAAAATGAAAAATAAAAAAGTACCGCGATGACGGTCATTGTAGGTAGGCGCAGATAGCAATTGGTGGTGGTCTTTCCAACTGGTGTTTGTTCGCTTTTCCGAACTTAAGGTCACCTATGGCATTCGAATTGCACCATCAAAAGCTGTTGAAATTAATTTATGAAATATGTCGACAGTGCGCTAGTCTCATCATATCGTAGTTGGTAAGGGATTGCGGAATCTGTAACACTATACCTTACTGCCATAAGAGTGAATGCAATGTCGTTTCGCTTGACTAGACCATCTTCACGATAGTCGTTCACGAGGTGGACAATATTACACAGATTGGCTGCCTGTCTGTGTCCTTCTGCTATGAAGTCTTGCATGTTTGCATCAACATCATCGAGGCAAATGTTATGCAAAACCCAACAAGCCAAAATGACGCACGGTATCTGATTATCGCGATTCATATCCAAATATTTAAGTCTTCTGAATCAACCCTTCAAGAGTGCAAAAGCCCGTTCGATCACTTGCCTTGTTCAAGCATGTATTTGATTGAAATTTATCTGGATCTGATTGAAAAAAATTATATTTCGAATGAATTAATTGATTGATCGACTCATGTTACAATAATTTTTTGAATGCATCTGAATATTGACATGTTATACCGGCGTCATGTTTCCAAGGTCTGGATATGGCGGTATACACCATGAGAGTACGGGATAAGCCTTGTCGCCAATAATATACTCTTCACCTGTAAAAAAAGCAGCTCTGTCACGCCTAACTTCCATCCTCAAATCCGAATTTCTAAATATTCTTAGGTCGCCGTCACATTCAGCGAAGCCAACAAAGCAATCAGTAAAGCGGAGTCTTGCATCGCAGACTGCTTGTAAAGTGATTGCAAACCTTTTCTTTCTCGTTATATAAAATTGAGCATCAACCTGTAACGAGAATAAATACTACGCTATAATAATGCTTACTCCATATTAACAAATACCAAAAATCATTTTGAGATCATGTCATCTAACCTTTGGTGCTTTAATTTCAACGTGCATACCATCAATTGCACTAATCACATTTGGCAATTGAGCGAGACGATGAAATTGTTCGCTAGTTGCGACAGCTACTTGCCCATTCAGCCACGTGATTATATTATCAGCGATTACATTCAATGCATTGATTACCCGTTGAAAACAGTGATTGAGCGATGATTTTGCCAAATCAAATCTCTCTCCGACAGACCTACAATAATCAAAGTGATATTGGTAGATATACTTATTTTGAAATCAATGCTGAAGTGTGTCGATTTGTATATCTTTGCAGATGAACTGAGACTTGACGTGATTATCAATTCGACAATTACGAAGCTCGAGCAATAAATCTAATTAAGCTGTATTGCAAAACCGCAAGCTCTTAACTTATTAAATTCGTGCTCCCGTTCAGGATCTATTTTGATATTTAATTTTATAATAATAACTAGGGGCTTGGCCCTTGCGCGCGAAGCGCGCCAACCCCTCTCGGCGCTCCGCGCCTCGGGCACTCGGCGCTTTGCGCCTCACTCCGTCACATGTCCTAAGATTAGACTAATAGATATTTAGTTTTATCAATTAAATATTCAGTTGCGATTATTTGAAAAAATGTTTTATTAAATCAACCATTTCTTTTCTTTGGATGTTTCTTTTCTTCGGTTAGTTTCTAATCCAATTTGGTGTGGAATTTGAATATGTTCTTCGCGATACACCATCAAACATATTCTAAAAATGTTCGCAGCTGCAGCTAATTCAGCTTCTCCCCCGTAGGTCCCATTCCTAGTCATTTGCGATTGGTAGTCATCAGATGACTTAATCGCCGCGACGTTCGATTCATTACCTATGATAAAATCTCCGAATGTAGACCAATGCTGTACGATATATGAAACGATACTTAGTCTCACCTGAGCGTGTCGATCCTGAGTGTCGTATACACAAAATGCCAGGGCACGGAAAAGACAATTCCCGTCGGGAATCATCTTGATAATTTTTGCTGGCATATTTTTATTTGTGTTCATTAAATCACGACAGATAGCTGTCAAGCTATTTGTCAATGACTGTCATAAGCTGTCGATGACAGCTATCAATTGCTTGACGCTAACTTCATATAAACGATAACAACTATCAATTGCTTGACACTAACTTCGTATAAAAAGCACCTTCATTGCTTCTCACTATAGAGTTAATCCAGGAGCCGGATAAATAATCCCTCTAAATAGATTCATAATGTGTTAATTCTACGGTTCACAATATATTGATTCTACGCGCGGTGAATTAATGCAAGAAAAAAGTACCCGGCTCTTGACCGACATATTTCATTAATATGTATAGACTGAATCCAAATGAAATCATGCAGGCCAGCGGACGTGATGTTCCAGAATCGATCGGCGTTCAAATATGTTATTTCTCATACAAAATGAGCCGACACGTATTTTGTTGTTTACCCCAAAAAAATTATCCAAGCCCGATATCGATTTTTTAAGATTTGAAGGCGAAAAACTTTCTTCGCCAATTTGAGGAACCAAATATTCGAAAAATAGCCGCCAAATCCGTAATTCTCGAGCTTTTTTGACGACTCTTATTTTATGTGATCCGGAATTTCGTACTCCATCGCGAAAAACAAAAAAATCCCAAAAATTTTGAAAATTGCCAACAATATCAATGTTTTTTGGAAAACATAAGAATTCACTTTTCTCAAAAACCCCATTTTTTTTTTCTCAAAATTTGATATGTTTTTCGGGGTAATATTGACTACTTACCCTATTGACGGCGACTGGTATTTTTTCTTGCTTTCCGAGTAATTGGCTATTTTATTTTCTGAATTCCTGCACAACCGTATTTTCACTGTTTTTATGCTATGTACTCGCGAGCTTGTATTTTCTGTAGAATCCCATTTGTATATTGTTCGGGCTGCCGAATATCTTGTTGTTTAATGTTCTACGCGGTGTTTCTCTTACACAATACTTCAAATTACTTGTATCATGAACAAAAAGTAATGAAATCCCCCCCCCAAAAAGCACCTCTGGTGCAAAAAACTTTCGCCAAGTAGGTACATTAATGCGATATTTTCCACAAAAATAGATTTTCAGCCATTCAATCTACAAAAGTATTGAAATTAATGGACGTTATCAAGTACAAATAAATTTGCTCCCAATTCATTGCCTAATGTGATCCAGTTTTAGATTTTGGTAGCAGTTTACATTTCGATGTATACCTATAATGTGCGTAACACGTAATAACATGCGACATACGAACTCATAAGAGAAGATCAGTTGAAGTTAAAATGAGGAAAAAACAAAGAAAAGAAAAAAAAAAATTGGAGGTAGTGGTACTTGGCGGGCATTTTTGTAAAAATTACAAGAAAATATAAATGCCCGCCAAGTACCACTACCTCCAAATTTTTTTTTCTTTTCTTTGTTTTTTCCTAATTTTAATTTTAATTGATCTTTTCTTATGAGTTCGTATGTCGCATGTTATTACATGTTACCCACATTATAGGTATACATCGAAATGTAAATTGCCACCAAAATCTAAAACTGGATCACGTTAAGAAATTAATTGGGAGCAAATTTATTTGTACTTGGTAACGTCCATCAATTGCAATACTTTTGAAGATTAAATGGCTGCAAAACTATTTTTGTGGGAAATATCGCATCAATGTACTTGGCGAAAGGTTTTTGCACCAGAGGTGCTTTTTGGGGGGGATTTCATTACTTTTTGTTCATGATACAAGTAATTTGAAGTATTGTGTAAGCGCAACACCGAGTAGAAAATTGAACAATAAGATATTCGGTAGCCCGAACAATATACAAATGGGATTCTACAGAAAATACAAGCTCGCGAGTATATAGCATGGAAACAGTTTAAATACGGCCGTGCAGGAATTCAGAGAATAAAATAGTCAATTACTCGGAAGGCAAGAAAAAATACCAGTCGCCATTCATAGGGTAAGTAGTCGATATCACCCCGAAAAACATATCAAATTTTGAGAAAAAAAAAAATGGGGTTTTTGAGAAGAGTGAATTCTTATGTTTTCCAAAAAACATCGATATTTTCGGCAATTTTCAAATTTTTTCGGATTTTTTTGTTTTTCTCGATGGAGTACGAAATTCCGAATCACATAAAACAAGAATCGTCGAAAAAGCTCGAGAATTACGGATTTGGCGGCTATTTTTCGAATATTTGGTTCCTCAAATTGGCGAAGAAAGTTTTTCGCCTTTAAATCTTAAAAAATCGATATCGGGCTTGGATAATTTTTCTGGGGTAAACAACAAAATACGTATCGGCTCATTTTGTATGAGGAACAACATATTTAAACGCCGATCGATTCTGGAACATCACGTCCGCTGGCCTGCATGATTTCATTTGGATTCAGTCTATATATATTTTTTTTCAATTTATTTTCCAAAATTTCAACGAAAACATACAAATTTTAACGAAACACAATATATATATTAGGGTGGTTCTTATTTACGCTGTTTTTTAAATTTCCTGCGGACAAGATGGAAAAAGTTTGCAAATAAATTAAAAAACAAGGACCCAAAACTTGAAGTCTGTTGGTCAACTCAAAGTACTGCCTACAAGGCAGTTAAATTTGGCATACATCTTCCGTACAGGGATAAACGTTTTTTTTCCAAAAAATCGTCCAATTTTTTGTTGAATACCTATGACTATAGGAAAGACGTATACCAAATTTCAGATTTTTCTAAGCACTACAAACTTTTTCCACCTTGTCCTTTAAATAAGGAACCCCAATATATATGGTATATAGATTTTTTTCATTTATTGAGTTTTCTTCTTCTTTCTCTGTCTTTCTTCTCCTGCTTTTCCTTTTCCTCCTCCTTTACCTTTTCCTCCTCCTTTTTCTGCATTTCCTGTCTTTCCACGGCCTCAGCCGCTTCCACCATCAATACCTCTTCTTTTCGCTCTTCTTCCGATTCTACTACCCATTCGTGTTGTCGTTCGCCTTCCATTTCGTTTTCCCATTCTCTTTCTTCTATTTCTTTATCGTCTCTAACTCGTTTTCGTTCTCGTCTCATTTCTCCCTCAATCTCTAATAAGTCTTCCAGTTCCTGTTCTTTCATTTCTTCTATCAACGTGTCTTTATATTAAATTTATATTAAAGATTATCTATATGAACTAAATCAAGTAGTATATTCACCATCTCCCTCTATTTGTTTCGATGCCATTTTTAACTTTTCTATTTTTAAAAAACTTTTCTAATTCCTCAACACGTATTCCCTCTTCAAAATTGTGTATGTTTGTTGATTCGTTGCCTTTTTGTTTGTTCTTCTGTTTTTTTTCGGCATCTCACACCAGCGCCAACTTCATGCGTTAATACCATTATTATTATAATCTTTTTTTTTTTCATTTGTTCGCCGGACAGGATTTTTTTATTATATAGAGAGATTACCATTCCTACCATATACCAATATTTGAACGATTTTTCGTAGGACTTTCGGATCGTTAAATAAAGTGACAGGTGCACAGAATAATAGAGCCGATAGAAATAAGAGCAAAAGGAAGAAAACAGTAGGAGAGTGAAAGGAAGGAACAGTGTAAAAGAAAAAAGGAGCGGAGGAAAGGAGCCGTCAGCAGAACAAGCAAGGCAGCGGAGAGAAGAGAGCAAAGAAAGGTAAGATAGGATTACCTATAAGGAGAGAGGCGGGAAGAGGGCATAGAGAGGCTACGGATATAGGAAATACGCGAGTCAGTTAAGTAGTAGCAGACGACAAGCATGCCAATAGTACCCACGGCAGGGGGAGAGGTGGAGAGGAAGGAGACGCTCATAGAGCTAGGCGAGTCAGTGAGGGAAGAGTGGGGGATGCCAGGCAGCTCGCCCAAAACCAGGCGAGGTAGAAAGACAAACGCAGAGAGACTCGAAGCGGAGAGAACTCAGTCACTGGGGTCGCTAGGATCGCTGACAGAGCTATGGAAGAGAAAGAGGCAGGAGACGGAGGAGAAGGGGGATAGCGAGGCAGAGTCAGAAGAGGTCGCGGGCAGAGCGTTCAAAAGGAGCGATAAGACTAGGAGGTCACCGAAAGACAACGATCTAGAGGGGAAGGAAGGCACAAAAGAATGGGTCAGGTAGGGAGTTAAGGAGGGTATAGAAGAGATGATGAACGAGATCAGAAAGATGAGGGAGGAGACAGAGAGAGGCAGGAGGGAATTGAAGGAGGAAATGTCAAAGGTACACGAGAAGATAGACAAAGTAAAAGACGAAGGGGAGAGAGAGAAAAAAGCTAGAGGAGAGGATCCAGGAGCTGGAAAAAAGGGAGGAGGAGAGGGCTAAAAAGCGAAAAGAGGAAGAGAAGGAGAGGAGGGAGGAGACGCAGAGGGAGTTAGAAAGAAAAGTAAAAGAGGAGGTGGAAAAGAAGCCGGCAGAAAAAGCTGCAGAAGAAGAAGAGAGGGAAGAAAGGATAAAGAGAGCGGAGGAATTCGTAGAAATAGGAATGAGGGAGGTAGAAAGGAGGATGGAGATAAAGGAAAGACGGGAGAGAAGCAACAAAATAGTGATAAGAGGGCTGGAGGCGACAGCAGGGGAGGAGGAGGAGGTGGTGAGGAAGCTAGCAGATGAACTCACGGGCTGCAAGATTAAGGTCAGCAACGCAAGAAAAGATAGCAAAGAAGGGGGGAAAATGATAGTGGCTGAGCTTGGGTCGTGGGAGGAAAAGCGAAGCGTCATGGAGAATAAGTACAAACTGGGGGTAAGGAGAGTATCCATAGACAACGACCTGACGAGGGCAGAGAGATATACACAGAGGTATCTGGTGAAGATCGTAAAAGATGAGAGAGAGGAAGGGAAGAGAGCGAAGGTGAGTTACCAAAAGATAGAGATAGAGGATAGAACTTTCGAATGGGACGAGGAGAGAGGAAGGCTAAAAGACATGAGCCCAAGGGAAAGGGGCAAGCAGGGAGCAGAAAGGGGGGGAAGCCCGAGGGGGAGAGGGAGAGGGTTCAGGGGGAGAGGTGAAAGCAGAGGGGGCTGAGGATGGAAGGGAACGAACAGGAGTCGAAAGGAGAGAGAGGCAGAGAAAAGGGAGGAGGGAGGAGGGGGCGAAAGGAGGCGAAATGAGCAAGGGCAGGGGGCAAATAGCAAGAGGAGGAAGAATGGGGGTAAGAATAGGCTTCTGGAACATAGCGGGAGCATGGGGAAAAGACGAGGAAGTGTGGAAGGAGATAGAGAGCTGGGATATTATAGAGACGAAAGGGTGGGAAAGTCTAAAGGACATACTCCAGAGAGGTTACAGATGGAAATGCCAAGGTGCAGGGAGGGAGCATAGGAAGGGAAGAGCAAAGGGAGGAATAATCACGGGAGTGAGGGAATGGATAGAAGAAGAGGAGATCGAAGGGAAAGCAGAGATCGGGGTGGTGGAGAGGAAAGTGAGGATAGAAAGGGAAAGGTCGAGAGTGATAACAGTATACTCCAACCAGGAGATAGAGGAGAAAAAGAAGATATTAGGGCAGAGGCTGAGGGAAGGAGGACAAGAAGGATGTGTAATAATAGGAGGAGACATGAACACAAGACCGGGAGAAGGAGGGGGGATAGTGATGGGAGAGGAAGAGGGAGAGGGGAGGAAGTCGAAAGACAAGATGATAAACAAGGAGGGAAGACTGCTGGTAGAGTGGTTAGTGTAAGAGGGTCTGGGAATAATGAACGGAGTGATAACAGGAGATGAGGAAGGAGAGATAACGTATGTGGGGGCAAGGGGAGAATCAGTAATAGATTACGTGATAGGAAATACGGAAGCAGGGGACAGAACGGTGAGATTAGAGATAGGAGAAAGAACAGAATCGGACCACCAGCCAGTAGTGCTGACCGTAAAAAGAAGAATGGGGGAGGAAGGGGTAGAGAGGAGGGAGATCATGGACTGGTCGGAGGAGGGAGAGTAGGGGTATAAGGAGAGGATAAAGGTGGTAGACCTCGAAACGGGGGAGGTAGAAGAGATGTGGAACAATATGGTAAGGGAAGTCAAGAAGGCAGCGAAATGGAAAGTAGTGAAGGCAAACTAAAAAGAAAAAAAGAGAAGCAGGTGGTGGGACGAGGAATATAAAGAGAAAAGGAGAGAAACAAAAGAGGCACTAAGAAGAGGCAGGAGAAGAGAAGAGGGGGAGGGGAGCTATAGAGAATACAAAGAGAAGAGAATTCAGAGAAATGTGTGAGAGGAAAAAGGAGGAAGAAAGGGGGTGGCTAATAAGAGAGGCAGAGAATGCGAGGACGGAAGGGGAAATTTGGAGGATAATAAACAGAGAAAGAAAAAGAAGGAAAGGGATAAGCAAAGAGATAAAAATGGAGGAATGGGAAAAGCACTTCAGGGAACAGTTGGGGGGGGGAAGGAATAGGACAGAAAGAGGAAGGAAGACGGGGAAAGGAAGATCGCAAGGAGAGAGGAGGAGGAGAAAGGGGAGAACGCAAGAGATATAAGTAGAAGTAGAAGTAAAGAAGGCGATAAGAAAGCTAAAGAGATGGAAAGCAGCAGGGGAGGACGGAATAACAAACGAAGCATGGATAAACGGGGGGGAGAAGCTGAAGGAGGGACTGACGAAGCTGATGCAGAAGATATGGAGGGGGGAAGGATTTCCGGAGAGCTGGAGGGAAGGCATAATAGTGCCAGTATTCAAGAAAGGGGAACAGACGAATGCAAAAAATTACAGAGGGGTAATGTTGATGCCGACAGGATACAAGATATACGCGGCGATAGTAACAGAGAGACTGAACAAGGAAATAGAGGAGAAGGAAATGTTACCGGAGAACCAAGTGGGATTCAGGAAAGGAAAAGGGACGATAGACAGTATGTATGTACGTGCTAAATCATACAGTAGGAAGAGAGATAAGGAAGGCAAAAGGGAAGTTGGTGGCGTTCGTAGATCTGAGAGCGGCGTTTGACTCAGTGAACAAGGGGAGAATGATAACAGAGATGAAGAAAAGAGTGGGAAGTGGCAGGCTGAGGGAAAAAGTGAAGGAGATATATGCGGAAACAAGGAATAGGGTGAGAGTGGGGAGGGAGCACGGGAAAAATTTCTGGATGGTGAAGGGGGTAAAGCAAGGATGCCCGCTGAGGCCGTACTTATTCAATATATATGTGGCGGACTGGGAAGAAGTGCGAAGGAAGGGGCAAGGTGGGGGGGTGGTGACAGGGGGGAGGAAAATATGGTCGCTGGCATACGCGGACGACGTACTGCTGGCAAGGGAGGAAGAAGGAATGAAGGAGATGCTGGGGAGGTCAGAAAGGTACCTGGAGAGGAAGGGGCTAGAGTTGAACGTAGAGAAGACCAAAGTCACGAGGTTCAGAAAGGGAGGGGGGCGAGGGAGGAAGATAGAGTGGAAATAGAAAGGCGAGGAGCTGGAGGAGGTGAAAGAATTTAAATACCTAGGCTTTGTACTGCAGAGAAGTGGGGAAATGGAAAGACACGTTAGAGATAGATGGACAAAGGCAACGGTGGTGATGGCGCAGGTATGGGGAATAGGTAAAAGAAAGTTCAGGGGGGACTGGAAGAGGAAGTGCAAGTGTACTCGGCGCTAGTGGAGAGCGTGGCTATGTACAGAGCTGAGATATGGGGGCGGGAGAAGAGGGAGTGTATGGAAAGAATGCAAGAGAAGTTTATCAAGTGGTCGCTGGGACTAGACGGCAGAACTCCGGGGTATATGGTGAGAGAAGTAGGGCGGGAAAAAGGGCGATGAAGTACAAAAGGAAGCTGGAGAAAGGCAGAGGGAGTGAGCTGGGGGTGCTGGGAGAAAGTGAAAGCAAGTAGGAAGGAGAAAAGGTCGAAATGGGAGGAGGACAGAAGGAGATTCTACGAAGAAAGGGGTTTTAGCGCGGAGGAGGTGGAAAGAAAAAGGCGGGAGGGGGGAAACATAGGGGGTATTGGAAAAAGGGACAGGGAGGTACAGGGGCAGGAAAGAGAGGGGAGGATAAGAGAGTCGAGATTTAATAAGATATATAGGGAGATAAGAACGGTAGGGATACCGCGGTACCTGCAAGAAAAGGGAAAAGAAGAGAGAATGATAAGGATAGCGAGGTACAGGCTAGGGAATGAAGTGAGGGAAGGGAGATATAGAGAGAGGGAGGAGTGAAGAAGATGCAGGATCTGTGACTGGGAAGAGGAAACATGGGAACATCTGATGGAACACTGCACAAGAAACGAAAGAAGCGGAGAAGGCAGAGAAAGGTTGGTAGAGCTACTAAGTGACGGCGGAGAAGGAGAGGGATGGATGAGAGAGCTGGATAAAATGAGGGAGAGAGCAAAGGCGGTGGAAGCTGAGCAAAGAGAGGGAGAGTGGCGACGCCTAGCAGGAAGAAAGGCAGGAGGAGGAAGTAGTTAGACAGAAAGCTAGACAGAGCGACAGTAGGTAAGGTAGGGAGACGAGAGAAGAGGGAGCCACCAACGAGGAGGAGAAGAAAGTGTAGCAGAAAAGAAGAGGCAAGATGGCGGGAACAACCAGAAAGTTAGTGACAGAGTGCACACACGTGGAAACGTGCAACAAGTGATAAAGAAAAAGAGAAGCAAAACAACAGGAGAACATGGAGCTGGAACAGATAAAAAGAGAATGGGAAGAGGTGAAAAAGGAGATGAAGGAGATGAAGATAAGGACGAAGAGGCTGGAAGTGAAGGTAGAGGAAAAAGAAGAAGAGAAGGGTAAGGGGGACGCGGTGGCCGAGGAAACGACCCCCACCACGGCCTCGAGCGGGACCCAGGTAGACAAGACGATTGAGCAAGAGGAGAAGGAGAGACAAGAAGAGAGGGAGAGGGAAAAGCGGAAGAGGTACCTGGTGAGGAAGGGAACTAGGGTAGGAGAGCAGAACTGGGTGTAAGAGTGCAGGAGGATCCTGAACGAAGCAGCTGAAAGAGAAGTAGAGGTGAAGAGCGAGTGGGAGAGGAAGGATGTAATAAACAATAAACATATATTATTATCAATATTTAAACCACAAATCAATCTACAAATCTGTAGGGTTCGGGTGTCGCTAATAACCATAACGAACTCAACAATTGCTTTCAGACGTTGATTCTTGGTCTGCCGTCTTCAGATACAGGAGCCAATATTGGAGCGATACGATTTTCGAACATTGCAAAAGCGTGACGTGTAATGCGAAAATGTTGCCTAAATTGTTCGTCCGAAATTCGTTCTATTGTGCACTCCACATGGTTCTCAATTCTTACCACGTTTGGAGGAGGACCTCTTAAACGCAAAGCACCCTCCGCAATATTAAAATTCATGCAATCTCACGACTGAGTATACTTTTACGAAATTTGTAATTGATTTTTAAAAATCGATTTAAAACACGTGCATGAGTGAATGTATAGATTCTAAGGGTTGTAAGGGAAGACCGGAGTGATGTTGGACGCTGTGGCAGAGTGAGACCGTATTTTTTCTAAATAAAATATTAATAAACACTTTCGTGAGTCAAAATGAAAATGCTGGAAGGTAATATCGACGAGTTTAAGGGACGCTTTCTTCTCACATGCTCATTTGTTCACAATAAATGATCAGTCGGTTGTTATAATATCGACGAGTTCAAAGGACGCTTTCTTCTCACATGCTCATTTGTTCACAATAAATGATCAGTCGGTTGTTATGTCTTTTAAACTCGTCGATATTACGCACGAAGCAGTCAAACGTAAGTACAACTATACCCGCATTACATTGTGGATTTGTTTAAATAATTACAGTTATAATCGACGATAGAACGTTTATAAATTGTGATCGTAGGAAAAACCGTAATAAGGTGCGTTTTTTTCACGAAATAAATTATTAAATTACTGTGCAAAAACATTAACTGATCAAATTTTCGAATTTTTTTTATCGCACAATATGCTTAATTTCGGAGATATTTCTATATTGATTAGCTAATTATTACAGTTTTTTTTTGTCAAATTCATTTTATTAAAGAAAGAAAAAAAATGTATGAATTTTTTGTATCTATTGATTATACTAGGGTGTGTCATTTAGGAGCAACATTTTTTTTCAACTTACATACAGGTTGTATACTTGCAGAAAGGTAAAATAAGAAGCCTGTTAAAATTTGAGATCTTAATAATAATATTAAGAGGTGTCTCATGACGAATTTCTATTTCCCATTTAAATAACACGGGAAATGTTCTAGTGGCACACTTCAATTTTCATATCTCGAGTACTAATCTACTCAGAATGATTCTGCATAGCTACTTTTGTTCGAAATTGAACGCTCTATAAAAAAGGTCTCCTGGTATTTTTCGATAAATCTAACTATTTCCAAATTGGCTATTGGTTAATTACAATCGATAGCCAATAACCAACTTGGAAACGGCTAGATTTATCGAAAAATACCAGGAGACCTTTTTTGTAGAGCGTTCAATTTCGAACAAAAGTAGCTATGCAGAATCATTCTGAGTAGATTAGTACTTGAGATATAAAAATTGAAGTGTGCCACTAGAACATTTCCCGTGTTATTTAAATGGCAAATAGAAATTCGCGATGAGGCACCTCTTAACATTAATATTAAGATCTCAAATTTTAACAGGCTTCTTATTTTACCTTCCTGCAAGTATACAACCAGTATGTAAGTTGAAAAAAAATGTTGCCCCTAAAATGACACACCCTAGTGTATACCTTTGGCATTTGCATTTTTACTCATGTACGTGCTTATTATATTATTTCATTATAAAAAAAAAAATACAAAATACGGTCCTACTCTGCCAACAACAACAATAATAACAATGATAATAATAATAATTTGATAATTAATTGCAGCTCAGGTTGTGATAGATAATTATGGAACAACGCAGAAAGCGTGTGGTTGTCAGTGCGTTGGTTTTGGGCTATTGTTTTCTGAAAAATATTAAGGAAGATAGTGATAGTGAAGACGATGAGATTGAAGTTAATATTGCGGAGGGTGCTTTGCATTTAAGAGGTCCTCCTCCAAACGTGGTAAGAATTGAGAACTATGTGGAGTGCACAATAGAACGAATTTCGGACGAACAATTTAGGCAACATTTTCACATTACACGTCACGCTTTTGCAATGTTCGTAAATCGTATCGCTCCAATATTGGCTCCTGTATCTGTAGACGGCAGACCAAGAATCAACGTCCGAAAGCAATTGTTGAGCTCGTTATGGTTATTAGCGGCACCCAATTTCTACAGGTTTGTAGATTGATTTGTGGTTTAAATATTGGTATATGGGGCGAATGGTAATATTATTATAAAAATTAAATATCAAAATAGATCCTGAACAGGAGCACGAATTTAATAAGTTGAGAGCTTGCGGTTTCGCAATACAGCCTAATTAGATTTATTGCTCGAGCTTCGTAATTGTCGAATCGATAATCACGTCGAGTCTCAGTTCATCTGCATAGATATACAAATCGACACACTTCAGCATTGATTTCAAAATAAGTATATCTACCAATATCACTTTGATTATTATAGGTCTGTCGGAGAGAGATTTGATTTGGCAAAATCATCGCTCAATCACTGTTTTCAACGGGTAATCAATGCATTGAATGTAATCGCTGATATTATAATCATGTGGCCGACTGGGCAAGTAACTGTCGCAACTAGCGAACAATCTCGTCGTCTCGCTCAATTGCCAAATGTGATTAGTGCAATTGATGGTACGCACGTTGAAATTAAGGCACCAAAGGTTAGATGACATCATCTCAAAATGATTTTTGGTATTTGTTAACATGGAGTAAGCATTATTATAGCGTAGTATTTATTCTCGTTACAGGTTGATGCTCAATTTTATATAACGAGAAAGAAAAGGTTTGCAATCACTTTACAAGCAGTCTGCGATGCAAGACTCCGCTTTACTGATTGCTTTGCTGGCTTCGCTGGATATGTCGGCGACCTAAGAATATTTAGAAATTCAGATTTATGGATGGAAGTTAGGCGTGACAGAGCTGCTTTTTTTACAGGTGAAGAGTATATTATTGGCGACAAGGCTTATCCCGTACTCTCATGGTGTATACCGCCATATCTAGACCTTGGGCACATGACGTCGGTATAACATGTCAATATTCAGATGCATTCAAAAAATTATTGTAACATGAGTCGATCAATCAATTAATTCATTCGAAATATAATTTTTTTCAATCAGATTCAGATAAATTTCAATCAAATACATGCTCGAACAAGGCAAATGATCGAACGGGCTTTTGCACTCTTAAAGGGTCGATTCAGAAGATATATGTTGTGTCTCAATTGGTATTTGCATCTTTGTGCATTTGCCTTACCCTTACCCTTGGTCTTGCCTTTCGCTTTTCCAATTGGACTGCTCTACCTAACGGTACACTTAGAACTCTAGCGCACTCTAGTGTGTTTAGGAAACAGTACTAGTGGGTATCACAGGTGGCACGGTAAACTCTTCGACTCTAATATGGCGACTAAAAGGTAGACAAAAGGCGGATGAAAGGTGCATTGTCGTTCCTTTAACCCTTGCAGCCTCGCGCCCTCTGTCTTTGCCAGTTTGATGGACTTTGATGACGTCACGCGTACTTTGTCCAAGGGCAAGTGTGCATGAAGTGTATACTTCGTGCCAGTTGAGACACAGCATTAAATATTTGAATATGAATCGCGATGATCAGATACCGTACGTCATTTGGGCTTGTTGTGTTTCGCATAACATTTGCCTCGATGATGTTGATGAAGACATGCAAGACTTCATAGCAGGACACAAACAGGCAGCTAATCTGTGTAATATCGTCTACCTCGTAAATGACTATCGTGAAGACGTTCTGGTCATGTGAAACAACATTGCAGCAACTCCTATGGCAGAAAGGTATAGTGTTACAGATTCCACAATCCCTTACCAACTACGATATGATGAAACTAGCGCACCGTCGACATATTTCACAAATTAATTTCAACAGCTTTTTATGATGAAATTCAAATCACATAGGTGACCTTAAGGAGGGGCTCTAGGCGATTTTTACCGACATCAACTATTTTTTCCAATGGCTCCGAAACGGAGGTTCCAATCGGATTGTCCTTTGGGCAGTCGATGTTTGACGAGGAATGAATTCGATCTATCAGAAGAAATTTAGCGAAATAATTAATTTTTTTTTTTTCGATCGCAAAGTGTCGGGGTGCCACCTATTTCGACTTATATCAAGGCCTATGCATCGAAAATGCAAAATCGGCTTCCTGAGCCCGATTCTGTATGAAATTCCGAACACAACCATCCGAAAACATCTTTGTTTTCGAAAACGATGAAGACGTGATACGTATTCTACGAATTTGTGGTATTTAGCAAATGTCAACGGCTGGAAGCAGCCATTATGTTAGTTCCCAAAACGCCTGTAAGTCGTCGCCGCGCGCGAGTTTTCTGCTTCTCGTTCTACCAGCACTGTTACGTTGGTATGCTGGTACCAGGTGATTCGACGTGCAGTCAGGGATGATTTGAAGACAAACAAAACGTATATTCACGATATAATACTTTTCAATGATTTCTGCAATGTCTTGGTAAGTGAAAATATTCAATCGATTTATAATTGAGCGTTTTGTTCATTTATGTTCATTACTCTACGATTTTTTCATGGATTTTCAATACAATTATATGAAATAATATGTAAAGGGTTGTACTACATATAATATTATTTCATGCTATACATCAGTCGTGTTATCTATTATATAAAATCATATGAAAATACATATGATATACGATCTATACATACAATATGACCATGGTTAGTTGAATATTCGTATCTATAGATTCATTCCAAATAATTGAAAAAAAAAAATATCTTACGATCGTCAGCTCTCCTTCTCAACCAGTATTGCGAGTCGCTTATTACATTCAAATTACCCATTCAATTACACATTACCGGAGTAATGAGTAATATTACACATTACCAATGTAATGGGTAATTAAATAAGTATTTAACTACGCGTTACCAAAATAATCATGTTTGTATAGAAGAATTATAGCCTGAATATCATTAGTTCTTATACATATTTTATTATTTTGGTAACGTATCATTAAATTTTTATTCAATGGGTAATTTGATTTTTATTGGATCACCCATTACTTCGGTAATGTGTAATATTACTCATTACTTCGGTACTGTGTAATTGAATGGGTAATTTAAATGTAATAAGCGATTCGCAACACTGGTTGAGAAGGAGAGCTGACGATCGTAGGATATTTTTTTTTTCAATTATTCGAAATGAATCTATTGCAACGTTTGGGATTAAATCAATTATTTAATTAATTTATGAAAAGTCAGAGCATTAAAAATTCAATTTGTTCTGAGCCTCGCACAAAGCTTACAAGACCTGACCGAGTTACTAACTGACAGACTCGAATCGTTGCCGACTAGAGCTGCAATCGCAGAGCTGGATTAATAAATAAACAAGCCTGCACCCTGATTTGATAGAGCTGGACACAATATCAAGCCTATCGCCCTGTGTTAATTCTTTCTAGACAGAGTTGGACTCCAAAAGTCGAACCTGTTCTCCAGACCTGAAACGTTTACAAATTTAGACACGGATAAAGATTTACCAGTGCTAAACTGTAATTCTTTAAGGCTGGCAATTTCCCCGATTTGAAAGGATGTGAAGTTGAAGGTTAAATTTTAGTAGTTAGACAAAAATCCAGAACTAACCAGGAGTGTCCCAGGGTTCCGGTGCACGGATTTTGTTCAAATTTGGAGAGGTGTTTCTTTGGGCCAAAATACTAGCCCTCTGATCTTCAATTCCATCTCATAGGCTTTTCTTTTCCCAGAAAATATTATTATCGTGCAATTTATTGGTCCTTCGCTATGGCTCTAGACGCTAGATTGATGCAGCGAACTTGAATATATCACTGAAACTTTTTCATTCGAGCATAAAAATGAATATTTAACGCGGTAATTAACCATATCTTTTTTTTCTTTTTTTTCTAATAATTAAAATTTTTCGATAACAACAAAGGTAAAAAAATTTTATCAAACAAAAAAAAAAGATATGGTAAATTAACGCGTTAAATATTCATTTTCATGCTCGAATGAAAAAGTTTCAGTGATATATTCAAGTTCGCTGCATCAATCTAGAGCCATGGCAAAGAACCAATAAATTGTACGATGATAATATTTTCCAGGAGAAGAAAAGCCTATGAGATGGAATTGAAGATCAGAGGGCTAGTATTTTGGACCAAAGAAACACCTCTCCAAATCTGAACAAAATCCGTGCACCGGAACCCTGGGACACTCCTAGTAAGTAAGATTTTATCTAACTTAAAATTTAATGAGTATCCAAAATTGAGTTTTACAAAAATAAAAATACAAAAATTGAATACAAAAATTAAACTTAACTCTATATGTTGTGTTTTCTTTTTCTTTTCGTAATTCTAACGACTACTGTGTTTGTGTTGTGATAATCTAATAGATCCGACAGGTATTCTATTGATTCTATTTTCAAATGCCGCGTCGGCTAGCTATGAATTTTAATACAAGACTCGACAGAAGAACTTGTTTGATTTTAAATTGATATTGATGTTTCGAAACAATTCTATTAATCTAATGAGCAATTGTTCGAGGAAGCAAAGTGCTTATTCCCCGACAGGCGGAATAGCGAGTGGATTTGAGAAATTAGTGAGTCATTTCTCCGACAGGTAGAAAATGCTCGCGAGTTTAGAGAGTTTATTGAGTCATTTCTCCGACAGGTAGAAAATGCTGCTGAGCAGCGCGTTAACGCCATTTTTATACCTGTCTCCCTACTCCGTATCCCTACTCCTCTCGATTGCGCACGCAGTGTCTTCGGAGCAGGCTTGATACGTTACACTATAGATACGGATATTCTACTAACCATGGTCATATTGTATGTATAGATCGTATATCATATGCATTTTCATATGATTTTATATAATAGATAATACGACTGATGTATAGCATGAAATTATATTATATGCAGTACGACCCTTCACATATTATTCCATACAGTTGGATTGAAAATCCATGGAAAAATTGTAGAATAATGAAAATAAATGAACAAAATGCTCAATTATGAATCTATTGAATATTTTCACTTACCAAGACATTGCAGAAATCATTGAAAAGTATTATATCGCGAATATACGTTTTGTTAGTCCTCAAATCATCTCTGACTGCACGTCGAATCACGTGGTACCAGCATACCAACGTAACAGTAGTGGTAGAACGAGAAGCAGAAAACTCGCGCGCGGCGACGTCTTACAGGCGTTTTGGGAACTAATATAATGTCTTCCAGCTTTCAGCCGTTGACATTTGCTGAATACAGTCGAGTCGCGTTATGAGCCCGCTCGTTATGAGTCCGTCAGCTTGCATTTCTACGGAAGACCTTCCCCCTCCATAAGGTGAAGAAGAATCATGTATACACACACACGCTTGAAAAGTAGGAGAAGTCAACTCACGAACGTCGCCTGTGGAGGAAGAGTGGGGGTACAGGAATTCGTAGAATTATATTCCCCTACACCCCTATATGCGGGTTAGGGCGGTTCAAAAAAAACGCTTTATTTTTCCTCAGCATTGCTCATCGATATTTTTGTTCCAGTTCATAAAAAAATGGCTTTCGCTCAAGCTGAGGCTCGCACGATTTTTTTTACCACTGCCGCATCGATGTTGAAATATCGACAAAATGCCGTTTTTGGCAATTTCAATGTTAAGATATCGAGGTGCTCTTCGAGGATCTCGTTCGTCTCAACATGTCAAGAAACTCTGTGGAAGCGGGGATCTATCGGATAATATTCGATACTGCCGCATTGATATTGAAATCTGAAAAATCGTGAAATTAAGTTTGTTAATAACTAAGTTGCACAGCAGCTCATTGCATCCCTCGTTGACTTTGCCTCAAATATGTGTCACGTGAAAGCGGAGAGATTCCAGACAATGTTTATAGCTGCCGCATCTATGATAAAGCTTTTGAAGTTTCAAATTCATCCAGTATATGTCGCTATTGGAATGTCTTATAGCTCATCGATTGTATGGTTCCTCCTACGCAAAAAATCGAACACACGAAATTTGGAGGTCGTACAATATCATTCAATTCTGCCGCATGGATTGGAACGTTTGTTTCTTGGGCAAAAAAAATTGAGATAGATATAGAGAGAATGTAACAAAAAATAGAATCAGATCGACAGCTCTGCTTTTTGTAAATATATTTGGCTCGAATAATTGTCATTTGCTTTATAAAAAAATAAAATAAAATGAAAAATAAAAAAAGTACAGTGGTAAAATTCTTTCCAAACCGTATCGACTGTATACCAGATATACAGGGTGCGCCAGAATTCAGTGCACAAAATGATAGGGGTAATAGAGGGGCTTGAGCTGAGTAAAATAACCTATATAACATGTGGTCTCCGAAACACCGGTCGCGAGATAGGACCGGTTAAAAAATCGCCTTAGACGCCGGCATGTAGGCAACTAAGTACACCGCAAGCATCCGTTAGCCGTCTAATTGATAAGCGCGCTCCGCTGTTGATGCAAGTCATAATACTTTCGGTATTGAACTTTCGCCAGTTGAACAATGTAATTTGGAGCACCTCTTGGAATTACTTGTTTACATAATAAAATTCGATATCTAAAGTATTTGTGTTCGAAATTTTCGAATTCGAAAGTGGTATGACTAGCATCAATAGCCAAGCACGCTTATCAAATAGACGGCTAACGCTTACTCGCTGTGTGCTTGGTTGCCTACATATCGGCGCCCAAGGCGATTTTTTAACCGACCGTATCTCGCGACCGGTGTTTCGGAAACCACATGTTATATAGGTTAATTTACTGAGCTCGACCCCCTCTATTACCTCTATCATTTTGTGCACTTAATTCTGGCGCACCCTGTATATATACCTATGAATAGAACTAAACGACCTCTCTCTCCTACCCTCTTTTTCTCTCTCTGTATTTCATCCATGCAAATCTTCGGGTCAAGTTGATCGATGTGCTATTCCCAACGATGAGCTTTCAATAAATTATTTTCCGATTTTGGGAGTTTTCAATCCATGCGGCAGTATTGAATGATATCGTACGACCTCCAAATTTCGCGTGTTCGATTTTTTGCGTAGAAGGAACCATACAATCGATGAGCTATAAGATATTTTAATAGCAACATATACTGGATGAATTTCAAACTTCAAAAACTTTGTCATAGATGCGGCAGCTATAAACATTATCTAAAAACTCTCCGCTTTCGCGTGACACATATTTGAGGCAAAGTCAATGAGGGATTCAATGAGCTGCTGCGCAACTAAGTTATTAACAAACTTAATTTCACGATTTTCCAAATTTCAATATCAATGCGGCAGTATCGAATATTATCCGATAGATCCGCGCTTCCACAGAAATTCTTTTCATGTTGAGACGAACGAGAACCTCGGAGAGCAGCTCGATATCTTAACTTTGAAATTGTTAAAAACGGCATTTTCTCGATATTTCAACATCGATGCGGCAGTAGTAAAAAAAATCGTGCGGGCTTCAGCTTGTGCGAGAGCCATTTATTTATGAACCGGAACAAAAATATCAATGAGCAATGCTGAGAAAAAATGAAGCGTTTTTTTGAACCGCCCTAATGCGGGTTCATAACGCGATTCGACTGTACCACAAATTCGTAGAATACGTATCACGTCTTTATCGTTGTCAAAAAAAAAAATGTTTTCGGATGATTGTGTTCGGAATTTCATACAGAATCGGGCTCAGGAAGCCGATTTTGCATTTTCGATGCATAGGCCTTGATATAAGTCGAAATAGGTGGCACGCCCACACTTTGCGATCAAAAAAAAAAAAATTAATTATTTCGCTAAATTTCCCATGATAGATCGAATTCATTCCTCGTCAAACATCGACTGCCCAAAGGACAATCCGATTTGAACCTCCGTTTCGGAGATATTGGAAAGAATAGTTGATGTCGGTAAAAATCGCCTAGAGCCCCCCCCTTAAGTTCGGAAAAGCCAACAAACATCAGATGGAAAGACCACCACCAATTGCTATCTGCGCCTATACCTACAATGACTGTCATCGCGGTACTTTTTTATTTTTCATTTTGATATACACAGCCATTAACACATCACAAATCGTTGCGTAACGGTTTTTATTTGTGATTAAATTCATTCATTGCGATGTGTTCGATGGTAACGCGTCTTGCGAGTTCAAATAAAAATCACCTGAGCATCAAAATCATGTATGTATATTAGGGTGGGTCAAAAAAATTGATTATTTTTTTTTTTAGTTCTGACACAGAAAAATTGGTTGCTAGGCACCTTTAGAAAGTACTCACCAAATATGAGCTCCTAATATTAATAGGAAGATCCTATTGGTTATCAATGGTAATTACCAATAATCAACTTGGAAATAGTTAGATTTATCGAAAAATACCAAGAGACCTTTTTTGTAGAGCGTTCAATTTCCTACGAAAATATTTCTTGCTCATTTGACAATGATTACTCTTCAGGAAGTGACAAAATTAATAAAAAAAAAAAAAAATCTTCGAAAATTCCTCAAACTTTGACCTCGATTATCTTTCGAATGGTTAGATTTATGAAAAAAGTATATGAGACCTTATTCGTAGAGCGTTCAATTTCCTACAAAAATATGTATAGACATTTGCTGAACAATTGATACATAATGAGATTTGGTTTTTTTTATATGAGACTGAAGTAAAAATGGAAAACTCTGATGCGGAGGATCTTCCTATTAATATTAAGAGCTCATATTTGGTAAGTACTTTTTAAAGGTGCCTAGCAACCAATTTTTCTGTGTCAGAACTGAAAAAAAAAAATAATCAATTTTTTTGACCCACCCTAATGTATATGTATACAATTTACGAGCGGCAGCTCTAAGCGTAGTGACGTCGTTGCGGACGAATCCCACACCACATATTGAAATAGCTTTCAAATAATTGAACAAGTATCCAAAGAAGTTTGTTAATAACAACCGACAGATCAATTATTATGAAAAAATGAGCATCAAAGAAGAAAGCGTCCCTTGAACTCGTCCATAACTCACGAAGCAGTCAAACGTAAGTATACTATATCCGCAATACATTTTGTATTTTGTTGAATAATAACAGTTATAATCGATTGAATGTTTAAAAGTTGTGATAAGAGGAGTTATAATCGATTGAATGTTTAAAAGTTGTGACAGAAGGGGAAAACGTGGTAAAGTGCAGTGTTTTTTTTTTTTTTTTAATAAAATATAAATTTATTGTGGAAAAACATTTCCTGCAGATCAGATTTCCCTAATTTTTGTATTGCGTCACAGGCTTAATTTCGGTTAGATTTCTGAATTGATTGACTAATTATTGATTTTTTTTTTCTTAAATGCATTCAATTGAAAAAAAAAAAGAATGAATTTTTTTGTATCTACTGATTTAGGTGTACACCTTTCATTTTTACTCATGTACATACGTGCTTATTATATTATTTTATTATAAAAAAATACGGTCCCACTCTGCCACAATTTTTTTTTTTTTTCAATTTATTTAGAGTAGATGAAACAAAAATAAAAATTATCAAATTTTTGGTGTATATTGATCGTTGTATTATACCTTCAGCATTTCTGTTTTTCGACGCTCGAACGTGCTTATGAATATTTCATGAGAGAAAAAATAATAATTTCCCACTCTGCCACAGTGTCCCACTTTGCCCGGGGAATCCCTGCCAACATTATTAATTATGTACCAAAATATTGATGGGCAATAAAATATCAAAATCAATTCCCTTTTGGTGCCTAGCTCTCATGATACCTGACATGTTACAGCTTACACACTCATTCCATACCGCAGAATAGACGGCTGAAAATCATGGCTAATCAATGTAACGAAATTGTACTGCATAAGGGCGTACACATATTACTCAAGGAGCCAAATGGAGTCCCAATTTCGGACGGTGGGCCGATCCGAACATTTACTGTCTGGAACCGTGCAGGTTCGAATTTTCAGACAAGAGCTTATATTTAATAAATTTTTTATACATCTTACATATAATATTTTTCTGAACAGATCAAAGCATATTCCAAGTTCCTGACAACGCGAAAACCAGATCGTTTTTTAGTATAGGTCCGCTGATCAACGAGACTCTTATGAAGCCCACCGCATCGCAGACGCACCCACATGATACGGTGCACGGTATTTGTACTCCAAGTACGTTTATATTGATGAAAGACCGCCATGAAATGTTGATATCGCAGATGCTTTTCCTCATTACATCTAAGTTTTGGTGATTTGTTTTTTTCTCTACAAAGTCGAAATTAACATACCTAAAAAATTAATCAGTGGTGGTGAAGACACAAGGCAGTACGTCCCACGTCCAGAGTTTCAGTCGTTATTTCAAGGGTTGATGGGGGCGGGGGGGTATGAGTGTATATGAAAAACATGTAGCCTGTACGACGACAATTCTGGACGTAGGACTATTTTAGGGGAATCAGCAAGCTTTCGCGTGCTTAACCACCACTAAATAATTATTTTGTTATATTATTTTCGACTATTTAAATCTGAAAATCAAATTATGTATTATCATCGATCATAAGCATCTGCAATATTTACATTTCGTAGCGCTCTCCACTTAAATCTTCACAATCGTTGAAGTTCAAAGTTGAGTAAATAACAAAAATATATTTTACTTATTCAAGGTGAGCTGTACAAGCAAAATACCGTGCATGCTGGAAAAGGACACCAGGCTTGCCCATCAAAAACCTCTTTCGGGCCCAAACCAGGCAAACTGCGGTATTTTGAATGATTATAAGTGCTGAACCGGAGTTCGACAATCATGATCACGTTTCTATTATTCCAGTAACATCCCCAGGACCAACCTTTAATCAACTGGGACATCATGCACCCAATACGTCAAAAATTTCACACATCACAAAAGCAGGTAATTCCCTTGTTTTTTAAATATTTTGATGAATAGAAACAGCAGTATTATACATTTTGGATCAATAAATCGTCCCATCACGTTTTAGTTGCGTCATGGAGGGATAATGCAGCTGTGAAAAATCTCATCATCATCTGAAAGAACTACGAGAACCTTTTCAAAAGCGGATCCATGAGACACGAGATAGTGTGGCGCATGGTGGTCGAAGATATGTCCACCATCAATATCGATTGGATATTCACTGGCGTTCAATGTGAAAACAAGATTAAGGATCTACGCAAGTCTTGGGTAAGAGTACGTGACCATTAGGGTGGTCCTTATTTATGGTTTTTTCGAAATTTCCTGTGGACAAGGTGGAAAAAGTTTGCAAATAAATTTAAAAAAAAGTACTCAAAACTTGAAGTCTGTAGGTCAACTCAAGGCACTGCCTACATGGCAGTGAAATTTGGCATACGTCTTCCCTACAGGGATAAACGGTTTTTTTGTCCAAAAAATCGCCCAATTTTTTGTTGAATACCTATGACTAAAGGGAAGACGTATACCAAATTTCAGATTTTTCGAAGCACTATTTAAGCAGGAAAAAAAAATAATGGAGTGAGCCCGAATTTCCATGTAAATCAAATGGGGAAATTCGCTGCCTTATGGGCAGTATTTTGAGTTGACCTATAGACTCCAAATTTTGAGTACTTTTTTTTTATTTATTTGCAAACTTTTTCCACCTTGTCCGCAGGAAATTTCAAAAACACCGTAAATAACGACCACCCTAGTGACCATAATAATCAAACTGGTGCTGAAGGAAAAACTTGCAAGTTTTTCGATGAAATGGATGTTCCATTAGGCGAAAAGCCTCCCGTAAAGCCAGTTGCACTGGCATCGAATTTAAAATCAAACAAAAGAGCCGCATGCACTGTAGATAACAATGACTGCTCTGATCATGAAAATGTTGACATGAACTGTAACACAAAGTAAAAAGACAAATAAATCACGGGTGCAAAAAGAACTTGTCGAATATTCGGAAACCCTGCGTGCTGATGCACAGCGCAAAGAGGAAGCCCGCGAACAATGCCAGGGCATGAACACTAGGGTGGTCCTTATTTACGGTGTTTTTGAAATTTCCTGCGGACAAAGTGGAAAAAGTTTGCAAATAAATTTAAAAAAAAGTACCCAAAATTTCGAGTCTATAGGTCAACTCAAAGTACTGCCTATAAGGCAGCGAATTTCCCCATTTGATTTACATGGAAATTCGGGCTCACTCCATTATTTTTTTTTTCCTGCCTAAATAGTGCTTCGAAAAATCTGAAATTTGGTATACGTCTTTCCTATAGTCATAGGTATTTGACAAAAAATTGGGCGATTTTTTGGAAAAAAAACGTTTATCCCTATAGGGAAGACGTATGCCAAATTTCACTGCCTTGTAGGCAGTACTTTGAGTTTACCTACAGACTTCAAGTTTTGGGTACTTTTTTTTAAATTTATTTGCAAACTTTTTCCACCTTGTCCGCAGGAAATTTCGAAAACACCATAAATAAGGACCACCCTAATGAACACATTCAAAGAATTGTTTTCGAAACTTATAGAAAAATCATAAGTGTGTTATTGAGTATCAGTGACTGTTACAATTACCTATCACTTTCAACTTGTCTGCGCACCAGGTATCGCTTTATAGTGATAACCAGAGTCATAGTACATAAGTGTACCGGTTCATTTACAGTTATTATATATATAAGCCTCGGTTACTGTAACAATTACCTATGTATGTTACTACCTTTTTGGTTTTTTGATCAACATTTTCATGATCAGAGCAATCACATTTATCTCCGGTTCATTTACAGTTATTCCACATATAACTGCAGGGCTCCCACGTGCTCACTCTTCTCGCTGTTTCTCACTTTTCCTCACTTTTTTGAAAAGAGGAACTCACTTTTCTCACCTTTTTTCAACGAGTAGAATTTCTCTAAAATTTTATAGGAGAGTTTTCTTCGGAGACAGGTTAGTTAGACAGAACGCTGTGATTACGATGGTTCGGCTGGGCCCAGCCAGCTATCTTCAGGCTACAAAATTTATTGATTTTTTATCAATTTATATAAATGTTTCACATGTGTTCATTTTCAACAAATTTATATCTAGTCTTTGCAATTACTTTTTTCAAACAAACATATAGACCTATTTTAGTAACTGAAGTATCTAATTTGTACTTGAAATATTAAGATATATGACTAGATCACGTCTGCACGTGGTAGAACAAGGTTAGAATTGATTACTTTTCAGTGGCGTAGTTATGCCAATGCAACCAATGCGGCCGCGGGGGGAGGCTGACTCGAGGGGTCCCCGCTAGGCACAAAAAAAATGATTTTTTTTTTAACCATTTTCCGACGTGGGCCCTCAACAAAAAGCAGCTCCACAACTCCACAAGAAAAAAAAAAGTATCGTGAATTGAGCCCACGCGACTTGAACTATAAAACTTTTTACATGAATATGAATTTAACAATATTTCATATTGGAATAACCCGAATTCCATCAACCTTTTGGTCAGTCAATGTCTCATTTTTTACATATCGTTTTTCTGTATGGCGATTAATGAGAAGTTCCGTATTATTGTGATAAATTTATTTTCATTCGAAATCAATGTAGGCTTTTGCCATACAATTCCCGCTATTCTACAATTTGCTTATCTACGCGAAGTAAGAGTTTTTCTTCGATAAATATCATCCATAAGACTTGTTAAAACTCGTTGTGAGTTGTGAACCGTCTCGCGATGTTAGTTTAGTTGTTTACTGGCTGTACGTACTATCCTCGGTCAGGGGTCAAATCCAAGGTCATACGATTCGTATACGGTATGCGTCCTAGCCTTTGCTACATTGTATGTTGTATAAATATAAACAAGAAAATCAGCATATTGGCAGTTTCAATGCGGTACTGGCTAAAAGTAGCTTTTCTTAAAACAAATATGCACTATACTTCTGAACTCTGTGCATTCGAAATCTAGGTAGAATGAATCACTCTGTAACTGTGATGCAGGGAATATTTGAAGATCAGCCTTATATGAATGTAGAATCAAACGAAATTTGGCCAAAGATTAGTTTCAACATGAAGAAGCCACGGCGACGATTCTATATCAAATCAGAAATTATAATGTGGTAAATAGTGTTTATAAATTCAGTCATGAATCTTGGTCTACTGCTAACAATGAAAAATTATCTATATACTTCTGATATTTATTACATCAAAATATTAGAGACAAAAGACAGATCGCTGGCTTCAATGGAAATAAATAGCACTCAGGATAGCCCCTAGAACTTTATACCTTGTCGTACTATCGGATCATATTTCACATTTTTCGATTCTTATAAACTATTCTTGTCACTGGATATGAACGGTTCACCTAGCACGGTGATGTTATAATAATAGTACAAAGTCATGTAATTGTAAAAGGATCAAACAGTATTATCTTCTGCTTTCTCATTTACTTATGAGTTCTGGATTGTGACTTGTGAAGGGGCAATATATTTGTAAACTCAGCAGTTGCAAGCGCAGTGTTCATTGACTGTCCCATTGATCGGAAGGCAAAGTAGACTACAACGGCTCTAGCAGTGCCGGCGACTTGTGGAATTTTCGTGTGTTGGAGCCTCTCATGCCTGGGGGGGGGGGGGGGGGGGCAAAAATGATACAACTATAAAATATCCACACAAACACACACACACAAAGCTATGAAAATCTGAGTCCGGTTAAGTGGGGAGTGACGTCAGGTTGGGTTAGGAAGGGGACCGAGCACGGCAGACGCTTTGGCATAGGAGAATAAAATACCCCCGATCCGGTCGTAACGACTGTGGCGCAGTGCACGGAAAACGGGGGTACCGATAAGGCGCCACGCGCTAACCTGGTTCCACCAACTTTTTTTTTTCAGATTGAGACAAGAAAAAAATTAAATCCAGAAATACTACATTTTCTATATATTTTAATCGGATTTTGACTGTCAAAAGTCTAATTCCGTGTGTGGAGTTTCCACACTCGAAGCTTTTCAAGTGTGGGAGTCTCCACACTTTCCACACAAAAGTCGCCGGCCTTGGGCTCTAGAATTTAGTTACTGAAAAATTACAGAAAACATGTAGTGAAAACGAGAGAACGATTAATATAAATTGACAGAAATCTGAACCTATAGCAGACCGAGCGTCACAAAGCTCGAATGTACTACCTACATCTGAAACGTGAGGAACGGTCTGAAAATAGTGTTTCTTTGATTTGAAGATATAAACATTCCTATCGCAACTCAATTGAATTTTGTGTGAAGCTCAATTTCTCTAGATCATAACGCTATCATATAAATTGGGAAAAATTCTGCTACAACAAATCTATTGATAGTCTTCAAATGAATATATAAATATACAGTCTGTAAAAATAGTGTTTACCGCGAGCCGGACTTGAAAAGTGTATAAAAAATGTATGTTATCGATAATCATGATCGATGCAAAAAATAATACACACAACTTCAATGGTTATACATATGTATAGAGTCACACATGTTACTGTGGCATGTTGCATTTTTAAACTTTCAAATATTGGGTGCTATGCGTAGTCTTCAATCAAGGTATACCTATATTCGCACGAATCTCAGTCAACTATTTGTTTGTATCGTACTACTATTTGCCTCCTATTGTTGCATGATCGCATTATAATTAGTAGCTGAAACATAAAAACTCGTACCATGGCCCACGCATCCTACACGGTGCACAATATCTGATTTACACTTATAATGTATAGAGTCACAAGACACACATCTGACAGTTTGATAGTCACTCTTCATAACCTGACAACTTGCAATTTCATGTCAGGAAAAACTGGGGCAACTTGATGTAAATTTTACAGTTTAATTTTCAGGCGTTTGAATAACAAATGACAGAATAAATTTTCGGTATTACTACCTATAGTTTAAAAATTGAAATCATCACGCAGACGAAATATTTATACAACGCCCCTAGACTATTATATTCGTGGCTAGACCAGCGAAACTTTGCTTACAATGATATACGTAAGCATGATAATTGTTGTCTGCGCCATCTGCCTTCATTCGCTGTAACGAATGTTGTATACATACATGTCAACACAAGACCACTTTGCTATAGTGTATTAGTATGCACGGTCACTCTATTCCAGTGTCCAAGAAAAGAAGGGACGCCTCTCTATGTTATTTGTATAGTCATAAAATACATCGAGTATCGCGGAGAACACGTATGGGAAGATGAAAATTCTTGGTCGAACTGAGCGCTTGTAATTTCTAGAAAAATCATAATATCAGTCACCGTGCACCGATTGCATTGATCTTGGTGTTGAATAAAAGCTGCTTAGACCCTCATTCTATAGATGAATTGATAGTCTCCAGGATGTTACAGAATACGGCAAAATATTAAAAACATTATACCATTATTACCCCCACTCCGCCGGAGTGCAGTCTCTGGTATAGAGACTCGTTCGAGCCTCACGCCGCGCGCTTAAAAATTCTTTTTAATGTACTTGGCGCGAGACTCTACCGAGTCTCCTGATGGACGGGCAACTTTTAGACTTCAAACTTTTTGTAGGTAGTCTAACAACTCAAATTATTTTTGGTAGTCTTTATTTCGGTAGTCTTAAACAACTCAAGTTATTTTTCACAAGTAAACGTTCGGTAATTTCTGAAAAATGAAACGCATAATTTTCATAAAATCAATGGTGTAGCAGATAAGAATTTTAACATGGATAAAAAAAGTTTGAGCGGCGCGGCAAAAAGAAAAAGAAAGAGAGAATCAGAAGAAGCTTCAAAGATGAGTTTATCGAATACACCGAAATTGACGACGTTTTTCGCAAGCAAGAGTACTGTTGCGTCTGATGATATGTTACGAGTGTCGCCTACATCATCGGCAGCAGATGGAACGATAATAAGTCCAAGTACAACGTCTTCGACATTACCGAAATATAGCGAATCGCAAACGACGGCAAGCCCTGACGCTCTCACTTGTGACGAGGCTACCATAAGTCTCGAAGGTTTAGTTCGTGAAGAACATCCAAGTGATATAGTTCATTATCCGGTAACAATCACAGTGGATATGAGGAGATTTTTTCTCGATCACGGCTGTTGCAAACCGAGAGGTGCGTTTCCAAAGAATGAGAAAAACCGTTCGTTTCCGAATCAAGATTCGCGGCAGCGAATCGCCGCCAAGTACCCGTAGGCCGGCGCGGTAGCCCCGAATCATTTACCCGAGCAAGCTCTTGTTCTTGTAAAAAATCTGTCATATCTTTTGAACCACTGATTATTTTGTCATCAAATTTATAGAGGCGTAAGGTCAACCCCACTTGGCCGTGCTGGCAAAAGTTGCACGAAATCGATCAAGCGGTTCCTGAGATATTGGCCGTCAAAGTTGATCGAAAAACACAATCTTCTTCTTCTTCTTCTTCTTCTTCTTCTTCTTCTTCTTCTTCTTCTTCCTTGCAGAACGCGTTCCTTGAGACCACGATATCTATCGAACCGTTGCATTTATGAACTTGCAATTTGGAGGGGGTGTTCTTGACACCGAAATCTCGCCTCCGATTGTTTTTTTGGCAATAATCGACCACGCATACCAAAGTTATTAACAATATATTAATTATTTTATATACTTATGCACATAGATACATGCATATGTGTCTCGGGACCACGATATCTGGAGATAATTATTATTATTATTATTATCGTTATCGTTATCGTTATCGTTATCGTTATCGTTATCGTTATCGTTATCGTTATCGTTATCTTTGTCGGTGTCGTTGTCGTTGTCGTTGTCGTTGTCGTTGTCGTTGTCGTTGTCGTTGTCGTTGTCGTTGTCGTTGTCGTCGTCGTCGTCGTCGTCGTCGTCGTCGTCGTCGTCGTCGTCGTCGTCGTCGTCGTCGTCGTCGTCGTCGTCGTCGTTTTCGTTATCGTTATCGTTATCGTTATCGTTATCGTTATCGTTATCGTTATCGTTATCGTTATCGTTATCGTTATCGTTATCGTTATCGTTATCGTTATCGTTATCGTTATCATTATTATTATTATTATTACTGTTGTTATTATTGTTGTTGTTATATATTATTGATATTATCATTATATTTATTATTACTTTTTTTTTTTTCTTTTTTTATTCCCAAGTTTCTCATGATGAAATCGCACATACGTGCACGGTGCGTAGTATTGTTTTTTCATTCATGTTTTTTTTTTCACTGACATTACCTGCTTAAAAGTTAGTTTTCATAAAGAGAAAACTTCTAGCGAAAGTTCGAATTTTCAATTCGACTTTAAGTGATTCATCATAAATTTTTTAAATATTTTATCCAATGAGACCCAAAGTTTCGTTTGCTTTTTATAATTATTATTACTACATGAATATTTCGATAAGTACTGCAATTCCTATGAAAAATAAGACCATAAATATCCCGAGAAAACCAAGAAGCAAAGAAGCTTCATTTATAAGCGTTTTGAATCTGAACTTTTCATGAGCTGTCTAACCGTCACCCGCTCATTCACGAGTTTAACGAACGAACACTATAATTATATTTTTTCTACTGAGCCCTAACAACTATCAAACACAGAGGCATAGTCAGCACGAATTGTTTATCGTGCCATTGCGGTAGTTATGTTATTCTACAAGAAGCGAAATAATTTTCAGGGTTCTAATATTAATGAAAAATTTGATAAGAACAATAATTAGAGAGCACTTGGAGTAAAGCTACAAAAATTACCACTTTGCTAAAATTTTTCTCTTCGTAGAATGTAACCCCTCCCCCCCCCCCCCCAAAATGATGAAAAACAAGCGGCTTTAGGCTGCCCATGTGGGAGCCCTTCAACTTCCCGTACTCACGCTAATTTGAGCTTAAAACATTCGCCATCATAAATTTTGCAAATCTGACTTCAGATTCGTGATCAGCGTCCCAAGCAACCTTGTGATACCAGTTTTCAATAAAATCCATTCATCCATTCTCAAGACATCATGATTTTTATTTCTTCTTCAGAATTTTGTTATTTAAATGAATCGAAAAAAAATCTGACTTTAGGTTCGTAGTCAGCGCTCCAAAAAACCTTGTGGTACTAATTTTCATTTGAATCCATTCATCCATTCTCAAGAGATCATGATTTTTACTTTATTTTTCAGAATTTTGTTGTTCAAATAATTCGAAAACCACTAAACCGATCGAAACCAAAATCTAATCAGTTCTAAGTTCAGAAGAGGCGCGTCGATTGAGACCAAGTTGATCAAAATCTGACTCGTTTTCGAGATATCGTCGGACAAAAAAATTGATCACATACATACATACGTATGTACATACATACATACACACATACAGGCGTCCATCTGAAAATGATCGGAGATGATTCTCTAGACTTCAAAAGTTCAAGATCTAGTGAAAACTCAACTTTTCATTTTAGGGGTGAATACAATAACTTCCTCTTTTCTCTGATATCAGAGAAACGGAAAGTTAAAAAAACCTAGCAGGTACGATATTTCAAAAACGAATGAATGGATCCGGTTCGGATTGTGCGAAGCATCGGACACGATACTGGACTACTAGCCAAATCTTCGAAATATCGTCAATATTGTCATAGAAAGTACGGTTTTACGCGCATAATTTATGTAGATATAAACAACTTTTTAAACTATATACTAGATTTGAAAGTTTTAAAATGTGATCAAAGCAGAGTCATTCATTGCAGAAATTGCGGAAATTCGTATGTGTCAAATATAGGTGTGTGTGTCTTATTAGTAATAGTTGTCTATGCATATGTCTGTACGCAGAATTCAGTGTTGTATATCTTGTGAAATACAAAAAGTAATGAAATACCCGGCAAAAACATTGTAAATGTCAAAAATTACCGCCAAGTACAAAAATAGTTTCACCGTCCAAAAACTCGAAATCATCAGTCTCTTTATTTCAGCAACAGATCAAAAACATAACTCTTTCATATAAAACAGTACAAAAACCTTGTACGTGAAATCAGACAACAAAGCCAAGCACTCCCATGGTTAATTTCCATATTTCGAAGTCTGTTTTTCCAATGTTATTCAATGGCAATCGATGGAAAACCAATAGATCATTCGTTACCTTTGACAAAACAGCATATCGGCGACGGGAAATATTGCTGAAGAAAGTTATCTCGGATGACGATACAAACTTGGCGGGCATAGATTGTTCTGAAAATGTTCAATTCCTGCAGTGTGGGATAAAATCAGAAATCAGTGTATCTTTAGATAGAGAATACCCTTCACTCTCTTCGTTATTGTCTAGCGAAAAAATCGATGCGATTTGATCTATATTTACTGCAGTTAAAACATACAAGGAGACGTTAGAAAAATCAATAGCTCATTGTACCAATAATGGATTGGGCCAGTATATGTATTTCATGGGTTTGATATTTTTATATTTTGGCATAATGTAACTATAGGTGAAATCTGGTGCAGGATAGATGCATAATTCTTGACTGCGATGGTGCAATTGAGTTATGCTGATTTGGAATTAAACCATTCTTTGAAATGAAAACTCCGATTTTCAAGCCCACCGTTCATGAACTTATTAGTTCTTGCTATGAAAGACGTTACGTTATGTGAAAGTATTGGCACGATGCGTATGTCTAATTTATCACCAATATTCAACTGATTATTTATAAGTTTAATTTCAATATATTCCAGTTTCAGTTAATACATATTATCAGTGTGATAAAAGTTCAAACAGTCTTTGATCATCTGCCGAACAGTGTCGTCGGTGTGATCATCGCAGAGTGGCTAGAAAGGACAGACCAGAAAACGAGAGCAATTGATCATTTTCAGAACAATCTATGCCCGCCAAGTTTGTATCGTCATCCGAGATTACTTCCTTCAGCAATATTTCCCGTCGCAGATATGCTGTTTTGTCAAAGGTGAAGACTGATCTATTGGTTTTCCATCGATTGCCATTGAATAACATTGGAAAAACAGACTTCGAAATATGGAAATTAACCATGGGAGTGCTTGGCTTTGTTGTCTGATTTCACGTACAAGGTTTTTGTACTGTTTTATATGAAAGAGTTATGTTTTCGATCTGTCGCTGAAATAAAGAGACTGATGATTTCGAGTTTTTGGACGGTGAAACTATTTTTGTACTTGGCGGTAATTTTTGACATTTATTCGTATTACACTACGGTGAACAAATCAGGTCGTAAAATAGAACGGTCGTGGCTATGCTATTCTCCAAAGTTAGATATGGTTCACTGTCAACCTTGTTGGTTATTTTCGCGAACGCCTAACAAATCAAGATGGACGCAGGGAATCGATGATTGGCAGAACTTATCGCAGAAAATCAAAGATCACGAAGGAAACTCGTCACACACGGAAGCTTGTTACGCCAAAGAAATTTGCCTGTCGAACAAAAGTCTCGATCAAAATCTACAAGACCAGAACAGGAAAGAACACAGCTTCTGGCGTAAAGTTTTGGAGTGTATCATAAAAATAACGCTCAATCTAGCCAAGAATGCAGTGGCGTTCAGGGGACATCGCGAAAACCTCAAGGAAACGTATAATGGGAACTCCCTATCTGACGTCAAATTATTGGCAGAATACGATGATACTTTGCGCCAGGTACTTAGTTTGCCAGCTGGATCGACAAAATATCTGAGTTCTCAAATTGAGAACGAAGTAATACAGTGCTTAGGTGATAATCTGAAACGAGAACTGCTCGCAGAAATAAAATCAGCTCCGTTTTTCTCAATTATCGCGGACACGACTCAAAATATTTCGAAGAAAGATCAGCTCAGCATAACTTTCCGTTACGTGAGTATATTGAAGGACGATGTGACCAATGAAAAGCCGAGAAAACTCGAAATCAAAGAAACGTTTCTAGGATTTATTCATTTGAGTGGTCAATCTGCTGCTGACATCACGTCGACTGTCTGCAACATATTGAACAAAAACGGCTTGGATCTCACAAAGTGTCGAGGACAAGGATACGACGGCGCGAGCGTAATGAGCGGCGCCTATTTCGGGGTACAAGCCCGTATACAGAAAATCGAACCAAAGGCGTCATACGTTCACTCTGCCGCTCACAACCTTAACTTGGTAGTGAATGATGCAGTTAACGGCATCGAAAAGATAGCGAAACACTTTGCAGTGCTCCAGAGTATCTCGCTCACAGGTGAATCGGTCGTGACGCTTAAGACACTCAACCCAACGCGATGGTCTGGCCGTTTACAGTCATTGATAGCTATGAAACAACGCTACTCGGATGTTTTGAAGGCGCTAAACAGAATCATTTTGGAGAGTAACAAGAAGGATGAGAAATCGGAAGCTGCAAGAATACAACACAATATGGAGAACTTCGAGTTCGTCGTGATTACGGTACTTCTAGAAAAGATTCTCTCAGTAGTATATGCTGCATCCATGCAATTGCAACGCAAAGATTTGGACATTGGTCAGGCAGCGGCACAGATAGAGGCTTTTCACTGTGCAGCAAAAGAGCTCCGAAACCAATTCGAAGGGACAATAGCCGAAGCTGAATCAATCGCTCAGAAATGGGGCACTATAACAGAGTTCAAAAATTCGAGAACTCGTATTCATCGGAAGTTTCATCACGAGCTCGCGGAGGATTACCAGTTTGCAGATGCCAAAGCGCGTTTTAGGGTAAACGTTTTTTACGGAGTACTTGATATCGTCATCAGTCAGCTTGAAAACAGATTTGAGGGATTGAGAAAAGTAGCCGAACTGTTTTCGTCCCTAACACCGACGAGATTGCTATCCGCGACCGACGAAGAATCGAAAACAAATGCTCTAAAGGTGCAAACTGAATATCCGACCGACTTATCGGATGCGTTGCCACTTCAGTTTCTACTTTGTGTTAAAACATTACGACTGGAAATTGAGAAGATACACACGATCAGAGAATTGGCCCAACTTGTAATCATCAAATTCTACGATATGAGTTCCAGTTTCTCTGAAGTGAAGACTCTGAAGAATTTATGTATCTTCCAGACCAAGTTTCCTCACGAAACCAATTGGTTATGATACGATTATTATCATTGATGATTAGTGAATCTAGGAAGCTAATCTGTTCATTTTTTTCCATTTCCTGAGTGAATTTGAGTTTAGGATGGAAATTATTAAAAGCTCGTACAAGATCATCTACTTTGTCCTTATGTACGCATGTGAGTATGTCGTCTACATATCTTTTGTAGAAAAGCAGGTTAAATGGCAGTTTTTTAACTTCCCGCTATGAAAATTGAAGATTTTCATAAAAGAAGGGAAGTTATTGGTTTCGGTCCGATTTTCGAAAACCGAGTTTTCATCAGATGTCGACGTTTTGAGGTCCTAGGAAGCGATTCCGACTATTCTTGGATGGACGTCCGTATGTGTGTGTGTGTGTGTGTGTGTAAACAAAATTTTTGTCGTACGATATCTCTAGAACGAATTGACCGATTGGAATGGTTCTTGTAGTGATCGAAAGGGTTTATCAAGACTTAGATCTGATTAGATTTTGGAGTCAATCGGTCGAGTAGTTCCAAAGTTATTCGAAAAATAAAAATTGGTGAAAAAAAAATTTTCATGTTTTTAGTGCATATCTCCTAAACTGTTCGTGCGATGAGTCTCAAAACTTAATCAGATTTAAGTCTTGGATAGCCCTTTCGATTGCCGCAAGATTCATCAAAATCGAACGATTAGTTTAAAAGATATTGCACAACAAAAATTTCTTTTTCTGTCGTATGATACCTTTGGAACGAATTAACCAATTTGAATGATTCTTGCGGCGATCGAAAAGGTATACCAGGACTTGAATGTAATTGAGACTGAACGATATCTTTTGACATTAAATATAACTCCCCAAAACCTATAAATGTTGACATTTGAAAAAACTCGATTTTTGATTAAAAATCATACGGGAAAAAATTTATATACGGAAAACTAACTATACTTATAACCTTTCTCAATGTATTATAAACACAATAGTATCAATTTGTTGTAACGTATTTAACACATAGCGGGAAGTTTAAGGGTTGGCCCACAGGTAACCGGTTTCCTGATTTTTTATAATTCTTTGCTCCAAGTACTCTAATACATAGTTGGCAACAACTGGGCTTATAGGAGATCCCATCGCTACACCGAATATTTGTTTATAAAATGTGTCATTGTTTGAGAAAAAAGTAGAATTTAGACAGATTTTGATGAACTCTGAGAATTCTTTCATTTTTATTGATGTGTGACTTTCTATTTGAGACCAGTTCTTGCCAATTGCTTCTATCGCTAAGTTTGTTGGAATGTTTGCGTATAGTGATACTACATCTAATAACAAAAGAACAAAATCTGAAGAAATCGGTAGGTTACTTATCTCTTTGACAAGTGACCAGGCGTCTTTTACATGGTAATCAGTTTTTCCTACTACGTTTGATAAGATGTTCGTGAGGAATTTAGATAATTTATAAAGTGGAGAATTTATGTTCGAAATTATTGGTCTAAGTGGAGCATTTTCTTTGTGGATTTTAGGTTGGAAATAAATTTTCGGTGGAAGTGAATTGTGTGTTTTAAGTGACCTAGCCGATTCAGTTGAGATTTGATTCATTTTTAATAGATGACACTGGTCTGCAAAAGAAAAAAATTTTCTTCTCATTATTTTCATGCATGATAATATTACATTTGATGCTCTTGAATGGAAATATAGCAAAAAAAATATGTACCACATAAACACTTCATGTAATGTTTTGTTTTTAATAGAACGCTATTTTTGCTTACAAATTATAATCAAATACTTATGATAGCGACAATAATTACAAAAAATTTATAAAGTTAAGAAGTTTGAACAGAATAGTTGTCAGTGAAGTTATCCGATACTATAATTCTAGCTACTTTGTAGTGTTCTTCCTTTTCATATTACACAGGTAAAATAGGTTTAAATAATATCTGTACATACAAAACCAGTTTGAGCTGATAGCTATCAGCTCAAACTGGTTTTGTATGTACAGATATTATTTAAAAATATCAAAGTAGTGTAAATGCAAAAACAAAACACCAAAGATTCTAAATATTGAATAATATACAAAAAATCATATCACAAAATCTACATGTGATGGCAAAAAACGGAAAGCAGATATAGATTTGGTGCATTAAAATCTTCATATTCATAATATTTTTTTCTGGCGGAGGATTTCATTGCAGACCTGTGTTATTTATGTGATTATTAACTTGAAGAATAACTCCAAGGTCAAGAAACCTCAAATTTAAAAGTTTAGTGGAATATTCAATAGTACTATGAAACTGAAAAAGTTTCGTACAAATCTGAAGATCTGAACATTGAATAAAGTTGAATTATTTTATACAATTTCGGGTGTTATCGTCACTTTTTTTTTCGTACACCCAATAGTTCAGTTCATACTCTTCTTATTACTTTTATCTACTTGTGTCAGTTCAGACTATGAAAGCTTATATCTTAAAATACCGATTTCCTTATTTCCTATTTTTCTTTTCATGTTTACTCGCAGCTGAATACCTACCTATATGTTTTGTAATTTTTCAATGTTTGATGCAATTTCTACTCATTTCCTCGCTTAATTATTAAGCCCATTGCTCCTATTTTATTCACTTTTCACTCCCTTTTTTTGGATTTTACAAACTTTTTTCACATTTTTCTACATAGTACCCAAGTGAAAGCCCTGTATAAGTAACGGTGACTGTTACAATCAGCTATCATTATTTTTAACTTGTCTTCGCACCAGTTTTATCACATTTAAAGAATCGTTTTCTAAAATTGTCTATGAATTTCAAGTATGATATTAAGTATCGGTGACTGTAGCAATTACCTATCATCATTTTAAACTTGACACAGGATCAGGTATCACTTCGAAGCGATAACCAGATTCATAGTACGTTAGTGTACTAGAATTATATTTAGATTTTATACGTATAAGGACGGGTGACTGTAACAATTACCTATCATTATTTTATACTTGTCTTCGCACCAGTTTCAGCACATTTGAAGAATTGTTTTCTGAAATTGTATATAAACTTTAAATATGATATTAAGTTTGGGTGACTGTAACAATTACCTATCATTTTTAACTTGTCTCTGTACCAGATTTAGCACATTCAAAAAATTGTTTTCTAAGATTGTATATGAATTTTAAGTATGATATTAAGTATGAGTGACTGTAGCAATTACCTATCATCATTTTAAACTTGACACAAGATCAGGTATCACTGTTTAGTGATAACCAGATTCATAGTACGTTAGTGTTCAATTATATTTAGTTCTTATAGGTATAAGTACGGTTGACTGTAACAATTACCTATCTTCATTTTAAACTTGTCTTCGCACCAGTTTTAGCACATTTGAAGAATTGTTTTCTGAAATTGTATACAGGGTGTCACAGAAAACATACCGAGGCTTTTACATGGTGAATCTTGATCAGAAATGGGATCGAAATTTCCTTAGCCGTTTTTTTCTGAGATGCATTGATTTTCCGTAATAATTATTTCAATTCTAGCCAATGACGCGCTGCCTATGAGCGGGCAGTGTGTCGGTGTGCCTCCCGCTCGCTTGTGTGCACTGAAAATACAACTGAGCGGGAGGCACACTGACATATGGCCCGGTCATAGGCCGTGCGTCATTAGCTGGAATTAAAATAATTATAACGGAAAATCTATGCATCTCAGAAAAAAACGGCTAAGGAAATTTCGATCTCATTTCTGATCAAGATTCACCATGTGAAAGCCTCGGCATATCTTCTGTGACACCCTGTATAAACTTTAAATATGATATTAAGGTTGAGTGACTGTAACAATTACCTATCATTTTTAACTTGTCTCTGCACCAGATTTAGCACATTCAAAAAATTGTTTTCTAAAATTGTATATGAATTTTAAGTATGATATTGAGTATCGGTGACTGTAGCAATTACCTATAATCATTTCAAACTTGATACAGGATCAGGTATCACTTTATAGTGATAAACAAATTCATAGTACGTTAGTGTACTAGTTATATCATAGTTGTCATAAGTTGTTTGGTCTGATTGTATTCTTTTTTCATATTATACACTCCTCAAAAGAATTAAAGCAACACCTGATCACGAGTCGAAAAATGATGAATTTTCAAACGCCTGTATCTCTCGATTGAGAGACCATATTGAGAATTTAAGCTGTGCGAATTGAAGCTTCAAGTGTCTTCTTTCATGTTCTTTGAATGTATATTTTTTATCATGTCCAAGAGGACTCACATAAAACAAGTACCCTGAAACTGAGAGGCAAGGGGACTCACTTGAAACAAACACCCCGAAGGGATCAAATTTCCGCTACGTCCACGTCGTTGATCCTGGATAACGCCAAAAGTGGGAAGCACACACATAGATCGGGAGCAGTTTCAAATTTTTGGAAATCTGAAATTAAAGATCGATCTGATGACAAAGCACCTAGAGCACGTTTAAAACGGTCCGCGATAAATTGATCTACGATTAACTGATCAGAAATTATGGCAAATTGAAGATTTCTTGCAGTAGTCTACTTTAAAGTGGCGTAACTCTGTGATAAAAGAAGGTACTGAGATGACCAGGTAGAGAATTTTGAAGAGAAAGACTTGAGGTTTTGAAAAATAATTCTAATTTTCAATTTCCAAAAAGCGTAGATCGAGTTTTGGCGGTTGGATTCAACCATAATATTCAATGCATTTGAACGTACGCGCGTCTGTAGTAAAAGTGAGCTCAACCCTCTAAAAATTAGGGAAAAATTAATTTTATACATGCATCTTAAAGAGGATGAAATTACCCAAAAACTAGTGTGCGTAATATTGTTCTACCATAATTCTGTCGGAAGTTATGGTGATTTGATAATTTTTCGGAGGAGTTTGCTTCAAACCACCGTAGCTCCGCGAGGAAAAATGAGACGAGGATTCGCAAAAAAGCATTTTGAAGTCAAGAAAATTTCCTAACTTTTACTCGGAATGGAATTCTGTAAAAAAAATTCTCCTCCCAGTGTACTACGTTAACTTTGCGGTGAAACGTAAATTTGCGCACTGATCGCTTCAGAGAGATGCAACTCAAGTATAGGACATGATAAAAAATATTCATTCAAAGAACATGAAAGAAGACACTTCAAGCTTCAATTCGCACAGCTCAAATTCTCAATATGGTCTTCCAATCGAGAGATACAGGCGTTTGAAAATTCATCATTGTTCGACTCGTGATCAGGTGTTGCTTTAAGGCGGCTCCCTACTCAATTATGACCTTTTTTGAAAACATTGTGCAAAACAGTACTATTAAACGGAATATCTCTGCCCGGCCACCGAAAACGGGAAAAGGAGATACGTCGCGCAATTCTATGTGCGATTCCGAACACGTACATCCCAAAACATGTTCGTTTCACGTAGGGGTGTGCGGGTACTGAAATTCTTCGGGTCGGGTACTCGGAAGATTTCGGGCACTCGAAAATTTCGGATTACCCGAAAATTTCGGCTACTCGAAAATTTCGGATTACCCTAAAAATTTCGAGTACTCGAAAATTTCGGATTACCCGAAAATTTCGAGTTACACGAAAATCCCGGGTACCCGTAAATATCGGGTTACCCAAAAATCCCGAAAATTGCGGAGTTTTCGAAAATTTTTACCACGGCTATTCTCGCTTTTCCAAAAATACCGGGATTCCTAAAGTGAACAGAGATTTTCGAAAATTTTGGACTTATGTCATTACGGACGATTTGAGGGATGATTTCGAAGCCGTTTAAAATTGTAAGTTCTGGAGGTTCTACTCTTGAAAAATCAGACTAGAGGCTCACCGAAAAATATACTCTTGAATTCTTTCATATCGGCTACATTAGTACATCATCGTGAAATAATTTTATAATCGACCAGAAATGTTCATTGACCTGAATATTTATATGTATATTACGTTACGAATAATCTTCTACTCTGCGAAATTGTCAGAACTCAAAACCTCGTAACTACCTAATAATTTAGCGATGAATATCCCTATTTTTCACAAATTCTGATGATTATGGCCTGAAATTTTTAATAGAAAAATGTTGCCTCCAAAGAACATTTGCAGCTCCACGAACAATTTGTGTCGGAACCTAAGTATAACACTTCATATGTAGATAATAGCTAATAGGTAAACCCAAAAAAAAAATGGTATGCGTTACTTTGATATTATTTTATTTGGCAAGTATCACAGATTATAGTACGAAAATAAGAATATTTGAAGATACAGAAGGATCAAATTTCCATATTTTTATTCAGAAAACACAATTCTTCAACGTGCTCTGTCAAGATTGTAGCTCGTCTAGCAGTCACGATATTTCCTGCTGTGGAAAAAAGGCGCTCACTCGATACCTGAGTAGCTGGAATTCCCGCATAATTTTTTGCGATTAGTGCTACCAATGGATATCGCACTTCGTTATTTTTCCACCATTCTAACAAAGCAGTTTCCCGTGAAACGACTCGTGCATTAAAAAATCTTTCGATTTCAATCGTTAAATCGGACTCAGCCGGATCATCATGGCGATCGGTTTGATCGATATTATCCAGAAAGTCAAATAATGTCGATTGGTGCTCTGAAAGTACAGAGATAGTTGGCATTATTAACTGTCTGACATAAATATCAAACTTCCTTATGTATGATGTTGACTGCAGAATATGAGGTACCGGAAGTTAGAATCATGGCTGTGTGCGAACCTGCGGTTTTTGAAATGCCGGGCTGTAACGGTTCTCCTCGCTGCAATGGCCGATCTGGTGCTTTCATGCGGTTTTTAAGGCTCAACATCTTTTGCCTTAATATTTCTATTGCTGCAGGTTTTTTTTCGTCAGAAAGGAGTCGGTTCTTGTATCGTGGATCTGTTAACATTGCCATCAACAATATAACATTGTCGTAACGTTCGTCAAATCAAGAATTTAGGGACGCTAGTAAATTTCTACCTAGCAAATTCCCCTCTGGGCCGCTGTCGATAAATGTCTGAGTAGCTTTGATTAAACCATCAATTATAGGGATATACGTCGACAATGTCGGATAATCTTCGCCACTCATCAAAACTGTAGCATCTTTTAACGGAGCCAACAGTCGGACGTAATTCGCAACCATGTTCCACTCGGTTCCTGTTATAGGTTATCAGGCACTTTAGGTTCTGAAAGAACAGCTCCTAGGGCTCTTCTTAGGTGAACAAGCTTTTCAAGCATATCGTACTGGGAGTTCCAGCGAGTGTCCACATCTTGTATCAAATCGAGAGGAATACTATTTGGATCAGATACTTTTTGCATCGTGAACAAGCTTTGTCTAGCAGAAGAGGATCGCCCGAAAAATCCGACAATTCCTCTAGATTTGCGACAAAGCTCTACGAATCCTTTGCAAGCTTTTATTGCGTCCTTCACACATAGTTGTAAAGTGTGGGCAAAACAGGGGATTCGAATCCAGTCTTCGTTCATACTCAAGGCCCTGACAATATTTGGTGCATTATCAGTAATAAAGTAGATCGTCCTAGTTGCATCCCGTTGCAGTCCCCATTCCTCAATCGCTTCAGCAGCAAACTCTAAAAGATGTTGGCTGGTGTGACTCTCGCCGAAATGTTTGAGTTGCAACATGAAATGCCTGGCGCCAAAATTTTTTGTAATATAATTCAGGGTGAGGGACATATGTAGCTCTCGACCGCGATAGAAGTCCACCCATCAGTTGTTAGAGCAATACTCGTAACACCTGTAGTTTGTAAATCATTCCAGGCATGAGAGATCGGGACGAATTTGCAGTTTCTACAGATGAATTGAAAAAATTTAACACTGAGCACGCCATGAAAAGAATGTTGATAGCAGTTGACTTGGCAGGTACTGGTGCGAATTATGCTGGTGGCGAGAAATGTTTGGGGCGAGTTATGAGATTTCACCACTAGGTGGTGAGAAATAAGTTTGGAGAGTTGAACCATGTAGAGTTGAAGACCTGCCATTGAGTTTTATCAAACGCGAATAAACAACCCATTTCCCTCAATAAATAAAACTATGCTTTTGAATAAATAAAATCATATTCATTATTTTTGTATTAAAAACCATTGAAAATGTATTCTACTGAAAAAAATTCTATCATAGCTTCATAGATATACATTTATTTGGTCGAAATGAGAGAAATGACTGGTCAAATTGACGTGTGAGCAAATTAATGCGAATGAACACAAATCAAATGAAATATTTGAAATCATTACAAATTCGAATAAGTGAAATTGCATGGTATTTATTAACTCGAACTGATAATAATTCGAACTGACAAGAATTAGGAAATACTGAATTGGAATCGTCAGGATTAGTTTGATTTAATTTAGATTAAACCTATAGGCTTCTGAGAATTAACGAAAAATGATACTGCATAACATGAGATAGTAGTAAATGATTTGAAATTCATGAATTAATCTGAATTGAAAGAAATTCTTTTGAATGAGAGTGAATTTGAAAGAAAGGGTCCAGCCGGGTAAGATAGTCGAATCTGCCCCCACGGGGTATAGGAAAAGTGGATACACTTTCATATTCTGCATCAAAAAGTATACTTCTTTATCAATTTACAGCCCTTAATAACCAACCCGTACCTCACAATCTCAATTGTTATCGTTTTTTGTTTTTTATCGATATCTCCGTCAATATTCGACTCAGTAAAAAGTTTTTTCTTGGAATTCTAGGGTTTTTATAGCCCTACAAAATGATTTTATTCGACAAATTTTTGGCACTCAAGTCAAATTTTTGGAAACGTTTACATTTTTTGTTTTTGATTATCTCGTAAACGAGGACAGACGTATCTCTGCAAAAAAGATATTTTGTATACTTTCACTCTAGAATTACGTTTGAATTTTTCAGATTTCTAAAATGGGTGGACGGGGGTCAAAAAAATTAAATATCGCATTTTCACCTATTTTTGCCTATGCTCGGGCTTCATGAACACGGGGACACCCTTAAACAAGGTATTTATCCTCAAAATTCCTTCTTCCACCTCTTCTTTACACTCAGAATACGACATGGACAATGTGCAATAACCTGGGTCAATTCCCGAAGTCGCAGCTGGTGGAAATTGAATTTTTTAATATCGAAATGAAACGTAGCGGGAGTAAAAAAATATTTGCCGCAGGAAATATATTTTATGAAATCTTGAATACAATTAAAATAAATTTGAAATCAATCATTTCAACTAATCATGTACAGGGTGGAACTAAATGTTGTGTCGCCGCTTCGCCAGATGATCCTCCAGCACGAGATCGGTGGAGATCTATTAAAAGTTGTAACCGTAAAATTGACCTTGACCTTCAAAATCAAGGTCAAACTTTTTATTGTCTCGAAAAGTCCTACTAATTCAGAGGATAAAAAGTCCTCGAGGAACCATAGGTCTAGATCGATTCCTTCCCATCAAAAAAGACTTGGGAAGATACAATAAATTCTGTGTAATTATAACAACAGAAATTTCAATCGGTTGTCGACCACAAGACTTCGGTCTCCTCTTACATTACTTTTCATGATATTTTGAATTTTTTTGGAAACTTTTTGGATTTTTTTTTCAAATGTCTTCAATTTTTTTGAGTTTCGCCTTTTCTTGAATTTTCATCAATTTTTTGCGAAGTTTTTGAAGTCTTAGGATTTAGAAAAATAAAATTTGAATTATTTCGAATTTTTTTTAGATTTTTTCACATTTACGTATTGCGGTTAATCTTTACTGGTCACGGCATTGATAGCGCGAGACCCATAAGATCGAACCATCATGATCAATCGCTCTTAGCGGTCGCGTTTGATGACCAGCCTTGTTCACAAAACCTTAAGAAACTTTTTAAAAAAATTCAAGAAAATTCATGAGAATGTGAAAAAACTCAAAAAAATCGAAGAAATTAGAGAAAAAAAATCAAAAAAGTTTTCAGAAAAATTCAAAATATCATAAACAGAAATGTAAAACGAGACCGTAGTCTTGTGGTCGACGACCGATTGGAATTTTTGTTGTTACAATTACACAGAATTTCTTTTTCGATACAGCGTGCGGTAAGTTCGACTTACCATGCCTGTGGAGCGTGCGGTAAGTGAATGTTACCGTCACAGCGGTCCTATAGAATTGTAATAACACGCTCTCGCGCACTGTCTATTTACCAGATTATACTGGTAATATTTACATGAATGATACAATTTACCACGATTCGGATGTATACCTGTAGCTACTACACACCGCGCTACAAAGTATAGTTGTCAGAACTCAGAGAAGAACGACTGTCACAATTATAGCTCAGTATTTCCGAATCGTCGAAGAGTGATGAACGAAAAAATGAATGATTCTGAGTGTGATGATACAGTGCCAATAGAAATAATTGAAGCAGCGAAAACTGTTTGTCTAAATTTATTGCCAGAAAAATCAAAGAGACGTTACACGGCTACGTACAATGAGTTTAGAACGTGGCGGAAAACTAAAAATACAAAATCGTTTGCTGAAGACGTTCTCATAGTATATTTTAACGAACAGGCCAAAACTATGGCATCGCCTTCGCTTTGGGCTAAATACTCCATGATTGAAGCGTGTATCAAAGCATACGACAATATAGACATCTCGACGTATGCAAAATTACTTGCTTTTTTAAAAAAACAGAGTACTGGTTATAAACCAAAAAAATCTAAACTGTTCACCGCTGCCGACATTGCCAAATTTATTAACGAAGCATCAGACAGCGAATATTTAGTCCTCAAGGTAAGAATGAAATATATATACTCTTATTCAAAATCAACTACTTTCCAAAATTTTGTCATACGTGTCCGTAAAGTACGCATTTTAGGGACCGTTTTGAGTCCGTAAAGTTGGATTTTACGACCTTGTGTCCGTAAAGTGGCAAATGTGCAATTGATCTCTAAAATAACAGAAAAAATTGATTATGTTGTGAAATGTTATATGAAAAATGATATATGAAAATGAGGTACAAGACAATTATAAGTTAAATTATATTATAACTTACTACTTTCATTGAGTCACGTACTATTAAATGTACCTCATATTAAAATACATATATTGATCATGAGCGTTATCGAATAAATGATTATTGATAAAGCAATTTTTATTTCATGATTTTTTGTCACAAATATTTTTTGAATGATTGTTCTAACTAATGATTTTTTCAACAGTGTGCCTAATATTTAGTACTTTTTTCAATTTGAATTTTTTTCTTCTTGTGAGTATTTTTTTTTTTGGGGGGGGAGCCCCCCCCCCCCTGGCGGGGTTTCGCCCCCTGCACCCCCACCAAGGGGCTTCGCCCCCTGGACCCCCACTGGCCGCATAACCACCGGATACATTGCAGTGATTTATATCTTATTATTATTTCTGTTATTCGTATGTATTACAAAATACTAACTGGTACCGCCTTAGTTGCGTACTTTACGGACTGTATGACAAAAAATAGTGTTCGCTCCACGACCGTAAAATTTTACGGCCTAGGACCGAAAAGTACTATCACGTTATCATAATATGTTCACAGGTTGTTCTTATTTTCGGCATAACAGGTGCATTAAGACGCGAGGAACTGACGAATTTAACCGTAAAAGATGTAGAGAATCATGATACAATGATTTTAATTCAGATTCCGAAAACTAAAACAGGCATTGAAAGGTCTTTTACTGTCGTCGGGGACTTTTATAATACGTGTAAAAAATATATGGACGTTCGATTGGAAAATAAAAAAAACGGTGGTTAGAGGAAAGTGTATGAACCAACCAATTGGTTTAAATAAAATTGGTTGTATGCCGAAAGAAATCGCAACGTTTTTAAAATTGGCAGAGCCCCAATTATACACCGGGCATTGTTTTCGTAGGACCTCGGCAACACTATTGGTAGACGGTGGAGGTGATATTACGACGTTAAAACGCCATGGAGGGTGGAAATCTAATAGTGTTGCCGAAGGCTATGTTGAAGATTCGCTTCAAATGAAGTTAAAAGTTTGCAAGACAATAACGAATTCAATAACTCCATCAACCTCGGCAAAAAGACCACACACCAACACTACAGACGATCCAATGCCGTCGACATCAACGGTCCACGAAGAACCAGCTTTTCATAAAACAAAAAAAGCCAAAATTTCTGAAGACAGTGAGACGACGAGTGCTGCAAATAGCAGTAACACGTCTCTTCAAGAAAAAGGTCGTACAGTGGGTTCTTCTAGTGAAAATATGATACAAAAAGACTTAACAAATTCAACTTTATTATCAAACATTCTCAAATTAGACAAAAATGTCAAAATGGAATTCAATAATTGTAATAATTTAACAATATATATTCATAATAATAAAGAAACTTGAGAAACGAGCTCCCCGCGATCGTTATCACTCCCTATTTTCCGACTATATCAGTGTTATTCAATACTACTTTTATTAGATTTTATCGCGAACTGACCGCAACTTGTGTCGAAAAATAGTATACATAACTCGTGCGGGCAGGTGATCCTGCACTCGTGCAGGTATCACCTACTTCCCGCACTTGTCACGTAATGTACTATTATCTTCCAAAGTCTATTTTAATGGGAAGGAATCGATATTTTTTTAGTCCCACTAGGTGTCATTTCAATATTGAAAAAATTCAATTTTCCCCAACTGCGACTTCGGGAATCGACCCAGGTTATTGCACATTGCCCATGTCGTATTCTGAGTGTAAAGAAAAGGTGGAAGAAGGAATTTTGAGGATAAATACCTTGTTTAAGGGTGTCCCGGTGTTCATGAAGCCCGAGCATAGGCAAAAATAGGTGAAAATGCGATTTTTAATTTTTTTGACCCCCGTCCATCCATTTTAGAAATCTGAAAAAATTCAAACGTAATTCTAGAGTGAAAGTATACAAAATATCTTTTTTGCAGAGATACGTCTGTCCTCGTTTACGAGATAATCAAAAACAAAAAAGTTAAACGTTTCTAAAAATTTGAATTGAGTGCCAAAAATTTGTCGAATAAAATCATTTCGTAGGGCTATAAAAACCCAAGAATTCCAAGAAAAAACTTTTTCCTGAGTCGAATATTGACGGAGATATCGGTAAAAAACAAAAAACGAGAACAATTGAGATTGTGAGGTACGGGTTGGTTTTTAAGGGCTGTAAATTGGTAAAGAAGCATACTACTTGATGTAGAATATGAAAGTGTATCCACTTTTCCCATACCCCGTGGGGGCAGGTTCGACTATCTTACCCGGCTAGACCCTTTGTTCATGTTGAAGTTCAATAATTTGAATTATGATGAACTAACTTGGATGACAAATAACAAAAATTAATCTCGATCAACTCATGAATTAATTCAAATGAATTCAAACCTAAAAATGTAACTTTCTTTACCGTTAGTTTCATTATTAAATTTTAATTTTTGGGAAATATTGAAGATATCTCGAGATAATTTAATAAAAAGTAGCCAATAGGCGGAATAATTCCCGTTGATAAGACTTTAGGATGATCCGAAAAAAGTCAAGACACATTGTTCACTCACCTTCGTTTAACTCACGCTGAATCGTTTGAAAAACTTCATCTTTCTTTGTTTTATACATTCGTGGAATGATCGTACGAGAGAATGTTGTACGCGATGGCAACTGGTAACGAGGTTCAGCTACTTTAACAAAATTTTTGAAGCCTTTGTCGTCCACGAAGCTGAACGGTTGCAAATCTTTTATTAGCATCATTGCTACAGCTGTCGTTAGCTGCTTGGCTTTCGTTGAATCTTTATCGAGTGGTTGCTGTCTCCGAATAGCTTGTATGATGGGTTTTCCCGCTGTTTGGTGATGACCACCCAATGCTTCTGTTTTTTTTTCGAGAAATTCTTTATATAAGTTCGGATGAAGCTTCAAATGTCTAGACATTGCTGAAGTGCACCCTTGTTTTGTTTTTATTTTTTTTCTGCAATTATTGCACTGAGCTTCTTCGGGATTTAGTCTTTTGAAATGAACCCAAGGAGAAGTCTTGCGAGCAGCTGGAAGCCCGCTGGAACTTGCCTCTGAAGAATCAGTCGCAGTATCACCTTTGTGAGTCTGTTCTTCATCCACCGATCTGCTGGACGGCTCCAGCTTCAGGTTGAGAATCAGACATAACTGTATACAGCTCTGCTGCGTTAAGGTTAAGATAGAAACTTAACAACAATGTCTCGTTGCGCGACACACCGCTATTACAACGATGCCTTGACTTGCCCGCTCATGTCGATCGTCCTGAACTGTAGCACGAAGCAACACGAGCGCGAGCCTCCACTAGTCCAAGCGCCAGAGCACCAAAAAAGGGGCTGCAATTGTCTCGTAATTGTCTTTAGTCTCAGTTCGAAGTATTCAATGATTCTGACCGATGAAAATCGTTTTATATGTAGCTCAATGACTATTAGTAACAGAGAGTGCGGTACGTCAACATGGCACAACTTTTTCACTCCGTTGGTAATTTGATTACAGTCGTTTAGAACGTCAAGGAATAACAGAAAAAAAACGAAATAAGTGAACAAAACAACGCCGCGTTGACGAAAGATGCAAACGTTTATTATTTTACTAAAAACACCGAGATTTCGGGTACCCTCACAGCCCTAGTTTCACGCTAAAATAGAGAAACGCTGTATGAAACAAGCTTTTTTGACGTTTGGCGATTCTCAAACGCTCGAAAACATGGCGACTCGTCGTGTTTGGAGTTGTCGACGACGCCTCCGAGATGCCGTGACACACGAATCTGGTAGAACGGGTAAAACAGTCGCTGGTATAGAACACCATGCTACACGACCACGGTTAGAAGCTGATTTTGTCCAGTGACCAACAGTCCAGTGTATCCAACAGTGATCGTGTAGCATGGTGTTCTATACCAGCGACTGTTTTACCCGTTCTACCAGATTCGTGCGTCACGGCATCTCGGAGGAGTCGTCGACAACTCCAAACACGACGAGTCGCCATGTTTTCGAGCGTTTGAGAATCGCCAAACGTCAGAAAAGTTTGTTGCATACAGCGTTTCTCTATTTTAGCGTGAAACGAACATGTTTTGGGATGTGCGTTTTCGAAATTGCACATAGAATTGCGCGACGTATCTTTTTACCCCGTTTTCGGTGCCCGGACAGAGATATTCCGTTTAATAGCACTGTTTTGCACAATGTTTTCGGAAAAGGTCATAATTGAGTTGAGGAATGAATTAAGGCGGCTCGAGCCGCCTTAATTCTTTTGAGGAGTGTATTCATATATTTGATATGTTCAGCTATATTTTGTTACTGTGACAATTAATGTTTCAATAACGATCTACATAATAAAAAACCTAATACAAAATACTATTGAAGTATTTGAAGTGTATTCATTCTATTTTTTGATGTAACGTACTACTGTTGATACGATCGTTGGGCGTGTAATACATAATCGATGTATTGTAATGATTGCAACGGAGAATAAATAAATAATCACGTCTCTCTGCGAAAGAGTAACATAAGGTGAAGTTATAAATGGTCGTAAAATAGGATACACAATCGTACATCGACAATTTAAATTGGAAGGGAACTACGAATCAGAGAGGTTCAGATTCAACGAGTTTCTTTAGAATTAGAGAGAGTAGAAAATTAAATTTTCACGATCTCGATATAAATAGAATGTATAATTTATTATATTGATTCTAATTGTACATAAACGTTTTATGAAGAGAAACCAACACGACTCCAATGTGACAAGGTTTGCTAGTCAACGAGTTACGAATTGTCTAGGTTGGACGTAATAAAAATTATTGCAATATTCATATCCTAGCGTCTTCATTAGATTCATCAGCGTCTTAGGTCATACTTCACGTACTACACACGCGACAACGACAGCGTCACGCGACGAAAATCGACCAACCACGTTCACCGCGTATATCCGCAGCTTTTGTTGGGATAAGTTTGGCCTGCTATTGGTCGGGAGTATAAATTCACCCGTTTTCTTCTCTCAGCGCCACCAAGTGGCTTTTGTATGTTTTGGAACTACTCTGACTCTCGAGTGATCGGGTGCACCAGGGTGATGTTTTGGAACGCACTCCTGGGGGCTTATTCTGTAACTTCCGCGGCAGAAATAACTACAAATTAGCACTGAAATCATGAAAAAACCACTTGGCGACTGCCGATGGGTTTCTTCGAATGTAGAAAGTGACATTGTTGTGATTCAGTTATTTTGCAGTCATAGTAATGGCGGAGTTACAGAATAAGCCCCCAGGATGTCTGTCCGCCAAGTCTAGATATCAGTAGATATGGTTGTCCGACAATGTTGTTAGTTCAAATTACGTACCTACTAGGGTGCCCACCTTCCCAAAAATCGCTCTGTATATGCGACCGCCGTGGTATTATCTATTCTTATTAATACATTACAATCTCTCAACCTATCCGCGAAACATTTGAGCCCGGAAAAAGTTGTCAGTAGTTCTGAATGAATAATATGATATCTCTTTTCGTCCTCAATCCGATAGCCGTGACTTCTGCCCTCCTTATATTACACCCCCAGCCTTAGTTGGAGGCGTCTGAGAATACCTCACCTCAAACACTCAGGCTCATAGAGTAAATGATCCAATCAAATAGATGATATTCATTGTTCATAGAATATCGGGTCCATATTCGGACATGTTCATCTCCTAATCCATGGAATCTTTTTAATCAAACGTTACTTTGTGGAGTTTTGAACTTTGTACTCTGTACCTTGTGAAGTTTTGAACTTTGTACTTTTTCAATATTTCTCATATCAGCTATGACTTATGACAGACTTTGACATTCGCTAACGCATGCACGACGACTCTTTCGCCTCCTGGCTAATTTTTACATATCCTCGCGCACGCTCAATGACGACTAGAGTAATTATGCTGAAAACTATGAACGTGAAACGAGCCACCACGAAATTAACAATTATCATATCTCAGCTGTGCAAGCACAGATTGTCTTGATGTTAGGCTCAAATGAAAGCTCTTTCGACCCCCATTCTCACAATCAATTGTAGACCCCCGGCATCTCACCGAATGCGGTAGAGTCGGGAAAACATTATCCTCTCACTCCGCAGAAAATTGCCGCAGCGGTATTACCGTAGAGTCGCGCTTGAAAAATTTCTTGTGAATGTACTTGGTGTGAGGCTCTACCGAGTCTCTTGATCTATGATTGTTCACGTACTATGTTGGATAAACAATAAAGTAATAATATATAAACTGATAAGCTTACCTGGACATTTTTCGCACATGTAAACATTCATCTTTTTCCATGTCTGTTAAGGCGGGGTACCTGGTTTAGAGGGTCAGAAGAAAAGATTTTCTGAAAATAGTCTTAATCGACAGTAGCACTATCTGAAAATATCTCCTCCAAATTTTACACGAATATTTCAACTAGTTTCCAAGTTACAGCTTTGCGAAGGATCTCGCGATAAGTAGTATTAATCGATACCGAAATGTTTGAATGCGTTCTCTCGAAACGAGATTTTTCCAATTTGCGTATACATCATAATTCGAAAAATAATTGATCGATATCTTTCAAAATTGGTGTACGTTTACAATATGTAATTACACAGAACATGAACCTACTGTTGGGATGAGAGAATTGTTAAAAGTACCTTTTCTGACCACGGACGTATTTCTAAGTTCTGCACCCTAGGCGAATATGAATGGCCGCCCCAGTACCCGATACCAAAAGTGAAAAAAAAACTATCAGCTGCAAATACAAACTTGCACTTTGTTTCTATAGTTATTGATTACACTCAGAATCAGATATTATAACTTAAGAATATGAACAAAAATATATTGTTACAAAGGAAGATTTCCCTTCTCCACTTTACTAGGAAATCAAATATCGGTTGCTGCGTCGACCGATATTATTGTAAAAATAGTCCTGTTTCAGACCTAAAACTGAATACACGCATAATTTTCCAATATACGCATTTTACCTGACTATTTGTTTGCTTTGACTTGAATCTTTATTTCAACTCAGTACCCACATTATTTTACTGTTTGAGCTCGAAAGCTATTTTATTTAACTGCAATTAGCCTCGCAAGCTAATTTCGTAACGATATGTTTCATTTTTAAGAATCCTATTTAATTCAATATACTACAAACTATTTGTGACAAACTCATATTAAACGCTATTTTGAATTTTCAGTACTTCAAAACTTCAAAACCATCACGAAATGGTAAATTAGTTTTCCAAAATGGCGTAAACTTTTGAGAAAAAGAAGAAAACAGATAAGTTTTACAGCGAAAGCATGCATTAGAGAGATTCGATATAAAACAAGTTATTAGACTCCAGACTTGGTATCACAGAGCGATACTGCGTACCCAACAGTAAAATTATATCATAACGCAGTTTACGGTGGAGTAAGCCGTTTTATTGTTAGAAAAATTCAGTGACAAACGAGACAGTGGCTACAGTAATTATATGTGAGACCTTATAATTAACGAAATTCCAGTACTATGCAAAAGATAGGGACCGTAGTCACCCGGAAAACGTAAATTAATTAGTTTAGCGATACAACAGATTTACTGAGCGATAGGGTGGTTCTAAACCATACGAAAGCGATAATTACAACACTAAAAGATATTAAACGGTAGCAATAATAAATTAATGAACGATAGCAGTACAGAATTTATACACGATATCACCAGTAATGTGGTGCCAAGAGCAACTCGCGGCTACTTTGCTCGGGATACTCCAGGAAAGGAATAACATACTACAATTTCATGCACAAGATCAACTGAATAATAAAACTACAATAATAATCGATAAAGATAGCCAGAAAATTAGAAAAGTCAAAGAATACGATAGAAAAGCCTACGTCGCTAACGAAATTCGAGGTTTTTTAGCAAACTATACGATAGACGAGCTACTTAGCTCACAAAACCAAATTAATACAAAACTTTCACTCAAACGACCTCATGTCTTTACAAAAAGGATCAAGACCTTACCTTGAATGGCTTCTTATGCGACAAACACTAATTCACACTATTTAAATAAAACTCGATATAATATGGAGCGATACTGATGCGAGAACGATAAGCGGAGCGATAAGCGGTGAGGCAGCTGCCTGGGGAATCCAAGCGAGAGTAGGCCGCGCAATTAGCGTGGCTCCCTTATATAGCCTTTTTCCATAGTTCTGGTCATCCTGCCTGCCGAAAATAGGTCACGTGATGAGTAAGGTGATTCCGTGCTTCGTATCTTGATCATGATTGGTTGTAATATTTTGACAAATTCACCGCGTTGTCGTTCGGTGGTGTAGTGCGCAGGAGGTACCTGCCATGCCTTGTCCGTGCATCGTACCCCTCTTCTTGCCGCCTTGGATTACCATGTAATCTCGCTCGCCATTCATTTGACGATACTCCAAAGGCCTTACGGCATTAGTCAATCTAGTGGAATTCGAGGTATAGTATGCGGACAATTTTGAATGTTCCTCGGAACTCGGCCTTATAGCAGGTATAAATTCACCGAAACAATACATTCGTGTTTCGAGTTTTTCAAGCTTTATTTGCTTATAGCGGCTGAAGCCGAGCTACCGCCACTTTCGAAGAGGGCTCAAAATTTTTCCTTTTTGACACAGAATTTGTGACATAAACTTGAAAAAAATCGATATCGGCCATCGGTGTCAAAATTACGATTTTCGCACTTTCTCACACAAAACCATCATGTCGAGTAACCGGAAAATTTCGAAATAAATGTTGCCGAATACTTCGTGTTAATGCGCAACTTTTTTGTTTCTGCGATTTTTTCGTGAAAGTGATAAATACTCAACTATGAACGTACAATGACAAAATGGCCTTGTGAGTAATAAGGGCGATAAATGCTCAGCCGGTCGTCGAAGAAGCTTCAAAATTTGTGAAAGTCAGTTTTTTAAGTTACCTTACGACATTCTAATTGCATATCAAAATCGAAGAAGATGAGGGTCAATGACAGGTCGATTTGACGTGGAATGCCCCACATATACTCAAACCCTGCCACCAAAAAGATTCGTATCCCGTATTACAGTATCAATCTGAAGTTATTTTAGCAAGTAATTAATAATTGTCAAAAAATAAGTTAGCCCAGCCATACATATGTAATGTAAAAGTATGAAAATCATAATAATAAGCTACACCCGATGTTCTACACTGCATTCCTATGTATTGTTAGAAATATCGAAGCATGCTGAACTCGCGCCTTGTATTTCCGCGGATCACGTGACTCAAGGCCGTGAGACAAAAGTCGCCTACCTGTGGCGACCCCCACCACCTTTAGTCTGATTTTTAAGCGCTTCACGCACGGTCGTTTCTTTTCTATTTCGTGTATTATCTTTACATTAATAAAATACTAATACTGCAAAGCCTGCGTGATCATTTAATACCTTGCAACATGTATTATAAGAAAGTTCCATTTATTAAAATTATTATAATTGAAAAAAGAAAAACACTCAAATGAATTTCAAACTGTTGTTACAAAGTATGTTAGTAATAACCTAGTCGAATGAGTTTTGAACCTTATTGTAATGTGTTAAGAGTATATTTTAGCACGATTAGAATATGAATTCGTTTGTTTATTATTGGCTATAAAAACACTGTAAATACTGTGCTTGTAAAGAATTTTGATCCTCATCTTTGTCATCAGGGATTGAACTACTTGTAGAGGAATCGTCATTTTTTAAAATGAAAAATGTATCTATTTTATGGGTTTGTTTTATGACTATTTTCTCTTTTCAGCCATTGTTCAGCTACTTTTCGATCAGCATGACCATTGACCACTAGACGTTTTCTCTTGGTAGCAGAACTCATGACAAATAATTAAAATTAATCCAGTCAAAACAATACATCTATCGATGGGAGCGTACTTGAGATGGGTGACATGCATGACAAGTGACAAGTCAACACGTTGCACATGCCCGCGATTGCTTGCCACCACTTTACTCCCCGCCGGAGAGTCCCCGATCCCCGACCACGCTCGTTGCTATGCCGGAACGAGCGGACCGCGCAGAAATAGTACGGATTCAGTATCTACTTACACACAATTAGTCAATTAGCTAGCTCGTACGTAAAGACATATCATACAAATTTTGAACGGATGATAAATACACTTGCGTGATTTTATTATACCGAAATATTTTTTTCATGCTATAGAGGAACAGCTGTCGGGGACCGTGGTGGGTGCCCGCCAAAAACCCAGAGGGACGGCCCTCCGGCGTCCCTTCTGGGACCGACCACTCCGGACGATCGCCCCCTACGCCCTTAGTTAAATGCGTCCCTGTTACCGATTGCAAAACGCTGTCAAAAAATGGTGAAAAATGACACTTTCTCTTTAGAACACGTTTAAAAAGCTAAATTTTTTACTCTAACGGGTAACTTTAAGTTCATATTCTTATAAATGATCGAAACAATGGAAAAAATTCAGTCACGTTGGTTTCAGATCAAAATTGCGACCTCCGGAGTGTACGCAAATTGGTAAATCGAATGAAGACCTGCTGCGGGACGCAGTTGATAACTCCATCAATTACTGTTTTAATGACTTAAAAAAAAACTCATTGTAATTCGGACTACTAATGAAAGATTCACAGAGATGAGAAAATATCAATTGAATTCTTCCCTGTAGAAAAAATTCCCGAAAACCATTTAATTTTTGGACTCCCGAGGAAGATTCCTCTCTTGAATTAAAAATGAAGTATCAACAGGTATAATTCGATGGAGACAATGAAACAAGTGGCACCAAGCAATAATGTCAATATTTTCGATAGTTGCGATGAGACTCTGGACTTCTCGGACTTCTCTTGTATACAATCTTTTTCACTGTAAAACCCACCAGAGACAAAAAATTTTTCAAAAACTAAATTTTTGTACCTATTTTGCAAGATTTCCATATGTTCCGATCATCACTCGTTATAGAAAACTTTGTCTAGTGTATTTAACACCTACATCAAGCGATCAAAATAGTTTCCAGCTTTCACCTAATCATTTCCGATTTGGGTCCTTTTTCCGTCTCTGACTACTGGCCTATTCTTCATCTTCTTCAATTGTATGAACACTAATCAGTGTTTCTGCTGACATGTTTGATTAAAAAACTGTCTAGAAACTTTTCGTTTCTCTCTCTGAACGCCATCATGATAGTAGCAACCTCACCGTTGATAATGATATGCGTTGCTACTGGCCCGTAGTTACCATGCGACTATCAGTAGCGTGGCAGCAATCGCGCGGCTCGATTCACTATAGCCGTTTGATGGAAACTCCAACTTCAGAGAGCTGAGACCACGATGCGCTTCTGACTTAGCAATTCTATCCATGTGATCTCCATGCGATACCAACATGAAAGTTGCTATGCAAGTAAGAAATGAAAGCGAGATTACACCAATTTGCTTACAAGCGTGAGAACTGTGGGCCTGGTTGGTAATAAACAGTATTGGATTTCAAAACTTTTATTGAGTGTGAAAACTAACATTTACTTGAACAACTAAATTTGACGGTTATAAAATGTTGGATAGCTCGTAGATCATATATCATCATATGTCTATTCCATTGAGTAGATCAAAGGTTATGAGACGTTCAAGAGAAGCGCGCGCTTCGGTTGCTTGTGATTTCCAAAATATTGATCCTACAGCTGAATCTCTTTTGTATGAAGCATAAAGAACAAGTGTGTGAAGCTCGAAACAAATTGAACATGTCGACATCAACAAAGTGCCAAAGGTGTTACCACCTCACGTGGATCTGTGACACGGTTTACTCATTATATTGGACCGTGTATCAGTTACATACAGTAACTGAGTAATCGAACTTTATGAATATATTCCTACTATGCTTCAACGTGGTCTATCTGACTGCTCAATGATCATCTGATTAGTTGCAAGGGTGTGCTTCTAGAACAACCACGCCCAATTCCGGGGCTTGGCAAGACTCACCTTGAATATATGGGTGTTTCCACGCCAAATCAGCAAGCCTGCGACCCTCATCATTTTAGATTCGGCTGATTTCAATGCACTGGGTAGTTCTTGCACCAAAAACCACCGAAATAAAGGCAATTTATTTTTTATTTGTTACGATCATTTGTTTAGTAATTATTTGAGCTATCTGCAAAACTACGTAACTCTGAACTGTCAAAAAATTCAGATGAATTCTATGAGGTAATACAATGATTTTGAGACCCTAACGAGAGTGGGATTTCGGTTCTATTAGGGATTAGCGTAAAAAATAAGGAACAGGTGTTTCCACCGAACGCACAAACATTGTCATTAGAATAATGGTTTACCTATATCATTCTGAGTAGGATAGGGCCTACCAGCTCAGGTCAGAGTAACTAACTCCAATAAACTGCTCTAATCCTCGAAAAATAGCATATCTCACGTTTCTGCATACCCGTACTTTATGAGTAGGGAAAGTCACCACTTTTGCATGACATATTTTTATTGGACTTCGTTGTTTTCCTCATGGAAATATCGCAGTCCGATCGATAATTGTTCTGTTCGAGAAATATCAGCTGTTTCGTCTGCTAATACACCATATGCTGCCGCTTCTTTTACGTTCTTCATAATATCTGCCTTAAGCACATCCCCACAAATGCTAATAATTTAATTTTGGATATCAACCGATCGATAGCTTGCATTTTTTTCCCATGCTCAATGTGTATCTTCATAACCACATCTCCCGCGTCAAGTCGCAGCTTGTACAAGTCCTCAAGATTTCCTCCACCGTAATGTTTACCTCGCAGCGCTAAGTCGTGGGACCCACAAAATGTAATGTAAGACATAATCGACGTTATAATTCTTCTGTGTTCCTCAGTAGGGCCCTGGGAATATTTATTGAGTTGCACATCCACAGGAAAACTTCCAAGAACTGATCTAGCTGCTTCCAGTGCCGCCTTCTGGAAGTGTGTTCCATGTGCTTTTTGCACTGCTCATGAACATCTTTGAACGTACAAAATGGTCTTACGATGAATGACCCTAATACACTTTTAACAGAACTCGGATTTGGCGGAAACAACGTGAAATATTTACGAAAGGCGCCTTTTTGGCGGCGGAAATATACCAACCATGGCGAGTACGTTTCCAACCATGAATAATTGAATGTTCTCTTCAAATGGTTAGTCTACCACAAAGTCGTAAGTCTTAGGAGGCGTCCAACAGTTTTCAAGCAATTTTTTCTTTCTTTTGGTTGATAACATCAACGCTCGACTAATAGCTAAATCGGCCAATGTCATTTTCATTGCAGTCATCCATCGTAGAATCAGGACCCCGGTCACCCACACAATCATCACAAGGACGTGCACCAGCATCAGGGTCTCGATCTACTTCTTGAGACTGAGCATCTTCTGTTGCCAAGAACGAACTAGGATCATGCGACGCGGTCTTCATTTTGATTCTCTTTTGAATATTTTCGTCCTGCTCATCACTGTCACTGCTTCGTTCTTCTGCTTTTTTAACTTTCCGCTATGAAAATTGAAAATTTTCATAAAAGAAAAGAAGTTATTGGTTTCGGTCCGATTTTCGAAAACCGAGTTTTCATCAGATGTCGATATTTTGAGGTCCAAGGAAGCTATTCCGACTATTTTGGGATGGACATCCGTGTGTGTGTGTGTGAACAAATTTTTGTCGTACGATATCTTTAAAACGAATTGAACGATTGGAATGGTTCTTGTAGCGATCGAAAGGGTTTATCAAGACTTAGATCTGATTAGATTTTGGAGTCAATCAGCCGAGTAGTTCCAAAGTTATTCGAAAAATGAAAATGAAAAAAAAAAAATTTTCATGTTCTTAGCGCATATCTCCTAAACTGTTTGTGCGATGAGTCTCAAGACTTAATCAGATTTAAGTCTTGGATAGCCCTCTGATTACCGCAAGATTCATCAAAATCGAACGATTAGTTTAAAAGATATTGCACGACAAAAATTTCTTTTTTTGTCGTATTAAACCTTTGGAACGAATTAACCGATTTGAATGATTCTTGCGGCGATCGAAAAGGTATACCAGGACTTGAATGTAATTGAGACTGAACGATATCTTTTGACATTAAATATAACGCCCCAAAACCTATAAATGTTGACATTTGAAAAAACTCGATTTTTGATTAAAAATCATACGGGAAAAAAATTATATACGGAAAACTAACTATACTTACAACCTTTCTCAATGTATTATAAACACAATAGTATCAATTTGTTGTAACGTATTTAACACATGGCGGGAAGTTTTAGGGTTGGCCCACAGGTCAACCGGTTTTCTGATTTCTTTCCTTTTAAATTTTCTGTGAAACCAAACATATAACAAACATAAATATAATACTACATTAATGTTATTGATTTTTTTATTTTTTCAAAGTGGTAACCCTCGTAACTAATGTTAATTATTCCGCGTACGAGGACCGCTGCGCTCGATCAGTCTCAATAAGTGGGTAAAAAATAAATACGCGATGCGGAAAAAATTAATTATCGACACAAAAAAGCTAAATACCTTTGTAGGTATTTACAATATGAAATAACGTTGACGAATAACGTTGATGCAAAATTCTCACCAAAAAACTTTCTGATGTCCATATTGTACTCACTAGGAGAGTATCGCACCCCCGGACCATGGATCTTGACCAAACTTATTGAGGTGTTTACTTGAGCCCAAATATGAATTACCTGCTAAAAAAACTCTCCAGACTTGGCCTTTACTCTATCAATTTACCTAAATGTACCGGGTGTAACAAAAAGTTTGGTCGCCACTTCACCGGGTGATTCTCCAGCTCGAGATTGGTGAAGATCTATCAAAACTTGTAGCCGCAAAACTGACCTTGACCTTCAAAGTCAAGGTCAAAATTTTTACTATCTTGAAAAATCCTACTAATTCAGAGAGTAAAAAGTCTCCGAGGAAGCATAGGTCTAGATCGATTCCTTCCCATCAAAAAAGACTTCGGATGATAAAAGAAATTCGGTGTAATTATAGCAACAGAAATTTCAATCGGTTATCGACCACAAGACTTCGGTCTCGTCTTAAATTTCTTTTTATGATATTTCAAATTTTTTTTGAAAATTTTTGTGATTTTTTTTTTAATTTAAAATTTTTTTTTGAGTTCTTTCGCCTTTACTTGAATTTTTATTGATTTTTTTCGAAGTTTGTTGAAGTCTTAGGATTTTAAAAAACGAGATTTGAATTGTTCTGAATTCTTTTTACATTTTTTTACATTCACATCTTTTAGATTCACGCGAGACCCATAAGATCGAACCATCATGATCAATCCCTCTTAAACCTTGTTCACAAAACCTTAAAAAACTTCAGAAAACTTTCCCAAAAATCAAAGAAAATTCGAGAAAATTCAAGAAAACGTGAAAAACCTGATAAAAAAAAAAAGGAAAAAATTTGAAAAAGATCTAAAAATCTTACAAAAAAAAATTAAAAATATCATAAAAAGAAATTTAAGACGGGACCAAAGTTTTGTGGTCGACAACCGATCGAAATTTCTGTTGTTATAATTACACCGAATTTCTTTTATCTTCCGAAGTCTTTTTTGATGGGAAGGAATCGATATGGACCTATTGTTTTTCGGAGACTCTTTATCCTCTGAATTAGTAGAATTTTTTAAGACAATAAAAATTTTGACCTTGATTTTGAAGGTCAAGGTCAGTTTTGCGGTTACAAGATTTATTAGATCTTCACCGATCTCGAGCTGGAGAATCACCCGGCGAAGTGGCGACTAAACTTTTTGTTACACCCGGTACAATAGAAATCAGCGTAACCTGGGTTTTGCAAATTGCCATGAAATGATCAGTTTTTGTGCAGCGTTATGAGTTTCTTTATTGCACTGAATAATTATTTATTGAATACAGTCGTTATTGTACATCAGACTGTCAAAATTTAACATCTCAGCTATAGAATAGTAAGGCTGTGCGATTAATCGATTAATCGGGAGTTTCAATTAATCGTTTTTTAGATTATTTGATTCATCGAGATTTTCGATTAATCGTTTTTCCGATTAATCGATTAATCGATGGTTTAATATTCTGCTCGTAATATTCTGCTCGCCACACTCCAGCAGTTCCAACGTCGGCTACAACTTTGCAATGAGACGGAGGGAAATGTGTTTGAACAATCGATAAATTCATAAAACACCCTTGCTTGTACCTCAACTGAGTAAGTATTCAAATACATGAATGCCCACCTCAACGAATAAGTATTCAAATACATGAATGCAGCATCGCTAATCGTCATTTCATTTCAAACAGAACACCTGTCGTGATAATAGCACGACAAATTTTTGAGCTTCCAACAGTCATAACTCGCGATCCGTGAGCGATATGCACGTTTATCACGTAGGGCTGAATTTGCCACACCATGAGGTACAATATTCGTTCCGGGAAAAAAATCAGTTGCCATTTAAAAAACTTACCCTCATACCAGTTTCTCATAAGCAGTACTACTCACAACCAATCTGATGTTACCATCGTGTGTCCCCCTCGAAACCGTAGTATTTTCATCTAAACCATTTTTCGATAGCAGTCCCCGTTTCCAAGATATCCTAATGCCCTGTTTAAGTTGGGACACCCTGTATTTATTATTTCAGAAGAATGTGTATACTTATATACTTATCTCGTGGAATGGCATTATGTCATTATAAGTGAGGTTACGTTGTCTGATTAAACGTTTATAGGCGACAGCCCGATTCAGGAACAAACTGCTATGAAAAAACCTTCCCTTATAAGAATTCGCAATTACTCTTCAGTACACGATATTTTTTGATTTGTTTGATCTAATGATTTTCTTTATGGATTAACGTATTGACGTTGATCGTCGCGCATGCTAGCCATATCTGCGAAACTGCCTTTGTAAAAGCGTCGTCAGCTCGTTCGCTTAGAAACACGTCTTTGCAATTCCTACGTCCATGGTCTTTGCTCCTAGCAGACGACGGTTTTGCAAAGGCAGTTTCGCATATGGGTAGCATACGCGTCAATCGAGGTCGATACGTCAATCCATACAGAAAATCATGAAATCCAAGAAATCAAAAAAGTGAAAAATAATCGCCAATTGTTATCAGGGCAGGTTTTTTCGCAGCAGTTTGTTCCTGAATCGGGCTGTCGCTTATAAACGTTTAGTCGGACAACTTTACCTCACTTATAATGACGTATTGCCATTCCACGAGATAAGTATATAGGTATACGCATTCTTTTGAAATAATAAATATAATATTGCAATTAAACCGACATTATGTGGTAATTTACAGGATTTCGTATGCCGTCAGTGGGCGTATTGAGACTACGTATTCACCATTTCTCAAGTCGGAAGAGATCTTCAGATTCACCAAGTGAATATTATACAAGTAATAAACGATGAGAAGCAATGTGTCGATGAGCGCAGAATAAAGTGCTATTCTATAAGGCTGTGCGATTAATCGATTAATCGGCAGCTTCAATTAATTGTTTTTTCGATTAATCGATTATTCGATTAATCGAGATTTTCGATTAATCGTTTTTCCGATTATTCGATTAATCGATGGTTTCAAATAATATTTTTTTCGATTAGTCGATTAATCGATGGTTTTCAGCGACGTGAGGTAACGAAGTTAGGTCAAATATACATATAATTGAAGGCATGCAGAAAGCATGTTTTTATAATATGCTGTTTTACATACATACGAAATATTTTGACAAACCAATCTTCGAGCTTGAATAAAAGTGCACACGAAGTATAATGATTATGATACGATTTTTTACCATTCTCACTATCAATAAATCTCGGTAACACCCATAATCGGGCAAAATTTGCTACTCCAAAACTACTCACGATTTGTCGCTTTGCCAATCTTTATTGGGTTTTAATTGAATGAAAATGAACCCGACGCCGTAATTTAGGGTAGCGTGGTCCCAAACCGACCGCCTAAGTAGCAAAGGCGATAAAAGTGCCTCAAATTGATTTTTTTGCTGAAACAACATTTTGATTCCTTGAAGGGAACGTTATTTGAAGTTTTAGGCAGCTTGACGAGGTTTCGGGTACCGTTTGTTTAAGATACCGAGGCCGTAGTGAAAGTCTGCATATTGGTCGTTCTCAAAAATCGTGGTCCGAAACCGACCTCCCCATGGTCCGAACCCGACCCCCTATTTTTTTGCAGCGAATCAAGGGAAGCGGCTAAAATTTTGAAGTTATTTTGCAACTGCAACGGTATTACTAGGCTAACACCGCGCCCTACGCCCTTCCTGATTTTCAACTTACCGAACTTTTATCAAATTACAAAATTACTAGAAATGATCAAGTGCAACTGAATCACTATCTTAAGATGTTGTTGGGCGCCGGACGCTGAATGCGTCAATCAAAGATATCTAAGATAGTATGATACTTAATGCGATACTTAATACGTACGAGATTAGCAAGAGAAATAATCAGAGGAAATAGTTAAGCGGAACGGCGGCCTTGAAAGCACAGTTAGCTCAGCAAAATTTAATTGAGCGGTAATGGTAGAGTGCGAGGGTTCACCTATTTCTAATATAACGTATTGAACACCAGATAAATCCTTCAAGGGAATTGACATTTCTTTTATTATAATAGTCTTATAACAGACAGAAAAATAACTAATTTTCAAAGGTGAGACGTAATATAAAACCGCGCCAAAAACATCTGAAATGTAAAAAAAGCCGCCAAGTACTCAGATAACAACACAATAGAAATTCACGAAAAACTTTTCGCCAGTCTCTGTCGTGAAGTCGGACGTCGCTGTTTCGTGTAGTGATATCGAAACATCATTCCAAGAGCTACGTACTTGGCGGGCACATTTAATTTCTTTACTCTCCCATGATTAGAACCCGTTTGCACTTTGCGTGATTCTATTCTAGTATAGAATTGATGAATTCGAAAACAAACATTCTTATACATATATTCTTGTATGATATAATTGATCTTGAATTCCGGAGCTCGATTGGCAATAGATCATGGAAAGTAATTCTTTCAGAAAATTAGAAGATATACCGATCTGTTTCAGTTGACACTCTTTGGTATTTTACTGTAAAGAACTGGTTCGGAACTAGTCGCAATGCGAAAGTCGGAATATCGTTGCGCGCGAGCATACTGACGTGCCCGCGCGCGGGCGCCCAAGGACGCCCTCGCACGAGCCCGTCAGTACGCTCGCGCGCAACGATATTCCGACTTTCACAGTCAGTAGCTTGAGATGAAAACAATCATCAAATGCAGATACAGTCAATAGTTATCGGAATTTTGTTGTAATCGAGTAAGGAAATCACGTTCTTTTACACACATGTTGCCATAATTGTATTTGTATGATAGGTCATTCTAAATATCTATGATTATACTGCGTACTTCTGCACTGACCATTTTTATTTTCTAACATTTATGGCTTTAATGTATAACATACTCGATTTGGGCTTAGAATATGTAACTTTGAAGCAACAGAGTGATACGTTTGATTGCTTATACCTTACGTGAAATCGTTCGTAAATCGACCGATATTTGTCAGGAATTCCAAGTTCTTTAACGTAGAGACAGAACACTTCACGCGATGAGGCTGATGATTATTAAAAATTACCTATGTGACCAATGATGATTATAACTGATGATGTATCACCCTCTGCTCACACATTATTGTTATCAATATAACTACATATTATTATCAATTCAGTACTGCTAATGTCATGATACCATAGGTGGCTTCAAGATATTTCGTAATAAGTAAACGGGGCGAAGAATAATAAGAAAAATGTGCCCGCCAAGTACGTAGCTCTTGGAATGATGTTTCGATATCCTACACGAAACAGCGACGTCCGATTTCACGACAGAGACTGGCGAAAAGTTTTTCGTGAATTTCTATTGTGTTGTTATCTGGGTACTTGGCGGCTTTTTTTACATTTCAGATGTTTGTGGCGCGGATTTCACTTCTTTTTGTAAGAATGCAATAACAATAACAAATACAATAACAAATGCAATAACAAATTTACGGCAGCGAATCACTCTCAGGTATCTTTCAGAGGATCATTCATACTCCAGCAAACTTTCGTACTTGTAAACATTGCGTCATATTTCCGGAATCACACAATATTCAGGGCTAGACTTCACAGGGCCAACTATTTCAGTCCGAATGAGTTTCCTCAAGAAATTTGGACGTAATTGACCGAGTACTTTGAAATTACAGACCCCTAGAGTTGATGAAAAATCTCAATCTTCTTATTCTTTTTCTTTTTCTTCTTACTTCTTCGCCAGCCGAAAAGTACTTGGCAGCGATTCGCTGCTACGAATCTTGATCAGTTCAAAAGATTTTGGATTTCGAAAACCGCAAATTTAGAAATTGAAAATCACCAATTCATCGTTTTGACCGTACTACCACCTTGTGACTTCGGTAAAATAAACCGACTGAGTGCGTGTTCAAATTCGCACCAAAATCAATAGGGGGCTAGATTTCGAGGGAGAATAGCTGTGTTTTAAATCTCAAGTCGATACGTACACCGGTTTGTCTCAAATCGTGTGGCATAGCCGCTGTTCGCGAAAATGTGACGAAGGAGGAGAAGAAGAAGAAGAAGAAGAATTTAAGCAACTTTGATGGTTAATATCTCTGAAACTATGCAATCGATTTGCTTCAGATTAACGGAGCGGGCTCATATGGGCTGGGAATTTTCGCTCTGCAAATTTCGTCAAAAAATATCCAGCCATTCGGGAGATACGACGCCTTGTTTACAGGTATAAACGTTGCCTCGGGTAAATAATTCTCGGCTGCGCTCGCCTTTTATAAAAAATAATATCATATAAAAAAAAGTTATAAAAGGTACTTGGCGGCGATTCGCTGCCGCGAATCGTGATAAATACTCTACAAAGACAGAATACTCAGAATCCTTATTTTCTACGCGGCGGCATTACAGAGAAAAATAATGCATGACCTTACTAGCGAGCGTCGAGTGAAGCGATATAATACAAACTATTATACTACAGTTTAAACTGCGTATCACCGAGCGATACGATACTCAAGCAAAGAACTAATATAGACGACACGCTAGCGGTATTAAATATTAATTTGCGATATAAAGAATCAGAGATATTATAATAAATTTTCAAGAAGCAAGCGAGATTTTACTATGACACGGAATTATCAAGGAAGCGGCAAATTACACAAAAATCGATCAAAAATATCATGTGAAGGAAATAATTAAATAAATCTTATAACTAAACAACTTAACCTAGTGACTCCTACGTTCAGCCAACCCTCGGGAGGTTGGAAATTAATTAGCGACACACCATGCGATAATATAAGAAATATAAGCGATATCAGAAATACAGATTAAATATAGCAAAAATCACATAAATTATATCATGCTAAAATTATAGAAACAAGCTATCAAATATTCATAAGCAGGCTATTAAATTATTCAATCAATCTACCAAAATTTTAGCAAGACAAGATGGCCGTACCCAGTCACGAAATCGCTTTTCTAGATCCTTTTTCTCAACAATTACCTGAATTGTCAATTCACGTGGCCCGAAGGTTACACGCTACCTGAAAAATACCTTAACTTATCCTCAAAGATCTACGGATCGTATTCAGCGAGTTCGTGGCTTCACAAAAACAAAAGATCTTACCTCACAGTAGAACTGCACGTGGCACTCACTTACTCAAACACTTAGGAACTATTTTATTGACTATTCTTTACAGTAACTTAACGGAAACAATAGGAGAGTAGCGATATGATTAATTTAGAACTTTTGCGGAAATAGTGCGAGAGAGCGGTATGATTCGACTAGCGGAATTAGCGAGACACGTTTGATTTCACTCAGCTTGAACGTAGAAGTGACGAGTCTAGTCCTGTTCTTCGGTCGTCTCCTCGTCGTTCCTTACACCCTAGGGGTGGGGAACCTATGAGGCAGTGTTGCCAGATGGTCCATGCGTCGTACCCCTAGACTGATTTCGTTTCTCCCTAAAAATACCCTAGATTCCCCCCACCACAATTTCAATTGTGGCGAGGGGAATCTAGCTCACCCGATTGGATTACGCTACTGTCCGACGACATTGCCATGATTTTAAAAGGATAATTTCCTGCTGATTTACGGCGATTTTGACAAATATAGTAGGGAATAGTTTCAAAAGTATATCAAATGGAAATTTCAGTCGGTCTCGATTAGACCCATAAACTAAACCAATGCATGTGTACATCCAGCTTGAGGTAAGTATATATGCACTGAGTGTACCTCTGTCTCACTTACTCGCGTGTAAAGATCTGCACCGAGTTCCCCAGTGGAAAACGCCTTATATAAACGGAAAAAAATAGATTTCCGGAAACCCCTAAAAAATACCCTAAATAATTTTTCTCCCTATATTCCCTCTGACGCGACGAAAAAAACCCTAAATCTAGGGAGAAATACCCTGATCTGGCAACACTGCTATGAGGTACATCTCATTAACTGATTGGTGTCTTCAAATTGCGTTCGTTGTTCGTCTGATTTTCGTTCCGCGTGGACAGCTCGTCAGCCGTCGCACGCGGGGTATCGGGTTGTGTTCGTTGTTGCTCGACAGTGTTCTGCTTTATCTAGCGGTATAGGCAATCCTGCGTAGCGGGATGTCGGGTAGGAAAACGTGACCAGGGGTTCTTCGTCGTTGTATCGTCCTTGCGCTGCTAACTTCCCTCAGATTTACTCTACGACGGCAGACTCATTCCGGTCGACCTCGCCGTAGCCTCCCGGCTAGATCTAGGCGCTCCTGAATGGACCCACACCTTTTTGGTCCACCAGGTTCCTCCTGGCTGGACCTAGGTGCTCCTGTATGGAACCACACCTATGTTGATCCGCCGTTCGCACATGGGGCGATATCCACGCCCGTCTCACGCGGTTCCTCTTTGGTCAGTCACGATTCTGCCTTATAGCGTCGGTGATAGCAGCAGGAGCGATAGGTGAAAGCCACCAGCGGTAACGGGAGGTGACGACGTTTTGTTCGTGCCACCCTATACGCCGTTGTTGCGGTGTTCACGTAGCGGAAGATATTTCGTCAGCGGCAAGGAGGTCGTATGCGGACCCTATTCACCTGCTCGCCTCCGTAGGTTATCCCCAGGTCGCCGTATTCCCCTCTCGTGAAGCGGTATTACCCTCAGCACTTTCCAAGGTGCAGGTCCCGGGTTGCATACCTCGAGGTTTGGTTAGCGGTAGTTCTTCCCCATTTAATCCTCTCCACAGAAGTCTTCATGGCGGTATCCGTCTCCTTGTTCTTTCGCTCACTCTCTCTCTCATCGACGTATTTACATTAACAAAAAAACACTTCAAATTAGTTAAACTCTAAGAAATCCCTACCTAGGTGTGTCGCCTAATTTTTCCGAGGGCATTCGTAGCCAGACGCGCCGCGGTGACCGTACTCTCTCTCGCGTTTTTCCCTTAGTTTCAATCTACTGTAACTTGCCGTAAAACTGCAACGTTACACAACATATTAGCAAAACAATACGATTTGGGAATAATCTTTGAATTTATTTCATAACATTTGAAGGCCTTTTTTCAGGAAGCCATTGCAGCAACTGCTCGCCGCAAAATTGCCGAATCTCGGTTCGGCTTTTTACGTGTGAACGAACGCCCCATTTCTAGAAAACTATGTGTAATTACCGTCGGAAGTCATTAAATCACAGTTTGACTGTCAAAAACAAGCTAGAAAATCTGTAGTGCACAAGAACATAGGGGTCGGTTTCGGACCACCCCTTGGCGGTCGGTTTAGGACCACCACGAATTTTTTCAAACAATGACTCGCCGTTTACTCTCAACGATGAAAGTGATCTAAATCTGATAGTGCGTGTTCAAGTCTAGGCCATGAGCAATCAAAACAACCTACCTTTGGATTTTTCACGACACAATAAAACACTTCAAACTGAAATTCCGTGCAGCTTCAAAATTAACTCCACGGCTTTCAAAACAAAACACGGCACGAAACCATAGAATAAAATGGGAGAAAAAAATGGCTCTTTACCTCCAAATTGTCGGTGTTGTGAGAGCTTTCAAATGCCACCACTGACATTTTCCGTGGCAGCATGAATACTGAAAAACATGGAGAGGTCGGGATGGGACCACCGGTCGGTTTGGGACCACGCTACTATGTAGAGAATAAATGTGTGTAAATGAAATGTAGATTCTAAGGTTTATTTTATTATTTCCAAATCCGTAAAATGAAAAGCCAAATACAAGTTTAGTATAATTGAAATAGATATTTGAATAGACGACAAATTGTTCAAGTACTTTTTTTATGGTTTCTGTTGATATAATGAAATAATTACTTTATTGTCTCTAGGATATACATGGATCTTACATCTTTGATGTATAACTAGTAACTAACTCAATGTGACGTCGCGCTGTCTCTCTTTATATACCTTTCCTTTTCGAGAATGTTCTCGGACTCTCTAGTGTAGCTTTCTAGTTGGTTCTTTATCTACATCCTCCTTTATTACCGACTATGGTTAATAGCGGTATAAGTATTGTATTCTAACAGTTTCACTCTGAAATCATCACGTGACTATATGATCGTCGTACACGTAATGAATGAAAATAAGCATATTCAGTACCTAATTGAGTTGAAATAGAGATACAAGACATTTTTCTTCATACGCGTATATTTTTTCATGCAGCTTAAATACAAAATGTTGGATGAATCTGAAACCCTGTAAAGAAGCACTTGGTCGTTTCTGCATTATTAATATTTCTCCAGATGAATTTCATACGTGAACTACAAATTTGGCAATAATGTTTGTATACTATCATTCGTTCTCTGCAGATTGGGACCATATAACTGATCAGAATCATTTGGTTTGGTTTGGTGGGAATATGAATTATAATATTCGTATACGTCGGTCAGAGACGAAAATAGTTCGAACATGGTAAATTTGAGTTGCGAGCCATATAGAGGAAATTTCGATGAATCGAAAAAAAGATTAATCGATTAATCGAAAAAAAGATTAATTGAAACCATCGATTAATCGATTAATCGGAAAAACGATTAATCGAAACTCCCGATTAATCGATTAATCGCACAGCCTTACTATTCTATAGCTGAGATGTTAAATTTTGACAGTCTGTACAATAATGACTGTATTCAATAAATAATTATTCAGTGCAATAAAGAAGCTCATAACGCTGCACAAAAACTGATTATTTCATGACAATTTGCAAAACCCAGGTTACGCTGATTTCTATTGTACATTTAAATAAATTGATAGAGTAAAGGCCAAGTCTGGAGAGTTTTTTAGCAGGTAATTCATGTTTTGGCTGAAGTAAACACCTCAATAAGTTTGGTCAAGATCCATGCTCCGGGGGTGTGATACTCTCCTAATCAGACACAAGCAATTTAGGGTTTGCTTCGCAGTTATGGTAAAGTGCGACGATCAGACATGCGTTGAATGAAAAATGTTAGATCAGCTGACAAATCGCCGCGCACAAAATGTGTGTGGCAAGTGAAACCCGGAGCGACGCACAGCGAGCGGGCCGGCGCGGCAGTATGTGTGTGTGCCACCACACGCCATCGTCGGTCGGTCGCTCTACGTCATTCACTCGCTCCGCTAGTAGTGTACGTACGCACACACACACACATATACATGGAATCGTGTTCATATTCGACATGCACACGCATTAGGTGTACGTTCAGATCGCATCGCGCGGGAATAACAAATCAGACAATAAATGACTTGGCATTAGATTAAATTTTTTCGAGTCTCTAGGGAGGGGCGGGGGGGGGGGGGGGGCTGCCCCACTTCAGCGACGTCCTTGCTATGTAATATTTCTATTTACTAAGATCCTATTAAACCGCGAACTTACCGGAAAGGAGCGAGTGTGTATGTCAGTATATTTTAGCGGCAAGGAACCAATGTTATAGTAAAGAACTGTACTTTATTAAAATAAACGAATCTATTAGTACTTATCACTCAACCATTGCTAAGCACTCAAATTTTAATACGAACGATTTATCTATGTAATTTGAACTCGACTTTACCTCTAAGTTTTTATCGTTATATTGAACTATTCTACATTCTTTATCTCTCACTTCAATTATTCTACTGAACATTTCTGAATAAACAGTTTGGAAATTAAAAAGCAGCAACCATGAACTTTATGGTCACAACAGTTCTTTCCATGTTTTCTGGAGGGGTTTAAATAATATCTAATCTTGATAATTTCCATGTAAGTTGTAAATCTTATTTTGTGGCCATTTATCCGAATTTTCTTAAAAACACAATATTATCTAATTCTTCTTAGGGTTATAATTTATTCACATTTTTCATGTGTCTCTCAAGCCTAAAAAGAATTGGGTAACGTTGTGTTTTCAAGAAAACTCGAGAAAAATGGCCGGAAACCCAGATTTACAACTTATATTGAAATAATCGAGATTGAATGTTATTCAAATCCCTCTGGAGAACATGGAAAGAACCGGATTCTCACTCTTGTTACGGTCTCAAGATCGTCGTATATTCTTGTCGAATTTATGTGAATTTTTCGAAAATTTTGAATTATGCAGTTTTACAGATAGCTTAAATAATTCAAAGAAAAATATGCAACATACAACGACAAAAATTGCCTCTATGTCGGTGGTTTTTGAAGTGAGGACTACCAAATATATTAAAATCAGCAGAATCTGAAATGGTCAGGATCGTAGACCTGCTAATTTGGCGTTAAAACCGCCATACGCGGAGAAATCCGCAGAGGCCTAGATTTTATCACAATCGAGCAGATGAGAACGTATCAATGAGTGAACGAGTTCGAAGTCTAGTAAAAAATACACCTGACAGGTTTGATGTTTGGCTCTTCGGCGAGGTTTTTGGCTGGGACATTCAATTTGCGTTAAGAGGAATATGTGGGGAACTTTTTCTTCAGTTCTTGCGTAAAATCCGATCCGATCTTTTACATCCTGTATTCAACTCATGATGTGTAACGCAACGAATTTGAAATTTGATACTATCCCAGTCAATTTGGCAAATCATGCATAACGTTGGCAATGTGGAAATGGCTGATTGCTACGGCAATTTTGCAACAAGATGATCAGCACATTAATTCACGATATGAGCGGGGTAAAATGAAGTAATGTGTCGATTGTCTGAGATATTCAGATAACAAGTTTTTGATTGTTGTCTTTTGAGATGAGCATCAATCACCATTCAGGCTGACAACTCTCTGGAGGCTATTGACATATTGCTAACCTTATTTGAGATCCGCCCAATTCGACCGAAAAAGAATTAACGTCATCTAGTAGAAATTGATTTTTCGACTAACTACGTATGAAAGAAAAACCTTCCGCTTGTTAACTGAATAGTTCAACCCTGTGGCTACTATAGATTGTATTGAAGTAGGTATCTGGGTAAATCTCGACCAAGTCCCATGAGTTCCAAATTTTGGGTCTAAGATTCAAAATTTGATTTTGAGAACGAAGAATATTTCCAACCTCCGTTGTAAACGATGATGGAAGATTTCCGAATTTAACCACAAAATCAAAGATTGCCAAAATACGCCATTTTTGATCTTGATGTTTTTTTTTCTTCGACTAGATAAATAAAACTTTTGAGACCTCATTAAATATGGGATCAATTTTTTTCGATTCATTATGAGCCTTTCAATTTGGAACTTCTCAAATGAAATGGCTATTTCATACACAATTTCAAAATGTATCAGATAAATTCATTTTCGAGAGTTTCAGTTGTAGTAACGATTGACTTCCATTCAGTCATTCAAATATACATCTAAACACTTGGCATTCGGCCTGATATCACACGATTAGGTATACACGAACTACTCAAACGTATCTTTAACGGAAAAGATATTAATCAATAAAATCAAATCCAATTTATATCGTTAGCTACATAGAAAAGTCACGTAACTACCGAAAAGTACATTTTATCGGAAAAACCATGACGTATCTTTAGAAAATAATTATGTTATTATTACTCAAATTTTCAAAACGTGGCAATGTTGGTAGTTACGAACATTTCATTCATCACTCTCTTATCGGTCCCTCAGGCGATCTCAGTTAAGACTTCACACTTGATAAAATAAATGTTTTGGACAAAAAAAAAAAAAAAAAAACCAGAAAAAGTTTGTTGTTTGATTCAAATTTTCGTTCCGAACAGAAAACAAGATTAGATTTTTTTGTTCAAAAAAAAAATTGTTTTCACTTCCCTCATTTATTTTTATTCTTTGTTCAATTTCATTTGAATTCAGTAGAACCGTCGAAAATGAATTTCACTGACACATTCAAAAATTGTGTATGAAATAGCCAGTTTCATTTAAGAAGTTCCAAATTAAAAAGCTCCTAATGAATAGAAAAAAATTGATCTCATATTGAATGAGGTCTCAAAATTTTTATTTTTCTAGTTGGAACAAAAAAAAAAAAACATCGAAATCAAAAATGGTGTATTTTGGCAATCTTTGATTTTATTTTTGAATTCGAAAATATCCCATCGCCGTTTATGACGGAGGATCGAATAATTTTTATTTTATTTCTTTTTCGAAGTTTGACTTAGAATGCAGGTTTTATGTCCTGACAATTTTTTTCAGCGTCATCCTGAGACTAAATCCAAATGAAATCATGCGGGCTAGCGGACGTGATGTTCCAAAATCGGTCGGCGTTGAATGTGTTATTCCCCATACAAAATGAGCGGACACGTATTTTTTTGTTTACCCCAAAAAAATTATATACAGGCCCGATATCAATTTTTTAAGATTCCAAGACAAAAAACGTTTTTCGCCAATTTCAGGAACCAAATATTCGAAAAATAACCGCCGAATCCGTAATTCTCGAGCTTTTTTGATGATTCTTGATTCATGTGATCTGGAATTTCGTACTCTGTCGAGGAAAACAAAGAAATCCCAAAAATTTTGAAAATTGCCGAACATATCGACGTTTTTTGGAAAATATAAAAACTCACTTTTCTCAATGGATAGATATACATGTACGGGAAACATTAAGGGAAGGTACATTGAGGGGAAATGAAAGATAAACTAGAGTCATCTAGCAGATTTCTCACCGTACTAACACACTATTTCAACGAAAGCATGTCCGAAGAGCGTCATTTTTTGGATTTTTGAAAATCGAAGAGCATCATGCCCTTCGTTTAATTTTCATTCATCGCTGATATTAATTTCACATCAATCGGACATGCTTTCGTTGAGAAAAGGGGGTTGAAAAATATCACCGTAATAAAACATACCGTACTAAAACACGATTCTTCCATTTGATATTTTTCAACTCCCTTTTCTCAACGAAAGCATGCCCGATTGATGTGGAATTAATATCAGCGATGAATAAAAATTGAACGGAGGGCATGACGCTCTTCAATTTTCAAAAATCCAAAAAATGACGCTCTTCGGACATGCTTTCGTTGAAATAGTGTGTTAGTACGGTGAGAAATCTGCTAGATGACTCTAGTTTATTTTTCATTTCCCCTCAAGTCTGAAGTCTTAAATCTCAAGTTTCAACTCTTTTCGTTTAACTCGAAAGAAGCTTCACTTCCAGCATGTGTATTACGCTAGACACACACTTTTTTTACACAGATGCTTGTTTGAAATTAAATGGTATCAATTACATATGGAACCTTCCTTCGTGAATCGATCATCTTGTATTCCTGTCCGTCTTTACGCCTGTTCGCGTCAATCTGAAATTATTTGGTCCATGGTCAAAATAGAAATGTTTTATTCATAACGTGTGCGTTACATAGACAAAAAACTTGATTTCATCGTAGCATATGTATGTCTTGCAACCATTTGAAATCAACCAATCTATTTTTATTCGCTACATCACATATTTATTTCACTGTCGCCTGACCTGCCATTGGTTGTAATGTATCATCAGTCGAACTACTACTTCGTGCTTGTCGCGGGCGATTTGTGACCGAATTTTTGATACCATTCAATTTCACACAAGCATCTGTGCAAGAATAAATTTTTTTATCGAACAAATCGCATCTTTTTCTTAACGTCCTTTTGCAAGGTTTCTTTTTCTCGAAAAACGAAAGCTCGCGAGTATATAGCATGGAAATAGTGAAAATACGGCCGTGCAGGAATTCAAAGAATAAAATAGTTGATTACTCGGAAAGCAAGAAAACATACCAGTTGCCATTGATAGGGTAAGTAGTCCATATCATCCTGAAAAACATATTACATTTTGAGAAAAAAAAATGGGGTTCTTGAGAAAAGTGAGTTTTTATATTTTCCAAAAAACGTCGATATTTTCAGCAATTTTTCAAAATTTTTGGGATTTTTTATTTTCCTCGGTAGAGTACGAAATGCCGGATCACGTGAAACAAGAATCGTCAAAACAGCTCGAGAATTACGGATTTGGCGGCTATTTTTCGAATATTTGGTTCCTTAAATTGGCGAAAAACGTTTTTTGTCTTGGAATCTTAAAAAATTGATATCGGGCTTGGATAATTGTTTTGGGGTGAACAAAAAAATACGTGTCCCCTCATTTTGTATGGGGAACAACATATTTCAACGCCGACCGATTCTGGAACATCACGTCTGCTGGCCTGCATGATTTCATTTGGATTCAGTCTTTAAGAAAAAAAAAGTTAAAAGAAGTCAAGCAGTAATTATTGAAAATTAAAAACAAAAATGTCTCAAAATCAATAGGTGCAAAATAAAAAAAAAAAACGCTTTAAGATATCGATTTTCAGTGAAAAAGGGAAACTCAGAAAAAAAATTTGAGTTAAATCTCAGAACCAAAATTTGGAACTTATCGGACTTGGCTGCGGGAACTACCCATATGTTGCAACTAGTAATAATCTCACGGAAAACTACCCGCATATTTCCGGCACAATATTTGAGATGTGACTGCAGACTGATATTTCCAGTTGAGTGCGGATCTGAGCAGATTCTGCAATGCATAATCTTCTGAACATGTTCGTTCTCGGCAGATTTATTACAAAACTCATTAGCAATCTTCTATTGAAGGCTCTGGGCGAAATTTTCAGAAACGCTTCGGTATACCGTGTGTTTGTAAAAGCGCGGTACGGTACCTCCAGTGGCGGACCGTCAGGCGGGTCGAGGTGGGTAACCAGGTGGGTAACCAAATTTCGCGAAATTATCAGCGTAGCGCACTTGGTTCACCGCTCGACTATTGTGTATGATATAGTAGATTACAGTCTAGTTTCGATCCACGTGATTATAAGCCGTGAAGTTCAATACTTCAAATGCGTCGTTCAATGGCGTGCCTGGTCCTGCTGTTGGCTATAGTATATTGTTATAAAGAACAATTATTACACATATGCATGTACACTTGGTCAACCACCTCGACTCGCCTGACGGTCCGCTACTGGAGGTACCGTAGTGCTGCTTTACAAACACACGGTAGAGACGTTGTTACTACGTTTAGATTTTATAAGTCCAATTTGGATAGTAAAGTAAATCCTATGACGCAATTCACGAAAAGAACTTGATGAACAAGACAATCAAGGAGTTTTGGTAGTGTTAGATGTGAGTATTGCATTTTGTCCTTATCCAGGTGGTACATGTCCAAGGGGATGACTAAGGAAGTGATCGATCTGCTGAAACGAATTGGTGACGTGAATAATAAAGTTCAGGACCCCAAGGTTTACGAAAACTTTGCTGTAAGTATTGAGTCAAAACGTGAAAGAAATTCATAGGGGTGTTAAACAAACTTTTAAGGTGCTATGTACCCGTAATTTTTATTTTCAGGACAGCAGACGCGTAGACTTGGTGCAAGCGGAGACTGCTACGTTGGTGGACTTGTTCAGAACACCTAGGCTTGCTAGAATGATGATTTTTTTAATAATGTTTTGGTAGGTTCAATTTGAGCTTGAATTTAGTCTTCCGTCCATAACATAGTTCATAGATTTCTTACATTAATTCGAATCATTGAATCGGCAGGTCTCTGGTTGTCTTGGCGTTTGATGGACACGTTTATTCGTTGAAACTCCTCCACAGTTCGGTGTTCGTGTCATTTTCATTGGCATGTGCAACAGAGTTACCGGCTGCACTTCTCCTAATGCTCATACTAGATCGTTGGGGAAGAAGATTTTGTGGATTTAGCACAATGCTACTCACTGGCCTTTTGAGTATTACAAACTTGTTTCTCCCAGAGACAGGTTAGTAGAAAAAAACCAATTGTAAAGAGAACAGTTGGTACTGTTACGTGAGGATTAAGCCCGAGCGGATGACTGGTAGATTCACGTAGCGACTAGAATTTAATATTTATATGACCTATCTTTCAATAAGTCAGCAATATGAGAACTTACTTGCCTCGCTCTAGACAGAGCCATACGTCTGGACCAATTCAATATAATGTGAGGCCAATATAGTAGTAACTATAATGATTGGATTAGGTCATGCAGTGAAATAAATGAAAATGAGGATTAAAAAATGGTAAAAGCTAAACTATATTCTGAAAGCGAATTTGGTTGAATATGTAATTCAAATGATTATCAAAAAATATCAAATGAACCTAATGCACAAAAGGTTCAAATATGAAGATGTTATACCAAGTGTTCATTTTATCCTGTCACGAATTTCTATCTAGGAAGCAAGGCGTTTTCGAGCAAAACTTTTTAAATATAAGTTTCACCATTTCAAGGGGGGAATTAGATATCATTTTTTATATTTCATTAGGTGGACGCTTCCGCGGTCATTTCGAAGTCAACATGCTTTTGTTGAATGGAAACCTATAATTTTTATCAAGTGATTTTATTCTACTTAAAAAATCAAACAGCTGTGGTATAAAACATTTTTTTGGAAACACCAATTTTTCATGATATTCATTTAAGAACATTTAAGAACCTTTCATCTCTCAACTATTGAGTTTGTAAAAGAATTGCAAGCGACAAAAAGTAAATAATTTTATGCGAAGAATTTTCAAAAATGATTGCAGAATTTTCTCCTATAAAGGCTGTAGTCGGGTAAGAAGGGGGGAGCGGCCCCCGCGCTAAATTATTTGAAATTTTGGTGAAAAGTTACCTCTGATGTGTAACGAATTCACCCCAAATTTTAACCTTGTAGTCACGCTGGAATGAAAAACAAAAATACAAGTAGCATTTGTAGATGACCCTGCTTTTCTTCGGATATAATGGACCGATTTTCCTGAAAAAAATATATGTCGGAAATATACTTAAGAAAACCCATAAAAAATATCGAGAACCCCTATTCGGCCAACGGCACCACCTGAAAAAAGTTATTTCATTTTTCATGCATTCTTTCCGGTGAATTTTACACGAGATACAATTACCATATTTTTGCATAGCGCAATCCAACGTCCTTCTACAACACCTATTTTTTTCATTTCGATCGAAGAGGTAGATCATAGTTATAAAAAATAAAATCTCATTTGTCTTCGTATTTTATTCAAATTTGAGTGGGGTTTCCGCAAATATCGTCATATCTTTGATTAATTCTCAGTACTGCATCATGGGCATTGTTGACTGATGGATATTTTCCCTACCCTACTCAATCATCGTCACAATCGTCATTATTGATGGTAGTTATATTTTTTTTCTGAACAATTCACTGAGAATCGCAGCTGGTCATGGAATTTTGGACAATTATCTCCCACGTGCTAGGTAATATATGATTGCAGCTATATGTGAACAGCAGCCGACGGTCCTTTTTCCATTAGCGCATTCACAAAGATGTCTTGTAACACCTCCTCTGCCAATACTGTAAGGGGTGTATTTAACAAAGCAGCGATAAACCTTTCTGGATATGTGACGAGACTGAGCTAGAAACTTCGATATATTTGTTTTATATTTAACAAATTGTATATTCACGTTCCCAGCTTCGTCAGTCAGTTCCGCAAGATATGATATGGCTTGTGAAAACTGATCAGATCCGATCAACAGAATTTTCAGTTCTTTCTCTGTCATTTCTGAAAAATCCAGTAAATACCCGACGAAACATCTTGCAACGGCCTTTTATTGCGGAGCCATCCTTTCTCTTTGACCTCAGGTGCTAACGTATTTTCGACATTTTTCTGCGTTTTCATTCTGTCCAAGACTTCATCTGCAAATTCTGTATCAGATGTTGAACGCTTTCCAAACTTATTGTGCAAAAATGATGCAATTTTAAAATATGTCCCGACCTTTGGAAGCATTTGATTATTTAATTTTTCATTAAGGAGTTGATATTTCTGTTTGATAATACCATGAACGGATTCAACTGGCCAACGAATTTTCGTCACAAAGCGCGACTCACTTGATTCTTCAACAGGTAATTGTGAACGCATTCCCTTAAGGGGAAATGAAAGATAAACTCGAGTCATCTAGCGGATTTCTCACCGTACTAAAACAAAATTCAACGAAAGCATGTCCGAAGAGCGTCATTTTTTGGACTTTTGAAAATCTACGAGCATCATGCCCTTCGTTTAATTTTCATTCATCGCTGATATTAATTTCACATCAATCGGAGATGCTTTCGTTGAGAAAAGGGGGTTGAAAAATATCAAGTAGAAGAATCGTGTTTTAGTACGGTATATTGTATTACGGTGATATTTTTCAAACCCCCTTTTCTCAACGAAAGCATGTCCGATTGATGTGAAATTAATATCAGCCATGAATGAAAATTAAACGGAGGGCATGATGCTCTTCGATTTTCAAAAATCCAAAAAATGACGCTCTTCGGACATGCTTTCGTTGAATTTTGTTTTAGTACGGTGAGAAATCCGCTAGATGACTCGAGTTTATCTGTCATTTCCCCTTAAGTGCTGGCATCACTACCCGAAGACCTTTCGATTCTAAGTGAGCTTTGACATCACGAAAACCGCGGTCCAGAACAAAGATGTCCCTTTCTTTCATTAGTGTGCATAAGCTATTGGGTTCATCGATCACACTTTTCAATATTTCCGCATCATTCTGGTTTGCAAGGTAAGGTCCTAGCATATGAACGATATAGCTATCAGTTGCACAAACCGTGAACGGATTGAACAGATTAACTTTTTTCTGGCCCGAGAAAGATTTTCGTTGGTTTTCGTTATTGGAACTCTTCTGGAGACGTGCATAAGTTTCATCGCAAATGAGCATTAGTTTGTCATGACTATCATAGAGACTTTTTGCAATCTCTGCTGAATGATTCTCTATAAGATCATCTCTTCGCAGAGCCGATATTCAAAAGTGATTCGGGAGGATGTCTTGTTCGAAGGATTTTATTACTGACGCAGAATAGTCTGAAACCAACTGTTCTCGTTCCAATTGCAAAACTGAGGCGATCATCTTGTTGGGATTTTCTGTCCGGAGTTTGGATAAAAAGACAATAAGTGCTTGCATCACTGTATGTGTAGAATTACTTCGCATTGAAGTTAACATGTCCCGTATTTCAATTATATTATCTGACTTCAGGCGAGTGAATATATCTCTGATCTTGTCGAATATACCGTGTGTTTGTGAATTCACGCTACAGTATGTCCAGTTGCGGATCGTCGGACGGGTACAGTCGCCCACAGCGTGGGTAACCACGTTACGCGAATTTGTTGACATAGTTCACCGTCCGACCGCTAGGTTCGATCCACGTGATCATAAGCTGTGGAGTTCAATACTTCAATGGCACGCTTTGCCGTACTTTTTGAATCTAGCGGTCGAGTGGTGAACCATGCCGACAAATTCGCGTAACGTGGTTACCCACGCGGTGGGCGGACTGTACCCGTCCGACGATCCGCAACTGGACATACTGTAGCGTGAATTCACAAACACACGGTAGTGGAGGCACATTCGACTGTCAAGGCTTCTATTATTTCTTCCAATTCAAATGCTTTAACTGAAGTAGAGTTTGAGTGCACTGTTATGAGGTTGAGTTATTCCTCATAAAAACGATTTTTAATTAAATGACTTCGGCAGCATCGATTTTTTTCCGGGATATATGTGGGGCATTCCATGCCAAATTTACCTATCAAATGAGTTTGCATCTGCGATTTCCTTGCAATTGTAATATGTTCAGGTACCAATTTGAAGACAACTCCCTGATTTTTTTCGATTTTTTTCGCCCAATAGTTTTTTAGATATCGATTTTTCAAAAATGTGAAGATTTTTTTTTCAATTGTCCATAACTTTTTGAGAAATTGATCGATTTGGAATTATTTTTTTTCTAACATATTCGTTTTTAAACGTAGTTTAGAAAAAAAAAATAAAAAAAAATTCTTTGCTAGAGTTTTCATGATGTCTTTTTCAATTTTGTATCAAAATCGCGTTTTTAAGGATGTGTGGGTCCTTCGATTTTTCTCAAAAAATTCTCAAAAAAACTTTACTCAATTTGAAGAATTTAGAGCCCCGTCCCGTCGTGGGCCAACCAGTATTACTAATTTTTCCCGATTTTTTAAATTTTTGAAAATTCAGCATGATCATAGATAATGACGAAAAATGCAGTAATTTTTGATTTCTCAATATTTCTGATGAATATTTTTTAATATTCTTGATGAATATTTGACATTTTGATTATCGATAATAACGATTTGATTGCATTTTTAATTTTTACGTGTAAAATGCAACCAAATCGTTATTATCGATAACCAAAATATCAAATATTTATCAGGAGAATATTGAAAAATCAAAAATTGCTGCATTTTTCGTCATTAGGGGAGACTGGGGAGGTTTCACCATACGGGAGGTTTGTCCATCTATGCATTTCGCAGCTATGACAGTAAAACAAATGCCGCCATATCGCATTATATATTCATAACGTTCACTAAAACTAAATTTATGTGTTTGTCAAAACTTCGGAAGGCGGAGCAAAGGTCAGTAGGTGTTTTACTAAAACGGCGAATGTGTTTGTTATTTTTGAGGGCTAGTTGTAAGGATATAAGTAAGTAATACCAATATTTTCATTGGAGTATTATATTATAGATTCACTTAGTGGAATGTCTTGTAACAGATCGTATACGTGATAAATTCATAAGATCGCCGAATCACATAGTTTTTTGTTGTTGTTGCTAAAAAATGAGGTCGGGGAGGTTTGACCCATTTTCGATAGGGAGGTTTGACCATACAATTAATTGCCAAAAATATTTGAATGCTTGTGGAATGCCGTCTAGATGACCGCGGAGAATTTCGAAAAGTACTAGTGACACTTTATTAAATACACGAAGTGTTCCAAACTGCTCCAGTGGTGGTGATTTTCAATAACTGTGAGTTACATGTCACCCTCAAGGGCTTACAATTGTGTAAAGACAATGAGATAACAGTGGTGCCTCTTCCGCCGCATACAAGTCATAAGCTGCAGCCACTCAACAGAAGCGTTTTTGGACCATTTAAACATTTCTATAAAGGTGCAGCTGATGATCCGGCGGAACCGATTACTATCTACGATATACTATAACTAGTGGCACAGGCTTATCCAAGAGCTATTTTAATGCAGTGAATATACAAAAAGAGTTTGGCCACACTGGAACCTATCCGTATATCATTATAATATATTCGGTGAAGAAGATTTTCTGGGCTCGTACGTTACAATAATCGGCCTGATCCTGCGGCAACGACTGCAGCTACTAGCTCGACTACAAGAGTTGCCACGGTATCGATTCCAAAAAAAAAAAACAGTTGCAGTTGAAGACTCCGGACCATCAAGAGAAGTCTGTTCAAGATAGTTGTGGGACAAAACTGCTCCAATTACTATTGTGCCGCCTAAGGAACCCAGACCCACACATCCTTAAAAACGCGATTTTGATACAAAATTGAAAAAAACATCATGACAACTCTAGCAAAGAATTTTTTTCATTGTTTTCAAAAACTACGTTTGAAAACGAATATGTTGGAAAAAAAATAATTCCAAATTGATCAATTTTCCGAAAAGTTATGGACAATTGAAAAAAAAATTGTCACATTTTTGAAAAATGGATATCTAAAAAACTATTGGGCGAAAAAAATCGAAAAAAATCAGGGAAGTGTCTTCAAATAGCTTAAACATATTACAATTGCAACGAAATCGCAGATGGAAACTCATTTGATAGGTAAATTTGGCATGGAATGCCCCATGTATATTCTTCTTTTCACGTACGATTGCATACGAGCCTCGGAGGGAACCACGACCAAGTATTTATTAGCGTGACAAATACTACAGTACTTACGTGTCGTCACAGTTCTCTGGATTTCGAGTTCAATATATTCAACTTGTGATTCATCGGTTTCAGGCTTTAATTTCATTCAAACTAGAGGATCGTCCGAAAGAGATGATGATGATGAATCATCCCGAGTTGCAGCTGAAAGACTGGATAATTGTTGAGATAAGTTCTCAAAACTTTAAGCCTTCTCCTCGACCGCTTCCTCTGCCTCTTGATCATCTCGATCATTATTTTTAGATCTTTTGTAAAGTGCAATGCGATAACTTCCATAATGTACATCGTTGATACTGTTCGTTTGTTGGAAATCTCGCAAAAATCTTCTTGCTTCTTCGGCTGATTCCATTTTTATTTTCATACCTTTGACTTTATAAACGAGTTTGTGGCACACAGCACACTTCGGATTCTCCGTACCACTGATTGACATTTCATGAAACGTGATACATACGAGCGGAGCACGAACATACTGACATACAAGTATATAGAAATATTTAACCCAGGATGTTTTTCTTACACTTCAGTGGTAGAAAAATAGTGATATTATTACCAAGAATTTACGATATGAATTAGACTCAACGGAATATTACTGAAACTATCAGAGAAAGACTTGCAATATACAGAGTGGGTCACTTCAAGTGTCGAGAATGGGAGGAACTCAATTGCCACGAGACCCCGCCCTTTCAGCCAATCAACAACTAGAAAAATTTGGTCGACCGAAATTCTTACGAGAACACAAGATACAATTTCTTTGTGAAGGAAAGAAATATCAACAACTGCTCAATTAGGCTGTTAGGTAGAGCAGTCTGTAGATAGAGGAGGCCAACATTTCGAATCGCTTCAGTGAGCGTCGAAATAAATAAATATCTAATAGCCTGGTTGAGTCGTTGTTGATAGTTCTTTCCTATACCGAGAAATTGTATCTTGTGATTTCGTGAGAATTTCGGGTTGTTGATTGGCTGAAGGGGCGGGGCCTTGTGCAGATTTAGTTCCTCCCATTCTCGACACTCGAAGTGACCCACCCTGTATAATTTCAATAACGGAGACGGTAGACAAAATAGTCGCTACAAGGGGCGATTAAATGCTCTGAATTTGTCGAGTAAACCGTCTCATAACGAGTCTCCGTATTATACACAGCAGGGGACGTTTATCTTGCGAGAGCCGGTAGCCACCTAGCGGTCAAATACGGAACTCCGCTGGATGAATAGGAAAGTATAGAATGACGAAGTTTTCAACGAAGCTGACAAAGAAACACGATCGCCTTCGATAATAACTAAATGAACTAATGAATAAAAAAACCGCAGTTACATTTCGTGACATAAATAGGATTTCATGCAACTGAAGAGAGTTTACATATCTTCTTTATTTCTGAGGTCATCCCCAACTATGGTCTACCTCTTCGATCAAATTGTAAAAAATAGGTGTTGTAGAAGGACGTTGAATTGCGCTATGCAAAAAAATATGGTAATTGTATCTCGTGTAAAAGTCACCGAATAGAATTCATGAAAAATGAAATAATTTTTTTCAAGTGGTGCCGTTGGCTGAATAGGGTTCTCGATATTTTTTATGGGTTTTCTTGAGTATATTTGCGACATATATTTTTTCAGGAAAATCGGTCCATTATATCCGGAGAAAAGCAAGATTATCTAAAAATGCTACTTGTATTTTTGTTTTCCATTCCAGTGTGGCTACAAGGTTAAAATTTGGGGTGAATTCGTTTCACATGAGAGGTGACTTTTCGCCAAAATTTCAGATCAATCGGCGCAAGGGCCGCTCATCCCTTCTTACCCGGCTACGGCCTTTTTATTGATGCATCAGTCTGATGCAACCTCAGCTACACGTAGCTTCCCACCTTACTCCACTACCTAGTTTACCTTATTTTTTTCATTATCGAGTTCTCTTCTCTTCCTTCCAACTGTTATATCTTTATTCAGGTCTAGTCCCTATTCAAGCTATGACTGAGGGGATGTAGGTAGTTGCAATGAACATACAGTTGATTTAAAGAACTAAGCTTGATTTATTATATTCCGTATGTAGAATAGGTTCAGTTATTTCATGTTAGTCGTTAGGTGGTTGGTTCAGAAGTGAGTAAGAACTATGATTAGGTAGAGTGAGGTTAAGGATTATAGCTGACTCGTTGCATTTGGCGATGCCGTGTGCAACGAGTGTCTTTTTAACCCTCTGTATGCAACCATTTTTTTCGAACCGTATCTTGGCAACCCTGGGTAGTATATTTCCCATTTTTTTCTCTTCTTATAACTTTCGTCTACATTCATATTTTTCAGTTCATAAATAGTGAAATCGAATCGTTAGAGTATCAAGATTACGATGGTGCAGGTGCGAAACTGATATGCTAACTGTAGATGACATAAAAAAAATAAATGTACAAGAAGACGTGAAAAATTGGCGAAAGTAAGTATTTTGCATTTTTTACGATAATTCCTCCGGTAAAACGAGTAATGGGACTTCATCATAGTGTTTCGGAAACTAGAAATTCCCCTCTATAAGACTATCATAGCAGTTTTGTTGATCGTTCAAAAAAGTATAATTATTTTGCATATTGAAGGTACGCCTTCAGCATATTTTTGACCAATCTTGATTTCACTGTTATTTCATAAGTAATTGGGATATCAAAGCATTAAAAAAATTTGCGACTGAATAAAAGTGTCCAGAGAATGAGAAATTGGTGGAATAATATCCGGGTGTTGCGATTTTTGCTGTTTTGATATTCATGGTACGCAAAGGGTATTGCTGGAACCATAATTAGCGAAGCAGTAGGGCATTTTTCTCAGAAGTTGCCGTGAAAATCGACTTTGAAAAATTTGGAGCATGTTATATTGGCTAAACATTCATTGTTATTCATTGAATTCCGTGGCACACCGGGTAGCGCTCTAGTCTACAAATCGAGAGATCGGTGGTTCAAATCTCGCTGTTAGGATCTTTTTATTTTTATTTTTTTAAATTCCGTTGAATACCTGCATTATTTACATGTGTATGTACAAACCGATGATAATCAACAGATAGTCAATCATCATTATCATTTTCAATGAAAATCGAACTGCACTTCTATAGAATTATAAATTTATAATTGTATATGATTGTATATAATTGTATATAATTCTATCGGGCAATTTTTCATATATAATCATAAATATGTTTTCGGGACACTTTGAAGTCCAAGGGTATAGAAATATATAATGTAATGACTATTTTGGGGACCGGTGAATACTTTGAGGACGGTCCTCAAAGAATTTTAGGATTTAATGTATATTTTGAGGACCTCAACTTCTTGATACAATGTTGGGGCCCCCGAGAATTTGGCATACACCAACCCAACCCAACCCAACAACGTGATGGTACGCACCCGGGTGCTACGACAAAGGGAGTATAAGCAGGATTGTAACTAGGAGCCCAAAAAGTCAAGGTCCGCAATCTATACCAGTTACACATTTATATATATATATATAAATATTTTAGATATAATTATGTATAATTATATATGATTATTTTTACTCGGGTAACTATTTCTTGCTCAACCATCCTTCTACACACATCCTCTATCCCGACAATCACCTCATACATTACACTTCTAATTACAAATCACAACACTTCGATAGCAACTATCCACCTACACCTTCTTGACGAATTTTTTATTTAGACGGAAGAATATGCTCTTTCCTACTTCGGTTTTCCGAATATTTCAAAAACCTTAGGAGATACAGAAGGAATCATATTGAACTTATTTTTGTAGAAAATTTAATTCTCTACGAAAAAGTTTCTCTGTACTAATATCGCATCTTGTATAGCGATCGAGATTTGATCAATTTTATCAAAGACTTCAATAAATACGGTATCTCCACTTACCAATTTAATACATTCATCGAATACCTACTACTATAGGGAAGAAATGTGCGAAGTTTCAAATTATTTGGTGCAATACTGCGAAAGGAAAAAATATCAACCACGAAGTGCCAAAAATCGTATGTTGTTCAAATGGTAAAATTCAACAGCTTTGGGGAGGTACTTAGAATTGAGCTATAAAAAGCCTGAAACTTCGGCTACGTTTTGTTTGATGTGTTTCGAGACATTGAGCCCATGGGAGCTATAAAATATAAATTGGATCAAATTAAGGACCACTCTTATACATGGGGAATTATTCCTTCTTGACTCGGCTAGGCTCGAAATTTCATAAGTTTCGACCTTGTTTGTTTTTTATCTATATCGGGGGTTTCATCTCATTTCACCTAATGGGTGATGGTCGACGGCATCAATATTTAGGTCAATTTTTTTCTCGACTCCCAATAAAACTGATGACATGTTAGGCCGTCCTCCGAATAGGTCACCTCTATTGGTTTTCTAAATTATTCAATTTACCCTCATTTTCGGAAACTGACATTTTTCAACTGGCTCTAATATCAAGAGCAGGGATATTTCACAAAAAATGGCCGAAACGAAAAATGTGTCGTAAGTTCTAAGCTTCCTAGAAAAGAAGAATTTGAAATTTTTTTTTCAAATTACAGGATCTTCAAATATGCATATTCAAAAAAAAAAAAAAAAAAATCGTTTTTTGTTTCGAATTGCAACACCTGCGATTTTTCCCAATTTTGACACGAAATTCTGTATTGATAGACGCAAATTTTAGGCCCATGCGGAAGTTGGGCCGAGACCGGGTTTTAGGAGTAATAGTCCTCGGGCCCACGCCTAACGAAATTTGTGATTACCTAACCGTTGAGACTTCGTATATACCGAGATGTTTTCTTGAAACTGTACGGTTGACAGCGCACGCGTCAAATAATTCGACGTGATTGGTCAGCGGGATCATCCCGCGGCGATATTTTACCCTGTGAGGCAGGGGAGCCAACTTGCATAAAATTGGGCGAGAGCTGTCAAACTCGCGCGCGCAAAATAGCGAGTTGAGGTTATGTTATTTATTTTAGTTCATCGTAACTTATGAAAGAAAAATAGCATCAACCGGCAGTTCGTAATAACGAGGTTGATATCGAAAGATAATTAAATTAACGCAATAATAGATTTCTTGAAAAAACTGAAATCATTTGTTAGAAATAATTAGCTGAGAATTATTTATTGGAAGAAAAAATCTAAAATTAAATCCTGCGTCATTATCGAGTGGCGGTCTGGATAAACCTAGGCAGGTTGATAAAAGAAAACATTTATTGTAAAAAGATTCTTTATTCACATGAAATAAAGAATGAATTAATCGTTGAAACCCAGTCGAAAGTAGCTCCGGAGTACATTCATCGTCACAGTGCAGTGCTTCGAAAGCCAGTAATCAGTGTCGATGAACATGAAATGAGAAAGAAAGGTACGTAGTAACAAGGAATCAAAAAAATTATTCAGTATAAAGATGAACGCCATATTCACTTTACCACTCTTAAGTAGAGACGCTACTAAAACTTTGACAAAAGTGATTTTTTCGTTTTTGAAATTATTAATAAAAATATAATCAAAAATTAATTTCTACAAAAGTCGAAGTACGTTAACATGTATCTTGGAAAAAAAAAATTAAGATTCTGCGATGAAAGTGTATGAGCAGGGAACCTTTCGCAGAAAATTCCCTGCGCATGGCTATTAAAAATTCCCTACGCATAACCTTTCATCGCAGAACCTTCATTTTTTTTCTCAAGATACATGCTAACATACTTTAACTTTTTAGTAACGAATTTTCAATTACATTTTATTCAGTAATTTTAAAAATGAAAAAATCGTTTTTGTCAAAATTTCAGTAACGTCTCCCTAACGCCTGAAGGTTCGTAAATCTCTATCGAGTTTATTCCTGGGTTTCATGTTCGCACTGTTTGAATCAAATAAAATCTCACTCTGAGATCAAAAATAGAACCTGAAAGACAGGAGTTATCCATCGGCACAAGTTGAAAATCAAGAATTTCATGATGGTCTCTCCGCCTCTTCGCTTTTATTTTTCATTTTCAGAATTTGTAAAACTTAATTTACCCCTGACATTATGAGACAGCAAGAAATGTATTTCGAAGATACATTTCACGCATTGATTTGAAACTGAAAAAGCCATTATTAGAAAGACCTAGACCGTAGAAAAACCTATGACCTAAGATCTACGAGTTCGGTCATCAGCCGACAAAAGTGGCGATGGTCGCTACATGTCATGAAACTGAATAGGAGGTTTCGATGAATGGCAAAGATGCGATGACATTGGGCGTGGCAGATGTATTCTAGGAGTAGCCAACTAATCAGCAGTCATTTAACAATATTTCCTGTAGATAGAAAGAACTTGGATTGTTATTTATTGGTTTATTTGTTTATTTAAGTACAGGTACAGGTGTTATTTTGACTGTAACAAATTAAAATGATTGTATAAACTGGTTTCACCTACCTGCTTTATTTTTACTGAGTACCCATCATTCAAACAAAGAGTTTTCAATCTTGGTTAAATAAAACGAATTCTCGAAAAACCGATACATTGCATCGAAGCAAGGCAGTATTGCGAATAAATTTCAACAATTCTCTCCAAAATCAAGTTTCAAATTCAACACTGAAAGCTTTCCAAGCATTTTCGAATCACGACTTCAATTATTCGAGATTCTAACCTAGAAAATCCTAATCAACCGCTTAGCCGCCAAAACAAAGTTTGACAGCTAAAACTCAGGATGGCTAGCCTGCATGAGCAGACGCCGAAACTCGCGCGTGCGCTGTCGACCGTACAGTTTCAAGAAAACATCTCGGTATGTTCTTTATGTCGAGTCGGACAAATTTTTTACCTGCGAGAATTCTGTGTGGGGGGGCGTTTTCTTATTGGACCCCCGCAAACTCATTGATTTGGTGCAGCAAAAAAATTGATGACCTAGACATAGTCTTTCTTCTAATCGCAAGATTTTTTTATATAAAATAATTGAAAAACATAATGTCGGACAAATATATTGGGTTTTTTGGCGCGTCCGACACCCCGAACATGGCAAAGTTATGACGTCATAAAATTTAGTACCTCACAGCTGATTTTTTCAGAATCGTTTAATAAAAATATTTGAAATTGACTGGTAGCCTTGTCCGACAAATTTGGGGGGGGGGGGGGGGGGGTACTTGTTGTCCGACGCCCTAAAGTCAAGGGTTTCATGCAACCTTTATATTTACTACCTCTTGTCGGACAAAAAAAAGGCATATAAAATATGCTATTTCCTGATCAGTGATGTAATTGTCCGACAAAAAAAGTGAAATTTCCAAATAAATCAATTCAATGCGCAATAAATAAAGATGTACCGGTACCATTATTATTGTATTTGAAATTTTGTTCTTGTTTTTGATAGACGTGAGTTGATTTCGAATCATTCAATGTCGAATCTGTCAAATTATTTAAAAACTATTAATACTTCGCACATAAACATATAGGCTGAACGATATCTTCTGACATTAAATATAACTCCCTAAAATCTAGAAATGTTGATATTTGACACAAACTCGATTTTTGATTGAAAATCAGACGGAAAAAAAATTGTATACGGAAAACTAACTATACTTAGAACCTTCTTCAATGTATTATAAGCATGTTACGTACCAACTTTCACTTTTCTTCAAAATTTTAAAATCTATCTTAAATCTAATCTAAGGCAGAGCGTCAGCATTGGAAAAACCCAAGCGGATACTTTTCCTTTTTGGATACTTGAGAAGTCCACACGTGCGCTTTAGCCACGGTTTTATTTTGTTATTTTGAAATATTTATGACCTCCTTAACGTCGAAAAAGTCACGTCGGGACCGATAGGGCCCCGGCATAGTAATATAATATATTTAGGTTTAACGCCTACGGCGTTTCTAGAACTGCCAGGGTTTAGCTGACCTAAGCACCTATAGTCGCATCGTTATAACTCTTGCTAATAAAATCCTAATTATCCTAATGTATACAGAGAAAACTATAAGATTTAGGAAATTCTAAATTAAGAAATTAGGGTGTGTGTCATGCATGGAATGAATGTACCTAGCTAAAATTTAAAATCTAGCCTATGTACATTTTAATTACTACGATGAACCGACTATGTCGGGGCGGACGGCTGACGCTTGCACTTCTTGGGACTTAAGTCACCCGAGTCCTGACGAACCAATCAAGAGTAACGCAGTAACCTAATTGGTTAATTAAGAGTAGAGTAGGGATCATACTTTGTTGCAGCCACGGTCGCGTGCCTGCATCTGAACTTGAAAAAGTGTCTTTTCTTCTGGTAAATCGCGAGGTGCGTGGATGCATAGGCCCGTGTACTATCTAGAGCCACGAGTTGCATTCAATCTTTTCTGTTAAAGTCAAGTGGTAGTGCAAAGGACTTGGTACTTGTCAATATTAATGATAACGAATTAATAAGTGTTCGTGTCAAGAACACATTTCCACCAGTTCAATTTTGCTAAGTTTAATAACTTGTAGATTTAAATTCAGTTTAAAGATAACTCATTAACAAATCATTTCAATCTCTTCAAATACGTGATAATAACTTTCATCGATAACTTATAGACTCTTAGACAGTTAACTCCACTTATTAAACTCTAAACTCAGTGATCAGGACCTTTATTTTGGACTTGTGAACTTTCGGGTCTCACATTCATTCTAAATTCAGTGATAGACATTTTCTCAAGTTCAGAACGTAGTTTCCGTTTTAAATTAAACTTCGATTGAGTGATCCAGCGACTCCTGGTTGGTTCCGATACCGTCGGCGAATTAGGATTGGCGTCGGAAGACGAGAGAGGTGAGCACCCGTTGACCTACGGTGCAAAGCGTTACCTAAGTTCCTCCATGGTCGGTTCTACCAAAGCTAAGTCACGACGAATCGTTACCTAATTTTATCATTCACCTTAAATTCTAAATTTCATTATAACTTGTTATCCAGTATTCCCACAAGAATACAAATATTGTTATTCTCACATTCATTCACATATATTATATTATATTAACGCTTAAATTATCTGTTTTAAGTTGACATACAGTATCGTAAATACTTCGGGATAATTCCTATGGTTAACTCCGGATTACGGGCCGAGCATTCTTTTCATTAAAAGACGGTATTAACCGATCTAACTATCTCACGAGTAAATTCCTATCTGACCTGTAAACCAACGTTTCCCATTTGTCATCTATTTATATATAATTATATGCACGCAACCATATACCCGAATTAATATTTTATTATTTGCAACTTCAATTAATGCATGCTATGACAGCTAATATTAAGAAAGCCCACGGAGCTTGCTGAGAGTCAGTGCTAAGTCACTACGGGGAAACCCTTCGCTCTCCGCAAGTTCGCGACACCTCCAACTTGTCGAGGAAAGGCTTTGTAAGATCTAAGCATTAATATATAAATTATTATTAACGATAAGACAAGAATTTGAAAGCAAGAGCAAGAGTTATAAAGATTATAAGTTTATAGAGCATTTAAGGGTTATAGAACCCACGGGAAAGATCAAATCATTGTTTTCACATGCGACGGTAGAATTATTCATTATATTATTTTATCATTTGTACAAGTGTCATCGCGAGAATCGAGAAGAGGATATTTTCATGCATTATGCATTATTATCATCTATATAAAGATTTCTCTCAATGTGGGTTCTCTTCACGAACCCGCGTCGACACACACATATAAACAATTTATAATCATATTCAGTTGATACTCACTGTCATATTTTATGTTCATTTGATTCAACCATTTACACAATCGTTCAAGAATATAACCTACTTTTACCAGTTAATTTTGTCATATTTCATTTTATTTCATTCGACCTATTACATCCCTGACAAGATAATAAGGCCTTTAGTTTAAACAATTAACGCGAGCCCTGTATAGGACTGGCGGTGCGGGATCCAAAAATCGATCTATTGCAAGATAGTTCAAAATTATTTTTATTAGTTATCGTTGATAACGAGCGGTTATACGTAGACGCTTTGCGGATAGGTATAGTCGGATTTCGAAACGCACGTAATAACGCTCGTGTGTCCGCGGACTTTTCGATCAGTTAATATTTAGATCGCGGATCAACACTCACGTACGTAACAAGCATAAAAGTAGCAATTTATTGTAACGCATTTTTTGTAATGAATAAATTCGTAACTACTGTCCGATTTTTACAATTCAAGATTTGTTCAATTAGTTTTTAAACGCTGAATCCAATTATGTATGAAACAGTGCAGATTTCCGCCGAAATTAATTTTCGAAAAATGTGGAGTATGCACGTGACTAATAATAGAGGAAAAGTATATAGAGTAAACTACTTTCTGTGGACTTGCCGTGCTTTTATAGTATTCTACGATCAATAAAAAAAAATTAATATGGAAAACGACTGGTGAAGAGCAATAATTATTGTATTTTACATTGAAAAATGTTTCGGGAATTTATGCGGCTTAAAATTAACTTGGAATCAAAATTCTTTTTGCATTATACATATAGTGTCATCGAAAATCTTACGATGTGCAAAACTTCAGAGCTCTAGCTGTAACGGAAGTTGTTGCAAAATGAATTTTAAGTTTTGACGAAACCAAATCTTCACAGACAGACAGACATCTAGCATGAGTTAGATAAAAGCTTTCGAACATTCAATTTCATTTTAATCAACGTAAAAACCATACATAATTCATTTCTGATGTATAGAAATAATTAATGTACGTAACTTTTAAGATGAAGTATGTTTTATTCGTTTTTTTTTTCAGAAAATACCCAATATTATTGTCGGACAGATGGTCCAATATGTTGTAAACATTATTACAAAAAGTACAAAATAAAAATTGTGTGTGAGGTAATAAATATAGGGGTTGCATGAAACCCTTGACTTTAGGGCGTCGGACAACAAGTACCCCCCCAAAAACTTTGTCGGACAAGGTTACCAATTAATTTTAAATATTTTTATCAAACGATTCTGAAAAAATCAGCTGTGAGGTACTAAATTTTATGACGTCATAACTTTGCCATGTTCGGGGTGTCGGACGCGCCAAAAAACCCAATATATTTGTCCGACATTATGTTTTTCGCTTTTTATATAAAAAAATCTTGCAATTAGAAGAAAGACTATGTTTAGGTCATCAATTCTTTTGTTGCACCAAATCAATGAGTTTGCGGGGGTCCCATGAGAAAACGCCCCCCTACACAGAATTCTCGCAAATAAAAAATTTGTCCGACTCGACATAAAAAACATATATACGAAGTCTCAACGGTTAGGTAATCACGAATTTTGTTAGGCGTGGGCCCGAGGACTATAACAGTTATTCTGATTTTGGGAAATTACCTGTATGTAGTACCCAAGTGATAGGGTGTTCGCGAACAATATTCCAGACACCCCTACGGTCTATGGGTAATGATTGCGGTCTCTTAGCATTATCACACCATCTTTTTCAAATTATCATTTCCAAGTCATAAAATTACACGATTAAATCAACTTACCTGTAAGTGAAGTTCTATCATGATTGTATGAAGCACCTCTTCCGGATAGATCACCACATGGTACTTCTACTTTTCACCGTGTTACCGTGTTACCGTGTTCTTTAAAGCGCTGCCGAAATATTCGGGTTGCCTAACAATAGTTAGAATTGGGTATTTCAGGATGGAATTGATCTATTCGCAAGAGGTGCTTTATACAATTATGATAGAACTTGACTTACAGGTAAGTTTGTTTAATTATATAAATGTATTGCGCACCTCTTCCTCAAGATCAACACATCCCCTGATATTCATAACGTCTTATTATGATTCATCATTTTCAACAATTTGATAAAATGGTAACATATTCTATCAACTTATGAGATAAATAATATTTTTATAATTTTAATATTGAATTTGCAAACAAGCTCTAATCCTGTGTGACGTGTAGTTTATAAAATTTTGCAAACGTCTCTGAATTTTTTGTCCAGCCTGCAGCTTTTCTAATGACATCAATAATAACATCTTTTCTATCAGCAGATGTTGATGCGTGTTGAGTACTATGTGCTGAAAAAATAGTAGTGTCAACGCCATTCTCACATAGAGTATCTTTAACCCAGCGACTCAGTGTTTGAGTTGTTATCGCTTTATAAGGTTTTTTAACAGAAATAAACAAGGAATTATTCTAATTAAAAAGTTTTTTCGTCCTTTTAATATATTGTTCCGAATAGTCTGTTGCGCATAGACTAATGTTTGCAATATAAAAAAGGTATGATCAAGGTAGGTTGTAGTCTACGTTGAGTAGGAGTTTTTATTCTATCTGAAATCTTTATTTCGGTATGGTCCTCTGATATTTTAATGATTCTGATATTAACAAAAAATGAAGGTTGCAGACTTTGAATTGTTACTGGAGTTGATAATGTGATTAGATTTTTTGGCGAAGATTCTAAATTATGATCAGCGATAAATCTTTTAGCAATGTTATCGACAACCGTCTTGGGATCCCACGTTGAATCATATTTCGGTCTAGAAGGCCTTAATTTTGATACACCCCTTGAAAATCTTTTAATTCTGTATTTTTGACCTGAATCTATGTCATATGGCAAGGCAATTGCGGATCTTGTCCAATTTAATGAACCATGAGAGGCTCCTTTTTGAAATTCTTCAGCAAGAAAAGACAGTGCGTCGTTAATTGAATCGGAAAAAGGATGTGCTTTACAAGATGTGAAGAATAACCACTGTTACGTGAGGGTAAAGCCTGAGCGGATGATATTTCACGTAGCAACTTGAATTTAATTTTTATAAGACCTATCTTTCGATAAGTCGGTAATATGGGAACTTACTTTCCTAGCTCTATACAGAACCATACGTTTTGTTTATTTTAATATTATGTGAGTCTAATATACTACTATGATGTTTGGTTTAGGTCATGCAATGAAGTGAATGAAAATGAGGATTTGAACTGGTAAAAGCTAAAATATATTCTGAAAGTGATTCTGGTTAAATATGGGAGTCAAATGATTAACAAAAATTATCAAGTGAACCGAATGCGGAAATGGTTAAAATATAAAAGTGTTATAATTTTTTTTGTTTGAACTTCACTTAATTGGGAAAGAGCAGCACTTATTGTTGAGGCAATATTGTTTCAGCGTGTGTTGAAGTAATGAATCAATATTTCAACAAACAAAGTAATTTATTTAAATCATGATCACATCATAGAAAAGGAAACGAGTGTATAAACATTAGCCTCAAGTAAATCGAATATTCTTATGATGTTTGACGTGTTGTTTAACTAATTAAAGTAACCCAGTTATTTTAGGTTGAACCAAGGAAAGTAACTTGCTAGGAGTGTCCCAGGGTTCCGGTGCACGGATTTTGTTCAAATTTGGAGAGGTGTTTCTTTGGCCCAAAATACTAGCCCTCTGATCTTCGATTTCATCTCATAGGCCTTTCTTCTCCTAGAAAATATTATTATTGTGCAATTTATTGGTCCTTCGCTATGGCTCTAGATTGATGCAGCGACAGGGCCGAACTTAGAGGTGTGGAGGCCCTGGGGCAACGAATAAGTGGAGGCCCCTAATTATGTTTCAAATAGGTTCAAAAATTTTTTTCTTTGAAGTGTTTCAATAATTTATTGAAGAAAATCGTAATTGTTGGAAAACTCAAAAAAGAGGAAACTACATAAAGAAGAAAATAAGCACGAATAATTGACAAGTCCCTTCCTCCTTTACAATTCGATTAGTAAAAATCAATAGTAATCTACTGCAGAATTAATAGTTTGCACGTCGTAAATAACATGCAGAAATTACAACATTGAAAATAGGTAAAAATATATGGAACCACAAAAATAGATTCATTCAATTCACATAAAAAAATGGAACAACAGTGTAATCGAATTAAACTGATGTGCGGAAACGTCTCCTGTCCTCACCGGTATTTTTTCATTCAATCGTTTGGAGTTTCGGAAATGTTCCTGGCAGCAGCTAATTTCGATACGATATAATATTTTCCCATTATTCAATGAGGATAAATTCATTTCTTTAGTGTGTAATCGTGTGATGATTTACTCTGTGATTGTTTCCCGCACACACATGATCAATTTATCGGATCGAAAATTAACATGAACATTAACCATTAATTTTGAGAAAAATACGAAACGCGCCTCGGCATGTTTAAAACGAAAGCTGACTTATGAAAGTGTGAGAACTGCTCTTTTGTTGTCAGAACTTGGATGTTTTTTTTTAATTTTTTTTATTCTTTTCAAATATAATTTCGCATATTATTCGGTATTCGCTAGGAAATTTTACCGAAGAATTTCTATTGTGGGGGCCCCTCTCTTGTGGAGGCCCCGGGGCAGTCGCCCCGGTTGCCGTCCCCTAAATCTGGCGCTGTGCAGCGAGCTTGAATATATCACTGAAAATTTTTCATTCGAGCATGAAAATGAATATTTAAGGCCCATCCCTAGTCGCCCACCTCCTTTTTGCCGAAAAAGGGGTGGGGGAGGCACATTTCGATTATTATCCGGGGCCAGGCGTCGAAGACGCAAAAATAAAATGCAGAGCGGCGATTCTATTTCAATTCCGAACACATACGTCCGAAAATATGTTCGTTTCATGCGAAAATAGAGCTGCAAAACCGTTTTTAGATTTGTCGAATGTCAATTTGACGGCCATTATTATGTAGCTGTCCGCCGAGTTTAGCTGGCACACGAGGTAAGTGGCGCCACGAATATATGCTCCGACGCAAGGATAGTACACTAAGGGAGTGATATCCTTGATATTCGTGGCGCCACTTACCTGGTGTGCCAGCTAAACTCGGCGGACAGCTACATAATAATGGCCGCCGAGGAAATTGACATTTGACGAATCTAAAAACGGTTTTGCAGCTCTATTTTCGCATGAAACGAACATATTTTCGGACGTATGTGTTCGGTATTGAAATAGAATCGCCGCTCTGCATTTTATTTTTGCGTCTTCGACGCCTGGCCCCGGATAATAATCGAGATGTCTCTCCCCCACCCCTTTCTCAGCAAAAAGGAGGTGGGCGACTAGGGATGGGCCTTAACGCGTTAATTTACCATATATAGATATATTTCTTTATACAATTTTTTACCCTTTTTTTTATCAAAAAATTTTAATTATTAAAAAAAAAAAAGAAAGAAAAACAAAGATATGGTAAATTAACGCGTCAAATATTCATTTCTATGCTCATAAATAAAAAAGTTTCAGTGATATATTCAAGTTCGCTGCATCAATCTAAGCCATGGCGAAGGACGAATAAATTGCACGATAATAATATTTTCTGGGAGAAGAAAGGCCTATGAGATGGAATTGAAGATCAGAGGGCTAGTATTTTGGACCAAAGAAACACCTCTCCAAATTTGAACGAAAACCGTGCACCGGAACCGTGGGACACTCCTAGTTGGTTAAAATATAATAAAAAAAAGTATAATTCGTAATAAGATTAGAATGTTACGTACTCAGGATCCTGACAAAATTTATCCCGCATTCATCTATTCATAGTTCTCATTTTATGACTTTAATTCAGACTTACTCATCCTTGAAAGACCCTTCATTTTATTCTCGAATAATTTAAGAACTTAGAAGAGGAGTTGCATCGAACCGATCATCGGTGCTTGGTGAGCGAGACACGTTTGCATTCCTATTATCACTTAACTTCTACTGTTCTGAGTAAAAAAATACTGTGTTACTATGCTGGGCCCGTTATCGGGTCCGACGTGACTTCATGACATTAAGCGAGGAAATGAAAGTAATAGTACAGGGTATTTTTGCAGAGTCAAGCGGGATCAGATGGATAATCACGTTTCGCGAAATTATCGGTGACTCGCGCTTTGTTCACCGCTTAACTATTAGGAAGGTAATAGTAGATGCCTTTTAAGTTCGATCCACGTGATCATAAGTTGTGGAGTTCAATACTTCAATGGCGCCGTTCAATAGCGCGCTTAGTCGTGCTCTTGGCTATAGTACGACAAACGTTTAATATTGTTATTAGGAACAATTGTCACCCGTACGGAATGTTCTTCATGCGCCGAATACTCGGTACACAGTGGATCGCGGCTGACTGAAGTTTCGATGTATTAGTAAGTAAAATTATTTTTCATAAAGACGAGTGCATCTGCAGTAATGAAATAACCTGAAAACCGCACCAAGTGTCATACGATAATTCACATCCATATGAAGTCAATTTACGTTTGGCCGGTTCAGTTGATCTTTGTATCGTACAAGGTTTTGCACGAAAAATATTTCGTACATGTGACAATTGTTTTCAATAACAATAATGAACGTTTGCCGTATTACAGCCAAGAGCACGGCAAAGTGCGCCATTGAACGGCGCCATTAAAGTACTGAACTCCACAGCGTATGGTCACGCAGAGTAAAGTAAAGCGGTTTATTTAATTGGCCGTGGAGCTAGTGCTCCCTAAGGTCGCAGGCATGGGTGAATGACAATGACAGTAATACAGATGATAATACTACAACAAAATAGAAAATAAAATAAGAGTAAATAACATTAAATTAAAATGAATACAAAGAGAAACCTAATAATACAAAAATAAACAATAAAAATAAAATCATAAGCAACAAAATCATATTTATGTCTGAATTATTCATCACCGGTTTCACCGTTTGTGAATGACTGGGAACCCCAGAGTGCTATGCACTGTCATTCCTCATTTGGTAAACTTTTCAAATTTCAAATTTCAATAGAAAGAACGTTAGGCGGTAGGTACCAGTATCTACTTAAGTTTACCAACAAAGTGCTAGGAAATCTGAAAGTAGACCAGAGTGAAAAGAAAGGCTATAGCGGGATGAGTATGTTAAAATTGCCTTGACCTGGATATTTATTCGAAACTGGCTATTCGAAAGGACATATTAAAAGACCTCCTGAGCCAAATTTTCAGACCCCTAAACTTAATTCTAGGGTCCCTAGGCATAAAAACGTATTTTTTTGAAGAAATTTTTTTCTGCTTCACCGTTTAGTCCAAAAAATCTGAAAAAATTCATGGAGTTGCCATCTTCACTGAGAAAACACCCTGATTTTTTTCAGATTTCAAGGATCAGAATTGGGCCCAGAAATTTATTTTTTATTTTTCAATAATTATTTAGGTTATGAAGGTCATATTTGACTAACTTCCAGATAACCATTTTTCGTGTATTTTTTTCCCTTCTTTGGAATACCGCTGTCAGAACTATCATTTTCAGACCGGAACATGCTCAAAAATTGAACAAACCATTTTTTTCCGTATTTTTCCCATGTTTTTGGTACATCACCCGCAGATAAGATAGTCCGCCAGAACATCCAAAAATACTCTAGGATTCTATCTTATGTATAAAAAGCTTTTAAAAATAAGGACTATCTCGCTGCAGCAGCAAAGGACCCGATCCGATCAACTTCATCTACAGGGAAACTTCATCAAGAGACGCGGTAGCGTCTCGCGCCAAGTACATTAAAAAAGCGCGACTCGCCCGAGTCTCTTTACCGTAGAAGCAGCTCTGAGAGGAGTGGGGGAATAATGTTTTCATATATTACACCGAATTGGTAATATACCGGGGATTGACGTTGTACGTTCGTAATAAGGTTCGAAAGAACTTCCATTTGTGACCAAAATCGACGCAATCGGTGCACCAACAGCTAACAAATTAATAAGTTCTGAAATCGAATGGGTCAGTTTCACGATAATAATTTTTCGTCTCCTCCGTCGTAATTTTTCTCCGTCGGCAGAACGCAATAATCAACATAGAAAGTCCATTACCGAGATGAAAATACATGGATAAAAATATAGTGGGAGCTGTCGCTCTTGACTATAATTACAGTTTGCATGTATTTTATGGTGTAAGAGAAAACAATCCTACTGCGCATGCGCGTGCACATAACATGGGTTAGTTGCCCGAATGACAGCTGAGATAGATGAGAAGAATATTATATGTATTATAAAATGATTTCATATGACGGCTCAACGGAAAATATGGAGAAAGTGCGAAATCAAAAATTGTCATTCAATATCAGTATATCGCATTCTTGAATGACAGCTGACTGCTTGGATACATGAGAAAAATATTATTACGAGTAGCTGAAAACCTTTTTGAACCATCAAATGATTTCTTATTACGCTTGCTGGAAAATATGGAGAAAGTGCGGAGTAAAAAATTGTCATTTAATATTAGTCTCGATGTCCTCTGAAAGATATCTATTCAATCGTTCACGTTAGGTTCTCCAGATTTCGAGGTTATAAGAGTACATGTCAGGTTGCTGAGGTTATTGAGATTGAGGTTATGAGGAAATTGCATAATGTCACGTCGATCGTGATTATCGAAGCTATTTATTCGGAGCATATTTTATATTTGTAAAATTTGGATATCCATTACTAATTTTTGAAATTATTATACCTACGAAACTGATGAAGAAATGTTTATGATTTATTTACGTTATGCGGTCCTAGGTAGATCATTAAAATTAGATGAAATCTTTTCATAAATATACTTTGTGAAATCCGGGAATATAATTGTACTAGAATTCTAACAATACCAACAGCTGATAAGATTCTGAATTCTTATTTCTATGAACTCAATTATTACCGTCTTCATGAACGATTGATCAATTTCAGTGATTGAATTGTCGTGGCCAGATACTAGATTAATATTGGTTGGCCACTAGCACTATGACCCTATGTGGATTATATACTTCTCACTACGCGGTATCGTTGGGTAAAAATTTGAAACCACGCGTAGAGTCTATACAAGTACGTCAAAACTACGTTTTGTCACATGGACATTGCGATTTCCCTGATTCGAACATTTTCAAAAAAATTTTGCAATGCATACCTAAACGTGGCAGATTCTACAATTTCAGAAACTGTATGACACGATATTCTAGGATTTTTTTATGGAGAGCTATCGGATTTCAAACCCACGCATACCGATTTTACGGCCCGATAGTAATTACATCTTCAACTCTTTAGGTGCTTAATTCTTTTATTTATCTCAAATGTTTTCAGACAAATTCAAGAATTGCTCAATAAGACCAGAACTTTGAGCTAAAGTAAACAAGAGTTCATTAGAATGAATGGAACAGCACTGGTCTCATGGTTTCATTCGAAAAAACACCCCCCGAAGTTTTATTCAAATCTATAACTTGGAGGTCTGATATTCTCCTCTACCGAATACATAATTACGTTAACATGACTTTGAATTTGTATCGAAAGTAAGTCTACGATATCTACAGTAAAAGTAATGCTAATAGGGGTCAAGGCTTCTCATTACAGTTTATTTTTCAGTCATCGATAACAACACAGCCTCATCAGTAAAACTCTTTCAATAGAACTCATAACAGTTAGATTTAGAATAAGATCATGAGAAAAATAACATCTAACAGAAACAGCCAAGAAAATCAAAACGTCTACAAAAAGTAATGAAATCCCCCAAAAGCACCTAAGGAGCAAAAACCTTGCGCCTAGTACATTAAAACGTAAATATCAACAAAAATTCGTTACTAAAATATTCGACGAAGTAGCATCTGATCTACAAAAGTATTGAAATCAATAGACGTTACCAAGTACAATCAAATTTTCCCACATATTTTATACTACAGATATTAGGAATTATCAGTCGACCAATAAGATTATTATTTATCATTGAGTAAGTATTGAGGAAATTTTTAACTTCCCGTTTCTCTGATATCAGAGAAAAGAGGAAGTTATTGTATTCACCCCGAAAATGAAAAGTTGAGTTTTCACTAGATCTCGACGTTTTGAAGTCTAGAGAATCATCTCCGATCATTTTCAGATGGACGTCTGTGTGTGTGTATGTATGTATGTATGTATGTGATCAATTTTTTTGGCCGACGATATCTCGAGAACGATTGGTCAGATTTTGATCAACTTGGTCTCAATCGACGCGCCTCTTCAGAACTTAGAACTGATTAGATTTTGGTTTAGATCGGTTCAGTGGTTTTCGAATTATTTGAAAAACAAAATTCTGAAAAATAAAATAAAAATCATGATATCTTGAGAATGGATGAATGGATTCAAATGAAAATTGGTACCACAGGGTTTTTTGGAGCGCTGATTACGAACCTAAAGTCAGATTTTTTTTTCGATTCATTTAAATAACAAAATTCTGAAAAATAAAATAAAAATCATGATGTCATGAGAATGGATGAATGGATTCGAATGAAAACTGGTACCACAAGGTTGTTTGGGGCGCTGATCACGAATCTGAAGTCAGATTTGCAAAATTTATGATGGCGATTTTTTCAAGCTCAAATCAGCGTGAGAACGGGAAGTTGAAAGGCTGGCACATGGGCAGCCTAAAGCCGCTTGTTTTTTGCTTCAAACGCTGTGATTATAGCCAATTGCGCAATACATTTGCAATGCTACATTTGTTGTAGAAATTTGCGAACGAGGAAATGAACATAGACTGGTAGAAATAAATCTCTTGATGCAGTAATAGTTATACCGTTTAAGTAGTAATTACACTTGTTATAGTTGCGGCTCGGGGACAGATTTATTGTATTATTGAATTCATCACAAGTGAAAATAAACATAGAAGAAACCGGTACAAAAAGTAGTGAAATCCCCCCAAAAGCACCTCAGGTGCAAAAACCTTGCGCCAAGCACATTAAAACGTTGTAACTATCAACAAAACTTTGTTACCAGAATATTTGATGAAGTAGCATTTGATCTACAAAAGTACTGAAATCAATAGACATTGCAAAGTACAATTTATTTTTTCACAATAAATTCCTGATTGTGACCTAGTACCTATTAGTGTTTGGTTGGTATTCACATATGAATATACATGACATGCGTAACACCTTATGATATTTGACATATGTACTCATGAGAAAAGATTAATCCAAATTAAAATTGAGAAAATAGAAAAAATAAAAATTTGGAGGTAGTGGTACTATTGTCGGGCATTTTTGTAGAAATTACAAGAAAATATAAATTGAACTATTTCAATATTCTTGTAATAATTCACCCATCAGCCCGCCAAGTACCACGTACTCCAAATTTTTATTTTTTCTATTTTCTCAATTTTAATTTGGATTAATCTTTTCTCATGAGTATACATATGTCACATATCATAAGGTGTTACGCATGTCATGTATATTCATATGTGAATACCAACCAAACACTAATAGGTACTAGGTCACAATCAGGAATTTATTGTGAAAAAATAAATTGTACTTTTCAATGTCTATTGATTTCAGTACTTTTGTAGATCAAATGCTACTTCATCAAATTTTCTGGTAACAAAGTTTTGTTGATAGTTTCGTTGTTAGTTACAACGTTTTAATGTGCTTGGCGCAAGGTTTTTGCACCTGATTATAGACTTATTCGCTAAATATTTTAACATACGAAGCAAGGCTGTGCGATTAATCGATTAATCGGCAGCTTCAATTTATCGTTATTCCGATTAATCGATTAATCGATTAATCGAGATTTTCGATTACTCATTTTTCCGATTAATCTTTTTTTCGATTAATCGATTAATCGATGGTTTTGATTCATCGTTTTTCCGATTAATCGATTAGTCAAAATTTTCTCATAATAATTCCGCATAATAACTTAGCTGTACCTGCTACGTCCACCCCCTCAGAGAGAATTTTCTCTACAGCCGGAAACATCGCCAACGCAAAGTGAAGTTGCCTATCTTCCGAGCACATTGATATTCTGATATTTTCGTACCAGAAGGAAGATCTGATATAAACACGAGCATTATATTTTTTTCCAGAATGAATTTAGATTTTTTGTTCTAACTTCTTCAAAAGTTTGGTATCATGTATACGAATATGATTTTTATAGAGGGTCCACTATAACCATACACAGTATATATACTAAAACTAGAATAGATTACTACATTCAGAATTTCAAAACTGAGTTTTGTCAGTACCAAGTAATGAGAAAAAAAACGACCATTATGACGAAACCGTCGATTAATCGATTAATCAAAAAAAAGATTAATCAAAACCATCGATTAATCGATTGATCGGAAAAACGATTAATTGAAGCTGCCGATTAATCGATTAATCGCACAGCCTTACTTCGTATGTTAAAATGTTTAGCGAATAAGTCTATAATGAAGTTTCTCTGTGGATGAAGTTTATCGGATCAGGTCCTTTGCTGCTGCAGCGAGATAGTCCTTATTTTGAAAAGCTTTTCATACATACAATAGAATCCTGGAGTATTCTTGGATATTCTGGCGGACTATCTTATTTGCGGGTAATGTACCAAAAACATGGGAAAAATGGGGAAAAAAATGGTTTATTCAATTTTCGAGCATGTTCCGGTCTGAAAATGGTAATTCTGACAGCGGTATTCCAAAGAAGGGGAAAAAATACCCTGGAGCTAATTGTGTAACTTATAATATAAGGGAGAGATAGATAGAGAGGCTTTTCTGCCTATTATACTGTATTTCTTTGTATTGTACAGCTGCTATTTCTTGCCCAATATTGCCATGGGTAAAATAAACGACATCTCTCCCTCTCTCTCTATCTCTTCCTTATATTATAAGTTAAACAATTAGCTCCAATTCATGGTTTTGCAAATAACTGTATTAATTTTAAGCAAGTCGCCAAAACTCTCAACTTCATTCAAGATGTACGAAATTCGAAAATCGCGCGTTGACGCGCCCGTTAGCGTATCAGTAACACCAACCTAAATTCGGAAAAAAATTTACATCGCTCGAGGTGCAACGTTTTTGAAGCCGAGCACGACGTCGCGCGGTTTCGGAGCCGAGCTGGACCTCGCGCGGTTTCGAAGCCGAGCTCGACGTCGCGCGGTTTCGAGGCTGAGCTCGACGTCGCGCGGTTTCGAGACCGAGCTCGACGTCGCACGGTTTCGAAGCCGAGCGCGACGTCGCGCTTTATTCGTCCAGAGCGACGAAATATCCAGGTCAAGGCAATTTTAACATACTTATCCCGCTATAGCCTTAATCCGAACAACCCTTTTTTTGTTGTCGATCATAAGCTATCTGTTTTAATTTACTTCATTTAACAGGGCTTGGTACTTTGATGATGTCTATCTCGGCACGTTTCTGCTTGAACATGGCCGCTAATGTTGGCCTCCAATATACTGCAGAGCTTTTACCAACTCCGATACGAGCTCAAGGTGTATCTTTGATCCACGTCTTCGGTATCCTTGCGCACATCGTGGCTCCGTACGTTGTGGACTTGGTAAAGTGTTGATATATCTTAGCACTAATAATAGAAATGAAATATAATGACTCTTCGGAATTTTTTAACCTTTTTTTTTCTTACTATATTTTTAGGCTACGTTTTGGACTGGTCTACCTATGCTGTCACTTGGCATCATTTCCTTTGTCGCAGCCATTTTAGTACTCTATTTGCCCGAAACACTTGGACAAGAATTATCGCAGACATTAGAAGAGGGCGAGAATTTCGGCAAAGATCAACACTTTTGGGTGCTACCAGTTTGTACACCGAGTTCCAGCTGTACTGAAAGTGACTGCAATTGAATATTCAATTCGTCGGCGAATAAGATTAAAGAAAACAAAGTATGAATATAAGAATGTATTTAATGAAAATTCGAATAAATCTACTATCGTCTTCGATCCGTCATCTATTCATAATTAGAAATATATTTGAATCCACCACGTACTTTAACTCTACATAAATATTCGATGTTTTATTCTGGATTCCAGCCGATCATCATCACTACTGGAACCTTAGTTTTGACAAAACGGTTAATCTCCTCATTGTGAATCGTCATACTTTGATGGATAGGGTCCACAGGGTTGGAAAGACCCGATTGCTATTACATCTTTGATAACATTCGGTCATCCATATTTTTATATCATATTATTTAGAAAAATGGCGTCGTTATAAATAATTAATTTTGCAATAATTTAGATAAGTAGGGTTCCAAATTGTATCAGAAAAAAACATTTTATCATTTATTGAAATCACCTCTGGAGATGAAGTCTGTAAATTATAATGATATACAGGGTGACCCATTTCATCGGCCGCCTCTACATATCTCGAAAACGACGGATTCGAGAAAAATATGCTTCAGACAAAAGCTGTTCGGTTCCAAGGGGGACATAGGACTGCAAGATCGATGTGACCCTGGGAGGTAACTCCATGGTCGCGTGGCAGTTATTTTGATTTTGTAAAACAGAAACCCATATTTTTTTATTGCATATTCGTATTTTACGAAAGAAAATTGAAAGATCGAGATTGTTGGAGAAGTCTCGTTCGTAAATAATAGTTTGTAACGGCAATTTCCTGAGCTCGGGGGACCCAGGAAAATTAATCCGAAGACAAACCTGGCTCCAACGTAGATTAGGGGTGGTTGCTGGGCGCCAGACTTCGGGGATGAAGTCCTCTCTCGCTCTCACACGTGACTAGCTCTAGGAACTCGATAGAGGGATATGGTGGGGGCGATGAATAAAGACACCAATAAGAAAAATAGGTTTAACTAAAATGTTTATTAAAAAAAAAGAAAAAGGTCGCGAATTACCGCCCGCTACCTGGCGTATATAATACCACAAATATAATACGTGACTCTACTCGACTAAGAAATAATAAATAATTAAAAGACTCAATGATCACAAGAATAAATAATCAAAATTATAAATTATTACGAGCAGTCACTTTCAATCTCTCTCTCTCACGCTCTCGGGAAATAGGGCATACGTCCCTCGCTCACGCTCTCGTTGAACGGAGAATACACCGCGTTAGCGGCGAGACTCCGCTGCCGAACAGCTGTGGCGGGAAAGGGAGTGGGGGTCGGTACACTCTCGCACGACACTTGGGGAATTGCCTGAGCCTCTGCCTCGCTGCAGACTACTGCGACGCGTGACAGCAGACGACTCGACAATATGGCGGCCGGGACTCGTGAGACGTTAGGTGCGCATCGGGAACGGAACTGGCACACTAACACGCAGTGCGCGGACCACGTAGGGTACGGGACTTGTTTGAAACTCTCTCGCAACGGTCTGGGACTCGCACTCAAGATTTCTGGGATGGTTTTGGGGAACTCTCGGGGTTGTAGGGTGTTGGGGACCGGGACTAGGGTTATTAGGGGTAACCGGACAGATCTTACCTCGATCGGCGACGGTTTCGGCGCGGAACTCCGACGTTGACTGCACTCAGTCAGCCACACGTGGTTGTTAAATCCGCCGAGTCGTCGTATTTACCGCTTCCGAGGTTCAACCAATCCAGAAAACACCAGGGAATGTCACGGTGGGAATACAGGGCACTCTCACTCTCTCTCTCTCTCTTTCTCTCGCCTTATTATTTTTACTTTAGTTCTATCTTGTATGTAGCACGAATTTTATTTTCCTTATTATTTATTTTTTATTATTATACTTTACCATTATTTATTTATTGTTTTTACTTTACTACTGCCTTATACATGTTATTTTTACTATGTTTCTCATTTTTAATTCTTTAGTCCTTGCTTCTATTTCGCTGTATGCATTCTTCTGTATGGATCATGTTAGCATTATATTTTGTGCTCTACACTTTATTTGATTCTCCGTTTCTCAAGACTTGTTATATATTTCTCACTTGACACTTATTTATACTATGTTTATTTTTCTTTTTCATTATGTCTATGTACTTACCATGTTCTTATTTGCCCCAAGGTGCTCCAGGGAATATTATTAAACCAATCAATCAATCTCTCTAGGCGCACACGATCGTCACACGTTTATTAAGCTCGAAGCTGTCAACACGCGGGACGAACCTGGACTGACCGGCTTTTCCGCTATCAGTAATTCTCACCTGTGCCACCCTTCCGGTGAGCGCTGCTCGTTGCCGGTCAGCGGCGTGCCTCGCCAGGTGACCAACATGGCTCCTGTGTACGAGGGCGGTAAGAATTCGAATAGCGGAATCGGTACTCGATACTCGTGCGGGACTAGGTACGCGCGTAAGGCTGGTTAGGAGGAGGTCAAACGTTTTGCCACGTTACAAGTTATATGTAGTCATGCTTGGCATGCTCACACAACACCGTTCTCAAGTAAAGGGAGGATTTGAATCCGCCGTTTACCCCCTCTTTGGTGTCCACTTTTGGCTAACTTCATATTATTTCGTTGTGCTAACGCATCAACACGTTTTCGTCGTTTGATCAAAGAAAAAATACAAAAAAAAAATTGAAAATGCCGAATGATAAGAGGAAACAATCCAAAACAATGCAAATGTGCGAATTCGTAAATTATCACACAATCTATGAAGATGATACACGGAAAAAAATATTAGCAATAATATAGTCAAGACAACAATTATTTATTGTACTATTCCAACATACAAAGTTTTGTTGCTGTATTAAACTATTCTATATTGCAGATCGGTAATACAATATGAACATTGTTCCACGACTCTGCAATAATAAAATGCTGGTATTTACAGCAATGAAAATATTGCAAATGCATATATTACGAGACAATATTGCAATAGGCCTCAGTGAATTGATCTAGCTATATCAGGAAATGATTTTGCTGTACGAAATAAGCAATAAAAATCGTTAACATTACTATACAGTATATTTTGTCTACAGCAATATCATATAGCCATGCTTACTTTCACGTTATAGTTGAATTCAATACTATATTGTTGTCCTCGGAAGAGAATTAACATTGCTAGGTTATTAAATCGTTTTGTTGCCCGTAACAGCAAAGATACGCGGTTACATTTGCTATACAATAAATTGCTCTATAGCAATATAATACAGCCATGCACACTTCAAAGTTTGCTCAAATTCAATATGTTAGTGTTAGGTGTCAGAACAAATTGACATCGCAACATCAGCAAATAGTTTTGCAGCCAGTGTGAACTATTTCAATTCAGGGGTCCAACAATCTAGTATTGTTGAAATTCTGTAATATTTGATTCTTCTATAGCAATAAATATCGCTGTGTCTAATATATATATATTGTTGTTCGGTTTTGGCAATACGAGTTGCTACTGGTGCATTAAGTTCTGTATTTCATGTTCGTATTTTTTTCTCTATATAGGATTAATAAGACTTAGTTGTATGTTATAATTTGTTCTGTTGAATCATGATATATGTGTCCTATATACTTATACGTATGTAATAGATGGTACATTTTTTATATGGTTATACTCGTTATGCATTTTTTGTTCACAAACTGTATTGGGGGTATTCCACGCGAACTCGACCAACGTCTTGAACCTGACCATCCCGGATTTTATCCAGTCTTTTTTACAGTTATCTGCAGGTGCAGGACCTCAAAAAATTTTTTTTTTTATTTTATCTTCATAACCCTTATTTATTTATGATTTTTTGAATCTACTCAAATTTCGCCCCATTTTAGAATTCTGAAAAAATTCTGAAAAATTGAATAAAATATGACCATCATTTCAAGCCATTATATATCATGGTCAGTAAAATAGGAGTCCTCGATGAAGAATAATTACAATTAAGATTCAGTTTTTCCCGACATTTTTTTTAATTTTTTAATGGTATTTTGTATCACAAAAACTCGTAGCACATGTTTGGAAAAAACAAAATTAAGAATTTTTCTATTTTTTTTTTCCAAACATGTGGCGGCGGCGGTGGCGGTGGTGGTTGTGGTGATAATGATGATAATGAATAATAATGATAATAATAATACAGTAGAACCCACTTAATACGATCTCGGCTAATACGATTTTCCGCGTAATACGCTCATTTTTACTGGTCCTAACACTTTGCTATGTCTTGCAACGGCGTTACTAAATTCGAGAGTAAATTTAGTTAGAACCGCGCCTTCGGCGTTTTACTCTAACATAGATTAAAGAATATTTATTAATGAAAAATTATTATTTTGGGCGCCGGACGCTTTGCGTCACTTACAACAACAGAATGACAAAAGAATTAAGAGTTTAACGGCGGAAACGACCGAGTAGCTCAGAATATAATGTAATAGATGGTAGAGTGGCTAGGTTCACCAAATAAAAGGAAGACAGTAGGTAAGGTTTAACAAGTGCAAGACCGTTTTATTTAAGTAGGCGGAACGAGCATTAATAATACCAGTAACAATGCGTAAGGTTCTCTCGATAACAAATTGAGCGAATAAATGAGGCGATACAATAGCAACAAACTCTCAAAAAGATTCGAATAATATTAAGGCGGAAAAATTACACAATAGAATTAGCACAAAGCAGATATCAGGCGGAAATTATCAGTAACAGTACTAGTATCATTGCAATCAACTCGATATAATGAAAAAGAATTTAATCAGAATATAGACAAATAAATTGGCGGGACGAATTCCCCAACGGAAAAAGAAGTAATATAATAGGAATAATCCTTTAACAAATAAATAGTAACTTATAAACTAAATAACATCGCTAACTTCTACGCTCTACTCCCGGAAGGTTTATGGCGACAGATCGGGTATATCAGAACAAATATCAGAACAAGCTTAATTTATGAAATTATCAAATCACATGCGCTAACCTAGTTAATGGCCGCTGTTTCTACAAAAATAATGAGAAAGAAATGACTCTAAAGGAAACTACTATTCAAGCAAGCAAAAATAAATCCACCAATAAATCGTAATCGCGAGTCACCTCGAGAATCCGTCTTACATAAAGTACTGATTAAAGGCTAGCGGGACAAAGTCCCAAAAAGTATGGTGACCTATGCTACAACTAAAATACTGAAATATAATAGAATAAAGGCGGAACGGATTCCGAGATAGACTCGTGGTTTTACAAGAGAGAAGGTCTTACCTTGACGATGAATCAGGAATTCACACACAAATGAAGTTAGTTTTTGAATTGAAAATAGCACACTAAATAGAATAAAATAAATCGAAAACACAGTAAAAATGAAACTTAGGCGGAATGGCGAGATCGGCAATATTATAATGGCGAGATGGTTTTAGGCGGTACGTATTGGGAACTGACGAATTGGAACATGACATCTGGTGGTTGAAAATTGAACTGTTTTTAGCATGCTCTTGTCTAGTCATTATATGGTGTTTAAATTGGTATTTAATGTATAATCAATCAATTATCGAAGAATAAAAGTTCTAATGGAAGTTGCAATTATTCCAACTCGTAAAGAATCGAAAAATAGTGTTTATTCTGCAGTAGACGGTTATAAAAGTAAATCTAATAAAGATTCAAATTTTATTCTTTACTCTCATTTTTCTTTTTTCAAAGCTTGGTGAACGTTTTTCTGTTATTGTCAATATTTTTGGTAATGTTAGAAAAATAATAAATGTAAAGCGTGGGAAGGTCTGTTAAAATTAAAAAAAAATTTACTCCAGCGACGAAAGTATGTTCTTTACTTATTGAGGTTAGGGATGAACCTACCGATCACAATAGAATAAGGTTGCATCTACGGCATGTTTACACTCTTCTTCTAACGCTGCTTTACATGAACAAGTTATCTTAATTATTTTTCCACCGATGGATAATTCAGCATTTATTTCATGTGATTTATCTTTCATATGTGACGTTTGTATACATAGCGCGGTAATAGCTGTCACATTATTATTCCTTTTTTCCGCAGTTATTCAAAATTGTATCAGATAGCCGACAGATAAAATTCTTTCTGTATCATATATATATTTATTAGATTCTGATTATCACGAACCCAAGACATGAGATAACTTGAGTTTAGTAACATTTTAATACTTAACACTACTATCATTATGTCTTTCTTTTAGAAGTGCACCTTTCTTTCCGACATGTTTTTCAAGCCACGCCTACAGGTCAGTTCCCAATAGGCGAGATCTAACTGGCGAGACAAGCTGTTCAGCAGACAAGCGTAGGAGTAGGCCGAATTCTGCGTCGCACCCTCTTAAATAGGTTCCGAGATTCAAAAAGTTTGCACCGTAGATCGGTGCTTCGACGGCCGGCTCTGATTGGTGGGTGTCAAAGCTCGTCGCAGCCGTGCGACTAAACGGTGGTTGGCTGTCTCGGCAACGTGGCGACTCAGCGGTAATATTCAAACCATCACATTTGCAAATAATTCAATACTCTGCCCGATACACTTCTTCTGCAACCTGGACCCTCGCTGAAGGACTCCTCAGTGACATCGCGTGGCGAAGTGCTCCCTAACTGCGTTTCTAATTGGGAAACTGACCAGTCAGAGGATCTGGCGGAAGCTGTGATGCCCCAATCCCGGATCCGCATCCAGGCTTCCCCATGGTCGGTGTGGAAGGCATATTGTCGAGCCTGCAGCACACGGTAGCAGTTCTGGCGAGACGATGGCGAGAAAGTCGGTGGTGACGTCTAGTTAATTGACCACCAGGTCAACAAACCCTCGACGATGGGAAGCTGTGGACGGGCTACTTAATTCACCCAGCTTTGTTCAACCATCGACGAGATCTAGAATGTGTTGGCGAGAGGTGGTTCAGCTCCAGGCTGATGAGTTGGCGGGAACGGGAGGAGCTGGCTCATAGAGTTGTTCAACCGTTCCTCGAGCATTCACGGCCAGGTCGACAGAAGGTGCACTGGAACTCGTACAAGATCCAACATCGTAAGATAAACGGTACCCAGTGTTACGTACCAACTTTCACTTTTCTTTTTAAAATTTAAAAATCTATAGTAAACTAATAAATAACTCCCTTGAGTTGAAATAAGGCAGAGCGTCAGCATTGGAAAAACCCAAGCGGATACTTTTCCTTATTGGATACTTGAGAAGTCCACACGTGCGCTTTAGCCACGGATTTATTTTGTTATTTTGAAATATTCATTACCTCCTTAACGTCGAAAAAGTCACGTCGGGACCGATAGGGCCCCGGCATAGTAATATAATATATTTAGGTTTAACGCCTACGGCGTAGCAGTTCTAGAACTGCCAGGGTTTTGCTGACCCAGCACCTATAGTCGCATCGTTATAACTCTTGCTAATAAACTCCTAATTATCCTAATGTATACAGGGGAAACTATAAGATTTAGGAAATTCTAAATTAAGAAATTAAGGTGTGTGTCATGCATAGAATAAATGTACCTAGCTAAAATTTAAGATCTAGCCTATGTACATTTTAATTACTACGGCGAACCGACTATGTGGGGGCGGACGGCTGACGCTTGCACTTCTTGGGACTTAAGTCACCCGAGTCCTGACGAACCAATCAAGAGTAACGCAGTAACCTAATTGGCTAATTAAGATTAGAGTAGGGATCATACTTTGTTGCAGCCACGGTCGGGTGCCTGCATCTGAACTTGAAAAAGTGTCTTTCTTCTGGTAAATCGCGAGGTGCGTGGATGTATAGGCCCGTGTACTATATTGAGCCACGAGTTGTACTCAATCTTTTCTAAGTTCGGTCTCCGTCTTAATTAAGTGGTAGTGCAAAGGACTCAGTACCCGTAAACCTAGATATAATTCATAATAATCTTTCAAATACTAAATCCGGCAACAAATCAATTTAATCAAACTTCAAAACTCAATCATCGACAATTCGATATCTCAATAATATTGATTAGAGTCTTTCTTCTGTTAAATCGCGAAGTGCATGGATGTAGAGACTCGGGTACTATTATAGAGCCGCGAGTTGTACTCGATCTTTTCTGTTAAAGTCAAGTGGTAGTGCAAAGGACTTGGTACTTGTCAATATTAATGATAACGAATTAAAAAGTGTTCGTGTCAAGAACACATTTCCACCAGTTCAATTTTGCCAAGTTTTAGTAACTTGTAGATTTAAATTCAGTTTTGAAGATAACTAATTAACAAATCATTTCAATCTCTTCAAATACATGCTAATAACTTTCATTGATAACTTATAGACTCTCAGACAGTTAATTCTACTTATTAAACTCTAAATTCAGTGATCAGGACATTTATTTTGGACTTGTGAACTTTCGAAGTCTCACATTCATTCTAAATTCAGTGATAGACATTTTCTCAAGTTCAGAACATAGTTTCCGTTTTAAATTGAACTTCGATTGAGTGATCCAGCGACTCCTGGTTGGTTCCGATACCGTCGGCGAATTAGGATTGGCGTCGGAAGACGAGAGAGGTGAGCACCCGTTGACCTACGGTGCAAAGCGTTACCTAAGTTCCTCCATGGTCGGTTCTACCAAAGCTAAGTCACGACGAATCGTTGCCTAATTTTGTCATTCACATTAAATTCTAAATTTCATTATAACTTGTTATCCAGTATTCCCACAAGAATACAAATTCTCACATTCCTACACATATATTATATTATATGAACGCCTAAATTATCTGTTTTAAGTTCACATATAGATGGGAACCGTAATTGTTAACCCAGTATCGTAAATACTTCGGGATAATCCCTATGGTTAACTCCGGATTATAGGCCGAGCATTCTTTTAATTAAAGGACGGTAATAACCGATCCAACTATCTCTCAAGTAAATTCGTATCTGACCTGTAAACCAACGTTTCTCATTTGTCAACTATTTATATATAATTATATGCACGCAACCATATACAAATTAATGTTTTATTATTTGCAATTTCAATTGATGCATGCTATGATAGCTAATATTAAGAAAGCCCCCAGAGCTTGCTGAGAGTCAGTGCTAAGTCACTACGGGGAAACCCTTCGCCCTACGCAAGTTCGCGACACCTCCAACTTGTCGAGGAAAGGCTTTGTAAGATCTAAGCATTAATATATAAACTATTATTAACGATAAGACAAGAAATTGAAAGCAAGAGCAAGAGTTATAAAGAGTTATAAAGATTATAAGTTTATAGAGCATTTAAGGGTTATAGAACCCACGGGAAAGATCACATCATTTTCTCTTACATGCGACGGTAGAATTATTCATTATATCATTTTATCATTTGTACAAGTGTCACCGCGAGAATCGAGAAGAGGATACCTTCATGCATTATGCATTATTATCATCTATATAAAGATTTCTCTTAATGTAGGTTCTCTTCACGAACCCGCGTCGACACACACATATAAACGATTTATAATCATATTCAGTTGATATTCACTGTCATATTTTATGTTCATTTGATTCAACCATTTACACAATCGTTCAAGAATATAACCTACTTTTACCAGTTAATTTTTCATATTTCATTTCATTTCATTCGACCTATTACATCCCTGACAAGATAATAAGGCCTTTAGTTTAAACAATTAACGCGAGCCCTGTATAGGACTAGCGGTGCGGGATCCAAAAATCGATCTATTGCAAGATAGTTCAAAATTATTTCTATTAGTTATCATTGATAACGAGCGGTTATACGTAGACGCTTTGCGGATAGCTATAGTCGGATTTCGAAACGCACGTAACGCTCGTGTGTCCGCGGACTTTTCGATCAGTTAATATTTGAATCGCGGATCAACACTCACGTACGTAACACCAGCGTCACAGGCAGCCGAGTTCCCTCGGTGTCCGTGGACCATCTCCGCCATTCCGATTTACAATTTGCATAGAAAAGTATTGAAAACAAAATAGTAAGTGAGCTAGTAATTAAGCCTAAAGTAATCCCATGATCTGTCGCTACCTCCGAGAGCCGTCTGCCCTCGCCAGTTGCCTACGTTTTCATGCCTCCGTGACGTATTACAAAATGCAACGTCACAGTCTTTACATTGTAACTATCCCGCCAAATACGCTCTCAATCCCGCTTATAACTCTCTTGTATTCACACTATGCGCGATTCCGTCTGCCTGCCCATCGTACAACTACAGCAATATCTTCCATCCATCATCTCAAGCGATGACGATCTCAGTAAAATTAATTCTATCGGAAATGATATTTTGCTGAGTCTTCTAAGAACCTCCGACAACAAAAGATAAACTCGTATTTTAAGCAATGAGACATAGAAACGTAAACTGTATTATACATCATACTGTATAACTGTGTATAAACTCATTGTATCCTATTTTTATACATATTTTTATCGTGTTCCGCGTAAGAAGTTTTCCCGCTTAAGAGACTTTTTTTGTTCAATCCCTAGAGAATCGTATTAAGCGGGTTTTACTGTAATAATAACGTTTATTAACAAAATTTGTTATATATACATTTGAATTGATATATTTCATTTTCCTAATCTCTGTTTAAATTTAATGTTTTGGTTTGGATCTGGTTTCATTATTTTATCTTACTGCTATGCCTACTCTAAAACGTTTTACAAATAGTTTCTACATTTGGTTCTCCTATTCTAGATATTCACTGTTGTTCAGATCTTCTTTTTCTTTCGTTTTTCTTTTTCATTCTATTCCTAACATTCTTGCCAGAGCTTTTTTCTCCGTGATTTGTTGTATCCATGTTTGTTCCTTCTCACCTGTTATGATACATTCTTCAAAGACGTGTTTAAGCATTTCTTCTTTTTCTCCACAGAGTCTGCATTTTCCCTTTTCCTCCTCCATCCAATATCTTACAGCTCTTGTGTCTATGCCTAATCTGTATCTTGCTTTCATTTCTAACTCATTTCTTTTGTTGCTTTTACTGGTTAGGTATTCGGCAGTTTCCGTTGGCTGTGGTGCTATTTTTTTATATTCTTCTGCAAATCTTGATTTTCTTAGCTTTTCTTCATTTTCCTGTTTTTCGATAATCTACTTATTTCTTCTAGTTGTTCGCCAACGTTTTCTCCACTTGAGATATTATGATTGAAGTAGTATTCTATACCCGGCAAAAACATTGTAAATGTCAAAAATTACCGCCAAGTACAAAAATAGTTTCACCGTCCAAAAACTCGAAATCATCAGTCTCTTTTTTCAGCGACAGATCACAAACATCACTTTTTCATATAAAACAGTACAAAAACCTTGTACGTGAAATCAGACAACAAAGCCAAGCACTCACATGGTTGATTTCCATATTACGAAGTCTGTTTTCCAATGTTATTCAATGGCAATCGATGGAAAACCAATAGATCATTCGTTACCTTTGACAAAACAGCATATCGGTGACGGGAAATATTGCTGAAGGAAGTTATCTCGGATGACGATACAAACTTGGCGGGCATAGATTGTTCTGAAAATGATCAATTGCCCTCGTTTTCTGGTCTGTCCTTTCTAGCCACTCTGTGATGATCACACCGACGACACTGTTCGGCAGATGATCAAAGACTGTTTGAACTTTTATCACACTGATAATATGTATTAACTGAAAATGAAATATATATTAAAATTGAACTAATAAATAATCAGTTGAATATTGGTGTTAAATTAGACATACGCATCGTGCCAATACTTTCACATAACGTAACGTCTTTCATAGCAAGAACTAATGAGTTCATGAACGGTGGGCTTGGAAATCGGAGTTTTTATTTTAAAGAATGGTTCAATTCCAAATCAGCATAACTTAATTGCACCACCGCAGTCAAGAATTATGCATCTATCGTCCACCAGATTTCACCTATAGTTACATTATGCCAAATTATAAAAATATCAAACCTATGAAATACATATTCTGGCCCAATCCATTATTGGTACAATGGGCTATTGGTTTTTCTAACGTCTCCTTGTATGTTTTAACTGCAGTAAATATAGATCAAATCGCATCGATTTTTTTGTTAGACAATAACGAAGAGAGTGAAGGGTATTCTCTATCTAAAGATACACTGATTTCTGATTTGATTCCTACACTGCAGGAATTGATCATTTTCAGAACAATCTATGCCCGCCAAGTTTGTATCGTCATCCGAGATAACTTCCTTCAGCAATATTTCCCGTCGCCGATATGCTGTTTTGTCAAAGGTAACGAATGATCTATTGGTTTTCCATCGATTGCCATTGAATAACATTGGAAAAACAGACTTCGTAATATGGGAATCAACCATGTGAGTGCTTGGCTTTGTTGACTGATTTCACGTACAAGGTTTTTGTACTGTTTTATATGAAAAAGTGATGTTTGTGATCCGTCGCTGAAAAAAGAGACTGATGATTTCGAATTTTTGGACGGTGAAACTATTTTTGTACTTGGCGGTAATTTTTGACATTCACAATGTTTTTGCCGGGTATTTCATTACTTTTTGTATTTCACAAGATATACAACACTGAATTCTGCGTACAGACATATGCATAGACAACTATTACTAATAAGACACACACACCTATATTTGACACATACGAATTTCCGCAATTTCTGCAATGAATGACTCTGCTTTGATCACATTTTGAAACTTTAAAATCAAATATGTAGTTCAAAAATTCGTTTAAATCTACATAAATCATGCGCGCAAAACCGTACTTCCTATGACAATATTGACGATATTTCGAAGATTTGGCTAGTAGTCTAGTATCGTGTCCGATGCTTCGCACAATCCGAACCGGATCCATTCATTCGTTTTTGAAATATCGTACCTGCTGGGTTTTTTTTTATCATTTTTGGGGGGGTTACATTCTACGAAGAGACAAATTTTAGCAGAGTGGTAAATTTTGTAGCTTCACTCCAAGTGCTCTCTCATTATTAGTTTTATCAAATATTTCATTAATATTAGAACCCTGAAAATTATTTCGCTTCTTGTAGAATAACATAACTACCGCAATGGCACGATAAACAATTCGTGCTGACTATGCTTCTGTGTTTGATAGTTGTTAGGGCTCAGTAGAAAAAATTAAATTATAGTGTTCGTTCGTTGAACTCGTGAATGAGCGGGTGACGGTTAGACAGCTCATGAAAAATTCAGATTCAAAACGCTTATAAATAAAGCTTCTTTGCTTCTTGGTTTTCTCGGGATATTTATGGTCTTATTTTTCATGGGAATTGCAGTACTTATCGGAATATTCATGTAGTAATAATAATTATATGAAGCAAACGAAACTTTGGGTCTTATTGGATATAGTACTTTGTGATACAAGTGCGAGAAAGCGACCATTATACGTAGGCCGTGAAGTTGGTCGCACGAGCCGCACGAGTAACACAGCAGCACTCGCCTTCGGCTCGTGCTGCTGTGTTACTCGTGCGGCTCGTGCGACCAACTTCACGGCCTACGTATGGTCGCTCTCTCGCACGAGTATCACATACTATTTTATGTAACAAATGCATGAGAAGTGCACTCGAGTGCATTTATGAAAAAATGAAAAGCAATCATGCAATCCACACACACATACACATATGGGGTCCCCGAATGAAATATAAAAAAATATTCAAAGTTGCATTTCTCGAAAACCGTAAAAAAAAAAAAAAAAAATGGTAGATAATTGAGTGGAAAAAAACAGTTTAACAAAGACATAGAAAGATATTTATTCAATAACTGCACATCTATCTTCATGTTTATGGTCGCTCATTACGTATGTGACTGAGGAGCGTGCGAGAAGTAGCGAGAACAAAGCACTAGTGCGAGAAGTAAAATCGGGCCGGTTTGCGCATGCGCAGCATATTTATTGTATCCCTGGCTATAAAGCGCCACTTACGTCACTCTCGGCAGGCACGAGAAGTAGCACTTCTCATGCATGCGTTGCATACATTGGGGACCCTGCATAGATATTATAGACCACGGCGATTGCATATTTTGAGGACAATTACCTATATATAGAATAGTTTGAGACCATGTCTCCGAACATGACTGTATACTGCGGATAAAATAATGAAACCTACACCTACCCCTAATATGACCAATGCTGGAGATTTTTATTGGTATACGGTATATCAAGAATGTAACAAAATTTAAGAAAAATACTGACGTGAGTTTCCTCTTGAGTATGCTTTCATCGTTTTTATTTTCCTTTTATATATGCATAATATACAATATACATGCGAAACGCATGCTTCGAGAACAAATTTCCGATCCAATGCATGTTTTGGGCACACTGCATACTTCAGGGACAGACCTCATATCGAGCGTATACATTGGGGACCCTGCATAGATATTATAGACCACGCCGATTGCATATATTTTTAGGACAATTACCTATATATAGAATAGTTTGACACCGTGTCTCTGAACATGACTGTATACTGCGGATAAAATGATGAAACCTACACTTACCCCTACTATGACCAATGCTAGAGATTTTTATCGGTCTACAGCATATCGATGGCTTAGGATCAGAAGGACGTAAGCCACTGTTTTTCGGCTTTTGATGACCTCACTGCCATAAAGGCGTATCCCCAACTTTAACACGTAAGTTCCATGAGAGAAAAATTGAGCAGCCTACAGCCAGAAGGGCGTAAGCCCACTACAATACTGCCAGAAAGGCGTAACTCACAAAAAAAAAAAAGAAAAAAAAGGGTTTTTTATGGGAAAAAGTAAGGCTTCCTAGGGGTGGGTAAACATGGACGCAAAAAATCGAAAAACAAAATTCACACTTCTTTTGAAATATATTTCGAACTAATTCAAGGAGTGTAGACATTAAAATTCGATTTTACCTTTCGGTCAGGTATCATATTCACCCACAGGATAGAAGTTAGGATCCCTATCTTGAGATAATTTCAAAAATTCGTCGGTGCACCGATTCGGCCCTTGATTGTGCGATTGCATTGCGTATATGTTGCTTGCACGTTTGTATTTTCCAATTTGAAAATCTTGAAAAATTTGCTATCCAATACAAAATGTCGGCAGAAAGTTTTCTAGACGCATCCAGAAAAACCATTTAGCATTTATTTATAAATGGCTACATGGGTAATTGAGTTTACCATTTTAAATATAAAATGGAAATACTTTCGAAAATACCATTTCAAATGAAAATGCAAAATGCCATCTTACATTTTGAATGCCTATTTTGAATGGAACCATTTCAAATATTACCCAGCCCTGTATACAATATACATGCGAAACGCATGCTTCGAGAACAAATTTCCGATCCAATGCATGTTTCGGGCACACTGCATACTTCAGGGACAGACCTCATATCGAGCGTATACATTGCCCACACAGCACATTACCTCCATGCGATATCCACATATGGTCCCAAATATCCCACCGATATCCTATCTATCTTCAGGAGATCGTGTGGATATTCTATACGATATTGTAAACTATTCATATTCGAGATTTAATGGGATGTTTGTGGGACATTTTGGGGATATGCCTGCTATCTACAAAACATCTCAAGTAGATTGGTTATTTTACAATATTTCATAGATATCTCCAAGAGATCTTACAGTTATTGTTTTGCGGTAGACGTAGGACGACCACAGTACATTCTGGGGATATTTTCGGTGGGACCAGAAGATATGCGCATGAACAATTAAAAGAGCCTCACTCATATATACGTTGCATCTATATGTATATATGTTTTTTGGTGTACTGATAAAATATGGGGTATTTATTATGGCATACGTCAAATCGCTCAGCTTGATCTTATATTGTGACATACAGGTATAGGTATGATTCAGTTGTGTTTGAATGCTGTACGCAGATATTCATACATGTGACAGGAGCCCGTATGCGTCGATTTAGTGCGTAATAGTACTTGACATAACCTCAACGTAACAGCGTTGATGGTTATGATATACTTGTCTCGATATTATATTTTATATATATATATATATATATATATATATATATATATATATATATATATATATATATATATATATATATATATATATATATTATAATTACATATCCAGACAGAAAACGAGACAAAAGAGCAAGGTGTGTTTGGCAAATTCGTGTTGCACCATTTTTGGTATACAGGACATAAGTATGTAGTTAATAATATCAGTGGCAGCAAATTTGTTATTGTGACAATGCCTCGAGCGAAAACCTTACAGCCCATTTCTAAAGTTTCTGAGCGTAGTCTTCGCAGGCAGGTTACCGAGGAAAGTTGGCTTCACTTTCCAAACTTTTTTGAACCTTGCACAAATATCAGTGATATACCTAATATATCAGTATAAAATATCCACTCCTTCATTGATTTCATAGATTCTACGTATCCCATAAACCCTCCAACGCTATTGAGTTTTGCAAGTAACCCTTATATGAAAATGCTATTGGTGTTTTCAAAATTGAACCAAACAACTTCGAAAACGATTGCTGCTCACACTTTTGTGGTACAATGTCAAAAATACCGACACCATTTTTTCATACGAGGTTGCCCTAGAATTTCTAAAATTTTCAATATGACCTCTTCAGGATATTTTCCAGATTTCCATAGGAAATAAACTTAGAAACCTATAACGTCCTTATCATATTCTGAGGAGATCGTCGGATATCCATCGTGAATCTCCGTAGGGCATTGCGGGACCGGCCAAAAACATGTCCCTGAAATGTCCACGAAACGTCAACGGATATCATAGAATATTCCGTGGATATCCGAAATATCCTGAATAACATCCATAGGATGTTCTCAGGAGTACCATGTGCTGTGTGGGTGGGGACACTGCATCGATATTATAGACCAGGGGCGATTGCCAACTCATTCGAAATGGAAAGGATTGCACCCCGCGTTTTTTCTTGTGCATTCGTTTACTTGGGGTGTGAAAAGAATTTCGATACTGATTTCATCGCAATTTTCCGAGCCTTGATCTGGAAAATCAAGCGCTTTTTATGTAACTATATTTTTGTAGAAACTTGTGATTATATCGCTCTTGTTTCATCTAGTTCACTAACGAAGGTCGAGAGCGAAGAGAGGAAAGAAATGACAAAACTCATTTTCCTCCCGTACATTTATTCTATAGTATATACGATATACGTATAACAAGCAGTATACAAGGAAAACGCGTGCTTCGGGAACAAGTTTTTGCTGGAACGTATATTTCGGGGACACTGTATACTTGAGGGTCAGCCTACAAAGTATCCCCACAATAACTGTACGCGGAGTTGGGTAAATTTCTAATAATATACAGGGTGTCACAGTTAATATGCGGAGGCTTTCACAGGGTAAATCTTGATCAGAAATGGGCTCGAAATTTTATCAGCCGTTTTTTTCTGAGATGCATAGATTTTCCGTTATAATTATTCTAATTTCAGCCAATGACGCGCGGCCTATGACCGAGTGTGTGTCGGTGTGCCTACCGCTCGGTTGTGTGCGCGTCGATTTTAGTGGTCAAGTGAAGGATAGAAGACGCGCTCACAACCGCGTGGTAAGCACACCGACACCCGCCTGACCATAGGCCGCGCGTCATCGGTTGGAATTAAAATAATTAAAACGGAAAATCTATGCATCTCGGAAAAAAACGGCTAAGAAAATTTCGATACCATTTCTGATCTAGATTTACCCTGTGAAAGCCTCGGCATGTTTTCTGTGACATCCTGTATAGTGTGGAAATTTTTTCACGAAGGCAAATTACAATTCTGTTTCACATCTCGTCCCAAATCCAAAGTGAATAATATTTCTATCCTAAAGGAGTTGACCACTACATTATTCTGAAGTTAACATAAGACTTGAAATCGATAATTTTTGTTGTAAAAAAATCACAAATTTCGATTATTATCGAAATAGGTGCAGATGAATTTCATTCGCTTTGTCTATCGTTGCAATTTAAAGTTAGCTCAAACTTTCAGCGAAGAAAATGTTCGTTAGGAAATGAAAAAAATTTCTGTATGGCAGTAGTTCTGTTAATCCTAATTTGTAGCAAGAAAAAATTCGCATTTTGATGGTAATAATTGTAGATTGTGTTTAGTTCTACTCACCCTTAACAGTACGTACACATTGAGGACACTTCTGCTTTTGAGATAGAATATCTCCTTACATTAAGTGTATACATTATATAGGGACACTGCATAAACTTTATAGACTATAATACAGTGGCCCTGGACTTATTCGAAATGAAAAGGATTGCACCCCTCCTAATTTTGTGTGTGTTTCTTTCGTTGAAGTATGATAATAATTTTGATACTAATTCCTTCATAATTGGCTAAGGTTTGTTCTGAGAAATATGTTGCCTTCTGCTTGTATGCATCATGCTCCGGTAGTTTCCCTCGAGTTCACTAATATTAGCTTAAAAGGAAAGAAAAAAATAGACAACTGGTTTTCCTTTTGTATATTTATCTCATACAATATGCAAGCGCAACGCATGCTTCCGAGAAATTTTCGGCCGCACGCATGTTTTGGAGACACTGCATACTTCGAGGACAGACTTCGCTAGCAATTTCAGTTACAACCAAACAACACCAAAAAGACGCACAGAAGTATGGTGTAACTTGCGTGATATTTCGGTGATATCCCATTGTGCGTCCAAAATTGCGGCATAAAATAACACCTCTATTCTATTGTCGAATAACACCTATGATATTCATTTGTACTCAATTCGATTGTTCGAATGCTCGTTACAGCGAAATGGCAGAATAGACCAGTCATTTTCCAGCGAAAAAAAGTAAAACATCAACCTCACTCCTGGCCGAACGAAAAAAATACGACACGGTAGTAGCCGTGCACAATATAAATCCGAGTTATTGGACTCTAAGGAGGGCAACAATTTGAGAAATAAATAAATTAAACCCGAAATTTCGAAAATATACGTTCTCGATGCTTCAAACCCAAACGCTGGATGAACGATGCCCAATATTGAAAATGTGTACAGGAACGTTTTGTAGGAAATTAAATTTTCTAGAAAAAAGTTTGCGGCGGTCGATATCTAAAGTTTGTAGATCAGACATGAGTGATGACCAAAGATGCACTAGGAAAACTAAGTCTGACGTCAGTCTGCTATGACATGCGGCCGCCCAGTATACACGACACTTTCAGCGAAGCGGCAATTCAAATAATTCAAATAACACTTATTAGAGCTCCGCATGAGAGTCAGTATCGTGTGTACTGGGCAGACTAGCGGCAGACGGGGGCCCGCGTGCTCCTCAGTTCTGTAGCAGACGTCGCTGTCGTCAAACAGTGAACATACCTCCGTCTTGGAAACGTTGTGAACCAAATAGAGATAATATTCTAATTTTTAGTGAAAAACGTAGGTATTTATCTTCAAGTTTCATCATTAATGACTTATCAACACTTTCTGTATTCATTCTTGCAGATGTACCTACAGGTCACTCGCGTAGGTTTTATAGTTCAGGTTTTGAAAACGCTTCCATTTCAACAAGCTATTTCCCGAATGAGAGATCTCCAATGTATACATTTAGCATGTAGAATAATTCAACCTCAAGAGCAAGACTGTCCCGGAAGTATACGTATGATCAATGAGGAAATAATTTGCTGGTCTGTCACTGCAGTATACAGTATCCCTGAAGCATCCATTTGGCCAAGATTTTCACCCCGAAGCATGCGAATTGCTTGTATATCGCTTGTTATTGGAATATCCGTGCCAAGCCCGGCAGACTGTGGCCCTGACCATACATTTTGTTCACATTTAATTATGTTATAGCTCTCATCTCAAAAACTACTAAAAAAGGGATTTTGTTTCTTACTAACTTGAAGGGAGACTTCGGTGAAATTCTAATGAAAACGATTTTTTCGTTTTTGAGTTACTAAAAAAAAAAAAATCTAATGCAAAATTCCTCCCAGCAAGATTTAGATTTTGATAGTATGTTTATTGAACAAAATTTTCAATCTTGTGCGATGAAAAAGTACGCGTGAGGAATTTTTCGCAGCGGTGCTCAGAAAATTTTCTGCAGAAGGTTCCTTACCCTTGCACTTTCATTACAGAAGATTGGAATTTTTTTCAATACTCATACTTTTATAGTCTTAATCTTACTGGAAGGAATTATTCCCTGGATTTTTTGTAGTTTCAATTAATACGAAAAAAAAATCGTTATAATCAAAATTTCATCGAAGTCTCCTCTTAAGCTATCTCAAAAACGCCGATTATCTAATTTTTTTTTTTTTAATTCACAACAAGAATTAAAAAATGATGTTTGCTGGAATTTTTAATTGTTTTAATTAATTGTTGGTATGAAATATTGGAATCTCTCTAGAAAAAATAGGGAAAAAACGCAAATACCCCCACTATCGTTTCCGTCTCAAAATCATTGTTGTTTATCATATAATTTGAATATTAATTTTGTTCTTCAAATGAGGAAAATAGCGTTTTTTGAATAAGCTTAAATAATTAAAAAAAAAAAATCAAACGGTTTGGATAAAAAGAATCAACTTTTCTAGTGGTTTTTAGGTTGAGAACTATATGATGGAATATAAAAAAATATGCAATATGAAAAAAATGTAGAATCGTCAGGGTCAAAGGTCTAGATGACTTGACATGAAATGCCCGCTATATATAAGCATATCGTATAGAATGAATATAGTTCTTGTTTCATCTATTTCACTAACGAAGGTCCAGGGCAAAGAGAGAAAAAAAATGACACCACTCATGTTCCTCCCATACATTCATAATACGTATAACAAGCGATGAGAATCGAAAACTAACGAAACTATGAGATCTTCCACGTCCAATCATCTTACGCATATTGTTGTCAAGAATTCAAAAGCAGAAATATCAGCCTACATGTGTAAAAAAATTTATTTTTGGCGTACATTTATCCGTAGCAGTACAACTCGTAATAGTTCAGTTAATATTTCCAGTAAAAATTTGAAATAATTCCCATGGAATGCTTCGAATCTGATAAGTGCAACGCCGTTTTGAATAAAGAAATATTCTGAAAATTATGGTGATTGGAAGTAATAATAGGTGAGGCGGTGATCTCGGACCATGGCTGTGTCAGCCAAATGCAGTAAGGTTGATTATTTGAGAAAGTGCACAATTACAGGGATGTCATTCAGCTGAAGAAAGAGAAGTTAAGATTTGTTCGAGTCGAGATACTGTAGATTGTGAGTCTGGAAAATTGAATTCAAGAATATGTCGTCTTACTCTGAGAAACTGAAAAGCAACATTTCATACGCAACAATATGTGTATAATATGAATGTGGGAGATTTCACAGCTTTAGAAAATGTTTTACACGATGCTCTCGGATTTTATGAAGAGGAGCTATTGAGGTTCAAACTCAGGGCTCCCCACTTCACGGTCCGAAATAATATGCAATACCTATACATGCGAAACAGATGCTCTGAAAACAAATTTATGATCTAAGGCATGTTTCGGGAACACTGCATACTTCAGGGACAGACCTCATATCAAGCGTATACATTGGGGACACTGCATAGATATTATAGGCGATCCGCAACTTATCCGAAATTAAAACGATTGAACCCCGCGTAATTTTTCGTGCATTTTTTTTCTTGGGGTGTGAAAAGAATTTGAATATTAATTTCATCGAAGTTGCCCAAGCTTTGATCTGGAAAATAAAGCACTGTTTATCTAACGATATTTTTGAAGAAACTTGCAAATATGTTGCTCTCATTTCATCTAGTTCACCAACGAAGGTTGAGAGCGAAGAGAGAAAAAAATGACACCGCTCATGTTTCTCCCGTACATTCAATCTATATACGATACGTGTAATAAGCGATATACAAGCAAAGCGCGTGCTTTGGTCGTTTTTGGTCTAAGGTATATTTCAGGGACACTGCATACTCAGGGGTCAGACTACAAAGTATCCCCACAATAATTGTACGCGGAATTGGGTGAATTTGTAATAGTATATAGTGTCGAAATTTTTTCACGAAGACAAATTACAATTCTGTTTAACATCTCGTCCCAAACACAAAGTTATTAATATTTTTATCTGTATTAGTATTCTGAAGTTAATATTAGACTTGAAATTGATGAATGTTATTTAAAAAAAAAACATATATATACATATAGGTATATCGTATAGAATGAATATACGGAAGGAAAATCAGTTTTGGCACTCTTTTTCTCTTTTAACCTGCGTCAGTAAACTAGAAAACACAACAGTAACGTAATTCCAAATTTCTACAATAATATCTGAATACTTGGATAGAAGCGCTTTATTCTACAGAACAAGGCTCGGGTGATTTCAATGGAATTAGTATTGGAATTCTTCTCACGCTTTGAGGAAAGGAGCTATGCGCAAAAAAATACGATAGATGCAAACCTTTTCATTTCGGATAAGTTTAGGATTGCTACGGTCTATAATATCTAGGCAGTGTCCCCAATGTATACGCTTGATATACGTCTGTCCTTGAAGTATGCAGTGTTCCCGAAACATGCGTTGGGTCGAAATTTTGTTCCCGAAGCCTGCGTTTCGCATGTATATTTGTTTATAATTATTCGTTTATAATTAAACGAACTTACCAAGTGAAATTCAATAACAATCGTACATAGCGGCTCTTCCGAAGAGATCAACTGGTAGTACCCCTTTCGGCCAGTTGTTAATCTGAAGTAAGAGGCGCGAAATACAATGTATATATTATATCGGGCTGTGAAGTCGGGAGCCTTGATTTATGTAGTGTCGCCCAAATCGACTCCAAATGATTCAAAAACAATTCCCTATTTTTTAAGATTTTTATCTCAACTCTAACCCCTCCCATCAAGAAGCCGGACTACCACATTTAAAATACACATGTTTCAGCCTATACTGTCAGTATACAGGGTATCACAGAAAACATGCCGAGGCTTTCACATGGTGAATCTTGATCAGAAATGGGATCGAAAATTCCTCAGCCGTTTTTTTCTGAGATGCATAGATTTTCCGTTATAATTATTTTAATTCCATTATCATTGTAAAAAAGTCTTTTAATTCCCAATCATTGTAAAAAAGTCAGAATAGGAAGTTGTACAATTCGTCTAGATTGCCTGGTATTATTATATGAATTTTTTGTCAGATAGTAGGATAAAATCTCGTAGTTACAGATTTCTTCGACAATAATTACTCTTACAATAAAATATATACTGAGAATATAGCCGAAACACGTGTATTTTAAATAGTGGAATCTACCCTCTTGGTGGGAGGGGTTGGAGTCAAGATAGGAAACTGAAAAAATTAGGAATTGTTGACGAATTACTTGTAGCCGATTTGGGGGGCGCCCATTAAAAAGTGCGTTTGAGCCTTAAATAAGGACCACCCTAATATACATTCAAACGACGAAAAAAGGAAGCTCCGGCGATCTCGATGAAATGAGTATTGCAATTCTCACGCTTCGAGAAAAGGAGCTGACAATTACGGTAGGTACAATCCTTTTCATTTCGGATACGTTCAGAATCGCTGGGGTCTATAATACTATGCAGTGTCCCCAATGTATACGCTTGATATGAAGTCTGTCCTTGAAGTATGCGGTGTTCTCGAAACATGCGTTGGATCGGAAATTTGTTCTTGAAGCATGCGTTTCGCATGTATATTATATATTATATCGGGCTGTAAAGTCGAGAGCCCTGATTTATGCAGTGTCCCCAATGTATACGCTCGATATGTATATACATTAGGGTGGTCCTTATTCAGTGCTGCGACAATTTTTCCAGTAGACGCCCCCCAAATTAGCTCTAAATGATTCGAAAACAATTCCCTATTTTTTTTCACGAAAATTGACATCATCGTACCAGGCAATCTAAATGAATCGCACGCTCTCTAAATCTTACTGGATTGTGGAAAAAAAAAGTCAGATTGAGAGGGTGTGCAATTTGTCTAAATTGCCTGGTATGATGATGTGAATTTTTGTCATATAGTAGGATCTATGCCGACTAAGATCTCGTAATTACATATTTTTTGACAAAAATTACTCTTACAATGAAATGTATACTGAGAATATAGCCGAGTCACGTGTATTTTGTATAGAGGAATCCACTCTCTTGGTGGAAGAGGTTGGAGTCAAGATAAAAATCTTAAAAAATCGGCAGTTGTTTTGTACTGAAAAGGTCGTTCGAGCCTTATGTAAGGACCACCTTAATATACATACATACCACGAAAGAAGAAAGCTCCAACTATTCATTGGTGATTCCAAACTAAAATATCTTTAGTTGTTTGAGTGGAATGAGAATGGTGCTGAAAAAGATCTTTCCCCATTATTCCAAATTCCTACACTTATCCACATTTATACATTCATTAAAAATTAATCTAGTGAGCATGATGATCAAATTTTTTTGGAACTCCAGACTTCAGCGTACTCAAATTAACATCAGTATGCTCGAATTTATTGGTAATCACCCACACATACTCGAAATTACAAACACGTACTTCAATTTGAAAATCACGACAAAAAACGTTCTCATGTCCCCGAAGTGACATTATATGACGTCTATAATACGGGTCCTCAATGTAAACGCTTGATAAAAAGAGACATTCTGTCCCCAAACTATAAATTGTCCCCAAAATATACGATTATTATGAGGATACTTTGAGTCCTGGCCTCAAAGCATGCAGATGTCCTCGAAACATACGTGCGCCCGAAAATCTGTCCCCAGAGCATGCGCTCTGCATATATATATATATATATATATATATATATATATATATATATTGGGGTGGACGTTAAATACCATCTTGAGGAGTGAAGCCCCACAGTTTATAGACAAAAAATAGACAAAAATTTTGCTCCTAGCGCGAGTTTTTTAAAATGAAATTAACCCGTGCCGGTAAGGTCTCAAAGTTTCCCATTTAAAATACATGCGTTTTTACGGATCTCAATTCAAAAATTCACTGTGAGGCTAATTTTAATTCAAAAAATCCAAAACTATGTGAAAGTATCAGGTATGTATACCACTACATGGAGAAAAATCGAGGATATCATATCGTTGTATCTGCTCATGATTCCACTCTAAACCATAATTCTCTTCATCGATTTTACGGCCTAAAATTCTAATTTTCAGTAAGTATCCCTCGGATGAAAATTCTATGATCATTTGAATATCATTTCTAGAGTAAAATTTCTTGAGAAATTCAAGGAAATCAATAAACAAACTCTACTCTCAATATTCTCGGAGATATGTCGATTTTTATGGAAAAAAAACTGGTGAAAATTGAATTTTTCGATGTATTTCTCACTCACGAAGATTGAACAGATGACTTGAACATTTTTTCCAAGCTGAAATATCTTCAGTCCGCAGTTCTCAGAATATATTAATGAGAATACAATCAAGTTGCAAAAAATATGAAGTTTATTCTATTGAAAAAATTGGATTGTCCATTATTCGAAATCCATCATAACAGTACTCTTGGTCGAATCTTGAAATTGTTTTCGGTATTCTGCAACCACCTGTAGCATGTACAACTTTTGATCTTCGTCCGTTGTAATTTGATTGTTGTAACTTTGTACCAAATTCACAGCCCTTTCTGCCGTGTCATTAACCACTCTGAAACTTTTCACGATATCTAATCCTTTTTGGAAATTCACGTTTTCAGGCCACATAGAAGGATCGACGTTCAAAAATTCTGTGTCGATACAGAATCTTTCGAAAAATCGCAACGAATCAGAGTTGATGAAATGGTCTATCTCTTTATCAAGAAAATTTTCATGAGTTCTGACTCCACTCTGGAACTTCCTGGAGTTTATGTGACTCAAACTGTCAACAACATTCAACTTTGACACCATTTTCCTCTTGATATCAATCGTTAATTCCTCGTCGAAAAATGCCATCGCTGCTGTTTGTGGATTCAGATACCATAAGTGATTCTTCATTTTCTCGAAGGCTGCCGTGGAAACTTTTTGATCAATCGTTTGATAATTGATAATTTTCTTCAATAATTGCAGGTCATGGTTCGGGGCTTGTGGAGCAGAAGGTGCTGTAAACCATGCTTGCACATAAATCATGATAATGAAGAGGCAAACTTCTGGTATAACTTTCTTTTCGTGCGCTGTCAATTTGAATTCCTTACGAAATAAATGTATTTTCAAGGAATAATTAGATTTCCCCATAAAACGAGCATGGTGGAATGCACCCGGATACCGAAATTTCACTTTTTCAGGCGGAACCGTTCCAATGAGAATTTGGACTAGATCCAGAAACTCTTCGTAATCGTCTCGAGGTTGTTTAGTCCTTTTCGTTTCTTCAATAAAAGTATTAATCCTTTCGACATTTTCTGCCAGCACTCGTTTCAGCTTTTCGTTATCGAATCCAACTTCGTAATTACTTTTATCAATGGTTTTCCAGGATTCTTGGAACCTTTTAAATAAAATAACCGCTGGACCACTTGTCCCTGGAATTTTCTCCGTAAAGACACCTTTCAATACGAGTTCACCAATATGATGTCGGCAAGGAAACCATACGAAATCTCGTTCCAGCAATTGCTCCAATAAAACCGCTGCCCCATTATGCATCCCGAGGTTGGAGTTTGTTGTATCGCAGCAAAGACCCTTCACCTTTCCACGAAGATCCCAGTCAACAAGCAACTCATATATGGCTCTCGCTTGAGTTGACCCTTTTGAATTTTCAAGCTCCGGTATTCCCAAGAGCTGTTCAGTTTTTCCATTGCTGATGATGACCGGCAATCTCTCAGTAGTGTCATGTTTTGGAAAATTTGGCATTAGTTTTCCATCCCAATGGAGGACAATCGAATTCAATTGAGTTCCTTGGAATATTTCCTTGATTTTTTTCGCTTTTTGTTCCCGGAACTCATTCCTACTGCATCGAATCGAAGTTGTATTAATGACCAAAGATGACACATCACAGTTCAAAGCTTGTGCTGTGGCAATAATCAAGTGGACAGCATTCCTATTCGTCACTTTGCACTTGTCCAATACTACTGCTAACTCGTCAGTCATAATCATTGTCGTTCCTCGCCGTTTTTCTGGTTGTGATGAACCACCGCATTTTTCAGGGTTGAATTCAGAACCAGTTGATAGTTGACTGCAAGTTGCTTGGGAGCTGTCTGATTCCAATTGTACTCGTTCATCTTAAACAAGTAATACAGACGGTTGTAATTTAGGAATATTGTGAATTTGATTCGTGAAAAATTAGGTGAAACAAAACCTGTATTTACCTGTATTCTCTCCCCGGATTTTCTGTTTCTGTAATCGTTCTTTTTCAATCGCTTCCTTCTGGAGTCGAATATTTTCCTCCACGTCATACGCTGTTTCAATATCTGCAATGTATCCTATCCGTTCATCTTTTCTCTGATTCGATAAAAACTCTCTTGCTTGTTCGTCGATATCATTCATCGCATCTTGATGAGCAATATCAAACAATTTTTTCAGCATTAATGAGAAATTTTCTTCTTTTTCGATGTTATACGGTTTTGAAGCACTCTTCTGTAAATTCCTCCACTCTTGATACAGAGTTTTAAGTTTCTTGACACAATGATGCGGTGCCTTCGTCGGTATTCCAGCTTTTTCCCAAAACACAGATACTTCTTTGATTACCAATGACGCGCCTTCATCCAATGATAACTTCAAATGTCGAAGATTGAAAAAAAAAAACTTTTAAAACTTGAGAGTTCGACGGAAGTTTGTTCCCACATATTTGCACTTCCACGTCCCCAATCAGAAAAATGTTCTCACGCAATTTAGGTAGACAGAACATTATAGAACTCTTTATACTAATTCCGAATTGAGGAACATTGTTCTTGAAGAAAAGCAACACAGGGATTATGGCGCGGAGTCAATAGTCAAAGTTCTTTCACGTCACGTGGCTTATTCGATATTATTCGGAATCAGATCGAAACAAAAGCAGTGATGTTAACAGTCGATACTTTTTCAACTGCGCAAACTCCGCGCAAACTGCCTGATTGGTCTGGGTTCCGCGCGCACACTTGAATGCTTAAGATGCAATTTTTTGAAAATACATCACGCAATTGAATAATATCACTGTTTTTTTACAATAAATATTCATAAGAGGAGAAATACATCGAAACATTCAATTTCGCCAGTTTTTTTTCCATAAAAATCGATATATCTCCGAAAATATTGAGAGTAGAGTTTGTTTATTGATTTCCTTGAATTTCTCGAGAAATTTTACTCTAGAAATGATATTCAAATGATCATAGAATTTTCATCCGAAGGATACTTACTGAAAATTAGAATTTTAGGCCGTAAAATCGATGAAGAGAATTATGGTTTAGCGTGGAATCATGAGCAGATACAACGATATGATATCCTCGATTTTTCTCCATGTAGTGGTATACATACCTGATACTTTCACATAGTTTTGGATTTTTTGAATTGAAATTAGCCTCACAGTGAATTTTTGAATTGAGATCCGTAAAAACGCATGTATTTTAAATGAGAAACTTTGAGACCTTACCGGCACGGGTTAATTTCATTTTAAAAAACTCGCGCTAGGGGCAAAATTTTTGTCTATTTTTTGTCTATAGACTGAATCCAAATGAAATCATGCAGGCCAGCGGACGTGATGTTCCAGAATCGATCGGCGTTCAAATATGTTATTTCTCATACAAAATGAGCCGACACGTATTTTGTTGTTTACCCCAAAAAAATTATCCAAGCCCGATATCGATTTTTTAAGATTTGAAGGCGAAAAACTTTCTTCGCCAATTTGAGGAACCAAATATTCGAAAAATAGCCGCCAAATCCGTAATTCTCGAGCTTTTTTGACGACTCTTGTTTTATGTGATCCGGAATTTCGTACTCCATCGCGAAAAACAAGAAAATCCTAAAAATTTTGAAAATTGCCAACAATATCGATGTTTTTTGGAAAACATAAGAATTCACTTTTCTCAAAAACCCCATTTTTTTTTTTTCTCAAAATTTGATATGTTTTTCGGGGTAATATTGACTACTTACCCTATTGATGGCGACTGGTATTTTTTCTCGCTTTCCGAGTAATTGACTATTTTATTTTCTGAATTCCTGCACAACCGTATTTTCACTGTTTTTATGCTATGTACTCGCGAGCTTGTATTTTCTGTAGAATGCCATTTGTATATTGTTCGGGCTGCCGAATATCTTGTTGTTTAATTTTCTACGCGGTGTTTCTCTTACACAATACTTCAAATTACTTGTATCATGAACAAAAATTAATGAAATCCCTCCCCAAAAAGCACCTCTGGTGCAAAAACCTTTCGCCAAGTAGGTACATTAATGCGATATTTTCCACAAAAATAGATTTGCAGCCATTCAATCTACAAAAGTATTGAAATTAATGGACGTTATCAAGTACAAATAAATTTGCTCCCAATTAATTGCCTAATGTGATCCAGTTTTAGATTTTGGTAGCAGTTTACATTTCGATGTATACCTATAATGTGCGTAACACGTAATAACATGCGACATACGAACTCATAAGAGAAGATCAGTTGAAGTTAAAATGAGGAAAAAACAAAGAAAAGAAAAAAAAAAATTGGAGGTAGTGGTACTTGGCGGGCATTTTTGTAAAAATTACAAGAAAATATAAATGCCCGCCAAGTACCACTACCTCCAAATTTTTTTTTCTTTTCTTTGTTTTTTCCTAATTTTAATTTTAATTGATCTTTTCTTATGAGTTCGTATGTCGCATGTTATTACATGTTACCCACATTATAGGTATACATCGAAATGTAAATTACCACCAAAATCTAAAACTGGATCACGTTAAGAAATTAATTGGGAGCAAATTTATTTGTACTTGGTAACGTCCATTAATTGCAATACTTTTGAAGATTAAATGGCTGCAAAACTATTTTTGTGGGAAATATCGCATCAATGTACTTGGCGAAAGGTTTTTGCACCAGAGGTGCGTTTTGGGGGGGATTTCATTACTTTTTGTTCATGATACAAGTAATTTGAAGTATTGTGTAAGCGCAACACCGAGTAGAAAATTGAACAATAAGATATTCGGTAGCCCGAACAATATACAAATGGGATTCTACAGAAAATACAAGCTCGCGAGTATATAGCATGGAAACAGTGAAAATACGGCCGTGCAGGAATTCAGAGAATAAAATAGTCAATTACTCGGAAGGCAAGAAAAAATACCAGTCGCCATTCATAGGGTAAGTAGTCGATATCACCCCGAAAAACATATCAAATTTTGAGAAAAAAAAAAAATGGGGTTTTTGAGAAAAGTGAATTCTTATGTTTTCCAAAAAATATCGATATTTTCGGCAATTTTCAAATTTTTTCGGATTTTTTTGTTTTTCTCGATGGAGTACGAAATTCCGAATCACATGAAACAAGAATCGTCGAAAAAGCTCGAGAATTACGGATTTGGCGGCTATTTTTCGAATATTTGGTTCCTCAAATTGGCGAAGAAAGTTTTTCGCCTTTAAATCTTAAAAAATCGATATCGGGCTTGGATAATTTTTTTGGGGTAAACAACAAAATACGTGTCGGCTCATTTTGTATGAGGAACAACATATTTGAACGCCGATCGATTCTGGAACATCACGTCCGCTGGCCTGCATGATTTCATTTGGATTCAGTCTATAAACTGTGGGGCTTCACTCCTCAAGATGGTATTTAACGTCCACCCTAATATATATATATATATATATATATATATATATATATATATATATATATATATATATATATATATATATATATATATATATATATATATATATATATATATATATATATATATATATAACCAGAAGTTTATTAAGCTTAGGTAACCGTGGTACAATTAAAATACAAATCAATTAGATGCGATAATACAGTAGAATGAGTGAGCTAGAAACGAAAACAAAATGTTGTACAGATCGCCGACACTTCGGAAAAAATTCATCAAAATGTTACATATGGAGAAAAATATCCTCTCAATATGTTAATTCAATAACAGCTTTATTCTCATGTCACTTTCCAATGATACTCTCTCGGGGCTGTTGCAGCATTATTTTGTCGTAATAAGGAGCCAAGAATCAAATCACCTTGATTATTTTTTTACTAAGTTTCCAATTCTAATAACTATTCACAGACTATTCGACGATCGAGCAGTATGCTAATTCTTTTAGTACTGATGGTAAACAATTCCCATCGTGTCACGTAAGAATCGACGTCGCGCCCCAGGCAGCAAAGTCATGTCACCATAATGTAGCAGATATATAATTTGGTTCTTTCCTCAATCAATGCTACATCACGGGGACTGTATATTTTACAGTCCATGGATATCAAAATGTCCGCCACAGGCTGATATGGCTGGTATGTCACAGTTACAGATTTGCGGTACATAACAATTATATACCAGTTGAGTGTTAGGATCGTAACAGATATATCACAGCGGACTCACTGTAGAGTCGGCTTTCAGAACGGTTATGTATGATCTATGTAACTCATATAATTGTAACATTCTAGGCATAAAGGTCCATATGACTTATGACAAAAAAAAATTAGATTAAACCACGGATATCTGAGTTTTTCTTATAAGATCTTGTGCTAATCACAATATTTGCGCGCCCTACCGAAAAACTCACTGCCTAAATCTACCTGCCTGTAATTATAATTAACGAAAAAATCGCACGCACGAACCGAGGATTTGAACACGGGACCCAGTAGACGCCCTACTGATCCGTAGTCGGGCACGCTGCCTCGACACCACACTGAACATCTTGACAAATTTACTTTGGACTGCGTTATAATCTGCTGCCGGAACATCACGAGAAATTATCATTTATCAAAATTTTGATTCGTCACAACTGTCACTTCAATTACATGATTTGTTTGTTTATGCAAATATCATTATGTAATTTACGCTTAAGTAATTAAGTCCAAATTCAAATCAAGTATTGTTATTGAAAATTAAAGTCAAAATTTCTGTTAAACTTACACTTACAACGATATTTCTTTACATGTTGTACAGCAATTGTACCTTTTTTCCCGCGATCCCTTATTAGTTTTGAATATGCACAGATCTAATTTCACGTATTCTTCATACGTGTATAACAAAGAACTATCCGTAATAGTACATATAAACTGATCACGAGCCTGAATAATTTGCTACACATTTGGGGACACGTAGTAAACACATAACCTAAAAAGCTAACGTACGAATTGTTCTCGATGAAGGCACACTGAGATTTTTCTGGAATGTTTATTAGATATAACCCCCCAAAAGCACCTCTGGTGCAAAAACCTTTCGCCAAGTACATTAATGTGATATTTCCCACAAAAATAGTTTTGTAGCCATTTAATCTACAAAAGTATTGAAATCAATGGACGTTGCCAAGTACAAATAAATTTGCTCCCAATTAATTTCTGAATGTAATCTAGTCTTAGTTTTCAGTGGGAATTTACATTTCGATATGTATAATGTGCGTAACACGTAATAACATGGAACATACGAACTCATAAGAAAAGATCAATTAAAATTAAAATTAGGAAAAAACAAAGACGAGAAAAAAAAATTTGGAGGTAGTGGTACTTGGCGGGCATTTTTAATTTTTAATCTTAATTTTTACAAAAATGCCCGCCAAGTACCACTACCTCCAAATTTTTTTTTCTCGTCTTTGTTTTTTCCTAATTTTAATTTTAATTGATCTTTTCTTATGAGTTCGTATGTTCCATGTTATTACGTGTTACGCACATTATACATATCGAAATGTAAATTCCCACTGAAAATTAAGACTAGATTACATTCAGAAATTAATTGGGAGCAAATTTATTTGTACTTGGCAACGTCCATTGATTTCAATACTTTTGTAGATTAAATGGCTACAAAACTATTTTTGTGGGAAATATCACATTAATGTACTTGGCGAAAGGTTTTTGCACCAGAGGTGCTTTTGGGGGGATTTCATTCCTTTTTGTACTATCTCGATTCGTACTAGGTCTTGTTCATAATGAATTGTACGAAGATCAATTGCATAATTTATACGTACGAAAAAATTATACATTTTGAATTTAAAAATGGCAAATGGTCGTATGATGGCGCTTAGGACCTTATGCCAGCTGACAAACCTGGGCTTGTTGATTTCATCTATGCGTTTTGATAAGCCATGTGTAAATATGAACAAGAAAATCACCATATTGACAGCTATGATGCGGTACTGGCTAACACAGTAGCTTCTATTTACAACAAATATGCACTATACTTCTGAACTCTGTGGATTCGAATTTCAGGTAGTCAATTACTCTGTAACTGTGATGCAGGGAATATCTGGAGATCAGCCTTACATGAATGTAGAATTGAAACGAAATTTGACCGAAGATTAGTTTTGACATGAAGAAACTACAGCGACAATTCTATCAAATTAGATATTATAATGTGGTACAGAGTGTTTATAAATTCACCATGAATCTTAGTCTACTGACAACAATGAAAATTTATCTATATTTTTAATATTCATTACGTCAAAACATTAGAGACAAAAGATAGTTGAATGTTGTTCGCTGGCTACAATGGCAATAAACAGCACTCAGGTAGCCCCTAGAACCTTATACCTTGTCATACTATCGGTCATAATTCACATTTTTCGATTCTTATAAACGATTCTTGTCACTGGATATGAGCGGTTCGCCTAGCACGGTGATATTAAAATAACCTGAAAGCAACAGCCAATCACCTTTTAACTGTACGCAGAAGATATTTCAGAATGAATTTTGCATGAGTTTAGAAGATTTAACATTTTGATTATAGCTCATTGTACTGAATTAAAATTTGAACCAGAAGTATTAATTTCCACATGAAAAAAATACTGCGGTAATTCTATAAAAACAAAAATTATAATATAGCAAATAGTATTCGCAGTCTCCGAATGAAGATATCTATAAGTTTACTCATGAATCATGGTCTACTAGTGACAATAAAAATTGTCTCTATCTTTCATATTTATTGTATCAAATGTTGGATAAAATGATATTCATCGTTGACTTAAGGGAGTATACCCACCTGGAGAATAATTTTTTTTCAAATTACTGCTACGGTCTGAGAGAACATTTTTTTGACTCAGTTTTTTTTTACAGTTGATTAGTACTATTTTGATACATAGTTCATGATATTCCAAGATTTTGTGGTCTTCGCTGCACATAGATTTAGTCCATCAAAGAAAAATTGGTTGTCGTAAGGTACAGGTTGCTGTGTTTCATGAAATTTCTTCAAATTTGGAGGGAATATTCCATATCGATAATGTAATTTAGGGCCAATCAAATAATAATTCATGAATTTAATTTTTGGACATAAAAATCTGTGATTGTGAGACTTTTTTTTCCATTGTTTTTAAAAAAGTGTCTTATAATAAAAAAATTCTCATGTTAAAAAGTTAAATTCATGAAATATTATTGGCTTGGCCCTAAGTTCCCTAAATTCCACTCATATAGAATATCCCATCGAAATTCGAGGAAATTTCATGCAACGCAGCAAACTGTACCCTACGACAAGCACTTTTTCTTCGATGAACTAAATCTATGTTCAGCGAAGGCTACAAAATTTCAAAAAATCATGAACTATGTATCCAAATAGCACTAATCAACTGTAAAAAAACTGAGCTATAAGACACTAAAGTTGATTAAACTTTTTTTGAAGTATGTTGAACTTTTTAATTAGTAGATTGACCTTTATTCAAAGATCTATTCAAACTAGATTTAGATATGATCGTAAGCCTGAAATGAGATATAATTCTTTATGACATATAAAATGAACTAAATATGCATAAGTTTGAGATGACAGTCTCTATAATGACTATTCCATTGCTCCTGATGCAATATGTTTTGTACTTTTCGAAAATTTTTACTTCGCGTGCTTCTGCGTAGGGGATATCATTACTTTAATAACATTTGCTACAGTTTATATAGTTCATATAGTTGTAAGTAATATGACTGTACAAAATATAGCAATTTTATCTCCTGCTTCCTCATTTTCTTATGCTAGCCGAGAGGGAATATTATTACGGGTATTCACATAACCTCAAAGACTCGAGCTCGTGAGGTAAACGATAAATCACATAGGTTAATATTCAGTGTTGTTTGAAAGATATCGGGTTCATATTCGAACATGTTTACCTCCTACTCTGTGGAAAGTTTTCAATCAAACATTACTTTGTGAATTTGCACAATTAAGTCTTTTCATTGCCGGCTGACTTGAACTGTCAGTTTGACAGATCGACGCGCATGTGCAATAGCCTGGAGCGATGAATTGTGCTGAAAAGGGAGAAAAACTGAGAACGTGAAACGAGCCACCTCGAAATTAAAAATAATCATATCTCAGCTATACGTGCACAGATTCTATTGATGTTAGGCTTAAATGAAAGCTCTCTCGACCCTCATTCTCACAATTAGTCGTAGATCCGCATGATGTCACCAAATACGGTGGGACAGAGAAAACATTATTCCCCCACTCCGCGGAAAATCGCCGCAGCTGTAAAGAGACTCGAAGAGTCGCTACGTACAAAAAAAAATTTTTTTTAATGTACTTGGCGCGAGACTCTACCGAGTCTCTTGATAATTGTGTATCCTTTGTGTCAGAATACTGTGATGTCCTCGTCACGTGACGGATACGTCAACTTCGTATTTAGCACTGAAATAGTACTCTTGTGACGTAAATTTCAGATACCCAGTTTCGCTTTTTCGGCTATATAAAATTGTGACGTCCGTGTGACATTGCTGCTACATCAACTATTTAGACTGCTCAAGGACAGTACCGCTTGATATAAACTCTACAAACCAGTTGTGCTTTTCCGGTGATATAACACTGTGACATCTTTGTTATACTACAGCTACATCAAACTTGGACATGCTCCGAGACAGAACTAGATGATATTAACGCTACATAATAATGTACTGTCTTTGTGATACTACAGTGTTATATGTCAAGTGCATCTCTGATATATTGAAAGATTGCTGATACACCAATGTTACATAAAATTTACGTGAACTTTGGTATGTACCAACAATTTTACAGTGTAATGTCGCGGTAACGTAAATATACTGAGTTTGCTGCCTGGAGCACTTTCTTCACCCCACACAGCACTGAAGATTTCCTGAAATATTTCGATGGAAACATTATTTGAAAGATGTTTCGAACTATTTCTGAAGTTTTTATTTGAACATTTCTAAAATATTTCGCTGAAATTATCTTAATGAAAGGTTTCTGAAAGGTTTCATGAATATGGTATACAATAGAACAATGGAGTATTTCTGTATATTGCAAACAAACATTTCATAAATATGTCGAAAATCTTTCAAAAATTGTTTCAAAAGCAACTTCCTGATATATTGCAAAATACAATATAAAAATATTTCCTGAATATCTAGCAGAATATTTCAAACCATATGTTATTACAATATACTAGGATACTATACTATTAAAAGGACACTTATTTCTAAGGATTGATATTAAATACCGTCAGTTCGAAATATAATATGATTTCAATTTTTTCATCCAATGACAAAATTATCTAGCAAATAATTCCCCATGTAGCACGTAATATTGTAGCCATTTTGCAGCAATATTGCAATGTTTCATATTCAATACGTTGCACGTGCAATATTGCTGCAACCAGAATGGAACGTAGCTGTGCAACATTGCAAATGAAATATCCATGCAAGATTGCAACAACATTGTAAACTCCAAAACTATAACAATTCTACAGGTAGAAAAAGCAATAATAATTTTTCATGAATCTTCTCAAAGAAGTAGAAATGTTTAGTTGTACAGAAATTGGAAATTTTTTTTTTCGTGGATTCCCGTAGTTAACCTAAAATCTTGTCGTCGCGATAAACATCATAAGCTATTCGTTATAGCTGTTCGCTAAATACCATATTTCGATATAAATATGCAAAGCTCATGGATAATCGTTGGTGTTATAAGTTCAAAAAAATGTAACTAGTCTTACAGGAGATCATTGGAGCCATATGGAAACCGGAGATCACTCGCTCAAGGACGTTAAGCAACTATCCTCAGGGCCAGTATTTGGATGGGTGACCGTTTTTAGACGATTTTATTTCATTGACTTGCATAATTCCTGTGTTTTCCTTAGTTAGCAAGAGACTCTATGGATGTGTTTCGTTCCTGAATATGTACTTTATAACGGAATACACCCTGCCTGCCTAAACTTTTCCAACAATATTTCGCAAATCTTTTGGAAATATATTCAAGAAGTATTTTATGAAATGTTGAAAAAATATTTCGAAAATATTTCAATGAAATATTGCAATGACGTGAGATTACGGACATAGAAATGTTTCAGAAATCTTCCAATGAAATATTTCTGAAAGAATTGAATCTTTCGTTAAAATATTTCTGAAATATTTAAGAAATATTCAGTGCTGTGTGGGACATGTACGCAAATTTTCTAAAAACAGTCCCGAACTTAGTTCGCACCTTACTGCTTGGAGCAATTGGCCAGCTAATATTGGCACGCGACATTCAAAATGCCGAAAATATTTTGCGGTCATTATTGATAATTTCACGTTGCCAAACTAATGGTGAACTTGTTTCCGGAGAACCGTCGAGTTGTGATGTAAATTACACTCGTTTAAAGAACATGCTTAATCCAAATACTCCGGATGTCGACGTATCCGACAACTAACATGCCGACAAGCCTGAATGTCCGTCGTCATCTTCGATATTCGATGATTGTCACAACTCCGATACCAGCACATGGAAAGGATGGGTCAGTCCATTAGATGACGAGGCCAAAAGAATTGCAGCTTCCGAAAAGGGTGATCGAGTTAACGCTCACTATCTGCCGAAGTTCGCTGATCGGCTCGTAAACGACGTTCGTTGGCTGCCGCTGTGGGGGAATTTATTCTTCACGCATTTTCAACATGGCCGCGTTCCCGCCTCAAGTGCTCCTGTTGAGAGTGAATTCAACATTATTAAAAGCCACCTACTGAAAAACGCAGCCACGCCAATCAGAGCAGATGATTTTGCGGAAAAGCACGTGACTCGCCTTATCAATGGTCGTACAAAACTTGTAGATACTGGCAACTCCTCATCAGCCATACCGACGACGAACGCTTCCAGTGATGTCAGCGTCATTGATGAGAGGTCTTTAAATGGGGATGTTTCTGTCGATAAAAGTAATTGGTTAGACATCGATGTTTTGGAACAAAATACAAGTTTCGAAACACAAGACACCGACCTGATCAACAGTCAAACAAAGCTAGCTGATGCTTGGAACTCTTCGTTTGCTTCACCGACGATGAATTCCCCTGGGGACGTCAGCATAGATGAGAGGGTCTCAGATGGAGATGAAAGTAGTTCGTTACCCACTAATGTTTCGGAACACAACCACATTCCCGAAACACAAGATCACGACTCAAAAACTGAGGAATTTGTAGTCCAGTCCCATTCTTGTGCTATGTGCTTGGCACCTATTGAGGTGTTAGAAAAATCTGGTCTGTCGGAGTGCGGAGACGAACGATTCCTTTGCTCTGAATGTATCTCAGAATCCAGTGCGCCAAAAATTTTAGCTGCACGACAAGCCGAGGATTGGCGAGGTTTGATATCGAAAAGTGCAGTGACCAAACCCTCACGATATTTGCACAAAAGCCATCAAACCTATGATGCCATTGCACATCGAAAACTCACGAAAATTCCCATTATGAAAAATGGGCACAGTCTAAAGTTCAGGTACATTGCACTTTATTGTGAAGACTTCAGCGATACTCTTGCAATTCACAAACTTAAGAAAAAATAATTGATGTGGTTAATTTATAGTATTTTGTGAGGGCAACGTCTACCTTGAACAGATGATCTGTTTATTTTCTGACAGCAAAAACGTCAAAATACTTCTTTGACCTTGAATTTTTATTTTTTAAGAGACTTTTGAATTTTTCATTAGATTATATTCGGTAATTAATATTTTTATTTTATTCGGGGATTAATATTTGATAAGATGTGAACCAGTGTTTAGGAGACAATGAGTTGCAGAAATTGAATTGCAGTTGGTCAACAATCTATCTTTTAACTTGCATTTATCTTCGCTCAGCATTCTCACTCACTTCATCTTCGACTTCAGCAATCGACTTCTACTATTGAATTCAATCCAATTTTGTGGTGATGTTTATCCAAATGTACTTGACATGTTTCTTAACTTTCGTATTCACAGGCCGTTAAATTCGGAACAGAAGAGTATTCTTTTTCAAATACTTGTGGCTTCGACAGTATTATGACTGTTTTGTTAGTAGCCGCATGTGACTATCCGGAGGTCGAGAAAGAATTAATCAGCATGCAGAAGGATGTTCCTCTGTTTGGACTGATTTTATCCATAATGCAAAAGGGCTTGCGTACACATGCCTATCGACAAAGGGCAGTGATTTTGAAAGCAAACTTTGAAGATGCTATCGAACAGAAGACCGAGAACTGCTATTTAGTTGACTGTCGCGTCAATGTAGGCTCCTTAGTCGGAAAAATCCTAAGAAATAGCCCCAGCGTGGAAGAAATTTCTCTGTGTGACGGCGGATGCTCGCCCCGTCAAAAAAAATTGCGTATTGTTGCGCTGCAACGTCAAGGGCTATATGATCGAAATTTCAAAGCACTTTTGACTGAACAGGTTGCATTGAAAAGCAGCCGGAAGTGCTGCAGAAAAGGCTGTTCAGGTTTCGAATCCACGTCGTTTTCAAAAACTGATGATTTTTATGCCATTGCTAATTTTGCATAATTCTGAGAAGACTTATAATGACTGAACATGCGTGATCGTGTACCATTTTGCATACTTCATACTTCAACTTTGGTTTTCTTTACTATACGTCCATATTCAACGTTGCAATAATAAAAATAACAATTATTCGCAGGACCGTTCATATTTCTCGAACTTGACGATGGAGTTAATCTTCCAGTAAATCAAATACCGAAACTATTTGATGATCCACTGGGATCCGGATTCACTGATTGGAATATGTCGGTTTCAAGGCCCGGCGATGAGGACTCGTCACTCAGGTGACGAAACAATGTCCGATCCACTCGGCCATTACACTGCCCTAACTTTGCGACCTCCGGGTACTTGGATCGAGTATGACGAAACCGATGATAAACAGAAACCGACGATAAACAGAAACCACGTGCACAGACGTTCCAAACACAAGCTCACTTGTTAATTTACGCAAAAGTAACTGTCACGTGGCTGATACTACTGTACCTGTGTGTGCTGTCTATGTAATATATCGACGGCTGAGCGGAACAACATCGTATCTCAGAATTTGCTCCAAAAACATCGTATCTCAAAATTTGGTCCAACAACATCGTATCTCCTATATCTTATACACAGAGATACGATGTTCTTGAACCAAATTCTGAGATACGATGTTGTTCCGCTCAGCCGTCGATATGGTGAATCCACACAACCCCCTGCTGAGGCTAAACCAACACAGGCACGCACCGCATGCGTGAGGCTCGTTCGGAAGGGAATAGGCTACTAGTGGCATTGCCCATCCCCTCGCGAACGAGCCTCACTCATGCGGTGCGTGCCTGTGTTGATTTAGCTGCAGAAGGGAGTTGTGCGGATCCATCGAAAACGCTCGGTATATATGTATTACTTTTTATTACTTTTCTTTTTGTATTATTTTTCTTTCGGAGTTTATTATTTCAGAATTCTAAGAGTGATGAGACTGCCGTACTATATACCATTTGACTCGAATTCAGCTAATTAGAATCTTTCTCGGGGTATTTTTTAATCTTCATTATTCCGAGTTGGTCGGGGTCATGGGTTGGTCGAAACGGCATGGACTACAAAATGCCGTCCCTCGGATGTTTCAACCCGTGATAGAGAGTTTCAGGGATAAAGTCTCGGATAAAGTTGATCCGGCAATAGACGCCCCTATAATATAATGATTAATTGTGTAATTGTTCAAATAAACTTTGCACGTTTTCTTGTTTCACCTATATCAAACAATTGGCAAGTGAAGATTTTGCAACAGCCCTTTCCAATTCATCAGTGACATCGAAAATATCGCGTGACTAATGCTAGAAAGGCGTATCCGCCAAAACATTTTTTTCCTGGAAGTTCAATGGATATACGCGTTTCAATCACTTTCGAGGCGATTCCAATAGGTAACAAAAAAAAAAAAAAAAATGGCGCTTACGCCCTTATGGCATTAGTCACGCGATATAATTATGAATTTTATATGTAATGCACTTTATTGGCCACTGAACAAATAACTGCAGAGTGATCTACTCGTCTGAATATTTTCCCGAAAGTTACAGGTGCATTTTCGGAAGTTTTAGGGTTGGCCCACAGGTCAACCGGTTTCCTAATTTTTTTAGGTGTGGTGGTGCTGATTCATCTTTCAAACAGACCTACCACGGTTTTTTCGGGTTTTTTCTGAATTTGAAAAATCGGAGTTGTGGCATACAGAGAGCCTGGAATAAGCCTAAAATTCTTGTAGAACCGGTTTTCCGAAAATCATTCTCCCACGTATTTTTTTAGGTGTGGTGGTGCTGACTTATCTTTAAAACAGCACCACCACGGTTTTTTCGGGTTTTTTTCAAAGTTGAAAAATCGGGGTTGTGGCATACAGAGAGCCTGGAATGAGCCTAAAATTCTTGTACAACCGTTTTTTCAAAAATCATTCTCCCACATATTTTTTTAGGTATGGTGGTGCTGATTCATCTTTAAAACAGACCTACCACGGTTTTTTCGGTTTTTTTTTTTAAATTTGAAAAATCGGGGTTGTGGCATACAGAGAGCCTGGAATGAGCCTAAAATTCTTGTAGAACCGGTTTTCCGAAAATCATTCTCCCACATATTTTTTCAGGTGTGGTGGTGCTGATTTATCTTTAAAACAGCACCACCACGGTTTTTTGTTAAATTTGAAAAATCGGGGTTGTGGCATAAAAGAGCCTGGAATGAGCCTAAAATTCTTGTACAACCGGTTCTCCGAAAATCATTCTCCCACATATTTTTTTCGGTGTGGTGGTGCTGATTTAACGTTAAGCCGACACCACCACAGATTTTTCGGGTGTTTTCAAATGTTGGAAAATCTGGCAGGTGGCATTCGAAGAGCCTGGAAGAAGCCGAAAATTCTTGTACAACCGTTTTTTCAAAAATCATTCTCCCACATATTTTTTTAGGTATGGTGGTGCTGATTCATCTTTAAAACAGACCTACCACGGTTTTTTCGGTTTTTTTTTTTAAATTTGAAAAATCGGGGTTGTGGCATACAGAGAGCCTGGAATGAGCCTAAAATTCTTGTAGAACCGGTTTTCCGAAAATCATTCTCCCACATATTTTTTCAGGTGTGGTGGTGCTGATTTATCTTTAAAACAGCACCACCACGGTTTTTTCGGGTTTTTTTTTAAATTTGAAAAATCGGGGTTGTGGCATACAAAGAGCCTGGAATGAGCCTAAAATTCTTGTACAACCGGTTTTCCGAAAATCATTCTCCCACATATTTTTTCAGGTGTGGTGGTGCTGATTTATCTTTAAAACAGCACCACCACGGTTTTTTCGGGTTTTTTTCCAAAGTTGAAAAATCGGGGTTTTGGCATACAGAGAGCCTGGAATGAGCCTAAAATTCTTGTAGAACCGGTTTTCCGAAAATCATTCTCCCACATATTTTTTCAGGTGTGGTGGTGCTGATTTATCTTTAAAACAGCACCACCACGGTTTTTTCGGTTTTTTTTTTAAGTTTGAAAAATCGGGGTTGTGGCATACAGAGAGCCTGGAATGAGCCTAAAATTCTTGTAGAACCGGTTTTCCGAAAATCATTCTCCCACATATTTTTTCAGGTGTGGTGGTGCTGATTTATCTTTAAAACAGCACCACCACGGTTTTTTGTTAAATTTGAAAAATCGGGGTTGTGGCATAAAAGAGCCTGGAATGAGCCTAAAATTCTTGTACAACCGGTTCTCCGAAAATCATTCTCCCACATATTTTTTTCGGTGTGGTGGTGCTGATTTAACGTTAAGCCGACACCACCACAGATTTTTCGGGTGTTTTCAAATGTTGGAAAATCTGGCAGGTGGCATTCGAAGAGCCTGGAAGAAGCCGAAAATTCTTGTACAACCGTTTTTTCAAAAATCATTCTCCCACATATTTTTTTAGGTATGGTGGTGCTGATTCATCTTTAAAACAGACCTACCACGGTTTTTTCGGGTTTTTTTTTTAAATTTGAAAAATCGGGGTTGTGGCATACAGAGAGCCTGGAATGAGCCTAAAATTCTTGTAGAACCGGTTTTCCGAAAATCATTCTCCCACATATTTTTTCAGGTGTGGTGGTGCTGATTTATCTTTAAAACAGCACCACCACGGTTTTTTCGGGTTTTTTTTTAAATTTGAAAAATCGGGGTTGTGGCATACAAAGAGCCTGGAATGAGCCTAAAATTCTTGTACAACCGGTTTTCCGAAAATCATTCTCCCACATATTTTTTCAGGTGTGGTGGTGCTGATTTATCTTTAAAACAGCACCACCACGGTTTTTTCGGGTTTTTTTTCAAAGTTGAAAAATCGGGGTTTTGGCATACAGAGAGCCTGGAATGAGCCTAAAATTTTTGTAGAACCGGTTTTCCGAAAATCATTCTCCCACATATTTTTTCGGGTGTGGTAGTGCTGATTCATCTTTAAAACAGCACCACCACGGTTTTTTCGTTTTTTTTTTTAAATTCAAAAAATCAGGGTTGTGGCATACAGAGAGCCTGGAATAAGCCTAAAATTCTTGTAGAACCGGTTTTCCGAAAATCATTCTCCCACATATTTTTTCAGGTGTGGTGGTGCTGATTGATCTTCAAAACAGCACCACCGCGGTTTTTTCGTTTTTTTTTTTAAATTTGAAAAATCGGGGTTGTGGCATACAGAGAGCCTGTAATGAGCCTAAAATTCTTGTAAAACCGGTTTTCCGAAAATCATTCTCCCACATATTTTTTTCGGTGTGGTGGTGCTGATTTAACGTTAAGCCGGCACCACCACAGATTTTTCGGGTTTTTTCAAATGTTGCAAAATCGGGCAGGTGGCATTCAGAGAGCCTGAATTGAGCCTAAAATTCTCGTAGAATCGGTTTTCCGAAAATCATTCTCCCACGTATTTTTTCAGGTGTGGTGGTGCTGATTTATCTTTAAAACAGCACCACCACGGTTTTTTCAAGTTTTTTCTGAATTTGAAAAATCGGGGTTGTGGCATACAAAGAGCCTGGAATGAGCCTAAAATTCTTGTAGAACCGGTTTTCCGAAAATCATTCTCTGACATATTTTTCCAGGTGTGGTGGTGCTGATTTATCTTTAGAACAGCACCACCACGGTTTTTTCGGGGTTTTTTTAAATTTGAAAAATCGGGGTCGTGGCATACAAAGAGCCTGGAATGAGCCTAAAATTCTTGTACAACCGGTTTTCCAAAAATCATTCTTCCACATATTTTTAACTTCCTATCAAAATTGAAAATTTTCATAAAAGAAGGGAAGTTACTGGTTTCGGTCCGATTTTCGAAAACCGAGTTTTCATCAGATGTCGACGTTTTGAGGTCCTAGGAAGCTATTCCGACTATTTTTGGATGGACGTCCGTATGTGTGTGTGTGTGTGTGTGTGTGTGAGTGTGTGTAACTAATTTTTTGTCGTACGATATCTTTAGAACGAATTGACCGATTGGAATAGTTCTAGTAGCGATCGAAAGGGTTCATCGAGACTTAGATCTTATTGGATTCTGGAGTCGATCGGTCGAGTAGTTCCAAAGTTATTCGAAAAATAGAAATTAAAAAAAAAAATTTCAGGTTTTTAGCGCATAACTCCTAAACCGTTCGTGCGATTAGTCTCAAAACTCGAAGAGGTTTAGGTCTTGGATAGCCCTTTCGATTGCAGCAACATTCATCAAAATCGAACGACTAGTTTAAAAGATATTGCACGACAAAAATTTCTTTTTTTGTCGTACGATACCTTTGGAACAAGTTAACCGATTTGAATGATTCTTGCGGCGATCGAAAAGGTATACCAGGACTTAAATTTAATTGAGACTGAACGATATCTTCTGACATCGAATATAACTCCCTGAAACCTAGACATGTTGATACATGACAAAACTCGATTTTTGATTTAACATCAGACGAAAAAAAATGTGTATATGGAAAACTAACTATACTTATAACCTGCTTGAATGTATTATAAACACAATAGTATCAATTTATTGTAACGTATATTTACCATATAGCGGGAAGTTTTAGGGTTGGCCCACAGGTCTACCGGTTTTCTAATTTTTTTAGGTGTGGTGGTGCTGATTCACCTTTAAAACAGACCTACCACGGTTTTTTCGGGTTTTTTCTGAATTTGAAAAAACGGGGTTGTGGCATACAGAGAGCCTGGAATGAGCCTAAAATTCTTGTAGAACCGGTTTTCCGAAAATCATTCTCCCACGTGTTTTTTTAGGTGTGGTGGTGCTGATTTATCTTTAAAACAGCACCACCACGGTTTTTTCGGGTTTTTTTTCAAAGTTGAAAAATCGGGGTTTTGGCATACAGAGAGCCTGGAATGAGCCTAAAATTCTTGTAGAACCGGTTTTCCGAAAATCATTCTCCCACATATTTTTTCGGGTGTGGTAGTGCTGATTTATCTTTAAAACAGCACCACCACGGTTTTTTCGTTTTTTTTTTAAATTTAAAAAATCAGGGTTGTGGCATACAGAGAGCCTGGAATAAGCCTAAAATTCTTGTAGAACCGGTTTTCCGAAAATCATTCTCCCACATATTTTTTCGGGTGTGGTGGTGCTGATTTATCTTTAAAACAGCACCACCGCGGTTTTTTCAGTTTTTTTTTTTAAATTTGAAAAATCGGGGTTGTGGCATACAGAGAGCCTGTAATGAGCCTAAAATTCTTGTAGAACCGGTTTTCCGAAAATCATTCTCCCACATATTTTTTTCGGTGTGGTGGTGCTGATTTAACGTTAAGCCGGCACCACCACGGATTTTTCGGGTTTTTTCAAATGTTGGAAAATCGGGCAGGTGGCATACAAAGAGCCTGAATTGAGCCTAAAATTCTCGTAGAATCGGTTTTCCGAAAATCATTCTCCCACGTATTTTTTCAGGTGTGGTGGTGCTGATTTATCTTCAAAACAGCACCACCACGGTTTTTTCGGGTTTTTTTTAAATTTGAAAAATCGGGGTTGTGGCATACAAAGAGCCTGGAATGAGCCTAAAATTCTTGTGGAACCGGTTTTCCGAAAATCATTCTCTCACATATTTTTTCAGGTGTGTTGGTGCTGATTTATCTTTAAAACAGCACCACCACGGTTTTTTCGGGTTTTTTTTCAAATTTGAAAAATCGGGGTTGTGGCATACAAAGAGCCTGGAATGAGCCTAAAATTCTTGTACAACCGGTTTTCCAAAAATCATTCTTCCACATATTTTTAACTTCCTTCCAAAATTGAAAATTTTCATAAAAGAAGGGAAGTTACTGGTTTCGGTCCGATTTTCGAAAACCGAGTTTTCATCAGATGTCGACGTTTTGAGGTCCTAGGAAGCTATTCCGACTATTTTTGGATGGACGTCCGTATGTGTGTGTGTATGGGTGTGTGTGTGAGTGTGTGTAACTAATTTTTTGTCATACGATATCTCTAGAACGAATTGACCGATTGGAATAGTTCTAGTAGCGATCGAAAGGGTTCATCGAGACTTAGATCTTATTGGATTCTGGAGTCGATCGGTGAGTAGTTCCAAAGTTATTCGAAAAATAAAAATTAAAAAAAAAAATTTTAGGTTTTTAGCGCATAACTCCTAAACCGTTCGTGCGATTAGTCTCAAAACTTAAAGAGGTTTAGGTCTTGGATAGCCCTTTCGATTGCAGCAACATTCATCAAAATCGAACGACTAGTTTAAAAGATATTGCAGGACAAAAATTTCTTTTTTTGTTGTACGATACCTTTGGAACGAGTTAACCGATTTAAATGATTCTTGCGGCGATCGAAAAGGTATACCAGGACTTGAATTTAATTGAGACTGAACGATATCTTCTGACATCGAATATAACTCTCTGAAACCTAGACATGTTGATATATGAAAAAACTCGATTTTTGATTTAACATCAGACGGAAAAAAATTTGTGTATGGAAAACTAACTATACTTACAACCTGCTTGAATGTATTATAAAAACAATGGTATCAATCTATTGTAACGTATATTCAACATATAGCGGGAAGTTTTAGGGTTGGCCCACAGGTCAACCGGTTTCCTAATTTTTTTAGGTGTGGTGGTGCTGATTCATCTTCAAAACAGACCTACCACGGTTTTTTCGGGTTTTTTTTTTAAATTTGAAAAATCGGGGTTGTGGCATACAGAGAGCCTGGAATGAGCCTAAAATTCTTGTAGAACCGGTTTTCCGAAAATCATTCTCCCACATATTTTTTCAGGTGTGGTGGTGCTGATTTATCTTTAAAACAGCACCACCACGGTTTTTTGTTAAATTTGAAAAATCGGGGTTGTGGCATAAAAGAGCCTGGAATGAGCCCAAAATTCTTGTACAACTGGTTCTCCGAAAATCATTCTCCCACATATTTTTTTCGGTGTGGTGGTGCTGATTTAACGTTAAGCCGACACCACCACAGATTTTTCGGGTTTTTTCAAATGTTGGAAAATCTGGCAGGTGGCATTCGAAGAGCCTGGAATAAGCCGAAAATTCTTGTACAACCGTTTTTTCAAAAATCATTCTCCCACCTATTTTTTTTAGGTATGGTGGTGCTGATTCATCTTCAAAACAGACCTACCACGGTTTTTTCGGGTTTTTTTCAGAGTTGAAAAATCGGGGTTGTGGCATACAGAGAGCCTGGAATGAGCCTAAAATTCTTACAGAACCGGTTTTCCGAAAATCATTCTCCCACATATTTTTTCAGGTGTGGTGGTGCTGATTCATCTTTAAAACAGCACCACCACGGTTTTTTCGTTTTTTTTTTTAAATTTGAAAAATCGGGGTTGTTGCATACAGAGAGCCTGGAATGAGCCTAAAATTCTTGTAGAACCGGTTTTCCGAAAATCATTCTCCCACATATTTTTTTCGGTGTGGTGGTGCTGATTTAACGTTAAGCCGGCACCACCACGGATTTTTCGGGTTTTTTCAAATGTTGGAAAATCGGGCAGGTGGCATTCAAAGAGCCTGAATTGAGCCTAAAATTCTCGTAGAATCGGTTTTCCGAAAATCATTCTCCCACGTATTTTTTCAGGTGTGGTGGTGCTGATTTATCTTTAAAACAGCACCACCACGGTTTTTTCGGGTTTTTTTTAAATTTGAAAAATCGGGGTTGTGGCATACAAAGAGCCTGGAATGAGCCTAAAATTCTTGTGGAACCGGTTTTCCGAAAATCATTCTCTCACATATTTTTTCAGGTGTGTTGGTGCTGATTTATCTTTAAAACAGCACCACCACGGTTTTTTCGGGTTTTTTTTCAAATTTGAAAAATCGGGGTTGTGGCATACAAAGAGCCTGGAATGAGCCTAAAATTCTTGTACAACCGGTTTTCCAAAAATCATTCTTCCACATATTTTTCACTTCCTATCAAAATTGAAAATTTTCATAAAAGAAGGGAAGTTACTGGTTTCGGTCCGATTTTCGAAAACCGAGTTTTCATCAGATGTCGACGTTTTGAGGTCCTAGGAAGCTATTCCGACTATTTTTGGATGGACGTCCGTATGTGTGTGTGTATGGGTGTGTGTGTGAGTGTGTGTAACTAATTTTTTGTCATACGATATCTCTAGAACGAATTGACCGATTGGAATAGTTCTAGTAGCGATCGAAAGGGTTCATCGAGACTTAGATCTTATTGGATTCTGGAGTCGATCGGTGAGTAGTTCCAAAGTTATTCGAAAAATAAAAATTAAAAAAAAAAATTTTAGGTTTTTAGCGCATAACTCCTAAACCGTTCGTGCGATTAGTCTCAAAACTTAAAGAGGTTTAGGTCTTGGATAGCCCTTTCGATTGCAGCAACATTCATCAAAATCGAACGACTAGTTTAAAAGATATTGCAGGACAAAAATTTCTTTTTTTGTTGTACGATACCTTTGGAACGAGTTAACCGATTTAAATGATTCTTGCGGCGATCGAAAAGGTATACCAGGACTTGAATTTAATTGAGACTGAACGATATCTTCTGACATCGAATATAACTCTCTGAAACCTAGACATGTTGATATATGAAAAAACTCGATTTTTGATTTAACATCAGACGGAAAAAAATTTGTATATGGAAAACTAACTATACTTACAACCTGCTTGAATGTATTATAAAAACAATGGTATCAATCTATTGTAACGTATATTCAACATATAGCGGGAAGTTTTAGGGTTGGCCCACAGGTCAACCGGTTTCCTAATTTTTTTAGGTGTGGTGGTGCTGATTCATCTTCAAAACAGACCTACCACGGTTTTTTCGGGTTTTTTTTTTAAATTTGAAAAATCGGGGTTGTGGCATACAGAGAGCCTGGAATGAGCCTAAAATTCTTGTAGAACCGGTTTTCCGAAAATCATTCTCCCACATATTTTTTCAGGTGTGGTGGTGCTGATTTATCTTTAAAACAGCACCACCACGGTTTTTTGTTAAATTTGAAAAATCGGGGTTGTGGCATAAAAGAGCCTGGAATGAGCCCAAAATTCTTGTACAACTGGTTCTCCGAAAATCATTCTCCCACATATTTTTTTCGGTGTGGTGGTGCTGATTTAACGTTAAGCCGACACCACCACAGATCTGGCAGGTGGCATTCGAAGAGCCTGGAATAAGCCGAAAATTCTTGTACAACCGTTTTTTCAAAAATCATTCTCCCACATATTTTTTTAGGTATGGTGGTGCTGATTCATCTTTAAAACAGACCTACCACGGTTTTTTCGTGTTTTTTCAAAGTTGAAAAATCGGGGTTGTGGCATACAGAGAGCCTGGTATGAGCCTAAAATTCTTGTAGAACCGGTTTTCCGAAAATCATTCTCCCACATATTTTTTCAGGTGTGGTGGTGCTGATTTATCTTTAAAACAGCACCACCACGGTTTTTTCGGGTTTTTTTTAAATTTGAAAAATCGGGGTTGGGGCATACAAAGAGCCTGGAATGAGCCTAAAATTCTTGTACAACCGGTTTTCCAAAAATCATTCTTCCACATATTTCTAACTTCCCGCTATGAAAATTGAAAATTTTCATAAAAGAAGGGAAGTTACTGGTTTCGGTCCGATTTTCGAAAACCGAGTCTTCATCAGATGTCGACGTTTTGAGGTCCTAGGAAGCTATTCCGACTATTTTTGGATGGACGTCCGTATGTGTGTGTGTGTGTATGTGTGTGTGTGTGTGTGTGTGTGTGTGTGTGAGTGTGTGTAACTAGTTTTTTGTCGTACGATATCTTTAGAACGAATTGACCGATTGGAATAGTTCTTGTAGCGATCGGAAGGGTTTATCGAGACTTAGACCATATTGGATTCTGGAGTCGATCGGTCGAGTAGTTCCAAAGTTATTCGAAAAATAAAAATTAAAAAAAAAAAAAAATTCAGGTTTTTAGCGCATAACTGCTAAACCGTTCGTGCGATTAGTCTCAAAACTTAATCAGGTTTAAGTCTTGGATAGCCCTTTCGATTGCAGCAACATTCATCAAAATCGAACGACTAGTTTAAAAGATATTGCACGACAAAAATTTCTTTTTTTGTCTTACGATACCTTTGGAACGAGTTAACCGATTTGAATGATTCTTGCGGCGATCGAAAAGGTATACCAGGACTTAAATTTAATTGAGACTGAACGATATCTTCTGACATCGAATATAACTCCCTGAAACCTAGACATGTTGATATATGACAAAACTCGATTTTTGATTTAACATCAGACGAAAAAAAATGTGTATATGGAAAACTAACTATACTTATAACCTGCTTGAATGTATTATAAACACAATAGTATCAATTTATTGTAACGTATATTTACCATATAGCGGGAAGTTTTAGGGTTGGCCCACAGGTCTACCGGTTTTCTAATTTTTTTAGGTGTGGTGGTGCTGATTCATCTTTAAAACAGACCTACCACGGTTTTTTCGGGTTTTTTCTGAATTTGAAAAAACGGGGTTGTGGCATACAGAGAGCCTGGAATGAGCCTAAAATTCTTGTAGAATCGGTTTTCCGAAAATCATTCTCCCACGTGTTTTTTTAGGTGTGGTGGTGCTGATTTATCTTTAAAACAGCACCACCACGGTTTTTTCGGGTTTTTTTCAAAGTTGAAAAATCGGGGTTGTGGCATACAGAGAGCCTGGAATGAGCCTAGAATTCTTGTAGAACCGGTTTCCCGAAAATCATTCTCCCACATATTTTTTTAGGTATGGTGGTGCTGATTCATCTTCAAAACAGACCTACCACGGTTTTTTCGGGTTTTTTCTGAATTTGAAAAATCGGGGTTGTGGCATACAGAGAGCCTGGAATGAGCCTAAAATTCTTGTAGAACCGGTTTTCCGAAAATCATTCTCCCACATATTTTTTCTGGTGTGGTGGTGCTGATTTATCTTTAAAACAGCACGACCACGGTTTTTTCGTTTTTTTTTTTAAATTTGAAAAATCGGGGTTGTGGCATACAGAGAGCCTGGAATGAGCCTCAAATTCTTGTAGAACCGGTTTTCCGAAAATCATTCTCCCACATATTTTTTTAGGTATGGTGGTGCTGATTCATCTTTAAAAAGACCTACCACGGTTTTTTCGGGTTTTTTTCAAAGTTGAAAATTCGGGGTTGTGGCATACAGAGAGCCTGGAATGAGCCTCAAATTCTTGTAGAACCGGTTTTCCGAAAATCATTCTCCCACATATTTTTTCAGGTGTGGTGGTGCTGATTTATCTTTAAAACAGCACCACCACGGTTTTTTCGGTTTTTTTTTTTGTATCTGAAAAATCGGAGTTGTGGCATACAGAGAGCCTGGAATGAGCCTAAAATTCTTGTAGAACCGGTTTTCCGAAAATCATTCTCCCACATATTTTTTCAGGTGTGGTGGTGCTGATTTATCTTTAAAACAGCACCACCACGGTTTTTTGTTGAATTTGAAAAATCGGGGTTGTAGCATAAAAGAGCCTGGAATAAGCCTAAAATTCTTGTACAACCGGTTCTCCGAAAATCATTCTCCCACATATTTTTTTCGGTGTGGTGGTGCTGATTTAACGTTAAGCCGACACCACCACAGATTTTTCGGGTTTTTTCAAATGTTGGAAAATCTGGCAGGTGGCATTCGAAGAGCCTGGAATAAGCCGAAAATTCTTGTACAACCGTTTTTTCAAAAATCATTCTCCCACATATTTTTTTAGGTATGGTGGTGCTGATTCATCTTTAAAACAGACCTACCATGGTTTTTTCGGGTTTTTTCAAAGTTGAAAAATCGGGGTTGTGGCATACAGAGAGCCTGGAATGAGCCTAAAATTCTTGTAGAACCGGTTTTCCGAAAATCATTCTCCCACATATTTTTTCAGGTGTGGTGGTGCTGATTTATCTTTAAAACAGCACCACCACGGTTTTTTCGGGTTTTTTTTAAATTTGAAAAATCGGGGTTGGGGCATACAAAGAGCCTGGAATGAGCCTAAAATTCTTGTACAACCGGTTTTCCAAAAATCATTCTTCCACATATTTCTAACTTCCCGCTATGAAAATTGAAAATTTTCATAAAAGAAGGGAAGTTACTGGTTTCGGTCCGATTTTCGAAAACCGAGTCTTCATCAGATGTCGACGTTTTGAGGTCCTAGGAAGCTATTCCGACTATTTTTGGATGGACGTCCGTATGTGTGTGTGTGTGTATGTGTGTGTGTGTGTGTGTGTGTGAGTGTGTGTAACTAGTTTTTTGTCGTACGATATCTTTAGAACGAATTGACCGATTGGAATAGTTCTTGTAGCGATCGGAAGGGTTTATCGAGACTTAGACCATATTGGATTCTGGAGTCGATCGGTCGAGTAGTTCCAAAGTTATTCGAAAAATAAAAATTAAAAAAAAAAAAAAATTCAGGTTTTTAGCGCATAACTGCTAAACCGTTCGTGCGATTAGTCTCAAAACTTAATCAGGTTTAAGTCTTGGATAGCCCTTTCGATTGCAGCAACATTCATCAAAATCGAACGACTAGTTTAAAAGATATTGCACGACAAAAATTTCTTTTTTTGTCTTACGATACCTTTGGAACGAGTTAACCGATTTGAATGATTCTTGCGGCGATCGAAAAGGTATACCAGGACTTAAATTTAATTGAGACTGAACGATATCTTCTGACATCGAATATAACTCCCTGAAACCTAGACATGTTGATATATGACAAAACTCGATTTTTGATTTAACATCAGACGAAAAAAAATGTGTATATGGAAAACTAACTATACTTATAACCTGCTTGAATGTATTATAAACACAATAGTATCAATTTATTGTAACGTATATTTACCATATAGCGGGAAGTTTTAGGGTTGGCCCACAGGTCTACCGGTTTTCTAATTTTTTTAGGTGTGGTGGTGCTGATTCATCTTTAAAACAGACCTACCACGGTTTTTTCGGGTTTTTTCTGAATTTGAAAAAACGGGGTTGTGGCATACAGAGAGCCTGGAATGAGCCTAAAATTCTTGTAGAATCGGTTTTCCGAAAATCATTCTCCCACGTGTTTTTTTAGGTGTGGTGGTGCTGATTTATCTTTAAAACAGCACCACCACGGTTTTTTCGGGTTTTTTTCAAAGTTGAAAAATCGGGGTTGTGGCATACAGAGAGCCTGGAATGAGCCTAGAATTCTTGTAGAACCGGTTTCCCGAAAATCATTCTCCCACATATTTTTTTAGGTATGGTGGTGCTGATTCATCTTCAAAACAGACCTACCACGGTTTTTTCGGGTTTTTTCTGAATTTGAAAAATCGGGGTTGTGGCATACAGAGAGCCTGGAATGAGCCTAAAATTCTTGTAGAACCGGTTTTCCGAAAATCATTCTCCCACATATTTTTTCTGGTGTGGTGGTGCTGATTTATCTTTAAAACAGCACGACCACGGTTTTTTCGTTTTTTTTTTTAAATTTGAAAAATCGGGGTTGTGGCATACAGAGAGCCTGGAATGAGCCTCAAATTCTTGTAGAACCGGTTTTCCGAAAATCATTCTCCCACATATTTTTTTAGGTATGGTGGTGCTGATTCATCTTTAAAAAGACCTACCACGGTTTTTTCGGGTTTTTTTCAAAGTTGAAAATTCGGGGTTGTGGCATACAGAGAGCCTGGAATGAGCCTCAAATTCTTGTAGAACCGGTTTTCCGAAAATCATTCTCCCACATATTTTTTCAGGTGTGGTGGTGCTGATTTATCTTTAAAACAGCACCACCACGGTTTTTTCGGTTTTTTTTTTTGTATCTGAAAAATCGGAGTTGTGGCATACAGAGAGCCTGGAATGAGCCTAAAATTCTTGTAGAACCGGTTTTCCGAAAATCATTCTCCCACATATTTTTTCAGGTGTGGTGGTGCTGATTTATCTTTAAAACAGCACCACCACGGTTTTTTGTTGAATTTGAAAAATCGGGGTTGTAGCATAAAAGAGCCTGGAATAAGCCTAAAATTCTTGTACAACCGGTTCTCCGAAAATCATTCTCCCACATATTTTTTTCGGTGTGGTGGTGCTGATTTAACGTTAAGCCGACACCACCACAGATTTTTCGGGTTTTTTCAAATGTTGGAAAATCTGGCAGGTGGCATTCGAAGAGCCTGGAATAAGCCGAAAATTCTTGTACAACCGTTTTTTCAAAAATCATTCTCCCACATATTTTTTTAGGTATGGTGGTGCTGATTCATCTTTAAAACAGACCTACCATGGTTTTTTCGGGTTTTTTCAAAGTTGAAAAATCGGGGTTGTGGCATACAGAGAGCCTGGAATGAGCCTAAAATTCTTGTAGAACCGGTTTTCCGAAAATCATTCTCCCACATATTTTTTCAGGTGTGGTGGTGCTGATTTATCTTTAAAACAGCACCACCACGGTTTTTTCGGGTTTTTTTTAAATTTGAAAAATCGGGGTTGGGGCATACAAAGAGCCTGGAATGAGCCTAAAATTCTTGTACAACCGGTTTTCCAAAAATCATTCTTCCACATATTTCTAACTTCCCGCTATGAAAATTGAAAATTTTCATAAAAGAAGGGAAGTTACTGGTTTCGGTCCGATTTTCGAAAACCGAGTCTTCATCAGATGTCGACGTTTTGAGGTCCTAGGAAGCTATTCCGACTATTTTTGGATGGACGTCCGTATGTGTGTGTGTGTGTGTATGTGTGTGTGTGTGTGTGTGTGAGTGTGTGTAACTAATTTTTTGTCGTACGATATCTTTAGAACGAATTGACCGATTGGAATAGTTCTTGTAGCGATCGGAAGGGTTTATCGAGACTTAGATCTTATTGGATTCTGGAGTCGATCGGTCGAGTAGTTCCAAAGTTATTCAAAAAATAAAAATTAAAAAAAAAAAAAATTCAGGTTTTTAGCGCATAACTCCTAAACCGTTCGTGCGATTAGTCTCAAAACTTAATCAGGTTTAAGTCTTGGATAGCCCTTTCGATTGCAGCAACATTCATCAAAATCGAACGACTAGTTTAAAAGATATTGCACGACAAAAATTTCTTTTTTTGTCTTACGATACCTTTGGAACGAGTTAACCGATTTGAATGATTCTTGCGCCGATCGAAAAGGTATACCAGGACTTAAATTTAATTGAGACTGAACGATATCTTCTGACATCGAATATAACTCCCTGAAACCTAGACATGTTGATATATGACAAAACTCGATTTTTGATTTAACATCAGACGAAAAAAAATGTGTATATGGAAAACTAACTATACTTATAACCTGCTTGAATGTATTATAAACACAATAGTATCAATTTATTGTAACGTATATTTACCATATAGCGGGAAGTTTTAGGGTTGGCCCACAGGTCTACCGGTTTTCTAATTTTTTTAGGTGTGGTGGTGCTGATTCATCTTTAAAACAGACCTTCCACGGTTTTTTCGGGTTTTTTCTGAATTTGAAAAAACGGGGTTGTGGCATACAGAGAGCCTGGAATGAGCCTAAAATTCTTGTAGAACCGGTTTTCCGAAAATCATTCTCCCACGTGTTTTTTTAGGTGTGGTGGTGCTGATTTATCTTTAAAACAGCACCACCACGGTTTTTTCGGGTTTTTTTCAAAGTTGAAAAATCGGGGTTGTGGCATACAGAGAGCCTGGAATGAGCCTAGAATTCTTGTAGAACCGGTTTCCCGAAAATCATTCTCCCACATATTTTTTTAGGTATGGTGGTGCTGATTCATCTTCAAAACAGACCTACCACGGTTTTTTCGGGTTTTTTCTGAATTTGAAAAAACGGGGTTGTGGCATACAGAGAGCCTGGAATGAGCCTAAAATTCTTGTAGAACCGGTTTTCCGAAAATCATTCTCCCACATATTTTTTCAGGTGTGGTGGTGCTGATTTATCTTTAAAACAGCACCACCACGGTTTTTTCGGTTTTTTTTTTTTGAATTTGAAAAATCGGGGTTGTGGCATACAGAGAGCCTGGAATGAGCCTAAAATTCTTGTAGAACCGGTTTTCCGAAAATCATTCTCCCACATATTTTTTCAGGTGTGGTGGTGCTGATTTATCTTTAAAACAGCACGACCACGGTTTTTTCGGTTTTTTTTTTAAATTTGAAAAATCGGGGTTGTGGCATACAGAGAGCCTGGAATGAGCCTCAAATTCTTGTAGAACCGGTTTTCCGAAAATCATTCTCCCACATATTTTTTCAGGTGTGGTGGTGCTGATTTATCTTTAAAACAGCACCACCACGGTTTTTTCGGTTTTTTTTTTGTATCTGAAAAATCGGAGTTGTGGCATACAGAGAGCCTGGAATGAGCCTAAAATTCTTGTAGAACCGGTTTTCCGAAAATCATTCTCCCACATATTTTTTCAGGTGTGGTGGTGCTGATTTATCTTTAAAACAGCACCACCACGGTTTTTTGTTGAATTTGAAAAATCGGGGTTGTAGCATAAAAGAGCCTGGAATAAGCCTAAAATTCTTGTACAACCGGTTCTCCGAAAATCATTCTCCCACATATTTTTTTCGGTGTGGTGGTGCTGATTTAACGTTAAGCCGACACCACCACAGATTTTTCGGGTTTTTTCAAATGTTGGAAAATCTGGCAGGTGGCATTCGAAGAGCCTGGAATAGGCCGAAAATTCTTGTACAACCGTTTTTTCAAAAATCATTCTCCCACATATTTTTTTAGGTATGGTGGTGCTGATTCATCTTTAAAACAGACCTACCATGGTTTTTTCGGGTTTTTTCAAAGTTGAAAAATCGGGGTTGTGGCATACAGAGAGCCTGGAATGAGCCTAAAATTCTTGTAGAACCGGTTTTCCGAAAATCATTCTCCCACATATTTTTTCAGGTGTGGTGGTGCTGATTTATCTTTAAAACAGCACCACCACGGTTTTTTCGGGTTTTTTTTAAATTTGAAAAATCGGGGTTGGGGCATACAAAGAGCCTGGAATGAGCCTAAAATTCTTGTACAACCGGTTTTCCAAAAATCATTCTTCCACATATTTCTAACTTCCCGCTATGAAAATTGAAAATTTTCATAAAAGAAGGGAAGTTACTGGTTTCGGTCCGATTTTCGAAAACCGAGTCTTCATCAGATGTCGACGTTTTGAGGTCCTAGGAAGCTATTCCGACTATTTTTGGATGGACGTCCGTATGTGTGTGTGTGTGTGTGTGTATGTGTGTGTGTGTGTGTGTGTGAGTGTGTGTAACTAATTTTTTGTCGTACGATATCTTTAGAACGAATTGACCGATTGGAATAGTTCTTGTAGCGATCGGAAGGGTTTATCGAGACTTAGATCTTATTGGATTCTGGAGTCGATCGGTCGAGTAGTTCCAAAGTTATTCGAAAAATAAAAATTAAAAAAAAAAAAAATTCAGGTTTTTAGCGCATAACTCCTAAACCGTTCGTGCGATTAGTCTCAAAACTTAATCAGGTTTAAGTCTTGGATAGCCCTTCCGATTGCAGCAACATTCATCAAAATCGAACGACTAGTTTAAAAGATATTGCACGACAAAAATTTCTTTTTTTGTCTTACGATACCTTTGGAACGAGTTAACCGATTTGAATGATTCTTGCGCCGATCGAAAAGGTATACCAGGACTTAAATTTAATTGAGACTGAACGATATGTTCTGACATCGAATATAACTCCCTGAAACCTAGACATGTTGATATATGACAAAACTCGATTTTTGATTTAACATCAGACGAAAAAAAATGTGTATATGGAAAACTAACTATACTTATAACCTGCTTGAATGTATTATAAACACAATAGTATCAATTTATTGTAACGTATATTTACCATATAGCGGGAAGTTTTAGGGTTGGCCCACAGGTCTACCGGTTTTCTAATTTTTTTAGGTGTGGTGGTGCTGATTCATCTTTGAAACAGACCTACCACGGTTTTTTCGGGTTTTTTCTGAATTTGAAAAAACGGGGTTGTGGCATACAGAGAGCCTGGAATGAGCCTAAAATTCTTGTAGAACCGGTTTTCCGAAAATCATTCTCCCACGTGTTTTTTTAGGTGTGGTGGTGCTGATTTATCTTTAAAACAGCACCACCACGGTTTTTTCGGGTTTTTTTCAAAGTTGAAAAATCGGGGTTGTGGCATACAGAGAGCCTGGAATGAGCCTAGAATTCTTGTAGAACCGGTTTCCCGAAAATCATTCTCCCACATATTTTTTTAGGTATGGTGGTGCTGATTCATCTTCAAAACAGACCTACCACGGTTTTTTCGGGTTTTTTCTGAATTTGAAAAAACGGGGTTGTGGCATACAGAGAGCCTGGAATGAGCCTAAAATTCTTGTAGAACCGGTTTTCCGAAAATCATTCTCCCACGTGTTTTTTTAGGTGTGGTGGTGCTGATTTATCTTTAAAACAGCACCACCACGGTTTTTTCGTTTTTTTTTTTAAATTTGAAAAATTGGGGTTGTGGCATACAGAGAGCCTGGAATGAGCCTAAAATTCTTGTAGAACCGGTTTTCCGAAAATCATTCTCCCACATATTTTTTCAGGTGTGGTGGTGCTGATTTATCTTTAAAACAGCACCACCACGGTTTTTTCGGTTTTTTTTTTTAAATTTGAAAAATCGGGGTTGTGGCATACAGAGAGCCTGGAATGAGCCTAAAATTCTTGTAGAACCGGTTTTCCGAAAATCATTCTCCCACATATTTTTTTCGGTGTGGTGGTGCTGATTTAACGTTAAGCCGGCACCACCACAGATTTTTCGGGTTTTTTGAAATGTTTGAAAATCGGGCAGGTGGCATTCAAAGAGCCTGAATTGAGCCTAAAATTCTCGTAGAATCGGTTTTCCGAAAATCATTTTCCTACATATTTTTTTCGGTGTGGTGGTGCTGATTTAACGTTAAGCCAGCACCACCACGGGTTTTTTGGGTTTTTTCAAAGGCTGAAAATTCGGGGTTGTGGCATTTAATTAGCCTGAAATGAGCCCTCAATTATGGCATGGTTCGTTTTTCGATTTTTGTTGTGGTGGTGCCAGCTTAACAGAGGTGATACCTAACATCAATGTGTTTTGATCTTCGGTGAAATTCTGGATTTTTCGATAAACGGATTGCGCTTTGATTTTCTAAGTACATTACAGGCTTATTACTAGGATTTCCAGCGATCTCCTTGCAAAGACGTTGTAACCAAATGAGTTCCTTAATTGCTTGCGCTGCCGCTATATATTCAGCTTCAGTCGTAGATAAGGCAACTACTTTCTGCCTTTGTGAGTTCCACGCTATTACATTTTTATCTAATGCGAATAGATAGCCAGTCGTGGATTTTCTAGTACCTGAATCTCCTGCATAATCTGCATTGCTGAAACCTGTTAGTTTTAACTTATTTGTGCTGTATATTTCAATCCATAATCCACAGTCCCTTTCAAATATTTCAGGATTCTCTTCACTGCGTTCCAATGAATTTTATCAGGATTATTCAAAAATTGACTTACGTTACTCAGTACAAAAGCTAGATCAGGACGCGTTTCGACTGCTAAATACATAATACTACCTACTGCCTCTCTATATGGTACATTTGTGGCGGTTTGTACATCTTCTCTGTGAGCTCGGACACACAATTCGTGATTCTTATCCGCTGGGATTGCCACAGGGTTCGCTTCTGTCATATTAAATCTTTGGAGTATTTTCCTAGTGTAGCCTGCTTGATGCGTAATAATGCTTCCATCAGCCTGTACGTCTATCTGAAATCCTAAAAATAAGGTTAAATTGTTCTTGGTTATTTCAAATTCCGTACGTAACACGCTTAACAATTTCTCGGCTACAGCTTCAGTTGATGCTGCAATCAATCCATCGTCAATATAGATTGCAAGTATTAGAAATTCGTCTGTTGCTGAGTTGACGAAAACGCATGGGTCCGACGTAGTTGGAGACAGATTATTTCTTTGTAGAAAACTCGTGAATCTTTCGTTCCAACAACGAGATGCTTGTTTTAGGCCATATAAGCCCTTTTTGAGTTTACAAATTCGGTCAGTACCATCTTGATCTCCTTCTGGTTGCTGCATATAAATATCTTCGGTCAGTTTACCGTTTAAGAATGCAGTCTTCACATCAAACTGTCGCAGCTTCAATCCTCTTGATGCAGCTAGTGCTAGAATGACTCGAATGCAGTCGAATTTGACTACAGGGCTGAAGGTTTCTCCGTAGTCAAAACCATATCTCTGCGTATATCCTTTTGCAACCAGCCTTGCTTTATGTCTCTTAACGCTTCCATCTGCTTGAGTCTTAATTTTGTAGACCCATCGATTCTCAATTATCTTTTGCTGATTTTCTGGTTGTATCAGTACCCAGGTTTCGTTTTTCTTCAACGAGGCCATCTCTTCATCCATAGCTCGGATCTATTTGGCTGCATCCGGTCCTGTAGCAGCTTCATTGAACGTCCTCGGTTCTTGTCGAATTGACAAGAAGATCGAATCGGGATCTAGGTATTCATCGTACCTGCTGGGTCTTCGAAGATTCTGTCTCTCTCTTAGTTGACGCTCAGGTTGTTCAACCTCCTCTTCAACACTTGATTGCTCCCATGGATCATCGAAAACGACATCATCCGATCGTTCATCCTCATCTGGGTCTGTAGAAAGTGAAACATGTTGCTTTTCTGGCTCATCGCCTTCATTTAACTGCTCCGGATCGTCCCGTTCTAGAGCATTCGGAGTATGAATGTAGGTCTCTTCTGGTTCTCGTTCTTCATGTTCTGTTTTATTTTTCTCTGGATGCTCGCTAAACACAATGTCTCTTGCATATTCAACTTTATCTTTCAATGGAAACCAAACTCTGAAACCTTTTACTTCTTTACCGTAGCCAACAAAAATGCCTTCTTCAGCTCTACTATCTAGTTTCTTTCTTTTCTGTGTTGGTACGTGCACAAATGCCTTTGCTCCAAAAACTAATTTTTCAAAATGAGGTGTCTTTTTATACCACAGTTCGTAGGGCGTTTTCCCAGGCACGCTGCTTTTTCCAGTTCTGTTAAGCACGAAAACTGCTAGATTTACGGCTTCGGCCCACAGCTTCTTGGGCAGATTTCTACTGTGCAACATGGCTCGTGCAGATTCCATAATTGTCCTATTTTCTCTCTCTGCAAAACCATTTTGCTCCGGCGTGTAAGCAACAGTCCTCTGATGCTTGATTCCTAGACTGGAGAGGATTTCTCGATTCCGTTGATTTACAAACTCTAACCCATTGTCAGTCCTGAGGGTTCTTATTTGATTGCCAGATTGATTTTTCACCAATCTCAGAAAGTCCTGTAGACAACGAGCAACTTCGTCCTTGCCCGCAACAAAATAGACACTTCTGTAACGAGAATAATCATCCTTAAACAATACAAAATATCGTGACCCTTTTATTGATAGCTCTTCCATCTGCATGGATTAGCTCGCCTGGTGAGGATGTTCTGTTCTAATTATCACTACGTTTTGGAAAAACTTTTCTGTGCAATTTACCTTTTATGCAGCCCTCACACAGAAAATCTTTCTCAACGTTGACTTTGATACCTCGGCTTTTCAGAAATTTCTGCACGTAGGCCTGATTTTGATCCGCTAACCTCTCATGCCATGTCCTGAATTCTTCTTGTGCTGCAATCCCTGCAACACCATCGGTAGTCCGCGTGTTTTTCTTCTCTGGCGGCTTCTTGACCTTGATTTGTATCTCGCACAGTTTGTGTCTGCGAATGCCAATTATTTCTGTTTTCTTATCCCGTACAAATCTGCAACCTTCTGCATCTGAAATTTGTCTCATCCCTTTATCGAGTGCAGCTCCGGCTGAAAATAGATTAAACTGCAAATTTGGCACTAATAACACATTTGCAAGATACTTGGGGTTCCATTCTTTGCCATCGTAGGCCAAGACATTAATAGTTCCTTTTCCAACGGCATATATTGGTTCACCATTTCCCAACCTGATAGGTGTGGGCTCCGGAAAAGCTTGATACTCATCGAACCAACTCTTCTGATTACTCATATGGTCTGTGGCACCAGAATCTACATACCAGATGTCTCTGTCTGTTGCATTTGCCTGCAAAAGCGTTACCGCTTGTCCAATCAGTGCTTCGCCTCTTGATTCAATCTTGTTTGATTCCAATCTACTATTTGCTTTCTTCAACTTATAACAGTCTTGCTTCCAGTGACCGGGCTTCTTACAATAATTACAAATACCTGGCTTGCGATTCGTCGACGATTGTTCGTGGTCCCTTTTTTGCTGATTGTTTTTACCACCTTGTCACTTCATCGTCAAAAGAGCTTCATTTTCTTCTTGAACTTGTCCCTGAACTCTTATTTCTTCAGCCAGCAGTCTTCCTGTCAGATTTCCCAAGGCACGCTGATCCTCATTCGTTGATGCCCACGCAGTTACAAAGTGGTTATAACTTGGTGGAAGTGTCATCAGAATTTTCGTTATAATCATAGAATCTGATACTTGCTCACCAAGCGTACGTAGTCTGTGTGCTAAGTCTTCCATCTTCGCAATGTGGGAGGCCATGCTATCTGAGGTGTCCTTCGTTAAATGAAACCATTTTTGCTGAAGCATGTGTACTGCAGTTTGCGACTTCTTTTCGTAAACATGATGCAATTTATCCCACATACTCTTTGCGTTGTTGCAATTCATTAGATGCAGGAGCTGAGTATCTTCAACACTAGTTGCTATTATCTTCTGCGCAGCAAGATCGCCCTTGATCCATCTCGATTGCTCGGCAGCATTTTCCGCTGTCGGTTCCAAAAATTCACCAATGACTATTTTGTATGAATTCTGTGCTTTCAATAAGACAGTGATTTGAAATTTCAATGTTGATCAATTTTCTGAACCTTTCAGTTTTGTCACTTTTATCAGTCCTTCGCCTTCCATGCTGGCTTTCTACTCTTGCACTCGCGGCTGGATAACCTCAAAAATTACCGGCGTTTTCGGACACGACTTTTGACAATCAACTACTCAATAACCCGAAAAATATTATTATTACCCGCGAGCCTGGGCCCATAACCTGTTAGAGGTATTCGGGTTATTGAAAATAAGACCAGGATTGTTTAAAGAACAAATGATAACAATTCGGTTTATTAGCTCATACTTATACAAAGAAAAAGTGTAATTGCCGTTAGGGCCTTTTTGAATCAAGAAGAAGTAAGGGTAACGATAAAGTGTAGCCAACCTAGAAAAAGCGGGTATAGGTGAGCTTCATTACCAACGGTATAACCACTGAACTATAGACTACCTGGAATGAGAACTACGTGTATTGAAAACCGGGCCGCCCGCTGAAAAGAGATAGTTGAAAAAATGGGATGCTGTTTCACTCTTATTCACGCGTCTTACGGAGATATAGTCGCGTGTACCAGAGTTTGACACATCTATAGTCGGCTCGGAAAGAGTTCCTTGATTCCTTCTTTCAGTTCCAATGTCTCGACGCCTGAATATAGGTTATGCTTGTATTATATGATCAACAAATACATTATCACTACAAATTTAAAATAAAAAATGAAGTGCAATAAAAAAACTTTCATGATTATTTTCATAAATCATCTTGCAGGTTTTATTGTTATAGCTGCATCATGTACATATTTAGGAATTAAAAATAGTGACATAGTTATTTAAATTCATTTTCAGTATAGATATATTACAATTTCAATTATCTTTTGTTGGTCTTACACCCCCGATGCCTCAATTTCTTGACAATCCGTTATTTCTTACCATTTCCAAAAAGTGAAAAATCTTGTCAGTCCCACGAATATCGCGTTATCCAAAGATAGGGTTATGATAATATCAAAGTAAATCTAAAATATGAAAATTTTAATTAATATTGTTTGCATTAAAAGTAAAATTAAAATGAGTAGGTAACAATGCATTTTAATACAAATTGTTAATTATAAAAGAACATAAACCATGCCTTCAAACCATTTATTCTGTCAAAAAATATAAAAAATACAAAAGTAACAAACAACATGCACAGTAATTATACATTTGCAAATAGTATAGTCTTGTGTAATTTTTGTCTAAGAGTCGCTCGATCGCCTAAATACCTTTCTGTAGCTTTCTTAGTATGTGTAAGGATTCTTATATTTGCATAAATATTTGTTATTTCCTTGAGAATTTGGATTTCATGTATTTCTTGCAATCCGTTATTTTCAAACACCGGATGCGGTGGTGTGAACATGGAAACAATTGTATTACTGTATTTCTCAAGGACTGTTGAACATATATTCCTTTTAAAATGGTCCTTATTCATATATCCACAATGAATTTCCGCTCGGAAAGCTTTTTCAGCACATTTAATGATTTCGAATACTGATTTAGATAGAAAACACAATTTTCCTCTATTCACAAATGCACTAAAACTACAATATTTATTCACATCAACAGTATATTGATGATCATCATTCGGTTTTTCTTTGAGTAAAAAATCCTCACAATATGAACACGATAATTTTGCCAAGATTTTGTTAACTACAATTCCAGAAATGTAGTATAATACATTTTCTTGTAAAGGAGTCAAAGACGTGCTGTCTATGCATGCGAGCAATCTTTTCAAGTTTTCATCATCGTTATCTAACTGTTGATTAGATTTATCTACGAAAGATCGTTTTGAGCTACGAAATTCAAAGACCGATAGTGATTCCGAAGAATCGTTTAAACAATTGCTATTCACACTAGCCGTAACACTGTTTCGGAAAAGCATTTTTCTCAATGCCCACATAAATCGGAGACAGTTCGGATTATCGTTCCATCCTCCACGAGATCGAACACACGAGAAAAATAACTCTAGATGATCTTGAGAACATTTATAGGTCAACAGGTACTTTAAAGGAGTATCGAGTTTGGTTAGAAGATCAATTGCCAAGTTAAGGAAACTATGAGTGTTGTTTAAAAACGCGAGAGCGAATGTTTTTCTTCCATGTTGTAAGATACTGACATTGTTAACTTTCAGACTCATAATGTAGTCTCTTGTTTTCAAAAAGAATTCTTTTGTTGATTCGATATTGTGCAGGAATATGGGAGATTTGAATCCTTTTCCGAAGGAGCTTCGACTATCCATGATGTCAAATAGCTTATCGAATATTCTCAAAAATTCTACCGTAGCTTCACTCTTTGCAAAACGGGAGTTACCACTGAGTCGCAAAAAATCGAGTGCATCCGCAACAGAATTACTAATAACTTGAGCAGCTAAACGAACATTCATTTTTTTGTTAAAGAAATTCACATGCGCAGAAGTTAGTCGATTAGCCAGTTTGATGTCCTCCGCCTCTTGAAGATCATGCAACATTTTTATAAAATGATAAGATATATCGCCCTTCGGCGATGTAATAATTACTTCAGCAAATGCATTACGGCATAGTTTTATTATATGACAGGCATCTAATATCCAATGAACTTGACTATCCGCAGTAGGATGCTTGAAAGAGGTGACCATATTTTTCGAGAAAATATTGCAGCCTAATAAAGTTAGTCTTTAAATTAGTAGCGCAATAATCGCATGTTATGGAGCGTACGGTAATGCCGATGTCTTGTAATGTAATTAAAGCGTGATTGATGATTTGACTCTGAATATCTGCTATAAGCTTGTTCACGAAAAAAAAGCAATGGGAATCTTGAACTTTTTCGTGTACGATAAAATTTGTAAACCAGAGCTTCCTTTGCTAATTCTTCGGAATCTGTATGAAAAATACCACCATAATCAACATATCCGCGGTGCTTGTCATGTTTTTTGTCATAAACAATTTGGCTATGAATAGCCATCGAGTCGAAAATCAAAGCAACGTTTTTTAAATCGGCATTTGTTTTTACTTCTTCTTTAAGATACGAGATTACTTCACTCATGAAACCTGGTTCGCAATTGTAATTGTTCAGCCATTTTCGCAACATGGAACTGTGAGGCAAATTTAACTTGGTTCGGATAAAGTCATATGCTTTTGGTGAATAGAAGTACAATGTTAGGGCAAAACTTTTAATATCATCACTGTACCGTTTCCCAGTAGGAGCGGTAGAGACATTTTTTACCTCGTTTTCTAATATATCGAATGAAAAACTACTGAAACGACTCTTCAACACATCTTCTATCACATCTGTACATTTACCATTGTTTTTCAAGTGCCGAAGCAAATCACTCATAGTTTTTATTCGAATGTCTCGTCGCTGCAACCTCTTTTGGAGAACTCGTATTTTCTTCCTTAATTGTACGACTTCATCAGATGGTGACAAATACTGTTGCAATGTTTGAACGCCAACTTTCTGTTTTCCTTCAAGACTGACAGTAGGTGTCGGCTGTGAAAATAAATTATAAATTTTATATGACATGCATGATACATTAGTAGCAATTTTCAGGATATGTATCGAAGATCGAAAAATCAGTAAGAAATGTCAGGTAGGTTGAATTCGGGTTTGATAAATTAAAGTCTGAAAACATGACATACTTGTTGTAACGTTTCAGACTGTAATGAATCATAATTTGATGTTCCTTCCTGGTCAAGCTCCATTTCATCAAGAGAAGCGGAATGTATTGATTCTACAATCTGAAAAAAAAAAAAAAATGTAAATTAATAATTGTTTCCAAATTGAAACAAAAATAGGCATACACCTTACTGACACATCTTCATTAAGAATGTCAAACTTACCATTTGATCATCTGTATTATCACTGTTCGTTGGAAGTTTCACCTAAATTGATTTCCAATGGCGCATTATGATTGTTTCCAATAAAATTTAGAAATATATGCATTATCTAGATATTCACATACCACATCTATCGGAGTAGTTATCGTTGAACTCAAATCATATTCAAACAATGGAGGTACTGCATTTCTCTTTAAACGGTTTGTGAAATTTGGAGTTGACACAGATTGGAATGAATCAACAGTAAAGTGTTTGCTACAAATTTTACTAAATTTTGTTATATTTTTCACGGAATCCGGAGGCATAGCCGACACAAACGCTGTGAATAATTCAGGATCCTTTGGGAAGCTGCACAAAATTAAGATTTTATAATTATAGGAATCAAAAATCACAGATTTCTATAAAATCTGTGTCAAAAATGCTTTGGATCACACAAAAAATTCAGTTATTTCACTTTCATTCTACACTTACCCGTGAAAAGAAATATCCCCATTTTTTATCCACACGCTTTTACAATTTTTAACGCAGCACGATTGAACCATATTTTTAGTTAACATATATTAGTTTTACGCATTTCAATGTTAAGTCATCCGTAGTCTATAGTTCAGTGTTCAGTGGTGGTGCCGATACTACGTAAGATTTGAGGTTAGTCAGCCGTCAGTCACTATACCTAAATTTACTACAGGATAGTACAGGTAGAAAAGGATAGGGATCCCAATTTTTCAACTATCTCTCTCGGCCCGGTTTCGCCCTATCTTTACCCATGGTAGTTCTCATTCCAGGTAGTCTATAGTTCAGTGGGTATAACTTATCACTATAATAGCTTATATCTACTAACTTAGCGGCGGGCCTTTTGAATTTACTTAGGTGATCATTGTTATTTATTTCTAACAGTTTGCATTCAAGAAAACCAAGTTGACCTTCATATCATTTCGGCACCTCCACTTACAAAAAAACCAATAGCACCAATATCTGTCCCCTTTGGAACCCAACAGATTTTATTTGAAACGATTTTCTCTGCAACCGTTACTTTTCGAAATATTTAACCGTACTGTTTCAGATGGGATACCCTGTATATCTGAACAAACCTAGGTAAACAGTTCTTCCTTAACCACGCGATTGTACATACATCTTAACAACATTTGCTGACCGTAAGCCACTACCGTAATATCTTTAATATTGGTTATCTTCTAAAGTAATAATACCGGGGGAGTAAAATTTAGGATGAACATTCCATGAATGACGTACTCCAAGATCATCATGATGAGAAATTATTTCGAACCCCAAAAAATGCCGGGTGTTTGAAGTGACATGGAATGTCCCATATACCTATATTATGTATTATTATATTAATACTATTATATAATCATACGGACTGTGTAATTATTTTTCAGTTTTCAGCTTACTCCTCTGACCGACAGTACATTTCAGGGCACCACTAGGTCGTCCATTCATTTTTATTGGCTCTGGTAATATAATGGAATTCTCTAAGATCGAAAGCTTTGATAGTTCTCGATAGATCGAGACCATCTGGAGCTGATTGATCTAATGTTAATCTGTCAGTAAGTTTGTGAACACCTAATTCAATAATACTTCTCCACGAATTTTCTATCTCCTTTAGAAGGTCCAGTCTGCGTTGGAAAGTTTCACCCGTAGACATGCTGCAAAGACGAAGCAAAGTACTTGTAGTATATAGATTCTACGAGTTTTCTTCGTTGATTGACTGTCGTTGGTCTTCGTGTCACCACCATAAAAGTATTGACTTCTGTCGAAATGGGTAGGTCTTGTTCACTTTGAACTTTCAGAACGGGTTGATGTTTTACATTGTAAGCTCTGGTCCATCGTGTTGCACATAATTTTTCTTCGAATAAATTTGATGGGAAAAATTGACGTGCTGCAGAAATGTGCCTACATGGTAGTTCTAATGACTTCCAGTGGTCGCATTGACAGGTATTTGTGGTGACGTTTAGTTGTTCATGCCCGGAATTGATTTTACACTCCAATGTTTTATGGTTGGGGTTCGAAATTTTAATTGGAGTACATCTGTTCAACTCACGCAAAACTTCTTGGAAAGGTTCATCTGTTAAATATTGAAGATACATGTTTTCAACGCTATCTTCTGAGAATGATGTCACTGGTGCTTTTTAAATGTTCGTGATCAATTTGTGTTTTAGATTTAAATTTCGGTTATCATACCATTTGAAGAAATATTTGTCAAAATCAGTCAGGGTGCTATGCAGTGGAATAACAGATTTTACTTTGTTATTTATAGATTCGACCCGATTGTCGGTATAGTTTCCATAATTACCATGAACATTCATGCTATACAAAGTCCATTCGTTACGGTTATTGTGCCAGTTTTTATCAAAATAAGTCTTTACTTTTCTTGGAACTTGTTTAGAGAATTGATCATATAATTCATCATACTCTTTCTCAGAATGACTCTTAGCCATTTTATCCAACAGTTGTAAGAATAGATTCCGTTCGGCAGTGGTGATATTCATACCAGACTTCGTTATTATTCTCCCAAACGTCTTCAGTGTGTGAAATAGACACAAAAAAAGCAGAGCATTCGGAAAAGTCTTTAGAAGGCATCTTCTCTCTGTCATGTCCTTATCCGTCATGATACACTTTATTTTGTCACAAGCTTTGTTGTGGTCTTCACTGAAACATCTAAAAAGTCCATCCAATGTGTGGGCACATTCATTTGCTAAAATACCGATTCCAACAACTTGAGTGTACTTATTGGAGTCTTCAATCGCCATAATCATGGTAATAAAGCCTCTTTTAAGAAAATTGTAAGTGCCATCTACGAACAACATGGTTGGCCACCCCGACATGGCTTGACGCATCTCAGGTGTAGAGAAGTATAGGCCTTGGAACATTTTTTGTTTAATGCTGTTTGATTCTACATCTTCCAATATAATTGAACTTCTTGCATCTGAAAAGAGATATAGTAGAATATGCACAAACTACGTATGTAGATCATGGTTGGGATACTTCTACCTGAAATCAATTGCAGTAGGCAAAAACAAATTCTTTTGAATAAAATTAAATATAATGGAAACTTGAGATTTAATCTTTTCAGGATCTAATCTGAGTTCAGATCCTTATCCATATTGTTTATGGTTGTTTCGCATCCGTCAAATACATTATACTACCTTTTACAAAATCTGCCTATACATAGATAGCCCTTCAACTTCCCGTTCTCACGCTAATTTGAGCTTAAAAAAATCGTCATCATAAATTTTGCAAATCTGACTTCAGATTCGTGATCAGCGCCCCAAACAACCTTGTGGTACCAGTTTTCATTCAAATCCATTCATCCATTGTCAAGACATCATGATTTTTATTTTATTTTTCAGAATTTTGTTATTTAAATGAATCGAAAAAAAAATCTGACTTTAGGTTCGTAATCAGCGCTCCAAAAAACCCTGTGGTACCAATTTTCATTTGAATCCATTCATCCATTCTCAAGATATCATGATTCTTATTTTATTTTTCAGAATTTTGTTTTTTAAATAATTCGAAAACCACTAAACCGATCGAAACCAAAATCTAATCAGTTCTAAGTTTCGAAGAGGCGCGTCGATTGAGAGTAAGTTGATCAAAATCTGACCAATCGTTCTCGAGATATCGTCGGCCAAAAAAATTGATCACATACATACATACATACATACATACATACACACACACAGACGTCCATCTGGAAATGATCGGAGATGATTCTCTGAACTTCAAAACGTGCAGATCTAGTGAAAACTCAACTTTTCATTTTCGGGGTCAATACAATAACTTCCTCTTTTCTCTGATATCAGAGAAACGGGAAGTTAAAAAATTGGTCTTATAGTCTCAAAAGTTAATCTTAGGTATGAAAAAAATCCTTCCAAAAAATCAGCTTAATATCTCAATTCTACCAAGAGCTCATCGAGAATCCATTTTTCCATTGATTCAACATGTGATTTTTTATTTTTTTTTTCGTTTTCTCGAATAAACGTATTGAGAAATGTTTTTTTCAAATTTCAAAATACATATCTTTATAGAAATTAAATTCTCTACAAAAAAGCTCTGAAATGTTTTCTTCGTCAGTTCAACAAATGAAAAGTTATAAAGCCTTAAACATGCATTGTTCATAACCACGCATACATTGAGTTTTCTTACTCACTCGTAGTGTTTAAGGCTTCGTAACTTTTCATTCGTTGAATTTACGAAGAAAACACATCAGAGCTTTTTTGTAGAGAATTTAATTTCCTACAAAAAAATGTATCTCAAAATTTGGAAAAAATATTTCTCAATACTTTTATTCGAGAAAAACAAAAAAATCACATGTTAAATCAATGGGACACTGGATTCTCGATGAGCTCTTAGCAAGATCGAGATATCGAGCTGATTTTTTGGCAGGATTTTTTTTTATATCTAAAAGTAACTTCTGAGATTATGAGACTTTTGGTGGTATATGCTACAGTTCAAAATACGTACTTAGTGCTCCTCTGTCCTATTGCTTCCGAATCTCTTCCTTGACCAAATTGACAACAAAATCGAACACGAAAATATAGCAAATCTTCTTCAGCGGAATGATTGGCCTTTGAGCTGGATAATGTCAAACTTGACGACGTTGTCAAAACTTGCCTTTCATTTTCCTGATATTGTTTCAGAACATCATGGAATTAAATTATGCGAGCGAAACCATACTTTCTGTGAAAATATTAACGATATTTTAAAGTTATGGCTTGTAGTCTGCATCGTGTCTAATGCTTTGCACAATACGAACTGGATCCATTTATTCGTTTTTGAAATATCGTACCTGCTAGGTTTTTTTTTTTACATTTTTTCAACTTCCGTTATTGGTTTCGGTCCGATTTTCGAAAACCGAGTTTTCATCAGATGTCGACGTTTTGAGGTCCTAGGAAGCTATTCCGACTATTTTTGGATGGACGTCCGTGTGTGCGTGTGTGTGTGTGTAAACAAAATTTTTGTCGTACGATATTTTTAGAACGAATTGATCGATTGGAATGGTTCTTGTAGCGATCGAAAGGGTTTATCAAGACTTAGATCTGATTAGATTTTGGAGTCAATCGGTCGAGTAGTTCCAAAGTTATTCGAAAAATAAAAATTAAAAAAAAAAAAATTTCATGTTCTTAGCGCATATCTCCTAAACTGTTCGTGCGATGAGTGTCCAAACTTAATCAGATTTAAGTCTTGGATAGCCTGTTACACGCCGATAAAACATAATAACGTTTGCCCGTCTGGAGGAGAAAAGTAACTCTGAGGTCGGGTAACTCCGGGCCAACCCGAAGTTAGCCGAGCGTAAGCCCAGCGCTCAACTCAGTGGAGTAGAGCCGAGTAGGCCCGAGCGCTGGGTGGCATCGGGGCTCAGCCGAGTACGGCCGAGCGAGGTCCGGAGCGCCGACCGCAGAGCGAGCCCCACCACCTCCAGGCGGGCCAATCAGAGCGCTCTAGCATAGCTTAGCATAGTATAAAAGTAGGAGCGTAAGAGCCGGAGAGCTCGATGAGTGACGATTTTCAGTCAGATTGCTAGAGACTTTATTGAATCTCATTGAGACAGACATTGAGAGACAGATTCTACGTTTGGAGGAGTGAGTAGCTAGCATTTTATCAATTGACAAGATTGAGAGTCCATTGCTGAACTCAGGTCCTCCACGAGCAAAAATGTCGAAAACCAAACGAAAAATAAAAGACGATGCGCATGAGCAAGCAGCAACAACAACAAAAAAACGCCCATAACCCCAAACACCCAAGAAGTCCCGGAAACATCAAACGGATCCGAGATGCTCCTAGAATCCGAAGATGACGAGGACTCAAATGATGAACACATGCCAGATGCTGTACAGATTACTAACAAAACTGAAATAGCACCTATTATTATCCAAAATAACAAAATCAACACCGAAGGGAAAAACAAACTACACCATTTTATACTCACAAACTGTAAGGGAACAACTATCAAATTCTCATACAACACAATCACCATTTATCCTAAAACAAAAGAAGACACAACCAATATTAAAACAAAACTCGAAAATAAACAAATCGAATACCACACATATGCCACCCCGGACCAAAAAGAAAAGAAATACGTTATCAAAAGCCTTACTCCCCTGGAAGAAACCATGATAGCAGAAGATCTCACAAAAGCAGGATTTAAACCCATTAAAATCAGGAAAATGAAGCCAGGGAAAAATAGTAACCCAGAAAGACCTCTATACTTCGCTTCGTTCCACCCAAATATTGACGCTAAACAACTCAGACAAATCAAACACATATGCGCCATTAAAATAACATGGGATAAATATAAAAACCCCCAAAAAATAACTCAATGCTACAGGTGCCAAGGAACTTCCTTCTGCCATAATGAACCAAGATGCGTCAAATGCATCAAAAACCATCTCACAAAGGACTGCGATAAGAAACCTGAAGACGAGCCACAGTGCACAAACTGCAAGCTGAATCACCCAGCCAATTCCCCAACATGCGAAGTGTACAAACAACATATCGCCAAAATCGAAGAACAACGAGCCAGGCAGGCCCGGGATAAACAACAAGCCCAGACCACCCAGCAGCAGACATCACTGGAAACAACGAATGAGCAGGTGTTCCCACACCTTCCAATCCATCGAGCAGGCACCACGAGCACCCAACCGCAAGTAGGCCCAGAGAATCAACCTCCGCCCCAACTCTTAAATCCTAAGGTACACCACAATACATTAACACACTCCTACTCAAATATTTGCTCTAAAAATACCCAACCACATCCTGACAATTCTTTTGCCAGCATATGCAATGAAATTCAAAAACTTCGTACACTTTGTGACATCGACAAAATGTTCAACATGTTCAAAGAACTAAACCAAAACTTACAAGCGTGCAAAGACCACATATCAAAATGCCAGGTATTTTACAATATAGTACTAAAGTATGTATAGCACACAAACTAAAAATAATAACTTACTACTTATGCATTGGAACGCCAATGGAATCAAATCCAATCTAACAGAAGTTAGGGACCTTATACTAAACCACTCCATAGATATTCTCTTAATAAGCGAAACAAAACTCAAGGAAAAAACAAAATGCAAAATTGCCGGGTTCAAAAGCTACCGTAAAGATAGGCCGGGAAATATCGCAGCAGGTGGATTAGCCATCTTCGTCAAAAACAACATAGATTGCTCCGAAATTACGTGGAACACCAACACCATAGAAGCCCATGGCATTAAATTAGGAAACAATATAGTAGTAGCAGCAATGTATGCCCCCCCAAAAAACAAAATCGAGCCCGCAGACCTCAATAAAATATTTAATTCTGCCCACTCCGTTATAGCCATAGGAGACTATAACGCAAAACATACAACCTGGCATTGTAAAACAGCAAATCAAAACGGTAAAATACTGTACAACTGCACAAACATATCACAAATATCAATAATAGCACCGGACACATACACATTGTACCCTTATAACCACTTAGCCCAACCCAGCATAACTGACTTTGCACTAACAAAAAACATGAACAAAATAACAATACAAACCTTGAACGAACTAGACTCCGACCACCTACCAATCAAAATCAAACTAAACGAAACGCCACACCACATAACAGATAAAAAATTTCTAAACTACCAAAAAGTTGACTGGGAAAAATTCTCCGAACACATAAACACAAATATCAACATGGAGACCAAATTAAGGACCAAAAGAGAAATAGATGAAAGTGTTAACAAACTAACAGACCTCATCAGAGTAGCAATGCAACAAAACATACCATACACAAACACCCACGACAATAACCGACCGCTACCTAACGAAATTAAAACACTCATAAAAGAAAGAAACAAAGCCCGCAGAAACTACCAAAAAAACTACGACAACGAATACAGACTCAAACGAAACTTACTAGCCACGAGAATCAAACAAATGATCAAAGACCATAAAAACCAGACATGGGAAGCAAAACTTCAAAGCCTAAAAATCCAAGACAATTCAATTTGGAAAATGGCAAAAACCTTTTCACGTTTCACGAAAAATCACAGATAGCACTATTCGCCGATGACACGGCGATATATTCCAGCTCATGGAGCAAAATATTAGCACAAAACAACATAAAAACACACGCCAACCTAATCATAAAACATTTCCAAAAATGGAAAATCAAAAGAAACGAAGCAAAAACCGAATTGGTAATATTCACCAAAAAGAAAACATACTTACCACCATTCCATATCAACCACACCATAATTAAGCTTAAAAAGACCGCCAAATATTTGGGCGTAACACTAGATGATAAACTTACCTTTACTCTCCATGTAAATACCATAAAAAACAAAGTACAAATCATAAAAAGCATGCTACACTACCTGATTAGCTATAAGAGTACGCTATCTATCAAAAATAAGTTACTATTATACAACGTGATAATAAAGCCAGTGATACTATATGCAGCCCCAATATGGAGCAATACCTATAAGACAAATATTAAACAATTACAAGCATTACAAAATAAGATTCTAAGATCAATAACAAAAGCAGAAAGATACACCACAAATGCCGACATTCAAACGCAAACGAACACCAAAGATATCACACAAGAAATATATAATAAAACAGAAAAATTCTTTAACATACAAATCAAAAAAATAGATATATTAAAAAATATAGCTACGATAAACGAAGGAAACACCCCCTTCAAAATAAAACGTAAACTACCACACCATATCCTGATGTAACGCGAAAGCTTTAAAAATGTAAATACATGTAAATAGAACCTAGCATTAAGTAAAACCTAGTAGTAAGAAAAAACAGAAATGACAAGGATTTTTTTCAAATTTTCACCTAGCATAACTATAGCTAACCATAATAAAACCTGCAAAATACTAACAAAACAACAATAAAACCAGCTAATAAAATTCATCAGAATAGGAATAGCTAATAAATAAACAAACTATGTATCAACTACCTGTATAATATATACTTACCCATGAATAAAGATATTTCAAAAATCAAAAAATCAAAAAATCCGGAGAGCTCATTCATTAGCGAGCAGCCTCCTGTACCAACCAAATAAAAGAAGAAGCTACCCACAAAACGGATGCAGAGGAAATTATTTCACCTTTCCAACCCACCAGCCCTTTTCAGGGCTAATCCCGCAAAGCTCTAGCCACCGCCAGGCAGCATCCTCTGGTCGGACCCGAGCATACTTTTATCGGAGCTACTACTTCGTCTAGAAGACCGGGCCAAGCTTCAACTCGCCAGGGAATACGCAGCCAGCGAGACTCGACGGCTCTTGGCACTCCCTGGACCACCGACGATACCCCGAGCTTCGACACGGCGCAAATCTCGCCCTCCACCGCCTCTAATTATTAAGGGCATACGTCGGCAAGAGCCGATCCAACTAAGGGATTGGTCCTCTTCCCAGGCCACAACTGTACCACCACCCACAACACCCCTAGCCCATCCTGTCCTACCCAAAACTACCTACCCAGAAATATCCTTTCCCGGACGAACGACTACTCGGCCAGCTCGACCGGCGACGCAGACCAAGTCGACGGGGTTCTTGGGGACCGCTCCTCGGGCCCGCATCATCGCCGACATCAGGTACCCGGCAGAGATCCCCCTGATCCCTAGGCCTCCACCACCTAGACAGGCCGTCCTCCTGAGATCTCCACCGCCACTCCGACGGTGCCGAGGGAAGACCGTCATACCAAGGGGGGGCGCCAAATAAACGACCACTCACCAGACACTTACCCATTTCTCTCCTCGACGTTCCCAACCTCCGTTCCCTAACATTTTGGCGGCCCAGAACGTGGGGCTCGAGAAATTAGATCGAAGCTGGACAGCATCGACGAACTCACAAGTAGCTGATGCCAAACGAGCAAGCCGGCACCGGAAAATCGCTCCGTATCAGAGGATTACCCGCACAAACGCCCTTACTTCTGGGAGTAAAAAAACACCCAGTGGCGCCCACACCCCACAGAGAAGCACTCGAAGACACGATGCCAAACAACGAAGAGGCCGGACAAGGCGACCAGCCAGATAACCCACTTCCAGCCGCTTTTAGAGACTGGGAAACACTAGCTCAAACACTCCGCAACGTCTTGCCACCGCTTCCGGAGTTCCGAGGAAAAGACCACGAAGACCCACAGAAATTCCTAGAAAAAGGAGAAGAATACTGCACGGCTTTAAGAATACCCCAAGGACAATACCTACGCACTATAACCAAGGGGCTAAAAGACGAAGCCGAAAAATGGTGGAACTGCTACAAAGATTTAGACTGGGAATGTAGGAAGTTCTCAGAGATTTTCCTGAATCGCGACAATAGCCAGGCAGTACAATCCAAATTACACGCCCAGCTCTTTTCACAGCGACAAGGGGAAAAGGAACCAGTCGGAGTCTTTCTACAACAAAAATACCAACTATACCAGAGGATACGCAAAGATGAACCAGAGGGAACCAAAGTAGCTGTCTTACTGGAACTACTACGTCCCTCGTTACGGATTGCTATTCGCCCAAACAAACCACGAGATTTTACAGAATTGCTAACGCACGCACTAGAGGCCGAATACGACGAGGATCCAAAAAACGGAAAGAACAAGAAGGAAGACCCCAAACCAGACAAGGCCAGCAAGAATGCAGCCACGGGAACAACCGGGTCCCTACCGAAATGCTGGCATTGCCCCGAAAGGCACTTCCACAAAGACTGCCCGGTACTGGCAAACCGACAGTCGGAAAACTGGCGAGCAGCGACAGACGAGCCCGAGCCTGCCGCTCGCCAACACTACACACAGCTACCACGGGCCAACCAAACCTGCCACGAATACGCCTCATTCTCAGCGGGCAGCAAGTTAACGCAACCCTCGACACAGCAGCCACCGAAAACTTTATAAACTCAAGACTACTGTATAGGGAGGACCAACGAAGAAAAGGGCCACCCCAAGCCAACCTCGCAGCTAACGGGACTACGATGAGACTCAACGGCACTACCATCCTGAATCTAGAAGTCGAAGGACTCCAAACCTCGGTAGACACACTCATAGCCCCAGACCTTCGCGAAGACATCCTCCTTGGACTACCTTGGCTGAAACAGGAAAAGGCCATTATCGACTTGAGCCACGGACGCGTCCACCTGGGACAGGACGAACGAGTCACCACGAGACTAGTCAACCAACAGCCTGGGTCACCCTCAAGAACGCCCCAGGACCCCATAATTTTGAAACATGAATTTCCAGAAGAATACCGGGAGAAGTTCGAACATCTTATCGAACGATTCCGAAAGGTGTTCAAACCCACCGGAAGACTACCAAGGACAAAGACAATCAAACACACCATACGAGTAACAAGCCAACAGCCTTTTCGGCTACCCCCGTATCGGTACTCAGACAAAAAAAAAGAAATCATCAGGACTCAGGTCCAAGAGATGCTCACGGAAGGAATCATCGAGCCCTGCAGCTCCCCATATAGCTCGCCCGTCGTAATCGTTGAGAAGAAGAACGGCAAACCACGATTTTGTGTCGACTACCGACGACTCAATTCCATTACCGAAGACACCGCTCAGCCAATGCCCCTGACCCAAGAGACCCTGAAGGAGATCGCGGACGCCACGATCTTCACGACACTAGATTTGAAAAGTGGATATTGGCAGATCCCCATGGAAGCGACGTCCAAAAGGTACACGGCCTTTTCCACCCCCGAAGGAGGAACTTATCAGTTCACCGTAATGCCATTCGGGGCCAAAAACGCACCGAACACCTTTCAGCGGCTGATGAGCCAAGAAGTGCTCGTCGGCTACCTAAATATCTTTTGCCGTGGTTACCTGGATGACATAATCATATACTCTCAAAACTGGGAAGAGCACCTACAACACATAGCCCTAGTACTGGAAAGACTAGAAATACACGGCCTAACCTGCGCTACGGAAAAATGCCGGTTCGGCACCCGAAAACTCGACTACCTAGGACACGTCGTCACCGCTGAAGGCAACGAGGCCCAACCCGAGCATGTACGAGCCGTTACCGAAGCGGAGAATCCCACAAACAGGCGACAGCTCAGGGAACTCCTAGGAATCTGCAACTGGCTTCGGGAATACATCCCTAACTTCGCCATAATTACCGCTCCACTCACAGACCTACTCATCGAAAAGAAAGCCTATGGGTGGGGCGCCCAAGCCAACCAAGCACTGCACAGACTAAAAGAAGAATTCAGAAAACCGCTAAAATTAAATCGCCCACACCGAGACTGGCCATATGTACTACAGACCGACGCAAGTGGGATAGGCATGGGGGCCGTCTTGTCCCAGACACAGCCTGACGGAGGAAGAAGTATCATCAGTTACGCCAGCGCAAAGTTCAACCCGGTTGAGGCCAATTACCACAGCAACGAACAAGAATGTCTAGCCATCATCTGGGCCATAAAACGCTACCGGCCTTTCCTGGAGGACAGACATTTTACCTTACGCACAGATAACAAGGCGCTAACCTGGCTGAACCAGATGAAGGACGCCAGGACCAAACTCACCCGATGGGCAATCCTACTACAGGAATTCAATTTCAAGATAGAACATTGCCCAGGGAAACAGAATGAGCTGCCTGACGCACTCTCAAGAAAACCCACTCCAGAAGAATCAACACGAGAATCTGACGACCCAGACCGAGTCGTCCCACCGGAAGGTTCCGGAAACACACGAACAAGGGCGAGCACCCCCACCATACCTACGGTATACCATACCCCCACTACCAAGGAACTACCAAGGGGTATAAAGCAGGCACAGCAAGCAGACCCAGTCATTAGACAACTAGCAGCCAGATGGAGCAGGCTCAAGGAGAGCAACCACCGCACCGCCGCCGAGGAGACTTTCTTGAAGCAATACCGATTGAAGGAGCAAATGGAGAGACGAATCGGTCTGGACGGGCCATGGAGAATATTAGTACCAAAGAGCTACATCCCCGAGATACTGCGCGAATATCACGACGACGAGTTCGCCGGTCACCCTGGAACAGACGAGACCACCCGAGCAATCCAAGGTTACTTCACTTGGGACGGACTCCGCCAGCAAGTCCGAACCCATGTACAGCAGTGCCACTTGTGTACTTGCACTAAAGCCAACACACAAGCCACCAAACAGCCTCTAAGACCTCACCAGCCCAAAGAACCATGGGACACGGTCGCCATGGACATAATGGGACCTTATCCTCGCACCGGTAAAGGAAAAAGATTCATCTTCGTAATAACGAATCTATTCTCGAGATGGGTTGAAGCCTACGCCACCGGGAACTCCGAAGCCAGCACCCTCATACGAATCCTAGAGGACGAAGTATTTCCCCGCTGGGGCTACCCCAGGGCCATACTCACAGACAACGGCCCGCAGTTCACCGCAAAGAAGTGGGCGGACCAATGGAAAACCCAGCGCTGGACCACCGCTACGTACCACCCTCAAGCAAATCCCACTGAAAGACGGAACCAAGAAATTAAGAAGGGACTCAGAATACACCTACGAGGTGACAAACACACAAACTGGGATCGGCAACTACCAAAGATCCTATTCAATCTCCGCTCAAGAACGAACGCCGCTACCGGCTTTACCCCGAGTCAGGCCTTGACCGGCCGAATCACACGCAGACCAGGAGAATGGGCATACCCGTGTCCTACGGCCACAAACGAAGACCCCGACGAACGCAATCGGCAAATACGAAGGAAACAAGAAGCCTATCAGCAAAGGTACAGCAGCCCAGGGACCGACGAACCCAGATATAAACCAGGTGACGCGGTATACTTAAAAAGCCATCACTTATCAAAGGCTTTCGACCGATACCATGCCGGATTTGACTCCCCCTGGGAAGGACCATACAGAATCCAGGCATGTCAAGGAGGAGAGATCTACTTCGTGCAGACTGGAAACCGCATAACCAAAATCCACGGCTCCCAGATAAAAAGCATTAAAGGGACTACCACCACGCTGTCCGAGCAGGGCAGAACCCAGGGCGAGAGTCCTACCACCACGCTGTCCGAGCAGGGCAGAACCCAGGGCGAGAGTCCTACCACCACGCTGTCCGAGCAGAGCAGAACCCAGGGCGAGAGTCCTACCATCACGCTGTCCGAGCAGGGCAGAACCCAGGGCGAGAGTCCTACCACCACGCTGTCCGAGCAGGGCAGAACCCAGGGCGAGAGTCCCACCACCACACCGAGGCGTACGACTTCGGCAGCCAGTCATGGGTACCTACTTCGTCCACGAACCTCCCGCAAAACAGCGAGATAAAGAAGAAATATACAATCCCTCCCCGTGCAATTTATAAGACACCGAAATCAGTATTTAAGAGAAAACTAGTCGATGAACGTATTATAATTTTACTTATTCAGAACCTCACCATAGTATTTAAGAACTAGTCGATAAACGTATTATAATTCACTCATTCAGAACCTTACCATAGTATTTAAGAGAAAACTAGTCGATAAATGCATTATAATTTTACTTATTCAGAACCTTACCATAGTATTTAAGAGACATTATATAGAATAATTATTACGTATTCAAGAAACATTAAATAACATAATCTTAAACCGATCCATGACTTTAGTATAGAAAATAAAAAAAAAAAAAAAAAAAAGATGAATATAAAGCACACATATTTAGACGTGCAAACGTCTTGAAGAGGTGGCGGATTTGTTACACGCCGATAAAACATAATAACGTTTGCCCGTCTGGATGAGAAAAGTAACTCTGTGGTCGGGTAACTCCGGGCCAACCCGAAGTTAGCCGAGCGTAAGCCCAGCGCTCAACTCAGTGGAGTAGAGCCGAGTAGGGCCGAGCGCTGGGTGGCATTGGGGCTCGGCTGAGTACGGCCGAGCGAGGTCCGGAGCGCCGACCGCCGAGCGAGCCCCACCACCTCCAGGCGGGCCAATCAGAGCGCTCTAGCATAGCTTAGCATAGTATAAAAGTAGGAGCGTAAGAGCCGGAGAGCTCATTCATTAGCGAGCAGCCTCCTGTTCCAACCAAATAAAAGAAGAAGCTACCCACAAAACGGATGCAGAGGAAATTATTTCACCTTTCCAACCCACCAGCCCTTTTCAGGGCTAATCCCGCAAAGCTCTAGCCACCGCCAGGCAGCATCCTCTGGTCGGACCCGAGCATACTTTTATCGGAGCTACTACTTCGTCTAGAAGACCGGGCCAAGTTTCAACTCGCCAGGGAATACGCAGCCAGCGAGACTCGACGGCTCTTGGCACTCCCTGGACCACCGACGATACCCCGAGCTTCGACACGGCGCAAATCTCGCCCTCCACCGCCTCTAATTATTAAGGGCATACGTCGGCAAGAGCCGATCCAACTAAGGGATTGGTCCTCTTCCCAGGCCACACCTGTACCACCACCCACAACACCCCTAGCCCATCCTGTCCTACCCAAAACTACCTACCCAGAAATATCCTTCCCCGGACGAACGACTACTCGGCCAGCTCGACCGGCGACGCAGACCAAGTCGACGGGGTTCTTGGGGACCGCTCCTCGGGCCCGCATCATCGCCGACATCAGGTACCCGGCAGAGATCCCCCCGATCCCTAGGCCTCCACCACCTAGACAGGCGTCTTCCTGAGATCTCCACCGCCACTCCGACGGTGCCGAGGGAAGACCGTCATACCAAGGGGGGGGCGCCAAATAAACGACCACTCACCAGACACTTACCCATTTCTCTTCTCGACGTTCCCAACCTCCGTTACCTAACAAGCCCTTTCGATTGCCGCAAGATTCATCAGAATCGAACGATTAGTTCAAAAGATGTTGCACGTCAAAAATTTCTTTTTGTTGAGGTTTTGTGGATGAAGGATGGGATTCAGCTACTAAGACAATAACCAAGTTTGTTACATGAGAATTATAAGAGTTTTATTTGTTTGACTACTGTGCAGGGCATAAAGATAAAGAGAGTAAGCGTAGGAATACCTTCAACATAAAAAAAATTACTAGCAGTAGTGTTAAGTAGTTCGTGCATAGAATAGAATACAATCAGTCGATAAAACAGAACGGCTTCTTACTCGAAGAGTAAAGACCGGGAATTGACTCTACACATACTCGATACTTTCAACACTTTTTTTGTCGTATGATACCTTTGGAACGAATTAACCAATTTGAATGATTCTTGCAGCGATCGAAAAGGTATACCAGGACTTGAATATAATTGAGACTGAACGATATCTTTTGACATTAAATATAACTCCCCAAAACCTATAAATGTTGACATTTGAAAAAACTCGATTTTTGATTCAAAATCATACGAGAAAAAATTTATATACGGAAAACTAACTATACTTATAACCTTTCTCAATGTATTATAAACACAATAGTATCAATTTGTTGTAACGTATTTAACACATAGCGGGAAGTTTTAGGGTTGGCCCACAGGTCAACCGGTTTCCTGATTTTTTTTTTTTTCGTTTTTCAGTTCGAGTTACATTTTACGAATAGAAAAAGTCTCGCAAAACGGCAAATTTTCAGCTTAACTCCAAGTGGTCTCTCATAAATTTTTTTAACTAATATTTCATCTATATTCGAACCCTACAAATTATTTCGCTTCGTCTAAATAAACATATTTTAACTATCGCAATGGCACGATAAACAATTTGTGCCGACTGTGCTTCCGTGTTTGATTGTCATTAGGGCTGAGTAGGAAAAATATAATTGTAGCGTTCATTCGTTGAACTCGTGAATGAGCGAGTGACGGTTAGACAGCTCGAGAAAAGTTCAGATTTAAAACGCTTAGAAGTAAAGCTTTTTCGCTTCTTGGTTTTCTCGGGATATTTATTTTCTAGTTTTCCATGGGAATCGCAGTACTAATCAAAATAATCATGTATTAATAATAATTAGAAAAAGCAAACAAAACTGTAGGTTTCATTTGATAAAATATTGATAAAATTAATGATGAACTACTTGAAGTCGAACTGAAAATTCGAACCTTTGCTAGAATGTTTCTATTCATGGAATCTAACTTTCAAGCAAGTAATATCCATTAAAAAAAACATGGATGAAAACACAATACCACGCACCGTGCAAGTATGTGCGATTTTATAATGACGACGACGGCGACGACGACGACGACGACGAATAATGGACTTCCAGTGGTGACAAGACGTGAGCAAGACGCGTCGAGTGAGCGTGCCAACAGTGATAAGTTAAAACATAAAAGACAGGAAAGAACAAGGTGGGAAAGTGCAGGGCAGAGAAGAGTGAGAAAGACAGTGAAGGGACAGAAAAAAACAAAAAGGGAGAGGAGCAGGAAAAGGTAGGAAAGGGAAAAAAAGGAGGGAAGGAAAGAGGTTAGAAAATAAGGCGCGAAAAGGAACGGCTCAGGAGAGGCGGGAGGGGATAGAATAGAAAGGGGAGAAAGTTCGGCGGGTAGGCATACATGGCAGAACAAGACGGAGGAACGCTAGAGGCGGGCGTGAGGGTAACGGGCGCGTTGGATTACCGACGCAAGGTAACGGAGATGATGATAACGTTAGACGGTAGAGAAGAACCGGAGAAAAGCAACCGGGAGAGTAGCGACACAGAGGGAGAGGAGGAGAGCACAGGTTATCACACGCCGGTCAGCGAGGAGTTAGGAGAAGTACCGAGGAGAGGTAAGCCAACAAACGCGGTGAGTCTACAGAGGTGGGCAAGAGAGAGCGAGCAGCCTGGGCTCGCTAGACGGGATGATAGACAGGCAGAAGAGATAGATAGATAGATAACAAAATTTATTATGCCATAACCACTACGGGCCGAAAGGCAACAATTGATACACATTATACAGAAAAGAAAGTTAACTGTAAAGAAAATTATAGTAAAAATATGACAAAAGAATAAAAATACAACAACAGAAACACAGAGAATAGAGAGTACAATAAGGGATTAGCAATCCGTACTTAGTAATAATGATAACGTAAAACTAGCACACTCGACTAGGGCCCAGTAGGAGACGAGCCCCATCTAACCGAAAACAGATTCACATATAGATTTCCGGTGAACGAAATTATTAATCTAAATTTAAATAAAATAAAAGTCAAATCAGTCCGCTCGATCGCTATCGTTCAGGCATGCGCACAATAACAATTTTAAAGAATTGGTACATTCACGCATGGACTAAGAAGCATGACTTAACTTAAATAATTGAATAGATAAATAGACCTAGATAAATAAATAAACAAGTATATAAGTAGACGCGATTAAATAAACATAAATAAATAAATAACTAGACATAAATAAGTAGACCCATACGTAGACCTATAGGCATCCAACGCCCAGATTCAGCCTGACGCCTCAATAATTATAGTTTCGACACAGGCGAGCAGGCGGGGCGATTAACAGGGGCCGATGACAAGTGAGCAAATAGCCTGATCTTAAAGACGTCAAGGGAAGACGAGGCCCTGATCGATAAGGGAAGACCATGCCATAGGTAAATGGCTGTAAGGGCGAATGAATTGCGGTAAGCGGCAGCCCTGTGAATCGGGATACGGAACTCCTCTACCTGGCCAGAGTCCATACGTCTGATTGAGCGGCGAACAGTGGCATCAACCTCAACAAATAAGTCGCGGAGGTATGTGGGAGACGTGTTAGCAAGAACCTGATACAGGCGTCGCTCAGTAACCGATAACCACTTTAGCTGTGCACGATAGGGAGTGATGTGCACATTCACCATATTATACAAGAAATACATGCATTAGATGGTGATCAAGAAACAGAAAATATAAAATAAAAGATAGTATAAACAAAAGTAAGACAGATCATAAGACTAACTTAAATAACTTCAACTAGTCTAATGAAAGGAAGCTCGAGAAAGCTCCGTGTCGAACAGATACTGCCGAAGGGAGTGTCGAAAGCTAGGATGCGAACGGGTTTGGCGAAGGGCAAGAGGAAGCGAATGCCACAGATAAAGAGCCGAGACCGCAAAAGACCTTCGATAAGCCTCAGTACAGAAGCGCGGAATAAGAAAATCGCCCCTATCCCGTCGAGACGGTGCAGCGGAGGAAGACTCCGGACGCGCGAGAAAAAGAGCCCGCAGGTAGTCAGGGGTCCCGGAGCGAATGGTAATAAAAAACAGGGAGCAAAGAAAAAAGATCCTGCGATCCCGCGCACACAACCACCCCAACTCACGACGAAAGGGTGTAATGTGCTCGTCCCTGGCCACCCCACACAAAGCGGACACAGTAATTAAGAAGGCGCTGCAGACGGATATTTAGCACCCCAGGAATATCGTTATAAACCACAGAGCAGTAATCAAGCAGTGGGAAGACGAGTGCAGTTACTAAGCGTACGCGCAGAGGCCTGGAGAGCAGTCGCCGCGAGATGGAGAGATGGCGGAGGGCGCAGTGCACCTGACTGGATACGGCATCCACCTGCGGGACCCACGATAGCGAGTTGTCGATAAGAAGTCCCAGATTACGGACAGACTGTGACCAGGGGATAAGCGTGCCATTCAAAGTGACCTGAGGGAGATCCATGGGTTGAGCCTGGTAACGAAAGGCAGACTACCGAGAAAAATAGACTGGGTCTTGGTGGGGTTAAGGCGCAGCGAATTTACGCACGACCAATTATGTACAGCCGCCACATCATCATTCAGCCGCCGTATAGCTTCGTGAAGTTCATCAATAGTGCAATGCAGATCAATTTGCAAATCATCCGCATAGAGCACGTGCTGGGTATGAGAGAGAACATGACGGAGATCATTGATGAAGACGACGAACAGCAGTGGACCTAGTACAGAGCCCTGCGGGACCCCCTGCTCAAGTGCAGCCCAGGTGGATAGCTCACCGGAGGACCCAACAACAGCCTGTGACCGCCCCTGGAGATAGCTAGAAATCCAAGTTAAGGCATGCTGCGAGAAACCGAGAGCAAGAAGCTTGGAGAGGAGGACAGAATGAGGAATTGAGTCAAAGGCCTTGGTAAAATCAAAGAGGACCAACAGCGTGACCAGACGATTGTCAATGGCGCGGCGTACATCTTCAGTTAGCAGAAGAAGAGCGGTCTGTGTATTACGGCCCCAGCGGAAACCAGATTGACGAGGATCAAGCAAAGACTGACTTTCGAGGAAAGTCATGATCTGGACCAGCACGATACGATCAAGCACCTTGGACAACAGACATAAATTCGCAATAGGGCGCATCTGCTGGAGTGAAGACGGAGACTTAACCTTAGCCAGCGGAATAACCTTGGCCTTTTTCCAGGCCTCTGGGAACACCGCAGAACTAAGCGAATGGTTGAATAGTTGCAACAATAGAGGAAAGATAGCCGGAAGGGCATCCTTTATATTGCGTAGAGACAAGTCATCCACACCACGAGATTGCGACGAAAAATGCGATATCGCATCAGAGAGCGCTTTCGGGGAGATGTCAATAAAATAAAACAATGAGTCATTGTACACCGGCGGAGGAAGAGCTGAAAAAAATTCCGCAACTTCCAGGGCAGCACCCGGACGATGAGAAACGGCAGCAAAGTGAGCATTTAATTCCTCAGCCGAAAATCCTGCGCAGTCGGTCTTTTGCGAGGATGCAAGTCCGAGGGATCTCAGCTCCCTCCAGAGGTCACGAGCGGAGGATAAACCGGAGAGCCTGTCAGCGTAGAAAAGAGAGCGCGCCTCCGAGATACGCTTACGTAGTGAGTCCCGAGCGTTACGGAAAGCAAGAAGAGCCGTAGGAGTGCGCGTACGCTTGTAACGACGATATAGAGCGTTTCGAGCGCGTTCTTGAGCGGAGAGGTCCGGCGTGATCCACGGCGGAGCGGCCTGCTTAGGAGAAAATGAGCGGTACGGAGCAAGTGCATCAAGCGCCTCAGTGAGGTTACCTTGCAGGCAGTGTAAAAGGTCATCCACCGAAGAAGGTGAAAGAAACGGATCCCATTTGGCAGCGTCCAGGGTTCGAGTGAAGTCGTCGGCAGTAAAGGCACGATACGAGCGAGCGGAGATGAGCCTAGACTCACAGGGTGCAGGCCAGGCGAGGCACACAAAGATAAGATTGTGGCCGGCAATGAACGGGGTCTCCGATTGCCCATAACTAATAATAAAATCGCGATCAGTGACTAGACAGAGGTCAAGCAGAGAGTCCGCCGCGATCGAGTGGTAAGTAGGCGCGAATGGTACAATATAGAGCGCGCGAGTCAGACAGAAGGAGCGGACATTTTCGGCCTCATACGAGTTCGCCAGTTGGTTGGCATTGAGATCACCCAGCACTATGGAGAAAGTGTAGTCACCCATGAAGCGGTCGAAATCGGCACCAAATGATGCCAGATTAGCTGTCTTCGGGGGACGATAAACTACAGCCACAAGAAATGGGGGGATGGTGGGCGACTTGATTTCCACAAGAAGATACTCCGGAACTCCAGAGTATGGAGGCGGAGAGGCAGTAAGAACTCTAGAACGGAGAGAGTTATGGACATACAAGGCGACACCACCACCCAACTTGCCACAGCGGTCATTCCGAAGAACGGAAAACCCAGACAAGGAGACCGAAGAATCCAGGATTTCGGAGTGGAGCCAGGACTCACTGACCGCAATAAGATGATAAGAGGAGGCGACAAAGTGAAAGCGCAGGTAGTCGAAATGGCCGCGGATGGAATTAGCGTTGATGTGGCAAATATTTAGCGAGGAGCGTGAAGGACCAGACGAGAGAGATTGCGGGCCCGAGGGAGGGCGTCATTGCTGAACGAGAGAAGGCGGCAAAGTCGAGCTAGACTCCGAGGATGAGGCAACGGAAGAAGCAGGGTGCTGGACGACAGCGACCCCCGGAACAAACGGCGGGCCAGCTCGGGACTGCGTAGCTGGAGCACCGCGACCACGACCACGACCACGACCGTGACCAGAGCCAGAACCACGACCGACACCGCGCGCGTGAGTAGACGCAGAACCAGAAACACCGGGTTGCTGTGATGGATCCGGACCCACATCTGAGGGAGAAGCAGGAGGAGACTCAGCCTCGAAAGCTTCGAGTTCCTCGATCGAACGAATGCGGCGAGTGGGCTCACCATCCCGGAGTTTGATTAGCACGACACCATTACTGTGCCAAACATATTTATAGCCCCTGGCTCTAGCGGCAGTTTTTGTGGCCACGAGTAGTTTGTGCACCCCCCCAGGAAGAGCCTCATTTACGTTGACGACGAAAGTAGGGCCAGCTGGCTGGGGGTCAAAATTGGAGGTGCGAAGAATACCCTTGGTCTTCTTGGCGGCCAAAAAACGGAGACATAGATCGCGCGAGCGAAGCCTAACAATGACAGGCAGTGGGATGTCCTTCCGCCTAGCCTTGGAGCGGGATACCAAGAAACGCGAGGATAAAACATCTCCATCCACGAGAGCAACTCCAAGGGCAGCCGTGACTTGAGAAACGGCATCAGAGGTGGAAGCCGACGAGGCACAGGGGACTCCGGAGATGATTAGCTCGGATCCACAGAGCAGAGCGGAGGCCCGCCGCAATTCCTGTTCCCCAGCTACTCCGGAACGATGAAGTGTATCAACGGACGACCGCAGCTGTGCCAATTCCTCAGATAGAGCAACGTTCTTACGCTCTAGGTTAACGATGCGAGCGGAATTGTCGTCCATTTGAGCCTGCATGGCGGGCAAACTACCCAGGCGATTATCGATGTCATCAAATCGAGTCCCAAGTTCATCGAATCTACGATCAATTCGACGCATCATTTCCTCAAAGAAGTCGGCCGAGGGAGCAACAGCAGGGGTCGTCGATGACGAGCTGGCAGGCAGCTCAAGAGTCGGTGGTTGAGATGACGGCAGGGGTAGAGTGCCAGCATGGAGATACTGCAGCGAGGTGTCACGGCAGCAGCGGAAAGAGCCAGTAGCAGATGCTTTCTTCTTTAGGCAACTGGGGTGGTAGTAAGAGTTGCATTCGGCACAGTGAACAGCATCCACAACCGTTCTGTTACAGCCAGAGCAGGATCGAGGTGGCCCCATACTTCATAAGTTACCCACAGATCAAGACAATCGATGAGTTACCAGCAGTCCGAGGAAGATCAGGTCAATAAATTACCGACAGCGACCTGGAAAGGTACTAGAGGCAGTCAGAAGGTGGCGCCACCGTCGCAGAGAATATGCGAGGATCAACACAGGTGATCGATCGATGAGCAGCAGGACGACGGTCACGTGGTGAGAGATAGAGGCATGCGCATACCAGAGTCGGTGACAGGTGCAGGTTGTGGCGCCCACACGGAGAGAAAAATCTAGGGTTTCATCCAAGAGAATTCATTGGATTCACGCGCGACTATTTGTCATGTGAACCGCGCAGGCCTCTCATGCTCTATTCCCTAGGACCTCACGGGTTTAATGCACGACAAGCCCTGTTGCCGTCAATGCACCAGCGCACATGCGAAGATCCCAAGAATCAGTTGGATTCATAGCAATGCTCGCCTTGCGTTAAAACCGTGAAGTTATCCGAGAAATATTTCCAAGAGAACCCACGGACTTTTTCCGTGAGGCTCCTTGCGATTGTGTTTTGAGCCACGCCTCCTATGCGCTGTCGACGTGCGTTGTAACCGACCCGCGCCGATATACAAGTCAATTGCAAGAAATCTCACGGAAAAAATCCGTGGGCTCTCTTGGAAATATCCCTCGGCCAACTTCACGATTACACTGCATGGCGGCGCTTGCTATATGCCCAAGTGACTTTAGGGATTTTTCCATATGCGCCGCGCTTATTGTCCGTAGCGTCGTTGCTTGCGTTAAACGGAAGTAGTCATGCAAATATTCTAAGAAAAATGCTTGCTATTAAAGCGTGACTAATGCTCACGCGGTAATTGCTAGTTTTTTCTCTCCGTGCAGCGAAGCCAGAGAAATTCCCGAAAAACACAGCCAGAAAAAGCCAAAGAAGTGCAGAGGGATAAGGTGAGGCGGAGCAGAAAGCAAGCCAGAGGAAGGCTTGCAGTTAGGCGCATGCAAGAGTTCTGCAAAAAAAGCGGCAGTACAAGCTCAAAAAAGCGGGAGCGAAAATAGACACGTGCAAGCGTACTTACTTACAGAGAGAGAGAGAGGGAAGGAGCGAGAGATACAGAGGAACCTCATCAGAAGATGGAAAGAAATAAGGGGAAGAGGAGGAAGAGCAAGAGTGGGATACAAAAAGATATGGATAGAAGGGATGTGCTGGAACTGGAACAAGGAAAAAGAAAAGCTAGAGGAAGGCAAGGAGGGAACGGAAAGGGATTTTCGATCCGAATAGGGAGACAAGCAAGAAAAGAGCAGGAAAAAAAGAGGAAGGGAGTTAAAATAGCATTCTGGAACGTAGCTGGGCTGGCAAGAAAAGATGAAGAGTTCTGGAGAGGGCTGAAAGAATGGGATGTAATGGTACTGAGCGAAACATGGGTTGAGGAGAAAGGGTGGGAGAAAATAAAAAATAAGTTGCCGAAGGGGTACGTATGGAAAACGCAGCACGCGAGGAAAGAGCCCAAGAAGGTAAGGGCGATAGGGGGGGTGGTAATGGGAATAAAAGAAGAAATAGCAGAGGTAGAAAGGGGAGAAAGGGAAGAACAAGAGGAAGGATGGATGATAGGGACAGTGAAACCAGATAGAGAAAAATGGTCAGTGATAGGGCTGTACGTGAGGGGAGATATAGAAGAAAAAGTGACAAAGGTCAAGGAGTACGAGAGGAAGGAAGGGTGGGGAAGAAAAGTAATAGTAGGAGGAGACTTTAATGCAAGGACCGGGGAAAAAGGGGGGGAATACAAGGGTGCGGAAAAAGAAGAGAAGGGGAGGAGCTCGAAAGACAAGATAATAAACGCGGAAGGGAAAAAGATGATAGAAGCGATAGAATAAATGGGATGGGCAATATGGAACGGAAACACGGTAGGGAACGAAGAGGGAGAAATAACGTTCGTAGGGGCAAGAGGGGAGACAGTAATAGATTACGTGATAGGACGCAGCGAGGCAAAAGAAAAAGTAAAAAGAATGAGGGTGGGAGACAAAATAGACTCGGACCACCACCCGTTAATAATAGAAGTGGCGACGGAGAGATGGGAGAGGAAGGAAGAGAAGAGAGGAAAAAAAACGGCGAGAGGGAACTGGTCAAGAGAAGGGAGAGAAGGATTCAGGAGAGGAGTAACATGGAGGGGGGGCGATGGTAGGGGGATAGACGAGGAAATAGAGATAAGAACAGAAGAAATAAGAAGAGTCACAGAAGAGGAAGCGGAGAGAGAGGAAGGAGAAGAAAGGAAAAAAAGGGGCTGGTGGGACGAGGAAACGAAGAGACAAAAGTCGAAAGTGAGGAAGACGCTGAGGGAGTGGAGAAGAAAGGAGATAGGAAAGGAAAGGTACAAAGAGGAGAAAAGAGAATATAATAAACTGTGCGAAAAGAAGAAACAGGAGGAAAATGAAAGGTTCATCAGAGAGGCGCAAGAGGCTACAACGGAAAGCAAAGTATGGGAGGTGCTGAACAGAGAAAGAAGAAGAAGAAGGAAAATAGACGAAACAATCGGCGAGAACGAGTGGAAAGAGCACTTCATGAGACTACTAGGAGGAGTGGACAGAAAAGTGGTGGCAGGAGGCACCAAAGAGGGAAGGGAAGAAGACGAAGAAAGTGAGATCAAGAAGGAAGAAATAAGAAAGGCGATAGCCAAGCTGAAGGACGGAAAAGCACCAGTAGAAGATGAAATAGTAAACGAGGTATGGAGGTACGGAGGAGAGGAAGCAGAAGAGTGGGCACGGAGAACGTGCAACAGAGTGTGGAAAGGAGAGGGGTGGCCCGAAGTATGGAAGGAGGGCTGGATAGTACCAATAATCAAGAGTGGGGAAGGAAAGAGAGTGGAGGAGTACAGAGGGGTCACGCTTATGCCAACATTGTACAAGATTTAGGCGACAGTATTAGCAGTAAGGATGGAAGAGGAAATGGAAAGAAAGGAGACGATACCACAAAACCAAACCGGGTTCAGGAAAGGAATGGGAACGGTGGATAATATTTACGTGTTATACCGTCTAATAAACCGAAGAATAAACAGCAGGAAAGGAGGAATAGTAGTAATGTTTATAGACCTAAAAGCGGCCTTTGACTCGGTGAGTAGGAAGGTACTGTGGGAAGCTATGAGAAAGAGAGGAGTGAGAGAGGAGCTAGCAGAGAGAGTAAGAGATGTGTACAGAGAAACAAAGAATAGGGTAAAGATAGGGGGGATGCGGGGGAGGAGTTCTGGACAGAGATGGGGGTAAGGCAAGGATGCCCGCTAAGTTCGTTTCTCTTCAACATTCTAACCGCGGACATGGAAGAAGGGCTGAGTAAGACTGGAGATATAGGGGGAATAAAGCTGGGAGGGAAAAGGGTGTATACGCTAGCGTACGCAGATGATGTGACGGTAATGGCGGAGGAGGAGGAGGGGATGAAAGCACTGATAAGAAGACTGGAGGAATACCTGGATGAGAAGAGGCTAACGCTGAATGCGAATAAAACAAAGATAATGAGATGTAGGAAGGGAGGCGGAAGAAGCAAGAAAGTGGAATGGAAATGGAAAGGGGAGGCGATAGAAGAAGTGAAGGAATTTAACTACCTAGGGTACACGATAGCAAAAAACGGAGGGCAAGAGGCGCACGTCAAAGACAGAGTAAGAGAAGCAGGGGGGTCGTAATGAAGCAGGTCTGGGGGATAGGAAAAAGATGATTCGGAAAGGACTGGAAAAGAAGAATGTGGATGCTCGACAGACTGGTATGGACAGTGGTGGAATACGCAGCGGAAGTATGGGGATGGAGAGAATGGAAGAACGTTGAGGCGTTGCAAGAGAGATCAGATGGGTCTGGGAGTACCCAAGACCTTGCGCGCTGCTCTACTCTCCCAATGTCGGCAGCGCCCAAAGCCCTGGGTACCCCTCCACTGGCCTGCCATGCCTTTTCCGCGCTCGCCTGTCGCCCCACTCCTCAATTTCTGTCTAACGCTATCAAAAATCTTAAAATAATTCCACTGGCTCACCTATCGATTTCAGAGAAAAAAAGTTAAATTATTTTTTACGCGACTTTTTTTTCTCTACAACTCTTGTCTGAAACTTTTTTCCACTTTCCTCGTCGTTATCGAAATATTGCAATTTCAATGTTCAAAATTTTTTTTTAACCACTTCCTCACGACTTAGCGCAAAAATTCTTGCACCATTGGATTCAGGACGTCGAAAACTATAAGTAAAGTGCTAACATTTACTGATATGGCAAAATCGTATCTATAAGCAGGTACGTCAACTGGACTAATTGTAGTATAAAAGGTATTCCACCCCGTTTCGAACGGTCAAAAAGTTGACCGATCCCAAAAAAATCATAATTTTGTTTTATTACACAGATATATCGAAAGAAATTATGTGAATTTTTTCAGTATTTTTGCATCGCACTTTTAAAGTTTTTCCAAATTTCAACTTTTTTCTAAGAACCTCCGTATCTCAAAAGCATAGGATCATACAAGAAAATTCATAAGACAAAAAAGTTGCAGTTTTGAATCAACTTTCTGAAAATTTTTTTTTGAGAATTTTTCGAATCCCAAAAATACCAATTTTCATCAAAAATACACAAAAATTTTTTTTTCAACCAATATGTCACTTTTGATTTGCCTCAACAATTTACAGAAAATACTCTAAAGTGTTTACAGAAACCATATATTTTTTATAAGGTGGTTGGCTGAATTGTTTGGGAGCTATGTTTTATTAATTCTTTTATTCTTTATATTTTTCGAAAATTTTTGGGATGTTTTTTGGGATTGGTCAACTTTTCGACCGTTTGAAACGGGGTGGAACACCTCATATATTTTTGTCAATATTGAAACACTGTCAGGCGATACTCTTGTCTTTCAGTATTCCCAAATTACACCAACTCTATAAGTAATATGTACTGATTGTGAGAAGAGAAGAGTTTCTGAATGACTATCAATGTCATGTCTGCTGATCTCTTTTTATTTTACAGGATCAATATGTGACAGGCATTCTGGAGGACAATGACAAATTGCGAGACCTTTCTCCATTCCTCGGAGATTGTAGAAATTGAGAAGATTTGTTACTATTTTTTTATTATCCCAGTAACCTCTTATTTATAAAATCTTTCTAGAGAATTATTGATACGTCTAGCTTGTAACAATTATTAAATGTATTATTATTATTCTGTTGAGCCAGTTTTCATGCATGAATATAATTATTCATGGGATATAAAGACCTATAGCAGATTAAAACGGCTCTCTTATTCATCAAGAATAATACTTTGACTGTACATATGTGCGTACTTGGACACCGCTATAAGAGTCACTTCCCATTTTGCTCCGACGGTTGGAATGTATGTAATTAAATTTCTATTCATTTTCGCAGGAGGTTACGAATCTGGCCCTGGGAAACAGTTCTGGCCAGATTCGATTGCTTAATATTGGGCGAGAGTCTGGCACAATTGCGTCAACGTCAACAGCTCTCGACGAGATTGTTATGCCTCCAAAGATTGAAACAAAAGGTCGTCCTCCAGGGGCTGTAACGACAGCAATAGGTCTGCCAATAATAAAAAGTTCGAAACCAATGAAGTTTGAGGATAAAACGCCAATTCAACAGGCCAAGACCCTGCTAGCATTGATTCTGCCAAGGGCTGAACTGCTCAACGTTATGTGTGGTGAATATTTGATTCAAGACAAAGATTTAAATAAACTACCAGATTCATTTACACACGACACCGTGTATTTGAAGGCATTAGAAGGCTATTTTGAGAAAAGTGCTTTCAAGGAATTGAAAAAATTAATTATCTAAAAAAAAAGAACAAATTTTTGTATGTCGAGAATGCGAAGAAGAACTCACGCCGGTGAGTTCTTGTGTATTGTGCGACTCTTGTCTTAACTGGTTTCACTTTGATTGTGATAGTTACGACGAAAAATCATCACCGGAAAATTGGTACTGCAAGCATTGCAATACTAATTGAGAATTGCAATGCTTATGTTTATACATATATAGAAAGTAAAAAAAAAACAAATTAGGATATAAGTTTCAGATGTATTATGCAATCTTGTGTTTAAGGGAGAACTGTTTGCCTAGGCGTATCCAGATATATATTTCGTTATTTTTCGTTTTCTAATCTTTTTGACTTGGTTTTCAATTATTTTTATTTTATTCATTGTTTTGATAGGCTACATTATAGGGGAACTGAGGTGTGAGAATTTCTTCGAATTGTTTACGATAAAAATATTACTAATATAAAATGTGTCACAAAAATCCTGTATCGGGAAAACGATTAATTAGTCCTGAGTTTGCTTTGCATTTTGGTTTTTCTGTATAAATGTACTAATGGTATATGTATTGTGACGTGGTATAAGTCTAACCCCGCCACAAGGGCGAAACTATCGAGAAGTCGGTGAGGTGGCGCCTAGGGAGATACTCCAGGAAAATAATTAAGGATTAGGGAAAAATTAGAATTAAGCTAATTTCATTTGTATTTTTGTTAATTATGTAAAAACGAGCTCGATACGTCATCTGATCTACCACCGTGGGACCTCCCGCAAACAACGCATCCTGGCCTGAAACCTACCGTATCTGAAATTCACGAAACAAAAACGGCGTGCAAACCTTCGATTCGCCCTGAAAGCGTCGAGGTCAGCGCCTACTATCGTCCACGAGGATCTGCCTGCCTCTACATTGGTATCGACGGCGTATAGGGATGTACGAGAAGTACTAAAAAATCCTCCCGTCAACCAACAGAGTTCCGTCTACCTTATCTAAATGCTGGAGAATCGGCGTATAGGGCCGCGCGAAAGCGCAATTCACAGCCTCCCGGTTCTTCAACTCATCGGCCTGGAGCCGAATTAGATCCGCAATCATCTACTTTCTTGGAGACCGTTATCGCGGCCGTGGTTGGTCAAGAAAACCCCCGGTACAGCGTTCCGACCGGCAAGCTTTTTATCGTGAGCGAGGCTCCTTGTGTGCCCAGCACGGTACTATTGTCTCGTAGATTTCCATTGGATTGACCAATGCTGTAAGGCCTTTGGAGTATCGAAAAATAGTCTGGCGAGCGAGATTACGTGTTAATCCAGCGTCAGGGGAAGTTTAAAGGAAGGCGGTAGGAAGAGGGGCACGACGCACGGACAAGGCACAACAGGTACCTCCTGCGCATCACACCACCAAGAATGCGGTGAATTTGTTAAAATATGACAACCAATCATCATCGAGATATGAAGCACGAAATCACCTCACACATCACGTGACCTATTTTCGCTAGGAAGGATGGCCAGAGCAAAGGATAAAGGCTATATAAGTGAGCTACGCTAATTGCTCCGTCTACTCTCGCTTGGATTCCCGAAGCAGCTGCCTCACCGCATATCGCATCGAATATCGCCCCAAGTATCGCAACAACATTTATCGTATCGAGTTTTGTTCAAATTAATAGTGTTAATAGTCAAAAATAATAGTGTAATAGTGAATCATTTATCGCAAAGAAGCCGATTAAGGTAAGGTCTTGATCCTTTTTGTAAAGACACGAGGTCGTTTAAGCAAAAGTTCTGTGTTAATTTGGTTTTGTGAGCTGAGAAGCTCGGCTATCGTCTATAATTTGCTGAACAGCCTCGCGTCTAGTTAGCTACGTAGGCTTTTCTATCGTATGTTCTGGCTTTCTATTTTTCTGGCTATCGCTATCGCTTATTATTGTAGTTTTATTATTCAGTTTATCTTGTCTATGAAATTTGTACTACGTAATTCCTTTCCCTGGAGTATCCCCGGCGAAGTAGCCGCGAGTCGCTTCGGCGCCGCGTTACAGGTATATTTAGTGTAAATTGTGTAAATTCTGTAATGCTATCGTTTATTAATTCAGTATTGCTATCGTTTAATATTTTTAATATCGTGACTATTGCTTGCGTATGGTTTAGAACCACCCTATCGCTCAGTAAAACATTTATATCGCTAAATTGATTGAATTACGTCGCATAAAAATACTGTAGCCACTGTCTCGTTTGTTACTGACTTGCTGAAAAGGAAAACAAAAGGCTTACGCCGCGTTCAGCTGTGTTATGATATACTTTGCTTTTTGGGTACGAAGTATCGCTCGGTGATACCAAGTCTGGAGTCTGATAACTTGTTTTATATCGAGTCTCTCTAACGCATGCTTTCGCTGGTATCGTCTTATTCTTAAAGTCTGTCTTGCTTAATTAATTATCTGAGTTGACCTTGCTATCGTAACAAGGACTTTCTCTCTATCGCTATCGATACTATTTTCTTGATCTGTTAATTTACCATTCTGTTAATTTTGTTATCGTATTTATTTTCTTTATTGTACTGCTTTGACTTACTGTAAAAATTACTTGGTTGGTGTTACCTGATATTTTATATCATCAATCGCTTTGTTAAATAATTTCCTATCGCCTGTGTTATTATAAATATCTTCTATCGTATATATTGTCTCTTAATTCAAAGAATATACGGCCGCAAGGCACACTGAAGGAAATTATAATTTGTTAATGGTGTACCCTGCCCCTCTACTTTAAGTATTATAAAGAATTGAGTTAGCTGAGTTGTCGATCGTCGCAATCGTGAGTTTATCGTATCGTATTTTGTTAATTAATCGACGCAATCGCGTCTGGCGCCCAGCATAAGTTTTCTTGTAAATTCTATTTTCTCACGATACAGCGCCGAATTGTGCTGGACCAGGGTCTTTTCCTCCCCGTAGATAGTTCACGTCACAGTATATAACTGTATGTATGTATATTGTACTTCAATATTATTGTTCTGAGAGCGACCTCGAACACTTGCAATATCTCCTATATACATATACCTCATACACGTAAATAAAATATTTATCTCTGTTACGTATTATAAATAAAGTATTTCTTATGGTAAATTTTTTTTATTAATTCTCGAGAAAAAATTTAGTTCCTTTCATTCTGCCCTTAATCGTTGACATTAGCTCATTCTTTCTTGTTTTTAAAAAGGCTATAAAACCCCGAAAATCCCTTATACCTGAGTTTTTTGTTTTACTCTAGGTTCCTAGATGCTTTGATTTCAATTAATCGTTACGTCGTTCACGAAATACACCTCCGTCTATCTTACTTGATTGGTGTGTATAATTTTTTCAAACCTCTGAATGAATTTTTGAAATCCCTGGTACGGTCATGACGTAGTGCATGCGCAATATCAGTTTACCGGCTGGGTGAACACATTGGATGAGAACCGCTGAAGGACCTCATAACGACTATCGTTGTAAACCAGTAGTCTTGGGCATAGTCGGTCACCACTGAGAGCGCTCAATTTAGTTCATCATCCAATGGCGAACTACTGTCGGTGCAAAAAGGTTTGGCCCCTCTGTTTGAGTGATCATAACTTCTACAGAGAAATTGGTAGAGCATCGAATCCGGTAAGATCGTGAAGCGCCGAATTTTCTGCGTCTGATGGTTATTTACAAATTTCTGTGTAAAAATCGTGAAAACCGTTATGATCTCCGAAAAGTTGAAAAACGTAGTTTTTTCTGAGTCAATTGCCGTACGTCAACTTCGACTCGTCACCGTTCGTCTAAAATGAGTGTAGAAAATCTGTAACAATTCAGGAATATTCCCTGAACATAAACGAACATGATAGCGCTTGGAAATTTCAAAAATATTCAAAAACCTATACGCCAGGTGCAAAAAGGTCCAATGGTACGATTTGGGGAACGGATTGATACGGGTGAACCTGAGCTAGCTCAAAATTTTCGTCAGAATATACACTTTTTGATTCCGTACTCAGTTTTTGGTTCGCAATAGTAAACTTTCAGTAATCAACGTCAATAATTTTTCAAATTTGCCAGGGGCCACGTGTGTCCCAGCCGCGATATACGTCGCTACATTTCCCCCCCGCCGCGCCGCGCCCGTCGCAAACTCAATTGTTGCTCAAAGCTTATGAGGCTACTGATATACAATATGTATTCAGCCGTGAATAATGATTTTAATACCAAAAAAATCTCTCGGCGATCAGAATGAATCAAGTTAAATCGATGTAAATTATAATTTTTCAATAAAGAAACACATTTTTGGCGAGCCCTTGGTGTAGGTATCAAAGTATACAGGAATTGAAAAACATTTTATACATATAACGATTAAAAAAAAAATTACATTCCATACAATTTCCAAATTGTATATATTTTTTCATTGCGATTCATTGAAATATTTTTTTTTTTCAAAGATTTTTCAAACAGCTCAATGAACTGCAAATTTTATTGTATGACTTTCCCACTTCACAACTTATTTATCAGTTTTTTCATAGTCGAAATTCAATTTTAAATGAATATAATGAGGATACCTGTAACAAATAATCGGCCCATAATGATGGTTGGCTTAATTCAATTTTCATGTTATATGTATAATGAACATTTTAGAGGGTTATTTTCTAAAATAATAAAACACGACGTTTATCTAGAAAATAATTTATTTTGCTTAAAGCATAAAAAAGGGTTTATCAACGTTAAATTAACATTTAAAGGATTCAAAACAATTAGGAAATATAGGCGAATTTTCATCGATATCTTATTTTAATCAATACTTATAAGAAAACTACAAATTGCAAAGGCTTCGATACTTTACTCTTCAGCACATTTATATAAAAATTTTAATAAAGAAAAAAAAAATACTGAACCCTTTCCGCACCAGAAACTACAATCAAATAAGACTAAATAAATCAAGTCGAATGAACAATTTCACGTATTAATCTTATCAGATTTCACTTTAAATTAAATATATATCATATTTTATATATATTGCAACATTTTGTTTTCTACTCACTCTTTCTGGAAGAGAAAGAGTAATGCTTCACGCAGGGATGAGGTTCAGTTCTGAACCTTCCATGTTTTAGAATTCCTCAGATTACAATTTTCTCGTATTTGACGAGATATAGGTTTTTCATGACTGGAATTCGCGTTGTTATAATCGGGAATCTGGTGTTATCGGAAACTAACGTTATTTTGTGTTAATATGAGTGTGTCGAGTGTAAATATCGCGTGAATCCGAATATGTGGAGTATAAATATTGTATGAATGTCTAAGAATTCTGTTGTCGGGCGAACCTAGACTTATCTGCCTGACAGCTAAACGGATATTCTCCGGAATTCTACGTGAATTTACTTTCATATTTTTACTGACTCTAATGAAGTTGAATTTCATGATAAATTATTCTAAGAGTTAATTTCCTAAACGGTTATGCAATGAGTAGGATACCTACTCGCTATGGAATACGGTTATTGAGCCTGGGCTATACTCAGAGGATCAAATGTGTCTTGCCATTTTCAAAATGCTTCATTCAATCGTAGTCTCATCGTCAGATTCGGAGTCAATATCTGTTTCTGATTCTGTATCTTGATTCACGTCTATTACCATTGGCTCGACAGCCATTGCCATCGCCGACTCGCTATTTATGTACTTTTGTTGAATGTTCTCTGCATGCCTGACACAATTTGGCCATAAATCTGATGGAATATTGTTCATGATATCTACACATAATCGATGAACGTCATTTATTTTGAAAGTTTTGTTTTGTGTAGCGACTTTATTTTTCACGTATGCCCATATCAGTTCTATAGCATTGAACTCGCAATGAGCAACAGGAAGACACAACAATTTCACGCTGTCACCCCTCAGTTCTGCAGTAATTTTTTCTAGGAGATATTTTTTAGGAAAGTGATAGGCACGAGACTGAAGGAGCAAATTTGCTTTTGTCAAATCATCGAATGATGTTGCATGTTCTGGCAATGGTACGTTTCTGTTATTCATCCATTCAATAATTTTTGCCTTTCTCCATGCTGTCGTGGGATTTCGATAGTCCGGATCAAGCATGGTGTGGTATGGAGCTTGATCTATTACGATGACTGATTTATCCGGTATAACTGTTAGTACATGGCGGAACCATTCTTCATAATGCTCAGCATTCATTTCGTCGTGATAATCCATACTTCCCTTCTTTCCAACGAAGCACTTCATGCAGCCATCCGCTAGGAATCCCTCTTTGCTCCCAATATGCAAAATAATTACTCTCTTGCCAGAACCAGAAGGTGTTACGAAACCCCCACGAAATCCCATAACGAGCTGAACTCCGCTACGGTGTTCATCAAAATTGTCACGATAAATATTGTTAGGTTGTACGCATTCAACCCATCCATGCGTACGAGACTGATTAGCACCACTCCATGTCTCATCGGTGTAATAAATTTTCCAATCGTTATTTCTGTAATATTGTATCAATCTCAAAAATTCCGACCTTTTCCCAGCGATGACTTGACTCTCCATTAGAACCGGCCTTTTATTTAGTCTTTTGTATTTAAATTTCATTTTTTTAAGCTGCTTTCTCAATGTGTTTTCGCAAAAATCCGGCAAATCTTCAATATCCTGTTGCAACTGCTTCAGTAAATTTTTAACGGTAGGATACTCTTTCCTCATGTAGAAGTCCATAATTTTTCTACGAATAACACCAAGCAAGAATTCATCAAATTCAACCGATGGTCTCCCCGGTGCGCCCTCATACGGTTTTCTCCACACACCGCTCTTCCCTTCATTTGTCACTCGTTTTACTGACCTTTCAGATATACCGAGACAAGATGCGGTCCTCTCTATCACTCTTTTTACATTTAGAACATGTCCTACAATCTTCTCCATTTCGAAATACGAACGCACCCTGTAAACCATTTGTTTTATACGCACGCTCAAGGCCCCTGTGCGGGATGTTTTCATTCGCTTCGGTCGATCAGATCCTCTACTTTCGTTTTTTATGGAAATAAAATCATTGTCGGTTGTAGTATCAGAAGTTTCTTCTGACATTGACATTTCCAATAAATTTCCAATGGTTTTGCCAGATTGGTCCGAGGCGGTATTTTCTACAGACATCTGATAGTATTCATGCACTGCAGCTTCGTTTGGTTTATCAAAATTCGCAATACTGTTGAGGTTATTCGTACAATCAGTTTCACCTAATTTCACTTCCATAGTAACCGTCGTATTACAGTCGATATCACTATTATCGGCTGTACTTTCGTAAGAAATATTATCAACCTCCAGTTTAATTAATAACTGAAAGTGTCCATCTCTGTGCGATTCATTTTGCTGCCCAGTGAACAAAAGATAAATCAATGTGAGATTTCCGTTCTCTATCAAATTCTCATCCTTAAAATATGTTCCATCTGGTAACATCCTAACGATGATAACATTCGTTTTGTAATATTCCGACGCTGCACGGCACTCGACCAATGAGCCAAACACTCCGGATCTTCCCATTTGCGAACGGTATTTGTGCTTTGTATTTATGTCCAATCCATATTTCACCCAAAATTCATACTGGGACCATCGTTGAACTACATGTTCGACGACTTCTTGGCGTACGACATGGTGACTTCTCTTGTTTAAAGCGAAGGCAAGTGATTTGAATAAGCAATCACCACCGCCTCCCGTGTCTTTGATTTCGAAATTTTCGCCGTTAATATTAATTACAGCCGGTGCCATTTTTTAAAGCGTGAGATGAAAAATAGTGAGCGCAAGAATTGGTTAGCTATTGGTTATTACAATTTATGGGAACTGCAATGAAAGAAAATATCTATGAGTAAAAATGAGCAAAAATTTAATGCAAGATTTATGACTTACGAACACTACAAGAAGAAGACACGTTTTTGTCCTTCATAGAATTCGCAACACTGTAGGCAAACGGATTATTATTCAAAAAAATTAAAAACGTCGTGTATTCGCCCTCGCCCTTCCCCATCCTGTCCAGGATGGCAATTGTTTCACTAATTTTTTTTCGCGGAATTCATTGTTTAACTATCATCCAAACTGACAACACAATACGAATTAAACGCTACTCTTGCAATTCCAGCAATTCATCGAAATAATCACTTCCTACTCACAAATTCCTTTTTTTGCCCGTTTTAAGGCAGTCACGTACGTACCTCTTATCATTCTCATTATCTTACGAACATTTTAATTTTTATTGCAGTGTTCGTAAGTCATAAATCTTGCATTAAATTTTTGCTCATTTTTATTCATAGATGTTTTCTTTCATTGCAGTTCCCATAAATTGTAATAACCAATAGCTAACCAATTCTTGCGCTCACTATTTTTCATCTCACGCTTTAAAAAATGGCACCGGCTGTAATTAATATTAACGGCGAAAATTTCGAAATCAAAGACACGGGAGGCGGTGGTGATTGCTTATTCAAATCACTTGCCTTCGCTTTAAACAAGAGAAGTCACCATGTCGTACGCCAAGAAGTCGTCGAACATGTAGTTCAACGATGGTCCCAGTATGAATTTTGGGTGAAATATGGATTGGACATAAATACAAAGCACAAATACCGTTCGCAAATGGGAAGATCCGGAGTGTTTGGCTCATTGGTCGAGTGCCGTGCAGCGTCGGAATATTACAAAACGAATGTTATCATCGTTAGGATGTTACCAGATGGAACATATTTTAAGGATGAGAATTTGATAGAGAACGGAAATCTCACATTGATTTATCTTTTGTTCACTGGGCAGCAAAATGAATCGCACAGAGATGGACACTTTCAGTTATTAATTAAACTGGAGGTTGATAATATTTCTTACGAAAGTACAGCCGATAATAGTGATATCGACTGTAATACGACGGTTACTATGGAAGTGAAATTAGGTGAAACTGATTGTACGAATAACCTCAACAGTATTGCGAATTTTGATAAACCAAACGAAGCTGCAGTGCATGAATACTATCAGATGTCTGTAGAAAATACCGCCTCGGACCAATCTGGCAAAACCATTGGAAATTTATTGGAAATGTCAATGTCAGAAGAAACTTCTGATACTACAACCGACAATGATTTTATTTCCATAAAAAACGAAAGTAGAGGATCTGATCGACCGAAGCGAATGAAAACATCCCGCACAGGGGCCTTGAGCGTGCGTATAAAACAAATGGTTTACAGGGTGCGTTCGTATTTCGAAATGGAGAAGATTGTAGGACATGTTCTAAATGTAAAAAGAGTGATAGAGAGGACCGCATCTTGTCTCGGTATATCTGAAAGGTCAGTAAAACGAGTGACAAATGAAGGGAAGAGCGGTGTGTGGAGAAAACCGTATGAGGGCGCACCGGGGAGACCATCGGTTGAATTTGATGAATTCTTGCTTGGTGTTATTCGTAGAAAAATTATGGACTTCTACATGAGGAAAGAGTATCCTACCGTTAAAAATTTACTGAAGCAGTTGCAACAGGATATTGAAGATTTGCCGGATTTTTGCGAAAACACATTGAGAAAGCAGCTTAAAAAAATGAAATTTAAATACAAAAGACTAAATAAAAGGCCGGTTCTAATGGAGAGTCAAGTCATCGCTGGGAAAAGGTCGGAATTTTTGAGATTGATACAATATTACAGAAATAACGATTGGAAAATTTATTACACCGATGAGACATGGAGTGGTGCTAATCAGTCTCGTACGCATGGATGGGTTGAATGCGTACAACCTAACAATATTTATCGTGACAATTTTGATGAACACCGTAGCGGAGTTCAGCTCGTTATGGGATTTCGTGGGGGTTTCGTAACACCTTCTGGTTCTGGCAAGAGAGTAATTATTTTGCATATTGGGAGCAAAGAGGGATTCCTAGCGGATGGCTGCATGAAGTGCTTCGTTGGAAAGAAGGGAAGTATGGATTATCACGACGAAATGAATGCTGAGCATTATGAAGAATGGTTCCGCCATGTACTAACAGTTATACCGGATAAATCAGTCATCGTAATAGATCAAGCTCCATACCACACCATGCTTGATCCGGACTATCGAAATCCCACGACAGCATGGAGAAAGGCAAAAATTATTGAATGGATGAATAACAGAAACGTACCATTGCCAGAACATGCAACATCATTCGATGATTTGACAAAAGCAAATTTGCTCCTTCAGTCTCGTGCCTATCACTTTCCTAAAAAATATCTCCTAGAAAAAATTACTGCAGAACTGAGGGGTGACAGCGTGAAATTGTTGTGTCTTCCTGTTGCTCATTGCGAGTTCAATGCTATAGAACTGATATGGGCATACGTGAAAAATAAAGTCGCTACACAAAACAAAACTTTCAAAATAAATGACGTTCATCGATTATGTGTAGATATCATGAACAATATTCCATCAGATTTATGGCCAAATTGTGTCAGGCATGCAGAGAACATTCAACAAAAGTACATAAATAGCGAGTCGGCGATGGCAATGGCTGTCGAGCCAATGGTAATAGACGTGAATCAAGATACAGAATCAGAAACAGATATTGACTCCGAATCTGACGATGAGACTACGATTGAATGAAGCATTTTGAAAATGGCAAGACACATTTGATCCTCTGAGTATAGCCCAGGCTCAATAACCGTATTCCATAGCGAGTAGGTATCCTACTCATTGCATAACCGTTTAGGAAATTAACTCTTAGAATAATTTATCATGAAATTCAACTTCATTAGAGTCAGTAAAAATATGAAAGTAAATTCACGTAGAATTCCGGAGAATATCCGTTTAGCTGTCAGGCAGATAAGTCTAGGTTCGCCCGACAACAGAATTCTTAGACATTCATACAATATTTATACTCCACATATTCGGATTCACGCGATATTTACACTCGACACACTCATATTAACACAAAATAACGTTAGTTTCCGATAACACCAGATTCCCGATTATAACAACGCGAATTCCAGTCATGAAAAACCTATATCTCGTCAAATACGAGAAAATTGTAATCTGAGGAATTCTAAAACATGGAAGGTTCAGAACTGAACCTCATCCCTGCGTGAAGCATTACTCTTTCTCTTCCAGAAAGAGTGAGTAGAAAACAAAATGTTGCAATATATATAAAATATGATATATATTTAATTTAAAGTGAAATCTGATAAGATTAATACGTGAAATTGTTCATTCGACTTGATTTATTTAGTCTTATTTGATTGTAGTTTCTGGTGCGGAAAGGGTTCAGTATTTTTTTTTTCTTTATTAAAATTTTTATATAAATGTGCTGAAGAGTAAAGTATCGAAGCCTTTGCAATTTGTAGTTTTCTTATAAGTATTGATTAAAATAAGATATCGATGAAAATTCGCCTATATTTCCTAATTGTTTTGAATCCTTTAAATGTTAATTTAACGTTGATAAACCCTTTTTTATGCTTTAAGCAAAATAAATTATTTTCTAGATAAACGTCGTGTTTTATTATTTTAGAAAATAACCCTCTAAAATGTTCATTATACATATAACATGAAAATTGAATTAAGCCAACCATCATTATGGGCCGATTATTTGTTACAGGTATCCTCATTATATTCATTCAAAATTGAATTTCGACTATGAAAAAACTGATAAATAAGTTGTGAAGTGGGAAAGTCATACAATAAAATTTGCAGTTCATTGAGCTGTTTGAAAAATCTTTGAAAAAAAAAAATATTTCAATGAATCGCAATGAAAAAATATATACAATTTGGAAATTGTATGGAATGTAATTTTTTTTTTAATCGTTATATGTATAAAATGTTTTTCAATTCCTGTATACTTTGATACCTACACCAAGGGCTCGCCAAAAATGTGTTTCTTTATTGAAAAATTATAATTTACATCGATTTAACTTGATTCATTCTGATCGCCGAGAGATTTTTTTGGTATTAAAATCATTATTCACGGCTGAATACATATTGTATATCAGTAGCCTCATAAGCTTTGAGCAACAATTGAGTTTGCGACGGGCGCGGCGCGGCGGGGGGGAAATGTAGCGACGTATATCGCGGCTGGGACACACGTGGCCCCTGGCAAATTTGAAAAATTATTGACGTTGATTACTGAAAGTTTACTATTGCGAACCAAAAACTGAGTACGGAATCAAAAAGTGTATATTCTGACGAAAATTTTGAGCTAGCTCAGGTTCACCCGTATCAATCCGTTCCCCAAATCGTACCATTGGACCTTTTTGCACCTGGCGTATAGGTTTTTGAATATTTTTGAAATTTCCAAGCGCTATCATGTTCGTTTATGTTCAGGGAATATTCCTGAATTGTTACAGATTTTCTACACTCATTTTAGACGAACGGTGACGAGTCGAAGTTGACGTACGGCAATTGACTCAGAAAAAACTACGTTTTTCAACTTTTCGGAGATCATAACGGTTTTCACGATTTTTACACAGAAATTTGTAAATAACCATCAGACGCAGAAAATTCGGCGCTTCACGATCTTACCGGATTCGATGCTCTACCAATTTCTCTGTAGAAGTTATGATCACTCAAACAGAGGGGCCAAACCTTTTTGCACCGACAGTAGTTCGCTCTATTAGTTCATTAGTTCTTTTTTTGAAATAATTTAGTAAAAACAATAAATGAAAAAAAAAATATATTTATGATTATTGCAAATTCTTTTTTTTTTTCATTTAAAAAGTACAAAGTATTATATGAAAAGTTCACACCTCTATTTAAGCAACATAGAATTTTTTATTTAAATAATAATAAAAAAACAAAATAATTTTTATTAATAATTAGTCAACAACTAGTCTTGTTCTTAGTATAATGTGTAATTATATGACAATATTTGAAATATTATTAACTAAGTATTGAAGACTATTTGACGATATCGAAATTGAAATAAAATATCATAAAGAAAATTAACTAAAAAAGTTTTCATATTTTTTGACTGAATCAAACCAATGAAAATAATACAAGTGAAATTTATAGGTTATATGTCGCGAAGTAACGTTATTTACAATAATAATCAATTATTTATAACAATTAATAGAAATAGAAAAGTAAAATGTTAATTTTAATTAAACTTACCGTCGAATCAGATATGATTATTCAAAACAATTATTTAAAGTCCGTTATTAGATGTGGATATGAAGTTGTTTAGTATCGATATCGATATATCGAAATATCAAGGGGCGCGCACAGTAAAAGTAAATAACTCGGTTGATCACATAGCGCCACTGCCTAGTACAGTGGACGCTAAAAAAAATATAAAAAGAACTGACAGCGAGATCATCGATGAACTAGTTCGCATAGTTCACCTAAAGGAGCGCTCTTCCCACCTAGGTCGTTCACGAACTACCCAAGACTATAAACCAGCCAAAGCGACGTGTCAGAGAGCAGCTGATACGGGTACTCACCTGGACAAGCTAGGCTTACGAAGTTACATAGTTAAACCCGCGAGTCACGAAAAGGTTTACGTGAGTCACGAAAATCTTTTCGTCACTCACGAAATCCTTTGCGTCAGTCACGAACAGGTTTCAGTCACGTCAACGGAAACCTTTTTGTCACTCACGAAAGTCTTTTCGTCACTCACGGAATCCTTTTCGTCGGTCACGAAAAACGCTTGAGAAAAACGCAAACCGCACTGCGGAAAAATTTCTTCGCTCACGAACGTCTTCGTGACCCACGAAAATTTCGTCACTCACGAAGTGGACTGCGGATAGACACGTCGTGATACAAAAGTATCGAAAAGAACCCTTTGAAGTTCGACGCATTGTGTGGACACAGAATATGAAATAGACTATCGAATTTCGATAAACAGCGTTAACGTAGAGTATTAAATAGAGTTAGTTGACGTCCATCGCATAGAGTAGACATAGAATCTAGAATGAAGCCTATCGAAGTCAAACCACAGCGTCAACTTACAGTCTCATTCTGACTAGATGATACCGAAGTATAGAGTAGAGTCTATCAGAGTCCAGCAAACAGGGTAGACGTAGAATATAAAATTGTGCTTATTGAAGTCTGACGCACAGCGTAGACATTGAATATAAAATAGAGTTCATACAAGCGAATTTATCAGACGAGACGAACTCAAATTTTATTAAAATTTTATTTAATAAATTTTAAATTTTATTTAAAATTTGAGTTCGTCTCATCTGATAAATTCGCTTGTATGAATGTAAAGTACACGAACGATAAAGTCACTACAAACATAAAATAGAGTTCATCGTAGTCCAACGGTAGCACTCTGCTGGACTGGTCGGAGTCTTCGCCGTTCCTTTATCAAACCACATGGCGATCCTGTTATTATTCAGCTTCAGCGTCTTCTCTCAAACTGTAACCCTCTACAAAATTGAATAATCCACAAGAAATCTCTGTTCTCCAATCATCTCATTCGTTTAATAAATTAATATATCTCATAGTAAAGTAAAGTTATAGCACTTTTTGACAATGGCATTATTCTTGGAGCTATATATTTTATGGATATATGGAATATTATATTTCAGTGCTTGTAGTTTCACATTATGATGTTAGATCAGTTTGACAGCTACGGGCCGAGCTTTGCTCGTACGCCGCGCCGGCGCGGCGCGCTGCGGGGCGCTGTAGTTGCCAACGTAGACTGAGAATCGCCCAAACCGGAGAGTTAGTTAGATCTAGTAATATTATATAGTTATAAGCAAAATAGGGAATATACGTCCGGTCTGTAACGTCCGACCGGACGTATATTCCCTATTTTGCTCATAACTATATAATATTACTAGATCTAACTATAACTCCATAGGTAGAATAAGAAGACTTCGTTATGATGTACAACTCAGAGCATTTTGTCCAACCTCCAATTCATTAGGAGTTGCCCAACTAAAAGATTCCTATCTTATCAACATTAAAGAACTCAGACCTTACCGACATTACCCAACGAAATTCTCTCATCCTCAACGGATATTACCTTAAGAACTAATATGATCAATCTTACCATACAAGTATCAACATACCAATAATCATACTATGTTACCCACTCTCAAGATATTAATCATTTATAACCATTATATTATCCACTATATCATGTACTCATTATTACCTTTCTTCCAGAATTACCAACTACGAAGTTAGCACTTCAATTACCACATTTGTACAAAATAACTACATTAATTATTATTGTCTTCAACAATAATCAAGTTATAAACGTTATATGTTATAATACAACTTTGGATTCAGCTTTAAACACCTGATGTACACCTATTCAAACTCACACAGAAAATATTCTTCTAAGAAACACACACACATATACATACACTCCACTCGCCTGCACACTTAGGCTACGCCCAGACCTTATTTTACGATACGTAAAAACCCTAAAATTACACTACAATGCACATTAACAATGAGTTCATTCCCTTACTATATTATAACCATTAAAATAACTAATTACACTATATTGATATGTACTAAGACTATTATACTTACATTATCGACGATTTACTTCCATATGTACACGTACACACCAAATTCATACTATATTAACATCATGTCCCAGCTTTTAAGCTATTCTAGATATAAGATATATATGATCCATTATGAGACATTTATATAAAATATTATACTTAACCTACACGTTTCATATTCATATCTCAAGCTATTCCCCATAAAATCTTATATGTTGAAGATATTATTAATCACAAGTACTCTATATTATGATCAACCTTTAAATATTCATGTTATTAACTATCTTTAATAATCTTCAAATATTAATCCCTCATATAAATTCCGTTATATTATTCAACCAATTTCTACATTATGCTATGACATTTTTATGAATTATTAATAATTCTTATAAAATATGTACTCAGAATTTACTATCAATTTATTATAATCAATATATATATTCAAATCTTAGCAACTATCTTTTTAACAAACTGCAACCGTGAGATTGAACACCTTATAAATGATCAAAATGAGATTGCATACTTCAAATATTTAAACATTCAAATTATTAAGGTATTGAATATCACGATGCCCACTGATTGAGCAATGACCGTAAATCAACTATAGTTTATAAAACCAAGACCAATAACTAACGATAAATAATCATTCGACAGTCGATAAAGACAACAAAGCTAGGCGATGCCTAGAAATCGCTTTATAAGATAAACACTTTCGCGAGTGTCAGACTTTCAAAATACGGTGCGTACCTATATAATAACTTACGATCAGCCATCTTGCCGGCTGAACAAAGGCTCTCAGTTTAATCCATTATTTGACATATAATTAAAATAACTAAATTAAGTAAAATAATATAACTCATGTAACCACATCTATACCTGTATACCTATGTCCAAACTCTCACTTGGAACCTTTCAAAATCAAATCCTTGGAAGTAAAAATCATAGAAGAGTTGTAAAAACAGTTTTACAACAATGACAGGAATAACGAACAATACCCGAGAAACGCAGGCATGAAATACCGAGCAAATCTGAACCAGATTTTTTACGATGACAACAAACATATTTTATCCAGAAAGTCAAATGGGTAATAAAGGAAAACGATGACCAACTGTCAAATATCCGAGAACCTATTTCAACACTGCGCGTGCCAACGTGCTGGACAGTCAAGGACGAAGAAGTAGCTACGGAAGAAAAGGATGGGTGCAGTCCCAGGAAACGCACGGACACACCACGGCATGCACAAAGGAGGAGGGCCTTAGAACACCTACTACCTTGTCACACCTTCGGGACCCCTACCGACCAAAAGCGGAAGAGGCTCCCCCTACTATGCCTTACCATACCTGGGGACCCCTGCCGATCACAGGCGGAGAAGACTACCCCCACTTACCTGCTCCATTTTCAGACCCCTCGTACCCCTGATCATCCTATTTAAGCCTCGCCCAAGCTGAATCTCGTCCTCACTTCGTTACCATTGGAAAACCGCTCGCCATTGCAACTAATCTACTACGAGAACACTTCGACGATATTAGAACTTAGATTCCTTTTTTTCGTTTTTAAAAACTTAGAATATTTTTTAACTTCACTTGTACCACGACGGACTTAGACGATTTCATCACTTATTATATTTTCACTTCTTTAATTTTTACTAAACTCAATCTACGATTTTCTTTTATTTCAATTCAATTTCAACTTTTAATTCAAATTTCTTATTGGTAAAAAGTGAGAGTTTGCGTATAACATATTGTGAATTTACGCCAGTAAAAGTTCAATAAATATTGTGAATTTTATCAAAGAACTTTATTAAAGTTTTACTTATTTTAGATATATTACATCTGCAACCAGCATCAGCCGCCGTTAGCAGAGCTACATTCAGCAACAACGATCAAGGTAAGAAGATTTCGATCAATTATCAAGTTAATGATCCTTTCTCTATCTTCATTCCTTTCCCAGAGTTCATTTCCAATATTAATACGAAGGTAACGACGAAATTCCAACAATTCAATTTTATTCAAGTAATTCAAATTAATTCAAACAATTCAAACACGATTCAATTCAATTAATTCAAACAATTCAAGCGTGACTCAATTTATTTAACTCAAACAATTTGAGTGCGATTCCATGAATTAAAATATTCCAAGTGATTCCAATAATATAAGCTATTGTTAGACGAGAACCAACAGAGTTAGGCGAGATCCAGAAAGATAGACGACGACGACGAGAATATTCTCTCCAAAAACCACTAGATTGATACCTTCCATTGTACTTTAGTACTTAATCGATATTGGTAACCCACTAAACTACTGAGTGTACGTCTAGGATCGTTCGAAAAGACAGGTTTAGTTGCTGGTCTCTAGATTTGTCCACGAACGACCGTCCCGACGTCACCAGATCGGACGTTAAACCGCCTGTTCACATGGAGATAAGCCTAAGGAAAAAAAAAGTACCAACTGTTCTCATCAGAGGGTTGGCAACGTTGCATTTGTTATTATTCCATAGGTATTATTCTGTTTGAAGTCATTGCTGATTGCACACATTGACATCTTTCCATCATCTTTCAATACGGTAGGTATGTAAGGGAAATATTTGCTAAATAAAATACATTATTCACACACATTACTGCATATCCAATCTTCGAAGTATACGAGCATTTTTGTAAATCCGTGTGTAACATCAGGATCTCAAATCTCCGGTGTTGACCTCTAAATGTTTCAGTTTTTTTGTTTTATCGCAAATTTGCAGCATTTCTCATCTTTTTTCCCAGCTTCGGAAATCTGAAGGACGAATGAACCGTGAAAAATCTTTGTGATTCTAATATCCAATATGCAACTTCAATTTTAGGACGAACATTGTAACATACATTTGTTCAATCCCTAGTTTAATGATCCCAGATTTATTGTATTTCCTTAAAACCAATGCTTGTAACATTATGTCATTTACTTTTACACAGCTCCATTTTGAATTACTGTGTTATGACTACGTGACGATCTCTTTTATCAACCTCTGTATTATAGAATCCATGACAGAAATAGAATATGGCATCATTTTAAGATTCTATCATTGGCTTCTTGCATTTATTCTAAACAATGACACCTGTTTTAGCACTGTTTAACTTTATCCTGAAATGCCGAAATCCAAACAATTCGTAGAGTCTAGCGACGAGAGTAGTGACTCTGAGGTGAGTCTTTATTTCCTCCCCCCTAATTCAGAATAAATAAATTAATCTGTTATAAACAAAGTTGAATGTAATGTTTATTTTCATGGCGTCACAGCCAAAGACGAAAAAGAGTATACCCAAAAAAGCAAAGAGAGAAGAATCATCAGAGGAAGAGCCGAAACAATCTAAAAAACCAAAAAAGGAAGCCAAAAAAGAGTCCGGAGACGGCATCTGGGAGCTGGGAAATAATCGACAAGTAACAGTCAGGGAATTTAAAGGAAAATTATACGTTGATATTCGAGAAATGTATCTGGACAAAGACGGCGATATAAAGCCAGGAAAAAAAGGTAATTACAGTCTGCTATTGTCTATGTACATACATAAAGATTTCTAATGTGTAGTTCTAATTTTTAATTCAATACCGCTTTATTTTACAGGAATCTGTATGAATATGATGCAGTGGCGAAAGTTCATGGATGTTGTGTCCGATGTTGATGAGGCAGTTAAAGCTAAGTGTTAAAGCTTGCAGATAAGTTTAATTTAAATAATATTTGATTTAATATCTGTAAAAAAAAAATTTGTATTCATATTTTCATTTATTCTCAATCAATAAACATGTGCTAAAATATTATGGATGATTGTTTCATTCACCAAATTTTTTTACTCACACAAGTTCATAAAATTGTTTGCGAGAAAAGGACATTTGATAGCAGACCCCAACAAGATTACGGAAACATTGAATTTCACTTTGTTATTTCTAGAATACCTGCACATTATTGTCATCGATAATCCTGACTTTCAAACAGTCAAACATCGATACCTTGAGACAAGAGCATACTTTTTCGAGTTTCCAGAAATTTTAGACTTGTAGAGTTTGTCTTACATGTAGGCATCTATGGCCGAGATAGACATGTGACTTCGACTTGTGAAGGCTTTTGATTTACAGAGGTATTAATGAGGGTCCAATGTATATGACTACAATAAGTTTTATCTCGGAAACTCTTTCGTTACTGTGTGGGCACACATGCATTGAGACATGGGTTCAATGAATTTAATGTAATATGTCCATCAGGCAGAAATATTTCTAAGCAGTATCACCTGTCTCCACTAGGGTGTGTCGAAAATAAATTTGTTTTTGATTTTTTTGCGTCCGACACTCCAAATGGTAGATTTCGATGTCAAATAGCCCCTCTCTAGAGAGAACTTGTTGCTGAATTTCAAGCACTCGCTTAAACGGGATTTCGGTTTCTCGTATGATTAACACAGACAGAAAAAACATATTCACTAATAAACTTATGATTTCGTTGAAAATTAAGATATCGAGTTCATACTTGCGCATCCTGAATCAATCCTTCCTTCCTGGCTATCCCATGACTTACAAGTTTCATCTTGGAGCCACTTATTTTTAATAGATACATAGGTATCTACATACCTCGATCCACTTCCTCTAAAATAAGCCCAAAACGAACTTGATATCTTAATTTTTTGGCCAAGTTATAATTTGTTTAGTAAAAATATTTTTTTAGAAGTCCCATTTCAGCGAGTACTTAATATTTAGCTATATGCTTCTTGTTTGGAGAGGAGCTCTTAGACATCAAAATCTATCACTTGGAAAGCTCAACGTGAAAAAATGAATACCAAGATTATTTTAGACACACCCTAGTGTCCATATTAGTATGATGGATGTTTTTGTTTTCAATATTCACATTACTAATTTCGATGAAAGGTATTAATCAAATATGGAATGTTCCTTTATTCATGTAAACGAAACGGTACGCAAATGACAGTGCACGCCAGTGAATATTTGTATATCAATTTATAATAACAATTATACAATAGATTGACAATTGACGGTTATTTAATTATTACAAACAAGAATATACATGCCTGTACAAGTGTAGTATGAAAAGAAAAGGTTGTATGCACATGTTTATGCAGTATTTGTCGTAGATATTTTGAAAAAAATTCGGTCATTTAAAATTTCAAGGCGAACAATATTATAAACTGGACGCGAGTTCGGGGCTTTGTTTAATATTTTTGTCTGTTTACATAAAAAAAAAATTAAAACAAAAAATCGAGAAACTCTTATATGCATATACAATTCAGACTGTCAAGAAAATCGATAGGTTCTTTTTAAGCTTCAAACAATCTAAAACTACACTTTGACATAAAAAAAAACCTGCGCAAAGGATGGGCCCTGCCGCTAAAGATTTAGAGGTGCCACATCGGACTTGTGTCTTTCTTATTCGATTAACATGTAAATAACGAATTTGCATCAATCAAACATGAATTATTCCGGTTTAAAATGATGAATCGAATAATTCATGGTTGATTCATGCAAATTTGTTACTTACATGTTAATGAAATAAGAAAGACAAAAGTCCGATGCGGCACCTCGAAATCTTAAGCGACAGGTTATTTGTTAATGTCAAAGCGTAGTTTGAGATTGTTTACAGCTAAAAAAAGAAACCTATCGATTTTTTGGCACAGTCTAATATACAAAAATGCTACTATTTGGTATTACATTGCATTGAAGAACACAAATTAGAGGGCTGCTAACAAGCTGTGAGTAAAAAAATTCACACCCAAGTATTAATACAACTTCTGCATAAGAAAAATTTTCTTTTATCATAGTTGGTGAGCATTTTCACTTCTGAAAAATCCCATTTTATAAAAGATTACCTTTTATATATGATTTAACAAGAAAGTAAGCCGAAGCTCATTAATCTATCTACCTATACCTTATTCAAATGGTAAGAACAACTGAGTGACTAAATAATACTGTTTTAATATTCTCTGAAAATCATTTGGTGGAATTAACAGACCAACGGGATTTATAATTCATCTGTAACATTCTTTACACTTTAGTGTGCAACTAAATGTAGTTAAAAATATATAACAATGTCCAGCATCTTTCACATAAAAAGTATTTCACAAAGTTCAACAATATATATACAGGTAGTTCAAGTGTTCAAAGGAAACATATTGATATTAGATCGGTCCATGAACAGAAGTAAGAAAGACGTCCAGATCCAACTTTTTTAACAGAGTCTGCGGGTCAGCGATACGTCGTTTCCTTTCTCCCTGAAAAATAGTATACATACAGTTCTGTCACATGAATACTCGGCGGAAGGTCTAACGGAGTACTAGAAAATTGAAAAAAAAAGAAACAGAAAAAAAAACCGATACCTGAGAAATGCTCCCTTTATTTTTTGTATTTATTTGACAGATTTTCAGGTAACTATAACGATTTAAAAAAAGTATTTTATTGGAGATTAAGGTGGATTGTTGGTAATTCTTTTGCTGAGAATAAGTATAAGATAAAGAGAACAGTTGATAGTATTCTACTGTAATGCTGGATGAAATTTTATTCTCAGATTTTATCAAGTCCGTTGTAAATCTTAAAAATTTGTGACATACCGATCGGTCTTCCTCCAAGTCTGTCATTTTCCTCTTCTTTGATACTTGATTGTCATCTAAAATATAGAATTCATCTACAATATATTATTAGTTTCTCAATCATTCAGAATTCTGCGATTGGGAATTTAACTAATCCTTCATTATAGTAATTTTTTACATAATTCTATTTCCAGATTTCTTCAATCAGTTGTATGGGACTTTAGTGCAGGCTCTAATACTCGAAAACGCGATGTGTAGTTTCTCCAAAACCACAAAACCCATCGGAATGAAACTTTGTGTATTGATGCTGTATTTCAATAGAAAGTGGCTTTGTATTTCATTTTTTCAAACTTTGAAAAATTTGGAAATTTTTTGAAAATTTTGAAAAATTTGGAAATTTTGAAAAATTTGGAAATTTTTTGAAAATTTTGAAAAAATTAAATATGTAGTTAGCCACTTTCTACTGAAATAAAGCATTAATCTTCAAAGTTTCATTTCGATCGGTTGTGTGGTTTTGGAGAAACTACGAATCGAGATTTAAAGCCTGTACTAAAGCCCCTTGAAGCGTAAACTCACAACTGATTCTCACCTTTTGGTTTTTTTTTATCATCGTTATCAGTCGCCTTTGAGCCTTTGTGTTGAACTTTTGTAGTACTTTTACCAACTTTGTATATCGGCACTTTCAATTTTACGGAAGGAGTTGAGGAAGCTAATGGCTTTTTAAGTTCGTTTTTTAATATTGTTCCAATACAACTTGTTGCTTTCGCTGCCTTTGTAGGCTTGGAACTTTTTATCGCCATTTTTTTTGTCACTACTCTTTTCTTGGGTTTCGGAGAGATATTGAATATTTCCTCATAAACAGTAGACGTCATTAACCTTGGACATTCTCGATAGTTTTCATCACTAAGCTCTACGTTTATTACATATTGTAAATAACTACCACTAAATTTCAGTCTCTTCTTCTTTATTGGTACCGAATCATCATAGACAAACTCATATTCACCAAATTTGTTGATACTTGACTTTGGGCTAGCGCTAGTTTTTTCAACTGTTTCATTTTTTTTCGCTGGAACTAATTCCAAACATTCCAAAACGCTTGTCAATTCTTCTTTCGGCTTTGTTGCAAATTGGCAAACGTTAACTTCTATTTGAGACACGGATGACCTTGAGAACCGACTATCTTCGTGGTTTGAGGATTGTTTAATGATATTATCTACTTCGTTGGAATGTAGAGGTTCACTAAGCGCAGGATTCTCTAGTTTAGGCAACGTTTCTTCAGAAATTTGTGAATTGGTGGAGATCTTTAATTCCCTATTAGCATCGTCCTTTGGTAAATTCTCTTTGATCACTTCAAATTGCGTTATTTCCAATTTACTGCTAGATGTACTCATAACAAAGTCAGTGGCTATACCCCTGCTCTCATCCACTGCACCATTGTCTATGTTGGTGGAAGACATCACAGGTAGAACTTCTGTTGCGCCCTCTTTCAAGTTATTTGAACTACTGATCCATTTCTCCAAAATATCTGGTTGCTCAGTACTCGGTTGATAGTAAGGCGAACACGTACCATATTCTCCTTTTTTAATTGCATCGATCGTGTTTTCTTCCATTACTTTTGGCGTCAATGCAATGCTCGGCGTCGGGGGAAAATCCGGTGTACTAACGAAACTAGAAACTTTGCTTAGTTCCTCAGCAATTTTAGTAAATGGAGTTATGGTGCTACTGCTTGGACTAAGTAGTCTCGGTGTAGGAGGAATACCAGTAGAGTTATCAATTTTTCTCGGAGTTTCTAAATCAACCATTCGCGACGTATGAATCCGTTGAATTTGAGTTTGGGGTAAAATTTTCGAATATTCATATTTCTTCTGACTAGAATCAGTGAAATCTAGAACTGGGCTTTCGATTATATGTCTTCTTCTGTATTTTGAAATTTTTGTTTCTAACGTTCGTAATTTGGCATATTTTTTTACCAATGGCTTCTCTTTCGTTTTATTTAAATTATCAATTTCGCATACCACTTTCTTTTTGGGTCTTTCCTCACTAATTTCTGTCTTATCACCAGTCAGAGGTTCATCTTGTAATTGAATCTCAGCAATCTGACCATTGTCTTGTACCCCTAATTCTACATTTGTACTTATAAGAGGACGTTTCACCCGCGATAATGCTTCCGAGTTTTGTGAGGAAATATTGAGGCTGTTATTTCGTATGTTATCAATTTCTTGATTTGCTATTTCGACAGTATGTTTCTGAGATCGTTCCTGTTGCGTGATCTTATCAAACTTCAATTGACCGCAAAGTCTACTGCTTTCATATTTCGGAACCCTTTCTTCTACATCAACGCTGCAGCTTTTTATCACTCTCCCTTTCACTTTTACTGGTCCCTTTTTAGCGATGGTTGTCGAACATGTAGGCTCTTGATACTCCTGCAATGCTTGTCTGAGATCAGCATCCCAGCTTTTTTTTATAATGGACGTCGATGGCTTAACAGGCGCCCCGGGCTCATCTTGCACAATAAATAAGGACGAAGAACTAGGATGTGGAGATGTTCCACCAAGGATCATTCCAACTCCGGTATATTTGTCCCAGCCCCCCATTAGCTTTGGAGCAGGACTTCTGGTGGCGATCGGTATCTTGTACAATTGACGATCTTTTACCGGAGTCTTTCCTTTTTCTGGGGCAGTGAAGGAATTAGAAAAGGACGAAGATTTGAACAAGTGTGTTCTGCAGACCGATCTCGCACGCTTAGATGATTTTGATGTAAATTGTAGGCTTTTGTTTCCACTTAATTTATGCTCGGAGCTTGAAGATTTTGTCGGAGTGTTAAAGTCCAGTGCTCTGATGTGACTGTTTCGTCGTCGAGGAGTTAACATGCTCAATCTGTTGTTTTTAGATCTACTCTTTAGCAATGACTCCGGAGTTTTTCTGGTGATTAAAACGTTTTCAGTATGAGGCAAGACTACTGATACATCCGCCTTGTGACTTGCATCCAATACTTCAATCGGCACCTGGCTGCTTGGCTTTTCGCAAGGATCTTCGGATTGTTGTGGAAAAGATTTGCTATCATGAAATTTTAGATAAGGGGACAAACCAGTGCCGGTTAGAGTCATAGAGTCGTCCAGGTTTATGGCCGGCATATTTCCAGCTTCAATCATTGTACCAAAGCTATTATCATGTGCGTAAAGCGTTATAGATTCCAAATCTGTATTACCAATCGGTTCTTTATTTATAACAATTGAGTAATCAGCATCTACAGCACCATTAGTCGGAACAACAGCAGGCTTGAGATTCTTAGGTTTTTCTGTTACCTTGCGATTACGCTTTCGATTTGTGCCTGATATTTTGAGCGGAGACAATGGCTTTGTTTTGATAGGCTCGAGTTTAGCATCACTGATTACTGGTTGAATTCTCTTGAGATTTTGTACAGGAACTTGTACAGTTCTGAGGTATATCGGTTCCATTGGTTCTAGTACTTCAGGACCTAGAAAACAGAGGATAAATATCTATAAGTGAACATATCACAAACCCTAATAAATAATGTATAAGCAGCATATTGTACAGAAGTTGGATGTCATTTGAATCGAAAATTTGATTAAACAAGCGGGTTTAGGCTGCCCATGTGCCAGCCCTTCAACTTCCCGTTCTCACGCTAATTTGAGCTTAAAAAAATCGCCATCATAAATTTTGCAAATCTGACTTCAGATTGGCATTTATATTTTCTTGTAATTTTTACAAAAATGCCCGCCAAGTACCACTACCTCCAATTTTTTTTTTCTTTTCTTTGTTTTTTCCTCATTTTAATTTCAACTGATCTTCTCTTATGAGTTCGTATGTCGCATGTTATTACGTGTTACGCACATTATGGGTATACATCGAAATGTAAACTGCTACCAAAATCTAAAACTGGATCACATTAAGCAATTAATTGGGAACAAATTTATTTCTACTTGGTAACGTCCATTAATTTCAATACTTTTGTAGATTAAATGGCTGCAAATCTATTTTTGTGGAAAATATCGCATGATTGTACCTACTTGGCGAAAGGTTTTTGCACCAGAGGTGCTTTTTGGGGGGGATTTCATTACTTTTTGTTCATGATACAAGTAATTTGAAGTATTGTGTAAGAGAAACACCGCGTAGAAAATTAAACAACAAGATATTCGGCAGCCCGAACAATATACAAATGGGATTCTACAGAAAATACAAGCTCGCGAGTATATAGCGTGAAAACAGTGAAAATACGGCCCTGCAGGAATTCAGAAAATAAAATAGTCAATTACTCGGAAAGCAAGAAGAAATACCAGTCGCCATCAATAGGGTAAGTAGTCAATATCACCCCGAAAAACATATCAAATTTTGAGGAAAAAAAAATGGGTTTTTTGAGAAAAGTGAATTCTTATGTTTTCCAAAAAACATCGATATTGTTGGCAATTTTCAAAATTTTTGGGATTTTTTTGTTTTGCGCGATAGAGTACGAAATTCCGGATCACATAAAACAAGAATCGTCGAAAAAGCTCGAGAATTACGAATTTGGCGGCTATTTTTCGAATATTTGGTTCCTCAAATTGGCGAAGAAAGTCTTTCGCCTTTAAATCTTGAAAAATCGATACCGGGCTTGGATAATTTTTATGGGGTAACCAACAAAATACGTGTCGGCTCATTTTGTATGAGAAATAACATATTTGAACGCCGATCGATTCTGGAACATCACGTCCGCTGGCCTGCATGATTTCATTTGGATTCAGTATATACTAAAATACATATTTGAGTTGAAAAAATTGTTGAATGAGCTGTGTCTACAGTAATCACTGGATATTTCCTCTTTTTTCAGGTAATCATCTAGGATATTTAAGAGAACGATGTATTTCCAGTCATTAGTTTCAACATCTTTTCACATGTGCTCACCAGGTTTGAACTGGTGTGGTGTTGTTGGGAGAATACGTATTCAAAAATTCCTAGCTTTTCTGTTTTGTTTGGGATATGACCTTTAGCTTACCTTTTGGCGCAATAGGAACAAAACGGGCTTCAGAGCTAGGCACAGCTTTCTCAGATGAGTCTGAAACATTAAAATTATTGGAAAATGTAGGTAATATTTTTTTTCTGTCAGTATACAATACTTTGTTACCTACTTCTATCTTTGCCGCATATTCAATACTCACACAAAGTATCTACATTGAGACAATCCCGCATTTCTTCTCGAGAACAAACAATCAACGTGGGCATCGCCATCATCTCTTGTTCGGTTATGAGTTCGTGCTTATCAACTTGAGGGACAGGATCCGATTTGGTACATATAAGTTTTTTTCCAATGGGCTTCTCGGTGCCCTCAGTATTTGCACGATCACTTTCAACTACTTCCGTGCTATCTGCAACTTGACTTTCAGATGAATTTGATGCAGCTTGTGACAAATTAGTGGATTGAATAACCATCGCAGACCTTGCTAAGATGCTATTTCCACTCGTACAGGTACTAGCTTTGTCTGCTACTGGCTTGTCAATGACAATATTGGCGTTAATGATACTCATAATAGCCGCAGCATTATGATCTTCAAGAGAGCTATCTGTTTTTTCGACTTCTTTTGGCTTATCTCCATCATCTTCGAGTTTGTTATTCTGCTGTCTGGATGAGCTACGCAATCTCTGCTTCAAAGGTACTTCGGTTGAGCCGCTCAAACTTAGACCCTTATTAGACATAACAGCGGTCTCCTCTTCCAAGTCCATATCAACTACAGCAGTATTCGATGGCTCTTCCTGAATTCTGTGATAAAAAACCGGATAGGTCCCTTTACAATTGATGAATACCACTCCTGCGTATTTAAAATACCACACAGGCAACGAAGATTCATTAGACTGGCGAAAATCATGTTACAACATGCTGTACCAATGTACAGTGGACTAAAATCCAAAAATCCGATGATTACATTTTGTTGTTACTAACTATCTGGCATCAGGTTTTTCTTGGGTCGCTGTATTTGAATATGCTATCAAAAATTCTAAATTCTACCAAGACTCCATGCAGAATTATTTTTCTGATTTCCACGAAAATTCATATCTAGGAGTTTTTTGAATATCCTGAGTGGGAAAGTCAAAATAGAAATCACCTATATGTTTATTTGGAGCTATATTCTCATCTAATGCGTCAAAAAATCTACTTAAACAGTTGGCCATATTTGTGAAATTTCTTGAAAATCAAATAATTATGAATCTATTTTTCAATTTGAACTAACTTATACTTTCTGCTAAAAGTATTTCTTTGTCCAACTGCTACTCCCTCATGCCTACACGCATCACGTCATTCTAGTCCTCTTTTCCCTACCCTAGAGTACGCAAGAAAGTAGAATTTAGTTGAAATCAAAACAAAACGCATGATGACATAATTTTCATGAAATATCGCAAGTATTCGTAAAACTTTCCATCACTAATGAATACAGGACCGTCCAAATTAAGATTGCCTTTGTTATTGATCATGGCCAAAAACTGACAATTTTCTATTCCAAACGAACATATAATTTGTATTTTGACTTTCAATAGCTTCAATAAGTGTCTAGAAAACTTGGAAGTGTAGTATTTGCGTTTCTGATTGTTATAACAATAAATTTCCCCAGTCCAATATCTCGGAAACGCATCACAATACGAAAAAATATTTCGGATGAAATTTGTACGACTCAGAAGAGGAAAAAACATGATGCAGTAATATTGTAGTAGGCGGAGATGCAGATGCTCAGCTAGGGGACGCCCACCTCGGTTCTTTCAAATAAAATAGCATAGGTACTATTCTTTACGAAATCTGAAAGTACATCAAATTCTGCATCTAAAGGTACGGCATACATATGGTTTAAAGGTGATGAGTGATGAGATAAGAGGTGAGTGCAAGTTTAGGTGAGGTCAATAATTTAAAGTCAGACAGGGTTACTATTATTATTGTTACTGTTATTGTTATCATCATTGTATTGACATTTTATTACTATATCACTATAATGATAATAATAATATTTATAATTTCGACCATATTCATGCCAGTACTTTTATATGCAGAATTTGATGTTTTTTATAGATTCCGTGAAGAAAAATATGCCATTATATTTATAAAAGGCTAAATTGACCTTTCTCTAGCCTTAGTGTCTCTGCTTACTACAAATATTACTGTACCATGTTCTTTCCCCCTAGTATTTTTTCGTATTGTGATTGGTTTTCAAGATATCGGCCAGGGGCACTTGAACAAAATCACTGTGTATACTTGGCCATGTTAAATTTTGAATTTTTTTATAGCGTATGCAAACTCGTCGGCCTGAAAAACGCCAGTACAATATAGTGTGTAAAAATCAAATGCAATCATTGAGTTCTGAGCAGCTTTCTTGGATTCGGGCTCAGTATGCACCGAATATTTGGGAAAAAAATTCCGCCGAACGAATATAAGCTTCATTCACGTTTTTAAATAAAAATGTAATTTTTGGTTGAAATTTTAACCGCCGTTACAAAGATGGATACCTATATTTCTGAAAAGTTACCAATTACTTCATTGCAATGAAGATATTCTTACAAATGTAAATTACCTAGAATTAGTTGCCGATTCCAAAGTCACTCTGATATCATGATCTTCGTCTGGACTGGTATCTGTGTCTATGTTTGGTCCTATGATCTCATCCAAAAAATGTTCAAATATTGGATCTGTTTCTGTAGCTGCGACTATAGATTTAATTGCATTATTTAGCTCCGCCATGATCGATGTATTCAATTCGCCACCCATAGACTCGCAAATGCTCTCATCTTTCGAAGGCATTTCTATGGGAAGTATAGCTTTGTTTATATTTTCAGCTATTCTTTCTTGCAATTCCGTCCGATTAAGTAGTTCTTTGGTCAGTAACTAAGAGTTTACAAGATTCAATAATTAACAGAAAAAAAAACAAACTTTAAACAGCTACAGGATTTCTCATTGCAATATCCTCACATGAATATCTCTTACCGCTCAACATTTTTATGAGGTAATTATAACAAGATATCCTATATAATTTAATTGTTGACTGAAATACCAACTTAAATCGACTATATTAGTTTTTCTATTTTCTTTTTTTGTCTAACATGAAAATCTATCTCTCGAGAATTGATTTTATTTGTTATTTCAGCAAACGTTTCAATATAGTATGTTGTTTAATTCACTTAATACCGTGCTGTCTTTGTGCGTCATATACCAATATAAGAATAAGAAATGTGTAGAAACTCACGCTCAAGTTTTCAATGGGCTCATCATCCAGCCCAATCGATTCAGAGTCTGAGAGTGCATACGGAGTAGTCTGCACTTCTATGCTGGAGTAAGTAGTCAATTCGTCTGTACTAGTAGCCATGGTCTTCCCTCTACCCCTAGAATTCCTGTTTTCTTTATTGACCATGTGCCCCTCGTCCATTCCCTCCTTTCCAAGTGCCAAAACTGGGCTGTACCTACCTGATCTTCCACCTATGGCATTGAATTAGAAAAGATCTCAAAGTATAAGGTAACGTAAACTAAATAGCAACAATAACTTTATATTTCTTAGTAAGAAAAGTGATCACTTCCCTTACTAAGATTGAAACATTAAGTGCTTCATTTCTATCAAGATCATCTTTTCATATCCCACTGAAGGTGCTATTAAAGACGCTCATCGCCTGGAAAACGCGGGGAGCTAAAACTCCTACATCACTTGACCGATCGTAATGAAATTTTGAGGATCGATGTACACTCAACCGAACAATTAAGGGATCACTTTCCGAACCTCAAAAAATCGAGGAATTTCAAAGTCTCGTAACTTCGTTGAAAATAAACGAACAGTCATGATTTAGGTAGCGATGAAAGGTCGAGGTCTCTAATTTTCAAATCTTTTTGCAGATTGAAATTTACTTGCGATTTCGCTAAGATACGAGGTTTTGAAGCAAGGTGTGTGTGATCACAAAATTTTTGTCAAGTTTGTCACGCTGTACCTCAAGAAAAAAAATTCGCAGAAGAAATCGGTTTACGCTATTGAAAAGTCTAAAGCTTCTTCTTCAAAATGCCGTTCTTGAAATTACTGTACGATTTTTTTTCGTCGAATTGTGCTCCTTTGAAGTCAAAGCTGCACTTTTGACTTTGAAGACGCATAACAATTGAAAAAATTATCGTATCATATTCGTTCAAAAAGCATTCTCAAGCTTGAAATCCCCCTTTTTCGACGCTTTTTGCAAATTTGAGTTCCATCCATTTTTTGCAAAACTGCACATTTTTGAAGTGAACGCGGCACAAGCCGAATTCCCATTGACTCAACCGGCCTACGAAACGTGAAAAAAAAATCATTGACTAATCGCAATATTGTTTCTCGTTATTTTTCATCGAGTTTTTCAGATTTCAAGACCGAAAAAAAATTTTCCTCAAAATCAAACTCTTTACTCGATTATTCCATGAAAAGCAAACGATTCATCGTACCACCGGCATTAGCGTTATCAAGGCGAAGATTTTTTCAAGGACGAACTTAGTTCATTTGAATATTGGCCCCCAATATCTTGCAATGATTCTTCAAGTTTTTTCAGCGTTGCGAATTAACTTCACGTCGCTTTTTGCTGTGATAACATGATGAAAATCCTGACTTCTTTGTCCATTCATTTTCACAGTCTTCCAAGACCGATTCTACGTTCAAGCCTGTTCATATTGATTCATTCAGATTTGATTTGCAGCATGCTGTTGAGAATCATTTTCTTGCAATAGAGTGGAAATTCGTGCCGCGAAAAATTGTGGGACCTGTTGTCCTCGCTGTTGTCTAAGCATTGTTGTGGGAAAAAAGCTTGTTTAGCGAATTTTAAGTCCTCTGGACCTTCCAGTGGCACATTTGATTATTATTATTTTTTTTCGCAGTCAAATATAGGGTACTTTTTCTGAATGTTCCGCATGTACAAGTATCGAGTTTGAGCTGTACGAAAATGCTGTCGGTCAGATCGACAACACAATACTAACACACTGTAGGGGGTCCTTACCTCACACACACATTCACGCGACACACACGTACACTGAGGTGTAAATCCGACCGTGCAACCTCCTCGTGGTACGCTTCCGATAACGCTAATGCCGGTGGTACCTACGATGAATCGTTTGCTTTTCATGGAATTACCGAGTAAAGAGTTTGATTTTGAGAAAAAATTTTTTTTCGGTCTTGAAATCTGAAAAACTCGATGAAAAATAACGAGAAACAATATTGCGATTAGTCGATGAATTTTTTTTTCACGTTTCGCAGGCCGGGTGAGTCAATGGGAATTCGGCTTGTGCCGCGTTCACTTCAAAAATGTGCAGTTTTGCAAAAAATGGATGAAACTCAAATTTGCAAAAAGCGTCGAAAAAGGGGGATTTCAAGCTTGAGAATGCTTTTTGAACGAATATGATACGATAATTTTTTCAATTGTTATGCGTCTTCAAAGTCAAAAGTGCAGCTTTGACTTCAAAGGAGCACAATTCGACGAAAAAAAATCGAACAGTAATTTCAAGAACGGCATTTTGAAGAAGAAGCTTTAGACTTTCCAATAGCGTAAACCGATTTCTTCTGCGAATTTTTTTTCTTGAGGTACAGCGTGACAAACTTGACAAAAATTTTGTGATCACACACACCTCGCTTCAAAACCTCGTATCTTAGCGAAATCGCAAGTGAATTCCAATCTGCAGAAAGATTTGAAAATTAGAGACCTTGACCTTTCCATCGCTAGTAAAATCATATCTGTACGTTTATCTTCGACGGAGTTACGAGACTTTGAAATTGGTCGATTTTCTGAGGTTTGGAAAGTGATCCCTTAATTGTTCGGTTGAGTGTATTATCTTTGCAAAAAGTGGAGCAATTTTTTACTTTTTCAAAATTTGTGGATTTTTCGAAATTTCGAATGTTTTTTTTCGAAATTTTGAAAAAGTAAAAAATTGCTCCACTTTTTGCACAGATAATACATCGATCCTCAAAATTTCATTACGATCGGTCAAGTGATGTAAGAGTTTCAGCTCCCCGCGTTTTCCAGGCGATGAGCGTCTTTAATAGCACCTTAAATACCCTACTTGAATTGTCCTGGTCCATTCCCTGGTGTGACAAACCGGGATGGTGACATATCTGCTTTGATACAGACGGCGAGTTGCCCAGTGGTGGGCAATCAGCAAAATCATTTTTTGTCGATGTACAGTAGACACCGTCACTGTCTTGGGTAGCAGTGGGCTTATGCTGATGAGGTGTGCTCAGATTTGTATGACCAGGTAAGCTTTCCAAAGGAGTTGCTTCGACAGTGTCGCATCCGACTAAATTAATTTCATATAATAAGTTTGAAATGTGACAATATTTCACATTGTGTATTTATTCTTTCAATACTTCTTTATCATTCAACCGAACAATGGAAACACTCACGTTGGCTGGAAACTGGTTCAGGCTGCTTCTCAAATAATTGATGCAGCGGTTTTTGGGTACGCTTTGTACGATCGCGATCACTACCGCTGTGATGCCTTTTACGTATGCTGCTCGATATTATGGGAGATCCACCATATGTCTGAGAGTCTGCCTGGAAATCAATAATTGTTTCTTTTTCAATTTCTGTACTCAAGTTTGGTCCATTATTAATTTCACAATAGTTTCTTCAGACAATACTTTTTGCTACTAACGCTCTTGTCGATCATTCTGTATCAGAAAATCAATTCGGTCTATAACGACCGCCAATCCGATTATAAAATGAGTATATAAATTTAGAATCTTGTTGGTTGATAATAGGAGGTACAAAATAGTTCTTATATTTAACGGGTTTGAACAAATGAGTAAATACTTGTGACGGAACATTGATGTTGACAACAAAACGTTGGCCTCTAGATCCCCCAATCAGAAATCTCAACTGTTCCAACAAATCTCCGCATTGTCTGACCTGCTCGCAATCCCCAACTTTGCTCAATCTCTCCTGCACTGTAATCCAAACTTTAAATACTAAAAAATGCATGCCCTAGAGTGATCTTCATATCTAATACTCATTTAACAAGTTATTCATTTAAATGAAACTAACCGACTTAGGGCCAGTTTCACCAACTGCAAGTAAATCCAGAAATAGTTATTCAGAGAATAGCATTTATTCGTCGATTATTTATTAGTTAGTAGAACCTATATTTCACTAACTACATTGTCAAGAAAGTTAACAATTCATTGAATAAATGTTTATGTAACGATTTTGTAGGTAACTTTACATACAAGTGGTTACCATTGGAGTATTTGGTGGTAACGTAAGTTAAATATTAATTGTATTGAGGGGAAAAATAACACTCATTTCTTAATTTCAGGGGGCCTATATTGATTCTTTTCGCAAGATCATAAAATAATTGGTTTTACACTAAAATATTATGCAATTTGGAATACTTCATATAATTTGTGAATCAAGGAGCATTTTTGAATAATCGAAAATTATCAGTTTTGAAAATGCATCTTGTGTCTCAAATATTAAGTTTCTCAATTCAATCTTTTCTAGTTGATTTTTAGTAATTGGAGAGATTTGTCTTAGCCATTTTAAAAAACGATAATTTCGGACCATAATAGCAATTTTTTTGTGATTTTTTCAGAGCTCAGTATGGGCCCCCCTTGAGGCCCCAATCTTAGCTGTAAGAAAGGTGTTTCGACCTGGGAGTAATAATCTGATGGTTACAACAGACAAACGCGGCATACTGATTAAGGAGGGACCTCCGTCAAATTTTGATGATATCCATTTTTTCTTTTTTAAAAATAATCAGACAAGTCTAATAAGAAATTCTGTCCTACATAAGGTAGATTACGTTAGTATGTGTATTAGAAAGAAAAAAAAAACAAAAGAAAAAATAACGTTTTGTGATGAAAGTGATAACGCTGAACATGGTATTTTTTTTTTAATCTGCACATACTAATGTAATCTAACTTTTGTAAAAGGGAATTTTTGATCGGATTTTTTTGAGAAATTTCAAAACAGAAAAATGATTTTTATCAAAATTTTACCAAAGTGGCCCCTGAAGGCAGTGTCGCACTCCTCAACGATCGACGTATTTGAATGAATCACGCCATTCCTAAATGATGGAACTTCGCTTAGAAATCGCTTAGTTGTTAGTAAATGACGAGCACTCGACTCGAAAACTGGAGAAAAATTAATGAACACATTTTGATTCGGTCTCATAGAAACTAAATCAATGGCGAATTAATCGCTGAATAAACAATTATCCGGCCAAAATCGGTAGGGTATGTTTTTTTCCGTTTATTCGTCAAATAGTTGCTATTCAATGCTGATGAAACGAAAAATATCGTTTTTATTCAATGAATAAAGTCGTTCAATAAATAAGAAGTTACTCTTTGTTGGTAAAACCGGCCCTTGATGTCTCACGGGTTCTAATTAAAAACTGTTGAGTATTATAATTGAAACAATTGAGACATTCACAGAATCTCCTCACCGAGACATTTGAACACGTCCCAATTCTTTTATGACTGAAAAACTAATCAAATACAACACTTCTTAATATTTAGAAACAAACTAATAAAAAAAGTTGTTGCTTCGTGTAACTTTAAAAGCGATACACACTTTATCAATTCATTTGCAAGGTGGTAAGTAAAATATAACGTTTCTTCTATCGAAGATAAATTTAGATCCCCGCAGTTTATATTGATACCGAAAAAACTTAATTTTGAGAACTGGAATATTTACCCAAAGAATGAGCGGCAGAAAATTTGTCAAATATATCAACGAGTGTGTATCCATTAACATGTGTATTAAAACGTCTTCCGTTCAATACAGCAGTACGACATTCTTGCAGGTGAGGCGATGCTTCCAAAAATGATCTAGCGGCATCGTCACATTTTTGATCTTCGAGATACCCTAAAACATACATACAATCAACAAAATGACCTGAATCGAATGTCAGACAACATGTTTTAATGCAAGTAACACAAGTGGAAATAAATGTCGACTAAGATCTTGTTGTTATCTGAAATATGCCAGATTCAAGATTTTCTTAAATTCATATGATAAATTCTAGAACGGATTATTTATTAAATCTGAATCACGAGACAGTTATCAATAAATGACGGTCCAAATCAATCGTGAAGTGTGGATCCTAATTTGGTGTGATCGTCGCGTGTAATTACATCGAATATTGTAATGTTTGTTAAATCTAAGCCCGTTTACGTGAACCGCAGTTCTGAATGAAAGATTGATGCGTTCAAGTAAATACCGAAACATTGAGAATTCGGGAACTATTGTTTAAAAATTGATATGAATTGCGTGGATATTCCCGCCACAAACGTAGGTTAAAAACGACATTTTCGAGGCTAAATAGAAGTTTACCAAATACTAATCTCGCAATTTCCGACGGCAGTAGAGCTTCCATTTCTTAAAAATTGGCCTCACACTAAGAACACGATTTTCTCTAAACCACCCATTAAAAATGAATGGAATTAAGTCCGAAACTAAGATGCTACCGAACTAATGCCAAGCAAAACATTGATACCGTTGTGTTGGTGATGTAAACACATCTATACAAGCATATCCCACTTTGTATGCAACTGCAGCCAACGTAACATCGCGGTCGTAATCATGGTTGGCAACATCGTCAACGCGAAATATCGCGATGATAACGATAAATACACACATCGGAAAATAGCTCAATTATCACGTTAGGAACATGAGCTGATAATCGACTTTTATCTAAACTATATTTTTACTTTGCCTAATTAATAATACGCTTTTTGGGATGTAGCAAACACCATGAAGTACAATCCTAGCTGGGTTTATACAGTTTCATTTGTGGTAAGCATGGCAAAAATCATCTGCATTTTATTGCGATTTTCAATCAAAATATCTCATAATTGTCTTGGACGATCTATTAGGCTTTCGAAATCACACCAGTTACCAACGGTTACGTAATAATAATCCTTTGAGATCATTAGAATTGATCATTCATTGTTTTATAACACTCTGAAGTGTCATGATCTACTTCTGGCGGGAACGGATAATCGAATCAAAACCTTCGATAGAGACAGGCTTTTCATTACTGATAAAATCGAGGATATAATATAATTCTCATTCACAGCAGTATACACAGCAGTGACTTTTTTCAAATACAATAAGTAAATACAAGATATTAATAATTAATATATATAAATATATTATAAATATATAAATATATAATAATAATAATTTGCTTGTATGAATGTAAGCACACGAATGATAGAGTCACTACAAACAAACACACCGATATTAAGACTATGAAAAAAAAATGTCAACACATAGAATGAAATTTCAAGTAAAGATTCTTTCGGTCCTTCGGTGGTCGAATTGGATAAGGCGTCTCAGTATAGATGTGAAGGTCCCGGTTCGAACCCGGGCCGCAGGAATTTGTACTTGATTAAAATTTAGAATGTTCTTCTCAGTTTTTTTCTGTCTTCTGTAGATTACGCTGCTCTAATTGAGTAGGAATCTCACAATTCACAAAGACTTTAGTATTACAATTAGGTGTACAAAAAAAAAATTTTTTTCAATCATTATAATCGCAAAACGTAAAGAAACTCGAAAAAAATTATCCGTATTTTTTCTTTTTCGTTCAAAATAATAATTGCGAAAGTTACAGGCAATTGAATTTCCGTATTTTTGCTATATATAGATATATCTTAGCATGGGTGACGTCACAATGTTACATTTTTGAATTCGTTGTATAAACGCCAATTTTTGCTCGAATGAAGAAAGAATAAATATGACTAAATTATTTTTCCGTGAACTACTGAAATATACAATAAAAAAATTTCATTTGTACACTCAATTGATTATTGCATTAAAATTTGAGTTCGTCTCGTCTCATAAATTCGCTTGTATGAATAAATACAAGATAGTCGAATAATAAAATATGTCGAAGTATGCAAAAAAATTTTTACCATGACATTTTCGTTTTAATTTTTCAGGACTTGTTTGCCGTTAGTTTGTCAATTCCTTTGTTAACTGCACATTTGAGGTCACTAGAAGCATCTCATATTTTGATAGGATTCTCCAGTTCGCTGTATGCCGGTGCCCAGCTCATCAGTGGACCTATTGTTGTCAGTAGATACCTAATCAGTTTTTACAATACACATATAATATATTGTATTATCAAAGTGATCTAGTCAATAAGACTCAGTACACGACTCTTGGGGTTCTTAATGTTGAAATTATTGTTTCAGGGGAGTTGGAGCGACCAAAAAGGACGCCAAATGATTTTATTGATTAGTCTGATGATGTGTACCGTCTGTTACATTTTACTAGGTCTTTTCAAGTCCCTTTTGCTAGTATTGTTGGTCAGAGCTGGCTTGGGTAATTTTCAATGCCAATATGCATTTACGTGGTGAACATGGACTGATATATAGCTTATGTAGTGGTGTTTTATGTTTTTGTTTTATATTTTGACAGTACAACAAATTTTGGTCTTTGTTGTCCAGGAGTTTTCAAGCACATTCAAGTCTTGACACGAACAATTGTGGCTGAGCAAGTATCAACAGAGGAACAAAGCAAAGTCTCTGGTCGCTTAACTGCTCTTTCAAGTGCAGGTTTTATTGTCGGACCAGCAATTGGCGGGCATCTAACAGATTTAGAGGATGGATTCACTTATCTATGTTACTGCACTGCTTCGTTATTTGTGATCAACATTGGTACGTTTTGTATATTTTAAGCATATACAATGGGGTATTCCATGCCAATTCGACCAACCCATGACCCCGACCCCCTCAGATTTCAAAATCAATTTTTTATATGATTCACCGGTCTTCAAAATGCAACGTCAATTTTTTCAGATTTTCATTATTTTTGGTTATTTTTTTAGGAATTTTCAAAGCTAAAAACAAAACGCCACGTTTTAAAAATCTGAAAAAAAAATCAATAAAATTTTACAAAATAAGACCATTTTTTTCATACTAATTTTATAGTGGTGTTCTCAAGGGGACACCCGGGGCAGCACTAAACCAAGGGAAAAAGTCCAAGTCGGATACTGTTTTTTTTTTCAGACGTCAATTTTTGTGCCCAAAATAGTACCGCATAGTTGAAAATAAAATACTTTTTTTTCCTACGTTCATTCAGAAAAAAAAATAAAAAATTGTGAAAAAAAAAGAAAAACAAAAAAAACAAAAAAAAAAAATTAATTTCATTCTCAACTATGCGGGATTATTTTAGGTACAAAAATTGACGTCCAAAAAAAAAAAGACAGCATCCGACTTGGACTTTTTTCCTTGGCTTAGTCGTGTCCCGGGTGTCCCCTCGAGAACACCACTATAAAATTAATATGGGAAAAATGGTCTTATTTGTAGGATTTTATTGATTTTTTTCAGATTTTTAAAACGTGGCGTTTTTTTTTTAGCTTTGGAAATTCCTAAAAAAATAACGAAAAATAATAAAAATCTGAAAAAATTGACGTTGCATTTTGAAGACCGGCGAATCATATAAAAAATTGATTTCAAAATCTAAGGGGGTCGGGGTCATGAGTTGGTTGAATTGGCATGGAATACCCCTATATTAGGGTAGTCCTTATTTACGGTGTTTTTGACATTTCCTGCGGACAAGGTGGACAAAGTTTGCAAATAAATTCAAAAAAAAGTACGCGAAACTTGGAGTCTGTAGGTCAACTCAAAGTACTGCCTACAAGGCAGTGAAATTTCGTATACGTCTTCCCTACAGGGATAAAGGTTTTTTTTTCCAAAAAATCGCCTAATTTTTCGTTGAATACCTATGACTATAGGAAACACGTATACCAAATATCAGATTTTTCGAAGCACTATTTAGGCAGAAAAAAAAAAAAAATAATGGCGTGATCCCGAATTTCCATGTAAAATCAAATGGGAAAATTCGCTGCCTTGTAAGCAGTACTTTGAATTGACCTATAGACTTCAAGTTTTGGGTACTTTTTTTAAAATTTAGTTGCAAACTTTTTCCACCTTGTCCGCAGGAAAGTTCAAAAACACCGTAAATAAGGACCACCCTAATGTATATACCATGGTAATCCAATTCAAATATATTAGTCTGACATTTCTTAATAGCTGTGAAGAAAGTTAGCCACATGTAACTTGATACTTTCAATTGAACGCATGTCATACTTGCGTACTGCTACAAGGCAGCACAATTTATTCCACACCATGGTCGGTTAATCCACTAACTTTTTTATGCCCTATCAGAAAATTATTATGTACCACTTTTTCAGCAATAACATATTTATTTCTCCATGACCCGCCTAAACATCAGTCGCCAGATGAAACTGAAGCATCTAAACAGACGAGTGTGAAGAATTCCAGCATAAAAGAAGAGCTGGTACGCGTAGTGCATCATCTGGCTGATGTTGACTGGACAATATACTGGGATGTATTTGCACTAAAGTTTTTATTGGCTGTTTCTCAGGCCACATTCGTTGCAAATTATTTTCTTAACGTTCAAGAGACTTTCAAGGTTTCTCCAAAATGGGCAGGGTACACTATATCTTTTCAAGGTCTGGTAGCAGCTTCGGCAGGCTTTTTAGCTGGCTGGGTTGATGAGAAGCTGTATAAGAATGACTTAAATTTCAGGCAGCGTAATTTACATGGTTTTTTAATCATGACAGCTTCTTATATAGGAGTTTTTGCTGCCCCAACTTTGTCGCTTTTCATGTTTTGGACCATACCTCTCAGAGCAAGCAGCTCTTTACTAAGAATTGCTGGGACAGACATGGTGCTGAAGAGATGTCTTCCAACACAAAGGGGCTCTCTGGTTGGTACTGGCAACAGTATATCTAATATTGCACGCTTGGTAGCTCCGCTGCTTGCTGGTATTATGGGCGATCTGTACGGAAGCAATAGCGCAATTGTACTATCCATATTAATGTCTAGCTTTGGTATAATTCTTTCCCTGATGGTGAGACAATATGAACCTCTTCGAACCAAGGTCGAATGAAATTGTAAGAAGGGTACACACATACAAATTTCTTTATATTTTTCTGTATTATTACTTGTAAATATTTTATTATTCCGTTATATCAATTACTATTGGGAGGCTATATTTTTTGTATGTACCGTGAGAATCAGGTGAAATCACATGGTCGGACTGCGCAAGTGCCGAAAATTACGAATTTTATGGGGATAGCCCATAGCCAACTCGTCACCCTAGAAAATCACTAGGGTATGCTGAGTTCAATAATGTAAGCAATCAACAACAACTCTAGGGAGATTATCAGCCAGTTGGCTATACCCATAAAGTTCGTATTATTTGGCGCCTGCGAGCTCCGACCTCACACAGGTTTCACCTGATTTTCACAATATGTAGGTGGGTATAACGTATGAGATACACATTCCGAGGGTCTCTTAAAACTGATTGAGGTAAAACTTGGCCTTAGTCAGGTTGACTGGCCAGTTTCAAAAGAATCCTCACGGTATGCGTCCAACACATTGTTAAAGTCATCATAATTATGTATAATTCAGGATTTATTCATGAAATACACACAACCTTCTTGTTCACTCAGTACTTGGCATCTGTATCCTATCTGTATGATTCTATTAACACTGTCAACTTAAAGGTTGTCTTTTCTCTCCAGTTTTAAAAGATTCCAAAGTAATGTAAAATAGTTTGTTATAATAAATCTCCTTCACAATCTGTCCACTAGTCCAAATTGTTTGTCTTTCTACGAATGATTAAAAAAGTAAAAAACCACTAAAAATAAATACCTTTATGTATTGTATTTATCAAATGTACAACTCATTATTCATAAATGACAATTTTTTTTTGCTATACTGAATTCATCTGTCCCTTTTTTGAATCCTTCACAGTTACATAAGACAAAAGTTAGCTTTCTTGAAAATACATACAACTGCTCTTTTCAGCAACTAATCTAAATCTTATACTAAATATTAACATTTCTGCACAATTATTAGAATCGGTAATCAACAACTAGGCAACCATGGAAAGCCAAGAATGGCATTCAACATATGAATTCAAGACGGATCTTCTAAAGATAAGAGGCAGGGAACTTATTGAAACAGTTGACTGAAAACTTGGATGATTCTATCAGCTATGACGTGTCTACTTTAATAAGAGACTGGAATCAAATGAATGATAAATAACTAATTCCAATTACCTATTTCATTTGTTTAAGCTACTTTCCATTTCGTTTAATGCTTTTGCTTCCTGTCTCTCGCGAATATGTCGTATAGCTGCCCGGATCTTTTCTTCCTCTTCCCTACTTATCATAGGGTAAATTTCACGCTTCTTTTTAACAATCCAGTCCTCATAAACTTGTGGCTGGTTGAAGTAGTGAAACATGCCAACTGGAAATGACATGTATAATACCATTTTAGCGACTTCCAATTGCCAGTTACCCATTGTATTGATTCTGAAAAAAGTAATCATGTAGATAATAGGTTGAAGGTAACCTAGCAATTTTTTACGTAAAAACAATTGGAGTAGTAACGCATAATGTGCTAAGATTTTGAATAGTAATTTTAGATTGGCGATAGCAAATCAACATGGAAATCTGTAGCATAGTTTGCAGATAATAATTTGATGCGGAAAACGTAAACTTACTCGTTGATGAATACTTTGAGGTTACTCCTCGGAGATCGGAGTTTTTATTCCACCAGAGTTTAGGTGCGATTTCATGCTGACGCTTGACGCTGATTTTGAGCGGCAAATTCAGTCACGTGGTACGATTTCGACAGAATCTAAACATTGGTTGGCTCTGACGCTAGACTTTTATTTATACAGCGTCGTTGACGCTGCAATCTATCCAAGTGTGACGTCAGGACGGTCGTTCGTGGATAAATCTAGAGACTAGCAACTAAACCTGTCTTTTCAAACGATCCTAGACGTACGTACAGTAATACACTCAGTACACAGAAAAGAGAGGTATTTTCTGTGCTCAGTAGTTTAGTGGGTTACCAATATCGATTAAGTACTAAAGTACATACAATGGAAGGTATCAATCTAGTGGTTTTTGGAGAGAATATTCTCGTCGTCGTCGTCTATCTTTCTGGATCTCGTCTGACTCTGTTGGCTCTCGTCTAACGATTGCTCGTATTGTAACGTCCGACCGGACGTATATTCCCTATTTTGCTTATAACTATTACTAGATCTAACTATAACTCCATAGAATATGAGAACTTCGTTATGATGTAATATTTTTTGACTTTATTGTTTATCGCATAAAATGACATTATAACCAGATATCAATTTCAAAAAAATTTTTGTAAATAAAAAATTGCGGAGATTTTAATTAGGCCGCTATTCTGCCATAGAAAATCCCTATTGTGTTCTTCGCTTTGTTCTCAAAAACTGGAATTCAGTAATTAACGAAATTAGTGGATCAATTAAGAGCAATTGTTCGGTATTGAAGGATTGAAAAATCCTAAATTTCAATGATCACAAAGAAACAGTAGCCGCCAAACAATTGGGTTCAATTGTTTGTCGGCTGCTGCTTCGTTGGGCATAGGCACACGAAATTCGCGAAGATAGAAACTCGGTTCAGTTTTGGCCCAGAAAAAATAGTGAGCCACTGGGACCCCATCATTGAACATTACTGTACATACATACATACACTCTGAGCATTTTGTCCAACCTCCAACTCACTAGGAGTTGTCCAACTAAAAGATTCCTATCTTACCAACATTAGAGAACTCAGACCTTACCGACATTACCCAACGAAATTCTCTTATCCTCAACGGATATTACCTTAAGAACTAATATGATCAATCTTACCATACAAGTATTAACATACCAACAATCATACTACGTTATCCACTCTCAAGATATTAATCATTATAAACTAACATAATAGATTTATAACCATTATATTATCCACTATATCATGTACTCATTATTACCTTTCTTTCAGAATTACCAACTACGAAGTTAGCACTTCAATTACTACATTTATACAAAATAACTACACTAATTATTGTCTTCAACAATAATCAAGTTATAAATGTTATATGTTATGATACGACTTTGGATTCAGCTTTAAATACCTGATGTACACCTATTCAAATTCACACAAAAGATATTCTTCTAAGAAACACACGCACACGTACACCCAACGAGGTTGATTCTGATCCCTTCCGGTTTGGGCAGCTCCCGAAACCACCAATCAGTGCTCTGGACTACAGCGATTTCGCAAGCCGATTGGCTGTCTCGGAAATTGTCCAAACCGGAAGGGATCAGAATCAACCTCGTTGGGTGTACACTCTACTCGCCTGCACACTAAGGCTACGCCCAGACCTTATTTTACGATGTGAAAACCCTAAAAATTACATTACAATGCACATTAATAATGAATTCATTCCCTTACTATATTATAACCATTAAAATGACTAATTACACTATATTGATATGTACTAATGCCATTATCGACGAATTACTTCAATATGTACACGTACACACCAAATTAATACTACATTAACATCATGTTCCAGTTTTTAAGCTATTGTAGATATAAGATATATATAATTCATTAGGGGGCATCCATAAAGGACGTCCGCGCTTATAGGGGGGGGGGGGAGGGGTTCACGAAATGTGACTATTTGTGACCGGGGGGGGGGGGGGGGGCAATGCCGGGTGTGACGTCCACTCAAAAAACCGTGTCCATATTAAACTGTCACCGTAAAGAATTTATGATACATAATTTTTATAGTATTTTTTTCACATCACTTGCGACTTTAGAGAATTAAGAGGGGCTCTACAATTGTGACCATCGGACGTTTCGTAAGGGAGAGGGGTTCGAATATTGTGACTAACTGTGACATGGGGGGAGGGGGGGGCCAAAAATTCGCAAAAAATCGCGGACGTCCTTTATGGATGCCCCCTTATGAGACATTTATATAAAATATTATACTTAACCTACACGTATCATATTCATATCTCAAGCTATTCCCCATAAAATCTTATATGTTAAAGATATTATTAATCACAAGTACTCTATATTATGATCAACCTTTGAATATTCATGTTATTAACTATCTTTATTAATCTTCAAATATTAATCCCTCATATGAATTCCTTTATATTATTCAACCAATGGCATCATAATGAATTATTAATTATTCTTATAAAATATGTACTCAGAATTTATTATCAATATTATAATCAATATATATATATATATATCCAAATTTTAGCAACTATCTTTTTAACAAACTGCAACCGTGAGATTGAACACCTTATAAATAATCAAAATGCGATTGCATACTTCAAATATTTGAACATTCGAATTATTAAGGTATTGAATATCACGATGCCCACTGATTGAGCAATGACCGTAAATCAACTATAGTTTATAAAACCAAGACCGATAACTAACGAAAAATAATCATTCAACAGTCGATAAAGACAACGAAGCTAGGCGATCTCTAGAAATCGCTTTTTAAAATAAACACTCTTGCGAGTGTCAGACTTTTAAAATACGGTCCGTATATAATAACTTGCGATCAGCCATCTTGCCGGCTGAACAAAGGCTCTCAGTCTAATCCATTATTTGACATATAATTAAAATAACTAAATTAAGTAAAATAATATAACTCATGTAACCACATCTATACCTGTATACCTATGTTCAAACTCTCACTTGGAACCTTTAAAAATCAAACCCTTAGAAGTAAAAATCACAGAAGAGTTGTAAAAACAGTTTTACAACAATGACAGAAATAACGAACAATACCCGAGAAACGCAGGCACGAAATACCGAGCAAATCCGAACCAGATTCTTCACGACAACAACAAACATATTTCACCCAAAAAGTCAAATGGGTAATAAAGTAAAACGATGACCAAATTTCAAATATCCGAGAACCTATTTCAACACTGCACGTGCCAACATGCTGGACAGCCAAGGACAAAGAAGTAGCTACGGAAGAAAAGGATGGGTGCAGTCCCAGGAAACGCACGGACACACCACTACAGGCACAAAGGAGGAGGGCCCTAGAGCACCTAGACTACCTTGTCACACCTTCGGGACCCCTTCCGATCAAAAGCGGAAGAGGCTCCCCCTACTATGCCTTACCATACCTGGGGACCCCTGCCGATCATAGGCGGAGAAGACTACCCCTACTTCCCTGCTCCATTTTGAGACCCCTCGCACCCCTGATTATCCTATTTAAGCCTCGCCCAAGCTGAATCTCGTCCTCACTTCGTTACCATCGGAAAACCGCTCGCCATTGCAACTAATCTACTACGAGAACACTTCGACGATATTAAAACTTAGACTCCCTTTTTTCGATTTTAAAAACTTAGAATATTTTTTAACTTCACTTGTACCACGACGGACTTAGACGATTTCATCATTTATTATATTTTCACTTCTTTCATTTTTACTAAACTCAATCAACGATTTCTTTTATTTCAATTCAATTTCAACTTTTGATTCAAATTTCTTATTGGTAAAAAGTGAGAGGTTGCATATAACATATTGTGAATTTAAAGGTTTAATAAATATTGTGAAATTTATCAAAGAACTCTATCAAAGTCTTACTTATTTTAAATATACTACATCTGCAACCAGCATCAGCCGCCGTTAGCAGAGCTACATTCAACAACAACGATCAAGGTGAGAAGATTTCGATTAATTATCAAGTTAATAATCCTTTGTCTATCTTCAATCCTTTCCAAGAGTTCATTTCCGATATTAATACGAAGGTAACGACGAAATTCCAACACTTCAATTTTATTCAAGTAATTCAATTTAATTCAATCAACTTAATTCGACTCAATCAATTCAATTTTAGTCGAACGATTCAATTAATTCAAGCGTGATTCAATTCAATTAATTCAAACAATTCAAACACGATTCAATTCAATTATTTCAAACAATTTAAGTGCGATTCCATGAATCCAAATATTTCAAGTGATTCCAATAATACGAGCAATTGTTAGACGAGAGCCAACAGAGTTAGACGAGATCCAGAAAGATAGACGACGACGACGAGAATATTCTCTCTAAAAACCACTAGATTGATACCATCCATTGTACTTTAGTACTTAATCGATATTGGTAACCCACTGAACTACTGAGTGTACGTCTAGGATCGTTCGGAAAGACAGGTTTATTTGCTAGTCTCTAGATTTGTCCACGAACGACCGTCCCGACATCACAGTATTATTGGAATCACTTGAAATATTTGAATTCATGGAATCGCACTTAAATTGTTTGAATCAAATAAATTGAATCACGCTTGATTTGTTTGAATTAATTGAATTGAAATACGTTTGAATTGTTTGAAATAATTGAATTGAATCACGCTTGAATTATGTAATTGAATCGTGCGAATAAAATTGAATTGATTGAATCGGATGATATAAGAAGCAGGGGTGGCAATACCCGATTTTGAACCTTAAATGCCGTAAACACACACACACCTTACGCCTACTCGTCGATTCTGCCCTTATTGACATTGCTTCACTAAGAATTGAATAACTCGGTGAGAAAAAATCGTGCCACAAATTTTTAGGAACCATTGTAGAGAGGAGATTTCAGGCTACAAAATGGCCATCTCAAAAGTTCTCTGCGATTTTTTGAACGCCCCGTAGAGAACTTTGAGAAAATTGTTTTTCCTGGCGTTTCGCAACCTGCCACTCAAACCTACGCCACGAGGTCAAAAATCGCCGTGGGAAGAATTTCTAAAAACCATCTTGAAGATGAAGTTTCAACCTTCAAAATGCTTGCCCAAATGATTTTTTTCGACGATTTCTCATTGAGTTACAGCATTTTGAAAATCGGTATTATTTCGCCGAGTGCCGCGGGTGCGCCGTTAATTTCGTTGCTGAGTGTATTTAAAATAAGTTAGGCTTTAATAAAGTTCTTTGGTAAGTTCCACAATATTTATTGAACCTTTACTGGTGTAAATTCACAATTTGTTATACGCAAACTCTCACTTTTTGCCAATAAGAATTTAGAATTAAAAGTTGAAATTGAATTGAATTAAAAATCGTAAATTGAATTTAGTAAGAAATGAAAGAAATGAAAATATGATACGTGATAAAATCGTCTAAGTCCGTCGTGATAAGAGTGAAGTTAAAAAATATTCTAAGTTTTGAAAATCGAAAAGTACGAGAGCCCACGACCAAAATCATGATCCATAGCAACCCGGCTAAAACCTTAGAAAATGGATAGATACGATGACCCTGAACCCGACTAAGTGGATAGTAACGGTCAAAAGTGTAGCTGCTTCGTGGGGGGCTATTTCTGCTGTGCCAAAAAAAATAACCAGACGGATGTATAGCATCCCGTCTGATATTGAAAACGTACATAGTGTTTGTTATTTTATTTGAAAAATTTGAGTTTTCAGACATTTTGCGCGTAGCGTTTGACCTGGACGAATTTTCAAAAATGTCAACAAATTGAGCCGACCTGATCCATAGCAACCCGGTTAAAACCTTTAGCCATCGATAGATTATACGACCCTGAACTCAGAAATGCAAATTTCAGACATTTTGCACGTAGCGTTTGATCTGGGCGAATTTTCAAAAATGTCAACAAATTGAGCCGACCTCATCCATAGCAACCCGTTTGATTTCCGGAATGTAGTTGGATGATAGTCCTGAGGTACCAAAAATACGTTTTTCAGACTCCGGTAGCGTAGCGTGTGTCCAGGAAAGCATTTTGAAAAGAAAAAAAAATGATACAAAAAAATTTATGTATAGCATCCCGTCTGAAAATCAGTTTCATGAGTAGATTGGCGTAAGTTGATGCGAAAAAATCAGTTTTCAAAAGAAAATTGGGTCTCAATCACATGTTCGAAGCATTTTGAAAAGAAACATTGAGTCGTTCGCCGAACATTTTATTTTAAAAATCCTTTAACTTTAGTTCAACCGTTTCAGCTAACCGCTTTTGTAATCATTATCTACAAATTTTAGGGGTGCAACTGATGCATTTGTTCGCAACGGAGACCGTAAGAAGCACGTATAAATACGGATATTTGACGATTTTTCACTATCTAGAAGTTGTCTGATATGTTAGCTGCTACACTCGATCCGTCTGATAACAATTTTTTCTATATCTAGGCAACTTATTTTATCATGTGCAACAATTTTCAGACGGGTTGCTATGGATCAGGTTGGCTAAATTTGTTGAAATTCTCAAAATGCTTCGAACATGCGATGGAGACGCAATTTTCTTCTGAAAACTGATATTTTCGCATCAACTTACGCCAATCTACTCATGAAAATGATTTTCAGACGGGATGCTATACATCAATTTTTTTGTCTCATTTTTTTTTCTTCAAAATGCTTTCCTGGACACACGCTACGCTACCGGCGTCTGGAAAACGTATTTTTGGTACCTCAGGACTATCATCCAACTACATTTCGGAAATCAGACGGGTTGCTATGAATCAGGTCGGCTCGATTTGTTGACATTTTTGAAAATTCGCCCAGATTAAACACTACGCGCAAAATGTCTGAAATTTGCATTTCTGAGTTCAGGGTCGTATAATCTATCGATGGCTAAAGGTTTTAACCGGGTTGCTATGGATCAAAAATCTTGGTCGTGGGCTCTCGTACTATCAGTTTTAAAATCGTCGAAGTGTTCTCGTAAAGTATATTTGTTGCAATGGCGAGCGGTTTTCCAATGGTAACGAAGTGAGGACGAGATTCAGCTTGGTGAGGTTTAAATAGGATGATCAGGGGTGCGAGGGCTCCCAAAATAGAGCAGGGAAGTAGGGGTGGTCTTCTCCGCCTATGATCGGTAGGGGTCCCAAGGTATGGTAAGGTATAGTAGGGGGAGCCTCTTCCGCTTATGATCGGTAGGGGTCCCAAGGTGTGACAAGGTAGTAGGTGTTCTAGGGCCCTCCTCCTTTGTGCATGTAGTGGTGTGTCCGTGCGTTTCCGGGGACTGCACCCATCCTTTTCTTCCGTAGCTACTTCTTCGTCCTTGACTGTCCAGCACGTTGGCACGTGCAGTGTTGAAATAGGTTCTCGAATATTTGACATTTGGTCATGGTTTTCCTTTATTACCTATTTTACTTTTTGGGTAAAATATGTTTGTTGTCGTCGTAAAAAATCTGGTTCAGATTTGCTCGGAATTTCATGCCTGCGTTTCTCGAGTATTGTTCGTTGTTTCTGTCATTTTTGTAAAACTGTTTTTACAACTCATCTATGACTTTTACTTCTAAGGATCTGATTTTTAAAGGTTCCAAGTGAGAGTTTGAACATAGGTATACAGGTATAGTCATGGTTACATGAGTTATATTATTTTACTTAATTTAGTTATTTTAATTATATGTCAAATAATGGATTTGACTAAGAGCCTTTGTTCAGCCGGCAAGATGGCTGATCGTAAGTTATTATATACGGACCGTATTTGAAAGTCTGACAGTCGCGAGAGTGTTTATTTTACAAAGCGATTTCTGGGCATCGCCTAGCTTCGTTGTCTTTATCGACTATGATTATTTAGTTAGTTATCGGTCTTGGTTTTATGAACTATAGTTGATTTACGGTCATTGCTCAATCAGTGGGCATCGTGATATTCAATACCTTAATAATTCGAATGTTTAAATGTTTGAAGTATGCAATTGCATATTGGTTATTTATAAGGTGTTCAATCTCACGGTTGCAGTTTGTTAAAAAGATAGTTGCTAGAATTTGAATATATATATATATATATATATATATATATATATATATATATATATATATATATATATATCGATTATAATATTGATAATAAATTCTGAGTGCATATTTTATAAGAATGATTAATAATTCATTATAATGTCGGATAAAATATAAAGGAATTTATATGACGGATTAATCCTTGAAGATTAATGAGGATAGTTAATAACATGAATATTCAAAGGTTGATCATAATGTGTAGGGAGTACTTGTGATTAATGATATCTTTAATATATACCTGAAATTTTATGGGCGATAGCTTGAGATATATGAATATGATACGTGTAGGTTAAGTATAATATTTTATATAAATGTCTCATAATAGATTATATATGGGGCTGTCCACGTCAAAACGACACGGCTTCGGACCTCAAAGTTTTCGATTTGATTTTTGATTTCATATGTTATCATTCTATGTCTGGAGAAGCTGTCAAATTTTTTTTGAATTTTTTCAGTCAACCCTTTCGGAGCTATGAAATTTTTTCATCCTCAAAAAAGGACCTTTTTTAAAATTCTGAAAAAATTCTCAAAAATTCCGTCAATAATATAGAACAACCTCCCGCTTACAGAAACGTGGGCAGAATTTTTCTTACATTTTTTCTTTTAATTTTTCTAAAACTTTATCCGAAAAAATGCTTCACCAATAACTTTTATCCTACCAAAAATCTTTCAAACCTACCCCACTCAGATTTCTTGGAGTTCTTGATCTTATATTGTGTTATGTTGGTAAGGAGGTGAGTAGGTGATTTTATGAAAGTCATTTATGAATTAAGCATCTTATAAAATAAAATTTTGGAAAAATGAAAAAAAAAAAAAATATAACAAAAATTCTGCCAGCGTTTCTGAAAGTGGGAGGTTGTTCTATATTATCGACAGAATTTTTTGTGAATTTCTTCAAAATTTTGAAAAAGGTCCTTTTTTTAAGGATGAAAAAATTCATAGCTCCGAAAGGGTTGACTGAAAAAATTCAAAAAAAATTTGACAGCTTTTCCAGACCAGTGCCGGATTTAGGCATTAGGCTGAATAGGCGGCAGCCTACGGGCCCCCGCCATTTGAGGCCCCCACCAACTTCAACTTATATTCACTGACCGATTAAGTTTGGATGATTAAGGAAAAAAATTTTTGAAGATTGAAAAAAAGTTATGTAGCAAACGCGAAAGCATTACAAATATTCCAAATTTTCAGCCAACAAAATCTTTATTTCGAAGATTGTAAATTAAAACAGAGTATTAACAAATTCAGTAAAATTTAATAACCCCGCTTGAATTTCTGCAAATTTGAGTACAGTAGAGCGTCGATTATCCGAACGTCAGTTATCCGAAACGTCAATTATCCGAATGGTGATTTGGTTTATCCGAAATTTCAATTATCCGAATGGTGATTTGGTTTATCCGAAACGTCAATTATCCGAAAGATTATTTAGTTCCTGATTGCAGGATTTGGCTGCAAAGAAGTGAGCTTCCGTTGTAAGACAGGGGAAAACTCGTGGACTTTTTTTCAAAGAAGTAAACCAAATACGTACACTGAAAAAAAAATTGTTTTCGCTGGAGATAACTATTCTTGATTCAAGAAAATAGTTAGGAAGATCGAAATCATTCCTGACAAAGTAAAAATTTTTCTTGAATTAAGAAAATTCCTCGGTTCAAGAAAATACTTACTTCGTCATGGATAATTTCGATTTTCCTAATCACTTTCTTGGTTCAAGTTTACTTTTTTTTCTGTGTACATACACCTACCACTTATAAAATATTAATATTAGTATAGGCACTTGTTTTTCAATATGTACATATATTTTATACACTATATATTCTATTACGTAAGCGTTATAAGTGTTTACCAAAAGTACTATGTATCGAATAAGAAGATAGTTCATGTGTTTGAAATACATACGTATATGTATACCGTGAGCGCCAGGTGAAACGGGTCAGTGAAACGACGATGGCACTAGCATTCTTGAAATTTATAAGGGGAACTAACTTCCATCGCGAAAATATCCCTAGGCCTTTCGAAGCGTAGACGTCAAACGCCATTAAATATGGAACTAGGGATATTCTTAGTGTATTGGCTCTCCCTTTAAATCTCAAGTAAGCTAGCGCCATCGTCGTTTCACTGACCCGTTTCACCTGGCGCTCACGGTATATTGAACGAATAAGTGTTTTTTGCACACTGTTCGGTTATCCGAATGGTTCCCGGTCCGAATTAGTTCGGATAATCGACGCTCTACTGTACCATAATTGTAATAGTCGGCGAGAAGTCTGTTTTATTGTTTAGAGTTAGCGACTGCAGTTTTTAAACCGGAAGTGGGATCGGGAAAACACGATCACTTGCACATCTGCGATATGGAAACAGTATATTCTGTGCAAATTTCATGAGAATCGGTCTCGGCGGTTTGACTGTAACCTTGTTTACCACATATCGGGGACCACATAGGTACATACATTCTTGAAAATGCTCGAAAACGACTTTTCAGATGCCAAAACGTGCTCCCTATATGGTTTGAGACGTTTCTCTCGATCCGACGTTTTCCGTGATAGCGAATGTATAAGGCACTTCCTTTTTTCAACGATCGTGCCTAAAAAGCAAGAAAAATACCACTTTAATTTCAATGTAGAACAACATTGACATATTGTAGCAAAGAAAGTGCCACTTACTCTAATTTAAAAATTATATCAACATATTATACCCACCAAAAAAAAGACGAGATCTGGTGCATTATGATACGATAAAAAATTTGATACTGATAATGGTCTTTACTTCTTTAATTAGGCCTCCACCACCTTTCTGCCTACAGGCCCCCGTACCCTTAAATCCGGCACTGTTCCAGACATAGCATGATAACATATGAAATCAAAAATCAAATCGAAAACTTCGAGGTCCGGAGCCGTGTCGTTTTGACGTGGACGGCCCCATATATATCTTATATCTAGAATAGCTTAAAAGCTGGAACATGATGTTAATATAGTATTAATTTGGTGTGTACGTGTACATATTGAAGTAATTCGTCGATAATGTAAGTATAATGGTATTAGTACATATCAATATAGGTAGTGTAATTATAGTTATTTCAATGGTTATAATGTAGTAAGGGGATGAATTCATTATTAATGTGCATTGTAATGTAATTTTAGGGTTTTTACGTATCGTAAAATAAGGTCTGGGCGTAGCCTAAGTGTGGAGGCGAGTAGAGTGTCTGTATATGTGAGTCATTCCACGTCAAGCGGGACGGATTTGGCCAAAAATATTCTTTGATGTTTTTGATTCTTTTGTAATTTTTTTTACATATTCTCTGGGTAAAATAAACATAAGAAACAATTTTTTATTTTTTTTTACTCAAATGGTTTAGAAGCTACAAGGGGTTGAATTTTCGAAAAAAGCACCAAAAATCGAAATCGCGCTGTCCTTTGAACCTTAATATCTCCGATTCCCTTCGACGTACAGGGTGTACCGGAAAGTTTGATCACTGCTTCACCGGGTAATTCTTCAGCTCGGGATCGTTGAAGATCTATCAAAACTTGTAGCCGCAAAACTGACCTTAAACTTCAAGATCAAGGTCAAAATTTTTATTATCCTAAAAAATCCACTAATTCAGAGGATAAAAAGTCCCCGAAGAACCATAGGTCTAGATTGATTCCTTCCCATCAAAAAAGAATCCGGAAGATGAAAGAAATTCGGTTCAATCATAACAACAGAAATTCCAATCGGTTATCGACCACAAGACTTCGGTCTCGTCTTAAATTTCTTTCTATCATATTTTTAATTTTTTTGAAAATTTTATGGGTTTTTTTTTCAATTTTCTCAGTTTTTTTTTACATTTTCTTGAATTTTCTTGAATTTTCTTTCATTGTTCCGAAACTTTTCGAAGTTTTCTGAGGATTTGTGGACAGGCTGGTCATCAAGCGCGACTGCTAAGACCGATTGATCATGACGGTTCGATCTTATGAGTCTCGCGCTGTCAACGCCGTAATCTGCTGTAAAGATTAAGCGCAAGACGTAAATGTGAAATATTTAAAAAGAATTCCAAAAAATTCAAATTTTGTTTTTCAAAATCCTAAGAGTTCAATAGACTCTGAAAATCTTCAAAAAAATTCGAAAAATCAATTAAAATTCAAGAGAATGCAAAAGACTGAAAAAAAATGGAAAAATTTGAAAAAAATACGAAAAATTTCAAAAAAATTAAAAATGTCATGAAAAGAAATTCAAGTCGAGACCTAAGTCTTGTGATCGCCAACCGATTAGAATTTCTGTTGTTATAATTACACCGGATTTCTTTTATCTTCCGAAGTCTTTTTTGATGGGAAGGAAACGATCTAGACCTATGGTTCCTCGGGAACTTTTCATCCTCTGAATTAGTAGGATTTTTTAAGACAGTAAAAATTTTGACCTGGATTTTGGAGGCCAAGGTCAGTTTTGCGGCTACAAGTTTTGGTAGATCTTCACCGATCTCGAGCTGAAGAATCACCCGGTGAAGCGGTGACCAAACTTTTCGGTACACCCTGTACAGACGTGTGCAAAAACTTATTTTACAGCTCTTGAATTGTACTTCCATGTTATTATTTTTCACTTCCTCGAATAAACAATCTTCCATTTGTTAGGAACAATTATATTTCTTAGACGCGATTTTCGAGATGTTCACACCCTTCAAAAATTCTAAAAAAAAATACGAGCGTATTCCTTGATTCATTCTCTACGAAATATGTGAAATTCAGGGCGAAGTTCCGATATACAGTATATTTAAACAGCGGTTGATCCACGCAGGACGTCGCGCGCGGCCGTGTACGTTGAAATCCAAGTACCGATCAACGGTGCGCGAACAGGGTTTCGCCGCCCCAACGCCCGTCGCCGCGGCCGCGCGCGACGTCCCGCTTGAATCAACCGCTCTTTAAATATACTGTATATCGGAACTCCGTCCTGAATTCCACATATTTCGTAGAGAATGAATCAAGGAACACGCTCGTTTTTTTTTCGAGAATTTTTGAAGGGTGTGAACATCTCGAAAATTGCGTTTAAAAAATACAATTGTTCATAACAAATGGAATATTGTTTATTTGATGAAGTGAAAATTAATAACAAGAAAGTCCAATTCAAGAGCTTTAAAATAAATTTTTGCAGACGTCTGTACATCAAAGGGAATCGGAGATGTTAAAGTTCAAAGGAGAGCGCGATTCCGAGTTTTGGTGCTCTTTTCGAAAATTCAACCCCCTGTAGCTTCTGAACCATTTGAGTAAAAAAAAAAAAAAAAATTGTTTTTGATGTTTATTTTACCCAGAGAATATGTAAAGAAAAATCGATAATTTTCAAGCACATGAGGTCGAAAAGGTGTCCCGCTTGACGTGGAATGACTCATGTGTATGTGTTTCTTAGAAGAATATCTTCTGTGTGAGTTTGAATAGGTGTACATCAGGGGGCTTATTCTGTAACTCTGGCGCTATACATATAACTGCTATATAACTGCAATTTCATAGCGTCAAAATAATTGCGGCTAATATAACGGCGTGAATAAGAGCATATCGCCGCCACCTCGTACCGCTGCTTTGACGGGTGACGCTATAGTGACAATGCAACCCTCCAGCGCGGCTTGGTATAATTCAATCGAAGCCGTTACCGTAGTAACATGTTATTTACATGCTTTTTTCACAGCACTTTACACAGCGAAATGATATTCTTATCACCTATATGTCAGGAGAAAGTTGCATGGCAACGGTTATTAATTGTTTGAACATGGGGTAACGCTGAAGTTACAGAATACGAATAGCGCTATTGTGCAGCTATGCTGCTCCAAATGAAACAATTACACCATTGGCTGTTTCCGATCATTCCGCTGTTATTTTTGCAGTTACGCATAACGCCAAAGTTACAGAATAAGCCCCCAGGTGTTTAAAGCTGAATCCAAAGTTGTATTATAAGATATAACATTTATAACTTGATTATTGTTGAAGACAATTGTTTTGTCCCGCACGACACGTTGGTGGAGTGAGGGTAGTTTTTTGATAAATAATTATTCGTTGAAGCAAGTTTAGAAAACCTTATGTATATTTACAAACTGATATTTAAGAACTTATATACACGATTACAAATAGCTTCTGAATTATATACGTAGGATAATTAGGTTGAATTTGTTGGAGTTCGAAGTAGTAATTTGTTAGAAGCATGGACGGTTAATTGAATCGATAGTTGTTGTAAGTTGTTAGTTAGGTGTTGTCGATTTGAAGAGTTGATGTGTACTGACTTTAGACGGTTAGTAGGAGGAAGCGTTTTGAAGATTTTTCGGAAAAGTGGAGGGACGAAGGAGAGTGTTAATTGGTTGAAAATTGGGATTGGTGGATTTTTGGGATTGGTCAAGAATGTGTACGATTTTTCTGATTGGATAAGGAAATGTACATAGAAAATAGTGGGAATTTCGCGGAACTGATACATAGATAGGAGGAAAAAAGGGGGCCAGGTACCTCTTGCACTTAAACAATACATGTCCCTTTTTTGGGTTCTCGCGCTTTCGCTGCTCGGGTAATATACCGTCCACATTTGGCAGCCAACTGACGGTCATAACCCAGGCAAATTCCCGCTAGTCATAAACCGGTGGAAAAACCGCGTCAGGAGTCACGTACGGACCCATCGACTATTTTGCTATTGTTCCATCGTTGGTATTGCTTAGTAGGGCCGTAGTTTCCCTCAGCACGGTATTGTCTTGCCAGATGTGGGCCTATCGCCCCGGCAACGCGGTCCGCGTTGACCTTACTTGGGAATTACCCACCGTGGAGGGTCCCAAGTCATATTAACGTTAGATAGAGATATATTCTTATGATGAATTATTGTTATGATTAATTTAGTTTGGATAAAATAAAAATTGAGTAGTGATACGCAACACAATAATTAATGTAGTTATTTTGTATAAATGTGGTCATTGAAGTGCTAACTTCGTAGTTGGTAATTCTGGAAGAAAGGTAATAATGAGTACATGATATAGTGGATAATATAATGGTTATAGATCTTTTATGTTAGTTTATAATGATTAATATCTTAAGAGTGGGTAACATAGATACTTGTATGGTAGGATTGTTCATATTAGTTTTTAAGGTGATGTCCGTTGAGGATAAGAGAATTTCGTTGGGTGATGTCGGTAAGGTCTGAGTTCTCTAATGTTGGTAAGATAGGAATCTTTTAGTTCGGCAACTCCTAATGAGTTGGAGGTTGGACAAAATGCTCCAGAGTTGTAGATCATAACGAAGTTCTCTTATTCTATGGAGTTATAGTTAGATCTAGTAATATTATACATATAGTTATAAGCAAAATAGGGAATATACGTCCGGTCGGACGTTACACAAGTGGCAGTTCTGTCGAAATCGTACCACAGGACTGAATTTGACGCTCAAAATCAGCGTCAATCAGCGTCAAGCGTCAGCAGGATCAAAGAGTACACATTCCTTGGTCTAAACCAAGGAGGATCCGATCCTCCTTGGTCTAAACCATGTGAGGAAATAGCCATAAAGGAAGAAGAATAACAAGAAGCGTCAGCATGAAATCGCACCTGGTCATCGCCCATCGGTAGAGCGTGCGATTTTTGATTAACGGCACACCCTTAGTAACTCGGTGTTTGTGATTACCCCAGAAATTATGTAATCATCGAAGTTGATAGAATTACGGGAAATCGGAATATTTTACCGAATCATGTCAAAAATTGCAATCGCTCATTTCAATTATGCATAGATTGAAAAGTTCAAAGTACCGTAAGATTTCCGACTTCTGTATGGCCCTCCGTTCTTCATCGGCTGTTCTATAGCAACTTCGATGATCACATAATTTCTGGGATAATCACAAACACCGAGTCACTTGGTAACGTTTCGAGGTTAGATTATCTGTCATGCTTTTTGAAACTTAGGGTGCGTTCGTCTTGCTCGCTTTTTCGCTGAGAGCGCTCACGAATGTCGCTTTCGCCGTTCGTCTTGTCGCTTCGAAGCGCTGCAGTAAAACGATTTTCGCACCTTTTCACGGGGTAGCCAAGCCGAATGGGCCAAAATGCTACATGAAAACGTTGGCGCTGACAGCGAGAAAGCGAGCAAGACGAACGCACCCTTAGGAGACGGCTCAAGCGCGGCGACTGTCTCACTACTTGCCTAGTAACTACTAGCCTGGTAACTTTTCTGATTTACAATATCGACTATAAGTGCTAAAGTACACCCAACGAGGTTGATTCTGATCCCTGCGAAATGGCTGATTTCCGAGACAGCCAATCAGCTCGTAAGAATCGCTGTAGTCCAGAGCACTGATTGGCTGTTTCGGGAGTTGTCCAAATCGCAGGGATCAGAATCAACCTCGTTTGGGTGTATAGGGAGAATGTTCTCATCGTCGTGGTCTAACCTTAAGATTCTCGTCTAACTATATTAGCCCGTATTAAGGGGACATTAGAGACGCCTATCGGCTGGAAAACGCGGGGAGCCGAAACTCCTACATCACTCAACTCATCAGAATAAAATTTTGAGGATCGGTGTATTATCTTTGCAGAAAGTGGAGCGATTTTTTACTTTTTCAAATCTTCGAATGTTTTTTTCGGAATTTTGAAAAACTAAAAAATTGCTCCACTTTCTGCAGAGATAATTAATACATCGATCCTCAAAATTTCATTCCGATCGGTCAATTGATGTAGAAGTTTTAGCTCTCCGCGTTTTCCAGGCGTAGAGCGTCTTCAATGGCACCTTAAAGGAATTGTTTGAATTATTTGAATTAAATGAATCACTTGAATTGTTGAAATTATCGCATCACTGGGATGGTTTGAATTACCTGAATTAATTGCGTTTGAATTTCGTCGTTACCTCGCATCATTAGTTGGAAATAGAACTCTTGGTAAAGGAACGAAGGCAGAGAAAGGATTATTGCTTCTGATAAATAATCGTGATTTTTTCTGACCTTGTTGTAGTATAAAAGAGAATGAAATAAAATGAAAAAAAAAAGGATCGGCTGCGGCCGGCTGCAGGTGACGCTGGACGGTTGCAGAACGTTGGTATTTATAAGTAGTAGATGACAGCCATGGCGAGACATAACAAATGAGTCATCATGGGGGGAGGTGGGGGTGGCAGTAGGTCTCATCTAGTCTGCTCGAGTCAAAACATATGACGTAACAGGTGGTAGTCGGGCCCGCGAGTGAGTTGCTCGCTTGGATTCAAGATGGCAGCTTTTTTAAAAATGAAATATGGCGCCTCCCCTTCTTTTTCCAAAAATCCAAGATGGCGCTTCTTTTCGAAAACCAAGATGGCCGCGGCCTACTCTCTCCCAACTATATACAGGGTGAGTCACGAGAAACTCCGAGAATGGGAGGAGCCTCATTGCCGAATAAGCCCCCGCCCTTAAACCAATCAAACAAATAGCAGGTAATCATTATAGGAACTGTGTAGCATAACATCTATTGTTGATGCGTACAGTCTTCACAATTGGGCTATCCAACTTCGACACAACATGACAGTCATATTTGATAACAAATTTGGCGATGCTTATCAGCAACCATCTCTGTCAGTTGTATCAGAGGAGTCGACACAATCAGTACCCTTAACACATTCAGTGTAAAGTTCAAAAGTAAAGTCGATTACTAGCTGATCTTGTTTTCATTATTATTCCTTGCTATGTACATTGATTCTGATGTTATGCTTACACAGTTCCTATTATCATTACCTGCTATTTGTTTGATTGGTTAAAGGGCGGGGGCTTATTCGGCAATGAGGCTCCTCCCATTCTCGGAGTTTCTCGTGACTCACCCTGTATATATATATAATTAAACCGCTTCTATCTCCCTCTCTCGCTCCTGCAGTCGGCTGACACTCGAGATGTTTCTTATAAAGCTGCTCTCTCTCTTTCTCTCCCGTACTCTAACCTGTGGAATTCTCAACTATATACCACCCAAACCGCTGCTATCTCTCTCTGTCTCTCTCTCTTTCGCTCCTGCAGTTGTCGGGTGTCACTCGAGATGTGTCTATGGTATGTATCTGAAATTATAAAGCTCTCACTCTCTCTCTTATACTTATACTTATATACTAGCTGAAAATGTAAAAAGGGTGGCGGGGATTGTTATACGAATGAGGTAGAGACGATATATATATATATATATATATATATATATATATATATATATATATATATATATATATATATATATATATATATATATATATATATATATATATATATATATTAGGGTGGCAATTTTTTTCCGACTTTTTTTATTTTTTCGAGCTCACATGAAAATTTGTTAGTTTGATCCATTTTAAGAGCCCTCTCCAAATTTCAGCTGAATCAAAAATTTCGTAGAGGTCGCTCAAGAATTTTGAAAATGTCGAAATTCAACGAAATCGATTTTTTTTTTTACATTCTTCACTTGCTCACCAACTCAATCTTTCCTAGGTAGATTGTAGAGGAACATACTGAAATTTCAAGTAAAAATATTAATATTTAAAGCTCGTTCAAGAATTAATCAAAAAAAATTTCAACAAATTTCAATGGTCTTGCGACCTTTAAGTATTGATATTTTGACTAAAAATTTCAGTATGATCCTCTACAATCCACCTAGAAAAGATTGAATCAGTGAGCAAGTGAAAAAAAAAAAAAAATTACAAAAAATGTAATTTGTGACTATTTATTTCAATTATCATATGTTTTTGATTTCAATGATGCTCACTATCAAAATTTAATCATTTTACTACGAATTAGTAGTTGTGAAAAGATCAAGTCTTAATATTGAGATTTAGAGGTCGCTCAAGACCATTGAAATTTGTTGAAATTTTTTTTGTTCAATTCTTGAACGAGCTTTAAATATTAATATTTTTACTTGAAATTTCAGTATGTTCCTCTGCAATCTACCTAGGAAAGATTGAGTTGGTGAGCAAGTGAAGAATATCAAAAAAAAAAATCGATTTCGTGGAATTTCGACATTTTCAAAATTCTTGAGCGACCTCTACGAAATTTTTAATTCAGCTAAAATTTGGAGAGGGCTGTTAAAATGGATCAAACTAACAAATTTTCATGTGAGCTCGAAAAAATAAAAAAAGTCGGAAAAATATTGCCACCCTAATATATATGGGGTAGTCCATGCCGTTTCGACCAACCCATGACCCCGACCCCCTCGGATTTTGAAATAAATTTTTTATATGATTTGCCGGTCTTCGAAATGCAACGTCAATTTTTTTCAGATTTTTATTATTTTTGGTTATTTTTTTAAAAATTTCCAAAGTCAACAAAAGAACGCCATGTTTTAAAAATCTGAAAAAATTCAATAAAATTCTACGAAATAGGATAATTTTTTCCATATTAATTTTATAGTGGTGTTCTCGAAGGGACACCCGGGGCAGGACTAAGCCAAGGAAAAAAGTCCAAGTCGGACCGTCTTATTTTTTGCAGACGTCAATTTTTGTGCCCAAAATAGTACCGCATAGTTGAAAATAAATTCCTTTTTTTTTTACGTTCATTCAGCAAAAAAAATTTTTTTTAAAGTGAAAAAAAAATAGAAAAACAAAAAAAAAAAAAAATTAATTTCACTTTCAACTATGCGGTATTATTTTAGGCACAAAAATTGACGTCTGAAAAAAAAAAATACAGCTTGGACTTTTTCCCTTGGCTTAGTCCCGTCCCGGGTGTCCCCTCGAGAACACCACTAGAAAATTAATATGGAAAAAAGTATCTTATTTCGTAGAATTTTATTGAATTTTTTCAGATTTTTAAAACATGGCATTTTTTTTCTGACTTTGGAAATTTTTAAACAAATAACCAAAAATAATAAAAATCTGAGAAAAATTGACGTTTTGCATTTTGAAGACCGGCAAATCGTATAAAAAATTTATTCCAAAATCGGAGGGGGTCGGGGTCATGGGTTGGTCGAAACGGCATGGACTACCCCATATATATATATATATATATATATATATATATATATATATATATATATATATATATATATATATATATATATATATATATATATATATATATATATATATATATATATATATATATATATATATATATTTATATATATATATATATATATACATATATATATATATATATATATATATATATATATATAAATTTCATTCAGAAACCACTACTACTGCTAAAATACAACGTCCTTAAAAACTATTTCTAAATTAGCGTGATGACGTCAGTGGTATAATAATCCTTACAATCTAACTATGACTACAAAAAATTATCCTAGAATTCTTCCAAGCCACTCCAGTCGCATTCACCCTTCTCCATACTCGCAAAAGCGAAGCACATTCCACCCTCCAACCACATACACGGGCAAATATCTCTCTCCAGTGAAACAAGGACCACCTCATGTGTTGAACAACGCGACAACGTTGTTGTCAACGATCACACACGACATAGACTTCATTCTACACCGCCCATGATCATTGTCAACAAATTTGACAAGTTGTTCAAAATACAAGCGGAACTTGTTTTACGGAGAAAAATATTTGCCTGTATATATGATTCGTAGGTGGAAAGAGCTTCGACCCCGCGAGTATGGAGAAGAGATAAACCCGGTTGTAGCGGATCGGATTTCACGAGCGCTTGAACCTACGAGTCAGTTACGAGCGCTGAAAAGTTCATAAAACTTTTGCTCCATCGAGTATTTGTTGGTCGACAATAAAGTCGATATCAATTCGCAAGAAACAATAATAACATGGTGTTGAGTCATTCGTTTCTTAGGAATCGATATCGACGCCATTGTCGACCAAATATTCGACAAAACAAAATTTCATGAACCTTCCACCCCTCGTAACGGACTCGAAGGTTCGAACGATTCGTGAATGTAACACACACACACACATACACACACACACACACACACGTATAGAGTGTAAAAACTAATGTCACGAACTATAACGCTATCATAACACTCTGACGTACGTCAGCTATAATGTACGCCAAAAACAGGCGTAACAACTCACAAAACACAATGTCGAAATAGTGATCGCGAAAGTTTCCTTCAGTCCGCAAACTGATGACCTCTCGCGCAGCGTCCGCTTCCTCACACACAAGGGCACCAATTTGCTGCAGAGTCGGAGTCTTCATTTTTCTGGCCTTCACTACGCTTGCGAAATATTCCACCAACGAGCTCTTGCACTGGTTTACATCAGCCGTCAACACTTCCAACTGCAGCAGATGCTCGTTCACGCAGCAAGAGATGTTTTTCAGACCGTCAAACGTGATTTTCTGCATCAAAATCAGCGGTGAATAGGTTTTTCGTTCTTTACAGCTAGGTTCTGTGTCGACATTATCCAGCTCGGTACTGCGCGTGTAGAAAGCGACCACTTTTGCGCCATGAGCCGAAGTAAATCTCAAGGAACAGCCACCATCGAGGGAAATCGTGTCGTTGAGCAAACTGCTCAGTGCACCGGCCCCGCGTTCTTCCTTCCTCTCCAAATAGCTGTCGAGTTCCCCGAATCTTGCTACCAACTCTTCCCAGGCTGCGACGGTGAGGGATACACCGCTCGAGTAGTTGTTAACGAATTTTACTACCGGCTCGAACGTTCCGTCCAACTTCAGACGTAACCCCAACGACCATCTTCTTCGACCACGAGGTGTTCAACCCGTACGTTGTCGACAATACCAGATGACGCTCGGATTTCTTCAAAGCGATTTCAAAGGTCTTGAACAATTTACTGCAACCGTCTCTCACTAAACCCGTCTTCGGAGCTGCCATTATGTCTGATTTCTGTAACTGTTGAAGTTAGACTGAACTCTCCCGTCATACTTCGAGCAGCTGAGCCGCAATTTTGTATGCATCAGCAGCTGGGTACACCGATGCAACTCGCACACGATTAAAACATATAGAACAATAGATGCTCTCGCTTCGGAGAAGTAGACGGTTTTATTAGTTATCTTCTAGCACGTTCAGGCTGCACCGAGAGTTGACTCTTTCGACACGTCTCCTGCACGTGCATATTCTCCTTACCTGCGGGATGATCTCGCTTCTGCTGATATTTGTGTCAGTCGCTCAGCACGATCTTTATCCCGAACAATAGCCATGTTGCTGGAAGAGATTACTCTGACAACACGACTCTCGCCAGCTGCACATACGTTCGTAGTACCTGAGGGATAGGTGATCTCACCTCAGGGTTATGCGGTATGATCTCCCCCCAGACGAGTACGGGTCCTTCACATGATCTTTACCCCTGAAGAGGTTGCTTTGACACCACATCTCTCACACTGACACACGTATATTCGTCATACAGTCGTAGTATCTGAGGATGATGTTACCTCAGAGGTATAGATGCATTGGAACACTAGCTCTAGTTTCTCCCAATCAGTGCAATTTCAACAGCAGCAAGAAGAAGAAGAAGAAGGAGAAGAAAAAGGTATGCTCATAAAATCTTCAGCTCGTATAGTCTTAATAATCAAATAACCGAATAACGATTTACAGATGGAACAATTCGAATATCGGAGAACCCTTATCAGGCAGCGGTTTATTGGTGTCACGAGGGAGACGCTGGAATTTCTCCGGGCTAGTGGGGCGCCGGAAGAAATTATAAATAATCTTATAGAGTCCGGGAACTCGATTCTCCGACTTCTCAGGAGGGAGGGCCGGCTGAACGACCTTCTACTCCGTCACCGGGAGCAGCAGAGGGCCGCTGGGGTTGTTATTCAAGAGGAGGAAGTTTCCTCGTCAACCCCGGAGAACAACGGAGACGAGGAGAGGCAACATCAGCGCTCTCCCACGCCACCGCGCTCCCCCTCGCCGCAGCTCTCCCCCTTCCCACCTGCAACTCCCTCACCTGATGATTATGATGAATAGAGGCTTTTATTTTATTATGTCCATTATATCATGTTCATTATATTTATTAGATATATGTATTACATATTCTTATATATCGGTTATATTATATTTATTAGATATATTACATTAATTATATTACATATTCTTATATATCGGTTATATATATATTACATTGATACCAAGGTTATATTACAATTAAGGTCGTAATAAAATAAAAAAAAAAAAAAAAATTATCTTATGGGTTAACTTCTTACTATTCCATAATTACTTTCAGATATAATATAATTCACACACTCACACACATCGGCCGGATGAAGCACCGCACAGAGCCTGAAAACGAAAAAACAATATAAAAATATATTTACGCCCATTACGGGCCCCAGGATCCGAATCTGGGTTATAGAAGACTAGAAGAGTCTCCTCACTCAATTTCCTAGCTCCAGCTGCTCCGTACCACTGGAGTACCCCGGATCCTCCATAACTCTGGCCTCTCCGCCCGGTAGCATCACTTCTTTACCCCAACGTCGCTGGAGATCCAATCGGTTTCTCGCATCGATCAGAACCCAGGCGATGTCGGGGTCTTCTTCGATTGCGATACGGGCGTCGATAGCGTCGTATTGAGGGTCCGCGATCTCTGGCACACCACCCTCCGTTACGGTGCCCTCATGACCTCCGTACACCACGTGTTCCGATTCCGGGTCGGATTCCACCTGCTCATCCTCGTCGTCGTCGACCTCATAGCCGGTTTCCGACCCCTCGAAACCAGGATCACGCATCTCGTCCAGCCACGACTGAAAATTGTCCACCCTGCGCTGACCCTCGGCGATCTCTACGGGTATACCGTAAATCCACAGATCCCGATCATCGCCGTGCCTCAACACATCCGAAATAAAGTTTGTAGAGGCGCTCATTATTCTGCAATAAACGACAGGAAATGAATATAAGTTGCGCACCGTACGCCGCAACATTTCGATATAACGACACGTACCTCTGTTCCTTTCCCCCTGAACTGTTAGATTTGTCTGCTAGATTTCTGAGACGAAGTATCGGACATTTCTCAGCAATGCCCCCCGCCATTCGTCAGGATGTCACTTTTACAGCACACTACACTACACCATAGAGACAATACTTACACCAGCTCATATGCTCATACTACCAATGCTGTGTGTTTGGAAAACATCTTTTCATGCATACGTGATCTTTACAATAACTAATTGTATCAGACCAGTGAGCATCAGTCACGGTATATTAGGTAAAGAGGAATGAAATATCCTCAGTTCTGAGATATCTTTCGTAAGAATGAGTTCCCAAAACGTTAACTTCGCTAATATGTCGGTATCGAACCGAGATATGTATCTAAACTACCAAATACTCCATTGTGCGCGATGTGTTGTGTTTCGTGAGACGGTCGACCCCCAGGACGGTTCGTGATTTTGACGATTCGTGGTCCTGGGAACTGCGAAACCTATCCACATCGGCGTTACTTTTCCGCCTACGGAACCTGCTTTCATCGTGTACCGAACGCGACATAGGCCGCATGTATGACGTAGGCGTCTTCGAAGCTTCGTGGCCCTGTATTCGCGTGGCTGCGACTGTACTCGAGGAACGTGGAGCATTGTGCTCAGCGTTCGTTGGTAACCTGCGACGTTACTACAGAGACTGCATGGGTAGGTAAATTTTTTTTTCATACCGTACAGAGCGTTACTGTGCATGTGATGTGTCATCGTTTGGGTGTTTCTTGGGGGATGGTTAGCAGGGAGTGCCCGCGACTACTACGACGGCGACGACAACGATGACGATGACACCGACGTCGACGACGACTATATCGAGGATTATCTCATGTGCGTCGAGGCCGCTCGTTGCGAGCACGAGGACGAAGAAGTGCAGCAAATGATTACTGCTGCCGAGCTCTGTGAACAAGAAGCCGCGATGATTCATAGTCTAAATACTAGCGCTATGCCATCCTCCACCCAGGATGCAGGTTCAACCGTTTTTCCATCTTCCGGTGAGTATTTACGACCCGTGTACCTATACCTATACGAGGATATACGACGTTGCAAAACTGAAACATTGAAAAGAAAAAAAAAAATGTTCGGTATCAAGTCCAGGAGCTACAAACAGAGCGTTCAAGAGACCGTGGACCCCTCCGATTAACGAAGGCGCCGGTACATCGGGTATGCAACAGGGACGCGGACGCAAAAGTTCACGGCGTAGTGGAGATATTGAGGAGGAAGAGAGAGATGTAGACGTAGGTTTAGACATACGTGGCGCGTTTCCACCTGGTCACAGGTTCGTTGTACTCGGCGAGACGCGGAAACATTACCGCAGATTCGCCGTCACCGGCCGCGAAATGACGCTAAAGATTTTACGCCACCCGACACCGCTGATCCGGTCACGTGGTTGGAGGAGGCTATTCGCGACATCCACAGCTACGCTCTGGCCGATACCTCCGACGACGGCACGGATTACGTAGGCTTGGGATTGTACACTCCCTCGTTCTCGCTAGGCTCCGCCGGATTATCGTTTCGGCCGGTTCATGACTGTCGATACGAGGATCTCTGGAATCTGGTATTCAGCCTGACCCAGAGTGCAGCGGAATTTACCATAGACGACGCGCTTAGGATTACCGTGAATCGTGTAAGCGTTCCTCTCGGTCGCGGTAGAAAAAGCAAAGCTCTCACCAGCGAGGATGTTAGCAAACGCTCGCTTCCGGAGATCCCTCGAGATAATCTGTGCCTACCTAGGGCGTTGATCGCGGCGCGTGCTTACGCTCGTAAGGATAGAGTTTCATCGGACGCCGCAGCTGAGCCGCGATGGTCTGACGTCAGACACGCGCGCTCGAGAATCCAAAGAGAGGCAGCTCTAGCCTTGTGCAGAGATGCTGATGTACGGGTGATAGACGGCTGCGGTATCCCGGAAATAATACGATTTCAGGAATATTTTGTGCGCGAAGGTCTGGTCATCGTCGTGTATGACTTTAAAAATTTCGGTCGCGGTGAGGAGCCCGTCTACAACGGCACTACCCTGGTAACGGAGCGGGTTGAATTTATTACCGGCGAAATAAACATTATGTATTACCCTCGCGGTGGCCACTACAAGCCGATACTCAGTCTCACGGCCGCGGCGGCAAACAGACGATTCTGCGAACCGTGCAATCTGGCGTATCGTAATATCTCCGATCACATATGCTCGCACAGGTGTTCCAGCTGCACCGGTGTACCGCGGTGCGACACGTCCGCGGAGCGATCGCGATGCGTAGCCTGCGGCCGATGGTTTTTTGGCGAGGATTGTCTACGGAGGCACCGTATGGCGGGATCGTTGAACGCTCACAGAAATGTATGCGACACCCTGCAAATCTGCAGCGGATGTGGTAAATTTGTCGATCGTTCGAAACGCGCGCACTTTTGCGGTAACGCGTATTGTCAGACATGCGGGTCCGTACAACCCGTTAACCACGAGTGTTACGTACAACCGGTCGAGCCTGCGGCTGAAAAAGCCGAGTACATATTCGTTTTCTACGATTTCGAAACGCAGCAGTGCGACACGCTGGAGGATAGCCCGGACGTCAATCTGCACGTGCCCAACCTCTGCGTGGCCCAGCAAGCATGCACGCACTGTATACACGAGCCGGACATACGTACACCCTGCTCGAGTTGCGGTCTCGTTCGCGAGTTTGTATTCCAGGATAACCCCGTCAAACAGCTCGTGGATTTTGTCACGAGAGAGCTGCATCGTTTCAAAAAAATCTTCTGCATAGCGCACAACGCTAGGGGTTTCGACTCTCAGTTCATATTGCGTTACCTGGTAGAGAACACCCGAGAGCCGCCGCAGATAATTATGAACGGTACCAAGATAATCCTGATGGAGCCGGGACATACGCGCTTCTTAGACTCGTTAGTGTACATGCCAATGGCTCTTTCCGCGCTACCTAAGGCATTCGGCCTACCTGTAGAATCACGCAAAGGTATATTTCCGCATCTCTTCAACACACCCGGAAATCAAACTTACATCGGACCCTTACCTCCCACGGAATTTTACGACCCTGACAGCATGAGCGCCAGCGATCGAGCTAGTTTTTACAGGTGGCACGAGGAAACCGCGAGTAGCGGTTACGTGTTCAACTTCAGCGAGGAGCTGGTACAGTATTGCCGAAGCGACGTTGATATTTTACGCAGGGCCTGCGTGGCGTTTAGAGATATTTTCCTGAATTGCGGCGGTGTTTGCCCGTTCACGCGTAGTACAACGATAGCGTCGAATCTTTACCACCCCGTGCTACCTGTACGTATGCGCGGTAAATTGATGTTTCCGTTGTGTCGGACGTGTTGCGAGGATGCCCTGCAAATCGACTGTCCGCACGACGACGACGAGACCCTACGTCGGTTCACCGGTACGTGGGTGTCGGACGAGCTGAAAAAGGCTGTGTCTGTAGGCTATAAGATTATCGATGTGCTGGAAATTTGGCAGTACGAGGTTACCGCGTACGATCCGTGCACCAGACGGGGTGGTCTTTTCGCGTCTTACATAGATACGTTCCTGAAAATCAGATTGGAGGCCAGTAGGTGGCCTAGCGAGTGTGTCGATGAGGTAACGCGACAGCGATATCTCGACGAGTACGAGCGCGCCGAGGGTATCCGATTACAACCGGAGCAGATAGCGAAGAATGCCGGTCTTCGCTCAGTCTCAAAACTGTGTTTGAATTCTTTCTGGGGTAAATTCCGTCAGCGCGAGAATTTACCTCGTACCGAGGTGGTGAAGAGCCGTCAACGGTTATTGGAACTTTCGACATGCCCGGAAAGCGAATTGTACGATATATTACCGGTGACGGAAGACGTGCTCTACGCTCGTTGGGGCTCGACAGAGGAGAGCATTGTCCCCTCACCGATAGCCAACGTTGTGTTGGCCGCGTATACTACCGCTCAAGCGCGCCTGAAGCTGTACAGCCATCTCGAGAAGCTGCAGCGCCGGGTATTGTATTACGACACGGACTCTGTCATCTACGTGCGAAACAAAGAGAACCGAGGCGAATACGAGCCACCGACCGGTAACTTTTTGGGCGATTTGACGGATGAACTGGCCGAATACGGTACCGGAAGTTATATAAAAGCTTTTGTTTCCGGAGGTCCGAAATTTTATGCGTTTTTGGTTCATCGGCCGAACGCCGAGGACGTGGAAGTGTGCAAGGTAAAAGGCGTGACTCTGAATTATCAAACCCGCATGAGAATAAATTTCAATTCCGTACGAAGCATGGTAGTCGAGGCGGCCGATCCTATCCGCGTAGAGCGACGCGCCATACAACGGACCCCGCTGCATCAGGTGGTCACGCGTACCGTGAACAAGATCTGTAGACCTGTACAGGCAAAGAGGCGTTTGTGCCGCGACGGCTACGACACGCTTCCCTCCGGTTTCAAAGGTTCGGTCTGATCACACACGATAATGTTACAGCATATGGTGTGTGACGACGACGACGACGACGACGACGACGACGACGACGACGACGACGACGACGATAAATCCGATCATTCTCAGCCGAGCTATCTCTTCCTCACTCCTCGCTCTTCGTAAATCGCCACACACACACACACACACACACACACACATACTGGTGGGAAGCGGTGACGAATCATCATCAGAGTAGGTCAGTAGATGTTTCTTCAATAGTGATACGTTAGTGAGCGTCAAGAAATGTGAGACCGCGGGGCGTGCGGGGTGAAGCTGATATCCCGCACGCTGCCGGGTGCAACCGCTCGTAAGCTGATACCGGTTGCACTTGCGCCGCTGCCGACCTGTACGAGCTGCTCCTGGTCAGCGACCCGCGTATCAGCTGATGACGCGGGCCGTTTCCGCGCGCGCGCGCGTTCCGGCAGCTTATCTCAAACGCGCGCGCCCCGCGGGCCCCCCGCCGCCGCGGTAATGATATTGTGACAGGGATGTGAACTGAAAACCGTGTACATTTAAACAAATGTATATGCATATATCGAATCGCAGATCAAACAGCAGCCTAAGTCGAGAGGATGGACACACGGTGGAAGCACCCGTTTTCGGCGATCGTCGCCGGCCCGTCCGGCTGCGGGTAGTCAAACTTTGTCACCAATTTTCTGCGTCACGCGAAGGACATGTGCGACACGAAATTCGAGCGCGTCGTCTGGCATTACGCGGAGTGGCAGCCGTTGTACAGCGAGTCGTCAGCAGGAGGTATCGAGTACCGCTAAGGCTTGCCGCAACCGTCCGACTACGACGCCGACACGAAGCCCAAATTACTCGTCATAGATGATCTGATGCGCGAGTCCTCCAACGGCGTTGTCATCGATCTCTTCACCAAGGGATGTCATCACAAAAACATGAGCGTGTTTCTGATCACGCAAAATCTGTTTCACCAGGGACGCGGTCAACGCGACATTTCGCTAAACGCGAATTACGTAGTATTCTTCAAAAATCCGCGCGATCGCGGTCAGATACAATACCTGGCTCGTCAGGTCTATCCGGAAGATCCGCGATTCCTGCAGGAGGCGTATCACGACGCCACCGGACGCCCGCACGGTTACCTTCTACTGGATCTGAAACAATCGACGCCGGAAAATTGCCGGTTCCGCACCGACATATTTCCCACGGACCGGCACAGTTACGTATACGTGCCGCGGAAGGATATAAAGGGTGCCGGGTCACACGGTGCGGCAGTCTTTCATCTGTGATGACGTCGGGAGCAGCACGAGTCACGAAGAGAGGGAGGGGCGCAGCAGGCAGGTTCAAGTCTTCCAACGCCGCAGCCTTGCACGCTATCTGTAAATTGGACGCACCGCAGAGACTGGCGCTGTTACGCACGGCCGACGTCTCCCTTGTTAGAAGTATATGCGAGTGCGCCTTGAACACGCTGCGAGGTAACGTGAAGCTGAGTCCGGAGCAGAAAAAACGTTTGGGCAAACATCGACGAGTCTTGCGTCGTCTGGCGTGTAACAACGGTAGCTGGCAAAGCAAGAAACGTTTGCTGGTTCAAAGAGGTGGATTTCTTCCTCTTCTACTGGCACCGATCATAGGCAGTCTGGTATCCAGCCTGTTCAACAGACAAGGTTGACAGTTTCATCCAAACGATGGAGCGTGCGAGGAAAATGGTCCTGATACCGCAGGAGACGATCGAACGTCTTCAGCAGACGAGAAAACCGAGCGAATCACCCGGCTCGGATCCCGTGTGTGGTTTGGACCGCGAGATGGACGCTATTCTGAATACGGGGGGAAAAAGCGATCGTGAAAAATGGAAGCTGTACAGACAGGCGTTGCGCCGTTACCTGTTCTTTGCCCGAGAGTCGCGAAAACCCTTGCGATTCGATATTCGTCGTGTCGGCAGTACGACGGGTGGCAATAGTGCAGCGAATGTCGGTGAAAACGACGATGACGGTGATAATGATGACGACATCGTTCTTGAATTGGAGGAGGAGGGGCAGGAGGCAGCGAAAACGACGAGACAACCCGAAGGAATCGGCGGTGTAGCTATACCGGACATAGCCGCCAGCGTGTCGTCCAAATATCGTAGAAAAGCGGAATTGTTACTGAACTACTTGTCCAACAGGGCTGGGCAGGAACTCTCGTGGGACGGAAAGGGGACAATATCTATCAAGGGTGCGCCGATACCCGGGACAAATATAATCGATTTAATAAACGACGTTGTACGAGAGAGAAAATCCATGCAAGCTGTGGGCAGGCAGCAGTTCGCGCGTTTTCTTCACGCCGTAAACACGCCGCAAGAGTTCATCGGTAACCCCGTTTTTTATAAACCTACCCGCAACGATTCGTCACGATCCGTGGTGAGCGGACCGTCCCGACCGGCACGAGGCAGTTCTAGATCACGCCCGAATAAAAACACCGACGAGGAAGCCAACAACGCCGACGTAGATACCTGCGGAACAAACGAGGCAGACGACGACGGCGACGACGAAGATGTGATATTTATTACACCTACGAGGAAGAAGAGACCGCGCGCCGGACAAACAGGTAACGGACGCTGGTGCAGAATGAAATTGAGATGAAGAGGCTCGAACGGCTGTACTACACGCCGTCTCACCCGGTCAGCTACGCCGGGGCTCGGAGACTGACGCAGGCTGTGCGGGGTGAAAAGGATACACCGCGCGCTACCGTGATAGACTGGTTGGCGGCTCAGGACGCGTACACGTTGCACAAGTATATACGGCGTAAATTTCCACGAGCCAGGTACAACGTCTAGAATATAGACGACTTGTGGGAGGTAGATCTGGTGGATCTGAGATCCATCAAGGATTACAACGACGGCTACGGTTATCTGCTGGTAGTGATAGATGTCTTGAGCAAGTTCGTTTGGGTCGAACCGTTAGCCGACAAAACAGCCGCTACCGTCGCCGGGGCGTTCAAGCGCGTGCTGTCCGCGAACAAGCGATACCCGATCTGTTTACAGACGGACAAAGGCAAGGAGTTCATGGGAGCCCCGTTCCAGAAGTTACTCGAGACCAAAGGTATACGTTACAGAGTCACGCGTAACCCCGACATCAAGGCTGCTGTGGTCGAGCGTTTCAATCGCACCCTCAAGGAGAGAATGTGGCGCTACTTTACACATAAAAATACTCATCGTTACGCGGATATACTGCCCCAGCTGGTACTCGCCTACAACAACGCCACACACTCGACGATCAGAATGGCACCGTCGACGGTGACGCTGCAGAATGCCGCTGCCGCGCGAGCCAACATGGAAAAGGCTCGCGGCGGGGTGCGGGGATCATCGAGGTCTCCACGGTTCCTCGTCGGGCAACGCGTGCGTATCAGTAAGGCTAAGGGAGCTTTCAAGAAAGGTTACGAGGCCAACTGGACCGAGGAAGTGTTTAAAATTCGACGCGTACTGCCACGTTCACCCGTTGTCTACGAACTGGAGGACTTAGACGGCGAAGAAATTGACGGCCTTTTTTACGAAGCGGAGCTGCAACGCGTGATGAAGGATGACGTTTTTGTGATAGATAAAATCATACGTACTCGCAGAAAGGGGCGCAGTAAGAAACTGTTCGTCAGTTGGCGCGGGTATCCCGAAAAATTCAACTCTTGGATATCCGCGAGCAGTGTACGCAAACAGTCATGAGGGATCAGTTTTACATCACGCTACCTAGCAATAGTTCGATGAATTTTTTTTGCGCCAACACCACCGCTCGGTACAGCACGCAGCTACCGCGCCAGATAGAGCTCAACGGTGAATGGGAAGTTGCTCTGGTGGAGGTGCAGTACCCTTTAACGTTTCAAACTATCAACGAACCCTACAACGTTGTGAGATTTCACGTGCATCGTTTGGCTACGTCGCCTGATAATTTCAACGATATTCCGACCCTGGGTGGAAAACAACGGCTCGTCGAGGGAGAATATACCATCAAACCGGGCGTTTACACGGATATTTGGCAAATCATCGCGGCATTGAACGGCATCGCTGTGATCAACGAGCATTTGGAGTTTGGCCGCGCGGACAGTATCGACGATCGTCTGGTGATCACCAGGAAATGTTACTACAAGGATGGGCACTATCTGTCCTTTTCGCCGATAGTGTACCGATAGCTCGGTTTGCCAAAAATGACGAGCAACATACGTAAAACGTTGGTGGGCAGGCATCCGATGAAGCTAGCTAGCGGTATACCCTCCCAGATGTTCATCTACAGCGATCTTGTGGAGCCACGAATCGTGGGTGATGTCTACGCGCCTTTGCTTCGGATAGTACAGACGGTGGTCAAAAATATTCACAACGGTGGTGGTGGTTCGGAGTGTAAATCCCTGTCTCCGCCTCATTATCTCCCCTTGCTACTCACAAATTTCCGTACAATAGAAATCGATATAAAGGACTCTCTGGGTAGACCGATGCCATTCACGCACGGGACATTGACGGTTACGCTGCATTTCAAGAGGATACAGTGAGAGAGATTTGATTTGATTTGATTTATTGAATATTATGCCTTGGGAACCTTTAGGCAAATGGGGACCCACAATGAATGTACAAAAGGAAAGCAAATACAGAAAAACAAAAGATACAATATATAGTACAAGTAATGAGCTGTGGTAATGATCATAGAATAGCATGGATCAGATAGAAGCAGTGCCAGAGACTAGTAAAATGACTTAAGATAGGTGGAACAAGCTACAACGCATAAGAAATAAAATAATACATGGGGATAAAATAGAGTAAATTAGCTTGATAATAGCACCGGGACGCAAAAGCATAATTAAAAAATACGTAAAGTGACAATACAAAACAGAGAAAAGAAAATATAAAAATACAATGGTATAAGGTAATAACACAGAGTAAAATAAATAGTGGGCACTAAAAGAGCGACTAGCAACAATATAAAGATACAATAATAAAAGGTATGTAAAAATAGCATAAAAATAAAAATAATATGAGAATTACATAATATAACACAGAAATAATATAAAAATAAAAATAATATAAGAATTACATAATATAACACAGCAATAATATAAAAATAAAAATAAGATAAAAATAGAATAGCGTGAGTAAATAAAATAAAGTAAAGTAAAATAACATGAAATAACGCTCAGGTACGCAAAAATGAAGGTAGCGGAGAATAAAGGCTACGTCGACTCAGTATCCCTATCGAAGAGGTGAGCAAAAAGCCTGCTCTTGAACACTCCTATGGACGGAGAGTCAACTATCTCAGTTGGCAACGAATTCCAGAAATAGACAGCGGATAGGTGATATGAATTACGGAACGTTACTGTGCGATGCACTGGTACTTGAAAAAACCCTACGGAGCTACTTCGTAACGAGTGACCTACGGGGGGAATCGCACGGTGGAAAAGTTCAGACAAGTATGCTGGAGCAACATCCTGGATTATGTTAAAAATGGAAATGCCTAGAAAGTAAAGTCGCCTGGTTCTAACGGTCAACCAGCCGAGGCGCCTACGAAATGGGGTTATGTGATCGTCCCTACGTAAATTAAAAATAAACCTGATAGCGAGGTTTATAAGCCGCTGAAGGACCAAATTTAGCTCACTTGACAGATCGTTAAAAACTAGGCAACAGTAATCAATTATAGGAAAAATGAGGGCCACTACAAGCGACGTCTTTAGTTCAAGCGACATAGCATGACGATGATATTTTAGCCTATGCACCGCATAGTTCACTTTATTAGAGATAGACATGACGTGGCCACGCCAGGAGAGGTTTGATCGCATAATCACTCCAAGATTACGCACCTCATCAACATATGGAAGCTGTAAACCATTCACTAAGATAGGAGGCAGGTTGCGGAAGTCTATGCGGTTGATGAACGTGCCACTACCCTGAATAAGAATTTTTGACTTGCTGATATTAAGTTTGAGCCCATTGGCTGATGCATAATTCGCGATCTCGTTAACATCGTGAGCAACTCTAGCTAATCCCTCATTTAACTCGGAAGGTGGGCACGTCAGATAGATCTGCGTATCGTCGGCGAAGATGAGGTGTTGAGTGTGGCATAAACCGGAGCCAATGTCATTAATGAAAAGTGAGAAGAGTAGTGGACCAAGTACCGAGCCCTGAGGAACCCCAGATGACGTGCCTAGCCAAGTGGAACTATCACCCGCATCATTAACTACCGCCTGAGTACGGCCCGAGAGATAGGCGAAAATCCATCGCAAAACTGCCTCAGAAAAACCCAAATTCTTGAGCTTACCAAGTAGTCGGATATGGTTGACTGTGTCAAACGCTTTGCTGAAGTCGAATAATACCAGGATAGTTACACACCTATTATCTACACCCTGCCTAACATCATGGCAAAGCCTCAATAATGCAGTCTGAGTACTAAAACCCTCCCTATATCCCGATTGCCGCGAGTCAAAAATGTTGTTGACCTTAACAAACTCCAGTATTTGAGTGTGAACCACGCGCTCGAAAATCTTGGACAGCTCACAAAGGTTAGCTATAGGGCGGGTATCAGAAGGTGATCGCGGAGGATTTACCTTTGGGAGGGGGCGGATGAAGGCCCGCTTCCAGCAGGACGGAAAGCAGCTCTGCTTTAGGCAGCTATTGAATAAGGCAGCCAGCCAATGAGAAAGGAGCGGTAGAGCCTGGTGAATAAAAAATAGGGATATCCCATCTGGGCCTGATGCGTGCGAAGGTTTGGTGGTCGACCTGATTAAATGCGAGACATACTCTGCGTCAACAAGCGTGAAGTTAAAGGTAGCATTGATCATAGGTGGGTCAGCTATAGATGATATCAGGTCAGTAAAAGCATCTGAAGTGCAGCCAGGATAGACATTGGAAACCTCAACAAAGGCGGTATTCAGCTCTTCCACAGTGAAAAAGGTGAGCGGAGAGGTTAGGCGAGGCCTGACCAGCCCTAGATTAGCTAGCTGAGCCCACAACTTAGAGCTGCTGTTGACAGTGGATAGTCTGTGACGAGTGTAGTCATCGGCTGCACGCCGCATATTACTGGCAAGACGATCACGGTGATGCCTATAAATCGCAAAACCTCTGTGATAGTGATCGAGCGGTTGACAAAATCAGCTAGGCTGTCGATGCAAGCAGCTTCCACACCGTTAACCAGCGGTTAAAATGAGCCAGCTTCGAGAATATCAGATAAGTCGTTAAGGAAGTTTACCGCATTGAAATGTCTGAGATTCCGGCGAGATATAACCCTACTTTGAGGACGAACCACTTCTAGTCTGTAGGAGAGTTCGATTAGGTCATGCCCAGCAATAAACGGAGCTTCCGTTTTAGAAAACCTACATACTTTATCCGCATCATCCGTGATGAAAACGTCAAGCCATGAATCAGAGGTCGACGTATGATGCGTGGCAGCTGATTCAACGATGTGCATCGCTTGAGCCGAGACAAGCTCTCGCAGGAATGCAGCTTCAATGTTAGTGCTCAGCAGATTACAATTTAGATCGCCACTAATGATAATGTTTTCATACGCGGCAGAGAAATCAGTAAAGGTTTGAATAAAATCGTTGAAAAGTAGGCCCTTGGGCCTTCTGTACATGGAAGTGAATAAAAGCGGACGTTCATCACGATATCGTAGGTCAAGAATTAAAAACTCAGGAGCGTTCGAAAACTGACTGGGGGAAGAGGCTAAGACCTTAACTTTTAACGAGGTGTGCACGTAGCAAGCAACGCCTCCTCCCTGCCTTCCCTCTCTATCGTTTCTTATGAGTACATAGTTATCCAGTGCAATGAGACTATCTGGGATATGTGAATGAAGCCATGTTTCTGAAATGGAAATTACGTGATAAAAATTGGTATTTAAATGTGCTTTGACTAAGTTAAAGTGACCCAGCAAGGAATTGGCGTTGAATTGGGCTATCTCGATTCTTGAATGAGATTGTGCTTCTGAGCTGATTCGCACTGGTGGGAGTCAGATCAGCTTGGCCAGATCTTCCTCAGATTTGATGACGATGACGGGTGCACCATCCGCTTTGCGGACTCGAATGATGCCCGATCTGACCCACACGTATTTATAGCTCAATTCCGAGGCTTTAGCTTTAGTCTGTCGAAGAAGCGCATGTGTCACGGATGGAAGGAATTCATTGACATATACCTTTCTACCGGGACAAGAAGTTAGCGAGAAGACCTCATTTACTAACAGGACAGGCTTGGATCTTTTCATGGAAATGACATGGTCACGCACCATAGAAGATCTCAAGACCACTATAAAAGACTTGAAGCTAGTGGGAACCGAGGTAGAAGCAGAAGCAGAAGACGTCGACGGTCCGGAGCCGTCCCCAACCACAGACGACGTTTTGTTGACGATATGACGAATATCCAGAACCTCACTGATGAGCTCCGGGATGCCCAAGGCTGTCAGGACTTTGTGCACAATAGATCTAGGCGCTTCCGAGATAGAGAGTGGTACACCTGTTAGAATTATCTCAGCCGAAGGGTGAGGAGGCTCTGTGGAAGATGAAGCCTTGATTGATTCTAGTTCGCGCAAGATTTGAGCATTGGAAGCTTCGAGACGAGCGATCACATTGTCGTGTTTGTCAACCTTCGCGACCAATTCCGGCAAGCATCCGAGTTTGTTAGCTATCTCACTATTAATGTTTGTCTGGCGAGCGATCGCGGCCGCCAGCTCCTTATTAGTGTTGTTGGACCGATTTATGGCGTCAACCATCTGAGTAATCAACGACTTATCCATCTCCTGGAGATCTAGATCACAGGGACCGTCTACTGACTGACTAACAAAGCTCTGCTTACAGCAGGGGTTTACAGTTTTATAGAGTAAGTAGCTAGTTTTACAGCCTGGGTGGAACTCACGCTTACAAACAGAGCAGATGAGAGAGTCTCCTGCTATGGCTCGGCGACACCTGAAGCATTGGCGAGTCATGCGAGTTTAAAGGTCCCGCGCCACTGTCAACACTGCTGACGTAAACACCGTCAGTTAAGGTCAGCTAGGGTGTAGTCAAGCCACAATGATGAGCCAGATGAGTACAGACGTATGCGTGGTGACAGGTGAGTCGAGACAGATTCACACACAGTCCAGGTAGCGCATGCGCAGGAAGCAGCAACAAGCGAGAACCAAGAAAATAAGACTTGACCAAAAGTGAGGTTAGGACCAAGCCAAGGAAAGATCGCGATTACTATAGATTTCCATCCAGAATCCAGCCAAGAATCATCAGTCAGAGTAAAGTGCAACTAGTGGCGTGCATAAATCTGCAATGAAAAAAGGCCCGAGGGCACTATGCGGCAGAAAGAGAACAGAAATAGGTAGAGCAAGGCAGAATCGTGACAGCAGTACTCACAGATCAAGAGAGAGAGAGAGAGAGAGAGAGAGAGAGAGATGGCACACTATCAGGCGCATTACGACAACCAGGTGGGTGGCGGCGGTATAGACCGCGTCTACGTTGGTAACCCACACCAACGCGGTCACGGAATCGGAAGCTTCTTGGGAGGATTGTTTCGCAGTGTTCTCCCGCTTCTGAAGAGCGGAGCGCGTGTGGTCGGTAAAGAGGCTCTACGAGCCGGCGTTAACGTCATCGAAGATATGGAGAACAACAACACACCGTTCAAGCAGGCTCTGAGAACACGAGTCGCGGAATCCGGGCGTAATCTGAAGAGGAAAGCTACCGATAAATTGGGAGCTCTGATGAGAGGGAACGGATATAAAACGGCGCGCGGTAGGTCGGGACGACAGTTGTTGGTGGGGCGTGGAGCGGGGTCGGTCAAGAAACGCGTGTCGAGAAAAAGAAAAGCTGCTACTAAACGCAAGTCAAAAAAACGTGTATCTGTGAAACGACGCGCAACAAAGAAAAGCTGTTGCGGTAAACGAACGGTTGCGGACATATTTGGATCTCGTTAAACACACCGCCGTACACGTATAATCAACGATGGCGTACCTACACGCACACTCTTGCGAGTGCCTGAAATCTGAGCTGGATTTGTTCTCTCTACCACCGACACAAACCACGATTGAGAGCGGCCAGTGGGTACACTACAAACCTGTGTCATCGCTCACGGACGACTCACCGATAGAGTTCATGGTGCCTGGTCTCAGTGACGAGTATCTGGATCTATCTCACACAATGCTCAGTCTACGTGTGAGTCTGCGACCGCTTACGAACGTGACGGCGACGACAACGAAGACTCCTGTAGCGCCTGTAAACAATTTGCTGCACTCCTTATTCAGCCAGGCCGATGTATTCTTCAATCAGAAACTTGTGTCGCCGGCTAATAATGCATACGCGTACAGGGCGTACATCGAGTCATTGCTTAATTACAATTCGGCAGCCAAAAAGTCGCATCTCTCGACCACCCTCTGGTACGAGGACACCGCCGGAAAAATGGACCAGCTTGGCCCCGCAAATAAAGGTTTTGCACAGCGTGAAAAATTTCTGACTTCGGGAGGCAGCGTGGATTTGATCGGACATCTTCACTGCGACGTGTTCAATCAGGAGAAATTCCTACCAAACGGTGTCGAGTTACGTCTACGTCTCGTAAGATCGCGGGATGCCTTCTGTCTCATGGAGAGTGCCAACACACACGGAATACACATATACTAGAGGTCTCGTTACTCATACGCCGAGTCACAATCAACCCGGGTATATTGCTCGAACACGCCAGAGCTCTGGGCAAAGGTACCGCGAAGTATCCGCTTACAAGAGTAGAGGTAAAAACAATGACGATTCACGGCGGTGTGCAAGGTGAGACGTTGGATAACGTGTTTCTCGGACAGCTGCCGAAACGTATGATCGTAGGATTCGTCGATAACAGAGCCTTCAACGGTGACAAAGCCTACAACCCGTTCAACTTTCAACATTTCAATATAAATTTTCTTTCCTTGTACGTGGACAAGTACCTTCGAAACCCCTGCAGCCCGACTTCACCAAGGGCAAGCTCTACGTAAATGCCTACCACACTCTGTTTTCAGGAACAGGGATTCACTTTCTGAACGAGGGAAATGGTATCAGCCGCGAATACTACCCTAACGGGTACTGTCTCACAGCCTTTGACCTGACACCGGATTTATCGGCAAACAGCAACACGCACTGGAATCTGGTCAGACACGGCAGCGTCAGAATCGAAGTGCGGTTCGACGTTGCTCTTCCGAAAACGATAAATTGCATCGTATATGCGGAGTTTGACAACATCTTGGAAATTGATTCGACTCGTCAGGTTATAGTGGACTTTGGCGGGTGACTTTGACGTGACCAAAGAGAATAATAATAGAAGATTAAACAAAACTAGAATACGTTGAATCTGACGCTGCAGAATTGAAGATTGTATGGGGAGATGGCGGGGGTGATGGTCGGTGGCGCGACTCTGAGTCTTCATCAGTCGAACGCCTACTGCATTAACGCAAAGATGGATTACGTGGTTGATATACAGGGGTTTCGCGATGCATCGAACCATTTCATCATCAAGGAGGCTACCGTACTGGCATTGCATCGTGAGCACGTAGGACACTGGATTGCTGCACCACACGGCTCGTTTACGGATCTTCCGGCAGACGTTCGCCCTGTGAACAATCATCTGTCGCGGAATCATCACGGTATCGAGTGGTTCGACGGTGACGTTCAGTGTAGACAAATTCACGGGAAGCTACGCGATGTTGCGCGTTCGGCTCGTGTGATCTACACCCGTGGTGCGGAAAAGGCCGCGTTACTCCAGAACGTCACGGCTCGTCAGATTACGAATCTCGAGGATGCCGAGTGTCCCGCGTTCAAGAAGCTACCACCGTCCGACGCATGCTGTATGTACCACGCTCTGCACAGAGGAGAAGGAACGTTCGTGTGCTCACTGAATCGTGCAACACTTTTGAAAAACTGGTTACTTGCGAGGTCTGTGGACGAGGTGGATTGCCGAATAACGACGGTTCGAAACAGCGGTGTCGACGACGACGACCACGCACCAGAGGAGAACGATAAACAGTTTAGAGCTACGGGGGGTTTTGAATTTAATTCCTGCGAGGACGTGTGGAGTATACGCGGCTGATAGAATTCCGTTGCGGTGGTCCCACCCCGCTGCCATTATCGCCAACACCGATGACCACACACAGCCAGGAAGCCACTGGGTCGCATTCTACACCGATGCCTCAGGACACGGAGTTGACTTCGACAGTTACGGAATTACGCCTTTTGTCCCACAGCATGTGCGTCGTCTGCGAAGAAACTGTCCCCGCTACCGGTGTAACACGCGTCAGCTTCAGAGTGCCTTTTCGGACGTGTGCGGTCAGTTTTGTGTTATGTTTCTGTATTATATGCACTTCGGTTACTCTATCGATCAATTTGCCGCAATTTTTTCGGACGATTATGTGAAAAATGATTTCATGGCTGCATCGTTCTACAATTGTCTAGTAAGGAAGATGAATTTTTGCGACCGAGTTGACGCCTCTTCCTGTCTTGCGTGTGTCCAAAAGTGTGTTAAAAGACGTTATTGATTTACAATGTATAAATAAAATAAATAAGAATTAATAAATAAATTTTGTAACATATACGAGTCATCTCTACTTTATTCGTACAAACCCTGCCAGACACTTTTACATTTTCAGCTAGTATAAGTACCTGTATAATTAGAGAGGGAGAGAGAGAGAACAACTTTATAATTTCAGATACCGTATGAAACATCTCGGATGACATCCGACGCCTGCAGGAGCGATAGCAACGAGTCGACGCCTCTTCCTGTCTATCGTATGTGTGTTAAAAGACGTTATTGATTTACAATATATGAATAAAATAAATAAGAATTAATATGTCGTCTCTACTTTATTCGTACAACCCCTGCCAGACACTTTTACATTTGCAGCTAGTATAAGTACCTATACAGGGTGTCCCATTTTAAAAAATGCAGCCGAATATCTCGGAAAGTATTGGTTGCAGAGAAAAATATTTCAGATCAAAGTTGTTTGGTTTCGAGGGGGACAGATTCTGATGATATTGGCTTTTTTGTAGGTGGAGGCGTTAAGGTGATATGAAGGTCAACTTTTGTTTTTTAAATGGAATCATGTATTTATTATTGATTCATCAGATCGGGCGTTAAATTTTACATCAAAAAGCACTGCTGAACTGATGTCCTAACATGAACGGTTCCGTAGATATTTCATTTTTCTCAAAATAAGTTTGTGAGCGTTCATGTTTCGGTTGATGTATGTACGATCAACCTTCAAGCATTGACAAGATGCTCGAACACATTACCTTCTTGGTTGATACACAATTGCAGCCTATTTTCGAAACTTTCAACCGTTTTGAGAAGGACAATTCTCGGAATACTTCTACAGGCATTACGTATACGGTTTTTCATATTCTCAGAATCCTGGTTTGTTTACCTTTATCAACTACGGTGCTTCCTAAGACAGTTTGAGAAATACTTACAAGCTGTAACGACGTGGTAGTTTAACCATTTGATAGTGCGTATTACCAAGATAAATTTCGCGTACCGAGCTTGAAAATGGAAGACTACACTGGAAGTGAAATCGTAGATATTTTACTGGTGCTTGGTGAATCTCGACATAACTTTAGGGGGGCAGAACGACTCTATCATCAAAGATTTCCCAATAGAGCTCATCATCCCAATGACTCTGTGATCAGATCGATAGAAATTCGTGAACGACGTCGTGTAACTAAAAGAGCACGACGACGTAGAAATGTTGCAAATTGCGACAATCCGAGAGTCCTAGCTGTATTGGCAATGGTGCACCTAGAGCCACACATAAGTACAAGAGAAATTCAAAGACGACTGGGTATTCCGCGCAATACAGCAAGCAGAATCTTGCGAAATCATCGTTTCCATCCGTACCATATCACTATGACCCAAGCACTGAACGATGATGATTTGCCTTTAAGAGTGGCATTCTGTCTTTGGGCTCAGCGAAAAATCCGGATTTCTCCAGACTTTTTCCAATACGTACTATTTAGTGACGAAGCTACGTTCCACAATACCGGTCAGTTGAATCGTCATAACTGCCATTATTGGTCGAACGTAAATCCTCACTGGTATCGTCAAGTAGACTTCCAGCACCGTTGGAGTCTCAATGTCTGGTGTGGGATAATCAACGGTTACTTGGTGGGTCCATTCTTTTTCCCCGATGGCAGACTTAATAGCGCCGGATACCTGAGATTCCTGCGTGATGAATTGCCGATATTATTGGAACATCTTGATCTGAATACCAGATACCGGATGTGGTATCAACACGATGGAGCGCCAGCCCATTGGGGTGTGATTGTTCGTAATCATCTGAACGCTACTTTTCAACATCACTGGATCGGTCGCGGTGGACCTGTCCCGTGGCCTGCAAGATCTCCAGATCTTACCTCCCCAGACTTCTTTCTTTGGGGATTAATAAAAAATACAGTTTTTGCAACGGAGCCAACCACTGCAGAAGATATGAAAAACCGTATACGTAATGCCTGTAGAAGTATTCCGAGAATTGTCCTTCTCAAAACGGTTGAAAGTTTCGAAAATAGGCTGCAATTGTGTATCAACCAAGAAGGTAATGTGTTCGAGCATCTTGTCAATGCTTGAAGGTTGATCGTACATACATCAACCGAAACATGAACGCTCACAAACTTATTTTGAGAAAAATGAAATATCTACGGAACCGTTCATGTTAGGACATCAGTTCAGCAGTGCTTTTTGATGTAAAATTTAACGCCCGATCTGATGAATCAATAATAAATACATGATTCCATTTAAAAAACAAAAGTTGACCTTCATATCACCTTAACGCCTCCACCTACAAAAAAGCCAATATCATCAGAATCTGTCCCCCTCGAAACCAAACAACTTTGATCTGAAATATTTTTCTCTGCAACCAATACTTTCCGAGATATTCGGCTGCATTTTTTAAAATGGGACACCCTGTATAATTAGAGAGAGAGTTTATTATTTATTATTTATTACAAATACATTTGCAAAGGGGGGGGGGGGGGGGGGGTTATAGCTAGCTAGAGTAGAGTAAGCAGTGGCAGTTAGACATAGAAACACTCGCATTCGCACGAGGGACAAGGGAAAACTGCCGAAAAAACCTTGTCCAAGTGTAGCCGGACTTAGTGCTCCAATCCTCAGCCTGCCAATTCAGCGCCTGAACGGCGTGACCCGTCTTACAAATTTTGCAGGCTGCCGCTCAGGTCTTCCTCGACAGACCGGGGATTTGAACCCACATCCTCCCGCTCCGCAGTCCCGAGTGCTAGCACTACGCTACTACGGTCTCTAGAGATAGAGAGAGAGAGCAGCTTTATAATTTCAGATACCATATGAAACATCTCGGGTGACATCCGACGCCTGCAGGAGCGAGGGAGAGAAAGAAAGATAACTGCGGTTTAATTATATACATATAGTTGAGAATTTCACAGGTTAGACTACGAGAGAGAGAGAGATAGCAGCTTTATAAGAAACAGTCTACCGGCGACTGCAGGAGCAAGAGAGAGAGAGCGGTTTGTTTTTTCGAAAAAAGGTCGCCATATTGGATTTTTGAAAAAAAGGCAGCCGCCATCTTGGTTTTCGAAAACAGGAGGGGCGCCATCTTGAATCCAAGTGAGCAACCGACCCGCGGGCCTGACTACCACCTGTTACGTCATATGTTTTGACTAGAGCAGACTAGATAAAACCTACTGCCACCCCCACCTCCCCCCATGATGACTCATTTGTTATGTCTCGCCATGGCTGTCATCTACTACTTTTATATCTTCTAAAATGAATTTAAAACTTGATAAAGTTCGTTTGATATTTTTTGACACTATTTATTATTTTGAATTAACACTGGTATAATTTTACAGTAGATTGTACTAAAACTCTCACTATCGTAACCGATAAAATAAGAATCAAAGTTAAAGTTAAATAAAAAGTATAAACAGCAAAAGAATGAATTTATATGAAAACGTTAAGTCCCGACTCGGAATAAACTGAAGTTGAGAAAATTTTCTAAGTCCGTAGAATGGTTTAAATTGAAATAAAAAAGAGTCTAACTTTTGAAAATCGTTGAATCGACGAAAAGAGCCGGTGATAATGATTGCGAAGTAGACAGCTTTTTAAATAATGGCGAAGTGAGCCGTAAATAATTCCGGAGTGAGCCGTAAATAATGGCGAAGTGAGAACGATTCTTAGCTTGGTGGGTGTTATAACATCTATAGATATGGTAATTGAGGTGCGGTGTTCCCAAATTGAAGTATGATAGCTGTGGGGTAGTCTTCTCCATCTATGACCAGTGGGGTCTCGTGGGTGAGTGGGTGTGCGAGGGTCCCAAATTGGCATAAGGTAGCAGGGGTGGTCTTCTCCATCCGTGACCGTTGGGAGTCTTGTGGATGTGCGGGGATCCCAACTTGACGTAAGGTAGTAGGGGTAGCGTTCTCCATCTATGACCGGTGGAGGTCTTGTGGATACGCGGGGGTCCCAAATTGACGTAAGGTAGTAGGGGCGATCTTCTCCGCCCACAACCAGTAGGGGCCATGGGAAGCTTCTCCCTTTGTTTATGCAGTACATCGGTACATTCCAGGATGCTGCGTTTGTTCTTTATCTTCGTATAGGTATTACGCTCTGTCTTTGACTGCGCAGCGTGTTGACACGTGTTCGGAAGGTGTCGAAGAAGGTTCTCAATAACTTGCCATCCAGCTATCGTATTTTTCCTTGTTCCCCATTTGACCCTTTCGGTACAAGATATGTTTGTCGTCATATATGTCATCCCTGTATCTCTCAGATATTGCTCATTTTTGTAGTTTTTGTGAGTTTATTTTCATGGTTTAAAAATCGTTGATTTTACCTTTGATATAATCTGATTTTAAGGGTTTTCAGTGAGAGTTAAGTATACAATAGATATAGATACGATTACATGAGTTTATAATGCTTTACTCAGCTTAATTATTTTAATCGTAAATAAAATAATGAGATTGCTTGAGTGCCTTCATTTGAATATAGTTGAGATTTTCCACTACCCTACTGAAAAAGTTCATGTGACAAATCACATGATGTTATGAAAGAGTTCTCAATGTAATTTATCATATGATTTGTCTTGTGAATTTGCTAAAATACATGAGAAATCACGTAGTAAATTACATGAGGACGAATCATCAGATATAACGTAAAACAAATTACATGATGAACTATACGATTGACCATATGATTTTTGATATAGTATATCTGATAATTCGTGCTTATGTGATTAATTATGTGATTTGTTATATATTTTAGCAAATTCACAAGACAAATCATATGATAAATTACATTCAGAATTTTTTCATAACATCATGTGATTTATCTTATAAACATTTTCAGTAGGGTAATTATAGCGGTCTCGATCTGCGCGTGATATTTATTATCTCAATCTTTGGAATGTTTGATATTCAAAGTACGCAGTCGTATGATCATTTTATAAGGCATTCTATCTCACGGCGATTCATTACGATTTGTCATACAGATATAATTGCTGAAGTCTAAATAAGCATATGTTAATTTTACATGACATCGGCAATAAATTCTGAATATATTTTGGTAGTTAATGATAATGTTAGATTTTAATTGATATAATATAAAAGATTGTATGACATTTGAAAGTTAACAAAGATAATTAAAAATATCAATAGCGGATTCTGGATTTATATATGAATATTAAAGGGTTGATTACAATATATAGTACTTGATCAATAATATAATAGTATCTTAATAGCATCAATCGTTTGTAAAAAGTATGAGAGCTATTTTGCTAATTATTGATATAGCGGTGTATGTGAATGCGTATAATTCTTTAAGCATGTGTGAAAGAGTATGTTGTATAGCTTACGATATGCGTATAATAATTTGGGTATATTATGTTTATATAGGCGTTTTATAAATAAATTATAGATAGCTTATATCTCATTATGTAGCTTGAAGTTAAAATATGATATTTTTAATTGATTAGGATATTGATTTCGTGTGTATGTATATATTGAAGGAATCCGCGGACAGCGTAAATATGGTATTAATATGTGTATATTGATTTAATGCAAATTATTATCTTATGGTTACAGTATAATAGAGCATGAATCTATTATCAGTGTGTATTATAAGATAAGGTCCAGGGATAGCCCAAGTGCGGTGAGTCAGGATGTACACATGTATATGCAGGGACGGTTTGCCTAGATACGCCGAGTAGGCCCGGGCCTAGGGTGGCAAAATTTAAGGGGCGGCAAAACTAAGTGAGATTTTTTTTTTTAGAAGTCGCGCCCTTCATGATCTCACACGTCAGACGTCTTAAAAATTCAAAAATGCCTCCATCGCACATCGCAAAAAAAAATTTACACGTATGGAGATTCCGATTAATAAAAGTTTGAATCATCGAGCTGGATGTTTGGTTACTAGCTTACTCCAAGTCCAAACGTATCATTTTCATTTTGCTCTACTACAGACTACAGATACTAGTTCTGGGTTATTGGGTATTTTCGGTGCCACATAGTATCAGTTTTCGTACACGGTGGAAAAGAGGATTGATCGTTCCCGGGATTTTTCGTGCTTTGCAGGGCGTAGGGGGCGGCAATCTTCCGTAGGCCAAGGTATCAAATCCGCCGCTGTGTATATGTGTGTGTGTGTGTTCCTCTCAGAAGAATATTTGCCGTATGAAGTTGGATACGTATGTGTGTTAGGTAATCAAAGCTGAATCCAAAGGTGTATTATACAATATAATTTCTATTACTTGATTATTGATAAAGATAATGATTAATAGGTAATGGGTATAATTGCTATGCATAATCCTGAAAATAAGGTAAAGATGAGTAGCGCGGTCCAGTGAATAATATTACGATAATTTTATATTGAACTTGAAAGAAAGTAACTTATATAAAGTTTTCAGTTAAGGCTATCCGAGGGGGTCCGGCCATTTTGAGAGTTGATGGCAGCGCCGCTACGCGTTGCGTTTCAGAACTACTACCCGCCAGGGCCGTGCTCAAACAAACTATGGGTGTTATTGAAAGGGCCCCTAAATTTTTCTAAATTCCTATAAATTGAGAATGGTCATTCAAGCTAAATTTTTGCCTATCTATAAACAATTCTGCAGGTTATATTTTATAATATTGAGATCATCTATCCCTTTTTCCATATCTTCACATCGAACTTATTTATAAACTAATACACAAAAGTTGACGGTAGACCAATGGCACACATGATAAGTTAATTTGGCAGTTAAATTTGCAGTTATTTGATTATAATAACAGAACCAAAAATTGAATGTCCAATTGTTTCAATTATTACCATTAAACGTTGTAAAATAATAGGAGTATTTTGTGGTATGCAATAAGGAGAATATCTCCTCCCCTCGGGATCATGGATTTAAATCAAACAGAGCTCCTTGAAGTGATTCCTTCGGCCAATACTTGAGATCCAGTCAGCATGATTCATTTAAATAGGTCTCTATTTTCTGCTTAAGCCCCAATTAATATTATCCAGAAATTAATGAATTCTTGATTGTCACGGCAATACCATTGTACTCCATCTTGAATTATTAAGACTTTATAATTACGATATCACATTTTATAACTGATATTAATGTGAGCAGCCAAGGAACAGATATCAGAAGCGTACAGTTCAATGCGACAGCGAAAAGTTACCTGACTTGGCGGTTCTTCTCGAGGCATGGTAGTAAAATATAGAAAATTGTATGGAAATGGTAAAACAATCAGATTGGGAGCACTTCAAGAAGTCTTAATAAAATCTTGTTATTCAATCGTGATCATTGTACCAGTTCAACTCATTAGTTCGATCAGCTGTTGAGCCTTCGATGATGCTAAAAACTGAACGATGCAATATTCCTCCGGAGCCCATGATTTTGGCTGCGTAAGGTCTCCTGCCTTCCAAGAAATAACGAAAGATCTTCAAACATATGGAACGTATTCAAAATTATGTTACAAAAGCAACTACAGAGCCGAATCCTAAGAATATCCAACTTCTGTTGGAATTTTCTAGTTTTGATCACAACCGAAAAATTACAATGGATTGAAGAAAAAAGAATATTTCCTGAAACTGGTAGCTACTTTTTAAATTTCGCTCTGTAGCTGCTTTTATAATATGATATTGAATAAGTTCTGTAAGTGTAGAGCTCTTCGGTTGACTTTTCGACAGGTGACTTATCGAATAAATAATATGTGCTAAATTTTATGCCTGTTACTTAGCTACTCACATTAATATCAACGAGAATATGTAATATTTTAATGATAAAGACTCATTCAAAAAGGAATAATAGGCATTATTGCAATTATCGAAAATGCATCGATCACTCAATAATACTATACCCAGGGGCTCAATTAAAAAACGGAGAACTCATTAGAATAAATGCAGCAGAGCAGCCTCAAATTTTGGTTTGGAAAATCCCCTGAAACTTTACTATTCAAATCCATGACATCAGTCAACGCACGGAGGGACTATACTCTTCTTATAATTGAATAATTTGTACATGGTTTCGTTATAGCTCATTTAACTATGCAGTACTGAATTATCCCCATCGTTCAATGAAAAATCAAGTGAAAAAAAAATGAAATTGTCAAAAAAACAAACACGGTAATTCATCGGTGATTATTTGAAACAATATTTTGTTCACGAGATTATCCTTATCCAGCCTGAAATAATTCACATCATACTTTCGTAAATATGCAAAAATCTATGCGACAGGACTTGCAAAAGAAATTCATTGAATCAGAGAACACGAAAATAAATTCGGGACTCTTTTCTAGCCACTAAAATTAGAACTACATCTAGTTCTGTACAGTTGGTTGAAGTCATAATTATTTGTTACTTATTGTTATGCTAAGTCATGCTTTATATATTTTACACCCCAAAGTGACACCTAACCTTCAAACGAGATTTTAGCGTATAACCAAATACAGTAGAATCCCAATAATTCGTAACGTCGAGGGAGCTGACCAATATTACGAATTATCGGGATTTACGAATTGTCGGGATTACGAAATATCGGGGTGAAAAAATAAAATTACGAATTATCGAGATCAGGCAATAGAAAGAGTTTTGTGCATCACACGGTTTGCATTTTTGGAACTCATTGTCTCAACTGTATAAAGAACTGAAGTGGCATGATGTTAAATGGTACAATGTAAACATCGCGGCTCACGTCAACGGGAAGAGTCGGGAGTGCCAGAACAGCCTAGCCCATTACGGATCATACTACGATTTATCGGGATTCAGAGTCGAAAATTTATTACGAATTAACGAGAGGACCGAAATACATTGTTTTCTTACGAATTACCGCGATTTTTTCAAGGGACCGACTGGTAATTACTAATTATCGGGATTTTCACTTTATCGGGATTACGAAAAACCGGGATTCTAATGTATAATCATATATGATTGGATCCAATCGTCTATATATACCTATATTTGGATCCGTATTTTGGCACGATCCGAGCATATATACATGGATCTGAGTGTATATACTGATATCTTGGTATACATGGTCATATATCGTTATATCTGCCTATATACAGCTTGTCTATTCGGTTTAGGCACTCGGCAAAAGTTGGAACTATCTCAAATTGACGGTTTCAAATCTCGTTCAAAAAACATCATGCCGACCTATTTGGACAGCCGCAATATTCAGTGAGGATTTTGAACAGACTGATATTTTGAGTTCTGAATTTATTCACAATTTGATGGCAGCGCATGAAGTGCCCAAACCGAATAGACAAGCTGTATGTATTATCATTTCCACCTATAGATAGTTATTGATGTGAGAAAGAAATCTTGACCGTGAAGTAGTAGTAGTTAGGATAAGAAATCTCGAGTGGAGACGGTCAGGTTAGACGACAAGAATTTGTTTTATTAATTTTTGTTAACGTTTCGGTTGAGCCATGGTCAACCATCCTCAGAACTGTAAGAAGACAACAAACGATACTTATAGTATATAGACTAATGCTATGAAAATTTTTGTATAAAAACTATTTAGATTAACAACAATCAAAAAGTGTGCGAAAGTCTAGTGGACTAAGTGTAATAACAATAATAACAACTAATTCTTTCATAATAAATTCTTTCTAAATTGGAATCTAACAATTTTAACAACAATAAACCTCTGGAACACGTGTTAACATTCTTAGGTTAGTATAGAGATCATAGACTAGATTAAAGTTATAATAAATGTCCAAATTTAAAGATATAATAATTGTCGAAATTAAAGAGACCGAAATGGTAAATAGAAGGCTAAAGTGAACATAATAGAAGCGATTAATAATACAATAGATGGATTACGACGGATTAAATCTTACCAAAAACAGACTTCAATCGCACCTAAGGTGTTGATAGTAAGGCACTCAGCGGAGAAGTGACGTCAAAAACACATGATGTAAGTAAATCGATACAACAGATCGATATCACCGGTAGTGACAAGTAAGATTTAATATGGAGACGTATTTAAATTTAAAAATATGACAATTATTACATTATGTGAACAGCGACGCATATATATTACTAAGGTTATCAATATCGGATCTTTTATTTATTGTATCATTTTTCTTAATGTAGATCATCTCTTTTAACACCCTATGGTAAAAATTACGTTCATTAGTGAGAATTCTAGTGTCATTGAAATCAAATTTGTGACCTAAAGTGAGGCTATGGTTTACAAGAGCAGATTTGTCAATATCATTACATTTAATGTTATATTGGTGAGTGTATAACCGCTTATGTAGATGTTGAGAAGTTTGACCAATATAACATTTATGGCAATCTGAACAAGGAATCTGGTATACCAATTCTGATTTTTCCAATAGCGGAACAGGATCTTTCAAACGTGTGAACAAGTGAGACGTAGAGTTATTAATTTTGTCAATCACTTTAATGTTATGTTTTTTAAGAATTTTAGTTAATTGTTCAGAAAGTCCTTGTACATACGGTAGTACCGCTAGACCAGTAATATAATCAGTAGTGATTTCTTTGAGATATTGGTATGATATGGGATTGTATAACTTATCTACCCTTGTTTTAGTCACCTGGTTAATAAGGTTAAGAGGATATTCATTTTTAAGAAGTGTTTTAGAAATCAGAGATAAGTTTTTCTTTCTGAAACTGGGTTCAGATAACTTCAACCCTCTATCTACTAAACCAATAACCACACTCTTTTTATGTTTTGTTGGATGATGAGACGAGAAATGTAAGAAACGTCCTGACCAAGTAGGTTTTCGATACCAATCAATATATAGAGATGAATCACAGTTAATTACTGCAATGTCAAGAAAACTCAGTTTTCCTTCAGTTTCTAGTTCATGCGTAAACTTTATTTTCGGATGGAAACTATTAAACTGTTTCTGTAGATCGTTGATATGCTGCGGATGAACCGCAGTGATGATATCATCAACGTAACGTTTGTAGAACGGTAAGTTGTAGCCTAGATTGTTGATAACTGAGTTCTCTAGAGATTCCATTACTAAATTAGCAAGGGTCGGACTGATTGGAGAGCCCATAGCCAAACCCTCAACTTGTCCTCTTAACCTTATTAACCAGGTGACTAGAACAAGGGTAGATAAGTTATACTATCCCATATCATACCAATATCTCAAAGAAATCACTACTGATTATATTACTGGTCTAGCGGTACTACCGTATGTACAAGGACTTTCTGAACAATTAACTAAAATTCTTAAAAAACATAACATTAAAGTGATTGACAAAATTAATAACTCTACGTCTCACTTGTTCACACGTTTGAAAGATCCTGTTCCGCTATTGGAAAAATCAGAATTGGTATACCAGATTCCTTGTTCAGATTGCCATAAATGTTATATTGGTCAAACTTCTCAACATCTACATAAGCGGTTATACACTCACCAATATAACATTAAATGTAATGATATTGACAAATCTGCTCTTGTAAACCATAGCCTCACTTTAGGTCACAAATTTGATTTCAATGACACTAGAATTCTCACTAATGAACGTAATTTTTACCATAGGGTGTTAAAAGAAATGATCTACATTAAGAAAAATGATACAATAAATAAAAGATCCGATATTGATAACCTTAGTAATATATATGCGCCGCTGTTCACATAATGTAATAATTGTCATATTTTTAAATTTAAATACGTCTCCATATTAAATCTTACTTGTCACTACCGGTGATATCGATCTGTTGTATCGATTTACTTACATCATGTGTTTTTGACGTCACTTCTCCGCTGAGTGCCTTACTATCAACACCTTAGGTGCGATTGAAGTCTGTTTTTGGTAAGATTTAATCCGTCGTAATCCATCTATTGTATTATTAATCGCTTCTATTATGTTCACTTTAGCCTTCTATTTACCATTTCGGTCTCTTTAATTTCGACAATTATTATATCTTTAAATTTGGACATTTATTATAACTTTAATCTAGTCTATGATCTCTATACTAACCTAAGAATGTTAACACGTGTTCCAGAGGTTTATTGTTGTTAAAATTGTTAGATTCCAATTTAGAAAGAATTTATTATGAAAGAATTAGTTGTTATTATTGTTATTACACTTAGTCCACTAGACTTTCGCACACTTTTTGATTGTTGTTAATCTAAATAGTTTTTATACAAAAATTTTCATAGCATTAGTCTATGTATTGTAACGGTTCAGGCTGGCTAGTTAATACAAAAAAAATTCAAGCTCAATCACACGACAATAGGTCGAGGGATTAAGCTAATCCCCTAGCTACGTTAGACGCGAAAGTGGAGGGGATAAACGCAATATAAGGAATCGTCAGCCAGCAGCGGCAGCGATTCACGGTATAGCACCTGATCGACTCATTATTTAATTTCTCTTGGAGCGATTCACGGTATAGCACCTGATCGACTCATTATTAATTTCTCTTGGAGCGATTCACGGTAAAGCACCTGATCGACTCACTTGCTGTCTAATTTATCTAACTTAACTTCACTTGTCTAAAGGTATTGAAGCGTCAGAGTCAGTACCTACATAAATTCATTTATTCGAGTCAGAAGATATAGAGTCACATTTAATTAGAAACGCAATGGAATAGTAACGAGATAGAATCAAAGACTAGACAAATTATAGCAATTTGATCATAGAAAAGAAAAAGCATATAATTTCAAAGCGAAGCGCTTTAAACTTATTTCAAAGATATCAATTAGTATTGTGTCGCTCGAACATACTGAACAGAAAACGCTAAGATAGCTAATACTCAATAACACAAAGGTTTAAAGGCCAACATAGAATAAGAATAGATTTAAGGATCACTGTCAACACTTGATTTATTTTCTTTATTTTGTAACTTTCTGGTAAATTCGTATTATTAAATCAGATAATCTAAGATTAACCCAGATTCTGTTCATTTGAGATTTCGTCTGACCTAATTAACTGCCAACAAGCCAATTATTAGGGAACAGATTAGGGAGCGCATTGCATAGTGCGGACGGCATTGGTTTACCCGTGTCCGAGGGCCAAGCTGCAATCCCGAATCTGGCAGACAGTCTTGGAATCATCGCATTCCCGGATCTGAGGTAGCGATTCAAAAAGATAGGGATAACAGGCACGACAGGCTTGGTTCGCCCGGCTCTGTGGAGGGAAGGCGGCCTTGGGAAGTTTACCCCGGGTCCGTAGTCTAGAGACGGCATTGGTTTTTCCCGTGTCCGTATAGCAGCTAATAAAACTCACAACACGCTAGGTGGCTTTGAATGGCAGACCCATTATTTCCCCACCAACAAACATTCTTACAAGAGGAGTCCCAAAAATCACTAATATTCAAAATCACTAACTAAAAGCAATTATTAGACAAAGAACTCACGCGGACGTCGGCATTGGCTAATTCTTTAACCCGCCAATACCGCGGCACGTTACAATTGGCGCCCAACGTGGGGCTCCTCAAAAAAGGAATTTTTTTTGGAAATAAAAAGGTTCATTAAAATCATTAAAATCTTTAAATTCAGTAAATTCAGTAAATTCGTTAATTCAATAGCTTCGGAAAAATAAAGTCAAATTCTAGATTATAAATAGACTGACAAAGACTTGTATGCCAGGTTTGGGATTGTTGTTTGTTTACGGTCAGACGAAATGTCAGATGAGGAATCTCGTAGAGTAAACAAAACCAAAAGTTCCAGTGTCGTCAATTTAAATCTTCGTGAATTAGATTCAGGTTTTTCGGATACAAGCTTTGTTACTTCCTTGCAATCAACCACGATGAATCCAAACAGTAGCCATACGGATAATCCAGATCCAATTTCCAGATTAATTGAATCCATTGAACGTCTAGAAAGAAAAATGGATAATAAGTTCGAGCAAATGGAACAAACCATGTTAAGATCGCAGGCAGATAGCATAGAAGCACAAACAAAGTTTGAGTCTAAAATAAATAAAAAGCTAGAAGAAAATAACGAAACAAGTCAGGCAAAAATAAACAAAATCGGTACGGATTTAAAAATTGTATCAGACAAATTAAATTACGAAGTTTCAGACTGTAAAAATAAAATCGAGACATGCGAAAACATTTTACGTAGCGAACAAGTAGGAACCTACGAGGTTTTAAAAAGTAAAATTGTTGAAAACCAGAAAGCAAGTCAGGATATGTTTACCGAGTTAAATCATAAACATGATAGTCTGAAAATAGGTTTAGAGTCTGACATAAGAAGAATACGACAACAAAGAGGTGGTCAAACTGCTGTGTTTGACAACACTAGTTTAATAACAAAACAATTAAAATTACCGACATACTCAGGAAAGGCTTGGGAAAAACCAGTCAATTTTATTAGGGAATTAGAAGAATATTTCAGTTTTCTAAATGTAGGTGATGACATTGGACTGAGGTTGATAGGTCAAAGCTTAACAAACGACGCAAAGGATTGGTGGATAGCGCGACGCGAGGTAATTCATTCATGGGAAGAATTTAAAAAACGATTTTTATCGAGGTACTGGGGCGAGGAAACGCAACGAGATGTACATCGGGATTTAGAGTTTGGATATTACCTACCTGACACTAAGGTAGGATGGTCTGAATATGCCAGTAGAAAATTTGCGGCTGCATGCGGGCTAAATCCAGCGTTACCAGAAGCGGAGATTATCAGTAATCTGATCCGTCACTTCGATGAATCGGTAGTAGAGGCTGCGAAAAGTAGATGCATCCGAGACATAGACAATTTGTTGACCTTTCTTGACCAAATGCAATCAGGGGGCAGGTCGAATGCACCAAAACACTCGCACACAACACATAATCCAAATCGGTTTGTAAATCACACACGATACGCCGACGAAAAACAAAAACAAAACTCTTGGCGTAGTAGTCCGAGTCAACACACTGGCAATACTAAACCGAGCATGTCGCGAGATGAAAACAATGGGAACGATTCCCATGAGAGTAGAATAAAGGCTAATTCTCAAGAATTAAACAGACGTACAAATTGGACAACTACTAAACAAATAAACGCGATCACCGAAGAGATTTGTGAGACCGATAAAGCAGAAACGGGTGAGCCTGATTCGGAAAACCCGACTGCGCTGTGTTAGGCGTGCCGCATGAAAATACGGCACAGCGCACATTTGAATTAAACGCGGCAGAAATTGAGCAGGAAATTCAAAAATCAAATCCGTTTGAAAACCCCACAGATTACCTAATAAAAGAAAAAGTAGTAAGTGAAACAAAAAATATACAATGTCCAAGTATAAAAGTTTATTTAGAAAGCCAAAGCATTACAGCGTTGTTAGATACCGGTAGTCAAATAACTTGTTTATCTGAGGAATGGTACAAACAAAAAATAGATATATTTGAAAACTGCGATAAGTTACCAGTGGTAAATTACCAAATAGTTGGCGTTACCGGTGGAAAACCAGTCAAAGTAAAATTACAAATGTTTGTGAAAATCAAAGTCGGAGAGTTCACTGATCAGATTCCGTTTCTAGTAGTTCCTACACTTCGTCATCCTGTCATTATAGGGATAGATACTCTTGGTAGATGGAAAGCGGATATCGATTTGCAGTCAAACACTTTGAAGATCCAAACTAAAAACAAAGAAAACACTATCGGGTTAGAAAAACAGACAATAGTAGATTCAAAAAATAATAAACTCGAAATCGCGACACTAGATACAAACGAAATGCTAAGTAAAAGGGTCGAAAGCGATGATGAGAATTACGAAGTAACCGATGATGAGATCATTGACAAACTCGCGGAATGTCAATCGTTGGAAAACGAGCATCGACAGACGTTTATAGAATTATTAACGAAATATCGAGCTATTTTCAACAAAATTCCGGGAAAAGTCACGGTTTACGAACATAAGATTAAAATCTACGAAGATCGACCATTCGTACGAAGGTCGTACCCGATACCGATAATGCATAGAGAGAAGGTCGATAAAGAAATCGAGAGAATGTTAAAATATGGGATTATAGAAAGATCGTACAGTGAATATATCAACCCAATCGTGGTTGTTGCTAAAAAATCAGGAGACATAAGGTTAGTCCTCGATGCTCGTTTTATCAATAAGTTGATAGTTCCGGATCGAGATTGTGCTCAGTCTACTGAGGTGCTTTTTCAAAAATTCAATAATTCAAAATTCATGTCTAGCATCGACTTGACGGCGAGTTTTTGGCAAGTACCACTGCATGTAGATTCCAGAAAGTACACCGCGTTTATGTATGGCGGAAAAACCTACCAGTTTAAAGTCACTCCTTATGGTCTAAGTACCAGCTTAGCAAGCCTCATAAGAGCATTAGATATAGTTTTACAAAGTGTGGATGAATTCACTATCAATTTTGTAGATGATATTCTTTGTTCATCGGATTCAGTAAATAATCACATCAAACATTTAGAAAAACTTTTTGAAACCTTTCAAAAACATAATATGACGATTAATTTCCAAAAGTCTAGATTCTTTAGACAAGAAATTGACTTTTTAGGACACAAAATCACGCGGGATGGTATTCAACCGCAACCGGAAAAGATAGAATCAATAAAAAATTTCCCAACTCCTAGGAACCCGAAACAGTTAAAAGGCTTTCTCGGCCTAACGAACTACTATAGTAAATTTTCAAATAGCTATTCTAATCTGACATACCCGCTGTTAAAACTACTTAGGAAAGATGTAAAATGGTCTTGGACGGACGAAACCGACGAGCAATTTAAAAAAGTAAAAGAAATGTTTTGTAAAACGATGATTATCCACCACCCGGATCCGAAAAAGAAGTATTACCTGCAGTGCGATGCGAGTAGTTACGCGATTGGTGGAGTTCTCTATCAAATTGACAAGGATAATTTAGAACATAGGATAATAGGGTTTGCAAGTAGAACATTAAAAGGAGCTGAAATAAATTATTTCACAACGGAAAAAGAGTTATTGGCTATTGTCTATTCTTTAGAAAAATTTAGGACATTTATAGTCGGTGCAGAACTCATAATACGAACTGACCATAAAGCGTTGACCTTCGTGTTATCATGTAGGTTGACAAGTTCGCGACTTGCTCGGTGGGTGTTGTATTTGCAAACGTACGATTTCCAGATCGAATATGTTAAAGGTAGTGATAATATAGTAGCGGATTTACTCAGTAGATATCCTCATGATGCTGGTGATGAAAAACCAACAGAAAGTCATGAAAACGTGATAGCTGAATTAGCTAAAATAGTCAGCGAAGAATTGGTGCAGGGACTCCGGTCACTTGCCAAGCTGCAAAAAGAAGATTTACGAATCGCAGATTTGGTCAAGAGGGGAATAACAAAGAATAACGCACATTTCTCCGTTGTCGATGACATTTTATACCAACGGGAAATAGGGGGCAAACTACGAGCTTTCTTACCGGAAAAACTCGTTAGACCCTTAATAAATGAATGTCACGAAGTGTACGGGCACGTAGGAGCTCATAAATGTTATAAAATGCTGCATGAGAACTTTTACTACCCGAAGTTTGGTAAATTGGTAAGAAAGGAGGTAGCCCGCTGCGACCGGTGCCAGCGATGTAAGGTGCCGAATCGCTATAGTTACGCAAGCATGCAAAACATCGTACCTAATGGTGTGGGGGATTTGATATCGATAGATTTTTTTGGACCGTTACCGGCAAGTCAAGGTAACTACAAATGGTTGCTAGTGGTAATCGATGCATTTAGCAAATACGTACAGTTATATCCTTTGAAAGTTGCTGATGCGAAATCCACCATCCGTTGCGTGTTTGAGAAGTACATTCCGGAATTCGGAAAACCTAAAAGGATACAGTTTGATCATGGCACACAGTTTACATCCGTCAGATGGTTAACCAAATTACAGGAAGAGAATGTAACTCCGATATTTTCGTCAATAAGACACCCACAGGGTAACATTGTAGAAAGAGTAAACCGTGAAGTTGGTAGGTTCTTTAGAACATTTTTGTCGGATAAACACACTGCCTGGATCAAATGGATAAAAATCATAGAAACATGCATGAACGAGGTTTATCATGAAACAACCCAGTTTACTCCTTGTGAATTGCAACTAAATGAAAGACCGAAAAGATTTTGGGATCAATGGGTTATTCATAATCAATTTCGAGTCGCGCATGACTATAAGTTAGTTTTAGCTAAAAGTAATATTAAGAAAAAAGGTAGTGCTAGGGCTAAAAGATTTAACGAAACGCATAAGATGACAGAGTTCAAAATAGGCGATTTAGTATTGGTTAGAGCATTAAATGTCTCTGACACTGTCAATAAAAAGATGGCTAAGTTCTTTACTTTATATGAAGGGCCTTATAAAATCGAAAGGAAAATAGCCGATGCAACTTATGTGTTGGTAAACCCCGAAACTCAAAGAGAGCGAGGAAGGTTCCATGTTAATATGTTTAAGCACTATGTAACGTAATATATAAGTTAGAGGTAAACGTTGGCAATTTAAACCAAAGACTAGGATAATTAGCTTGTAAACAGAAATCGGCCAGTTATGCTAGGTAGGGAAAAAGAAACAGAAGAAGACTCACCAAAACAAAGTTCGTGGAACGGGTCGGCCTCGTCAAGGTAATTAGCTGGATGCCTAATCAGTTGACATTCTGACTCGCAAAGATGTACGGCTATATCAGTGTTCAGGATAAAGGGGTGCAAACAGCCGAAGATGACAAGGGAAAAGTGAAGTACGCATCTGGAAGATTCATCCGTGGTTTTGGGCGATACAGATCAGGATGGGATTCTTTAACGCCGAAGTTGGAAGTGTTGATGCAGATGGAGCCAATCAAACCAAAAGTGACTGATCCATCAAAATACTTCACCAACGAGGAAGTCGAAGAGTTGAGGGAAGCTGAGTTGGCTGAACTCGACGAGATGAAGAGGCGATGGCGGTTTCCTATTATCATCAAAGATGTGATGCTGAAAAAGAAAGTAGAGGTGCCATGGTTAAAAAACGTCAAGGAAGTCGGTGAAATCAAAAACGTGGATTTAACCTTACCATGGGTACTGAAAAGAATTGAGCTACCTGAAAGAACAAGGAAAGAAAGGGAGACCTATAGAAATCGGGTAAAAAGGTCAATAAATAAAAATAGGCCGGACTTACCTGCGGCACTCCGAAGACCTGGTTCGAACAAGGCGACTATACCAAGGATCACATTGAGACCGTTTGAACCACCACCAACACCGGATTACGTAAAGCACTGGGATCCGACTGATCCGCTCGGACTGAAGAAATTATAAAAAGAAAAACAGCTCTGATTTAAAAGAAAAAAGTGGTAACGAACACCATCCAAGCCTAAGGACAACCGACATCAAGGTCCATCAACACGAAGACTTACTGCATCCGAAGAAAAAATCAGATGACCTGAAGTTTCGATTGATGGAAGGGGGCAATGTAACGGTTCAGGCTGGCTGGTTAATACAAAAAAAATTCAAGCTCAATCACACGACAATAGGTCGAGGGATTAAGCTAATCCCCTAGCTACGTTAGACGCGAAAGTGGAGGGGATAAACGCAATATAAGGAATCGTCAGCCAGCAGCGGCAGCGATTCACGGTATAGCACCTGATCGACTCATTATTTAATTTCTCTTGGAGCGATTCACGGTATAGCACCTGATCGACTCATTATTAATTTCTCTTGGAGCGATTCACGGTAAAGCACCTGATCGACTCACTTGCTGTCTAATTTATCTAACTTAACTTCACTTGTCTAAAGGTATTGAAGCGTCAGAGTCAGTACCTACATAAATTCATTTATTCGAGTCAGAAGATATAGAGTCACATTTAATTAGAAACGCAATGGAATAGTAACGAGATAGAATCAAAGACTAGACAAATTATAGCAATTTGATCATAGAAAAGAAAAAGCATATAATTTCAAAGCGAAGCGCTTTAAACTTATTTCAAAGATATCAATTAGTATTGTGTCGCTCGAACATACTGAACAGAAAACGCTAAGATAGCTCATACTCAATAACACAAAGGTTTAAAGGCCAACATAGAATAAGAATAGATTTAAGGATCACTGTCAACACTTGATTTATTTTCTTTATTTTGTAACTTTCTGGTAAATTCGTATTATTAAATCAGATAATCTAAGATTAACCCAGATTCTGTTCATTTGAGATTTCGTCTGACCTAATTAACTGCCAACAAGCCAATTATTAGGGAACAGATTAGGGAGCGCATTGCATAGTGCGGACGGCATTGGTTTACCCGTGTCCGAGGGCCAAGCTGCAATCCCGAATCTGGCAGACAGTCTTGGAATCATCGCATTCCCGGATCTGAGGTAGCGATTCAAAAAGATAGGGATAACAGGCACGACAGGCTTGGTTCGCCCGGCTCTGTGGAGGGAAGGCGGCCTTGGGAAGTTTACCCCGGGTCCGTAGTCTAGAGACGGCATTGGTTTTTCCCGTGTCCGTATAGCAGCTAATAAAACTCACAACACGCTAGGTGGCTTTGAATGGCAGACCCATTATTTCCCCACCAACAAACATTCTTACAAGAGGAGTCCCAAAAATCACTAATATTCAAAATCACTAACTAAAAGCAATTATTAGACAAAGAACTCACGCGGACGTCGGCATTGGCTAATTCTTTAACCCGCCAATACCGCGGCACGTTACAGTATATACTATAAGTATCGTTTGTTGTCTCCTTACAGTTCTGAGGATGGTTGACCATGGCTCAACCGAAACGTTAACAAAAATTAATAAAACAAATTCTTGTCGTCTAACCTGACTGTCTCCACTCGAGATTTCTTATCCTAACTACTATAGATAGTTAGATATAGCTATATATATATCTATATCCAACCTCATATAATTAGATACATCCATATAGTTAGATATAACTCAATGAAATCAAATTGTCTAAAAACGGTCACCCATCCAAATACTGGCCCTGAGGATAGTTGCTTAACGTCCTTGATCGAGTGATCTCCGGTTCCCATATGGCTCCAATGATCTCCTATAAGACTAGTTACATTTTTTTGAACTTATAACACCAACGATTATTCATGAGCTTTGCATATTTATATCGAGATATGGTATTTAGCGAACAACTATAACGAATAGCTTATGATGTTTATCGCGACGACAAGATTCTAGGTTAAGTACGGGAATCCACGAAAAAAAATTCTCCAATTTCTGTACAACTAAACATTTCTACTTAATAATAATAATAATAATAATAATAATCATAATAATAATAATAATAATAATAATAATAATAATAATAATAATAATAATAATAATATCGGCTGCTGGTGCCGATAGCAGCTCGCGCCGACACGGTCATTCTGACTGTCGCACGTCCTCGTGCGTGCTGACAATCAGTTTAATTTGGCATTCTCTGAAAAATTTACAGAACTAGCTTTACCGTTCGATCATCCTGATCTCCAATAAACACAATCGTTTATCAATTCACTGTCATGTTCCCCAACAAAAGATTACAAAATCATCTTTACACGATTTCAACCGCTGTCTACTTGGGCTGCCAATCGCCTATGCGATTGTTACAAATAGTGCTGGCTATGCAGCTACCGATTGCCCATGCAATCATTAAACACATTGCTGTCTAAGCAGCTACCAATTGCCTTATGCAATTATTAAATACATTGCTGTCTAAGCAGCTACCAATTGCCTTATGCAATCATTAAACACATTGCTGTCTAAGCAGCTACCAATTGCCTTATGCAATCATTAAACACATTGCTGTCTAAGCAGCTACCAATTGCCTACGCAATCATTGCATGCACTCATGGCCCGCCGTTACGTCGCACCATCTCTGCCCACTTCCGTGGGGTAGGATTTTTGTGACTTGCAAGTAGTGAACAGGGCCAATGAGCATTAACAATTTACGTGAGTTAGCAATCACTCTCGCCGACACTGGCACACCCTGACTGTGCTTCTACAGTTTGCTCTGTTAAGCATGCACCGAGTTCTTTAGGAATATCGCAATTAGGTACAGCTCGTAAGCGATCATGTGCGTACTTGTACGTTCTGTTACTGTCGAAAGCTTTCAGGTGATATTTATCACCAGCTAACACTTCAATAATAATTCTGAATGGCCCTTTGAACTTTGCATCTAACTTCATTTGGTTGCGCTCATGATTCTCGAGTAAAACGAAGTCACCAACAGAAAAGTTTACAACTTTAGTTTTTGTGCTATCAAATCTGTCTTTATCCCTTGACGCGTTGCGTTCGATAGACACTGCTGCTTGCTTTCTAATTTCAACAATATTAATTTCTTCCGCATGGTCACACAATGTCATTAATTCAAGTGGTTTCGCCACTTCACCGATCATCAACTCTAACGGGCTCGCTTTCGTAACGCGACTCGAAGTGCAATTAAGGGCTAGTTGTACGTCACCTAACGCATCTTGCCACGACCTATCGTTCCCAGTTTCAACGGACATGAGCATGTTTTTTAAAGTACTCATAACGCGTTCTACCTGCCCTTTAGCGCGACAACTGCCTGTTGCTATTAAATGGACGGCTACGTTATGAGAATTGCAGAAATCCTTAAAATCTTTGCTTGCGAAACATCTGCCCTGATCCGCGATAACTTGGTCGGGAGCTCCGAAGCCTTGGGAGCCTTTATATAACTTGCAGAGTCAATCCGTAAGGCATGGTGGAGATAGACGAATTTTGTGAATGCGTCAATGATAACGGAAACGTATTCTTGAATGTCGTTTTTTCTGCTCAGTTTTTCCGTTGCATCGATATGTACGGTATGCCACGGAACGGTAACTTTTGGTATGGGGTGAAGTTCAGCTTGCACTTTGCCCGAGTTATAGATTTCGACACTTTAAAAGTAATGCGATTGTCAACAAATTTTCGAACGTATTTCGTCATGTTTGGGAACCAGTAGTGTTGAAAAGCTTTTTCTAACGTCTTTTCCCATCCCAGATGCATAATAGTTTCATGGACATGATTTATCACGGACCATTGGAACGCTTTGGGCACGATCGGCAAAAATCTACTACGGCCGTTACGTTGTATCTGTCGGTAAAGCACGCCGGCTCTAAGTTCGTACGTTCTTGCAATGTCTGTTTGAAGCTCTCCGTTTTCTAATTTAGAAACTAGGTCGCGAATGTCATCATCACGTTGTTGTTCCGCTAAAAGCCATTACAGAAATTTCTGCCAAATTTATCCGTTGTTGTGGCACCTTTTCGTAGGTCTTGTGTTCTTGTAAATGGTTTCGAGAAAAGGAGTCAGCGTGCAACATGCGTTTACCTTCGCGATAAATAACGTCAAAATCGAATGCTTAAAGGAACGCCCACCATCTATGTACGCGTGGTGTCAGATCTATCTTCATACGTGAGGCTTTAAGAGAATTACAGTCGGTAACCACGACAAATTTTCTTCCCTGCAGAAAGTGTCGAAAAGGTTTGACAGCGTTTACTACAGCGAGGGTTTCAAGTTCATAGGAGTGATAACGTGATTCTGCGTTAGTTGTTCTCTTGCTATAATAGGCGACAACACGGGGTTTAGTATCAACCTTTTGTATCAAAATTGCTCCGTAACCATCCGCGCTTGCGTCCGTATGCAACCCGATCGGAAAGTTCGGATCGAATATCATGAGTATTGGAGCTTGAGTCAAACGCAAAATTATTTCTTGGCGAATTTCCTCGTGACGCGTTTTCCACTCAATATTGTCTTTACCGGATGTCAACCGATAAAGCGGGCTCGTCATCTGAGAAAACCGCGGGATGAATTGACGGAAATAGGAAGCAAGACCGATAAACTGTCTCACTTGAGTGGCTGTCTTAGGTGGGGCTAGCTGTGTCAAAGCGGCAATTTTACCTGGATTTCGTCTTATTTCTCCGGAAGTTACTACATAACCAAGGTACTCAACTTGTGTTTCTAGAAAGGAACACTTTATTAAGTTCAAAAGGAATCCGGCCTTGGTAAGCGTTTCTAAGACTGTTCGCAACCGCTGTATACCTTCAGAAGTAGTGCGCGCAGGGATGATAACGTCGTCCAAATAGCAAACCGCGAAGGTGTTTGCCAACTCACCGAGTGCCTTGTTAATCGCGCGTTGAAAAACTGAAGGCGCGTTTCTTAAACCGAACGGCATAGATAGGTATTCGTATTGTCCGTCCGGGGTAACAAAAGCCGTTCGTTCTATTGAGTCCTGGTGTATGGGAATTTGGTGGGACCCGGCGGCCATGTCAAGTGTAGTAAAATAATTTGCACCGCTTAATCTTTGGATTTGGTCGGCTATCAATGGCAGCGGGTAACGGTCTGGTACCGCGTTACCGTTCAATTCACGATAGTCTACGTACAGGCGGTCTGAACCGTTTTTCTTTTTAACTATACTGCGTTCAACGAGAGAACGGTACGATTCCGAAACCAAATGCGTCCAGTTCGGTCAGATCCCACTCAACGCGCCGCCCACTACACCCTCTCCACGCGGACGAATGACCTCGGCAGCTAGCCAGATCAGACTACGATACTGAGTAGCATGCGTCACTACCCCCACCCGACCGACAGGCCGCTCAAAGCTGCGCGGAGCTGTACCGTTCTCTCGTTGAACGCAGTATAGAAGTACCGGGCTAGCGAATGGTGAACAGCTCGGTCTGATAATAGCCGCAGTTAAAAGTTCGCTGATCTTGTCGCGAACGATTTGTCGTTCGTCGGGACTAAGGCTATAAGGCAGTCTTTGTACGGTACGGTTAGGATCTAGCAATCTTATTTCTAATTGACCTTTAGTAACTCTTCCCGTAGGCGTACCTTCGACGAACGATTGAGAGAACTCAGTTAAAAGAGCAAGTAAATCGCCTTTGTCCTTGCCTATGACGTCAATGTCGACGTCTTCTAAACTTGATACGTTTACAACTATTTTGCGAGTGTTTGCAGTCAGCCTTCGCTTTAAAATGAAGTTATCGGAGGACATTTCAACGGTGAAACCTAACACAAGTAAGTTGCGACCAATTAAAATATCGCCGCTGAGGCAAAAGTCAGGTAGTACCTACATGAAAAGTTAACTCGATCACGAATCCGTCAATGGTTGCCTGGGACAAAATTTGAAAAGTGCTATGCACATTCGTCTTTCCGATGCCTAGTAGCGTAACTAACGCTTGAATATGTTTACCCGCAAATTTGTTTGCTACCGTTTCTTTGATTAAAGAGCATTCAGCTCCAGAATCGGAAAAAAATAAAAACGACTCACCAGAGTTTATTAACTGAGTTGATATTGGCTTAATGTTGCACATGTCAATCCGACGCTCTGCCTGAGATGTATTGCCACTCGTTCCAGGCTTCTTGTTGGTGTAACGAGGAGCGATGTGACCTACTTCTCCACAACTGAAGCACGTGATTAGAGACTTCTTCGATGTCGTCCGCCCCTTCGCAGAGTTGTGGTCGTCGACTGGCATTTTTTTTGGTTGATGGCCGTGATTCTTCTTCTTACTATAGCATTCCCCAGCCTTGTGTCCGATCTTTCCACATGCGAAACATTTCCCAGAAAAGTTCATCTTAGGTCGCTTGGCAACGGTCGGCCCGTCTTTGTAACTTTGACTTCGCGTATCAGCTGTGCTTCTCTTTCGGTATGCGAATGCCATAAGGTCTTGTTGCATTTTATGTCGGCTGTTTAATTCGGTCGTGAAAGCCAAACGTTCTAGGTGCGGTTCGATCTTAACACAATGGGCCATCACAGTGGACACAGCGATTTGTTCAATTGGCATCGACTGCCAGCGAGTCATAAGTGTGGTCATAAGTCTTCCCGCATATGCGGATAAGCACTCCCCTTCATTGGGACAACCATTATATTGATATGAACGAGTGTAGTAGTAGGAGTTTCTACCGTATCGTAGTGTGCAAGAAAAATTTCCCTCAGTTGCGACCAGGTCATATCGGGATAGCTAATTTGAGAAAACCAGGAGGCTGCAGAACCTTTTAATGCTCGACTGATGGCGATTACGAGTGCACTGCCTTGAAGGGGCTGCTCACGCATGCACAGATCAGCCGTAATGCACCAGGCTCGCGCGTCCGCTTCTTCCGTGTCCGAGTTGAATTCGGGTAGGACTATTTTGGCAGGAGCTGGTGCTGCCGGGTTGCTTGATGCTTTTATTAACTCCAGCATGTTGCGATTCTGAGTTTCGAAAAGTGTTCGCCATTGCTGTTCAGATCTAGTTGCGTTTTCTTCGGAGCACTCGCGTTCCTCTATCAGTGCCCGCGAGTATCCCACTTCTTATGTCGGAGTGTCACATCTTAAATTACGTTCCGGGGGTTCCGGATCACCCATATCCTCCGCAAATATGGCCACTAACGGCTATTAAATACACCGTGGGACTAGGGTACTCACAGACAAATTAAAAGAGCAGTTTATAAGGTGCCCAGCGAAATTATAATCATTATTTTAACAATGATTTGTTGAAAGAAAACACAATATACACGCTGGCGTAGCAGAAGGTAAAGTTAAAGGGTCCGTGCTCGTTTTCTCAATTTACAACTGATCCATGCGACCTACTCGTTTCGGTATCAGATCCAGAATAAATTCTCTACTTCACGGCTCCAATAAGAAAAACTCCTGTTATCATAACAGCGAGGTTCCTTGTCTACCTGCTGCTACGTTTACAAAAGAAAATCTTACGATACTAACTTAATCCTAGATTTGTGAAATTTAAATTATAGTAACATGGTCGGCTTAATGCCTTGTAAGACCGTTGTCTGAAAGAAAATAATAATAATAATAATAATATCGGCTGCTGGTGCGGCTAGCAGCTCGTAGTCCAGCAGCCCTCACCTGATTTTTTTATTGATTACTAACAGGCTGAATCTTCTTGAGTAGCTTCAGTTTGACCAGACGCCCAACTTTTTCCTCTGCGAAAATTCTCGATAGTGGTAGCTAATAAAGTGCGCAGGTGTAAAACATGTCGATTCGGTGGAGTGTCAAATTTGGCTGACTGAACAGTTAGTTTTTTATTTAAATGTGGAGATAATTTTGTAATAAACTCGAAAAAAACGTTTCTCCTACAAAATGGATGGTTTGACCGAAGCGTCCTCCACTTCCTATATGTCGAAATAACGAGGTCATGAAATTTATTACTAACCAGCTGATTTTTTTCTGCAACTTAGTAAATATTTTTATAATGAAATGGCCACATAGTCCTACAAATTGAGTGGTACGTTTTCTCAGTCCCACGCTTGGAAATTGTCGATTCAACGGTAGTACTTTTTTCATTAATATCAACATCATTTTGATTTTTTTCTTTCGGGAATAACGTGTAGAACACAATTTCACCACTGTCCTACACAAAAAGTGGTATGTATTGATAGGAATAGATATATTCATAAAAACAGAGTTTTTTACAGAGCAAATAGCTAAAATACTGTTAACACGTGCATTTTCTAAAATTGAATAAATTTAATAGTATAAGTCGTTGGTGAAAGTGAATGAAAACCGAATTTCAAAATTGTCGCTGAAATCACAATCGTGTAATACGTGGAGGGGCATGCTATTATGGCCGTGTTCGAAGATTGACTGGCAATGCTAAAAATCCATAGTGCCAGTCACGTGTACTGTAGATTTTCTGCCTCTATGTACAGGGTGTCCCATTTGAAACAGTACGGTTGAATATTTCGGAAAGTAATGGTTGTAGGGAAAAATGTTTCAGATAGAATTTGTTGGGTTTCGAGAGGGACAGATATTGGTGATATTGGCTTCTTTGTAAGTGGAGGCGCCGAAATGATATGAAGGTCAACTTGGTTTTTTTGAATGAAAACCTGTATTTTTCATTACGTAATTTTGATCTACTTGAAAAATCAACTGACTTTTGTATGGAATATTTTTTTGTTAGACATCAATCTTTTGTGATATTCAGCTGAACAACTAGAGTTTTTTCAACTTAAATGCAAAACTGAAAACGAGAAAATTCTTGAACAGAAAATCGTAGGATACGATCCCTCTGTTCTACCGCCAACCAAACAAGAATTGTTGCAGCAAATTAACCGCACATCATACATCTGCAGTATATGGTGTAATGCACACATGCGCAGCCCCGCCGAAAAAATTCCAGAAAATTGTAGATGGACATTGATTGATGGAAAATACGAATACTATTGGTTCGATGGCCCCCACAGTCCATCGTTTGAAGAATTATCTTCTGACTTTCAAGGTACTCTATTATTACTTTTCTTACTTATTGATGATTATGCTGCAATTTGTTCATTTTGTTATTCATTTTATTACAGAGGAGTCAGATGACATTTATTCTGGCAGTAGCACAGAAAATGAAGATGAAGATGAGGAGAATGATTATCAAAGCGAAGATGACGCGCCAACATCGGAATCTGAGGAAGATTAGTTTTATTTTTTTGTTTCGTTTTGGCAGTTGTAAACTTAATATTAAAACAAGTATTGATTCCGCTTACGAATACATGTGTCCGAAATTACCAAAACCGCAATTCTAAAATATTACGTTATTTTCCTTGGAGGACTAGCGATACATACCCATCTTTTTGTAGGACACTGTTTTATTTGGGCAAAGAATACAGTAACTTTACATGTGTTATCTTTGTCCTACAGTTATTAACGAAAAAAGTACTACCGCGGAATCGACAATTTCCAAGCGTAGGACTGGGAAAACGTACCACTTGATTTGTAGGACTATGTGGCCATTTCATTATACAAATATTTACTCAGTTGCAGAAAAAAAATCAGCTGGTTAGTAATAAATTTTATGACCTCGTTATTTCGACATATAGGAAGTGGAGGACGCTTCGGTCAAACCATCCATTTTATAGGAGAAACGTTTTTTCGAGTTTATTACAAAATTATCTTCACATTTAAATAAAAAACTAACTGTTAGTCAGACAATTTTGACACTCCGCCGAATCGACATGTTTTACACCTGCGCACTTCATTAGCTACCACTATCGAGAATTTTCGCAGAGGAAAAAGTTGGGCGTCTGGTCAAACTGAAGCTACTCAAGAAGATTCAGCCTGTTAGTAATCAATAAAAAAATCAGGTGAGGGCTGCTGGACTAGTGTCCTTTGGACTTAAAACACGTGGAATACACAAAAGTTCATTTTGTGAAAGTTTGAAGAAGAAGTACGCATATTTCAAAAAGTTACGGCAAGTTGAAGTCAAAAAAGCCTTAAAAATTTTTTTGGTAAAAAATGTCCTTTTGTTCAAAAATTCAAAAAACGATAAAAAATATTGATATATGTAGTTCATAGGAAAATGAATAGGATTGAACAGTTTATGTAACGACGCTTCACAGGTTTAGAAAAATGTCAGTCAGAACCTAGAGAAAATGCTTCAATAATCTAACTTGGCAAGGTCGAAGTAAAAGATTGCGAGCAGCCGTAAAAATGACCCGAATCAGCTCGTCAGATAATCACGAAAATAAATTAGCTGAGCTTCAGTTGGAATCGGTCGAAAATTTACTGCTTCCTAACTCATCTACCGAAGTCATTCCATCTGCCTTTACCGCATTATCAACTTCGTCGTACTTGTTGTATGAAACTGACTCGATAACTGAAGAAAGCGATTTGTTGGAGGATCCTTTTACACTAAGCGATCTGCGATCAGGACTTATTAGATGGACTCAAGAGAACAACACCACGCAATCTAGTCTGACCAATCTTCTGCGTTTATTGAGATGTCATCCCGCTCTTTCTGGGCTGCCAACGGACGCTAGGACATTGATGAAAACTCCAACCTGTACCAGTAACCTAAAGGATATGGCACCCGGGAAATACCATCACTTTGGATTGAAAACTGGCTGTCTGGATGCAATCAAGGCACTGCCCAACGTGCCATCTCTCATTAAATTATTATTTGGAGTAGACGGACTCCCGTTGTGCAAAAGCTCGTCGAGTCAGTTGTGGCCAATCCTCTGCCACTTGGTTCCTATGGGGACATCAAAAGTATTCGCCGGAGGAATCTATCATGGTTACGAGAAGCCGAAAGATGCTCATGAGTTTTCCAAAGATTTCGTAAACAAAGCTTCTTTGTTGATTTCTGACGGATTGGAAGTGAGCACAGGTAATATAATTTCGATAGACATTGTAGGAATAACCTGTGAAGCACCTGTGAAGTCCTTTTTAATGAAAACCAAGGGACATACCGGATCTTACTCATGTACTAGGTGTACCCAGAAAGGCAAATATATGCAAAGCCGTGTCTGTTTTCCGAAGCTGACAAGTAGAAAAAGAACTCATCAAAGTTTTATCGCACAAGAACAAGAAAAATATCATTTGGGAACCAGTATAGTTACTGATATTCCTGGTTTAGATATGGTGTATTTGTTTCCGCTGGATTACATGCACCTTGATTTGCTCGGAGTCATGCGGAAATTGATAAACATTTGGCTAAGCGGCAATCTGCCTTACAGACTACAGAGTGCTATAATACACATAATTTCAAGTGTTCAAATAGATCTGAGACTTCAAGTTCCACGTGAATTCGCTCGACGCCCAAGAAGCTTACATGACATTGCAAGGTGTGAGGCAACAGAACTCCGTCAGTTTCTTTTGTACACCGGCCCCGTTAGCCTGTTACAGTGCATTTTGTTAGACTCTCGGATTATACATTTATTTCTCAGTCTGCACGTTGGCGTTGCCATGACGATTTTGTTGAGTCCTACGAAATGCACGATCTATGACGATTATGCCAGACAGCTGCTTATATATTACGTGAAAAATTTTAAATCTTTATCCGGAAAACATCTAGTGTCGCAGAACATCCACGGCCTAGTTCACCTGACAGATGATTTACAGCGATTTGGGTGTCTCGAATCGTGTAGTGCCTTCCCATTCGAGAGTTACATGCAGACTTTAAAACGGTTGGTACGAAAATCCGACAAGTCGTTGCAACAGATTATCCGAAGATATGCCGAAAGAAGAGAATCGGAAGATAAATCTCCACCAGCGGAAATACAATATCCGCGTTTTGAGAAGTCACATACAGATGGGCCATTGACGGATGATTGTGCAGCATATCGACAGCAATACAAGACTGCTGTATTGAGAACTTTCGGGCTTAGTACGAAACACTCGGATTCGACTTGCGGCTTAGTGAATGGATCGATTATTAGCATCGAGAATATCGTTTATTCTGATGCGCTGAAATCTATGGCAATTGTAGGTCGGCAATATAAAAATCCGCGAGATTCTTACAAAGAGCACTGTCCAAGTTCGCTCTTGGGCATATACGGGGTACAAGATCTATCAGTTCTAAAAACATTCCGGATCAAGGATGTCGTTATGAAGTATGTGGCATTAACATACAAGGACAGCACGATCGTCTTCCCACTCCTTCACATCACTTCTCAGTGAGCAGGTGTATGTCGTATTATGCCATCACTTGCTCCATCGAACCATACCTAACAATAGAAATCGCATTAAATAATCGAAATCCGTGAGTTCAAGCATTGCAATTGGAAACAATCGCCGTATAACAGTTATAGTCCGGGAGGTAGCGTCAAATTTTCATGGGTGATTTTACTGAGAATATCCATCCTTTCATACCTCAGTTTTCTCTCTAAAAGTGAGGAAACAATATGTTAGCTGACGCGACTCCGTGGCTTAAGATTGTGGGAGGCTGCGCATCTCGTAGGGAAAATAACGATTCTTGGAGTATTTTACTGAAGGTCATAATTTGCAGATAGCTATATGATTAAATTATAATCGTGAAAAAGCATGTTAGCTGCATAATTTCTGTGATTGAACTTGTTAGCTGCGCGTATGAATATGTAGGAAAAATTTTGAAAATCGGACCATTTTACCGAGGCTGAAAATTATACACTAAATAGTAATCAGTTTGAAAATAATAAAAAATCATGTTAGCTGATGCTCAGGTTTGATTAAACCTGTTAGCTGCGCTTCCTTAGTCAGTGCGCGCTTGGACCATTACTGTGAGCGCTGCTCCGATTCACTCCAGTATTAATTCATCCCAAATTATTTTCACCAACCTTTTTTTTATTTTATATAATGAGGATAAATGCACTATAAATCTACACTAGATTGATAAAAATCAGTCGATTCCTGACTATAATCTATGTTTTTTAAAAGAATAATATGTCGTAATCTCATTCTTTGGAAATTTCGGAGTTCCTCAAAGGTCAGCTACCTGGATCCTTCTCTACACAACGTTCGAAAAACATCTGCTGTATCCAAACATCTGTCCACTCCGAAATTGAAGCGCTTCTAACCGCTTTATATAACACTATAGCAGTGCCTAGTGTAGCTTGTTACTGTTCGGATGTTGTGATTCACGATGCCAGTTTGTATATTCTGTTCGAAAAAAAGTCAACCACTAACTGAACTCAGTGAAATTACTCTAAATAAGTGCAAAAGTGTATTGTTAATACGGAAGCAAAACCATCTAGCATCAAGTGATGTACTATTGCCGGAAAAAGTTGGAGAAAATCATGCGTTTCATCGAAATTGTTACCAAAGATTTTGTGCTCTTCCACCAAAACACAGACAGTCTCAATCAAAATCGAATGCTGATGAAACAGAAACTTGTGACTTGAGAGCTGAAGTATCAACGACAAATGAACCGAGGTAATTACAGTCATAAGAAGAGTATTTATCGTTTCCGTATTTTTCATAGATTATTGCATTATTTTTCAAATAATAGGTACGTTTTATTGGCGTGATCATAAATACATATATGAATATATAAATATTGTTTTGCTCTGTAAACTCCAGATTTCCCAGCTATTTTTCATCAAATGCTGTTTGGAGTATTGTAGTTTTAAATTCAGTAAGACTGTTGTAGTTGTTAACATTACTTTCTAAAATTCATTTACGAATGTAGCTGCATATTTATGACTCAGCTGACAGTGTACTAGAATGGAGATTTAAATTTTCGTTTCAATATATTACATAATCGAGGCGCCGCGCTGTCTAGCCTGTTCGATATATATTATCTTAGTTATGTATGTGTGCGCTCTCCCGCCCGTCAACATCACACGACAATTTAACGCAGATAAATACACCAGGATTTTTCGCTTGCGCGTTGACCTTCGTATTTGTAGATGTACATGATATTAGTGTTTGACAATTATTTTTTGCTTGACCAGTATTAGTATCGCTGGAGTATAGATGTATTTGAATAGGGGAAACGTAAATAGAGTATCATAATCATAGCAATTTAATTTGGTAAAAATTGCGTAAGACAACAAAATTAATGGAGAGAACACCATTTTTTTTTATTTAGTGCAATCGATAAATTTTGTTTTTATTTGATTCCATCCTTTGAGTTTCCAATGTAGTAGAATTAATTCTGTTTTAAAAGTCAATATAATCTACTAATCAAAATGGATGTTTTCATAGAAAGATTCTCTCTGTACTCTTAAATTTTTCCAATCACAGCTGCAATATATATTTATAGTTCGGTAATAAATGGATTTTTCAAGATTAATTTCATTATAATGTTGTTCTTTCAAATGAAAATCTAGAAATTATAAATTGTTAATGCTTGACAATTTTATAATGTTTTCAGTTCTAGTCAAAGCTCGGTTACTCAGGAAAAAATCGTCGATGAAATGGAAGTAGCGCAATCTGAGAGAGAGAAAGATGACGATGAATCAATTTCAAGCGATGACTTGACATCACAGATTACAGATGATAAAAGTAATGAATCACAACGATGTATGTGCATTATTTGTACGAAAGCTAGAAAGAGAATCAAGGGGCGGGATCAACCTTTGTCTGTATGTCAAAAAGATACCATAAGGACTTTGAAATCTTACGCGATAGATAGTGAAAACACTGACTTGCTGGACAGATTGTCAACACAGGAAGCTCTGAATAAGGCGATATATTATCACCCACACTGCAAAAGATCCCTTCACAACCAGGTAATCAGCAAGGATAATGAGCGAAGTGAGAAATCCGAGTGGCATAAGAATAGGAATACTCATAAAAGTGCTTTCAATGTTGTTGCTGAATACGTTGAAGAAAACGTTATAAGACTGGGACAGTGTTATTTTTTAACGTTTTTGAAAACAATGTACGTCGATCATGTTAAAACAAAGCTGCCAAATTATGTAGGTGTAATTGAAATTCGTGATCTGGAGGAAAGGTTATTAGCATTGTTTCCCAGGAAAATAGCAATTGTTTCGTTGGAGAAAAAAAAAGTAATCAAGCCATTTAGTGGAGTTTTATTGAAGAGTAGTCTCGATAATATCGAGAAAAGAGATATTCTCAATAGAGCAGCGATGATCTTACGATCGGAAATCACCAAGATAGAGAAAAAATCATTACCTGATAGAGTAACAGCGACAAATTTGATATCGGGAGAATGCACTGTTCCAGATATAATTAGAGATTTTTATTCGACGTTGATATCTACAAGCGCTCGAAGAAGAATTAGTGAAATGAAGCAACGACTTGCCAATTCGTTTTCCGAAGATCTGATCTATGCAGTATCAAATGGAACATTGAAGACATCAAAGCACATAACGTTAGGAATGACTATGAAAAGTTTAACAAATAGTAAACAAGTGATTAATATACTTAATAGACTTGGACATTGCTGCAGCTATACAGTGCTTGAAGAGTTAGAAACGGAGGCTACGTTGTCTTCAATGTCTCAATCAGATATTTGCCCGGAGGATATCGTACGTCTTCCGAATTTACAAACGGGGCTTGCGTTCAATAATTTTGATCGTCATGTGGATACAAGTACTGGCAAAGATACGCTACATGACACAGTTGGAATAATATTTCAAAATTTAACTGATGTTTCACAACTGGAGGAAAATTCTGACACTACAAATACGCAAAGTTCCGATATTGAACAGAGTCTACCTGCAGGGCCATCGAGGAAAAGACAACGGTCATTAGATGCTGTCACTTTTGAATTAGCTCCGTATAATAAAAAACCGAAGTACAAAGAAAAGTTGTTGGATCTTCATAGTAATCTGCGAGCAAATGATGATGATATTGTTCCAGCATTGAGAAATCTGTTTCATACTTGGATGATGTGCCATCAATCAAAATTGCCTGGTACACCAGCATGGGTTGGTTTTAACAGTTTGATACACAAAGATACGAGCGTTCAACAGAAAGTATCGTACTTAACAACAATAAATTCTTCACCGACAAATAATGCTGTTGTTCTTGAAACAATGCATCAAGCTTTGAAAACGGCGGTGGAGTGTCATATGGATTATATAGAAGTAACATACGATTTAGCGATTGCCAAAATCGCTCTTCAAATTCAAAGTATGGAGAAACCGAAATTCGATAGATTATTTATTCATGTTGGAACTTTTCATGTGATGATGGCTTTCTTCAAAGCTGTAGGGAAATTTATAGATGGATGTGGGATAACTAACATTATGGTGAATAGCGAAATATTAGCAAGTGGTTCAGTTAATACTTTCCTTACCGGAAAACATTTCAATCGCTGCAAAAAACTACATCCTTTATTATCACTAGCCCTACAAATTCTCCACTTCGAAAACTTTTTAGCTATTTGTGAAATCGAAATTAACGATGACTTGAAGAGTTATTTGGTAGATTTTACGAAAACTCAATCGGTTAATCCGAAAATTGAAAATAGAAGAATAATACAGATTCTTGATGAATACAAAGATTACAGGACCAAAACACTACTTGGAGAACATGGAAAAACTGCACAGTTTTATATGATGTATGTCGAATACATCGATTATTATCTGATATTGAATTATGGTATTCGACTAGGCAATTTTGAAATTCTCAAATACGTACTACCTTTAATCGGGAGTATGTTTTTCTGTTTTAATCAGCAAAACTATTCTCGATACACTGTACTCTACCATGAAAAACTTATAAAAGTGGAACAAACACACCCTGGCTTGGAACTACAGCTGGAAAAAGGATCTTTTGGTGTCAAAAGAACTCCTAAACCATTTTCGCGACAACCAATCGATCTAACACTCGAACAAACAATAAACGCTGACGCTGCAAATAAGTTAACTGGTATAAGTTACTTGACAAATACGATCTCAGCTCGGCAGCGTTGGTGTAAGAGTCACAGTATAAGATCTTCTATTATTAGCCACGTGATGGATAGAGCAGGTCTGCGAAAAAATCAAGATGTGACAGCTGACCTTGAAATCAGCAGAATAAAAAAACATTCAGCAAAACTACAAAATCTCATGACACACATCAAACAGAACATCAATCCGTTCTCCGATGATCTTGACAAAAATTCACTCTATAATATTTCGACAGGTCAATCAGTTAATGAAAGAATAGAGAAATTTTTGCTTAATGCAACTAATTTAGGACAACAGCAGCGAGATAAGTTCATTGAAGAATGTTGTAGAGATGAAAGTAGGTTTGAAAATCCTATAAAGAAAAATTCAATCCTCACGTTCGTTGATGCTGTGGCTAAGAAGAAAATAGCAATGCATGGAAAAGTTATTGAGATAAAAATGCAGCGTAATCTATTCGGGAAATTGCTCAGACTATCCTTAGAGAAAAATTTGGATTTAAATTCGGTGTTGTCATATCCGTTGACACCAATACCGCTATCTTTGTGCCATGTAGACGGTGCAATATGTAAGACGGACAAATCTGTGCTGTTCAAAGTTTTGGAGAATGAGATAAAAGATGAATTGGTATCCGACACGTGTGAGGTATGTGACATCATGATTTTCGATGGATTCTTTGTAATTCATCAAATGAAAGATCTACCTCTGACGTTTGGAAGTATCTCCAAACAAATATTGAAAGCATTTACAGCGAGCAATGCATCTGAAATAGTGATCGTCTTTGATCGCTATTTCACACCGTCAATCAAAGATAGCGAACATGTATTGAGAGGACGGATACATGGGAATAAGTTTGATATAAGAGGACCAGAGCAAAAACGTCCTTCAAATTTTTCAAATGAATTGAAAAACATATATTTCAAAGATGCTCTCGTGAAATTTCTCTGCGATGATTGGTCACAAGACTACATGGCTGCTTTTATCGGTAACAAAAATATATTCGTGAATTACGAGTCCTGTCTGAAATTCACTGTATCTGACAACAAAGTTATAAAAACTATAGAAGAGGAGCTTTCGTGCCCATTGCAGGAAGAGGCTGATACTAAGATCATATATCATATATGCCAGATAGATCTAGATAGAAAGGTTACAGTGAGATGTTCAGACACGGATATATTGATTATATTGCTTGGAAATATGCATGCTTTGAAGGGAAACTTGCATATTCAGTTTCTAGTGGGGACTGGTAATAATCGCAGATACGTTGATGTCACGAAGCTGTATGAAACTTTAGGAGAAAGCTTGTGCAAAGCTCTTCCAGCTTTTCATGCTCTGACTGGGTGTGATTTCAATCCAGCTTTTTATAGAAAAGGAAAGAAAAAGCCGCTTCATTTGCTGAGAAAATCGCCAAAGTATATTTCAGCGCTGATGAACTTATCACAGCTATCTGTCGAGGATTTAGAAGATTACGATTTTTCTGAGGTTGAAGAATTTGTTTGCCGGATATATGGACATAATAAGATCAATGATATAAATGTTTCCCGTGCTGCAACATTCATGAAAGCATACAAATTTAATGATAAAGATGAGGTATTGAAATTGGATCAGAATTTTGAAGGGTCGATGCTTCCTCCATGTAAGTCCGAGCTAAGGCAGCAAATTCTACGAACTTCTTACATCGCTCAACTTTGGAGCAACGCCCACCTGAGCATACCGACACTATCATCTCCAAAAGAATTCGGATGGAAAGAAGAAGATAACAAATACAATTTCATTTGGTTTGAAGGAGATCAATTGCCTCGGATCGATGAAATTGCCACTGAAATAACAGGTATTGTTTCAAATTGTCCGTTATGCTATTAAATACAAATTGAAAATTTATAATAATGTTTATTTTTAGACACACTGGAAGATTCCGTAAATGATGACCAACAGGAAGCAGAGAAACATCCTGACATCGATGAACTGTCAGATAGCAGCTCTGAAGAGGATGACGGAAACGATTCCGACTCCGATTGATGAATCATAAGAAAATAATTAATTTAAATTAATCGATATACATTTATGATGTGTTCATATAAATGTATATATGATATATATTTTTGCAGCTTTTATACATTAAAAAATTCTAAATTTGAAGTTTTTACATTTTATTTTGAGTATAGCAATCCAAAATATCAATAATACCATAACCGTAAATCGATTGATTTTTATCAATCTATAATTCAATTTTTTTCATCGTTCTGATGTTGATATATAATATATTTATTCTTATCATGAATTACAATAAAAAAGGATGTTGAAAATGAATTAATATTGAAGTGAATCGGAGCAGCGCTCACAGTAATGGTCCAAGCGCGCACTGACTAAGGAAGCGCAGCTAACAGGTTTAATCAAACCTGAGCATCAGCTAACATGATTTTTTATTATTTTCAAACTGATTACTATTCAGTATATAATTTTCAGCCTCGGTAAAATGGTCCGATTTTCAAAATTTTTCCTACATATTCATACGCGCAGCTAACTAGTTAAATCACAGAAATTATGCAGCTAACATGCTTTTTCACGATTATAATTTAATCATATAGCTAACTGCAAATTATGACCTTCAGTAAAATACTCCGAGAATCGTTATTTTCCCTACGAGATGCGCAGCCTCCCACAATCTTAAGTCACGGATCTGGTCCAGCTAACATGGATATTTTGGCTCAAAAGTATAACAAAAGCCTTCACTAAAAAATTCATCCTCGGTAAAATGGTCCGGTGAAATTTGACGCTACCTCCCGGACTATTAATATCAAGAGACGCGGTAGAGTCTCGCGGCAAGTAAATTAGAAAAAAAAAAAAAAAAATTAAAAAAAATAATTATCATCATGACTCTACCACTCTCTTTTACCGGAACGGGAGCTCGGCGAGGGAGTGGGGGTAACCATATTATTTTATTACAGCGTACAGGCAATATCTCATGGCTCTCCGATTTAATACAGGAATAAGATGCGAAAAAGATTCCATTTAAGCCTAATATCAATGCAATCGGTGCACGGATAGCTGAGATATGATTATTTATAAAATCGAGAGGGTCAGTTTCATCTCAGCAATTTCAACGTCTTCGTCGTACCAGATTCTCGCCGAAAAACCGTGCGGATATAAACATATAGAGAGTACCCCGACGAGACGAAAGTTAACACTAATTCATATACTAATGGAGCGGAATAAAAATCGGGCGATTTCGTCGGTCTATCATGCAATAATGCTCTCTATGGACCACGCGAGGCAGCGCGTCCGAACATATGATATGATCTTTTGATTGTTGATTGTTTTTTATTTTCTATTCATTTTGTGCAATATAACACAACTGACATGAAGTCGGAATATCTTACACGAAGTCGGCAGAATCAAGACTTACTTATCGAAAACCGATTAATTCCCATCTACTTTATATGTATATACGGACTCAGGTGCAAAAACCTTGCGCCAAGCACATTAAAACGTTGTAACTATCAACAAAACTATCAATAAAACTTTGTTACCAGAATATTTGATGAAGTAGCATTTGATCTACAAAAGTACTGAAATCAATAGACATTGCCAAGTACAATTTATTTTTTCACAATTAATTCCTGATTGTGACCTAGTGCCTATTAGTGTTTGGTTGATATTCACATATGAATATACATGACATGCGTAACACCTTATGATATGTGACATATGTACTCATGAGAAAAGATTAATTCAAATTAAAATTGAGAAAAAAAAAAAAAAAAAAAAAAATTTGGAGTACGTGGTACTTGGCGGGCTGATGGGTGAATTATTACAAGAATATTGAAATAGTTCAATTTATATTTTCTTGTGATTTCTGCAAAAATGCCCGCCAAGTACCACTACCTCCAAATTTTTTTTTTTTTTTTTCTTTTCTCAATTTTAATTTGAATTAATCTTTTCTCATGAGTACATATGTCACATATCATAAGGTGTTACGCATGTCATGTATATTCATATGTGAATATCAACCAAACACTAATAGGCACTAGGTCACAATCAGGAATTAATTGTGAAAAAATAAATTGTACTTGGCAATGTCTATTGATTTCAGTACTTTTGTAGATCAAATGCTACTTCATCAAATATTCTGGTAACAAAGTTTTGTTGATAGTTTTGTTGATAGTTACAACGTTTTAATGTGCTTGGCGCAAGGTTTTTGCACCTGAGGTGCTTTTGGGGGGATTTCACTACTTTTTGTACCGGTTTCTTCTATGTTTATTTTCACTTGTGATGAATTCAATAATACAATAAATCTGTCCCCGAGCCGCAACTATAACAAGTGTAATGCTTACTACTTAAACGGTATAACTATTACTGCATCAAGAGATTTATTTCCACCGGTCTATGTTCATTTCCTCGTTCGCGAATTTCTACAACAAAATTAGCATTGCAAATGTATTGCGCAATTGGCTATAATCACAGCGTTTGAAGCAAGAAAAAAAATTTGCTCCATACTTACTCAATAATAAATAATAATCTTATTGGTCGACTGATAATTCTTAATATCTGTAGTATAATATATGTGGGAAAATTTGATTGTACTTGGTAACGTCTATTGATTTCAATACTTTTGTAGATCAGATGCTACTTCGTCGAATATTTCAGTAACGAATTTTTGTTGATATTTACGTTTTAATGTACAAGGCGCAAGGTTTCTGCACCTGAGGTGCTTTTGGGGGATTTTATTACTTTTTGTAGACGTTTTGATTTTCTTGGCTGTTTCTGTTAGATGTTATTTTTCTCATATTTTTTCTAACTGTTATGAGTTCTATTGAAAGAGTTTCACTGATGAGGCTGTGTTGTTATCGATGACTGAAAAATGAACTGTAATAAGAAGCCATGAACTGTAATAAGAAGCCTTGACCCCAATTAGCATTACTTTCACTGTAGATATCATAGACTTACTTTCGATATAAATTCAAAGTCATATTAACGTAATTATGTGTTCGGTAGACTAATAAGGAGAATATCAGACCTCCAAGTTATAGATTTGAATAAAACTTCTGGGGGTGTTTTTTCGAATGAAACCATGAAACCAGTGCTGTTCCATTCATTCTAATGAACTCTTGTTTTCTCCAGCTCGAAGTTCTGGTCTTACTGAGCAATTCTTGAATTTGTCTGAAAACATTTGAAAAAATAAAATAATTGAGCACCTAAAGAGTTGAAGATGTAATGAGGCTACCTAATTGTGATTATTTTGGTAATTGAAGCTTGATCAGCATTCGAGCCACCGATGATAAAATTATAGACCTTTGTAGCTTATGATTCTGACTTTGAAAGGATCACTGCTTACCAAGAGTTGTCGACAGAGCTTCAAACTGACAGAATAAAGTTAAAAGAATGTTAAAAAAACATCCACAAAGAAAATTGTGGAAAATCCAGTTTAAGAATTTTTCACATAATATACTGTCATTTACAGTTGTTGAATAATCATACAGAAAAGTGGACACTATTCTTCAGATTGTGTCACATTGATGCTTTTTTCAACATCATTTCGAATTAGTACTGTCAAGTTACACTCAGTCAACTTTTGTTATATGCAGCGAACCTTTCGAAGACAAAATCATGGGCTACGGAGGACTATGATTTCATCACTGCAGGGCGAATGCTGATCAAATTAACTTGAGCTAGTAAAATGATCACAATAACATAGCAAAATTACATCTTTAGTCTTTTCAAGTGCTCGAACATTTTTTTCTCATTATTTTTAGACAACTTGAAAAATTGCTGGGTGGTACCAGAACTTTAAGCTCAGAAAAAGAACGCGAGCTCATTAGAATGAATCGTACAGCATGGGTTTCAAATTTTTACCCAAGGATACCGCGTAGTGAGAAGTACATACATAATCCAAATAGGGTCATAGTGCTAGTGGGCAACCAATATTAATCTAGTATCTGGCCACAACAATTCAATCACTGATATTGATCAATCGTTCATGAAGACGGTAATAATTGACCTCATAGAAATGAGAATTTAGAATCCTATTAGCTGTTGGTATTGTTAGAATTCTAGTACAATTATATTCCCAGATTTCAGAAAGTATTTATGAAAAAATGTCATCTAATTTTAATGATCTACCTAGGACCGCATAACGTAAATAAATCATAAACATTTCTTCATCAGCTTCGTAGGTATAATAATTTCAAAAATTATTAATATATATCCAAATTTTACAAATATAAAATATGCTACGAATGAATAGCTTCGATAATCACGATCGACGTGACATTATGCAAATCTCTCATCACCTCAATCTCGATAACCTAAGCAACCTGACATCTACTTTTATAACCTCGAAATCTGGACAACCTAACGTGAACGATTGAATGGATATCTTTCAGAGGACATCGAGACTAATATTAAATGACAATTTTTTACTCCGCACTTTCTCCATATTCTCCAGCAAGCGTAATAAGAAATCATTTGTTGGTTCAAAAAGGTTTTCAGCTACTCGTAATATTTTTCTCATCTATCCAAGCAGTCAGCTGTCATTCAAGAATACGTATAACTATTTCGGTTATGTGCACGCGCGTGCGCAGTAGGAGTATTTTTCGTTACACCATAAAACATATGCAACTTGTAATTATAGTCAAGAGCGACAGCTCCCACTATATTTTTATCCATGTATTTTCATCTCGATAATGGAATTTCTATGTTGATTATTGCGTTCTGCCGACGGAGAAAAATTATGACGGAGGAGACGAAAAATTATTATCGTGAGACTGACCCATCCGATTTCAGAAATTATTAATTTCTTAGCTGTTGGTGCACCGATTGCCTAGATTTGGGTCACAAATGGAAGTTCTTTCGACCCTTATTATGAAAATAAAACGTTAATCCCCGGTATATTACCAATTCGGTGTAATGTATAAAAACATTATCCCCCCACTCCGCTCAGAGCTGCCTCTACGGTAAAGAGACTCGGGCGAGTCGCGCTTTTTTTTAATGTACTTGACGCGAGACGCTACCGCGTCTCTTGATACGGATTCTCGATGACAGTTGCGGAGACTGCAGGGATGGAAATAATATAATTCGGAGCAGCAATTACATAATTATTAGATGAACTAATTTGGGGAATTGATTGTGAAGTGATAGTTGTTCATTAAAATTATTAACGGAGTTTTCTGGAATAATCATATTTGTCTTATCGATGATTTTAAGAGATCGAGCCTTTGAAATTATGAGGATTATCTGTAACGATTGATTACGATTAGGTCGGCAGTAAATCACCGATATTTATTTCAATACGCATTTCTCTGATATCAGGAGGTAGTTCACATATGAAAAACGTAAAAGAATTCAGTAATTAAGTAATAATGAAGAGATTAATTCTAATAATATTTATGGAGCATGACATCGTTACCTAATATGCGATGAGTTTTTTTTTCAGCTAAATTTTTTAGATCAACAACAACATAAACATAACCCCATCTGCATATGAATCAGCCGCGGAAATTACCACAGCTGTTGTGGAAAACATGACCGTCTGTTATCAAAATGAGTAAAAATATGCAACCGATTAGTTATCGAGTGTAAAGAATCAGTAAAACACTGTTAATAGAACTAATAACAGTTAGATTTAAAGAAATGAATAGTGTTATGAAAAATACCATTTGACAAAACCGGTTGAGAAAATCACATCGTGTGCAAAAAGTAATGAAATCCCCCAAAAGCACCTCGGGTGCAAAAAACCTTGCGCCAAGTAAATTAAAACGTAGCAACTATCAACAAAAATTTGTTAATAAAATATTCGAAAAAGTAGCATTTTATCTACAAAAGTATTGAAATCAATGGACGTTGCCAAGTACAATTAAATTTCCTCCCAATTAATTTCTGAATGTGAACTAGTCTTAGTTTTCGCTAGGTATTCACGTTTCAATATACATAACATGCGTAACACGTTATAACATGCAACATACGTACTCATATTGGAATCGATCGATTGAAAATAAAATTCGGAAAAAACAAAAAAAAAGAAAAAAAAAGTTCGGAGTTACTCCAAATTTTTTTTTCTTTTATTTGATTTTTTACTTGGCGCAAGGTTTTTGCACCCGATTTAATCTACTGTAATCTTATTGACTTTTACAGAGTAGTCAAAAATGTGGTTCGTGGTAAATTTCACGACTGAGAATTCAGTCGAGGCGGTGCCGTGTCAATGGATCATCGATGAGGATTCGTGCTACTGGCCAGACCGATTGACTAGTACAGAAGCCATTAAAAAATTTATCAAAAAAAAAAGAGTTGCCAAAAAGTGGGTGGCTTAAGTGTGACGCGCGAGTAATGGGCCCACCATATGGTACAAACGAATTTTAACTACTCAGCATCATGCTTGTATTTCTATATATGGGAAATTCTTCGTTAGAACGTACGGGAATGATATTTCGAAATTTTGATTTCATCGAAATTTTTATGGGTGATTACACCCAATGAGAGGAGCTTCCATGATTTTTTTCGATTTTTTTCCTTTATCTGGTCTTGAGATTTGAATTTTTGATTTTTTTTCAAAAATTCATAACTTCTTGAAAAATTGACCAAATCAGGTGTTTTTTTTTGGAAAATTTTTGCTCTTAACTATACTTTGAGAAAAAAAAATACAAAAAACGTGATTTTTGTCAATTGCGGTATGATTTTTCCATTCATAGCTCAAACTTCACGATTTCAAGAGGTTGGACACTAAAAAGATTCAAAAAAGCAATTTCGTTGATTCTGGAAGCCTATGGCTTCACTTTGAATATAAAAATATAGAATTATTAGAATTTATGTAGTCATCAATTACAATATCGGAACCAATGATTTCATATTTTTATATTCAAAGCGAAGCCATAGGCTTCCAGAATCAACGGAATTGCTATTTTGAATCTTCTTAGAAATTTAGAACGATTAAATTTACGCAAAAAGATTTTGAATCGGAAATAAAAAAATTGAATGAGATGTTACCCCACGATAAATCCGACGGCATAATTTGTAGAAAAAACAATGTTTTTTATGAGAATTTAAAAAAAAAAAAAAAAAAGTGTCCAACCTCTCGAAATCGTGAAGTTTGAGCTATAAATGAAAAAATCATACCGCAATTGACAAAAATCACGGTTTTTGTATTTTTTTTTCTCAAAGTATAGTTAAAAACAAAAATTTTCCAAAAAAAAAACACCTGATTTGGTCAATTTTTCAAGAAGTTATGAATTTTCGAAAAAAAAAGTCAAAAATTCATATCTCAAGAACAGCTGAACAAAAAAAATCGAAAAAAATAATGAAAGCTCCTCTCATTAGGTGTAATCACCCATACAAATTTCGATGAAATCAAAATTTCGAATTATTATTCCCGTACGTTCTGACGGAGAATTCCCCATATGTTACTGCAGTAATGTCTTCTTATTAATCTAATCATGATATGCTTGCTTTCTATTATAGATAGCTTGAGGAGTGCAAAGGAAAAGTGCAAGAGAGCCGAAGAAACATCACATTTCAACTCGGAGGCTGAGAATTCGGAAACTTGGCCGTGAGCTACTGTAAGTAGCTCTAAGATGAAGAAGAAGTTGCAGACTTTTCCGAGCCGCCGATGTCGAGTACCGGGAGTTCATCTGGTATTGGATAAAATTATCTTTATTTGATCATCCGTGGTTACCATCTGGTGGCCCCTGCAAAAATCAATTTATTAACAGAATTTATTATTTATTAATTTATTGTGAACAGATTCACCAAACTCGCAACTGAGGGCAAATGATGGTATACGAGAAGCTTCGGAGTCCGTGCAACCAAGCGCCGCGCAGGATGTGGTCCGGCAAACAGAAGTACTGGACGAAACGACCCAAGGTTCTATCTGGAAACCTTCGTCAGGTACGATGCTTGAAGCTAAGCCTCTCGTTTACTACCATAATTGCTTCGGAGAATCATGGAGGTGTTTATACGTTCGTTCGTTCCAATTTAATTCTTAGGATTTGAAATGTATGTCGTACGGACGTTGAAACTCCTTCAGGAGATAACAATTGGCATAGCAGAACGAGTGACTGCTTTAGAGGAAAACATACGAAAAACAAATCGTCTACCCGGATCAGTGAATGCAACTGATGTGCCTGGCCATAATACAGATTCCCTGTTGGCGATTTTTCCGCTAAGAACTTCTGCTGATGTGATATCAGTGGAAAAAGCTTTGCAGGAAGAATCCTATGCGGATAAATTGGTAAGCAATTGTTACCAAAGAGAAATATCGTATACGATCGTAGTTTGCATTGCAACCAAATGACGGTCGTAATCTTCCGTTGGTTCGAATTTTTTGCGTATTCCAAGATAAAAATGAAAAAACACTGTAGAGATACACATCTTATTCAACAGATTGGCCAACTACAGCTTGTGGGTGGAAACACGGCGAAGCAGTGTGTAACCCGACTTCTACGACTAACGTTCGCAGATGCATTAGCTGCTCGCTATAATTGGATGGGGCTGAGGGGCAAGAAGACGTTTTGTAAACTAAATTAATGAAGGTTGACTGATCTGTGGCGTCAATTCAAACCGCTAATAAATTTTCTATGAATGACAGAAAAAATATACTGGGGCTCCTGTCCACGAAGACATTGCAGAGCGGCTTAATGAAGTCCAATTGTAAATGTATTTCAGAGACAAACATAAATTACAAATCATTAAACATAAATTCTACATGCAACATGTTAATGCTGACATGTTAATATTGCCTATATTATTTACTAAATGTTAGATAATAATATTAACATGTCAATATCATTAACATCCACATTGAAGCATTCCGGACGGTGGCAATTCATTTTTGATTTATTTATTGATTTTTAACCATCCAACTAGATGTATCTGCTCGTCCTATTTTTCATAATTTCTGATAATTCTTTTTCCAACATTTTGCTTCGTATGGCATCTTGTTAATATTAGAATCCACATTCAAGTATTCTGGACGTGGAAATTTATTTTCGATTTTCATTTATTGATTTCTAACCACCTAACCAGATGTATCTGCTCAACTTATTCTTTCTAGTTTTTTCGAACTTTTTTCCTAACATCTGACATCGACAGAAATACACTCTGCCAATAATAACATCCACATTCAAGTATTTCGAACGCGGGAATTCATTTTCAATATTTTTTTTTTACTTTGGTGTGAAATTTCGATTGCATGGGGTACCATTATTGGATTTAAATCTGCTATCTTCCCGAGTAAAAATGATAATATATATAATCATACATGTATAAGTATATATAATATATATCATGACATATATAAATTGTATACAAAATTGTAAATAGGCTTATATATAGTTATATAGAATTATATACAATTTCATATAGCCATATACCTATAACTATGTATAGACGTTCATAAGTATACAAGGTGTCTTTCAATTAGTCATACAAACCTATATAGGGCAATTCCTTGCTTGAAAAGAAAACGATTTTTCCTCTGCCAAATTTTTATCAGTACAATAGTTTTCCAGCAATAGCAACAAATAGTCAGCCAATCAGCAGCCACTTTTAGCGTGTAAGAAGGTGCTGAGTTTGAAAATCACCCCGTTCGCTCCCGCGCCGCAGCCGGCCAACAACAACGAGCGAGGCAGCGAGTCGCGTTCGTTTTTTTTTTCTCGGGGCGCGCCGCGACCCGCCCGCTTGCCGTCGCTCTTGGACCTGTAGCTATTCCAACGAATAATCATTTGATAATTATTCTCACAGCCAATTCAAGACAGTCTGCGATTCCTGTGCAAAAAGATAGGTTTCGGACAACTGAAATAATTCATTAAATGTGTAAGTTCCCGAATGCTCACACCCATGAGATTCTCGTGGTCGAAATGCTTGACCTAGGAAAACGGCTAGCGGTGAAAATAATTACAGATGCCGGTCTACAGCGAATAATTTGAGAGAATCGAAAGGAATTTGTGGGATTGGGTTGGAAAAGGAAAGTTTTAGAATTAAGGTTTTTTTTTAAATAACGTTTATCGAATCAATTATTAGTTAGAAAATACTATTTAGTTAATTTTATAAAGAAATTCGCCTTCTCGCTTGGGGCAGATTGAATTGTTGGACAACATAACTTATTCTCAGCACCGTGTAGCTAGTTTCGGAATATCACAGGCCAAATCTTAGAACGAGAAAATATCTCGTTAATATTTTTTCTCTCATAAAAATTAATGTGTTACTAATTTCAATTGAAAATTATTGTTTCATAAATTATTTGTCTTAACAATTCAACTTCACAAGATTTTCATTCGCATAGATTCAGCATTATCCATAATCGCCTTACATACACAGGTGAGCGAGGGGAAAATAGCTCGTTGTATTGACGTGTCAATAGGTTTGTGAATATAGATTTTAATTCATATGAATTAAATGGAAATAACTGAATTATTGCGAATTAATTGAATTGATAACAATTGGGTTGAATTAAAAAAAAAAAGTATTCGAATTGAATAAATGGATTTGGAATGGCAGAAATTTTGATAAATTAATTGAAATGATCGAATAATGACAAGAATTAGAGTAAATTAGTATGAAAAATGACCATAATTGACTGAATTAGGAAAAATTAAGTTGAATTTGTTGAATCAAAGTGAGTTAAAGAATTCAGTTGAATTCGAAAAATTATTTTCAATTGAATTGAAAAATTTGTTTGTAGTGACTCTATCGTTCGTGTGCTTTACATTCATACAAGCGAATTTATCAGACGAGACGAACTCAAATTTTAATGCAATAATCAATTTTAATATTGAAGTCTTTTTGAACTGTGAGATTCCACTCAATCAGAGCAGCGTAATCTACAGAAGACAGGAAAAATCTGAAAAGAACATTCTAAATTTTTTTGTTTTTCATCGGGTAAAAATTCCTTCGGCCCGGGTTTGAACCGGGACCTTTGCATCTGTACTGCGACGCCTTATTGAATCCGACCACCGAAGGACCGAAAAAATCTTTACTTGAGATTTGTGTGATTCTATGTGGTGACATTTTTTCATAGTCTTAATATCGGTGTGTTCGTTTGTAGTGACTCTATCGTTCGTGTGCTTTACATTCATACAAGCGAATTTATCAGACGAGACGAACTCAAATTTTAATGCAATAATCAATTTTAATACTAAAGTCTTTTTGAACTGTGAGATTCCCACTCAATTAGAGCAGCGTAATCTACAGAAGACCGAAAAAAACTGAAAAGAACATTCTAAATTTTTTTTTTGAAATGAAAAATATTAATTAATTGATTGAATGAATTTAAAAAATCAGGAAATTTGAGAAGTGATTCGAAATAATGAAATTTGGCCTTAAATTGGAGTCAATTTCTCTAGAAAATAGATTGGATTGAATGCATCAAGGAAGTCAAATACAAGTAAGAAAATGAATTTGAAATAAAAAAAATTAATCTGAACTGATGGCAGTAATTCAAATTATAAAATAATTTCAACTGGAAAAAAGCACGAAAGAAACTACAAAAGATTTTCAAAGTGGCCACCGTTTGCCAGTAGACAGTGTCTGGCCCTATGAATAAGATGCGCTGGTATTCCCGCCAGCATCTCGTCAGTGATAATCGCGGTGGCCTTGTGCAATTTCTCCATTAGATGATCTAAATTTTGTGGGGAATCGTGATGAACGAATTCTTTGAAATGACCCCACAAGAAAAAATCTAAGGGTGTTGAATCTGGCGATCTGGGCGGCCATGCGACTGGTCCACGACGTCCTATCCACCTTTCCGGGAAATGCTCATCAAGCCAGTTGCGAGCAATATGGCTTTAGTGCGCAGGGGTACCGTCCTGCTGAAATAGTATATTAAGCTACAAGGGACGAAAATCGAACTTCCGTCCCTACGTGTCATGATTCCCGAGACGAAGCCGAGGGAATCATATCACGCAGGGACGGGCGTTCGATTTTTGTCCCGTGTAGCTTATACTTTTTTTCTTTATAGCCGGTCGAAAGTACTCGATTAATTGCGGAAATTAAATCGTTATTATTAATTCCGAAAGTTGAAGTTATGAGTTCGAGTTCGTGGTCAATGCCCGCGGCATTTGCTGGCCGACGGCGGGCATTGACAACCAATAATTAATAATTAAATACATTCTTTTATGGTTAGAAGTAATTAAGACAACTTGAATATTTTATGATTGTTTTTTATTATATTTATACTAACCAAGACACCTTGAATATGTTCTGAGTTCTGACTAATAGCTAAGACAATTTAAATATTTTATGACTAGTAACTAAGGTAACTTGAATATTTTATGACCACAAGTAACTAACGTAACTTGAATATTTTATGACTAGTAACTAAGGTAACTTGAATATTTCATGACTAGTAACTAACTTGACTCGAATATTTTATGACTAATAACCAAGGCAACTTTAATAATTTATGACTTTCTATCTTCACACGCACAAGACACTATTGTAAATGTACAATTATTAAACGTACAGTTTTCAAATTTCACACATGAATTTTTGTTGAGGATAGATCTTACATTATTCTCAATCTCATTTTGTTTGTTTAATGAAGGTACAGGGTGTACATTTGGTCCAGATTCACCTTCTGCATTCCTTCTTTTTTTTGATGGCGATTCACTAGATTCTCCTTTGTTGATAATTAACTTGATTGGTTCTTTTGTTAAAAAATGTTGCTTTACATTTGAATGACCTGCTTCTATATGATTTTTAGTTAATTTAATTGAATTTATTGGTGCACTTTTTTCTTGTGGTTTTTCATGTAGAATTGCAGCCGTAGTAAACGATGGCGAATTTTCCTATTGCTTTTGATTGATTTTGAATGTTATCAGCTATCACCCCCAAAAAGCACCTCTGGTGCAAGAACCTTTCGCCAAGTACAATAATGTAGTCAACACCGACAAAAAAATCCATCAACAAAATACTATAAAAATGTCTACTCACAAAAGACTTGAAATCAGATACAATTGCCAAGTACATACATGTCTTCTGTATAGTAAAAGCTCACAACAGAAAATTATTAAATAGTTATTATTAAATAGTGTTTTTTTTTCAGAATAGTGGCTTTTGATAATTTGTAGGGAAAAAATTAGGAAAAAAAATTTAGAAAGTGGTGCTTGGCGGGCCAGGTATAGATGAATGGAAGAGTGCACTGCACTAAGATCGGTACGTAGTTTGTTCTGTGATATGTATATTGCTATAATGGCCCGACAAGTACCACTTTCTAAATTTTTTTTTCCTGATTTTTTCCCTACAAATTATCAAAAGCCACTATTCAGAAAAAAACAACACTCTTTAATAATAACTATTTAATAATTTTCTGTTGTGAGCCTTCACTATACAGAAGACATGTATGTACAGTCGGGCAATTAAGTTCTTGTAGGGTCGAAATTTCGGCTCCAACGTTTCAGCGTCTACGCTGTTGAGCATGCCCCTCGCTCCGCATACCCCGCACCCTGAGCCCATCGGTCGGTCGGTCGGCTATCATTTATCACATATATTTGGAAAGTATTTCTTACTTTACTTTGAGCAGGTATTCTGCCCGATTTGCCTTCACGCCTACCGGCTCGTCAAATATCGTCCGCAAATATACATCTAAGATATTGTCACCTGATTTCAAACTGCTTCATTTTAGTGAGAAAGAGTTGAAATTAAACTCGATTTTGATATTATACAGAATATCCTCATGCAATCAGTTTAAAAAAATTTCATCTAAGGATATGATGACCAACCGAATGAAAGTCGCATTTCAGATTCAGCAGCAGTCTACTAAATTTCTGATTACAGCAAATTCTTAATTTCTTGTAGTTATTATTCTATGTAAGCTTTCTGGTAAATGTATATCCACGATGAATGAAACGATTGAAAATTAAGTTACAGGGAGAAGAATCAAGGTAATATACTCGGTTGGCCGTTTATGAATTTAGATAAAATTTGATATTTTCATTAAATAAAAAACAAATCCAAAATCAGAACTCAATAGTAAATAATGAGAAAAAACAAACCGAACAACAGTAAAATAATATAGATGCATTCAATGAAAAACTGAATAATACAAAAAATAATAAAGAAACATGAAATTTATATCTATTACAAATATGAACAACTAATGAAGTATAATAATATAATAACAAGAAAATATTAATGAACTATAAATAAATTATGATAGAGATAATTTGTTACATACATAAATATAATAATATGAAAACTGACGGATTTATGAAAATATAATGATCTATTAAATATATAATTCGACAGCCATATAAATACCAAAGACAGGTAGATCACAAGACATTATATTCATATTCCAAGAACAATTGATCACTGTTTAAGAATATTTGAATATACTACGTGGTTGAAATTATATAAGTAAAAAAATACAACGAAATATCTATTTTCATGAAATCTACAAAACTATCGAAATAATTAAAGATCTTTTATATTCCATTATATAATAAATACAATTATGTAGCCATAAGCGAAATATTATTTTGTCCTACTTTAAGAAACTATAATATACATATTTATACGCGATATATAAATTACATTAACTACTATTCAATATTTTGTTATCTCGCCGTTACTGGCTTTTACTCTTTGCATTCGCTGAGGCATCGAGGCAACTAATCTTTGGCAAATTCTCGGCTGATTACGGAGATTTTCCCAAATTTGCATCACATTTGTTTTTTCTCATTATCTACTATTGAGTTCTGATTTTGGATTTGTTTGTTATTTAATGAAAATATGAAATGTTATCTAAATTCATAAACTGCCAACCGAGTATGTTACCTTGATTCTTCTCCCTGTAACTTAATTTTCATTATTTTCATTCATCGTAGATATACATTTACCGGAAAGCTTACATAGAATAATGACTACGAGAAATGAAGAATTTGCTGTAATCAGAAATTTAGTAGACTGCTGCTAAATCTGAAATGCGACTTTCATTCGGTTGGTCATCATATCCTTAGATGAAATTTTTCTAAACTGATTGCATGAGGATATTCTGTATAATATCAAAATCGAGTTCAATTTCAACTCTTTCTCACTAAAATGAAGAGGTTTGAAATCAGTTGACAATACCTTAGGTGTATATTTGTGGACGATATTTGACGAGCCGGTAGGCGTGAAGGCAAATCAGGCAGACTACCTGCTCAAAATAAAGTAAGAAATACTTTCCAAATATACAGGGTGTCCCATTTTAAAAAATGCAGCCGAATATCTCGGAAAGTATTGGTTGCAGAGAAAAATATTTCAGATCAAAGTTGTTTGGTTTCGAGGGGGACAGATTCTGATGATATTGGCTTTTTTGTAGGTGGAGGCGTTAAGGTGATATGAAGGTCAACTTTTGTTTTTTAAATGGAATCATGTATTTATTATTGATTCATCAGATCGGGCGTTAAATTTTACATCAAAAAGCACTGCTGAACTGATGTCCTAACATGAACGGTTCCGTAGATATTTCATTTTTCTCAAAATAAGTTTGTGAGCGTTCATGTTTCGGTTGATGTATGTACGATCAACCTTCAAGCATTGACAAGATGCTCGAACACATTACCTTCTTGGTTGATACACAATTGCAGCCTATTTTCGAAACTTTCAACCGTTTTGAGAAGGACAATTCTCGGAATACTTCTACAGGCATTACGTATACGGTTTTTCATATTCTCAGAATCCTGGTTTGTTTACCTTTATCAACTACGGTGCTTCCTAAGACAGTTTGAGAAATACTTACAAGCTGTAACGACGTGGTAGTTTAACCATTTGATAGTGCGTATTACCAAGATAAATTTCGCGTACCGAGCTTGAAAATGGAAGACTACACTGGAAGTGAAATCGTAGATATTTTACTGGTGCTTGGTGAATCTCGACATAACTTTAGGGGGGCAGAACGACTCTATCATCAAAGATTTCCCAATAGAGCTCATCATCCCAATGACTCTGTGATCAGATCGATAGAAATTCGTGAACGACGTCGTGTAACTAAAAGAGCACGACGACGTAGAAATGTTGCAAATTGCGACAATCCGAGAGTCCTAGCTGTATTGGCAATGGTGCACCTAGAGCCACACATAAGTACAAGAGAAATTCAAAGACGACTGGGTATTCCGCGCAATACAGCAAGCAGAATCTTGCGAAATCATCGTTTCCATCCGTACCATATCACTATGACCCAAGCACTGAACGATGATGATTTGCCTTTAAGAGTGGCATTCTGTCTTTGGGCTCAGCGAAAAATCCGGATTTCTCCAGACTTTTTCCAATACGTACTATTTAGTGACGAAGCTACGTTCCACAATACCGGTCAGTTGAATCGTCATAACTGCCATTATTGGTCGAACGTAAATCCTCACTGGTATCGTCAAGTAGACTTCCAGCACCGTTGGAGTCTCAATGTCTGGTGTGGGATAATCAACGGTTACTTGGTGGGTCCATTCTTTTTCCCCGATGGCAGACCTAATAGCGCCGGATACCTGAGATTCCTGCGTGATGAATTGCCGATATTATTGGAACATCTTGATCTGAATACCAGATACCGGATGTGGTATCAACACGATGGAGCGCCAGCCCATTGGGGTGTGATTGTTCGTAATCATCTGAACGCTACTTTTCAACATCACTGGATCGGTCGCGGTGGACCTGTCCCGTGGCCTGCAAGATCTCCAGATCTTACCTCCCCAGACTTCTTTCTTTGGGGATTAATAAAAAATACAGTTTTTGCAACGGAGCCAACCACTGCAGAAGATATGAAAAACCGTATACGTAATGCCTGTAGAAGTATTCCGAGAATTGTCCTTCTCAAAACGGTTGAAAGTTTCGAAAATAGGCTGCAATTGTGTATCAACCAAGAAGGTAATGTGTTCGAGCATCTTGTCAATGCTTGAAGGTTGATCGTACATACATCAACCGAAACATGAACGCTCACAAACTTATTTTGAGAAAAATGAAATATCTACGGAACCGTTCATGTTAGGACATCAGTTCAGCAGTGCTTTTTGATGTAAAATTTAACGCCCGATCTGATGAATCAATAATAAATACATGATTCCATTTAAAAAACAAAAGTTGACCTTCATATCACCTTAACGCCTCCACCTACAAAAAAGCCAATATCATCAGAATCTGTCCCCCTCGAAACCAAACAACTTTGATCTGAAATATTTTTCTCTGCAACCAATACTTTCCGAGATATTCGGCTGCATTTTTTAAAATGGGACACCCTGTATGTGATAAATGATAGCCAACCGACCGACCGTAACGCATCGATGGGCTCAAGGTGCGGGGTATGCGGAGCGAGGGGCATGCTCAACAGCGTAGACGCTGAAACGTTGGAGCCGAAATTTCGACCCTACAAGAACTTAATTGCCCGACTGTACTTGGCAATTGTATCTGATTTCAAGTCTTTTGTGAGTAGACATTTTTATAGTATTTGGTTGATGGATTTTTTTGTCGGTGTTGACTGCATTATTTTACTTGGCGAAAGGTTTTTGCACCAGAGGTGCTTTTTGGGGGTGATATCACTACTTTTTGTAGAATTTTGCTTGACTACCTAATAATTGTGCTCGCTCACTACGCTCGTTCGATTGGGTTTCCCTATATCCTTGCTCGCTAGGTTCGCTTGGTCGTCATCATTCTGCCAATTGTTTCAATAAGTATCTTAAGGGGATGGTCTAGTCGATTTTTACCGGCATAATTATTCTTTCGAATATCTTGCAAACGGAGGTCTCAATCGGATTGGCCTTTTGGCAGCGGATGATTAACGAGCAATGAGTTCGAGTAAGCATGAAAATTCAAAAGAAGAAAATTATTTTTTTTTTTTTTTCATCGTCAACTGTTGAGCGTGTCACTTATGTTGACTTATATCAGAGTCCACGCATCCTTTTCGCAAAAACGAGCTTCGAAGCACCATTCTATAGGGAATTACGAACACACCCATTAAAAAACATCTCTGTTTTATGCAGAAATGCGGTCTGATTCTGAAAACTCGCAGTTCGTTGTAATTAGCGATTGTAAATTGTTGGGATGCCATGATAATTCTCGGTTCCCGCCGAGGTTCCGACATTGGCCGAGGGAGAGCGCTCAGCTCGCGAATCGTTGCATCGTCTTCTCCTTCGCATAGCTACTGAGTGAGAAGAAGATGCAACGATTCGCGCGCTGAGCTCTCCCTCTCGGGCAATGCAGGAACTAAGAATTGTCATGGGATCCCAACAATTTACAATCGCTAATTACAACGAACTGCGAGTTTTCAGAATCAGACCGCATTTTTGCCTAAAACACAGATGTTTTTTGATGGGTGTGTTCGTAATTCCCTATAGAATGGTGCTTCGAAGCTCATTTTTGCGAAAAGGATGCGTAGACTCTGACATAAGTCGACATAAGTGACACGCTCAACACTTGACGATACAAAAAAAAATAAATAATTCTATTTTTTTGAATTTTCATGCTAACTCGAACTCATTGCTCGTTAATCATCCGCTGCCAAAAGGACAATCCGATTGAGACCTTCGTTTCCGAGATATTCCAAAGAATAATTATGCCGGTAAAAATCGACTAGACCATCCCCTTAATGCATGCATGTACGGCGATACATTTTATATCATCTGAATCCCTCGGTGAACAGTAATGTTAAATGTGGTAGTCAAATTATTATTTTGAGAAACACTCTTTTACCAGTTACCATATAATCTTTTCTATATAGTTCTAGTTTTCTATATAGTCACTATTCGTAAACTAAAGCAAGATAAATAATATGTGTTGAAAGCACAGAGGCCTGAATTAATGGCACCCACTACCATTTGTTGCCTTCCAAGCACTATGTAGATATCTTTTTTCGTGCATTTACTGAATATGATATATATTTGACGCATCAAATATACGAAAATATTCGGAAATTAAAGTATTTATTCATTTCATTCGTGCATAATCGATTGTGTCATATAAGGTATAGATTAACCTTCATGCGATTCAATAACCGCATCTAAAACCCAACCTCAAAATTGCGCGCTCAATCATTTCATGGGAGATTTTCATGATTCCGACCCTCACTTTGAACGTAAATTTCATAATGAGTAACTATAGGGAGCATAAATGAGAAAATAAAATTTGCAAAATGTTAAGACGTATGAATATAGAATGAATATGAACAGAACTAGGTTATGATTCTGTGACCGAACTGACAGCTCTGTCTCGGGAGTCTGTCGTCGTGTGCAATCGATTCTTGATCTTACGTTAACATTGTCGATATGAGCGCCATCTAGCAACTGATGTCGAGTACTTATATTTCTGCTGTCTAGTGGTGATGTAGTGGCCACTCTTTCCTTCCCTGGTGAAAATGATTCTTCGAATTTTTAGGCCTATTCGAACCGTTTGTAGTTTTTCAGAAGAAATTGTAATTTTTTGTCGTTTTTCATAAAAAATTGTAATTTTTCAATGAAAAACTACCAAAATCTACGTATTTCTATGGTGTACCACGAAAATTGCCAATTTCTCATAATAAATTACGAAAATCTATGATTTTTGATGAAAAACTACGAAAAGCTACAATTTCTTATGAAAAACTACACAAACGTTCGAAATGGCCTAAAAATTTGTAGAAGTAGAAATTTTCACCAAGGTTATTCTCATCCGCATAGCTTTAGTGGACTGTAATCTGGCTGAATAAGGTGAAGAAGACGAAAAATTTTCGATCGAAACGGGTACTCAGAAACTTAAATTAATCATATCTCAGCTCTCCGTGCACCAATTCAATCGATGCTAGACTCAAATGAAAGCTCTTCGTGCCCATATTCTGAGATAAAAATCTCAATCCCACTGATATCGCGAGGCGAGAGAAATTAGGAAAATACTGTCCCCTCACCATGACGTTTAGCTCCCGTACGGGTGAAAAGACTCGTCGAGTCTCGCGCGGCTATACAGGGTGAGTCACGAGAAACTCCGAGAATGGGAGGAGCCTCATTGCCGAATAAGCCCCCGCCCTCAAACCAATCAAACAAATAGCAGGTAATGATAATAGGAACTGTGTAAGCATAACATCTATTGTTGATGCGTACAGTCTTCACAATTGGGCTATCCAACTTTGACACAACATGACAGTGATGTTTGATAACAAATTTAACGATGCTTATCGGCAACCATCTCTGCCAGTTGTATCAGAGCAGTCGACACAATCAGTACCCTTAACACATTCAGTGTAAAGTTCAAAAGTAAAGTCTATTACTAGCTGATCTTGTTTTCATTATTATTCCTTGCTATGTACTGTGACGTTGCACTTTTGCAAACGTCCAGAAAGCAACAAACTGTACAATAGATCGACGGAGGCAAATGAGCTCTCGGAGGTAGCGACAGATCCCAGGTCAAATTAGGTTTTATTTATCAACTTATTAACATTTTTCTATGCTTATTTTCTTTTTATGCAACTCTTTATAACACTCGGAGCTGACACCAGGACGTCGAGGGATTGGAATTTCCCGTCATCTTGTTGTCACATCAGAACTTCTCACTACCAGTGCGCTTCCTATCAACCTTTGATAGTGGATGCCGCGGGATCGGTTGAATAAGGATAGCTCCCTGAGTCAACTCCTCCCGTCCCGAGGACTTATCAGCCAGGAGCTGAACCACATATCGTCAACAACTTCTGCACGTCTCGGCGAGGGTCGAATAAAGCAGGGCGAATTTAGTAACCCAACGAAGCTTCCCGTCGTCGAAGACTCATCGACCTTGGAGTCGAGCAGACTAGAACATCGACTGTCTCGTCATCGTCACACCACCGGCGTCATCCTCGAAAGATCCTGGTGGAAGAATCGCAATCATACGATGCAGGTTCGCTAGTATACCTTCCGTATCGTCGATGGGGAACCCTAAGTGCAGTTCCGAGTAGAGGAGCATTAACGGTTCCGCCAGATCCTCTGACTGGTCAGCCTTTCGTTTAGAGCGCAGTCAGGGTGCGTTTCGCAGAACGATGAAGCGAGGAGTCCCAAGACGAACGTCGAGGTCGTAAAAGAGGTACACTGTGTAAGTCGAGACTAATCATTTGACTATTTCAACTATTTGAATTCTACCGCCGAGCTGCCGTATTCCGTCGGAGTCCGAGACGGCCAACCACCAGCCATCAACACGGCTACGACGCGCGTTGGCACGAGCCAATCAGAGCCGGTCGTCTGAGCACGGATCTACGGTGCGAACTTCTCGGATTTCCAAAACCTATATAAACGGGCGCAGCACAGAAATCGGCCTACTTCTACGCTCAATTGCCTTCGAAGATCTATCGTCAGTGATATCGTCAAATACCGTCTTGTATCGTCGTCAGCTACCGAGTGATTCCGTCATTTTTCGTCTTGTAAATTCTTATCGTCAGTGCACCAGCAGTCTTTTCTTTGTATTTTCGTTCTTTATCGTCGCATCTTTTCTAGTATTCTTGCATAAATTAACAGTAGATTCAGTTAGTGTCTAGTTTGAGTTCGACTCTAAGGTAAGACCCTCCATCTTGTACAACTTCGAGTCTCACTGGAATTCAGTCTATTCGTTTACTCTATTGTATATTTAATATTTTCTGCGACGCAGTCGCTGTATTTTTCGGTACGTAAGTCGTGAGACTTCGTCCCGCTAGCCTCATCTGTATTTTTCTAAGTAAGAATTCCCGAGGTGACTCGTAGTACGGTCTATTTGTGGCATAGTATTTGGTCATTGGACTAGTAGTCTTCCTTAGAAGCAATTATTTTTCATTATTTTTGTAATATATAGCAGCCATTCCGTAGTTTGAGCATGTGCCTGATTACTTTTACAGCGTAGTCTATTATATTTGCTTATATGATCTGTCGATAAAGCCTCCCGAGAGCTAGGGCGTAGAAGCCAGCATTGTTATTGAGTCTTTAAGGTATAATTTAGTTATTAAGAATTCTTTATTCTTTTTCGTTTCTTGATTGGGGAATCTGTTCCCGTCTATTCCTAATTCTATGTGTTAGATTCAAGTACTTTCTTATATCGAGTCCTTTGTAATAACAATAATAATTTCGTCTGATTTATTTCTCGTATAAATTCCAGTATTAATACTGCGTGATTTCGCTTCTGAAGGTTATCTGAACCTTTTTGATAATCTTGTGATAATCTGTTGATAATCTTTTTGATAATCTATTTCCTGTTTATTTGCCACTGTATCGCTTCCTTTGATTTCTACTTGTTACTGAGAGAAAATTTATAAATTGTTACTGATTTACTTTGAATGCTTGTCCCGTCGAATTGAATAAACGGTCTAGCACATGTTAAATATCATTTACTGTTTCCTTTTTATTTGGTGAACCTAGCCACTCTACCATTTATTACTATATTCTGAGCTACCCGGCATTTCCGCCGTTAAACTCGTATCTTCTTGTACTAATTCTTTGTCTTAAGTGACGTGAAAACGTCTGGCGCCCAATATAATAAATTTCTGGTAAAAAGTATTGTTCCACCTATTTTGAGTAAAACGCCGAAGGCGCGGTCTTGTCTAGATTCCTCTCAAATTTAGTACAACCGTTGCAGTACCTACCTTGATTCTGATGTTATGCTTACACAGTTCCTATTATCATTACCTGCTGTTAGTTTGATTGGTTAAAGGGCGGGGCCTTATTCGGCATTGAGGCTCCCCCCATTCTCGGAGTTTCTTGTGAATCACCCTGTATACCTATATACGTGGATTTTTTTTATTGTACTTGGCGCGAGACTCTGCCGAGTCTCTTGATATTAACAAAATCATTGGAGAAATCATCCCAATCCAATATCATGGTAGGAGGCTCATTTTCCTTGTTTGCAGTCTCTTTATTAATTGTTGATTTTGAGTTAGTTTGGGTATTGGATGTAGCAGCGTGTGTTATGCCTTTGAAAATGTTGTCTCTATTATGAAGGGAATTTTCCACGTAACCTTGCGCTACGGTGTCGGAACGCCATCCTCCCAGTTGTTGAATCATCTGCATGTTTGCTCCCGAGTCAGAAAGAAGTGTTGCTGCACTTCTTCGAAAACAATGTCCGGTTTACAGTTTTGGGTTTTCTAATTGTAAATATGAAGCAATGATTTCGGGTGTTTCACCTATTTTATTTTTACCGATCACTTGGCGATTACACTTTCCTTTACAATAATGGAGAAAAGATCTGTCCGTAAATTTCTCAGCCGGTTTCAGCATTATATATTTCTTGACGGTATTATAAAAAAGTGGTCCAATAATAAACTGTCGATCAAAATCAGTTTTCGTGTCTTTGACGGAAACTATGAACTTATTACCCCTGTCTTCAACGTCGTTGGTTTTCAGATAAGTGAGTTCATTACATCTGAGTGCCCCGCAAATCCCGAACACCAGTATAACCTGAATTCATATTGTATTTATAACCTCAAAAGTGATCGAAGAGAACAATAATTTCACGCTACTGTAAATACTAACCTTCGCACCCAAATATAAATGATCCTCAGCGTCATTCATGAAGTTCTCAATCTCTTGAAAACTAGAGATTTTTTCGGTTTATAACCTTTGGCATTAGTTTTTAGTGAATTTTTTAACTTGAGAAATTGACCAATATCAAGATTTTCATGTGTACTCAACATTTTTTTTAACATCGACCATACACCCCATAAAGTCGTCGGTTTCAATTTTTGACTCATTTGTTTGAAGTAAACAATCAAATTATTCTCCTCTTCTTTGGATAAGGAATTTTTATTTTCTTGTCACCAATTCTTGTAAGTGTCGTAAACCAATAAATACCGATCCGTCGATTTCTTCGGTAGGGTTTCCTTTCGCACAATTAATGCTGCCTCGGAATCAAAATAGCTGAAAATTGCTTTCTCATTTTCTGATTCCTCGGGTGAGGATATGGTTTCATCCATTTTCACTTCATATAATCTTCCGACATTCAATACAAATCACGTGTCCGTGATACAGAGACACTTACTTAACCTCCAACTGTCACTTACTAACTTTCCTCCCGCATTGCTTGATTTTCGTCCCGTGACACAGATGGCGCGCGCTACGTTTCAGCAGGGAGTAAAAGACCTATTTTCCTCCTCCAAATCAGGGACGAAAAAACGTACTTTCGACCGAGGTATGAAGAAAAAACATTTCCGCTTGTGTTTGTAGGGGTAAATCTTCTAACAGGTCCCCGAGGTCCTCCTTCAAAAACTGAAGGTATGCTTCACCGTTTGATCTATTCGGCAATACCACAGCCCCTATCTAGAAGTGCAGGAATGTCGCATTAATATTTTGGTACTTATAGAAATCTGTATATGGCAAGATTTAATTACCAATGATCTTGTTCGAAACTATTCTTTCTTAAAATTTTATTCAGCATCATTTTTATTCGCAGAAATCAAACATTACCTAGAATATCATTACATTCCCAGATAGGTAATCATAAAATTTTTGAAAAAGAGAAGGTAATCTTGACAATATTATGTGGTTAAAAATCCTGAGAAAACTGTGGTCGAAATCGCTAACTCGACTTTAATTGATTTAATTTTTCCTCATACATATACCCTTAATTTCACTAACCAATTTATTATCAACAATCCCAGCCCAAATGTTGACTCCCCAGCGAGTTTGAAACCCTCTCTGTCGCGAGAGCCTGGGATTTTTCATGGCCCATGTATGGCGGTCATGCTGGTTGAAGCATCCTTCACGGTTGAATGTCGACTCGTCGGTAAACAGGATGGATTTTGCGAAATCCTGGTTTGCTCGATCCTGCTTCATTAACCATTGACAAAATTCACGCCGACGTGGTAGGTCTTCCGGCAGGAGTTCTTGGACCGGCGTGAAATGCCATGAGCAAAGTTCGTCATTACGTAACACACGGTGGACGTTTGAATGATGGCAACCAAGGTTGCGCCCGATTTGACGGGTGCTGAGCCCTCCGTCTTCGTGAACAGCGTCCAGTACCTGCTCCTCAAATCTGTATCCTTCGAGTACACGGCCTGCATCGACGTATGGCTGGCTTACTGGGCCTGTCTCCGTAAATCGTCCGACAAGATTCAGAATTGTCGTATGATTCGGATGACGCCGATGTGGAAATCTTGTCGCGTATTCAGTCGCTCTTGCCCTGGCCGACCGATTGCATTCACCGTATAATTTTATCATTTCGGCATACTCTTGAGGAGCATACATGATTAAGTTGAATTAGCGAATTAATTAACAGTTGAATATTATTTATTTACATGAAATAATAATACAATCTAACAGCGCATAAAATAATCTCTGCACTCAAACACACAATAATTCGTTGCTATGACAAACAATCTGACAATCAAACATGAGAAGGATCTTTTTCTTCTTTCAATTGCCATGATAAAATTACTCGTTTTTTTTCTGTTGTGCCACGATTATTTCACGTAAATGAATAAAATTCAACTGATCAGCTAATTCGCTAATTCAACTTAAAGGAACCAATACAGCTTGGTTTTAGAAATTTGGAGTCCTCTAAAATGCATTTATTTCTCAGCCAAAGTTTATTTCACATCAAAAAAAAAAAAATTTCTCTGGAAACCTTTGTCGTAAGGTTTTAGGCACATCGTCGTTGATAGCTCATTTTGTTCAGAAAAGAAATCCTCATCATGTGAACGAGTGAATTTTTTTAGAATTCCGCGTTGGCCAAGTTATTTGCAAATTAGTAGCCTGAATATTGAAAATTTTGGATAATTGACCGTAACTTTTCACATGAATTTTTTTTACCGATCCCTACGTTCATAAGATGTAGAATTGCTGTCTGAAGAAAGCAAGACCTTGAGAGGTTGAATTGGACTAACGATGTGCCTGAAGCCTTACGACAAAGTTTTCCGAAGAAAGATTTTTTTGATGTGAAATAAACTTGGGTTGACAAATAAATAAATTTTGGGGTACTCCAATTTCCCAAACCAAGCTGTACTGGTCCCCTTAATCATGTATGCTCCTCAAGAGTACGCCGAAATGCTACTATTATTCGGAAAATGCAAATAGTCAGCAAGATCAACGGCGACCGAATACGCTACACGATGCCCCTCATCGGCGCGTTTTCCGAACCAGACGACTATCCACAATCATGTCGGACGTTTTGAGGAGACAGGGTCGTGGCCGATGCAGGCTATGTATTGAAAGGGTACCGATTTGAAGAACATGTACTGGAAGCTGTCCACGGAGACGAAGGGCTCAGCGAGCGTCAAATCGGGCGCGGCCTTGGTCGGCATCACTTGATTGTCCATCACGTTTCACGTAACGATGATCTTTACCTGTGTGTATTTCACATCGGTACAAAATCTTGTACCGGTAGACCCGCCACGTCGACGTAGATTCTATCAACGGCTCATCAGCCTGCTCCAACGAGCAGGACCAAACGAACTCGGATTTCACAAATTCAATTTTTTTTACTGATGAGACCAGATTTGACAATGAAGGTTGTTTTGACCAGCACAATCGCTATTCGTGGGCCACAAAGAACCCAAAGTTGCCACGAAACAGGGCTTTCCAAAATCGCTGAGGAAGCAACAGTTGGGCTGGGATCATCGATGATAAATTTAGGTGAAATTTAGGATTTATGCGGAAAAATAAAATCAATTGAAGTCGGATTACCAATTTCGTTCACAGTTCTCGCATGATTTTCAACCACATAATATCGTAAAGATTAGCTTCTCTTTTCAACGAATCTTATTATTACCTATCTGTGCATGTAATGAGAATAATCTGCCTATAAAGCCTATAAAGGCAGTGCTCGTTTTCTGTGAATGAAAAGGATGTTCAATTAAATTTGAAGGAAGAATAGTTTAGAATAGAATCGTTGGTGAGTAAATTTCGCCACACACCGATATTCCTACGAGTGCCAAAATGGCAATGAGGTAATCCTTTGTTTTCAGATGCATGTGGTATTCTCCCATAGGTTGAATGGTGCCTTCAATTTTTGAATGACGACTCTGGGGGGACCTGCTAGAAGAACTGCCCCTGTGAACACGAGCAGAACTGTTCTTTCAGTAGGACGGTTCCTCTGCTGAGTATACAGTCGTATCGCATGCGACTGGCTGGATGCACATTTCCCGGGAAGGTGAATAGGTCGCCGTGGTCCGGTCGCATGGCCACCCAGGTCATCAGATTTAACAGCTCTCGTGTTTTTTTTTGTGGGGTCACTTCAACGAATACGTTCATCGTGAATCCTTATAAAATTTGACCGACCCAGTAATCAAATTGCACGTAAGTGCCGCGACTGTCACAGATGAGATGCTCCAAAAGATATCAATGCATCTAATTTGAAGGGCCAGAGCTGCTGTCTACTGGCCAACTGTGACCGCTTCGAACGTCTATTGTAGTTTTTTATTTTAGGGTATTTTTCAAGTTTTAGTTTTTATTATTATTATTATTATTATTATTATTATTATTATTATTATTATTATTATTATTATTATTATTATTATTATTATTATTATTATTATTATTATTATTATTATTATTATTATTATTATTATTATTATTATTATTATTATTATTATTATTATTATTATTATTATTATTATTATTATTATTATTATTATTATTATTATTATTATTATTATTATTATTATTATTATTATTATTATTATTATTATTATTATTATTTTTTTTTTTTTTTTTTTTTTTTTTTTTTTATCGTGGTAAAAAGGTGGGGAAAATCTTTTATAGACCGTAGACGTTTTCGCTTCGCCCGAAGTTACGGGTTACCCCCCAACCCCCGGAGGAGCGTCCACGCCCGTGTGCTGGATTCTCGTCGAGCTTCATTGGACCGGGTGAAGAGCGCTCGCCCCCTCCCGGCGCCGGTTTCCGCAAGACGCCTACCAGCTAAACCCCCCCTCCCCTGGCCAGAAACTTCACGAGGAAACCTCCAGTCAGGCGAGAGAAAAGCCACTTCTGTCCGCGTTATCCTCCGCGTCTCCCTCCAGCCAGGAACTACGTTAGTATTACTTCTAGCTGGAGGTACTCTGTCCGTGTGTCGTTGCGTTACGTTTCGTTAGTCCGTTGTGGTGCCGGTGTTGAGCGTCAGGTCTGTCATGTCAGGCAGCCGTCCGCGTTTTTCCGTCTTAGTATCGTCTCCGTATATGCGGCGACAAGTCGCCACCAGTCTCTTCCGTGGAGCATCGCTTCCACGATGTTATCGGGAGTGATGTGTCCAACGGTCTCTTCCAGTTCTCGTCTAAGTTCCGTCCATTGGTCGCATACGAAGAACGTATGTTCTGCGTCGTCCCGTTCGTGTCCACAGTACGTGCAGTCTGGTGTCCGTACTTTGTTCATTGTGTAAAGGTACCTTCTGAAGTAGCCGTGTCCGGTCAAGAGCTGGGTAACGTAAAAATTCACGTCCCCGAACTCCCGGCCCGTCCACGCCCTCAGGTCCTTTATCAGTCGTCTTGTCCAGTTACTTGCTGTATCTTCTGTCCATCGTTGTTGCCACGTCTGAAGCGTCCTGTCCCTTTCTGTTTTCGCCGCGTCCTGTCGTGTTGTGTTCGCGCTTCTTCCGTAGACCCTCTTGCGTTCAAATGCGAGAAGGTCTATGGGAATCACGCCTGCTACCACCAGGGCAGCCCGCGCTGAGACCGTCCTGTAGGAACAGGCGATCCTGAGCGCGCACTGTCTCTGTGCTGTCATCATCGCGTGACAGTATTTCTTTGTCTGTAAGGAATCTGCCCATACCTCTGCTCCGTAAAGGAGGATCGAGTGGGCCGTCGCCATTAGCAGTCGCCGTTTCCCCGGTCTCGGTCCGTTCGTGTTTGCCATCAGGCGGCTTAAGGCGGCTATCCTTTCGGCCGCCTTCTGGGCTGTCTTCCGTATGTGAGGCCAGAAGGTCATCTTCGTATCGAGGGTCACCCCCAGATACTTGACTTCCCCCGTGGACTCGATGTCGTCTATGTCGACCTTCATGGGTAGTGTCGTCTGTATTCGTTTCCTCGTGAGGAAGAGCAGCTCTGTCTTTTCTGTCGCAAGCTGTAGTCCGTGTTCTGTCATCCATCGTCCAACCCGTCTCATGGTCTGGTTCAGTTTGTACTGCGCCAGTTCCGGGGTCCGTTCTACGATCACCGCCGCCACGTCGTCAGCGTAGGCGACGAGAGAAACGCCGAGCGGAAGTTCTAGTCTGAGCAGGCTGTCGTAAACTCCATTCCAAAAGTCTGGCCCAAGGATGGATCCTTGGGCCACCCCCGCGGTGATCTGTCTAGTCACCTGTCCGTCTGTCGTCTCGTACGTCAGTTGTCTGTTCCGCAGGTAATCCTCTACAACTCGGAGCAAGTACGGCGGAACCCCGAAGGCGTTTTTGAGCGCCCAGAGGATGTCTACCCATCTCGCCGAGTTGAAGGCGTTCCTGACGTCCAGTGTCGCCAGCAGTACGATAGGTCGCGCTGCATGGCAGTGTCTGTCTGTGTCCCGGAAGATGTCGACGACTTTCTGGATTGCTCCGATCGTCGAACGACCCTTCCGGAAGCCGTATTGTCGGTCCGAGAGGCCTCCTCCGGTCTCTATCGCGTCCGTCAGTCTCGGTCTCAGTAGCTGTTCGTACAGTTTTCCCGTCGTGTCCAGTAGGCTCAGCGGCCGGTAGGCTGACGGCGCGGCGGGGTCTCCCTTACCCTTAGGGATAAGGACCAGCCTCGCCGTCTTCCACCGGTCGCTGAAGGTCCCCGTCGCCAGGCACGTGTTGTACAGGTCGAGTAAAATGTCCGGCCTCAGTTTGACCATCAGCCGGACAACCTCTCCCGGTACCCCGTCGGGCCCTGGCGCTTTACCGGCCTTCACTGCGGTGGCTGCTCTGTTGAGCTCCTCCGTGGTGAAGGCAGCAACCGCCATTGTCTCGTCGTCGTATGTTGCATCCGTGCGTGTCGGGTGTGTCGGGAAAAGTCCGTCCACCAGCCGTCGTGTGGTCTCCGCATCCTTGAGTTCAGGTGGTACCCGTGCCCCCAGTTTCCCGGTTACAATCTTGTAGCCGGTCCCCCACGGGTCGTGTTCCACCTCCTCGCAGAGCTTCCTCCAGCACTTCGCCTTGCTGTCCCGTATGGCGTCCGTCAGTTTTTTCCGTTCCGTGCTGTAAATGGCCTGAAGGTCCTCCCTTTCGGGTTTATCCTTGGCCCTTGTCACCTTTCGTCGTGCTGCAAGGCACCTCTTCCGCTGTCCGTCTATTTCGGCCGTCCACCAGTATTGTGGCTGTCTATCTCGTCTGTTTTGCCGTTTTGGCATTGTGCTGTCGCATAGCCGTTCCATCAGTTTGGCCGTCTCGTCAACAAGTCTTTCCGCCCTTTGCCGGCCAGTCAGCTCCGGGGGAACGCATGTTATCGGGGCTGGCGCTGCCGCCAGTTCCTCCGAGAACTTTCTTTCGTCGAGTTTGTTCGTGTTCCACCGCGGGGGATGTCGTGTTCGTTTTCGTCCAGTCGTTGTTCGTCCCGTTACCTCAAAGGCGATGTACTGGTGATCGCTGGCCGTGTAGTCTTCGATCACCCGCCATCTCCTTATCCGTGTCAGTATTCTGTCTGACGTCATCGTTACGTCCGGAATGGAGTTTCCGTATCCCGGTCGTCTGTATGTCGGCGTATTTCCGGTGTTTGCTACCACCAGGTCCAGCCTTGCGGCCATCTCCAATAGCAGCCGTCCGCGTTTGTTTGTCGCTGTCATTCCCCACTCGATCGCCCGCGCGTTGAGGTCCCCCGCGACCACAACGTCCCCCGGCAGATTCCTTATCTCGTCCTCGAGGAGCGCGACCTTTCTCTCAAACTCCGCCACAGCGCAGTTTGGGGTCAGGTAGACACTGAAGTAAGTGACAGAGCCCACACTCACCCAGACAAAGTCCTCCCCCACGCCGCGGCCTGAAATCCGAGTTCGGGCGGCACCCCTCACCCAGATAGCAGCTGTCTCAGTGTCGTTCGTGATCCACGTCTGTGACGTCTGTTTCCTGTATGGTTCACTCAGTATAAGTATGTCAGCGTCATGTTCATCTGCTATCTGGGGCAGTAACATGTCCGCTGTCCTGCTGCGGTTCAGGTTTCCCTGAATTACGCTGTCCGTCGTCCGGCCTGCTTCCTGCACTCCTCCAGCGCAGCCCGGAACACCGCGCATCCGCCGGTGCCGGCGATGTGCGCTGAGTCCTCGTGCCCCGCCTCGGCGCACAGTGGACAAGCCGGTCTGTTTTTGCAGTCTGTCGCGTAGTGGCCCGTCTCGCCGCATCTTCTGCAGCTTTTGGTCCTGTCCTCTCCGTTGCAGTCACGTTTCGTGTGTCCGTAACCAAGGCACTTGTGGCACTTCGTTACCGTCAGTCGTTTTCGGACGCGGCAGTGGACCCATCCGATCCCGATCCGGGCGCACCCAAGCAGCGACGCAGCCGCGCGCGACTCGAGGTCACACACGGCCATGTACTGCTCGGCCCGGTTTGGTCCGAAGATGTGGACATTGAAGTCCTCGTCTCGTCCTGTTTCTCGTCGCAGTGCCTGTATCACGTCGTCCCTCGTCACGACGCAGTCCAGGTCCATGATCTCCACTTGGGTTCGGGAGGTCATAGCTTTAACGCTGCCGGCATCGCCGACCGCGTCCTGGAGCGCGCGACGGAAGGTGTCTTGTCCGTCTGTATTTGCCTGCATCTTTATAAGACACAGACCGTCCTTTGTCTTCCGTAACGTGGTCACGTGTGCGTCGCTGTTCTTCGGGTCGACATTGTCCCGAATTTTCCGTACGATATCCGAGTACGTATTGTCCTTGCCGGGCTTGATGAGGACAGCCAGCCCCGGGTTTTTGAGGGCCGGCTTGCGCTTCGCGGCCCGGGTTTTGGAGTCCGTCTCGTTCGTCGTGGTCTTCTGTGCCGTAGGTTCCGTCGGTTTCGGTTTCGGCTTCGGTTTCGGCTTCTTCGCCGTCACCGTCTGCCAGGGGACGGCCGATTCCGCTCCCGGAGCCCTCTTTTGTGAAGTCTCCGGAGTGGTCCCGGTCGCCTCCCGTTTCCGTTTTGTCCGTGGCGTTTTCCGTCCTACCGTCTCCGTTTCTGCCTCTGTCGTGTCGTCTCCTGTGCGGTGTCTCGGGGCTGTCATCGTGCACTTGTTCAGCGCTGCGTCAGCAGCCTCGAGGATCGTCTTTATGCCGGTTTTCACGGTCATATTCATGTTTTTCTGTATGGCTGCTGCCTCAGCCATTTTCGTCGCTGTCTTCTGTATGATCTGAAGTAGGTCCTTCAGATCCGTCGCGTCCGTAATTTGAACGTCGGTTCCGGTCACAGATACAGCAGAGGCTTGACTAGCCGCGCTGCCTGCGCTCGAAACGCTGTCCGTCCTTTCCCGTCGCAGTAGCCGTAGTGTCTTGTCTGCGTTTTCGTCAGTTCTGTCCGTTCTTTTCGTCACCGTCCTTGTCGTCTGGTCTTCGCACATTTTGCGGCCCTCAGAATCCATGCCGCTGCCACTGGCCACCGGGGCTCTCACCCGATCGGAACCAGGGGTGGATTTCCCCTGCGCTGGGGTTACCACCTGAGGTATGTCCTTGTTTTGTTTGTGCATGTCCATAGGCGTTCCTGAGTGCTGAGGGTCTCTCGGGGGGCGCGACTCCCCGTACCGTGCCGGGACGCAGCACGGCCCCTGAGGTCGCCTCGGGGGCCATCCATCGGACTGGGGCCGACTTCAGTCCCCTCCGACTTACTCGGTACCCCCGGGGTCGTCACCTCCCGGGCGAAAGGGGTTTTGAACCCTTCCGCCTCCTGAGGGTCGCCTCCGGGGCCGTTCATCGGACTCGAGCCGACTGCGGTCCCCTTCGGCTTACTCGGTGTACGCGGGGTCGTCACGCCCCGAGTGAGAGGGATTTGACGCCCCCCCACCACCTGCGATATTATTATTATTATTATTATTATTATTATTATTATTATTATTATTATTATTATTATTATTATTATTATTATTATTATTATTATTATTATTATTATTATTATTATTATTATTATTATTATTATTATTATTATTATTATTATTATTATTATTATTATTATTATTATTATTATTATTATTATTATTATTATTATTATTATTATTATTATTATTATTATTATTATTATTATTATTATTATTATTATTATTATTATTATTATTATTATTATTATTATTATTATTATTATTATTATTATTATTATTATTATTATTATTATTATTATTATTATTATTATTATTATTATTATTATTATTATTATTATTATTATTATTATTATTATTATTATTATTATTATTATTATTATTATTATTATTATTATTATTATTATTATTATTATTATTATTATTATTATTATTATTATTATTATTATTATTATTATTATTATTATTATTATTATTATTATTATTATTATTATTATTATTATTATTATTATTATTATTATTATTATTATTATTATTATTATTATTATTATTATTATTATTATTATTATTATTATTATTATTATTATTATTATTATTATTATTATTATTATTATTATTATTATTATTATTATTATTATTATTATTATTATTATTATTATTATTATTATTATTATTATTATTATTATTATTATTATTATTATTATTATTATTATTATTATTATTATTATTATTATTATTATTATTATTATTATTATTATTATTATTATTATTATTATTATTATTATTATTATTATTATTATTATTATTATTATTATTATTATTATTATTATTATTATTATTATTATTATTATTATTATTATTATTATTATTATTATTATTATTATTATTATTATTATTATTATTATTATTATTATTATTATTATTATTATTATTATTATTATTATTATTATTATTATTATTATTATTATTATTATTATTATTGTGACATGACGTGAGTTCGTGAGCTCCGCAGATTTTACTTAAAAAAAAAAGGATTACAAGTGTTTTATGGCAAATAAAATAAACGTAGGACCTGAAGAAAGCGGTTTTAAATGTGGACGTAAAAAATTTCATCACACATGTGGTATTTAACTCAGTTTTTCCGGATAATTATGGTGTGACACATTTGAGGTTAGGTTTACATGCTTGCATCACCTTTCATTGAGGTATGAAATTCTTTCATCTCACCTCAAATCTATACAAATATTATTGTTAAAATATAAATTAATAATGATGACGGACAGAGTGTATATCTGCACCAGATGCAAAAAACAAATAAGTCGTGTGGTAGATAGCTGTGGAACGTGTTTAAAGGACTTTCATCCAGCGTGCCGAACTTCAAATTCGCATAGAATTTATAAAGGCATAGAGATGGTGCCATGTCAAGGTGAAATACGTACGATCCATCTAAAAGCCAGTGAACAACAACAACCTGACATGAAAAGAAAACGAAGTGATCTTGATGAGAACGACGTGGAAAAGACTGACAAAAATGAAATTGACAACGAAGACTGCGATACCCAGAAGAACATCGACAACGCTCACGCGCATAATAGTAATATTGTATCAAAGTTGGATAATCTATGTAATTTAATTGACAAACTTAAAAGCGACAATGCGAATGTATTGATAGAAATTAAACAACAAATTAAACAGGACGTGACGCGTATTATTAAAGAAACAGTTAGACATGAAATCAAACAAGAAATGGATGAACTAAAGAAAGAAATAAAAGCAGTCATGCTGTCAGCGATCAGCTGTGACAAGCCAAGTAGCCTTAGTGAGCAGCTTACCGGTGAACAGTGTGACATTGAACAACGTGCTAGTGTGAGTGGCGGTAAAGCACTATACAGCACAGCTGTTAAGAAGGTATCCGTGTCAAATACTGAACGTATAATTATTAAACCAAAAAATAGGCAAGAAGGTGAAAAAACACTAAATGATATGAGAAATAAAATTGATGTAATAGAACTAGGCATAGGTATTGAAAAAATTGAAAGCAAAACAAATGGCAATGTCATAGTAGAAGTGGCAAAATCGTCTGACAAAATTCGTATGACTACTGAAATTATTAATAAACTTGGCGATACTTGTGACGTCACAGCAATAAACAAAAAACACCCAATGTTAAAAATTGTGCATATAGAAAAAAATGTGATCAATATGGATAAAAAAAGTTTCTGTGACACATTCATTAAACAAAATGAAATTGACATAAATGACGACTCTGATCTTGAGGTTATCAAAACATATATGACGACAGAAATCTCTGGAACAATCTTATTAAAAACAAATCCTAAAATCCATGAACAAATATTAAAAAGAAACAAAGTTAAAATCGGGTGGAAAAATTATAAAATATTTGACTACGTTAACGTTAAAAGGTGTTTTAAATGTTGGGGATTTAGACACGGTTCGGATAAGTGTACTAGAGACGAAATATGTAGAAAATGTGCAGGAAACCACAAAGAAAAAAACTGCAATAATAATACAATTAAATGTATCAATTGTGAGAAGATGGTCAGTAAATATGACATAAAAGACTGGAATATACATCACGAAGCAACGGATCCACACTGCAAAGTGTATGAAAAAATGATACGACAAGAACAGTCCAATATATTGCAATATGAGAAATAGCAATTAAATACGCGAACTGGAAAGTGCAATAAAGCTAAAGACCTGATTATAATGTGTGTTAATATATGTGGTTTTATAAAGCGGAAAGATGAGTTGGAAGTATGGGTAAATAAGGAAAGACCAGACGTGATTTGCTTATCGGAGACTCATGTGACGGATGACGTGCTTGATCATGAGATTAATTTGATAAATTATAATGTGGTAAGAACTGATTCTGCGAGTAAGAGAACTGGTGGGGTTCTAACTTACATAAAAAAACCTATTACCCACAAAGTAATTAATATAAACAAGGAGACCGAAGGATCATGGATAAATGTTATCCAAATAAACGTAAATAAAAAAATTAATATCTGTAATTTGTATCGTTCCCCCAGCAGCAATATCGCTAAATTCTGCAATAATTTTTTAAAGTTTGCCGAGTTTTTATTGAACGAAGGTGAATCAGTTATCGTAGGCGATTTTAATATTGACGTAAGCAAACAAACGTATTATGGTAAAAAACTTCTTGACGAAATGAAATTCATCGGATTAAAACAAAAAATTAATACTCCAACTAGAAGTACAGCAACATCAAACACGATCATTGATTTAGTCTTTGCTAATTTTTATATAAAAACGGAAGTAAACGACACAATCAAAATCTCAGACCATAATATAATAAAGATATTGATACCGCAATTGAAAATTAATACATATGTACCTGAAGTGCGCTATAGCAGAAATTTAAAAAAATTAGATATAGATAAGTATAGATCTAAATTAACTTCGTTTTTTAGTTTAATTGAACTGACGCACTATAAGGAAGAATCTTTTGACCTAAACAAATTTAATTTATTAGTAAATAAGGTAATTGACGGTATAAAAAATTCAGTAGAAGAAGTGCTACCGTTAACGAAAAAAATTATAATTCAAAAATGGGAAGATAAACCATGGATAAATAAAGAATTGATTGATGCGATTGAAAAAAGAGATAATTTATATAGATTATTTAAAAGCAATAAATCAGTAGATGATCATGAAAAGTACAAAAGAGCACGAAATGAAATTGTGAAACAAAAACAAATAAACATGAGAAAGTATTATCAGGATAACATCGATGAAAATAAACACGATTCACAAAAAATGTGGAAAACGCTAAAAGAAATTATAGGTGATAAAAAGTATAGCTGTAGTAGTATGAAGGAAGTTAGTTTCGATAACGAGATAGTAAAAAATCCAGTTAGCATCGCAAATAAATTAAATGTATATTTTTCAGAGAGTATCCAGAAAATTGTTGATAGTATGAAAAGTGATATGAATTCTAATTATAATATGAACAATCTGAATACAACAAATAAAAAATGGTGTGAGTTTAACTTAATAGACTATGATGATATACAAAAAATTCTGAAAACATTCAACCCAAAAAAAGGTTCTAATAACATTATAAATGTAAAAACATTTGAGATTTTCTGTGACAATAATAGTAAGGTAATAATATATATTATAAATAGTTGTCTCAAATTTGGGTTTGTACCGAATGATTGGAAAACCTCCGTCATAACTCCTATTCGTAAGATCAAGGATAGCATAAAATGTGAAGATCTGAGACCCATAAATACTCTTCCTGTTTACGAACAAATTATGGAACAAGTAGTAAAAAACCAACTAGAGTCGTTTGTAGCAAGCAATAATATCTTAAAAGACGAGCAGTCAGGTTTCCGCAAGTCCTTTTCTTGTGAGACTGCATTACAAAGCTCATTTATAGAATGGAGAAACAACCTGGACAACGGCTTATTCATCGGGGTGGTCTTCATTGACTTCGCTCGGGCATTTGAAACGATAAACAGGAACAAACTTCTTATTAAATTAGAAAGTATGGGAATTCAAGGAAAGGTAATCAACTGGTTTGAATCCTACCTTACAGACAGGCAGCAAATTGTTAAAATCAATGGGGAATTATCGAATAAAATTAACGTAGAGCATGGTGTTCCCCAGGGGTCTAAATTGGGGCCTCTTTTATTTATTTTATATATCAACGATGTAATAGAGCTGATGGAAAGTGTTGATGTTAAATGTAAGTTATTTGCTGACGACATGAAACTATACTGTTGTGATAAGAATTTAGACAAAATTAAATGTAAATTGAATAATGCCCTAAGTGTTTTGTCAGAATGGCTGAATAGAAATCAATTAAAAATCAACTTGAAGAAAACGGTCTGCATGATGATTAGGGACGAAAAAAATAATAAATATGTTAGAAGGAAATGTAAAATAAATATAGACGGTGAAAGTATTGTAGAAGTTGACAAAACCAAGTACTTAGGGGTAATAATTGATAAAAATTTGAAATTCGATGACAATGCAATATATGTTGCGCAAAAAATGGCAAAAAAAATTAATTTAATTAGTAGATTGAGAAACAACGTGACGAGATATACAAAAACGATAATTTATAACTCGATAGTGGCACCACACATTGACTACTGCTCAACAGTGATGTTAAATTATTCTCAAGGCAAAATGAATATTTTACAAAAATTACAGAATAGAGCTATGCGTAACATACTGGGTGTAAACAAATATACCAGAATCACTGAAATGCTACGAGCATTGGGGTGGCTCTCGATAAATCAAAGATTGACGTTCAACACACTAATTTTTATTTTTAAAATGAAAAATGGACTTTCACCAAAGTACTTAACAAAACACATGCAACTTGTAAGTGATGTACACGATTATGAAACTAGAAATAATAACTGGTTGAAAATTCAGAGAACTAGAACAAATACGGCAGAAAAATCAATCATTTACAAAGGATTCGACGAGTTCAACAAATTACCAAAGACGATACAGAAAGAATCGAATACGAAAGCATTTAAAAGACTGATTCTAGAATATATTAAAGAAAATATAAATGTTTGAACTAAAGATATTGTATTATATTGTATATACCACAAAATGTAAAAAAAGATAGCTAATGAGCTAAAGAAATAAACTACATTCATTCATTATTATTATTATTATTATTATTATTATTATTATTATTATTATTATTATTATTATTATTATTATTATTATTATTATTATTATTATTATTATTATTATTATTATTATTATTATTATTATTATTATTATTATTATTATTATTATTATTATTATTATTATTATTATTATTATTATTATTATTATTATTATTATTATTATTATTATTATTATTATTATTATTATTATTATTATTATTATTATTATTATTATTATTATTATTATTATTATTATTATTATTATTATTATTATTATTATTATTATTATTATTATTATTATTATTATTATTATTATTATTATTATTATTATTATTATTATTATTATTATTATTATTATTATTATTATTATTATTATTATTATTATTATTATTATTATTATTATTATTATTATTATTATTATTATTATTATTATTATTATTATTATTATTATTATTATTATTATTATTATTATTATTATTATTATTATTATTATTATTATTATTATTATTATTATTATTATTATTATTATTATTATTATTATTATTATTATTATTATTATTATTATTATTATTATTATTATTATTATTATTATTATTATTATTATTATTATTATTATTATTATTATTATTATTATTATTATTATTATTATTATTATTATTATTATTATTATTATTATTATTATTATTATTATTATTATTATTATTATTATTATTATTATTATTATTATTATTATTATTATTATTATTATTATTATTATTATTATTATTATTATTATTATTATTATTATTATTATTATTATTATTATTATTATTATTATTATTATTATTATTATTATTATTATTATTATTATTATTATTATTATTATTATTATTATTATTATTATTATTATTATTATTATTATTATTATTATTATTATTATTATTATTATTATTATTATTATTATTATTATTATTATTATTATTATTATTATTATTATTATTATTATTATTATTATTATTATTATTATTATTATTATTATTATTATTATTATTATTATTATTATTATTATTATTATTATTATTATTATTATTATTATTATTATTATTATTATTATTATTATTATTATTATTATTATTATTATTATTATTATTATTATTATTATTATTATTATTATTATTATTATTATTATTATTATTATTATTATTATTATTATTATTATTATTATTATTATTATTATTATTATTATTATTATTATTATTATTATTATTATTATTATTATTATTATTATTATTATTATTATTATTATTATTATTATTATTATTATTATTATTATTATTATTATTATTATTATTATTATTATCATTATTATTATTAATATTATTATTCCTTCTTGCACTGGTGAAAAAATAAGGCGTCAAATGATGATTTTCTTGTTCTTGAAAAATCATACGTTTGAATTGAACTCAAAAACTCATCTCAATCTAAAATGCTGTGAATCCTGTAAACTCCAATAATAAATGATTCAATAAACGTTACTGAAAGAAAACCTTGATTATAATTAATTCCTTTTCTAAACCAATCCCACAAATTTCTTCCGGTTCCCCCAAATTATTCGCGGTAGACAGGCATCTGTGATTTTTTTCACCGCCAGTCGCTTTCCTAGGACAAACATTTCAACCAAGACAATCTTACGGGTGTTAGCATTCGGGAACTTACATATTTAGTGATTAATTTCAGTTGTTGGAAATCTATCTTTTTACACAGGAATCGCAGACTCTCTTGAAATGTAACTGTGAAAATATTTATCAAATGATTATTCGTTGGAATAGCCGCAGGTTTGAGAGCGACGGCAAGCGGGCGGGTCGCGGCGAGCCCCGAGAGAGAAAAGACGAACGCGACTCGCCGCCTCGCTCGTTGTTGTAGGCCGGCTGCGACGCGGCGGCGAACGGGGTGATTTTAGAACTCAGCACCTTCTTACACGCTAAAAGTGGCGGCTGATTGGCTGACTATTTGTTGCTATGGCTGGAAAACTATTGTACTGATAAAAATTTGGCAGAGGAAAAATCGTTTTCTTTTCAAGCAATAGGAATCGCCCTATATAGGTTTGTATGACTAATTGAAAGACACCCATTCACGTTATCAAAATATGAATTTATCATCATATCCCCATGTATAATTATGCTAATGATGGTGGTAAATTTGATAAAGTAGTGATCTAAAAAAGTAGCCGATAAGTATACCGCTTTATTTTATTCAACAAGAATCGTAATATGGTACCCCCAAAAGCACCTCTGGTGCAAAAACCTTTCGCCAAGTACATTATACAAAAATGTCTCCATACAAAAAAGTATTGAAATCAAATCTCATTGCCAAGTAGGTGATATGAATATACAAAAATGTCGTCTTCATACAAAAAAGTATTGAAATCAGATCTTATTGCCAAGTAGGTGATATGAGTTTGAGAGAATGACATTTACTTTATCTTGAATTATTAATAATTAGACCTGAAAAAATTTTTTTATAGCATTTTCATTCTGCTACATGGAACCATGATGGATACGGTCAGAAGCAATGGAAGCTTCCATTGATTTTTTAAAAAGAAAAAAATTTGGAGGTAGTGGTACTTGGCGGGCATTTATATTTTCTTGTAATTTTTACAAAAATGCCCGCCAAGTACCACTACCTCCAAATTTTTTTCTTTTCAAAAAATCAATGGAAGCTTCCATTGCTTCTGACCGTATCCATCATGGTTCCATGTAGCAGAATAAAAATGCTATAAAAAAAATTTTTGAGGTCTAATTATTAATAATTCAAGATAAAGTAAATGTCATTCTCTCAAACTCATATCACCTACTTGGCAATAAGATCTGATTTCAATACTTTTTTGTATGAAGACGACATTTTTGTATATTCATATCACCTACTTGGCAATGAGATTTGATTTCAATACTTTTTTGTATGAAGACATTTTTGTATAATGTAGTTGGCGAAAGGTTTTTGCACCAGAGGTGCTTTTGGGGGGGATTTCATTACTTTTCGTATCATCTCGATTCGTACCAAGTCTTGTTCATGATGAATTGTATGTAGAATTGTATAATTTATACGAAAGAAAAAATTATACATTTTCAATTTGAAAAGGGCAAATGGTCATATGATGGCGCTTAGAACGTTATGCCAGCTACAAACCTGGGCTTGTCTGTTTCATTGCTATACGTTTTGATAAGCCATGTATAAATATGAACAAGAAAATCACCATATTGGCAGTTATAATGCGGTACTGGCCAAAAGTAGCTTATCTTTATAACAAATATGCACTATACTTCTGAACTCTGTGGATTCGAAATCTAGGTAGAATCAATCACTCTGTAACTGTTATGCAGGAAATATTCGAAGATCAGCCCTATATGAATGTAGAATTAAAACGAAATTTGGCCAAAGATTAGTTTCAACATGAAGAAACTACGGCGACGATTCTATATCAAATCAGAAATTATAATGTGGTAAATAGTGTTTATAAATTCAGTCATGAATCTTGGTCTACTGGTAACAATGAAAAATTATCTATATACTTCTGGGGGCTTATTCTGTAACTTTAACGGCAGAAATAACTGCAAATTAGCGGCGAAATCATGAAAAACAATTGGCGACTGCCAATGGGTTTCTTCGAATAAAGAGCGTGACATTGTTGTAATGCAGTTATTTTGCAGTTATGGTAACGGCAGAGTTACAGAATAAGCCCCCTGGGGAGCGATTCTGTAACTCGAGCGTTAACTTGGAGCAAGCGTTAACTTTTTCCCCGATTCTACGCCACTGCATTGCCCCGCTTGTACCCGCTCAGCCCCGCGAGCGCCCATATGCTTTGTTTTGGGGCGCCAACTGTCGGAGATTGCCCCGTTTATTAACGCTAATAAACAATCGAACCCACGGAAATCCCGACTCCGTGATAACGCTAACTACGGATCTTGCTCTATCGAATCGAATTTTTTAACGCCAGCCGTGACGAGACTCTCAGAGCGTTAACTTTTAACGCTTGCCGTATAACGAACTGTCTGAATAGAGCCGCGCGCTACCGAAGAGATTTCTAAACGAATGCTTCTAACGAAATGTATTTTAATATGGACATATTCGTTCATTTTCATATATATTATTTAATTATAAATACGTATAATTATATGATGGACTCCACGCCAAGCTGACCAAAAAAGTTTACATCGATGTCGTGGATTTTTTTAATTTTCGAATAGGCTCTAGTACCATCGGAATCGGCAACTTCTGTGTATATAATTCATATCTATTATATGTATAGATAAAAGTTGCTTCTTGAGCTATATACTAGAACATATTCGAAAATGAAAAACATCCGTAACATCGAGGTCTTTTTTTTGTCCGACGGATTCCCGCCGTGCCAATCATTCGTATAATAAGAATGTTATATATAATCCGTCCACAAAGACACCCTTATTTATATCGATTTTGGTTTCCTAGCGAAGTTATAATTATTTTAATTTATAATGAAAAGTCCTTCGATCACTTTCTCGAATATCTATGCTTCGGCAACGTTGAAATTGAAATTCAAATTATAAAACTCCTTTTAAATGAAATTGGTGCTTGCAAAAATAGTTTCACAAGCGTTTTGTGGAATTTACGTGTCCACTCCTCGTAATATACTTTATTGATAGTTTTTATAAATTAACAACACAGAAACGAGGGATTCTGTGCCAATCGATCAAAACCCTCAGCAGATGAGATAACGCTAACTTAGCGCTTGCCGTAACGAACCGCTGAATAGAGCGTTCGGGCGCTATACCGAAGATATTTCTTGAATAGACATTAGACTGGGCCAAAAAAATCGCCAATTTTTTTTTTCAAGTATATCGTAAATATTGTTTAGGTCGACAAAAAAAAATTATTGTGAGAATTTGAGTCCTTAATATTAATATTAAGAGGTCTATCGTCGCAATTTTAGACTTTTTTTTGCTGAGCGTGTTTTTGTCTCAGAACTCCCAAACCATTGAGTGAAACAAAATTGACTTGAAGATATTTTTTGAAGGAAATTGAATGCTCTACGAAAAAGGTCTGATTGAAATTTTCCGTCAGATGAACCGTTTCCGTACAATCATGCCTGAAAAATTGGTATAGTTTTACAATTTGATCTTTCAACTTTTGAATTTTGTAATTCATGTAAAAATCAGTACCCTGACAAAACCGATAAATATTCTTATGGGAAATCAAATGCTCTACAGAAAAAGTCTCATAACATTTTTGGATAAATTCACTCCATCAAAAGTTATGCAAGGTTAAAGTTGCAGTCAAAACGAAATTCTTGTTTTTTCCGCTGTAGATTTTTTTTTTGAGGTCAGTTAAGAACTTAAATTCTTTTATCGACGATAATCTTTATATTGTTGACAAAATTACTGAAAATTAAAAAAAATTATAACATATTCGAATTTGTTCGCTTTAAGAAGCTATTTTCTTTAAGAAATATCATTTTCACTGTTATTTAATCGTTTAAATAATAACAATCATGTCGTTTTTTTATTGGAAATTGTTCATTTTTGATCTCATATAAATTTATGTATATAAATTTTATAAATTTTATATACGTAAAGTTTATGTATATAAATTTTATATACGTAAATTTTATATACATAAATTTACATGAACAATTTGCGATAAAAAAACGGCATGATTGTTATTATGAATTATATACACAGAAGTTGCCGATTCCGATGGTACTAGAGCCTATTCGAAAATTAAAAAAATCCACGACATCGATGTAAACTTTTTTGGTCAGCTTGGCGTGGAGTCCATCATATAATTATACGTATTTATAATTAAATAATATATATGAAAATGAATGAATATGTCTATATTAAAGTACATTTCGTTAGAAGCATGCGTTTAGAAATCTCTTCGGTAGCGCGCGGCTCTATTCAGACAGTTCGTTATACGGCAAGCGTTAAAAGTTAACGCTCTGAGAGTCTCGTCACGGCTGGCGTTAAAAAATTCGATTCGATAGAGCAAGATCCGTAGTTAGCGTTATCACGGAGTCGGGATTTCCGTGGGTTCGATTGTTTATTAGCGTTAATAAACGGGGCGATCTCCGACAGTTGGCGCCCCAAAACAAAGCATATGGGCGCTCGCGGGGCTGAGCGGGTACAAGCGGGGCAATGCAGTGGCGTAGAATCGGGGAAAAAGTTAACGCCTGCTCTAAGTTAACGCTCGAGTTACAGAATCGCTCCCCTGATATTCATTACATCAAAATATTAGAGACAAGAGACAGTTGATCGCTGGCTTCAACGGAAATAAATAGCACTCAGGATAGCCCCTAGAACTTTATACCTTGTCGTACTATCGGATCATAATTCACATTTTTGGATTCTTATAAACTATTCTTGTCACTGGATATGAACAGTTCACCTAGCACGGTGATGTTATAATAATAGTACAAAGTCATGTGATTGTAAAAAGATCAAACGGTATTATCTTCTGCTTTCTCATTTACTTATGAGTTCTGAATTTTGACTTGTGAAGGGGCAATATATTTGTAAACTCAGCAGTTGCAAGCGCAGTGTTCATTGACTGTCCCATTGATCGGAAGACAAAGTAGACTACAACAGCTCTAGAATTCAGTTACTGAAAAATTACAGAAAACATGTAGTGACAACGAGAGAACGATCAATATAAATTGACAGAAATCTGAACCTATATCAGACCGAGCGTCACCAAGCTCGAATGTAGTACCTACATCTGAAACGTGAGGAACGGTCTGAAAAAAGTGTTTCTTTGATTTGAAGATATAAACATTCCTATCGCAACTCAATTGAATTTTGTGTGAAGCTCAACTTCTATAGATCATAAAGCTATCATATAAATTGGAAAAAATTCTGCTACAACAAATCTATTTATAGTCTTCAAATAAATATATAAATATACAGTCTGTAAAAATAGTGTTTACCGCGAACCGGACTTGAAAAATGTATAAAAAATGTATGTTATCGATAATCATGATCGATGCAAAAAATAATACACACAACTTCAATGGTTATACATATATTACTGTGGCAGGTTGCATTTTCAAACTTTCAAATATTAGGTGCTACGCGTAGTCTTCAATCAAGGTATACTGCGTTCAACGAGAGAACGGTACGCTTCCGAAACCAAATGCGTCCAGTCCGGTCAGATCCCACCCAACGCGCCGCCCACTTTACCCTCTCCACGCGGACGAATGATCTCGGCAGCTAGCCAGATCAGGCTACGATACTGAGTAGCATGCGTCACTACCCCCACCCGACCGACAGGCCGCACAAAGCTGCGCGGAGCTGTACCGATCTCTCGTTGAACGCAGTATATATTCGCACGAATCTCAGTCAACTATTTGTTCGTATCGTACTACTATTTGCCTCCTATTGCTGCATGATCGCATTATAATTAGTAGCTGAAACATAGAAACTCGTACAATGGCCCACGCATCTTACACGGTGCACAATATCTGATTTACACTTATAATGTATAGAGCCACAAGACACACATCTGACAGTTTGATAGTCACTCTTCATAACCTGAAAACGTGCAATTTCATGTCAGGAAAAAATGGGGCAACTTGATGTAAATTTTACGGTTTAATTTTCAGGCGTTTGAATAACAAATAGCTCAATAAATTTTCGGTATTACTACCTATAGTTTAAAAATTGAAATCATCACGCAGACGAAATATTTATACAACGTCCCTAGACTATTATATTCGTGGCTAGACCAGCGAAACTTTGCTTACAATGATCTACGTAAGCATGATAATTGTTGTCTGCGCCATCTGCCTTCATTCGCCGTAACGAATGTTGTATACATACACGTCAACACAAGCCACTTTGCTATAGTGTATTAGTATGCACGGTCACTCTATTCCAGTGGCCAAGAAAAGAAGGGACGCCTCTCTATGTTATTTGTATAGTCATAAAATACATCGAGTATCGCGGAGAACACGTATGGGAAGACGAAAATTCTTGGTCGAACTGAGCACTTGTAATTTCTAGAAAAATATCAGTTACCGTGCACCGATAGCATTGATCTTGGTGTTGAATAAAAGCTGCTTAGACCCTCATTCTATAGATAAATTGATAGTCTCCAGGATGTTACAGAATACGGCGAAATATTAAAAACATTATACTATTATTACCCCCACTCCGCCGGAGTGCAGTCTCTCCGGTATAGAGACTCGTTTGAGCCTCACGCCGCGCGCTTAAACATTCTTTTTAATGAACTTGGCGCGAGACTCTACCGAGTCTCTTGATCGAAGCAAAGCGTCGCTTATAGTGACATGTAATTGTAGATTCAGCACGATATTTAACAATTAGAGACATCTCCAATTTTGAAAGGCATTCAATGTCTTTCACAATAACAAGTGTATCGCAAAAATTTTGTCAGTTTACGGTAAATAATGCACAACTTACAATCGCATGTTTCGAAGCGACGTGTTGGTTCAGATCATGTACTCATTAGATATCGCATCTCGGTAACTGAGAATATCACCGTTGTGTTTTAAATAATTTTTTCGATTTATTCATCTCATGGAAACGAAAAATTGTCACTTTAAGTTAGCTTTAGAAATGTTATAATGCCATGAACTATTAATAATAAATGTTATAGTGCCATCAAATGTTGATAATAAATCAAAATTGGAAATGAAATTTTCTTGTTTTTGAATAATTGATACCACACTCTACCTATCATATATTCCGCTAATGTGGAAGATATATATATACATTAGGGTGGCAATATTTTTCCGACTTTTTTTATTTTTTCGAGCTCACATGAAAATTTGTTAGTTTGATCCATTTTAAGAGCCCTCTCCAAATTTTAGCTGAATTAAAAATTTCGTAGAGGTCGCTCAAGAATTTTGAAAATGTCGAAATTCAACGAAATCGATTTTTTTTTTTTTTTATATTCTTCACTTGCTCACCAACTCAATCTTTCCTAGGTAGATTGTAGAGGAACATACTGAAATTTCAAGTAAAAATATTAATATTTAAAGCTCGTTCAAGAATTAAATAAAAAAAATTTCAACAAATTTCAATGGTCTTGAGCGACCTCTAAATCTCAATATTAAGGCTTGATCTTTTCACAACTACTAATTTGTAGTAAAATGATTAAATTTTGATAGTGAGCATCATTGAAATCAAAAACATATGATAATTGAAATAAATAGTCACAAATTACATTTTTCGTAATTTTTTTTTTTTTTTTCACTTGCTCACTGATTCAATCTTTTCTACGTGGATTGTAGAGGATAATACTGAAATTTTTAGTCAAAATATCAATACTTAAAGGTCGCAAGACCATTGGAGGTTTATTTGAATTTTTTTTTTGTTTAATTCTAGAGTGACCTTTGAGTATTGATATTTTGACTAAAAATTTCAGTATGATCCTCTACAATCCACGTAGAAAAGATTGAATCAGTGAGCAAGTGAAAAAAAAAAAAAAAAAAATGACAAAAAATGTAATTTGTGACTATTTATTTCAATTATCATATGTTTTTGATTTCAACGATGCTCACTATCAAAATTTAATCATTTTACTACAAATTAGTAGTTGTGAAAAGATCAAGCCTTAATATTGAGATTTAGAGGTCGCTCAAGACCATTGAAATTTGTTGAAATATTTTTTATTTAATTCTTGAACGAGCTTTAAATATTAATATTTTTACTTGAAATTTCAGTATGTTTCTCTACAATCTACCTAGGAAAGATTGAGTTGGTGAGCAAGTGAAGAATATAAAAAAAAAAAAAAATCGATTTCGTTGAATTTCGACATTTTCAAAATTCTTGAGCGACCTCTACGAAATTTTTAATTCAGCTAAAATTTGGAGAGGGCTCTTAAAATGGATCAAACTAACAAATTTTCATGTGAGCTCGAAAAAATAAAAAAAGTCGGAAAAATATTGCCACCCTAATATACTACATATATTCAGCTAATATTATTCAGGGGAACATTCAGCAATATTATGGAAAAACAAGAATATTCAACAAAAATTATATGCAGGGTGTAACCTATATAGATATTTCTAGAAATATATAGGTAAATATCCAGTAGATATCCTATGGATCGACAAAAATATGCGATGAAAATGATATCCAGGGGATAACCCATGGATATCCGTAGAAATATATAGGAGAATATCCAGGGGATATCCTATGGATCGACAAAAATATGCAATAAGTATGATATCTAGGGGATAACCTATGGGTGTCCGTTGAAATATACAGGTGATTATCCAGGGGATATCCAGAGGATATCCAGGGGATCGACAAAAATATGCAATAAAAATGATATCCAGGGGATAACCTATGGATATACAGGGTGTTTTTTTTTAATCGCCCCAGGCCGATATCTCGAAAACTAATCACGATAGAAAAAAATACTTCGAACGAAACTTGTAGGATATCGAAGGGGAAAGAACATGGTGCAGCATCATTTTCAGTAGATTGTGATGACAAGGCCGGGGGAAGGTCAGGTTTGTTTTTTTAAATGGAAACCCATATTTTTCATAACGCAATTTTGTTCTACTTGAAAATTCAAACGACTTTTGTATGAAACATTTTTTTGTGAGATATCAATTCTTCTTGCTATTCAGCTGAACAACTAGAGATTTTTGAACCTTTCAGAACATTTCACCTCTAAACTATCAAGTTTGCAGAGAAATTGTAGGAGACAAAAAGTGCGTAATTTCTTTCCCCTTCGATATCCTACAAGTTTTATCCGAAGTATTTTTCCGCTTTTTCCGCTTATTTCGAAGTATTTTATCCGCCTGAGGCGATTAAAAAAAAACACCCTGTATGCCGATGTACGCGGTACATATGCAGATATCCACAGGTCATCCACGAGATATCTTCGTTTTGGATCTGGATATCCTATGGATATCTAGAGGTGGAAACTTTGAATGTCCTCTGGATTAGAGATGCCACGAATATTCGGCAACTATTCGGTATTCGGCCTATTCGGCCACTATTTTTCATATTCGGTATTCGGCCGAATACTGTGTAATATTCGGCCGGATACCGAATTCTTAATCATGAAAAAAAACGCACGTATTACTCAAAAATGTATCCATTTCAATAGCAAATTATTACTTTCATACTTAAAATCTGTCTGTGGTAAGTTATGATGAATAAAAACAATTTTTTCAGCATTTGTAGGTAGCAAACGATTGCGATTTTTTTCATAGATAATACCTACTTCTGAAAATAGACTCTCACTATATAATTCTAATAACACAACGTGCGATCAGAAGAATAAATAATGCGTGTCGTGACACGAGCTACTCGCAGATCTACTCGCAATGAAAAAGGCTGGATTTTCACAGCAGCGAATTACTGCGGCAGCAAAATACTGCCGCAGCGCCACACTGCGGCAGCGAAAAACTGCCCGTGAAAATGCGCCCGCAGCGGCAGCAAAACGCTGCATGTCCAGCGCGCGAAAGTTGATCACGTGGTTCATCAGCGGCTCTCATTTCCGGTTATTTTGGCGTGCGAATTGCGAGCTCCGACCTTATCCGACCGCTGTAATCGAGCTAATTGGCATCCGAGGTAAGTTGATAATTAAATGTCTGTCTCATTATTATAGGTGAGGGGGTGAGGGTATAGGCGGAAACACGGTTTAACTTGAATAGAGTATTGCATAAAAATGATAAGTGCTCACAGACCCTACGCATGTTTTCATTTTTTTTGTACCTAATAGAATATTCAGGGTTGAACTTAAATGCCTCTTATTTAGTTAACTCTGTTACTGTTTGTAACTGATACCTATTAACAGAGTTCATGTCTGATTAAAATATGGAAAACATTGAAAACCAGAGCTCTTATTCGAGAGAACGGTATATAGGTATTACTACAAACCTCTGTTGAATTGTGTAAAGATACGTTAAAATGAACTTGTTATAGATATAGCTTCCTACGTTTTTGTCATTTATTCCAAAACTATTTTTTCCGAGTTCTACCGGTGATTTGAAAAATGAAATGATTTGACGCTTATTTGACTGACACATCCAAAAAACACGTATTTTCTCCATACCGGTATTTTACCCATCCCCTGGATTGTCATAATTATGCATGAGTCATATTTTCATTGCTACAATGTATATTTTCGCAACAGCCATGGAACCATCTGCATTTCTAAAGTGCGGGCTCTGCAACTCGAATTTTATTAAAAAAAACCTTAGGCATCAGTGCTCCGTGGGCCAAACTCGTTTCGTGTGTACGAGCGATGGAATATTTTATCCAATGGATGGTGAGATATTCCTTTTATGAAAAACTTGTGTTCATTCTTTTTTATCACGCCAAAGTCTCCCCTCAAACCGTATATTCATATTGATAATTTATCCATTTTTTTTCTAATTTTATTTATTATACTGTAATCGAAAACCCTTTCACATCAAGATATTATGATATAATATTTTAATGCAATCAGCAACTTTTTGAAAACTTATTTTCCAAAGGCTTGTGTCTTTGCAATGGATTAAAATTTGTATGATTCTTCAGGTATTAAATGAAGCCTATAATATTCATCTAAAAGCAAATTAATTCTTAATCGGTCTAAGCGTCAAGATTTTATTGACATTTCAAAATTGTCCGGTTTTATATTGAACCACCTTTTAGTGAACGTATACCTGCTGGAGAAACCCTATAGGGAAACTGAGAAATGGTCATAGATCGGAATTATATTAACGGCCCCTTTCATTCGTTTCTCATCGGTTTCCGAATCTTGATCCATCCAAATCTATCAGGTTTTATCAGGCTTTCCTAGCATGGAAAATGACTCTTGGTTTTTTTCTTGTACCCTATAGATAATGGTGTCGTTACTCTGGTCCGTGCACATCCACCGACATATCCAAAGAATAAAGTATGTACTTGTTGAAACTTTATATATAGATGAATTGAAATAGAAATTTCAAAATTATATATAAATTAAATTAGTGTATAAATACATATATACTGCACACACGCACGCACGCGCGGGCGCGCACACACACACACACACACACACATAAATTTATGTATGTATTGTATACTATACATACTCCCGGATAAAGGATTACATTTGAGCAGATCAAATTATATTTGACAAAATCTCGAATTTGTCTTAATCTGTTCAGACCTGCCCAGATGTAAGGCCACATATCTGGGCGGATTTCAGTAGATATAACTACATGATCTGGCACCTTGTGATTATATCTGCTTCAATCTAATCATTTTTTCCGGATTGTACTCATATGCCTATTTAATATTGATTACGTAACAGGCGCTCATGGAAAGTATACAGTCTAATACAGATTATCAGCAAAATCATGTTGATGAAACAGCTGAAGTCTCATCAGACGTTTCTGTACCAGCATGTGTTGGAGAGAATTGCCGATTGAAATCTACCTGGATGCAACAATTTCCTGTTTGTGCTGGAATGACGAATCTCGGAAATTCTTGTTTTTTAAATAGTGCTCTTCAGGCATTATTTCATATTCCGAGTTTCGTTAATTGGCTTTTACTTCATACAGGTTACAAATTTCAGTGTAAAGAAGGTAATAATGACATGCAGTAGATTTCTATTGTAGAGTCGACATTTTACGATGATCTTTAATGGTCAATGGGTTATTTACAGATTCAAGCATGTGCTTGATTTGTACTCTTCGACAAACGCTACAATTGTGTCACCAGCATTCCGGTGGTGTAATTAAACCTGTAAAAATATACAACCAGTTACATCGTGAGTATTTACTTTGATGTGGAAATGAAGTATTACTACTATATATCCCAGATAACAACGTGCGTGCAAATTTCACAGCAAAATGCAAAAGCAATATCAGAGCAAATGTGTCCTCTATTGCTGTAAAAATGAGAGCAATAACTGTTGACCAAAAATTGTCAGCAACATGCATGCAAGGCTTGCTGTACTTGCTAGCATATTGCAGCAAAATTTGCTGACATAATAAATGACAGCAGTTATTGCTGTACATTTGCTGCAAATTCTCGTCCATGAAAAGTATTCTCAGCAAGAAGTTAACAAAATGACAACAAAATTTGCAGCAAGTGTAGCGGACTGTTTGCACAGTCACACTTTGTTATCTGGGATGTATACATATATTTTAAATAACATGAATATTGTTACTAATGCAAACTCAGACGTCAATCGCGGTATAACTACCGGTAATATTGATCGATATACATATTAATGAAAGTTTCCGCTACATTGTTCTGCTGGTCTTCATATGCGCGAAATCGTATGTGGAAGTAATCGGATCCTCCTCACTATCTGCTCATTACACGTATATTTCGTTCATTCCCTCAGAAATCTGTAAGGAATTCGTACCTGGCCAGCAAGCAGATTGCCACGAATTGATTACATATCTTTTGGCGAGTATTGATAGTCACTGTTCAACAAGACACAACTTCGTAAAAGACCAAACTTATTGTAACGACGATACAACACCTATGGATGAAATATTTCGTGGGTTTATCCGTACGAAGGTGCAATGTTCCAATTGTCAGTCCATATCGGTTTCGATTGAAAAATTCAGGGTAATTACATCTTTTCACTTTTACATCGAAACACCGTTATGTTATGCGATTGATGACGGACGTTGTTTACACTAACAAATCCATTGTAGAGCATTTCACTTGACCTCGACGATAGAACCATTGACAGTTTGGATGACGCCTTATATCATTACTTTGGTGAAGAAGTTATCGAAAGCAACGAATTCATGTGTAATTCGTGCAAGAGCCAAACGACCCCAGTAAAACGAGTATATTTAGAGAAACCGCCAAACGTATTGTGCATACAACTGATGCGTTTTGACTCGACTGGCCGAAAAGTATTGAAGCATTTGCGTTTTTCTGAGATTTTAAATTTGGACCCACACCTAATAAATAAATCTGCGGATGCAATACCGCGATTGTCTTATTCTTTGACTTCTATAGTAGCACATATTGGATCCTCTATACATAGCGGTCATTACATAACTGCAGCTAAAGAATCGACCGGAGAATTTTATGTTTTCAACGATTCACAGGTAAAGAAGCCCATGTAAACCAATACACGTTTATAAGAGATCGGTAATTACATTTGCGTTCATTAAACAAAATTTTCAGGTTCAGCAAACCTCGCTCATTAGCGTGTTAGGATTAGAATCTTACATTTTAATATTTGAAAGGGTTCCAAGTGAAGACATTCTTCGATTCGTGAGAAACTTAAACAATGAAAATAACTATAAAGTGGCAAACATCCCACCGAAACAGGTATATTTAAATTTGTAATATTCAGAATCGACTAATACATTACTTTCTACTACCACATTGCAACACCAGGGTGTCTAGTACCTATCAAAACTGCAACTCCTTGAATTCTCAGTGAAACTTTTTTCTACCGGAATATCCTGAAATTCGCAGGGAATTTCGGATCTTAACTTAAGTAGACAACACGAAAGCATTTATTGCTTGATTGCGATCACATAAGATAACATCAGTGACATATCGGTATCACTATTTTTCTATTGACAGCAAAATATATGCCAAGCACCACAAATATCTATGGAGACCAGCAAAGTGCAGGATAAACGATATACCTTCGGGGAACAAGGATCTTCAATTATAACTTATAAGGGTCAGAACACAACGAATGTAAATATTAGTATTTATTGTGTTCATAATGGTTTGCGCGATCAAACCCGACCGAGTTTCTTTACTATTGATACATCTCTTCATCAGGGCGAACCAGTTATCACGGGCGAGGACGATGTGGGGAATTCACGGAGAAGACAACTAATTATTGCAGCAGCACTTGTCGCATTGTGCCTTGATTTGACTGATTTGATTTACAAACCAAAAGAATGTTGGGAAAGGCCTCTGTTCCAAATGAGGAAACAATGTGGATTTTACCACACATCTTTTCATCTATTAAAAAACGATGAAGCGAAATTCATAAATTTTACTCGGATGTCAATTACTCAATTTACAGAATTGACAAACATTGTTGCTCCGACTATCGAGAAGAATACATGTCTACGTGAACCTATATCGGCCGAAGAACGGCTGTTGGTAACTCTGAGGTACGGATAGTTTCTTTTAGTAAACAGTAGACCTACATTGCAAGGTATAATGCTTGTGTACGCTGCGACATACTAATTATACCTTTGTTCTTACATCAGATATCTTGCGATTGGAGACAATCAAATCTCTTTGAGCTATTTATTCAACATATCGCCTACAGCGATATCAAATATCGTAGAAGAAGTTTGTGAGACCATCTGGCGATGTTTGAGTCCGATAGTTTTACACGAACAAACCGAAGAAGATTGGCTAAATATTTCGGCAGGTTTCGCGAAGCACTGCCATTTTTCTCATTGCATCGGGGCAATCGATGGAAAACACGTAACAATACAAGTAAGACAAACACAACAAGCCATCATATAGGTATACATTATATGTATATTAGGGTGGCCCTTATTTTGGGTATTTTTGAAATTTAATATGGCCGCCCCTCAGGATCCTTCCGAATATATTAAGAAAAAAAGCTTGTAAAGTTTGAGCTCTTAATAATAATATTAACACGAAAATTGTTATTTCACGTTATAATTGATCAAAAATTCTGAAACTTCACATAGTTGTTGCCAACAACAAGCGGTATAGAGGTATTTTTTTGTGTTTTTTCGAAAATAAATTTCCGACTTGTCGCGAAAGAGAAAAAAAAAAAAAAAAATACCTCTGCGAAAACAACTATGCAAAGTTTCAGAATTTTTCATGAATTATTACGTAACATAACAATTTTCATACAATCGATACAAAAAAATACATGTATTGTGCATTTAAAACTCTGGTCGCTTACAGGCACGTGTTAATATTAATATTAAGGGCTCAAACTTTCTAAGCATTTTTTTTTTTTATATATTTGGAGAGATCCTGGGAGGCGGCTGTAATCAATTTCAAAAATACCTAAAATAAGGGCCACCCTAATGTATATAAAAAAATAGAAACTATAATTATATGAAAAGTCATAATTTGGGTACAATTTTTTGCAGGCACCAGCCAATGCAGGCTCCGAGTACTATAATTATAAGGGTCATCACAGTATAGTTTTGTTAGCAGCATGTGACGCGAATTATATATTTCGGTTCGTTGACATCGGTGCACCTGGACGCCAAAGTGATGGGGGAGTCTTTACCAAATCCAATTTATGGAAATTATTAGAAAGTTTCCAGGCCAATATACCTCGGAAAGAAAAAGTGGGTAATTCGGAATTGCCGTACGTGTTTGTGGCAGATTCTGCGTTCCCATTATCTGACTATTTATTGACGCCATTCCCAGCTTCATGGAATACTACCGTAGAAAAACGCATTTATAATTACCGTCACAGTTATGCTAGGGGAAGAATAGAAAATACCTTCGGCATTCTGGCTTCGAAGTGGCGTATTTATAGGAGGCCCATCAATTGTGGTCTCAACCTAGCGATTAAAATCGTGAAAAGTACGGTTTGTCTCCACAATTGGTTACGGATGAGTGATTTGCAAAGCGGAAAACAAATGTACATAGCGCCTACCTGTGTGGACAGACAGTCAGAGAATGGCACAATACTCGGTACCTGGCGAAAAATTAAAGGCGATTCTGATAACATGTTACCGTTAGATCGAACATCGAGAACAGTATTCTTAGCTGGTGTACAAGCAAGACAAGCATTTTGTGATTATTTCAATGGCGAGGGGTCTTTATCATGGCAGCATAGATATGTATAGGGGTGTTTTACTGTTATAATATTGGATGACGGTCACGTCCAATAAATAAAATAACATAAGTCAGTATTAATACGGATTATATTTATTAACGTATGTGTAACAATTACAATACTATGTATGAATATGAAAAAAATAATACTATACTATATTAATAATTATAATACTTTCTTATTTACCTTACTTTTTATGTTTAGGGAAAACATCCATGTAGTGGCATGATGATCGATACCTGTATTTTTGTAAACTCTAATATAAATCTTTTTTGCAAACTGACACCTGAATGTCCAACGTTTTGAGTACATAAGCTCCGAACATCTTGGCATACGTTGTGAAATTGTTACATTATTTGTTAATACATTTTTTGCGCAATATAATTAGTTCGGATAACGGATATATCGATAACCAAGAAGTCCCACATTCTTTATTGCAGGGGATGGTATACCTGCAGGCATTCAGATGACATCGCTGGTAGCTAAAATTTAGATCAAACATTTTTTATTAGTAATTAGATCGTCAGAAACTATTGTATTCAATAGTTATTAAAATAAAGAACTTGAGGGAATCTATTGTATACTGATTACATACCTGGAGGCGTCAGTCGAACCTACTTGCAGGGCCTAAAAAAGCAATAAAGCATTACGTAATGTTAACTTTCAAACAACACGAAATATTTTGAAATATGACTCTCAATATATGAATGTAAGAAATACAATTCTAATACACAAACTTTGAAGAAAAATAAATTAAAATTTGACGTACTCAAACTTCGTGCCATTCTTTCTGCTGTGTGCATCCTGGTCATAATATCCATCATGACATCGGGTACTAGATTATCCGGAAGCTTCTTCAATTTGTTGACAATCATTATCCCGAAACCGTCTATTTCTGTCAGCTCGTGAGGTGCTGGTCCGGTTGGTCGCTGAGGCGTTGGTGGTGGTGGCGGAGTATTTTTTAACGAGCTTACCAACTCGTTTAACGTTGAACGTAATTGTCGTCTCTCCGTGACTCTGCTAGACCCTTAAATTAAAGATATACAGAAATGCTATCGTAAAGAATTATTACGGTGGAAAATAGTACAAATGAAACAGAGAAATACTTGATTTCTGCGTTGAACGGCCCGAATGGCTTTCATCGTCATCTAGTATATCAGATGAGCTCCCGCCATTTATAACGTTTGACACTGTCCTACAAATGCAAAAATAGTCTACGTAACATGTCATCAGTCAATTTTTTATAAATCGCGTAATATTATTAATATTGTTACGGAGGTGTATGTAATGAGTCGTCCAGAAATGATAGGGATTTGTAATACACCCAAGGTGCTCTTTTGGGAGGAGCTGCAGCGCCACTTCTGAATTTGTTTTTATTTATTTCTGCTCTTATCCTGATGTAGCGATCTCGAAGCGTCTTCCATCGTTTCTTGGCATCTATTAAATTAATTTCTCCTACAGACAATAACATAATTAATTCATGACAGTTATCCAACTTTGAAAAAATTTGCATTGTGGCCGAAATGAATACATCACATCGACGCCTGGGCGGAAGAAGATCGTACCTCGGAAAACCCGTGAAGAAGATCGTAACTCGGAAAACCCGTGAAGAAGATCGTTACGATTACGAGTTACGTTACAAGTTACCATCTTCTTCACGGGTTTTTCGAGTTACGATCTTCTTCACGGGTTTTCCGAGTTACGATCTTCTTCACGGGTTTTCCGAGATACGATCTTCTTCCGCCCAGGCATCGATATGATATACCTACTTCATGCCAAAAATGTAAAAAGATTGCATTAATGATCGTTGTACGATGTACCTCGTAAATCCTTGACCACATTGTTCCAAGCCTCTGTTTTCTCAACAAATTTGCGAGAATTTCCTGCCTGCTTGTAATCGTAAAGCACAGAATATTTTGCGACCGCATTAATGAGCATCTCATCCACAGAACAAATGTCATCTTCGTCAGCATTTTCATTCTGTACGTCTGTACCGACATTTGGGATTGTTTGGATTTTTTTGGTTAGTCGGCATTCCTCAGAGTTCTCTTCACCGTTAACAACTTTTTTTTTCGCTAGCTTTGGAGTTTTTGCACGTTCATCCGGTTTTTCTATATCATTGTCAATATTTGCGTTTATTTCGATATTTGTGGTTTGTCCACGCTCTTCGATATTTTCTTTATTATCGTCAACAATCTATAAAAATATGCTAAATAAATTAATAAATGCAGGATGGCTAACACCAGACTATTTTAAAACGTTGAGAAAATCAGAATGCGTTGACCAAATATGTTCGAAACGCATTTTCGCTGTAAACTTCAAGAAGGAGTCTTACGTTCTGCGTTTGAAAAATCTAAAAATCTCAACTCGTTGCAGAGATACCTATACTATGAGCTTGTAAAAAACGAAGTTACAAAAAATCACAGAGAAGATTAAAAATAGTGATACTTCCACTTAGAAACAGCGAAATGAAAGGTTTCTATTTCAACTTTCCGATGAAAAAACATTTCCAAAGATCAGTCACCGTACGCGTTCAGATTTTGTTGACGTCTTAAAATGGTCTGGTTTATTCTAAGTCGCCCTCAATGTTTGTGTATCTGATTAAATGTCCAAATTGTCACCTGAGGCCAGGGCAAACCTGTATTTTCCCGTCAAAATGAAAAATCGTGCCATGTGAAGAACCTCTGTATGAAAAACTATTCGTGTGCGGATTCTATTCGATGTGATGGATGAGGATCGGTTGTCCGAAAAATTTTCCAAAAACTGGTATTTTCAATTACAAAATAAATAAGAAGTCGGTTTGTCGCGAGTTTATGGGTTAACCGGTATTCATTAATATTCAACAGGAAGAAAGAGAATCCCTAAATGAAGATTAATTCAGATAAGTATTCTTCAAATGGCATGATTTTTAGACTAGACGGACAAAGAGTACGGCCTCGCCTCAATTTTCATGTCATACGCCACAGCGCGATAACGTTCGAGCCTATAAATTTCTGATTTTCTCGATATTTTTGACTACTCTTTTTTATTCGTATTGTATTTCAGGATAAAGACCATACCTAAAGGTGGTTTTTGATTAGGGCTTTAATTTCTTAATTACCGATTTTTGACAATATGCCTTTTCTACAAACGTGTAAGTTTTGTGTTTTTTTTTCATCAACGATACCGCATTAGAGAGAAAAAAAAAGGTATAAAATGTTCGGTTTGAAGGCTTTCAAAATAAACAATTGTCATCCAAATTCTGAAGTGGGCCAACGTTTTTTTCTCTGTTTTTCGTCTTTTTTTAGTTTTTATGCACGACATCGTACGTTAATACACCCATTTTTCAAGTTCTATTTAACTTTCATTTCGAAAATTAAATTTTTTTAAATATTTTATGGATTCTTATATTATTTTTCGAAATGAGAGCTTAATACAATTTAAAAAATTGCTTCGTATTAACATACAATATCATGCATGAAAATAGAAAATACGATGAAAAACGAAGAAAAAAATGTCGACCCACTTGCAAGTTTGGATGATAATTTTTTATTTTGAAAGCCGTAAGTTGGCGTACTTTTTTCATCAAAAACGGTTAGGGCGTTTTTGAGATAGGTTTTAAATTAAAACGGTGTCGTTGTGATAGAGAATGCCCTATACATACGTACCTGTGGATTATATGTTGAGAGTGCTTCTGGCGTGAGAATATTATTCTCGTCTGTCAAATAAATTAAAAAGTTGAATGATTTTCGGTTGATATTTATCGTGTAAGTGTAAAATGGCAAATACTATAATGAGCAAACTTATTTCAAGAGCCATCCATTGTTATCAGTACTCATAATTGTTCTGTCTTATGCGAAGGAAATATATAAGTTTCGTAAATACCATCAATTGGATAAAATATTCCCTCATCCTCTATATAAAGTCGATCCCAGCCTAAGCAACAGGAATGCGTTGTCACATTAGAATCGCTCAATTTTTGGCTACAGAGCCCGCATTGCAAGAACGTAGCTGGTTCCATTGCTGTTGCGAAAAATTAGTACTTTTCAGTACTAGTGCAAATGTGTTGATTCTCAGATGAGTGTTAAGTTTTTCGCCCGAGAGAAGCGAGGGTGATAATTCCACGAGTTAAGAATCATCTTTCGGACGTTTGTCTGACTTCGTTTTCCAACACAACACGCGTAAAGTTGGGTTTTGCGCACGCGAAGCGAGCGCAAAATCGAACTTGACGCACGGTGTGTTGAAATAGTATTTTTTTAAACATGATGCGCGAAACTCGATTTTTCGTGCCTGTTTAGCGTACACAAAAGGTCCGTTTCTCGCACCAGTGTGCGAGAAACAGGCACTTTGCGCACGCCAAGGCACGAAAAGTACAATTCTCGCACCGTTTCAAAAAATAGTATACGATACAAGTGCGCGTACGTGATCCGCGCACTTCGCGCACTTGTATCGTAATGTACTAATTTCGTACCTAGGCCGTAAAGTAGGATTTTACGGACCGAATGAGATTTGAGCGTCTGAGTCCGAGGTATGCACAGTCCTCACGAGGCCATAAAATTTTACGGCCAAAGTGCAAACAGCATTTTTTGTCGTGTCCATCAAGTCGTACTTCACGGCCACAAAATACAACCGGAAAGGCGTACTTTACAGCACTCGATCGAAATTACAAACAGCAACAGAGTTAACTAAATAAGAGGCATTTAAGTTCAACCCTGAATATTTTATTAAGTACGAAAAAAAAATGAAAACATGCGTAGGGTCTAAAAAATAAAATATCATAGAAATGATAAGTGCTCACTAGCACTTATCATTTTTATGCAATTTCAGAAATGACGGTATAACCAAAATTACTCTATTCAAGTTAAACCGTGTTTCCGCCTATACCCTCACCCCCTCACCTATAATAATGAGACAGACATTTAATTATCAACTTACCTCGGATGCCAATTAGCTCGATTACAGCGGTCGGATAAGGTCGGAGCTCGCAATTCGCACGCCAAAATAACCGGAAATGAGAGCCGCTGATGAACCACGTGATCAACTTTCGCGCGCTGGACATGCAGCGTTTTGCTGCCGCTGCGGGCGCATTTTCACGGGCAGTTTTTCGCTGCCGCAGTGTGGCGCTGCGGCAGTATTTTGCTGCCGCAGTAATTTGCTGCTGTGAAAATCCAGCCAAACAGATCGTAACCGGCCGTTACGCGCAAAATGCACAGTGCACATATCTTTTGCTTCGCCGAATATTCGGTGGCCGAATATTCGGCGCTTCGGCCGAGAGCATGGCCGAATATTCGGTATTCGGTATTCGGCCAAATCACTATTCGTGGCATCTCTACTCTGGATATACTGATTGGATATCACGTATATCTGATGGATATCCCTGGCATTTACTTTGCTGTGCGGGTACATTATGTGGTAATTTAAAGGATTTCGTATGCTGTCAATGAGAGTATTGAGACTACGTATTCAACATTTTTCAAGGCGGTAGAGATCTTCAGATTCAACAAGTGAATATTGTACAAGTAATAAACGATGAGAAGCAATGTGTCGATAGGCGCAGAATAAAGTGCTTTTCTATAGCTGGGATGTTGAATTTGGAAAATCTGATGTACAATAATGACTGTATTCAATAAATAAATATTCAGTGCAATGAAGAATCTCATAACGCTGGACAAAAACTGATTATTTCATGGCAATTTGCAAAACCCAGGTTACGCTGATTTCTATTGTACATTTAGGTGAATTGATAGAGTAAAGGCCAAGTCCGGAGAGTTTTTTAGCAGGTAATTCATATTTTGGCTCAAGCAAACACCCCTATACCCCCCTATATATTTTTTTATATTTTATATTTTATATTTTTGATAATAAACAAGATGTATGATAACTCTGCAAATATCGATCATAGGGTAAAAATTATAATCACCAAACTTGTGGGAAATGGAATTTCCAACAACTTTGGATTCCATCATTTTTGCTCTAAACTTGTAAATAAGCGAATTATTTAAAAAAAACAAAAAAATTCACTTTTAAATCAAGATGGCGGCGAACGCAATGGCGAGATTTTCCCGAAAATCGAGATTTACACTCCCAAACACCCCCCCCCCCCCCCCCCTGAAGTTATAAAAAAATAAAAAATCGCTCCCCCTAATTATTTCCAGGTGAATGTCTATCTCGACTGGACTAGTATAGAGTATAAACTTGACAGTACTAATTTGCAATCACGTTGGAAAAGCATCGACATAAGGCAATCTGAAGAATAGTTTCCACTTTTTTGTTAGATTATTCAGCAACTCAAAATTACAATAAATTGTTTGAAACTTTGTTTGAATTGGATTCTCGAAAATTCTCTTTGTGAATGTTTTTTTTACTATCCTTCCAACCTCGTTTTGTCGGTTTGAAGCTCTATGGATAACTGTATAAGGCAAGCAGCGAACCTTTCAGAACCAAAATCATAAGCTACGAAGGCCTATAATTTCATCATCGGTGGCTCGAATGGTGATCAAACTTGAATTAATAGAATAATCACAATTAGGTAGCCAAATTATAACTTCAACTCTTTCAGTACTTGAATTTGTTTTTTTTTTTTAAATATTGTCAGACAAAACCAGGCATTGCTCGGTAGGACCACTTTGAGCTCAAGAAGAAATCAAGAGCTCATTTGAATGAATGGAACGGCATGGGTTTTATGGTTTGATTCGAAGAAACACCTCTAGAAGTTTGATCCAAATCTATGACTCGGAGTAAATCTATGAATCGAATACATAATTACATTAACGTGATTTTGAATTTGTATGAAAAGTAAGTCTATGATATCTACGATGAAAACTGATGCTAACGGGGGTCGAGGTTTCTTATTACAGTTCATTTTTCAGTCATCGATCACAACACAACTCATAACAGTGAGTTTTATAATAACATCATGAGGAAAAAAAACATCTCACAGAAACAGTCAAGAATAACAAAACGTGTACAAAAAGTAATGAAATCCCTCAAAAGCACCCTAGGTGCAAAAACTATACGCCAAGTACATACATTAAGACATAGTAATTATCAACAATTTTTTTTTACAAAATATTCGAAGAAACAGCATTTGATCTGGAAAAGTATTGAAATCAATGGTGTCGTCAAGCACAATTGAATTTTTTCACAATCGATTTCTGAATGTGACCTCGTATTGGTTGTCGCTAGGTATTTAAATTTCAATATGCATAACATGCGTGACACGTAATAACATGCAACATACGTACTCATAAGAAAAGATCAAATAAAATAATATTGAGAAAAAAAAGGAAAGACAAAAAAATTTGGAGTACGTGGTATTTGGCGGGCTGATGTTAAAATTATTATAAGAATATTGAAATAGTTCAATTTATATTTGTTCGTAATTATTACAAAAATGCCCGCCAAGTACCACTCATTCCTCCAAATTTTTTTTTCTTCTCTTTTTTTTTCTCAATATTAATTTTAATTGATCTTTTCTTGTGAGTACGTATGTTGCATGTTATTACGTGTTAACGCATTTTATGTATATTGAAATGTAAATACCTAGCGAAAACTAATACGAGGTCACATTCAGAAATCCATTGTGAAAAAATTTGATAGTGCTTGGCAACATCATTGATTTCAATACTTTTCTAGATCAAATGCTATATCTTCGAATGTGTTGTAAAAGAATTTTGTTGATAATAACTATGTGTTCACCTCGGGTGCAAAAACCTTGCGCCAAGTAAATTAAAACGTAGTAACTAGCATCAAAAATTTGTTACCATAATATTCGAAGAAGTAGCATTTGATCTACAAAAGTATTGAAATCAATGGACGTTGCTAAGTACAATTAAATTTCCTCCCAATTAATTTCTGAATGTGAACTGGACTTAGTTTTCGCTAGGTATTCACATTTCAATATACATAACATGCGTAACACGTTATAACATGCAACATACGTACTCATATTGGAAACGATCGATTAAAAATAAAATTCGGAAAAAAACAAATAAAAGAAAAAAAAAAGTTTGGAGTTACTCCAAATTTTTTTTTCTTTTATTAGTTTTTTCCGAATTTTATTTTTAATCGATCGTTTCCAATATGAGTTCGTATGTTGCATGTTATAACGTGTTACGCATGTTATGTATATTGAAATGTGAATACCTAGCGAAAACTAAGACCAATTCACATTCAGAAATTAATTGGGAGGAAATTTAATTGTACTTGGCAACGTCCATTGATTTCAATACTTTTGTAGATCAAATGCTACTTCTTCGAATATTATGGTAACAAATTTTTGATGCTAGTTACTACGTTTTAATTTACTTGGCACAAGGTTTTTGCACCCGAGGTGCCTTTGGGGGATTTCATTACTTTTTGCACACGTTTTGATTTTCTCAACCGTTTTTGTCAAATAGTTGTGAATATTCTAGCGATTCAAGGTTGATCAGCAACTGAGTCACCGATGATGAAATTATAGACCGTCGTAGCTCATAATTTTGACTTTGAAAGATGCTCTGCGTACTAAAAGTTGTCCGAAGAGTTTCGTGCTGACAGAACGAAGTTGGAAGAAAATTAAAAAAAACATCTACAAAGAAAATTTTGGCTACGAAGAACTATCGTTACGTCATCAAAGACCCGAATGCTAATCAAATTAACTTGAACTAGTGCGATGATCACAATTACGTAGCAAGATTACATCTTTAGTTTTCGTTTTCGTTTTCCATTTCTTACATATAATTATGATCAGCTAATTGCATGCGGTGATAGCTCTCAGTACAATAGATATTACATGAGGCACGGTGACTTAGTTCTCGTCATTCATTATATTTGGCATTGAATTACAAATATCTCATTGAATCTTAGGTAACGATGACATCTCTCTACTTCTTTTTACAATATAGAAAAGATCCAAATTTTATACACGATATTGGTACCTTGTAACAATTCTTTATCCTCGATAATTAATCGGTTGCATATTTTTACTCATTTTGATAACAGACGGTGACATTTTCTACAATAGCTGTAGTAAGTTCCGCGACTGATTTATGTGGAGATAAGGTAATTTTTATTTTGTTGTTCAGCCGAAAAAAAACTCATCGCATCCTAGGTAACGATGTCATGTGCCTACTTACTTTTACAATATAGAATACATCTGAATTTTAGACACGATGTTGGAACCATATAACAATTCTTTATCCTCGATAACTAATGGATGACATGTTTTCACTCATTTCGATCACGTACAGTCACATGAACTTCCTTGAAACTGTCAAAATATTGTTGCAATACCACCGCATGCTCCATAAATATTATTAGCATTAATCTCTTCTTTATAACTTAATTACTGAATTTTTTTACGGATTCTATGTGAGGAACCTTCTGATATCAGATAAATGAATATACCTAATCGTAACCAACTAATCGTTACAGATAATTCTCAAACCTGAAAGGCTCGATCTCGTAAAATAATTAACAAGGCAAATATGATTATTCCATTGGATTCGGGTAATAATTGTAATAAATAACTATCACTTCACAATCAATTTCTAAAATTAGTTCATCTTATCACTACTTGTAATTATATTATTCTCATTCCTAGACCCCGCAACTGTCATCGAGAATATGGTAAATCAGACGTTCGGCCATGTGCCGTGTCTTCTTCTTTTTCTTTAGGTCTGCTATGTGCCGGTCGCGATTATGCTGCCTCTCGTGGGCCATAGACGATAGAGAGCATTATTGCATGATAGACCGACGAACTCGCCCGGTTTTTATGCCCATCCATTAGTATAGAAATTAGTGATAACTTTCGTCTCGTCGGGGTATCTACTCTCTATGTATCTATATCCGCACGGTTTGTTTGCGCGGAGCGAAAATCTGCTCAGACGACGACGTTGAAATTGCTGAGATGAAACTGACCCTCTCGATTTTACAAATAATCATATCTCAGCTATCCGTGCACCGATTGTATTGATATTAGGCTTAAATGAAATCTTTATCGCATCTTATTCCTGTATTAAATCAGAGAGCCATGAGATATTGTATGATTAAACGAACTTACCTGTAAGTGAAGTTCTATCATAATTGTATGAAGCGCCTCTTCCGAGAGATAATTGTAGTACCTTCTCCTTCTGCCGAGGAGCCACAAGCTTGAAAGCTAAACTCAAAAAAAAAAAATTTCTTCCATGCCCTATACGTATATTCGTCTGTATATGCACCCACTTATGCACCACGCTAGCGCGCTTGACTCATTTCTTCAAAGTCCAGCCGTATCTCCGTTGTCGGGGTCTGACATTTTGACAGATATGGGTTTTCTGGGTGGGACCGATCTCTCGGAAGAGGCGCTTCATACAATTATGATAGAACTTCACTTACAGGTAAGTTCGTTTAATCATACAATGGTATTGTGCGCCTCGTCCTTCGAGATAATTGTAGTTGTTCAAAGAAGATACGGCTGTATTATATGAAGTAAGCAAATAAATATATTGTAGCTGAAGAAAAATTTGCTTCATTCGGAACAAACGATAAAAATGTAGGAAACGTATACATAAACCAATTGTTATAAAATGGTCTCGCTGTACTCATCTCAACCTTATTATTTCTAATATCAATCTTAATCTAAGATAGCTCTAGCAAATCTATCTGGCTCATTTATTAAGGGTTTGTTGTAAAACTTAGCAAAGACCTCTGACCTTTCGGTCCAACCAGCTGTGTTTCTAATAACATCAATACTGATTCCTTTTCTGTTTGCCGCTGACGTTGCAGCGTATCTTGTACTATAGGCGGAAAACAAACTAGTATCTATACCACAGATCTGTAATACTGATTTAATCCACCTACTCAAAGTCTAAGTTGATACTGTTTTATAAGGACTCTTAAATGATAAAAATAAACGATGGTTATCTTCTCTAATATTGTTAGTTTTTTCCAAGTATACTTGTAAAGTTTTGGCAACGCAAATATTCTCATTCTTTCGAAAAAAAAGGCAAGGTTAGTGATGGTTGATATTTCCCCGGTCCCGATGTCTTTATTCTATCCGGTATCTTTATTTCAATTAACTGATCAGTAATCACAATATTCCGAATGTCTATAAGTGACAGCGTTTGAATTCGCTGACCTGTAACTAAGGCTAGTAAGCCCGAGTCGAAATTTTAGCCCTCCTTTGAATGCTACGGAACCTATTTCTTTTGTATCGCACAAGCCGCCACCCTCCGTTGAACCTACCGGGCCCTATTTGCAGAATTCAGTGCTGTCGGTAAACCTCCTTTCACTTCACTTCACCCTCCGATGACCCTCCTAGACCTCTTTTAGATCGCAAATATCTCGCGGACATGAACCTACGTAACCTCATTCGAATCCAAAGACCGCTGTCTTCACCCTACGTAGCCTCCTTTGGAACTAAAGTCTCCTTCTCTGACTCTACATAGCCTACTTTGAATCCAATGCTGGCCAAGATCACCAGGACGAAAAACTTTGGATCCAAAGGAGGCTATGTAGGGTCAAGGCAGGAGACTGGATTCAAAGTAGGTTACGTAGGGTCAAGATAGTAATCTGGATTGTGGAATATGTTTTTTCTAACTCTCTAGTTTACACAAAAATACGTAATTCAAAGATTGTTCGTCAAATGTGGTAGGTACCTAAAAATTACAACAAAACTCAGCGAGGTCAATTCTGTAATTATGCTGAACAAGTTTTACACTATTTGCGCAAGTGTTTAGGTAAATGATAAGGGGCCGACAACAACGTAAATAGATAGAGTTTGTATTGGATTTGTTTATTGGTAGGTGGTAATTGAAAAATTATTTACTGCTATTTATACACAAGTACACACAATTAAATTCATTTGAATTCGAACATTTCAATTCTTACGTATACAGATGATATCTCATTCTAATTCCATAGAATTTACAGGCGTTCCTATGTACAATTCATCGTCGATTATAGAGACGGAGACACAGACGAATTCTATTGCTCTTACGGGTATGAGCAAAGTAGTATCAGTTCTACGACATTTGTGCAAATATGGAAGCTCGCAGCGTACTCTATTATCTCCACTAGCGTGCAACGAAGATTTTTAACAATCTGAGTGATTACTGCATAATTATGCAGCTGACCTTCGCAGAAACACTCTCTTGCGCAGTCGCAAAAAGATATTTTTATAAAATTAAGTACAGTGCCTAATTGTTTTTGGTTATTTGGTCCATTATGAAGCACGTAAGAGGAAGAGGTTTTCAAGACTCTCGTATACATTTCACCGATGATTAAATTACCATCTTTCAAGAGTCGCATATAACTTTGAACATTCCCTAACGGAAGACCGGAGTTAAGAATTGCCTGTTCTAGAAAATTGGGAACTATATCGTATTTTTTATACGTACCGATGCTGTAACAACTCTCGAAGAGTCGTTGACAAATCTTTACTTGGCGTTTAGTGTCGGTAGTGAAGTCACGGATAGGGCCTGGCGGTAACTGATCTAATTCGATTTTCATTTTCAGAAGGTATATATGTGCAGATCCTATTTGAGATTCTATGTTAGAAGTACCGTGAACGAGACTCAACAATTTTCCTTCTAGATCCTCATATGGAAAACACGAATACACCCACAATGGGCCAAGTCTCTTTACACACACTGGCAAATGTAATAGCTGGTGAATATTTATCGTAGAAAATTGCAGGCCATACAAATCTTCAAATTGTCGTACAAATTTATGTAATAAATTTTTCGCGGTACTAAGCTGCAGACGTGTAATACGCTCAGAGTTGAGAAGTGCTATTGCCGTGACGAGCAGGAGATAGTGTTCGAAATGATCAGGCCTCATAATTCCTGCGAGTATTGGCAACGAATAGTAAAAAAACCACATTTTCAGTTCAGAAGCCTTCCAGTGACAGAGATCTTCTACCGAACGTGGCATACGGTGTACAAATTTGGGAGGCTTCAATTGTAGCAATTTTTTATTTATAATAGCTGTAACAGAAACGAGTGAGAATGGACGGCTACTGAATGACGGATCGAACCACAGATTCAATAGTCTCTTGGTAACACCACAGAAAATACCATACATGATATCGATTGCCATTCCCCCAATGAAATCGGACATAAGCTTTGAAAATGAGCACGGACCTTTGACTCCGTTTACCGCCCGACCAGTCAAAAGTGCTTGATCTGCGTTTTGATTAGTTTCTGCGCTTGTTCTCATTTTGGGTTCAGTTTCGTACCTATATACGTGAGAGGTGCCTCCAGTGGGGTGTGTAAAGGACTCGCCTGGGTTAGTGCAATTAGGGCAACCAAATTGGCCATTATAGGCTGTCATATTCAGGAATTGTGCTTTAGCTGGTAAATCGCACGTTCCAGCTGAAAGCATGCCTTGAACATTGACAACTCGTCCATCAGCCAAAGTACAGGGTGTACCTCTGAGTAATTTTTCGAATTCGGAACGTAATGCATAAATAAATCTGTTGGCAGCTGGCTTTTTATTCCCGCACCATAATGCAGCAAGCATCGTGTTCTCTCGTTTCATTCGATACTTGTAAGGTAACTCGTTGATACTTAAATATACTGGCCACATACTAACTTTTGATGATTTGAAAACTGGTACACCATCAGTGTACCATGTCAGAGATATATTATTTGCATTTGACAAAAATCCTGTTTTTTCGTATCGCGAATATAGGCTTCCATCGTAGATATCACAAACTGTACCAGGCGTTACACCTTGGCGGTGAAACCGATGTTGTAATAACTCGTAAAATCCTTCTCGATTGAACATTTCTTTCAACTGCTTCAAAAAAGGCATTTCGATAAAATAAGATACCCGTTTCTTCGCATTACACGTTACGCACATTGTATTCTCCGATTCAAGGGAGGACAGACAGACCAAACAATAAAAATGTTTATTGAATTGTTTCTGAGATGCAGAAAAATATTTACGGAACTTGTAAAGGCTATTTGATTTCAAGCCTTGCGCTAAGCAGTGCAAGTTGATAACAGTGATTATATCTGACAGACAAGTCCCGGTGATATTATGTTTGAGGAGAAGCGATAAGATCAGCAACATACTTTCGGCAACCGTTATTCTTGCACCGGCATACAAAGGAAGATTATTTTCATTTCTGGGTGGTGGTCGAGGCTGTTCTCTAGCATCATCACCGTTAACCTCTTCTTCATCAGTCTCATGTCTGATTTCATCTCCTTGTTCCTCATCGTCTGGATCACTGGACTCATTATCTTGCTTATCGCTGTCTTCTCCGATAGGCTCCATTTCATCTTCCGGTTCCATAACATCTGAATCATAGTTCTCGTTGCTTTGTTCGTCGCTGATTTCTTCAATTTCATCGTCTGAATCATTTTTTTTATCTGGAACAATTTCTTTCTTACTTTGCTCATTTCTTTCATTTGCCAAATTTCTTCAACATCCACGATGGAACCAGCAACTTGATCCATCATCTCATCTTCAACGATATCATTGCTGCAGGCATTCCCTTGACCTGACATTTCATCGACTCTAGATAAAAATTAACGAGACATTATGTAATTAACATCAGAAGTACAATGAAAATAAGAAATTATATGTAATATAGTTTACTTCTTTATTGATCTTTAAAGCATCTGAATTTGATTACCTCATTTGTGAACTAGAAGAAACTCTCGGTACATGGTCATCCTGTTGCAAAGCTTCCTTGGAGATTCTATCCTCAAACTCAAAATCAGAACCAGTAGCACCAACACCCTTGAAATTTGCAACAGCACTGGTTGGAAGGGGATCATCCATAGGTAGTAGAGCATCATCTTTCACATCACTGAAATAATATATATTGCCTAAGTACATGTATGCAGGCAAAAAACTTTGAAATACGTTCAAAAAAGTTCAAATTGAAAATTGGTTAAATGAAAGCAGAGCGTCGTAAGTCGTGGCGTATATGACCTTTTGAACCTAACTATCAAAAAGATAGCCAGTCTAAGTAATTCCGTACTCACTCACCTTGCTTCAAATAAACGGGGAACCTTAGCAGTTTGAATTTGAGACGGCCCAGCCTCGGATTCATCTTCAATGGTTCTTCTCTTCTTTTCGAGATCTTGAAGATAAATATATTTTCCTGCTCGAGAAAGGTCGCTGTAGGGTTTTTTACTCATGTCGTAATTATAATTGCGAACACAATAAAGACTTTTTTTTTCGCTACAGCGTTACTGCACAATTCACAAAACACGTATTAATTTTTATGTCGCACAATATTTCACCTGTTGAAACCAAAAACTATTCAACTATTCTCGCCCAAACAAACGCCAGCTTGCACTTGAAATGTTTCTCTCTTCAAGGTCTCTTCCTACAAATGTAAACAAATTCAACTGACTTACTGTTCAAAAATAAGCCCAGGCGATTGGTTGTATACTTCTCTTTCATAGCTTTCATTTGCTGTACCGATGGAGGCTACGTCTGATTGGCCGGTGTCAGCATCGAGGTGCGCGGTAATAGCGCGCAGAATTACGAAATAACCACGTGTTTCGTCGAGTCCTTCTCCACCTGGCTTGTGTAGTGACTTCACTCAAGGCTTCGACCATCTCTCCAGCAAGCACAGAATCTATTTCCTATGACCAAAGTCCTGTCTACGAGGTACGCATATTGGGATCCCAAGGATTTGGGTACGCCAACTAGTGGCGATGAGTACAACCTCCCAAAGTAGGCTAGAGTGTCAATGTTTACATGTGTATTTAATACAAGTAGTGAAAACTGATCATTTTATAAAATTAATTTAATTGCTAGTAGCTTAAAAACTATTTTTGTGAATTTATACAAACATTATTTTCAACTTATCATTATGGAGTTCTCACCAAAACCAAATAAAAGTAATATTTATTGCTCTGTTTATAGTTGTAAAAATCGAGCATGCCAAAACGACACGGTTCGTTTTTTCAATTTTCCAAAAAAAATGAGAGTGTGGTCCTTATTAAAAATAAATTCATGGATAAAAATTTTGAAAATGGGTAAATCTGTGACATCTACAATGAGAGTATGTTTATTACATTTCGTTGCAGGAGATTTTGTTCCATCAAGTAAGTGCTAATTATTCATTTATAATTATAAATATATTTTTAACGTATTAAAAATATATTTTTACTTAATTTTTACTGAACTTTTAATCACCATAATTTTTTTATTTAAGATTGTAAAGTGCGTAGATTGAAAAAGACATCAGTCCCATCAGTAAACCTGCCATCTCTTTCAACTGACACATTTCTTGAATAGAAATATGCATATTCTAATAAAACACCTCACAACCGTATAATTAATTAAAAATAATTACAAAATATTAATAACTCCGCTGACAGAGTGTAATGTAAACATTGACAGTAGCCTACTTTGAGTAGTTCATTTTTTGGCCACTAGATGACTGGCGCTTGAGCCACGCCCATCCTTGGGATCCCAATACTGAGCCATTCTCTAGAAAGTGGCCAGCCCCCTTTACCAACACAGACATTGGTGAAGAGAGCTGGCCACTTTCCAGAGAATGGCTTGGTAGACGCTTTGTATAAAATCGCTGATGCTATTTTAAAAGAACATCCTATGTAAACTTGGGCAAACCTTGGTTTCTATAGCATACAAGATCAGAATTTGAAAAGCATTCCTCATTTCTTAGATCGTGGTTTTCTCAAAATTCATCCTATTTCTTGATATTCTGTAAAAGTTTGGAATATAGTTTCTTGTATTTATTTATAAGTGTTTCAGACTGATAATATGTCATCGGCAATCTTATTTAAGTATTTCCATTTCCGATTCCAGATTCCAGATCGTTACAAAACTCCTGGCAAGGATAAGGTAAATTTAATATCATTTACTTATATAATCACATTTGTGTGTATGAAGCACTCCACGCTATTTTGACTAGATAAAAATTCATATTCAAAGAATTCAATGACTTGATGTATGAAAATTGAGTTTAGCACGTCTTATTTTCTTTCTGCAATAATGCGAGGGTGTGAAGCATTCTAGTCACTATAATGTGTCGAGGTAAGGTACATGACCACACTATTCTGCATCTTTTATGGTAATGTAGTATCAATACTGTTGAATATTACAAGTCGAATATATTTTTTCAGGTGCCTATTTTTGAAGGAATAGATTTTTACCTGTTCGAGGGAGTGAAACGTGCAATAGAGCTTAAGTCGCATGTCATGGACAAAGTCACCCTAAAGCAAGAAAAGAGTTGGCAATTACTCGCGAGATCATGTTTGACCGAGGTATATGGCAGTCAGCTGGGGCAATACTCAGCGAAGGGGGCAAAAGACGGAGGCCGTCCGGCGATCCACCAGGATTTATACCGAGGTCTTCTGTGTGAGTATATTCTGCGTGGCACTGAACCCCTTGCTTCTATCTGACTCAAATTTCAATTCTGTATCGCAGAACTTTTTACTAATCTTTACTGAAGTCGTGCATCAGCCCTTTCGTTTTGCCCTCTTCTGGGTGCTTTTATGTATCTGTATATTCCCATGTCATCCTTGAATGTTTAATATTATTTTTTTAAATTTATGAATATCCAACATGTTTGTTTTCTATCATTTCTGTTCTATAATATCTGTCTTCAACTGTATCTTCTTCGCGCTTACGAATTTTTTGACGTTTTATAAATTTTTTTCCATTTCTTGTTGTTTAGACTGGAGTAGAGAATGGTTCGGCGACCATATTGATGAAGTTGACATTATCAGCTTTATCAATAAAACAGCTTACAACAAGCGCAAAGCGCAGAAACAAAAAAACTCTGAGAAATTTTCGGAACAGTCATCTTCTGATCAAAAAGCAAGAATCGCAACAAAGAGCAAAAAAGAAAAGCAGAAAGAAAAACAACAGGTGGACCTTCCAAAAAAGGTAGAACAGCGGAAGCAGTCTGTGGAGCAGGGCTCCGAATCTGCGCCAACTCAAAAGCATCTCTCCATACCATCTACTGATCAGGATCAACCAACTCACAAACAACCAGTACAAGCAACGCAATCGACGGAAGGTGTCTCAATGTCGAACGTTCTTCAGCCATATCCTCTGTACTCCGAAAATGTGTGGAACTTACCCCCTCAGAACTATCAACTGCCTCAAAACTATCAGTCTTCTCAAAACTATCAGTCATCTCAAAACTATCATGCTTATAATCAGTTGCAGCAGTACGAATTTCCGCAAAATCCATTTCATTATCCGTTTGAAAATAAGCGGTTTTCGACTGAAATGGAGTACGAAGACTTGTCATAAGTTCCTAAATAGTTGATCATTACAATTACTTTATTTGATCAAAAGTATTATAATACGTACCTTATGTCCAAGTCTGTAGTCATTGTTTTTGCCATTGAGCAATAATGACATGAAAAAAGTGATCTGATTTTAAGTTTGATAGTAATTGAAAGAAAAATATGTTTCTTCCAGTTTTAAAGATTTATTTATAAAGGTTAGTGATAGAAAAAAGAAAACGAAAAAAAATCGTTCATCATTACAATTATTCTATTGTAAAATATCTATGCTATTACAATTACTTTATTTGATCAAAAGTATTATAATACGTATGTACCTTAGTTTCAAGTCTGTAGTCATTGTTTTTGCCATTGAGCAATAATGACATGAAAAAAGTGATCTGATTTTAAGTTTGATAGTAATTGAAAGAAAAATATGTTTCTTCCAGTTTCAAAGATTTATTTATAAAGGTTAGTGATAGAAAAAAGAAAACGAAAAAAAATCGTTCATCATTACAATTATTCTATTGTTAAATATCTATGCTACAAAAAGGTTCAGTGGATGAAAAAAAATTATAATACGTACCTTAGTTTTTTGAGTCCGTACTTATCGTGTTTGCCATGAAAAAAAGTGATCTTATTTTAAGTTCGATAATTGAAAAAAATAACGTCTTTCCTTCCAGTTTTAAAGATTCATTTATGAAGTTTAGTGATTGAAAAAATTAAGAAAATCGTTGATCATTACAATTGTTTTATTTTTGAATATCTATGAAAAAATTATAATACATATATCTTAGTTCTTAAGTTCGTACGCATTGTGCTTCGCGAAACAAAGTTTTATGAAAATAAATTACGTTACTAATAACCTAAATTATCGTATATTTTATTAGTCCGCATCAAACATTCATCCGGATCCCCGGTAGGCTGAAACGAGGTTCGGGAGGGCCTGAGAGGCCTGCGATATAGGTCGAAAGGAGGGTCTGTAGGCCCTACGACAGATTCGATTCAGGCCGAAAGGAGGGTCTGTAGGCTCTACGAGCGATTCGGTTCAGGCCGAAAGGAGGGTCTGTAGGGTGTACGCGAGATTCGATTCAGGCCGAAGGGAGGGTCTGTGGGCCCCACGAGTGATTCCGTTCAGGCCAAAAGGAGGGTCTGGAGAATTTGTTTGTACCCTCCATAACCTCCTTTGAATCAAAATGTCTAGTTTCTGCCACTTTTGCAGGTTGAAGTGAAGTCTGACATTAAAAGTACCGAATATGTCGTAACCTCCTTTGACTCCTCTATACTCCCAAGATTTGACAGACTTTCGACGAGACGACGAGGTTTAAAGGAGGGTCAAAAGAGGGCTAAAATTTCGACTCGGGAGGTCACTAACTTCTTAGATAATTCTTGTAGAGTTAAATTATCATTCACCTTTTGAGACCAAAAATCTAGGACTATTTTTGGGTCCCAAGTAGACTTATATTTTGGTTCACTCGGTCTTAACCTAGATAGGCCTCTGAGAAATCTTTTTATTCGAGCATCCTGGCCAATCTCCGGTCCATTAACAAGGGCAATAGCTGATCTCATACTATTTAAAGATCCGTATGATGCTCCTTTGTCAAACTCGGATGTTAAAAATGATAAAACATCGGTTATGCTCGAATTTGCTACCGCAATATTTTTGGCTTGGCAAAATGACCACCATCTCCTCAAGCACGCATCGTACTGTTTTAGAGATGTTATACTTAACGAAGCCATAGTGATCTTCATAGATTTTTCGGGAATACCTCTTTATTTCAGCGCCTTCCGGATAACCTCCCTGCCGCCAGGGTAATCTGTCGCCAAAGAGGGTGTGACTCTCTGTTTGATGATAATAACAACTTTTTATTTGGTTTAAAAAAGATCAAGTCCGATTCGAGCATCGATAGAAATATGGGAAACCATGGCTGCGTTGGCCAGTATGGAACAACGACAATTCCCGTGGAACCTTCCGATTTAATTTTTTGTATAACTTTGTTGAGAACAATGAGAGGCGGAAATGCATAAAAGTTATATTTTTTCCAACTCATGGTGAACGCGTCCACTTTAAAGGATTCTGGGTCGCTTAGCCAAGAGACAAACTTCCAACATTTCTTATTTATCCTAGTTGCAAAAAGATCTATTTCCGGTCTACCTAAATTTCTAATTATCTTTCTGAAAGCCGTTCCTGATAATTCAAATTCTGTTTCTTTTTCAAGTTTTCGGGATTCGAAATCTGCCTCCCTATTATCTTTTGAGGATATATATGACGCAAATAGCCAAATATCTCTATTTTCGCACCAATTCCAAATCTCCTTAGCTAATGCACTCAATATTTCAAATCTAATGCTACCCATGCGATTAATATATGATATGGCTGTAGTGTTATCTATTCTAAGAAGAATTCTACAATGTTTGAGTTCTTTTGCAAAACATTTTAAGCCGAAGAAGGCCGCTAATAATTCCAAATAATTGATGTGACGTGTTGACTCGATCACATTCCAATGACCATAAGCTCTCCTACCTTCACAGGAAATTCCCCAACCTGAACGGGAGGCGTCGGAAAAAAATTTCCATGACAAATTCTCTATTCGAAATATCAAATGACCGATGCAAAATATTCTTAGACCACCACGTAAAATCCTCTTTCAGTGAATCATTGAACGCTATTACCTCGTCATAATCCCCTTCTGCTCTACACAGAGCCAGATATTTCTATCTTCCAAAACCTTTCGTATGTGCCCAACCATATTGGATAGCCGGGCAGCAAGATGTAAGTGATCCCAAGAATTTAGCAAAATCTCTGATTTTGCACTTTGACATTTTTGAAAACCTTATTATCAGTTCATAAGTCTTTTTTCTCTTAGCTGCTGGGAGTTCTATTATCATATTCTCTGAATCATAAATTAATCCCAAGAACAAGCATCTTTTTGAAGGAATTAAGCAGCTCTTTTCCTCATTAATGAAAAAACCTAGACTCTCTATTAAGGAACTCGTAACTTTTATGTTTTCTGAACATTTTTTATAAGAGTCTGCTAAGAGAAACATGTCATCTAAATAAATTACTGATATAAAACCTGAGGACCTTAGGTAAGCTACGATCGGCTTTGTGATCTTTGTGAAAACATACGGAGCGCAGTTTAGGCCAAACGGTAAACAGTTAAACCATAGATATAATGTACTAGATTGGACAAGATGGCGGCTGACATTAGTGTCGCGCCATGAATGTAGGCGGCATGGCCATCGAAAATGGCTTTTTCGTGGATTTCGCTTCAGTACTCTTTTTTACCAACAGTATTGCGTCTTGGTAAGAGTTCTGCAGAAATTGATCGATAATCTAGATATTCGATCTGACCTACAGATTTTTAATGATTGCGCATTTCACAATGTTGTTTTATATATTTTGTAGCATAGTACGAGTTGAGGCATAGATATAGGGTACATTCATGAATTCCTCTGAATGATACATATCATATGGGTCATTCCTTGTGAAGTGGGCTTTTTTTCCTGCACCGACCTCCTATATATTTTTCATAATCTGCCAGGTTGTAGCACAAAAGAAGAGGTCTAGTTTTTTGCTGATAGCTCTAAAACTATGAGGGATAGCGTAAATTTGAAAATAGATTCTCAAAGAAAAAAATTTCAATAGAAAAGTCTTGACTTTCGGAACTCATATCTCAATTATTTATACTTATAATTTAATGTTGAAAGTAGAGCTCCACATATAATTTTTTTTTTTGTCTACAATTTAATATCAATCTATAAATTCAAATGCATTGTGATATTATCTAGACACTTACGAGAGTAAAATTCTGTCCATAAAAAAAAATTTTCATCGATTTTTCAACAGTTGAACATGTTAATAATAGAAATCCATTTGTTTTGGAGTTTTCGTCTATGTATATGGAAAATCGTGTGATTTTTCAAGGAAAGCTGCTAAAATTATTTCGCTTTGTGGAGACCTTTTGACATAACCTATCAGTTATAAATTATTTAAGCTAACAAAAAACCAAAAAATCAAAAAAAGTGGTTAAAATTTTATTTTAATCGAATTATATTATTATTAGTGTTTTTATTTAATCAAAAGTATTCAAAAACGTTTGTTTTTAATTTTTTGAGCCATTTGTTTGGAAAATTTTGTGAACAAATGGCGTAGAAGTTACATATTTGTAAGAATTTTATCTTTTTGTTATTTCATGTGCTAGGGAATATTATGATTTTAAGAACAAAAATTTATTGCTAAAAAAATTTTTTGATGACTAATAATCAATTTCTTTGTTCTCGGGTTGTAAAATGATTTATTAAAAAAAAAATTTTTGCTAATCAATCATTTACAATTCTTTACACAAATTAAATGAATGAGCATTTTTGTTAATAATTCAATTGTTTATTAAGTAAGCGATTTGTTACTAACAATCACCGAATATGTTCAAAAAATTCCTTAGATTTTTAGAACAAAAACAAAAAAAACGACGTATGTCAAAATGTGGAAGAAAATTTTTTCAATTTTTTATAGGATTTTATATTTTGGCGCGCTATGGAAGTGAAAGCGGCCACTCACTTTGTTAAGTTATTAACAGCTTTAACTTTTAAACTATCAGAGATATGGTATAATTAGCATCCAAGCCGATTTTATGGGCCATTAGATGATCTTTGAAATGAATAGTCGACCAAGTTCGTTGCTATTATAGATCGTCAGTTACATGCATTTGTTTATGAAAAATGAAACTTTTTTTTCTTATATTCAACCTGTAATAGTTTATATCTTGTAAACTATTACAGCAATTGATTTTCAAGACGATTTTATCAAAAGATAAAATATGTTCGAAATTAATATTCAACTAAATCGATATCTATAATAGTTTTAAAAATATATGCATTTATTTAAATTATAGTACTTTTTTTCATGCTTAACGATCTTTTATCTCGATCTTTATCTTTTTTCTCGGTGGATTTCTATTCTCTCAAGTGTCTAGATAATATCATAATTTTCAAAGAATTTTAAATTAATATTTAATGGTATAAAATTTTTTCCTAATTTTTTAGGGTCGATATTGTGGCGGCGTAACAGCGCTGCATTCGCCCAGCGGAGCTCTATTTTCAACATTAAATTATAGGTATAAATAATTAAGATCGAGTTCGTTAATCAAGATAGAGACAGGAGGCGAGACTTTAGCTTCGGAGATTTTTTCCTTTTTCAGAATCTTTTCTCAAATTACATTCTCGTTCTTAAGTTATTTTTCATCTTCGACGAATCACAGCGAAAGGATTTTTGTTCGGTCATGTTTTTAAAATTCCATTAAAGATTACGTTGAATTAGTTTTAGACAGAGGTTTGATGGAGATCTCGACGTCAAACCGTTCAAAACATACAGCTCTCAAAAGTTTGAATTCTCAATTAAATACGTGAAAATTGCGAAATTTCGTAATTCGAGCGATTCTTGAGTTGAGGGATCGAAAATTCGCCAGACTCTGTTTCTGTAGATAAGAAACGAATACAAATAATAACATCACAAATAAAACGACAAGGTTCTTCTCCGTACGGATCGGCGTGGAACATCCCATACATGAGAGTTGAACAATCGAATAGAGAAAACTGATTTTTCGAAAAAGTATAGTGATTCCGCTCCATAAAAATAAAAAAAATGATGAGCCGCCAATTAGTAGAAACCATTGCATTCGTAGGATGTTACAGTGTATGTAAAGTGATGCACAGCCGTAGCATGACGCGAACGTTTCGTAAGTCTGCTTTGACCGACAGAATATTTGTTTAATTTCAGCCCCCGGGTAAATACCTTTCCGATATCGACAAATGTTCTGTTTTACCATGAATTCTAGGTGGCAGCATCGGATGTCACTATTATTGTGTGACATATTGCCGTATACCACTAAGTTTTTTTAACTTGTCCAATCTAGTACCTTATATCTATGGTTAAACTCATATAAAATCCCTTCAAAATTGAATCTCAAGTATTTCCTATGGTTCTTGTGTATCGAAATAGCATAATATGCATCTTTCATATCTAATTTTCCCATGAAACAGTCTTTAAAAACTACCTTCCCGAGTAAAAATAATCATATATAATTATATATAATTATATAAAATATTTATATATAATTATATATGGAAAATGGCCCGATAGAATTATATACAATTATATACAATTGAATACAATTATATACAATTATATATAAATCTATAAAAGTGTAATGCGATTTTCATTGAAAATGACGATTGAGTATCTATTATTTATCATCGGATTGTCAAGTTTCACATGTAAATTATGTAGGTATTGAAAGGAATTCGAAGAAAAGAAAAAAAAAAAAAAAAACTTCCAGCTGCAGCAAGACTTGAACGAGCGATCTCACACTTACTAGACTAGAGTGCTACCCGATGAGCTACGCCATTTGACATAAATGATTGACTGTTTAGTCAATATAACCCGCTCAAAATTCTTCAAACTCGATTTTCACGGCAACTGCAGAGAAGCATGCCCTCCTACTTTGCTGATTGTTGTTCCAGTAATACTCCAGCCACGTAATGAATATAAAAACAACAAAAATCGCAAAACTGTACTTGCCCTTGTGAGTCCTAACGAATTTTCTGAATTAATGAAAAGTAAATGATTTATTGTACTTTTTTTTATCATAAATTTACCATCACCATTAGCATAATTATACACGATGATATGTATAATGAGTACATACTTTGATAAAAGCATATTTTGATAACGTGAATCGGCTATTTGTATACTCAGAGGTGAAAAATCGCCTAAGTTCCATATAGTTATATATAGACTATATATAGTTATATATAGTCGAGCGGAATTTTATATAATTCTATATAACTATATGTATATAAGCCTACTTACAAATTTGTATAGAATTATATATTACTATGTATAGTTATATATAGACAATATATGGTTCTATATAGTTATGTAAAATGTTATATAATTCTATATAACTATATATAAGCTTATTTACAATTGTGTATATAGTTATATATTACTATATATAGTTATATATAGATTATATATCGTTATATATACCTATGTGAAATTTCATATAATTCTATATAATTATATATAAGTCTATTCACAATCTTGTATATAGTTATCTATTACTATATATAGTTTTATATAGTTATATCTAATTTATATATGAATCATATAAACTTTGTATATACTCATATATAGTTATATATAATCTTTTTTACTCGGGTTAGTCGCCACTTTATAGTCTTCTAACTTAAAATGGTCTACTTCAACGAACTCATTCAAATGTTTGAGATTTAAAATTAACCTACTCGTTCCATCTGGTTTAGGTATCAAAAATATACCTGAAACGAACTGTCGTGGGTGTGGCGAGCACCTACTGATCGCACCCTTTAATAAAAGTTTTTGTATGTGATCTAAAATTTGATCTTTTTCTCTTCTTGACCAAGCAGGTTCCTTGGGAATAGACCTTTGCGAGACTGTACTAGAGAATGGAATTTCAAAACCCCTAATCCAATTATGGATTCTCGAATCGGACGTTAATTTCTTCCACTCTATTAAACAAGAGCTTAAAGAACCTGCTGTCCTACCTATCCTAACACTTACTTCGTCTGAAACTTCTTCTTTTGATATTGCTGGTTGTTCGCTCCTGCGCCCTGCGACTGGTTCCAACTCTTTTGTTGGAATTGCGTTTTGTTGTTGTTGTTTCTGAATTTGTTGTATCCCTGCTTCCTCCCGCCTGCTGACGACGACTTCTGATGTTGTCGTCGCGGCGGGAGTTTGGAGTTTTTTGCGTACTTATTGTGAGATGGTAAGCCCTGTTTTGATTTGAGATCTTTGCTGGTACGTTCTATTGTTTTTGCCGCTTTTAAACGATCTCCCAGATCTTTGCCGAACAACCATTCATCCGGTATGGATGATTCGAACACCTCTTTTTGCGAAGCTCCGATGTTGGCCAGAACCAAGCCTTTTCTTGTCATTGATTCATCTCGTTGTAAATCCGCCAATAGTCTTCCTGCATCACTGAGGTTTTCTACCAAAATGATTCTCTCCATTTTATTGTTTACCAGGTTGGCTAGACATTGGCCCACCAAGGCTAGACAAGCTGTTATTCTCTGTTGTTTATCAACAATCCTGTTGTCTCTCTTGACCGCTGTGTCTAGCAACGACACCTTTACCTCCTCATTCAACTTTGGAGGGTCAATGATCATACAATTCGATGGTGGCGAATGTTTCTTGATCAGATTATCTTTCTCCTCTTTTGGGAGGCCTTTCTTGAGGATATTCTCCCACCGAACCACTATGTCCTTATGGATTGCCGGTGCCAATACTCGGTCTTCGGCCACTCGTTTACCGATAACTTCTAAAATAGTTAAGTCCGTTATCTCTTGTTCGGCGTTTGAGGCATCCTGAGCATCCGATCCTGTCTCTTCGCAACCAGAGATTGGAGTCTCTAACGCTACTGTAGACTGTGGACCTGTCGCCCCCGAGGATACAGCCTGGGGCACCGATACCCCTGTGTTGAACGCCCCTGGGGGCTGACCGTCTGAGAGTTCCTCAGCGGAAACTTCTCTTGAAATTGACTCGTGCTCATGAATCATTGCGTGATCAACCATTCTAACTAATGGTGACCCACGATCATGTGGGAGCTGAACTGCATCCTCACCCGATTCACTGGACTCACCAGAACCTGACAAAATAAAAAAGAACTCTTTCTAAGAATAGAGTTTTTGTGCCTGACTAAATTAAATAGAAAGACACCAACATTTGAGGTTGATAACCTCTGTCAAGAGATTACTAAAGGGTTGGAGCCCAATAGTCATAGTCTCGTTGGCTAGCAATGTTTAAAAAACCTCTGCTAAGAGTTTACTAATGGGTAGGAGCCAAATAGAAAACAGATCCGTAAAATGATCTTCACTGTTTTGGTATTTCAGTGTTTATGTTTCGGCGCGATAAGACGCCAGAGCCCTTGCGAGCGTGAAACATATACCCATGAAGTATATACTCATGAAAACTCATTCGCTGAGCATCATAGTCTTTGTTCCAACAGGTAGGAGCCTGTGGTTTTGTCGCGGGGTTAGAGCCCCGGACAAGGAACAGTTTCTGATTTCGCACTCCCTGTGCAAACCACATTGGATTCGCACGTGGCCGTCGGTACTCATTGAGTAGCCTAGTTGGCCATCCTTTCCGAATAGTGTAACGTTATAACTTTTAGTACTTACTGCGTTTCTTCCTTTTGATGAGACGTCGCCTCTGTTTTTCTACTTTCCTCTCTAAACGTCTGAGTTTTCGTCTTAAACGTCTATCTTCGATTTCACTCTCCGAATCTGGGCTTCTTTGTCTCCTTTTACCCATTTCGAACCACTGATCTTGCACTGAACTATGCACTTACGGTGTGACTGCCTCGGCACAAGAACGAAGAATGAGTCAAGTGCGCTAGCGTGGTGCATAAGTGGGTGCATATACAGACGAATATACGTATAGGGCATGAAGAAATTTTTTTTTTGAGTTTAGCTTTCAAGCTTGTGGCTCCTCGGCAGAAGGAGAAGGTACTACAATTATCTCGAAGGAAGAGGCGCACAATACAATTGCCTGTACGCTGTAATGAAATAATATGGTTACCCCCACTCCCTCGCCGAGCTCCCGTTGCGGTAAAAGAGAGTGGTAGAGTCATAATGATAATTATTTGTTTTAATTTTTTTTTTTTTTTTTTTTAATTTACTTGGCACGAGACTCTACCGCGTCTCTTGATTGTATGTAGTACACTTGACAAGTTGGATTCTGACACATATGAAGTTGCACCGCTTTCTGACGAAACATTAAAAAGTTGAGCAAGCAAAAGTTGTCAGGCAGCGTTCCTATTACCTTTGTACATACGTAGATAATCACCACCCTGCGGGTACGTCAGGTCGCGACTGCCTGACAATTGCTGTGCTCAACTTTTTAATGTTTCGTCAGAAAGGGGTGCAACTTCATATGCGTCAGAATCCGACTCCTCAAGGTATGTACTTCGCGCACGGTTTTTGCACCTGAGGTGCTTTTGGGGGATTACGCATTTTCTATGTCGCTATGATGTACTCACAATCAGTGCTGTTTGATAAAATGGAATTATACTTATAAACCATTTCAGTTAAATTTTGACGATTACATTCATCAAATGTTTTTGTTTGTAGTGACTCTATCGTTCGTGTGCTTTAACATTCATACAAGCGAATTTAACAACCAGACGAACTCAAATTTCAATGCAATAATCAATTTTAATACTAAAGTCTTTTTGAACTATGAGATTCCCACTCAATACGAGCAGCGTAATCTACAGATGACAGAAAAAAACTGAAAAGGAACATTCTAAATTTTTATCAAGTAAAAATTCCTTCGGCCCGGGTTCGAACCGGGACCTTCGCAACTGTACTGCGACGCCTTATCCAATTCGACCACCGGAGGACCGAAAGAATCTTTACTTGAAATTTGTGTGATTCTATGTGTTGACATTTTTCAAAGTCTCAATGTCGATGTGTTTGTTTGTAGTGACTCTATCGTCCGTGTGCTTTACATTCATACAAGCGAATTTAACAGACCAGACGAACTCAAATTTCAATGCAATAATTTAATTTCTTTCGGTCCTTCGGTGGTCGAATTGGATAAGGCGTCGCAGTACAGATGCGAAGGTCCTGGTTCGAACCCGGGCCGAAGGAATTTTTACTTGATAAAAATTTAGAATGTTGCTTTTCAGTTTTTTTCTGTCTTCTGTAGTTTACGCTGCTCGAATTAAGTGGGAATCTCACAGTTCAAAAAGACTTTAGTATTAAAATTGATTATTGCATTGAAATTGGAGTTCGTCTGGTCCGTTAAATTCGCTTGTATGAATTAAATGTTTTTCTTCCTTGTGTTTCACATATGACATTTTATTATAATAACAACACTTCAACATCGCTTTTATTTGATCAATTTCACAAACTGGATATCGTTTCAATACATACCTATATAGCTACACGCATAATATAGGTATTATAGTTATGAATTCCGTTCTGCTATACCGGATCAACGTTTCCACCTGTTGAGCGCTGCAGCGGCGCATATGGACATGCAAGCGCATGGCTCCGTGCCTTGCACCGCCTAAGCTTCTGTAAGTGATGTTATCCTAGTAACGAAGCGCGTCAAATTCGGCGACCGTGCGCCTCGTTCTTATAGATCAAAATTTATGGTAAAAATCAAGTAGTAGCAATAATGCACATTTCGACAACACTAATACGTGTTTCAAGAAAATTTCACGCCGTTGTTTATATCAGGTGCGAAACTTCACTGTCGATGTATGTGTATACATAACATACTATAGGTATTCATATTGATTTTTATTCACAATCCTTCATGTAGATGCGCGAAGTTTGAACGACAGATTTGGATACAGATAAATGGAATTTATTCAATCTAAAACATTTTGATGTATTCATATAATATATCACATCATTGTATACTGTGTGGGGCACTATACTGTGAAAACAAAGTTCTCATTGCACTCAGAATATAAAATAGGCGTCTTGCCCAAATTATGTGGCGCGAAATGACTGTCCAACGATGACGCAATTAAGGTAGTAGAACGGAGATTATAATCACGTCAGTCATCATGTCAAATTATCTGATAGTCAGCGGTCTGTCGTTATTCCGCTAAATAGTCGACACCACTCCCAGGGTAGTATGATTTGTCGTAAGCAACTTCTAATCAGTCGCTTGCAGCCCCGACCTAGCAGTCAGAGATCCCAATACCAGGGGAGCATGAGATACTCCAACGTAGTCTTGCATTCAACATACCTATAAGGGATTTACGAGAATGAAAAACGATCGGTGCCTACACGTGCGTATTCATTTATACGCATGTGTAGTCATAACTAATAAAATATTAATCATTTTCAGCTCGGCAAGCAACGGTGGAAATTAGATCGTACGCGGTGAATTTGCATTATTTGAACGGCAGCAACAGGAGATCAGACGGTTCGCAAAGTTTCTCTTGAACTATAGGGAGCGTTACGATTCGAGATAACACTGTATCTACACGGCTATACGTGTACGCATAGGTATTATTAATGCACATTGTCGAATAATTATTATAATAAATCAGTTATGGTGTCTACATACCGATATGACATTTGAATTATCCTAGTCCACCGTTAGGTACATAGTGCACACGTGGAAAGCAGACTATGATATTCTGAAAAGGCAGAGAATTTCAATTCACGATTTGATTAGTATTGACGGAGTAGGCTGGATGTGATATTCGAAAATGACGATAAAACACAAAATTCGAACACTCTTAAATAGATATCTACACAAATTTGATCCTGGCGAAAAGATTCAAAACAATACTTCGAGATCGGCATCCATCCACCATTAGTCGTTGGGGTAGGCTCTCTGGAAAGCACAACGGATTAGGAGAGCAGTAAGTCGTCGAATCAATCAGCGGAGATACCCACTGATGGCAACGCGGCGTCCGCGGTGGCACCGTTTAGGGAGAGATCGCCGCAAAACAAATCGCGCCGCGGTAGCAACGGCGGTCGCTGGATCCCCGTTTTGATCAGGGAAACAGGAGTGTCCGGTAGCCACGGTCGCCGTCTTCTCTTCACAAATAAATAAGTAGTAATTGCAGTTACTACTGTTTGTACTGTACCTCACACCATACAGTCTTTAGCAGAGCCGACCTAAGCGGAATGCGTGGGGTCCCATAAAGCAAATACTTATTGTTCGTGCGCAGCTTCATTGCTGAGGGGGGATTTGGTCAATTAAGGAGCATCTCGACGCCTCAATGACACGATAAAAAAAGATTCCATAAAAAATATCGCTCGTTAAACAAAGTAGAATTTCGCCAAGTATAATAATGCAGTCACCACCGACAAAAAAATCCATCAGCAAAATACTATAAAAATGTCTACTCACAAGACTTGAAATCAGATACAATTGCCAAGTACATACATGTCTTCTGTATAGTAAAGGCTTACAACAGAAAATTATTGAATAGTTATTATTAAATAGTGTTGTTTTTTCTGAATAGTGTCTTTTGATAATTTGTAGGGAAAAAATTAGGAAAAAAAATTGAGAAAGTGGTACTTGGCGGGCCAGGTATAGATAAGTGGAAGAGTGCACTGCACTAAGATCGGTACGTAGTTTGTTCTGTAATATGTATATTGCTATAATGGCCCGACAAGTACCACTTTCTAAATTTTTTTTTTCTAATTTTTTCCCTACAAATTATCAAAAGCCACTATTCCGAAAAAAAAACAACACTCTTTAATAATTTTCTGTTGTAAGCCTTTACTATACAGAAGACATGTATGTACTTGGCGATTGTATCTGATTTCAAGTCTTTTGTGAGTAGACATTTTTATAGTATTTTGTTGATGGATTTTTTTGTCGGTGGTGACTGCATTATTGTACTTGGCGAAAGGTTTTTGCACCAGAGGTGCTTTTTAGGGGTGATATCACTACTTTTTGTAGAAATTTGCTTGACTACCTAATAATTGTGCTCGCGCGCTACGCTCGCTCGATAGGGTTTCCCTATATTCTTGCTCGCTAGGTTCGCTCGGTCGTCATCATTCTGCCAATTGTTTCAATAAGTATCTTAATGCATGCATGTACGGCGATACATTTTATATCATCTGAATCCCTCGATAAACAGTCATGTTAAATGTGGTAATCTAATACAAATTAATATTTTGTGAAACACTTTTTCACCAGTTACCATATAATCTTTTCTTTATAGTTCTAGTTTTCTATACAGTCACTATTCGTAAACTAAAGCAAGATAAATAATATGTGTTGAAAGCACAGAGGCCTGAATTAATGGCACCCACTACCATTTGTTGCTTTCCGAGCACTATGTAGATATCTTTTTTCGTGCATTTACTGAATATGATATACAGGGAGGTCGCGTGGATGGGCCACATTTCCCGTACAAAACGCTGGGTTCGAGATTATAATTTATTTTTTGTTTTTGTTAAACGCTCGTTTCTTGGACCATGGAAACGAGCGTTTAACAAAAACAAGGGAGAGATCATAGTCTCGAACCTAGCGTTTTGTACGGACTATGTGGCCTATCCAGGCGACCTCCCTGTATATTTGACCCATCAAATATACGAAAATATTCGGAAATTAAAAATTATTCATTTCATTCGCGCATAATCGATTTTGTCATATAGATATAGATGTAGATTAACCTTCATGCGACTCAATAACCGCATCTAAAACCCAACCTCAAAATTGCGCGCTTAATTATTTCATGAAAGATTTTTATGATTCCGACACTCACTTTGAACGTAAATTTCATAATGAGTAACGATAGGGAGCTTAAAGGAGAAAATAAGATTTGAAAAATGTTAAGACGTATGAATATGGAATGAATATGAACAGAACTAGGTTATGATTCTGTGACAGAACTGACAGCTCTGTCTCGGGAGTCCGTCGTCTTGTGCAATCGATTCTTGATCTTACGTTAACATTGTCGATATGAGCGCCATCTAGCAACTGATGTCGAGTACTTATATCTCTGCTGTCTAGCAGAGCTGTAGTGGCCACTTTTTCCTTATTCTCATCCGCATAGCTTTAGTAGACTGTAATCTGGCTGAATAAGGTGAAGAAGACGAAAAATTTTCGATCGAAACGGGTACTCAGAAACCTAAAATAATCATATGTCAGCTCTCCGGGCACCGATTCAATCGATGTTAGACTCAAATGAAAGCTGTTCGTGCCCACATTCTGAGATAAGAATCTCAATCCCATTGATATCGCGAGGCGGAAGAAATTAGGAAAATACTGTCCCCCCACCATGACGTTTAGCTCCCGTACGGGTAAAAAGACTCGTCGAGTCTCGCGCGGCGTATATACCTATATATATGGATATTATTTTTTTATTGTACTTGGCGTGAGACTCTGCCGAGTCTCTTGATGATTATACAGTAATTCAGAATTTTTACAGATTTTCCGGAACACGTTAAGCCACTGAAAAATATTATGGACGCGAGTGACCCATGTGCGTGATTTACGTGTCCCAAAAAATAGTGCGGAGAACTAGGGTTAATACTAAAGAAGAAACCAGACGCCAAAAAGATATCGTAGATATGCACTTCGGTCTATGAACCGAAAAAGACGCGAAAACGGACATTTTTTTTCGCTAACCGGAGATATGCTTACCGTAGAGTGGATTTGTAAACAATTTCATAAATATACGCGATATACTTCAGAGACTGTTCAATAAATTATTACGACTAGTTGGACCTAAGCTGCAAAAGGATGTTGGCAAGAATCCTGCTACACTATCTGCAGCTGCCCATCGATTAACGTTAACTTTGCAGTGAGTTTATTATATTTAAAATGATATTTTTTCGACTGACTTATATGAAATATATGAATTCAACTCGTATATCTTAACATTTATCTAGCTGAGGGTTGTTCAATGCAGGAGGTTGTAAGAGAAACTTTCGTATTGGAAAAACAACTGCTCATGTTGTCATCAAAGAAACGTGTGGAGTCTTGTGGAATGTATTGCAGCCTATTGAATTTGAACAAGTTGACACTGATGCATGGAGGAAAATTGTTGATGAGTTTTTCGAACGATGGAATATGCCAAATTGTATTGGAGCTGTAGATGGCAAACATATTAGGATACAGGCACCAAGCTACTATCTGGACCTGAATATTTCAACTATAGAAATTTTTTTAGCATCGTTTCAACGGCCGCATGCGATGCGTATTGTCGCTTCATTTTTGTCGATATTGGAGCGACTGGATCGAATCACGATGGAGATTCAGAGATAGTAAATTTGGCCAATTATTATTGAGTGGTAATTTAGGAATTTGAGGACCAACCAATTTCCGTGCACGGCTATGGCATTTAATCATTTTTTAGTAGCTGATCAGGCATTTCCTCTTCACAATCATATGATGTGGCCATATCCTGGTCAGGGTTTAGGAGACACGAAGAACATATTCAATTATCGGGTGTCACGTGCGAACCATTGAAAATGCATTCGGTATTTCGGTACAACGATGGAGGATATAACCGAAAGAAATTAGAAATAGTCGTGGTATCAGTAGAACTCCATAATTCTTACAAAAAGATGAAGCAGATATTCAACCATCTCAAAGGAGATTACGTAAGAACAGGACTCCAAGAATATATAGACGAAAATGGTGTTTTGCAAGCTCGTTTATGTGACAATGTATCCGGTGCTTTACGCGTTCAGTTAGGCGTTTAGTATCAAATAACCATACTAATTCAGTTAAAACGGCACGTGATAAGTTAACTGATTATTTTGTAAGTGAAGAAGGCCGCATACCATGGCAATTGGAGTACATGTATAAGGCAAGGTAGTCTTCCATAGTCTTCCATAAGCTCTTGTGCAATTATAAATAATATTATATGCTATCAATTTGTAAGAAATTCAGTCTTATAGAAATATTATGTAAAATATCTTTTCATTTCTTTTTTCGTAAAATGTGATTATTCAAAAATACTACATGTATATGATAAGAATAACTTACATTTGTATGTCAAGGTCTTGAATAAAATCATCAAGCATTACAAAAGTATAATATTATAAGACTAACATATATGCAAATAGTGTTATAAATATAACAGATACGGAAATAGTATTATATGGGTACTTCTCACTAACTGGAAAATCGATGGCCTAGGCAAATGTTATGTAATTTAGAATTATTAATACCGTTGCGACGCATGAAGCAAACCTAGCTAGTTTAACTATAAGTAATAACAATTTTTATATATTATTTTCGCCACATTTGGTCATCCCTGAATCTACTATGTACGTTTTGAATAGCTTAGGTATGAAAGTAAATAAAACCTTTCCTTATTCCTAATTCCTCTCCTAATCTCTCACGGTCGAACCAGACATTTGGCGACCAAATGTGCAAACTCCAAAATTCCCACTAACATTTAGGACCTCTTTACCCGACTTCAAGAGTCTTATTCTATTGTTTTTCACACGTCCCACGTCCAACGGAAAAACCGACCTTTTCATACCTACTTCTATCCTTCCGAGAATCCTAATGTTTAAACAAAATCCAACGCCAACTCCTATGACCTCCTCCTCTAACGTTTGACCAATCCCAACAATTAAACAATTTCCCCACTTAACTTCCTCAACCAATCACTAAGAATCAACAAACTCCTACCCTTATTCCAAAGCTCTACTATTTCTGTTTCTCACCCACGACCAATTTTTCTCAAAAAAGTAAAGTCGGTCAAGAACCATCCGCACGGTTGGGCACAGCCACTCCGACATCTCTATGAAACTTGTACTCCGGGAATCTTCACTATTATTCTAACATATATTCTCGTCCATCTATCTCACAATCACAATTCTAACTCTACCACAATTTAAATCTTTAACATTAAATATCATCAGTGTAAACCCAAAATCATCATCATTCAGTTAAAATGTACATATGTAAATAGCATTTGTTTAATTTTATTCAGAAGCAACCTCAAACCAGCTGCAACTCTTTAATTAGCCTTGTAGCAGTTCATCAACGGCGTTATAGACCAATCAAAAGAAGTCTGTCGCGTCTAATGTGAACAAATACTGAGTTTTATTTATTAAAAACGAGAATACGTTACTCATTCTTAGAGCGCCACAGCGCATCTAATTAAATAATTTGTAATATTCATTGAAATGCATTTCAAACATCCCAAAATACAGTCCCCTGTCGTGTCCCATTCCCAGAATAACAAGTTTCACGATAAATATTTATTTCTAAGCTTAGAATTACGTAATTTGGATGGTCATAAGTTAAACTAAAGTAGAGTACGCGTGTTTATGGAATACAACCATGATTTTAAACAGATTTTTCATATAAAAAACCATCACTCAAACGTTGTCCTCAATTTTTAGAACAGTCCTCTGGTTCAATTTAAAAATCGCGCCAAATTCATATTTTGTATAGTAGTGATTGTTTATCGGGTTGAACATATCGTTAGTTATATAGAAAAGTCACGTAACTACCAAAAAATAAAAAAGTTCAGAAAAAGCATGACGTATCTCCAGAAAATAATTATTTGATTATCACTCAAATTTTCAAAACGTGAAAATGTTGGTAGTTACGTGACTTTTCTATTCAGCTAACGATATGCAAACGGTGTGAAGTTCGTCTAAAGACCAAGAAATGCTGACAGGCGTCAGTTCCTTCAGTGTCAACCAAATGTTTGTCACTTTACGATGTACTGGGCCGCTTGATATAATAGTCCACTGGTGAGTAGCTTTTCTATTATTTTGAGTGAATAAATTTCAATAATCTAATATTTGATTCGCGCAATGAGTACTATAGCACTTGTTACTTTTTATTCAATAAAGATTTCGAGTGACTTAGTACTGGATAACTTTCTTTGCAAAATTAACAGTCCCCTGGGTACAGTGCTCTGTCATTTTATGATGCAGGGGACTGTTCCATCTTCCAGGGGACTGATAGTATGTCGTTTCTTTAAGGTAATGCTGTACAATGCCGCCTAAAAAGAAGGATAAATTAACAAGAGAAGAAATATTAGAACGGAAACGAATTGCGGAGCGTTTAAGGTACGAACGACTTGAAAATGATCGCGAAAAAAGAGAACAAATGAAAGAAAAAGAGCGTCGGAAATACCAGGCGAAGAAAGAAAAAGGCACAAGGAAATTAGTGAAGGATATGAATCGCCGTGAGCACAAGGCTGTGAAAAAAACTTGGAAGGAGCATTGCACAAACTATCGTACTAAGAAATAAGCTTTGAAAGAGGTTACGAATAATTTTATTCGCGAAAATACGCCTGATTCGGAAATTGATCATCTACCGACAGTAAGATCTCCAGTAAGTGTTATAAATGATGCAAGAAGAAAACGTGCTAAAACGATGCGCGAAAGAATTATCAGAGAGAAGGAGCTCGAGATTGCTCAATACAAAAAGAAATTTGAAAAGCTTAGAAAGAGACTACAACGGTTAGAAAAAGTTCGTAAAATGAAGAGTAATGTCGACACACCAAATACAAAACTGCAAGAAATGTGTGATATACCAGAGACTCGAAAAATCGTCGTTAAGAAGGCGTTATTTGGGGAAGTGATCAATGAGCAATTGAAAGAAAATTATGGTCAATTAAAAACCTTTAAAGAAAAAAATATTTTTGGAAAAGTTGTTTCTGGTAAATTAGTGAATAAATACAAGCTATGGAGAAGCGAAGACAGTGCTTTATCTTACAAGAGAACGCAGAAATCAGCACGTCAGTCAACTTTAGTACCTCCTAAACAGATTCGTGGAGATGGAGTTCCAGATAAATGTGTCACTGCAGTGCGAAAATTTTATGAAAACGATGACAACAGCAGAATTGGTGCAGGAAAACGCGAACGTGTGACCAGAAAGGGAATAAAAAAACAAAAAAGATACCTATTGGATTCAATCACCAACAGAAGTTCAAAGCTGAAAACTTCAAAATCAGTTACCAAACGTTTTGTCGTTTACGTCCTTTCTGGGCGGTTATACCAAAGGTGAACGAACGAAATACATGCCTTTGCATAACGCATGCTAATATCGATTTGAAACTGTCTGCATTGCACAGTCAAAAAATTTTACCTTACAGCAGTCATGCCAAGCTATTAGAAAATATATGTTGCAATCGCTATAATGAGCAATGTTTGTCAAGCGAGTGCCAACGCTGTGCCGACAAGAACCCGGATTACAAAGAGTTTAACGATAACAAACCAATACAATTTAAGAAATGGGTAGCTGAGAAGCAAAATTTTCAAGATCCCAAGTCTAAAAAAGCACGAACAGTAACAAAATATCTGGAAAGGGCTTTCACGGTTCCTTCACGTCAACTGACAGAGAATCTGCACGATGATTTAAATAAGTATCTTCTTCATGAGAGAAATATAATTCATCAGTATAAAGTAATTAAAGAGCTAAAAGAAAATCTCGGCAATGAAGAAGTTATGATTCACATGGACTTTTCTGAAAACTATTGTACGAAATACAGTCAACAAATACAAGCCTATCATTTTGGCGAGGATCTCGAATTCAGCTTAGTCTCCATACAGTCGTGGTTTATATGAAAGGAACCACACAGTCCTATTGCACAGTTTCCGAAAACACCTCACATTCGCCAGCTGCAATATGGGCTCACTTGCGGCTAATTTCAAAGTCTTTACCATTCCTTATCACCTGCATTCATTTCGTAAGCGTCGGACCTGTAACACAGTACCGGAATAAAACGATGTTTTACGTTCTGGCTTCAAGGCTTCAGCAACTGGTCTCAAGTGTCAAAAAATTCTCCTGGAACTATTAAGAAAGTGGTCATTGACAGTCTGCAATGTTTCGTAGAGACCATACAGCAAAGATGTCCGGGAATTATTATGATCAAGATTAATGACACCGACATTCAGAAAACGACGAAGGACATTCAGAAAGACGTAGCGAATTTGAAGAGATTCACTGGTATCCTCAAATGACATCAAATAAAAGGCCAGGTATTTAAACGGCCTTCAAGGTTACAATGTGGCCCTGCAGTCAAGCTAATGATGAAAAGTTCGAGCTGCTCTTGTGATGACGAATGCCAACATTTCAATTTAGGAACAGTGAATTACGAAGGAAAGGCAAAACTACACGTCGAGGATTTACACGGACTCTGAGTGTGAAGCCGAATCCAACCCCGATCCTGACCCGCAGTGTGATGCTATTATTAATGATGCTATTGTAGAGAAAGAAACTTCATCTGATGTTCCGTGCGAGAGCAAGTCCAATACCGAATTAGAGAATGTTGCTGGGCCAAGTTCAATTTCAGTCAGTCAATATAACATCGGTGACTGCGTGTTAGTCAAGTTTCCCGTCAAAAAAATGGAATATCGATATATCGGTGTGATAAATCAGATAGATAATGAGAAAGGCGAATTAACTGTGACTTTTCTGAAAATTTGTGACACTATAGGTCACACGTTCAGAGTTGATGAGACTGATATTTCTGATACCCCAAAAGCACCTCTGGTGCAAAAACCTTTTGCCAACCTTTTACCACATTAATGTGATATTTCCCGAAAAAATAGTTTTGTAGCCATTCAATCTACAAAAGTATTGATATCAATGGACGTTGCCAAGTACAAATAAATTTGCTCCCAATTAATTTCTGAATGTAATCTAGTCTCAGTTTTCAGTGGGAATTCACATTTCGATATGTATAATGTGCGTAACACGTAATAACATAGAACATACGAACTCATAAGAAAAGATCAATTGAAATTAAAATTAGGAAAAAACAAAGACAAGAAAAAAAAAATTGAAGGTAGTGGTACTTAGCGGCCATTTTTAATTTTTAATTTTTACGAAAATGGCCGCCAAGTGCCACTACCTCCAAATTTTTTTTTTTGTCTTTGCTTTTTCCTAATTTTAATTTTAATCGATCTTTCCTTATGAGTTCGTATGTTTCATGTTATTACGTGTTACGCACATTATACATATCGAAATGTGAATTCCCACTGAAAACTGAGACTAGATTACATTCAGAAATTATTTGGAAGCAAATTTATTTGTACCCGGCAACGTCCATTGATTCCAATACTTTTGTAGATTGAATGGTTACAAGACTATTTTTTCGGGAAATATCACATTAATGTGCTTGGCGAAAGGTTTTTGCACCAGAGGTGCTTTTGGGGGGATTTCATTACTTTTTGTACTATCTCGATTCGTACTAACTAGGAGATGGTCGTACCTTCGGATCACAGATCTTGCTTCCATTATCTGGGGTGTTTTCTGGTGCCGAAATATGAAATACCTGCTATATAACTTCCGTGATCGGCTCTTCGTTCTTCCAATTTGCTAAATATACTGTACCGATGACCATTCAATGAATCTGGCCAATTACCCTAGCATAATCAGTCGAGGTTTCGCGTTATAAGATTCCACATCAGAGTGAATATTTGTACATTAAATTATGTAATTTTTGCACACCAAATTTCAAAAATTTGTCATCCTAGGTGGGTCATTCCATCTCAAATCGACCAATGGTTGGAATCGACCACTTTCGATTTGGATGAATTTTTGTCAGAAGTTTTCTTTTATCATAAAACGAAGTTCTGCCAAAGGAAAAAAATTAAGAATTTTTCTTGCGCAAGTTATGCGAAATTGAAATGTCATAACTCTTCGCATAACTTGCGTAAGAAAATTTTTTAATTTTTTTTCTCTGGCAGAACTTCGTTTTATGATAAAAGAAAACTTCTGACAAAAATTCATCCAAATCGAAAGTGGTCGATTCCAACCATTGGTCGATTTGAGATGGAATGACCCACCTAGGATGATACATTTTTAAAATTTGGCGTGCAAAAATTACATAATTTAATGTACAAATATTCACTCTGATGTGGAATCTCATAACGTGAAACCTCGACTAATTATGCTAAGGCAATTAGCCAGATTCATTTAATGGTCATCGGTACGGTATATTCAGCAAATTGGAAGAACGAAGGGCCAATCACAGAAGTTATATAGCAGGTATTTCATATTTTGGCACCAGAAAACACCCCAGATAATGGGAGCAAGATCTGTGATCCGGGGGTACGACCATCTCCTAGTAAGTCTTGTTCATAATGAATTGTACGAAGAATTGTATAATTTATACGTAGGACAAAATTATACATTTTGAATTTAAAAATAGCAAATGGTCGTATGATGGCGCTTAGGGACTTATGCCAGCTGACAAACCTGGGGTGGTGATTTCATTGCGATGCGTTTTGATAAGCCATGTGTAAATATGAACAAGAAAATCACCGTATTGACAGCTATAATGCTGTGCTGGCTAACACAGTAGCTTCTATTTATAACAAATATGCACTATACTTCTGAACTCTGTGGATTCGAATTCCAGGTAAAGTCAATTACTCTGTAACTGTGACGCAGGGAACATTTCGAGATCAGCCTTACACGAATGTAGAATTGAAACGAAACTTGACCGAAGATTAGTTTTGACATGAAGAAACTACAGCGACGATTCTATCAAATCAGATATTATGATGTGGTAAAGAGTGTTTATAAATTCACTCATGAATCTTGGTCTACCGATAACAATGAAGAATTATCTATATTTGTAATATTCATTACGTCAAAACATTAGAGACAAAAGACAGTTGAATGTTGATCGCTGGCTACAATGGAAATAAATAGCACTCAGGTAGCCCCTAGAACCTTATACCTTGTCGTACTATCGGTCATAATTCACATTTTTGGATTCTTATCAACGATTCTTGTTACTAGATAAGAGCGGTTCGCCTAGCACAGTGACATTATAATAACCTGAAAGCAACAGTCAATCACCCTTTAGTTGTACGCAGAAGATATTTCAGAATGAATCTTGCTTGAGTTTGGAAAATTCAACATTTTGATTATAGCTCATTGTACTGAATCAAAATTTGAGCCAGAAGTATTAGTTTCCACATGAAAAAAATTCTGCGGTAATTCTATAAAAACAAAAATTATAATATAGCAAATAGTGTTTGTAGCTCCGAATGAAGATATCCATAAGTTTACTCATGAATCTTGGTCTACTAGTGACAATAAAAATTATCTCTATCTTTCATATTTATTGTATTAAATGTTAGGGATAAAATGATATTCATCGTTGACTCAAGTGAGTATACCCACCTGGAGAATAATTTTTTTTTCAAATTACTGCTACAGTCTGAGGAAACATTTTTTTGACTCAGTTTTTTCACAGTTGATTAGTACTGTTTTGATACATAGTTCATGATATTTCAAGATTTTGTGGTCTTCGCTGCACATAGATTTAGTCCATCAAAGAAAAAGTGATTGTCGTAAGGTACAGGTTGCTGTGTTGCATGACATTTCTTCAAATTTGGAGGGAAAATTCTATGCGATAATGTAATTTAAGGCCAATTGAATAATGATTCATGAATTTAATTTTTGGACATAAAAATCTGTGATTGTAAGACGATTTGTTCCATTGTTTTTGAAAAAGTGTCTTAAAATAAAAAAAATTCTCATGTCTAAAATTTAAATTCATGAAATATTATTGGCTTGACCCCAAATTCCATTCATATAGAACGTTCCATCGAAATTTCGAAGAAATTTCATGCAACGCAGCAACCTGTACCCTACGACAACCACTTTTTCTTCGATAAACTAAATCTATGTTCAGCGAAAGCTACAAAATTTCAAAAAATCATGAACTATGTATCAGAATAACACTAATCAACCATAAAAAAACTGAGCTATAACACACTAAAGTTGATTAAACGTTTTTTGAAGTATATTGAACTTTTTTATTAGTAGATTGAACTTCATTCAAAGATCTATTTAAACTAGATTTAGATATCGTAAGCCTGATATGAGATATAATACTTGTTGGAGTTGGATATAAAAATTAAAATCAAAATTAGAAGCAAGTTGACGAAAAGTGTCTACAACGCAGGTCGGACTTATAAAAACCGTTAGTATTACGGGTTTTCACATAACCTCAAAGACTCGAGCTCGTGAGATAAACGATAAATCACATAGTTTAATATGTATGTATGTTTATTTAATCCTTCCCCTTGCGGTTACATGCCCTTTTCTGTTATACACTTTTCTTATTCACTTATGGCCAGTTTCTTCACCTAGGGTTATCTTGCGGTTAGAGTTATCCGCCAGATATCCTGTGCTAAAGGCATAGGATATCTGCCGGATAAATTTACCCAGAGGTGAAGAAACTGGCCATTATACTGCTTATACTACTTAAACTATACTTATCTCCCTTCTCACTTTCTCCTCTTACATCCTCTTTGCTTTCCCTGTTCTCATCACTCATTCCTCATTCTCACTCGCGTTCTTACTACATCCATTTCTTGCTCTTCCTTCTCCTCACTCTCTCTCTGCGGGACTTAGGCCTAATTCTTGACAGCAAGCTATCATGGTCACTGCAGGTTGACGCTATCTCGAATCGCCTCCACTGTGTTGTTCGTCAACTCGCCGCGTCTCGTCGGCTTCTCTCCTACTCATTGCTCAAATATCTAGTAATGACGCTAATGTTCCCTATTTTAGATTACTGTTGCGTCGTCTACAATGGCCTCTCGGGAGTGCTTAACGCAAAACTTCAGCGTGTTCAGAACATCTGCGTCCGGTTCGTGTGTGGTGCTGCTCGTGGTGAACACATCACACCACACTGTCGCAAGCTAGGCTGGTTGTCAGTTAGTGATAGGAGGTGCTACTTTATCTTGACGCTTTTTTATCTCACTGTGCGCACCGGTCGTCCTGCGTATCTGCGGCAGCTATTTGTAAATCGTTCTCCTGTCACCCTTGGCTCGGCTAGGATTATACGCGGCGAATTTTTGACGCAGCATGCTAGCACGGAGACGTTCAGGAACTCCTTCTCTGCACTTGGGGTTTGCCTTTGGGATTCACTACCGGCTGAACTCAGGGCGGCCCGTACGCTGCCAGCCTTTGAGTCCGGCCTCCATAGGCATCTTTTTCGTCTAGAGGGTGAGGGCTCTTGAGCGTCTCCCTGCTCTTACTTTACTCTTATGCTTAAACTTACTCTGCTTACTTACTTAGCCTACTCTATTATGTTGCTTTCATTTTATCACTCATTGTACTCTAAATGTATTACTATTTCTCACTGTCTTACTTTGTTCACCACTCTGTACTATCATAGCATATTAATAGTGTATCTACTGTTGATATGGATACCCAGCATTGTAATGGGTATGATCAATAAACTATCTATCTATCTATCTCTCATCTCTCCTACGCTCAACCTCTCTCATCCACGCCTCACCTTCTCCCTCCTCTCCTAATACCTGTCCCACCTTCTCCTGCCAACTTTCTTTTTTTTCTTCACCTTTTATGCAACCGTCCCATAAGTGCTCCCATGTCTCCTTCTCCCATTCGCATACCCTGCACTTCTTTTTCTCCTCATTTTACCAGTACTTTGATTCCTTCACCACTCCCCCTAGCCTGAATCTCGCTACTCTTGCCCATCTACTTTCTCCCCACCCCTTTTTCAAATACGCTGGTACCCCATCATGCTTTATGTGCTTGTACCACTTATTATATCTGGAGTTTCTTATTTTTTCCCATCTTTCCTCTTTCTGTTTCTCTCCATCCTTTCTTTCTATTTCTTCGTATTCTACACACCGTCTCTCTTCCTCTGCCTCTTGCTCTTCGCTCCCTCCCACCCATCCGTCTTTGAACTTTTCGCTGTCTCTTTCCCAATTCGCTAGTGTTAGCACTCTGTTTGTTTCCCTTCTCTTCACTTCTTCCCAGCAGCTTCTCGTCAGTTCGCTTCCTCTTCCGTCCTCCAGCCTCCTATCGAAATTCCGTGCTCTTTTTCCTGCCTTTGTTCTCAGTTTCGTTCTCATTAACTCTTCCATCACCATGTACCCTGGCGTTCTCCAGTCTACCCCCAGTACCCATCTTATGTATCTCTCTTGCAGCGCCTCTATGTTCTTTCATTCTCTCCATCCCCATACTTCCGCTGCGTATTCTACCACTGGCCATACCAGTCTGTCGAACATCCACATTCTTCTTTTCCAGTCCTTTCCGAATCTCCTTTTCCCTATCCCCCAGACCTGTTTCATTACCACCCCTGCTTTTCTTACTCTGTCTTTCACGTGCGCCTCTTGCCCTCCGTTTTTTGTTAGGGTATACCCTAGGTATTTGAATTCCTTAACTTCTTCTATCCTCTCCCCTTTTCAGTTCCATCCTACTTTCTTGCTTCTTCCTCCTCCTTTTCTGCATCTTATTATTTTCGTTTTCCTCGCATTCAGCGTTAGTTTCTTCTCGTCTAGGTATCTCTCCAGTCTTCTTATCAATGCTTTCATCCCCTCTTCCTCCTCCGCCATTACTGCTACGTCATCCGCGTACGCTAGCGTGTATACCCTTCTTCCTCCCAGTTTTATTTCCCCTATATCACCAGTCTTACTCAGTTCTTCTTCCATGTCCGCAGTTAATATGTTAAAGAGGAATGAGCCTAGTGGACATCCCTGCCTTACCCCCATCACTGTCTAGAACTCCTCCCCCGCTTCGCCCCCTATCTTTACCCTATTCTTTGTCTCTCTGTACACTTCTTTCACTCTCTCCACTAGCTCCTCTCTTACTCCTCTCTTTCTCATAGCTTCCCACAGCACTTTCCTGTTCACTGAGTCAAAAGCTGCTTTTAAGTCTATAAACATCACTACAATTCCTCCTTTCTTGCTGTTTATTCTACTGTTTATTAGATGGTTTATCACATATAGGTATATATGGGGCATTCCACGCTATCTCGGACACCATTTGGCTTTTGCATCTCCGATTTTCTTCATAATTTCATTTGTTATAGTATCGATTGAGAGAGGCCTCCCTGATTTTTTTCAATTTTTTTCGTCGAGCTGTTTCCGAGATATCGATTTTTCAAAAAACACGTTACTTTTTTTTTAAATGCTCATAACTTTACGAAAAATGGGCCGATTGGGTAGTTTTTTTTTTTGAAATTTCTATCTTTGAACCCACTTTTGGAAAATGAAATTGAAACATTTTTCAAAACCGTATTTTTTCAAAATTTTCAAATTTTTTGAATAAAATGTTGATTTCCGAAAAACACGTATCGATCGATTTCCTTGAAATTTTTTTCGAAAAAACTGTCACTCATTCCGCAACTTTTAAATCTAGTCTGATAATGGGATAATGATGGGATCTATTTTTTTTCGAATTTTTAAATTTTCATGTTTCGGTCATCGGTACCTAAAGTAAATAATAACTTTTTTTTCAGGCCCCCCAGTAATGGTTATTGTCATCTATGAAATTAATCTGATATAACTTATTCATTTACCGGATAATTACCGTTAATTTTTAGTTAAATATATGAAGACATATGATCACTGTATTAATTCTTGTTTGGTTTTATTTTTTTTTCTTTAATCGATACCTACAACACAAAACTCTATTTGAATGATGTTCAAAAGTTGGCACATTTTGTCATCAATTTCAAACTTTGACTACGGTTAAAGATTGAAATTGATGTAATATATTTAACTAAAAATTAACGGTAATTATCCGTTAAATGATTAAGTTATATCAGAATGATTTCATAGATGACAATAACTAATACTGGGGGGCCTGAAAAAAAAGTTATTATTTACTTTAGGTACCGATGACCGAAACATGAAAATTTAAAAATTCGAAAAAAAAATAGATCCCATCATTATCCCATTATCAGACTAGACTTAAAAGTTGCGGAATGAGTGACAGTTTTTTCAAAAAATTTCAAGGAAATCGATCGATACGTGTTTTTCGGAAATCAACATTTTATTCAAAAAATTTGAAAATTTCGAAAAAATACGGTTTTGAAAAATGTTTCAATTTCATTTTCTAAAAGTGTGTTCAAAGATAGAAATTTCAAAAAAAAAACTACTACCCAATTGGCCCATTTTTCGCAAAGTTATGGGTATTTAAAAAAAAAGTAACGTGTTTTTTGAAAAATCGACATCTCGGAAACGGCTCGACGAAAAAAATTGAATAAAATCAGGGAGGCCTCTCTCAACCGATACTATAACAAATAAAATTATGAAGAAAATCGGAGATGCAAAAGCCAAATGGTGTCCGAGTTGGCGTGGAATGCCCCATATATATTGTCCACCGTTCCCATTCCTTTCCTGAACCCGGTTTGGTTTTGCGGTATCATCTCCTTTCTTTCCATTTCCTCTTCTAACCTTCCTGCTAATACCGTCGCGTAAATTTTGTGCATTGTCGGCATTAGCGCGACCCCTCTGTACTCCTCTATTCTGTTCCCTACTATCCAGCCTTCCTTCCACACTTCGGGCCACCCCTCTCCTTTCCACACTCTGTTGCACGTTCTCCATACCCGCTCTTCTGCTTCTTCCCCTCCGTACCTCCATACTTTGTTTACTATTTCGTCTTCTCCTGGCGCTTTTCCGTCCTTTAGTTTGGCTATCGCCTTTCTTACTTCTTCCTTCTTAATCTCGCTTTCTTCGTCCTCATCCCTTCCTTCTCTCGTACCTCCTGCCACCACTCTTCTGTCGACGCCTCCCAACAGTCTCATGAAGTGCTCTTTCCATTCGTTTTCTCCGATTGTATCGTCTATTTTTCTTCTTCTTTTCCTTTCTCTGTTCAGCACCTCCCATACTTTGCTTTCCGTTGTAGCCTCCTCCGCCTCTCTGATGAACCTTTCGTTTTCCTCCTGCTTCTTCTTTTCGTACAATTTGTTGTATTCTCTTTTCTCCTCTTTGTATCTTACCTTTTCTATCTCCCTTTTCCTCCACTCCCTCAGCGTCTTCCTCACTTCCGTCTTTTGTCTTTTCGTTTCCTCGCCCCACCATCCCCTCTTTTTCCTTTATTCTCCCTCCTCTCTCTCTGCGTCCTCTTCTATCACTCTTCTTATTTCTTCCGTTCTTATCTCTATTTCTTCGTTTATCCCCCTTACATCCCCCCTCCATCTTACTCCTCTCCTGAATCTTTCTCTCCCTTCTCTTGACCAGTTTCCTCTCGCTATTTTTTTTCTTTTCTTCTCTTCCTTCTTCTCCCATCTCTCCGTCGCTACTTCTATTATTACGGGGTGGTGATCCGAGTCTATCTCATCCCCCACTTCGATTCTTCTCACTTTCTCTTTTGCCTTGCTGCCTCCTATCACGTAATCTATTACTGTCTCCCCTCTTGCTCCTACATACGTTATTTCTCCCTCTTTGTCTCCTACCGTGTTTCCGTTCCATATTGTCCATTAGGGTGGTTCAAAATAACCCGACCCCCGAATTTTTTTCGGGGCACCCCCTGAAAAACTTCAGGACGATGAAAAAACATATTTCCCACTTGACGAGCGCAAATGGATAAGACTTAGAGGTCGCGCTAACGTGTTTTCTGTCTAAATTCATCACTTTTCTCGTTTTCACGTTTTTATTGAAAAAAAAAGTTTTCAATCGGAAATATTTCAAATCAAGGGCTGTCGATATTTCTCCCAGTCAAACACACCACAGGGAAATAGGAAAAAATTCCAAAACCGTTACCGAAACCATAGCCGATGCGATAAAAAATCTTTCGCGTCATTTCTTTGTGATTTTTCCTTTATTTTCAAAAACTCAAGCTGACATGATTTTCAAGGGATTCAACTTCCGCAGGTTTAGGTTTATTCATCAAGACCTATAGTTTCGTTAAAAAAAAATGAGGAAATAATAGGATACTTTATTCTCGAATTTCCACGACCGCAAACTCACCTACCTTTTTATCTTCGAAAATCATAAAAATTCGCATTCAAAGTTAATTTCTCTTCGTAATTCATTTGACAACATTCTTTACAGTCACCACAGCCTGATTACCAAATGCAAAGTCCGTGTACCGAAAAAGTACGATCCGGAGGAAGAGATGAAAAAGGAAGGATTTTTTTTTTTTTTTTTTTGATGACCTGAAGCAAATATTGCTTTTATTCCTCGTTGGCCGTATGCAAGGAATTGTATTCTTGTCGTACATCGGCATCGCAAACTTTTACCCTGCACTTTGACAAAGATGAGGCCTCACTGTGAACATGTAATGGAACATGAAGTACTTATTATATATGTAATATATTGTGTGATATCTGGGGTGCGATTCCATAACTTTTATCACTGCTATCACTGTCGATAGATATCAAAAGATTGATACGTGCGATGACTTCACGTCGTACATACGAGTGATACAGCGAAACGTGTGTGTGTGTGTATGACACTGCATATTCTAAACTAATATTCTAAACTATAAAATACTATATCTGAATAGTCACGTTCAGTTTGTTTTATCTGTGGATTGACAGTTAAAATTTCTTATACCTACATATATCCTTCCTCTTTTATCCCTTTCTCCGGATTGTACTTTTTCAGTACACGGACTTTGCATTTGGTAATCAGGCTGTGGTGACTACAGAATGTTGTCGAATGAATTACGAAAAGAAATTAACTTTGAATGCGTATTTTTATGATTTTCGAAGATGAAAAGGTAGGTGAGTTTGAGGTCGTGGAAACTCGCGAATAGAGTATCCTATTATTTTCTAATTTTCTTAACGAAACTATAGGTCTTGATGAACAAACCTTAACCTGCAAGAGTTGAATCCCTTGAAAATCATGCCAGCTTGAATTTTTTGAAATGAAAGTAAAAATGACAAAGAAATGACGCGAAAAATTTTTTATCGCATCGGCTATGGTTTCGGTAACGGTATTGGAATTTTTTCCTATTTCTCTGTGGTGTATTTGATTAGGAGAAAAATCGGCAGCCCTTGATCCGAAATATTTCCGATTGAAAACCTTTATTTTTTAAATAAAAACGCGAAAACGAGAGAAATTATGAATTTCGATAGAAAAAATGTTTGCGCGACCTCTAAATATTATCCATTTGTGCTCGTCGAGTGGGAAATATCTTTTTTCATCGTCCTGAAGCTTTTCAGGGGGTGCCCCGAAAAAAATTCGGGGGTCGGGTTATTTTGAACCACCCTATTGCCCATCCCATTTCTTCTACTGCTTCTATCAACTTTTTCCCTTCCCCGTTTATTACCTTGTCCTTCGAGCTCCTACCCTTCTCTTCTTTACCTGCATCCTTGTTTCCCCCCCCTTTTTCCTCGGTCCTTGCATTGAAGTCCCCTCCTACTATTACTCCTTCTCCCCTCCCTTTTTTTCTTTCGAACTCTTTGACCTTTGTCATTTTTTCTTCTATATCTCCCCTCACGTACAGCCCTATCACTGACCATTTCTCCCTACCTGGTTTCACTGTCCCTACCATCCATCCTTCCTCTTGTTCTTCTCTTTCCCCCCTTTCTACCTCCGCTATTTCTTCTTTTATATCCATTACCATTCCGCCTATAGCCCTCCCTTTTTTATGCTCTTTCCTCGCGTGCCGCGTTCTCCATACGTACCCTTTCGGCAATTTATTTTTTACTTTCGCCCACCCCTTCTCCTCTACCCATGTCTCGCTCATTATCATCACATCCCATTCTTTCAGCCCTTTCCAGAACTCGTCATCTTTTCTCGCTAGCCCTGTTACGTTCCAGAACGCTATTTTGACTCCCTTCTTGCTCTTCTCCTGCTCTTCTCTTGTTTGTCTCCCTATTTGGACCGAAAATCCCTTTCCGTTCCCTCTTTACCTTTCTCTAGTTTTTCTTTCTCCTCGTTCCAGTTCCAGCACTTCCCTTCTATCCATATCTTTTTGTATCCCACCCTTGCTTTCCCTCCTTTTCCCCTTATTTCTTTCATTCTGCTGATTAGGAACCTCTGTATCTCTCGCTCCTTCCACGTAAGGTCGTCGTCTATGAATATCTCTGTTCCTCCCAGCATTCTCTTTCTCATCATTACCTCCTTTTTCGCTTCGTAGTCCTCCATTTGAGCTACCAGCCCCTCTCTTTCTCTTCCTAGTTTTTGGACTCTTGCCTCTTTTATTCGTATCGTCGTTTTCAGGTTCTCTCTCAAGAACTTTTCTGCGACGATTTTCGGTTCCTCTCCTCCCCTATCTACGCCTTTTATTATTATATTATTTCTTTTCTCTTGCCGCTCTTTTGCTGCTATTGTTGTTTTATCGCTTTCATTCCTCTTCCTATCTCCTCCTCTATCCTTTTTATTTTTTCTCCCATTGCTGCCCCCCCCCCCCCCCCCTTCCTTCTATTTCCCTTCCTCCTATTTATTTCACTGCTTCTTTCACTTTTTCTTATATCTCCTTCCTTGTGTCCTCCGCTTCTTCCTTCTGCTCTACTCCCTTTTTTTCTTCCCTTTCCCTTACTAGATTTTTGAGCTCTTTTACTCGTTTCTCTAGCTCAGTTCTTTCCTCTTGTTCCTTTCTTTTTATCTCTTTGATTTCTTCCCTCATGCCTTCTATCTGTTCTCTTGTTTCTTGTTTCGCTCTCCTCGTCTCTTCTACTATCTTTTCTATTTTTTCCCACATCTTTCTCATCTCCTCTCCTTCCCCTGTTTCTTTCTTTCCTTCCGGTGTTTTTGTAGCCTTATTTCTTCTTTTGAGCCCTATCTGTCCTTCCTTTTCTCCCTCCGCTCTCTTTCTCTTCTGCCTGTCTATCATCCCGTCCAGCGAGCCTAGGCTACTCGCTCTCTCCCTTGCCCATGTACTTGGCGCGAGACTCTACCGAGTCTCTTGATATGTCGGCGCATGATAATTTGGACGTGGCTTTCTGGCTCTCATTATATTTGGTGTAAGTCAATAGTTTAGTTCAAGTTTATACTATTGACTGTTTATAAGAAACCGGTTGATTCTTAGTCTCAGTATATTTGTTAGTGTCAAGATGAAAAACTAACATAAGATCTGACTATGGATACAGAGTTGATAAGTGGCGTAGAAGAGGGATGCAAGACATGGGTCTCCTTGTCGAACGTAGCCACAGCCCAGCAGTGATGATTTTTAAGAGGCAGTCAGATTTTGAACCCAGCCTACGACTTAGAATCACGCTGTGGCGGTGGATTCGTTATCGTGTCTCTCCCTGCGCGATAGAATAGAATAGTTTATTTGGTTATAGTTGTAGGCTAGAATATTGAGTATCATAAAAGACAATTATTAGATTAGATTTCATTACTAATTTACTATCTCTTGTGAACTATCAATAAACAATCTGCAAGTAAAGCCATGGCCGACCAAGATACTAATCGACCTCCGACAAATACATTTTATTTTTATACGCATGATGCATACCTACACAAGGGAACGTCCGCCTCCCGCATGTGACGATAATGATTACATATCGTTAGCTATATGTTGAAACGATATTACTATTGTATCATGTTAAATAACAAAAAGAATTTTCTTGAATGAAATAAAATTGTCGAAGCCCATCTGAAATAGAGTATATAAACTGTTTCGTCCAAGCTCTCACGAAACAGAGTATAGCTTATCGTTGATAGAAGCTGCGTAGTTTTTAGGGTAAATAACCGACCGTTGGAAAGGGAGAACGCCTATAAAAGTGGGCACACCGGACGGCTCGGGATGGAGAACCATCACAAATTTACAAGGAAATAGATCTAATAAGAAGATCTAAGAATTTAAAAAAAAAAGATAAACTTCGACAAAAATTCGAATAAAATAGAAAGAAAAAACGAGTAAGTAATTTACCTATCTGGTCAACGCCAACAAGTGAAATACTTCGCGGCTGCGACTGGAAACTCCTTATTAATCGAGTCAACGCCAACAAGTGTAATACTTCGCGGCTGCGATTTGAAATCCTTTATTATTAAGTAATATCAACGAGTCTGAAACTCCGCAGTAAGAATTTAAAAAGTCATATTGCATTGATTGACGCCGACGAGTTATCTCCAAGGTGCCGATTAATGAAATTTTCCTTTTTCCTAGAAAATAGTCTCAGAAAGTAAATAACTAATCAGCCAGCCTATACCGGTTTACTCAAGTAGTTCCGAGATAGAATCTCAAAATAAATAATTAAAGTAAAAATCGTATAAAACAATAATAACGTTTCATTCGAAAATAAATAACGTTTCAATGTATAGAAAAGTCACGTGACTACCAAAAAGTAAAAAAGTTCAGAAAAAGCATGACGTATCTCCAGAAAATAATTAATCGATTTTCACTCAAATTTTCAAAACGTGAAAATGTTGGTAGTTACGTGACTTTTCTATTTAGCTAACGATATAACTTTACAAATAAATACACATGAGGTATTCCATGCCAAGTGAACCAATCGTTGACCCTCACCTCTTCAAAAACTGACGCCGATTTTTCTGGTGATGAAGGAGTAGAAAAAAATATTTCCTGAATTTTTTCAGAATTTTCGGATGACAGCCGATGTTCTATATGATTTTTTTCTCTTTTTTTGGTTTTTTATGCATAACTTCCGTTCTTTTTCATCGATTTCCATCAATGAAAAACGAAAATTTTCGTTTTTCGGTCGACTTTCAGAATAAATTTTTTTCATATTTTTATTCTCGCTTTCTGATGCCTAAGACGTGAAAAGTTCGGAAAAATAACAAAAAAATTGAGTTTTGACCACTTATGACGGTCTCGATTTTTTTGAAAAAAATTACCAAGATTCCTACTCTCAAAACGATTTTTTTGAGCCGTGCCAAATCATGGGCAGAGCACTGGATCCAATTTATTTCGTGGTTTTTCTGTGAAATTTTTCTCATTCTCTATATCGATGTTGACATTGAATGTTCGAAAAAGTTATTAAAACATCAAATGATCATAACTTTTGCTCAAAATGGCACTAAATTAACATCAAAGATTCATCGAGTTCGTTGTGGATCATTTTTATCCTTTAATTCAATCATTATTCTTATGAAAAATGATCCACAACGAACTCGATGAATCTTTGATGTTAATTTAGTGCCATTTTGAGCAGAAATTATGATCATTTGATGTTTTAATAACTTTTTCGAACATTCAATGTCAACATCGATATAGAGAATGAGAAAAATTTTACAGAAAAACCACGAAATAAATTGGATCCAGTGCTCTGCCCATGATTTGGCACGGCTCAAAAAAATCGTTTTGAGAGTAGGAATCTTGGTAATTTTTTTCAAAAAAATCGAGACCGTCATAAGTGGTCAAAACTCAATTTTTTTGTTATTTTTCCGAACTTTTCACGTCTTAGGCATCAGAAAGCGAGAATAAAAATATGAAAAAAAATTATTCTGAAAGTCGACCGAAAAACGAAAATTTTCGTTTCTCATTGATGGAAATCGATGAAAAAGAACGGAAGTTATGCATAAAAAACCAAAAAAAGAGAAAAAAATCATATAGAACATCGGCTGTCATCCGAAAATTCTGAAAAAATTCAGGAAATATTTTTTTCTACTCCTTCATCACCAGAAAAATCGGCGTCAGTTTTTGGAGAGGTGAGGGTCAACGATTGGTTCACTTGGCATGGAATACCTCACATACATACCTGATACCGTGACTTTTCGTGGATACCGAAGAGATGTTGGGGAAATTTCACTCTACGCCTTTGGCTTTACTATGCTGTTGGTAGTAAAACCAAGAGCGTAGAGTGAAAATTCGCCGACATCCGTTCGGTATCCACGAAAAATCACGGTATAGTGTATGTTTTGCTTGTGTGAATCATAAATATCAAGTGCGTTCGCCGTTTGTTATGCATATGTATGTATCAAGAGCCTCGGTAGGGACTCGCGCCAAATACATTAAAAAGAATTTTTAACGCACGGCGCGAAACTCGACCCGAGTCTCTATACCCGCATGAGAGCTCTACGGCGTATACGGCGATTGTATTATCCTTTTTCACCTCAGGCGCACGTATACGGGCTTTTACGTGCAGAGCACGCTGAATGAGAAAATAGGTTGCGTACGTTCGTGCGCTGCTACCTAGCCTCCTAGTCTGTATTGACATCCTCCTAGACCGTATGCATACGCGTACTAGCAGAGGACAAGTCGGCATTTCCTATATTGACGACCACCGAGCCCACCACGCGTTTCTTTGTCAGGGCGCATGTTAGCAGAACAGACAGCAGAAACAGTACGAAGGTCGAAGCGTCAATCCCATCATAACACGCTGTTAGTTATGTCTTACCAAGCAACTGTTGACGGTCGTGTCGTCGTGTCGCAGAAAAGATTTCAAAATGAGCGAATTAAATATTTCAACTGATAATCGAAACAATCATTCAAGTGATAGTAGTGATACTTAATATTAAAATTCAGTAAAATATTATATTATATAAGAAAAATATTATTCTAACCTATACATATTTGATGAAAACATCGTAAAAAATATAATGTTTGTAACTTAATAAACGATTATTTCTTTGATAATCCATTAATTCAATTGAAAGCCCTCCCTACTAAAAATGCCAGATAGAAACTGACAGATTCGTATAAATACGGAAAAGATTCAGGTTTAAAAACCGTACAGCAAAGTCGGTTTTTGGGTATGGATCTCTTTCGGTTCTATCGGTTTCTTTCGGGTTTTTTGTGTACGGCTTATACGTGCTGCCAGAGGTGAAATTTTTTTTAAGTACCATGGACGAGCCTCGCAGGATTATGCTTTCAGCTTCTGTTTCTATCGTGGGATAGTAGAGCCTTGGTCGCTCGCTGCGCTCACGACCGCGGCCTACTACCCCACGATGAAAACATAAGCTTCAAGCATAATCCTGCGAGGCTCGTCCAAGGTACATAAATAACTAATATTTTCCGACTCGAGTTATACACGAGATTCAATTATTTATCTCAGAATATTGCTTCAAATAGCTTTCATTTAAGCCCAATTTTTATGCAATCAGTGGACGGAGAGCTGAGATATGATATTCCGATTTACCAAAATGCTTGAATCGATCAAGAATTTTCGTCCTCTCCGTCTCCATCGTCGTCGTCGTCGCCATCCAGCAATGTTGCCAGTACCGCTCGGAACTAAGTCCGTGCTCGGAACGAAGTAGCCACGCCGTGGCGCGCGTATAACCCCGAAGTAGCCTATAAGGAAGGAAATTTTTAAATCAAGAACCTCGCGCCAAGTACATTAAGAAGAATTTTTAACACGCGGCGCAGGACTCGATCGAGTCTCTATACCCGCATGAGAGCTCTACGGCCTATACGGCGATGGTACACGGAGAAAAGATTATAGTGAAATTCCCCATGGATTTCCCATATATGAATGAGGAAATTTGTACGTTTCAAACAGCGAGCGTCATGGCACGAGTTTTAATTAAGTGTACTCGAAAACTATACATCATACAAAAAAATGCGGAGTGTAAAAAAGTTTCAGCCTGAAGTAAACTTCAAAGTGATAACATACAAAAAAATATGGCGGTTCCGTTAAGTTGAAAAAAAATTATTATACAATTAGTGTTAAGAATTTCTCAATAACCATACGTCTTTTGGGGTTAAACGTTTCAGAGAATATTCTTCTATAGGGCATTTGCGGCATATAAGTCCCACCTTATTTCAAATTGCTTTTCTTCTATAGGGCATTTGCGGCATATAAGTCCCACCTTATTTCAAATTGCTTTATATTATTTTTACTTAAAAATAATTATCTCATAAAGGCGGCAAGTGTTGCTTGTTATAATTTTCAACATACATTTGAATGAATAATATGTCCTTGAGCCTCGTAATTTTGACTTTAATATAAACAAAATAATGGCACTAGGTAGCCTAACAAGGCCTGGGTTGTTTCTCAAGGCCTAAGACTTTTTCATCTCTTCGGAGAACCATGAAACCATTATAAATAATTTTCTAATTACATTTGAAGTGTAAACACTTATCAATTCATTCTCATATTAGGTATATCATTTGTACACGAATGATACTTCCAAACAAGATTGACTTTGAAGAAGGAACAGGCTTTATTATGCGATGCCTTATTATCCGCACTTTTCAATTTTGCTAATATAATAGGAAGTATTAAGGATATAGTTTATACTGGATCGGTGTTAGCTGTGAATTTTCATTTTTTATGTTTCCTTTAATAACCAATACATTTGAACTATTGTAAGTCCCGTACTTTTGAGATACTCTAGGCCTGATTACCCTCCGGTACCTTAGTGTAAGAAGAACCCATACAACACCGAGACATTGCAGCAACGTTGCAGCAACATAATTCCGCAATATTGGCAATGTTGCGGTTATGCTGCGCAATGTTGCTGCAACTTCCCTGCAATGTTTCTGCAATGTCTCAATGTCCGCTATTCATTGCATAACATTGCAACATTTCTGCAATATTGCCAAATAATCTGCAATATTGAAAAAGTTCCTGCATTTTTTGTATTCCAATTCAATGGAACTATTGAAATTAAAAAATAAAAAACATAAATTTTATACGTTTTGACATTCAGTCCACTGTCTTAAAGAATGCTCCTCATAATATGTATAATGAAAAAACACCTTGTAATTTCCCTACGAAAAACGCCACCGATTTCTGTTTCTCCTAATCGAGATTTGAACCCACGTCCGCTCGGTTACTAGTCGAACGCTCTGCCTACTACGCCAAACTATCCGATGATAATTACTCTAATGTTTTCCTATATATTCAGAGCTGCCTATATTTTAACAATTTTATGTATTTAATTGCGTTAGAAGCCGAAAATGTACCAATTCCCAATAAATGATGCAATTTATCGATTCTTTAATTCATTAATTAAATTATTCTAAAATATATAACAAAGTTATATTGCAGAAATCTTGCGGTAACATTGCGAATGCAATGTTGCAAAAATTGCATTGCAGAAATGTTGCAGCAACATTGCAGTGCAATGCAATGAAAATGAGACTTAGCAATGTTGCTGAGACATTGCTGCAATGTGGCGTGCTGTATGGGAACGTGCATAAATTTTATTACGGAGCCAGATTTAGCTTAGAAGATATGAATCCTTTACTGAATTTATTTCGAAACAAAACCAACAATAAAAACTTTGTATCACAAGGACTTCGTATCGACTGATAAAATCTTCAAAAACTGTTAAATAAACAGAACTTTATAATCTGTACTTTCATTCCTTCAATTTCGCCGAGTGCTGAAAAAGTTTTATTTTTGGTCCCAAATGAATTCGGTAAAAAATTCATATCTCCTAGACGAAATCTAGCACCATGATAAAATTTATATCCATTATTTTTACACTATAAAGGGATACTTTTTGAAATTTTGAGCAAAAAAAAAACGTATGGTTGTTCAGAAATTTTCTAACTAATTTTATAATAATTTTCTTTTAACTTCCTGAAACCCCCATATTTTCTTGTATGTCATCGCCTAGTCATCACTTCAAACTGAAACTTTTTTATACTTGACATTTTTTGTGAGATGTAAAGTTTTTGAGTTATGCTAAATTAAAACACGGCTTTCCGCATACATCGTATCAGCTGCTAACGTCTGAATGTTTTTTAATAAAAATCTACAGGAATTCATACGTACTCTTATTAAATGCCACAAACATTTCTTAAAGCTTTTTTAGAGTGTCAAAGTTATACAATTCATCATGAACAAGACTAAGTACGAATCGAGGTGGTACAAAAAGTAATGAAATCCCCCCCCCCCCCCCCCCCCCCCCCCCCAAAGCACCTCCGGTGCAAAAACCTTTCGCCAAGCACATTTATGTGATACTTCCCACAAAAATAGTTTGCAGCCATTTAATCTTCAAAAGTATTGAAATCAATGGACGTTACCAAGTACAAATAAAGGCTATAGCGGGATAAGTATGTTGAACTTGCCTTGACCTGGATATTTATTCGGAACTGGCTATTCGAAAGGACATATTTGAAGACTTCCTGAGCCAAATTTTCAGACCCCTAACCATAATTCTAGGGTCCTTAGGCATAAAAACGTATTTTTTTGAAAAAAAAAATTGTCTGCTTCACGGTTTGCTCCAAAAAATCTGAACAAAATCATGGACGTGCCATCTTCACTAACAAAACACCCCGATTTTTTTGAGATTTCAACGATAAGAATTGGACCCAAAAATGTTTTTTTTATTTTCCAATCATTTTTTAGGTTATGGAGGTCATATTCGGCTAACTTCCAAATGATCATTTTTCGTGTATTTTTTCTCCTTCTTTGGAAAACCGCTGTCAGAATTACCATTTTCAGACCGGGACATGCTCAAAAATTGAATAAACCATTTTTTCCCCCATTTTCCCATGTTTTTGGTACATTACCCGCAAATAAGATAGTCCGCCAGACATCCAAAAATACTCTAGGATTCTATTTTATGTATGAAAAGCTTTCAAAAATAAGGACTATCTCGCTGCAGCAGCAAAGGACCTGATCCGATAAACTTCATCCACAGAGAAACTTCATTATAGACTTATTCGCTAAACCTTTTAACATACAAAGTAAGGCTGTGCGATTAATCGATTAATCGGCAGCTTCAATTAATCGTTTTTCCGATCAATCGATTAATCGATGGTTTCGATTAATCTTTTTTTTGATTAATCGATTAATCGACGGTTTCGTCATAATGGTCGTTTTTTTTCTCATTACTTGGTACTGACAAAACTCAGTTTTGTAATTCTGAATGTAGTAATCTATTCTAGTTTTAGTACAGGGAAAGTATGTAGACGATCATTAAAAAAATACCACAAAAATTGCATGAATTAAGAAAGAACCTCCTCGATCACGGACAGTGATGAACGTACTTTTGGAGCTCAGTAACGTCTACCGTAAAAAAAAAAAAAATGTATACTGTATATGGTTATAGTGGACCGTCTATAAAAATCATATTCGTATACATGATACCAAACTTTTGAAGAAGTTAGGACAAAAAACCTAAATTCACTCTGGAAAAATATATAATGCTCGTGTTTATATCAAATCTTCATTCTGGTACAAAAATATCGGAATATCAATGTGCTCGGAAGATAGGCAACTTCGCTTTGCGTTGGCAATGTTTCCGGCTGTAGAGAAAATCCTTTCTGCGGGGGTAGACGTAGCAGATACAGCCAAGTTGTTATGCAAAATTATTATGTGGAAATTTCGATTAAACGATTAATCGGAAAAACGATTAGGTAATCAAAACCATCGATTAATCGATTAATCGGAAAAACGATTAATTGAAGCTGCCGATTGATCGATTAATCGCACAGCCTTACTTCGTATGTTAAAATGGTTAGCGAATAAGTCTATAAATATAATGAAGTTTCCCTGTAGATGAAATGAAGTTTATCGGATCAGGTCCTTTGCTGCTGCAGCGAGATAGTCCTTATTTTTAAAAGCTTTTTATACATAAAATAGAATCCTAGAGTATTTTTGGATGTTCTGGCGGACGATCTTATCTGCGGGTAATGTACCAAAAACATGGGAAAAATACGGAAAAAAATGGTTTATTCAATTTTTGGGCATGTTCCGGTTTAAAAATGGTAATTCTGACAGCGGTATTCCAAAGAAGGGAAAAAAATACACGAAAAATGGCTATTTGGAAATTAGCCAAATATGACCTTCATAACCTGAAAAATTATTGAAAAATAAAAAAGGAATTTCTGGGCCCAATTCTGATCCTTGAAATCTGAAAAAAATCAGGGTGTTTTCAGTGAAGATGGCAACTCCATGAATTTTTTCAGATTTTTTGGAGCAAACGGTGAAGCAGAAAAAAATTTCTTCAAAAAAATACGTTTTTATGCCTAGGGACCCTAGAATTAAGTTTAGGGGTCTGAAAATTTGGCCCAGGAGGTCTTCAAATATGTCCTTTCGAATAACCAGTTTCGATCAAATATCCAGGTCAAGGCAATTTTAACATACTTATCCCGCTATAGCCTTTGCTCCCAAATAATTTCTGAATGTGATCCAGTCTTAGTTTTCGGTAGGAATTTACGTTTCGATATATACATATAATGTGCGTAACACGTAATAATATGCGACATACGAACTCACAAGAAAAAATCAATTTAAATTCAAATTAGGAAAAAACAAAGAAAAGAAAAAAAAAATTGGACGTAGTGGTACTTGGCGGGCATTTTTGTAAAAATTAGAAGAAAATATAAATGCCCGCCAAGTACCACTACCTTCAATTTTTTTTTCTTTTCTTTGTTTTTTCCTAATTTCAATTTTAAATGATCTCTCCTTGTGAGTTCGTATGTTGCATATTATTACGTGTTACGCACATTATATGTATATATCGAAACGTAAATTCCTACCGAAAACTAAGACTGGATCACATTCAGAAATTATTTGGGAGCAAATTTATTTGTATGTACTTGGTAACGTCCATTGATTTCAATACTTTTGTAGATTAAATGGCTGCAAACCATTTTTGTGGGTACAGTATAGTTGATCATTCTAGGGTTATTCGTAGATATATTTCTGTTTCATACGACTCTGATAAGATTTACTAGATTATTTCGTCAAAGTAAAAACTTTCTGCAGAATGATATTATGATATGTCACTAGGTATGTATGTACAGGGGGCGTAGCTCAGATGGTAGAGCGCTCGCTTAGCATGCGAGAGGTACCGGGATCGATACCCGGCGCCTCCAATAAATTTTTTGCCATTCAATTTTGCTAATGAGGCATAATTTAGTTTCAAGATTGAACCGAATTTTTGCTACAAAGTCCTAAGAATGATGAAAATAGCGGATTAGCGGTCAAGGGGCACGGCCGTTGTGCGAGTAACCCAGGGCTTCATCATGATTCCGAGATAAATTCGTGTTGTAACCCATTTCTTGAAAAAATGAAATTACTATTATGTAGCAATTGAATATTTGTGAAAATCGCAGAAACACGTTAAGGAGGGATGTCAATAGGCCGTTTTTTGGGCCACGGTAGATTTCGCTACTATTGTATGAATTTGTTGTTCTAAGTGGCTCCAATAAAAATTTTGTTCTATACACAAATGTACATTTGGGGTGACAGTTATTTTGACTTTTTTTTAAATTTTTCGCTCCGAGTGGATAAAACGTTTTCAAATAAATAACAAAAAAATGTTCTCGAAGTTTTGAAGTTTTATTTTAATATTTGATGGTTCCACCGGGCCCTCAAAATTTACTTTTGAATAACATGGGGTTTTCCGAAGTTTCAATTTTTTCCCCTCACGTCCGCAATTATTCGTTGAAAAATCCGAAACTCTGGTGAAATGTTCACAATTAGTCCAGGCGTCAGAGGAAAAAAATAAGTGGATTGTGGAAAAAATTGCGACCATCCAATTTTTTTTTTTATTGGCTTCGGACATAAGTAAATATGCTAATCCTAAAAAATAACCCAAAAATTTCCAGTGCTGCAATTGTTTAAACAATTCAAAGTTACTTTTTATGGTTTTTTGTAAATATCTCGGGAACGACAATTGCGATTTTATTTATTTTTTTTAACTTGTTCCTTATTAAATTCTCTACAAAAAATGTACTTACACTTTTCCTTGTTCGGGCGATACCTTGGACAGTACAGCCACACAACGCGACATACCGCGCGACTTGCTGCGTAATGCATAGCATTACGTGAGCTCCAGTGAAATCGGCATGACTGTTCAGTTCTTAGTATGCTTTTTTAATGAAAACCATGTTGTGAATGTTTAATTTTTAATGTAGAAATATGTTTTTTTTTCAATAATGTGTATTTTTCTTCAACAATATGCTTTTTGTTAAATCCTTTTTAATTTTTGACTTTGACATTGCTTTACTAAAAGTTAAATAAACTCGTTAAAAAAAAATCGTACCACAAATTTCTAAGAACCATTTTGAAGAGAAGGTTTCAGGCTACAAATTGGCTATTTCAAAAGTTCTCTGCGATTTTTTGAACGCGCCGTAGAAAACTTTGAAAAACTTGTTTTTTTCTGGCGTTTTACAACCCGGCACTCAAATCTACGCTACGAGATCAAAGACGGCCGTAGAAAGAATTTTCCGAAACCATGTTGAAGATGAAGTCTCAACCTTCAAAATGCTCCCCCAAATGATTTTTTTCGACAATTTTTCATTGAGTTACAGCATTTTGAAAATCGGTATTATTTCGCCGAGTGCCGGATGCGCCGTTAATTTTGTTGCTGAGTGTAGATACATGGACTTATAAAACTGTAATTTCTCAAAATTTATATGAAGAAAAATTTCGTAATCTAAAAATGCAAGAACCGGATATGGATTTACGAGCTTGAGGGGGTTACTCAATAAAACAATTAGGAAAATTAGTTGACCTGGAATTCAAGTTTAACGGGCAAAAGCAAAAACTGGACTGTTGTGTTTTACCTGGAACAGGGCCGACACTGATCGGACGCGAATGGCTCAAGCAACTCGGGTTTTGGCCATTGAAAATTACTAGCAAAGCAAATGATATAAATAAAATTGGCCCAATTTGCATAATTACCTGTCAAAAAAATATAAAAAACTGTTTAGTGAAATGCCAGGGCTATACAATACAAGCAAAACAAAATTGTACTTGAGAGAAGATGCCAAGCCCGTAGCATTAAAATGCAGGCATGTACCGCACGCTTTAAGACCAATGATTGATAACGAATTAGATAGGCTGGTGAGTTTGGGACACTTGGAACCTGTTGAAACAAGCGAGTGGGCTACTCCTATTGTTCCAGTGCTAAAGGGTAATGGGGACATTCGCATTTGCGGGGATTTTAAATTGACTTTAAACCCGTATTTAATAATTGATAAATATCCCTTATATTGACGATATTTTCACTGTATTGCAAGGCGGTGAAAAGTACACAGAATTGGAATCGAAGCATGAGGACATGCAGTTTGCGGTTGATGAAATTTGCATGAATTGTTGACCATTGTAACCCATGAGGGATTATTCAGGTATAAAAAAATACCTGAGGGTGTCGCGCCGGCACCGGCTGACGTTCAAAGAAAGATGGACGAATGTTTGAGTGGATTGAGCGGTGTCGTGGCTTATTTAGACAATATATACGTCATTGGGCGCACAAACGACGAACACAAAAGAAATTTAGAACGAGTTTGCGCGCGATTGGAAGAATGCAACCTAAGATTAAATTTTTCTAAGTGCAAATTTATGAAAGAAAATATTAAAATTTTAGGCTTTCTAATGAATAAAGATGGCTTACATAAATCAAAAACAAAAATAACAGCCATGGTGGATGCGCCGCGTCCATCAAATAATAAAGAATTAGCTTCATTTTTAGGCCTCGTAAATTTTTACGCAGATTTTTGAGAGATCGCTCCACTCATGTAAAACCGCTATACGATTTATTAAACAATGATAAATTTAATTGGAAATCTAGTTGTGAAAAAGCGCTTAGATGGGTCAAGAACGAACTTATATCTCCGCAGTTCTTGGCTCATTATAATCCAAAAAAAGAAATCCTATTGGCTTGTGACGCGTCAGACTACGGGCTTTCTGCAATTTTGTGGCATAGATACGAAGATGGATCTGAGAGACCGATCGCATACGCTTCAAAGAAAATTCCACTGAAAGAACTAAAACGCTCAATTATTGACAAAGAGGCTAAGGCCATAATATTTGGTTTCAAAAGATTTTATCAATTTGTTTTCGGTAGAGAAGTAACTTTAAGAACAGATAACAGGCCATTGGAATTGATTTTAGGACCTCGAGAGGGAATACCCGCAACTGCTGATAACAGACTTCAGAGATATGCGTACTACCTTTCAGGTTTTTGCTACAAAATCGAGCACGTAAAAAGCGAAAAAAGCGCGAATTGTGATGCGCTGTCTCGACTCCTTATAGAAGACGATACCGATTTATCAGACGTGTGTGAAACTACTAAATCACACGTATATTACTTTGAAAAAGAAACGATTTCACTTAACAAAAAAACTTTAGAGTCAGAGAGCAAAAAAGATCAAGTTCACCCTCGACACGGTAGAAAATCGCCAAAAGGCACAAATTGTATCAAGACCCGGTAATCGCCAATTAGACATAAGTGTGGGTGACGAAGCGCTGATAGATGCGCACGGTGTGAATGAGGATAAACGCATTAATGGTGAAGTAATTAGACAGACTGCGCCATCTACCTTTGTAGTCAAAACTGATACTGACAAATTACAAAAACGACATGTGGACCGAATTATAAAGCCTAATCTACGGCGCTCTCCCAGGCTCAAAAATCAAAACAGCGGGAGGATTGTGATGTACGCGCAAGTGTGCGTGTGACTATGTTGCCACGTACATCTATAGCTGATTTTCAATCATTCAACCGGGTTATCAGCGGTTACTCGTATAGCGAATCAAAATTTGTCTACGAAAGACTGTGACCAATTGCATGTGCACGGTAGCACTGACCAGCTAGCGACTGATCATGATCAAAAATCACCTATTATCTCCGGCCTTTGACGCATACTTTTGTATAAGACAGTTTAGCGTCTGTCACGCTATAGTACAGACGTGCTCCGGCGTATAGCGTCGTAATTGTATCTCTGAGTTATACCAATAAATATCCAAGTATATCAATTGTGTTGTGACTCTTATTTCAAGAATAATTCCCTTCCCAGAATACATCACAACTACATAACCAATATATCTCAGTTATGGACATCAGATAAAATTTTTCAAATTGTGGGGTACAATTATGGACACTCCTCAAACACTTCTGATCAGAACTACTAGAGCGGCAAACGCTAGACACTAATTTAGAAACTACTCTTCACCTCACTTAATGTTTATATAGTTTCATCTCGTCAGCCTCATTGGGCCCGATCCATATGGATTCGACGAGCAAAAAAAATTGAAGCAGTCGATTTTTTTCTAGCTTTGGGATGTTAATCTACATAAAATTTCACGAGACCCGTGTTTCTTCATTTTTCCGGAAAAAATTTGTGGCGCCATGTAAAAATTTACATCGTGACAGCGTTATTGCGAAAATGAAAATGCACTTTTTTTCAAATGGCCGTCATCTTGGCCCGAATCAACCTAATGAAACATTTCTTCTTTCGAAATGTGCGGAATTTTATCAGCTTTCACCTGGTCTTCTTCAAAATTTAAATTGCTTAGAAACTTTCTGAGATAAATGGGAAAAACTGAGAAAAGTCATTTTTTTTTCAAAATTGATTATTTGAAAAACCCCACCTTCGATTTTCGCGAACATTGGATATGTTTGTCAAGGCTAAATAAGCTTTCTTTCTGCCAAGCGGCAATATGCCAACTTGCTCCGTTCGGGAGATACGGCCTCGCAAAGACAATGGCTATTTAAGCCCCATACACGTTTAAGCCCCATACGCGTTGTGTATGTACCGATAATTTTATACACGACTACTCCCATCTTCAAATTTTCAAAATCATTGTCAAGTAGGTATGCATTGAAGATAGAAATGATAGGATATGTAAAATTTCTCTTTTTCCCAAAATTAATTGCACATAGGACTTTAGCGCAAATTTGTGCAATTAATTTTTGAAAAAAGAGAAATTTTACATCACTTATCATTTCTATCTTCAATGCATACCTAATAGACGATTTTGGAAATTTAAAGGTGGGAGTGGTTGTGTATAAGAATGTTGGAGTTTGTACATACATACATACATAACGTGTATGGGGCTTGACCGTGTAGAAATAGCCATTGTCTTTGCGAGGCCGTATCTCCCAAACGGAGCAAGTTGGCATATTGCCGCTTGGCAAAAAGATAGTTTATTTGGCCTTAAAAAACATATCCAATGTTCGTGAAAATCGAAGGTGCGGTTTTTAAGATAATCAATTTTGAAAAAAATGACTTTTTTTAGTGTTTCCCATGTAACGTCCAGGATGGTAAATTTGTGGGTTCAACCCCGTTTTACACTCAAAATAGCTGGAGATGAGAGTGGAAGGGGCAATGATGCTTTAGAATGAATTCGTTGATGATGATTTTTATTGGTTCAAGTATGAGTGTGTGTATGGTTGAACAAGTTTTGAGTAAAGTGAGTGAATAATGATGATGTGTATATGGTAGGAATGTCAGAGAAGGAGTTTACAGTGTGAAGATCGAAGTTGAAGTGTTTTGTGGAAAAGTCGAAGAAGAAGTGTATGGTTGGAAGGTCGAAGAAGAAGTGTATGGTTGGAAGGTCGAAGAAGAAGTGTGTGAATAATGAGTGATGAGAATTGTAGCTAAGGTAGGAATGCAAAAGTGCGGATGTAAGCATATAGTGTGATTCCCAGGGCTTAGTAGTACAGCGATCAGGTGAGGATGAGAGGATAGCTGGAATAGAGATAAGAGCAGGCGGATAGCTTCATGGTAGTTGCATACGTGGGAATAGAAAGATTGTAGGGGAGAAAAGGAGGCACGTTCGGGTGGTGAGGCCCGGACGTAACACCCCCTCCGTTAGAGGAAACGTACCGCTTATTTTCAAGGGGTATGTTTTCTCAGAAAGTTTTTAAGCAATTCAAATTTTGAAGAAAACCAGGTGAAAGCTGATAAAATTGCGCAAATTTTGAAAAAAAAAAAAAAAACGTTTCGATAGGATGATTTGGGCCAAGATGATGGCCATTTGAAAAAAAGTGCATTTTCATTTTTGCAATAATGCTGTCACGATGTAAATTTCGACATGGCGCCACAAATTTTTTTCGGAAAAACGAAGACACACGGGTCCCATGAAATTTTATGTAGATTAACATCCCAAAGCTAGAAAAAATCGACCGCTCCGATGTTTTTTGCTCGGTGAATCCATATGGATTGGGCCATTAAAAATATAACTCTTTCTGCCTTCAGTTTTTTTTTAAACCCTTTCCTCACTTACAAAACGATATCATAAGTTTTATAAGTTCAGGTGTTAAAAAAATTGTAATCTTGTTTATGTAGTCAGAGGCCTTTGGGCCGGGTTCTATACAACACGTCTCTTTTGTATCAAATATGACATTAAAGCTCAACCAACTATTCATTCAATAGCCGTGATCGTCTAGTGGTTAGGACCCCTCCAGTCGCAATCGCGCGGTTGTGAGATGAGGTCGGTCATGCGTACCTATTACCTATGAGCGGGATTGACATACTATTTCGGAGTTTAGTGAAGTGCGATTAGTGTTCGTACGTTTTTCAACAGATTATTAAATAAGGGAATCTGTTTTTCCGGAAGCACATAGTGACAATAAAACGACGTGGTGGGGTGCTCCCGTTAATCGAATGCATAACGTGAGCAAAAGACAGATGAAACCCATAGCTAAGACGCGAGGGTTAGCAGCAAAACTCGTGACATCGAAGAGGAAAATAGCTGAACTGACGAGGGAGTCATTATCTCCAACGGACGCTCCTGAATCACTGGAAAAGGAAACGAGGCACCAAGCTGGGCCAAGCAACACCCCGCTGGTAGCACAAAAAAAAAGACAACCCGACCCATAAAACACGCGCTAGCATACTAAAGTTCACGCACGTTGAGAAACGCGCAAGGGAACTAAGACACACGCCACAACCGAATTTAATTACTGAGAGCAAAAGCCCAAGTATGGACCGGCAAAATTCAGCAACTGAACCAATAGAGAAGCAAACCGATTATCAACTCTCAGCGGAACCAAGTATATGAAGCACAGCACGCATCAGAAACCAGTGTCGGTATCCTAGTAGACATAGAAACAACCGCAGAAACGCCGATCAGAAGATCAGGCAGCTGATAGGACCAGAGAAAGCACATCAGCCAACGGACCTGGAGCAAAAACTATTGGAAGCTCTTAAAGAAATATAAGAACTGAAAAGAAGTAATGAAGAATTAGCTTCAGCAATTGCTATTCTTAAGAGCAAGAAGGCCGTTGAGACAGCCCGAACAGCCTACACTCAAAGCGATAGAAATCTCGGTAATGTAAATAGACCAAATTATAATCAAAACGAAAAGAATAATCAACAAGAGTCAGCATCAACCTCATACCGGTCAGCATCGGACACACCCAGTAAACCCCCACCAAAGGACAAGCCCCGTCATAATGACAACAACCGTACCAAGGATCAAGAAGATGACGAAGAAGATCATGAGACACAGAGAACAGACGGAGACTCAAGACCTGGGAATACCCATATCAACAACAACAAGAAACCTAAGCCACCGCCAATTATCGTACTGAATCAATCAGCAATCTTGCTAGCGAATTGAATGTCAAACACAATGGGAATTACCGATTATCTAACCAAAATTGTCAGACACAACAAACATATTGTTTTTTTAGCGAACTTGCCTGACTATAAGAAAACGTGTGAAATCATGCGCGACAGAGAATTAGATTTTTTTCACTTCTACGCCCAAGGAAGGCAAATCTAAAACAATCCTCCTGAAGGGCATTAACGGAGATTTCCCAGCACAAAAAGTGCTGGAAGCGCTCACTCTTCATAATTCAGAAGAAACAGAATCAACCGGAATATCTAACTTCAAGACGTTTATTGCAAAAAAAAAATAAAAAATAACCAAATCCTTCCGATGTTTATAGTCAGGCTATCAGCAAAAAGCAATATGGCTAAGATTAATATTAAGAAAGTATTACACCAGAGTTGGGTGAATCTAAAAAGAGACCAGCAAATTCAATGTAAGCGGTGCCAGAGAATAGGACATGTTGCTGTCAACTATAACCTAGATTATAGATGCGTAAAATGTGCGGACGACCATGAGCCAGGCAAGTGCTTGCTACCAAAGTCAGATGTCCTGCACTTACTAGGAGATGGTCGTACCTCCGGATCACAGATCTTGCTTCCATTATCTGGGGTGTTTTCTGGTGCCAAAATATGAAATAACTTCCGTGATCGGCTCTTCGTTCTTCCAATTTGCTAAATATACTGTACCGATGACCATTCAATGAATCTGGCCAATTACCCTAGCATAATTGGTCGAGGTTTCGCGTTATGAGATTCCACATCAGAGTGAATATTTGTACATTAAATTATGTAATTTTTGCACACCAAATTTTGAAAATTTATCATTCTAGGTGGGTCATTCCATCTAAAATCGACCAATGGTTGGAATCGACCACTTTCGATTTGGATGAATTTTTGTCAGAAGTTTTCTTTTATCATAAAACAAAGTTCTGCCAAAGGAAAAAAATTAAAAATTTTTCTTACGCAAGTTATGTGAAGAGTTATGACATTTCAATTTCGCACACAAAGGGGCAATCACGGAAGTTATATAGCATATGTGGTTCAACGCACATTATCAATATCCTATCTTGCTGTCTCCATGTGATTGTGGATGGCAAGAAATAGAAGAGAAGTTGCAATTTCGATGGTCTGAAGGCGACCAATTACCAACTGTAGTCGGCGAAGTCGTAATCGCGGATCCTAGTGGAATCAATTCTCCAGGTAATAAAATAATATCCCTTTTAGACTGTTGGAAAAATTGTGTATTCCTGTCAAAAAAATTCGCAGTTAACAATATTCTTAATATAAAAAAATCGGTTGTCACGATTATATATCGCTGGTAATCGCTGGTATCGCATTTCCGTCACCGCCTTTCCGCGATGCCGATTGGACTGCGGTGACGTACGCTCGGCTTACTTCGCGCGGTTTGAAGCTGTTCGCCGGAAATGTGCTCGGGACGCGCGAAAAATATGACTGGCGGCCGTCGCTGTCACAAACGGCATATAAGTGCAAACGACTGATAACATTACTACCTGACGGCAGGACTGTACACAAAACTTTTGGATTACCCGTCCCACTGTTTTCCGATTCGTCTTCCAACATCAAATTACAATCTAAAGAAGCGAAAGTATTAGAGAACACTGATGTTTTTATTTGGGACGAGGCACCGATGGCACCGCGGTATGCCATGGAGGTGATGGACAGAACACTCAGAGATATTATGAATAATGATTTACCCTTCGGCGGTAAGATTGTTATTTTTGGGGGAGATTTCAGACAACTTCTTCCAGTCAAGACGCATGGTACTCGCAGTGAAACAGTGAATCTGTCCATAAAATTTAGTACAACATGGAGGCATTTTGTGAAGTATACGTCGACGGAAAATCTGCGAACACTACCTGACGAAGTTGATTTTGCAAAATTTTTATTGGATTTAAGTGATGGAAAGCTGAATGATGCAGATGAGAATGTAGCTATTCCACGTCAATGTCTTCCTTCTACAGACGCTGACATAGTAGAAGACGTATTTGGTTGTTTGATTCAACAGAAACGATACAGAGACGCAGCAAAATGTGCTATATTATCTGCACGGAACGTTGACGTAGATGAAATCAATCAAAGGATTGTCCAACTTCTAGATGTTAAAACCGAGCGAATTTATACCAGTGTTGACAGCGTCGATGAGGACAACATCAATGAAGCTCTTTTACCGGAATATTTGAACTCACTTAATCCGTCGTCTCTTCCTCCCCACGAACTGCGATTAAGGGCTAATTGTGTTGTGATGCTGATAAGAAATCTAAGTATCCACGAAGGTCTTTGTAACGGGACTAGATTGCTCATCTTAGATCTAAGAAATAATCTGCTACGATGCGAAATTTTGACGGGAGATAAAGCTGGTGAAATAGTGTTTTTGAATCGTATCACGTTGTATTGTGAAAATATTTATCCATTCATATTCAAGAGGCGACAATTTCCGATTAAACTTGCTTTTGCAATGACAATTAATAAATCACAGGGACAGACCTTTGATAAAATTGGGCTTGATCTTCGCAAGGACGTATTTAATCACGGACAATTATATGTCGATTGTTCACGAGTTCGTTCGTGGGATTCTTTGAAAATTTACATCGGTAAACAGCGCCAAAATAATTCTATCAAAAACTACGTTTTCAGAGAACTCTATTAGTCTAAGAATTAAATTCAAATTCGATGTGAACAGCCATTCGGGAGTTTAAGCGATTAAAATGGAAAGGAAAGAAAACAAAGAGAATCGGCGATCAGGTATATACGCACGTTATATTTTTTATTTGTTTAGACCCGTTCCATTTGTATTTAGAATTTGATAAACACACTTTCTTATTTCTCTAGAAGATATAAAAAAAAGAATGATATGCCTTTGAACCTTCATACGTGCTGAAGAGTCGTATTGCTGTTTCAAAGCAAAAGTAAAATCTGTAATTAAAAAGGAGAAGAAATCGAAATTCAGTAAGCATTTTATTCGTGTAGTTAGTACTGAAATGAGTCAAGTTTTGAACCGGTGATAAAAAAAAAATCTATGAAAATTATACTGTACATTCGTCGAACCCCTGAGCATTGTTTTCATTATACATCGAAATCGAAGATGATTGAGATTTGCGAATTAAGATCGATACGACATGAAATGCCCTATGTACGTGTTTGCATGAATCGTGCCCACCCTCGAACCGTCGCTACTCCAGTTACCGATAATCATCAATAAAAAAATGTTTATAATTCCCTTGAATCGATTAGGGACTCCGCAGATTTTATAAAAATAACAAAATAAAATTTACATAGGAAATCAAGAAGAAAAGACAAATCAAAAATATCTTACAGTATCCCCTCAATTATTATCGTTATGTCGAGTGACAAAACTTCATTGAATACATAATAATTATGTGATATTATCAACCGAAATTACGTTAACGGTCTACTGATAAAATTCAGTTCTTGCAACACACAAGACACTGTATTGCTACGTTGATTGCTATGTTGAAACGTGAAATAATATAAATAATAATAATAAATAGGACGTTCATTTCGCACAGACAATTAATTTTTCTGTGCCACTGTATATATATATTATACAGAGAAGTTATCTTGAAAGTTATCACTCAGTCATTGCCAACTCGGTACTCCCCAAGTTTTTCGACTGTTTTTCGCAGGCTTGCATTCCTATAAACCTCGGCTTCAACTGCATCTATCTATAAAACAATCGTTTTCCCTAAAATGAGGATGGCAAGCCTGCGAAAAACAGTCAAAAATTCGGGGAGCGCCGAGTTGGCAATGACCGAGTGATAACTTTCAAGATAACTTCTCTGTATGTATATAAATCAAATCGTTACAATTTCTCTTGTTTCGTTTAGCATTTGTAACGAACAAATTGAAATCTGTTATAAACAGTTGAATATAATTTTCAACAACACAGTCATAAAATTTTGAAGATATAATTTCCAATAAGAAAATTGTGTAAAAATCAAAATGACCTACGAAGCATCTGTAAGCACAAGTAAGTATATTTTAGAATTACATTTTCAACGCGTGAATATTTCAATAAAAGTTGAAATACATATTTCAAACTACAATTTTGACTTAAAATTTTGAAAGAAATGTGTCTCCTCGATTTATCTCCTTGTAACCGTATGACAATCTAAACGTTTTCGATTTATTCGCATAGAATTCTCAGAGGAATTACTATTGAACGATGATCTGCACGATGAAATGGAAATGACGGAGGACATGAATGAAGAAAACATCTTGGACTGTGACATGAGCGAAATTCAATACACCTCTACAAAAAAACTACGATCAATTAAGAATTACGACGCGACTGTGTTAGTATAATATTCTGAATTTCAAATCATTTTGTTACAATCTCAATAAGAGTTAAATAGAGAGATGTTTATTTATACGCAAATAAATTCTTCAATGCAATTTTTTAAATACCACAATTGTTCTACGCGCGCCGGTTATACGCAACCAAATCGCAAAAAGAAAAATAATGTACAAGGTACTGTAAGCTTGGGTGAAAGTTAAAACTTATAACCAAACGTTAGATTCAAAATTAAATTTTTTAAATTCACCACGTACTCTGAAGACGGTCCTCATAAAATACGATTTACAGGTATCGAAGGTTATAATGATCGTCCTCATAATTACAAAATGTCCTGATGAACAACAAAAATATATAACCACTGTCCTCGTAAACCCCCAATTATATGTGTTTGTTTATATTTTGTTGCTCAGAGAAATAATCGGATACGTAGATGCGATCGAGGCATCGAAATTAGTTGGCGAGAAACAAATAAAAGTTTACAAATTCTACATTAACAACAACGCAGGTGACAGAGTTCAGGTGGTAGTATAGAGAAACGAGGTTCAGCGTTTCGAAGCCGTGTTAAAAACGAACTTAGTACGTATACCTATGTATAATAATATACAGGCAATAATACACAAAAAACAAAAAAATTTATCAAAATATTTTGATTCATTGAAGATAGTACACATCGACGGCGCATACGCCAAACCAATGATAGTAAATAACTTTAATAAAGGAACGATCAACATCGAACTCGTTGTGCAATCAAGCACGATATTAAATATTTTGGGAAAACATACGATAAACGAAACAACAAATCTTCCAGAATTGATACAATTACACGAAATTGGATCAACAACAAAAAATCACATCAGTGAGTTATTATAGTATATTACGCACCTATACTACCTTTCACCACCCCCTACATAGAAAAGTACGACTTCACGTTCATGCGAAGAACCTGAAATCGTGCTTTTCATGCTGTTGTGGTGAAAATAATATTTAACGTATTTGATAACCCAAGATTTTAAGAACTGGGAAAAAAATTTAATGATCAAAATGTATTGAAACTAGAGACAAGATATCGTATGACAAAACGCACGTATACCCATATAACATATATTGATTGAATGTTTTGCACTCTATTGTAGAAAAATAATTAAGAAAATTGTTACGCGGAAATGATCTTATGCAATTGATTAATGTATTAAAAAAAAAGAACGAATACAAAATCTAATCGTTTGACTTTATGACTAGGAGTACAAGGATTCGTAAAATCAAATTTTGCTGTGATCGTCAAGCACACTACACAAACTGGAGACTACGGATGTGGATCTATAACGGACGGCGAATTTAAAATTGAAATAAGAATACCACACCTAGATAATAATCACGAATTTAAAAAAGGAGATCATATAGAAATACGAGGAGAAATTCAAATAAACGGTAATATGCGAATCATGTCGTACATGATTTCACATACCAAGCAGCACTATCTCTTAATGAAGATGTCCAAACGTAGTAGGCTAAAAGATGTTTAATAATAATCTTTCAAAAGACAACTAAACGCCGTTGACTAAAGAATGTCGAAAAGATATTTAGGACTGAATCCAAATGAAATCATGCAGGCCAGCGGACGTGATGTTCCAGAATCGATCGGCGTTCAAATATGTTATTTCTCATACAAAATGAGCCGACACGTATTTTGTTGTTTACCCCAAAAAAATTATCCAAGCCCGATATCGATTTTTTAAGATTTAAAGGCGAAAAACTTTCTTCGCCAATTTGAGGAACCAAATATTCGAAAAATAGCCGCCGAATCCGTAATTCTTGAGCTTTTTCGACGATTCTTGTTTTATGTGATCCGGAATTTCGTACTCGAAAAACAAAAAAATCCCCAAAATTTTGAAAATTGCCAACAATATCGATGTTTTTTGGAAAACATCAGAATTCACTTTTCTCAAAAACCCCATTTTTTTTTTTCCTCAAAATTTGATATGTTTTACGGGGTGATATTGACTACTTACCCTATTGATGGCGACTGGTATTTTTTCTTGCTTTCCGAGTAATTGACTATTTTATTTTCTGAATTCCTGCAGGGCCGTTTTTTCACTGTTTTCATGCTATATACTCGCGAGCTTGTATTTTCTGTAGAATCCCATTTGTATATTGTTCGGGCTGCCGAATATCTTGTTGTTTAATTTTCTACGCGGTGTTTCTCTTGCACAATACTTCAAATTACTTGTATCATGAACAAAAAGTAATGAAATCCCCCCCAAAAAGCACTTCTGGTGCAAAAACCTTTCGCCAAGTAGGTACATTAATGCGATATTTTCCACAAAAATAGATTTGCAGCCATTTAATCTACAAAAGTATTGAAATTAATGGACGTTACCAAGTACAAATAAATATGCTCCCAATTAATTGCCTAATGTGATCCAGTTTTAGATTTTGGTAGCAGTTTACATTTCGATGTATACCTATACTGTGCGTAACACGTAATAACATGCGACATACGAACTCATAAGAGAAGATCAGTTGAAATTAAAATGAGGAAAAAACAAAGAAAATAAAAAAAAATTGGAGGTAGTGGTACTTGGCGGGCATTTTTGTAAAAATTACAAGAAAATATAAATGCCCGCCAAGTACCACTACCTCCAAATTTTTTTTTCTTTTCTTTGTTTTTTCCTAATTTCAATTTTAATTGATCTTTTCTTATGAGTTCGTATGTCGCATGTTATTACATGTTACCCACATTATAGGTATACATCGAAATGTAAATTGCCACCAAAATCTAAAACTGGATCACGTTAAGAAATTAATTGGGAGCAAATTTATTTATACTTGGTAACGTCCATTAATTTCAATACTTTTGAAGATTAAATGGCTGCAAAACTATTTTTGTGGGAAATATCGCATCAATGTACTTGGCGAAAGGTTTTTGCACCAGAGGTGCTTTTTGGGGGGGATTTCATTACTTTTTGTTCATGATACAAGTAATTTGAAGTATTGTGTAAGCGAAACACCGAGTAGAAAATTGAACAACAAGATATTCGGTAGCCCGAACAATATACAAATGGGATTCTACATAAAATACAAGCTCGCGAGTATATAGCATGGAACCAGTGAAAATACGGCCGTGCAGGAATTCAGAGAATAAAATAGTCAATTACTGGGAAGGCAAGAAAAAATACCAGTCGCCATTCATAGGGTAAGTAGTCGATATCACCCCGAAAAACATATCAAATTTTGAGAAAAAAAAAAATGGGATTTTTGAGAAAAGTGAATTCTTATGTTTTCCAAAAAACATCGATATTTTCGGCAATTTTCAAATTTTTTCGGATTTTTTTGTTTTTCTCGATGGAGTACGAAATTCCGAATCACATAAAACAAGAATCGTCGAAAAAGCTCGAGAATTACGGATTTGGCGGCTATTTTTCGAATATTTGGTTCCTCAAATTGGCGAAGAAAGTTTTTCGCCTTTAAATCTTAAAAAAATCGATATCGGGCTTGGATAATTTTTTGGGGGTGAACAACAAAATACGTGTCGGCTCATTTTGTATGAGGAACAACATATTTGAACGCCGATCGATTCTGGAACATCACGTCCGCTGGCCTGCATGATTTCATTTGGATTCAGTCAATATCAATTCAAACTTGCATCATAATTTGATTATTTATATTTATTAACAGCGAACCCCATTTATATATTAACACGGTCAATGGCTGACATAAAGAAAATAGACAACAAGCGACTAACATTAAAAGAACTACTGAGGGGTTACAAATCGATTGAAAAAATAGTGGAGGAAACAGAGAATGAAGAATTACAAAAAAAAAAGATTGAGAACTAAATAGAGTAAACGATCGACCCGAAAAAGATGCTGCAGTTTAAATAAACTATCAAAAATTCAAAATTTTGTGAATTTTATATTTAAATATAGGGGAGGGGCGAGCAAAACAGGATCGCTAAGGAAATACGAAATTTTAGTGAACTCAAATATACAGAATCTCCTTGTTTTACTTATATTTTGACAGAAAAATTTTATAATGATAAAATGAATAATTTTAATTTCAAAATAATTTATTAAAAAAAATTCACGGGAAAAAAATTTGAAAAGAATGTTCTGAAAACATTTAAATGACGGTTTCGAACCATTATGGAAAAAAAAATGTAACAAATTTTTGCAGTACCCCGTTTTGCCCACCACCCGGCTCCATTTTGCCCACCCCTCCCCTACATATGTAACATATTAAAATTGCAGCCAAAATTTACATCATCGTTTACTGATCGTTGATTATTGTTTGACAATACATGCGTTATGAAAAAAAAGGTTATATATTACAAAATATTATTATGATTATTAAATTGATTATTCAAAAACAGTTTATTGAAAAAAAAATGTAATGTAGTAGCACTGTAATAAATATACTATAAAAAATATCATTTCAATTAATTTTATAACAGGAAATAAAAATAATAATCATACTGAGAAAACTGTGAAACACTATGTATAACGCTATCAGGGTATTCTTATAGTAGTCGCGCCGACAAATACACTTCTGTATGCACTGCAGGGCTTCCAAAGTAAGTTTTATGAAAACTATATGAAAAAGTACCCTCATTGTAAATATATCGGATACTTTTTATAAAATTCAATTTTTAAGTCAGTTATCAAATTGTTAATTTGAATTATTTTACACAAAAATTATTATTTTCTTTTTTTATTCAGAAAATACCTTAGAAACATTAATTAGAACAGAAAAACCGAAGACAGACGCGCGCGAAGCGCGCGTGTGAGCTAGTATGTTAAATTCAATACATATTCGAATGTTAATTGAACGAATTCGATTAAGCTAGTATTTCATGTTGAAAATTATTATTAACATATTTACACAGAACTTGACACATCTATTATGTTAACTTCAGAATAATAAATGAATAACTTTATGTTTATGTTAAATCTTTCAAATAACATATGGTTTATGTATATAAAAACTAAAAATGTTAATTTCAACTGTATTTTCAGTTGATTTGACTCAGCTATCATTCTTTATGAACATTCGATCATTTTCAATTTAACAGATTGATTACGTATTATTGAGGAGAGAGGAAAAATGGCGCCGAGCAAAGAGGTAGTGAATTCGTTAGGGGATAAGGAAAGATAGGTAAAAAGACGCCTGAAAGAGAATAAAGCGGAGGAAAAGGTGAAAGGTGATAGTGTGAAGTGTTATCAGTAGGTGGAAATGAAGGCAAGGAAAAGAAGATAGAAATAAAGGCCAAAACTAGATAAAGAACACGCAACGCGAGGAGAGGTTAGGATGACACGGGCGAGAGAGAACAGCGAGGAACGGGAAAGGGAGGGGAAGAAAAGAAGATAGCCAGCAGGACAATAGGAGACTAGCCTAGTAACAACCTAGCAGCAACGAGGTAAAGGGCATAGAAAGACCCAAAGTGCCAAAGTGTGAGAGGTAAAGAAAAGCGGAGGTATTTAAGTGAAGCAGGGGCAGAGAAAGGAAAAGAAGGGAAAAGGTGCAGCAAAGAAAAAGGAAAAGGAAAAGGAAGAAAGTAAGACGAAGAAAGTAAGACGAAAAGAAAAGATACAGCAGCAGAGGTTAGGAAGAAACGTGGTGAGACAGGTGGATAGGGCGAGGAGGGAGACACCTGGCGGATGTAAGAAGAAGGCGGGAGATAGAGCGATAAGGAAGAAGAACGCAAGGTGGTAAGAGAAAAGAGTCGGTAAGGCAGAAAGGACAGTAGAGAGAGGGGCAGAAGGAGAGAGAAAGAATGGCAGAGAACGAAGAGGGGCAGGGAAGGAGGGAGGAGAGGAAGCTCACAGTTAAAGACCTACTGGAGACAATGGAAGAAGTCAGAGACACGCTGAGGGAAATAAACACAAGCAATAAAGAGGGAGTGGAGAAGATAGTGAGGGAAATAAAGAGACTCGGAGAACGCAAGACAACAGAGTGGAAGCAAGAGAGGGCAGGCGGGGAGGCCGATGAGAAGAACCCCTCCAGCGAAGAGGCAGAAACGGAGGAAGACGAAAGCATCACCGAGGGGAGTGAGGCAGAAGATAGCGACGCAAAAGAAAGGGAGAGAAAAGAAGGGGAGGACGCGAAGTGGGAAAGGGAGATGGAGGAAAGGAGAAAAAGAAGAAGAAACGTAGTGCTACGAGGGCTAGAGCTAAACGAAGGAGACGAGAAGGAGGAGGTAAAGAAGTGGTTAGCCAAAGCAGTGGGGAGGAGATGGAGAATAGAGGGAGTAAGAAAGGAGATAGCAAGAGGGGAAAGTCTGATAATACTCGAGTGCAGATCAGAGGTGCAGAAAGAAGCTATAATGGAGAAGAAGCAAGTAATATGGGAAGAACAAAGGGTGAGGGCAGACCATGACTACACCTTCACAGAAAGGAGAAACAGGTGGAGGGTGAGAGAAAGAGCTGCAGAAGAAAGAAAGAAGGGCAAGAGGGTAGAGATGGGAGAAGGGAGAGTAAAGATAGAAGGAAAATGGGAGAAGTGGGACGAAAGAGAGGAGAAATGGATAACAGAGATAAACGACGAAGAAAAAGAAGGAGAAAGGAAGGAGAAGGAAGGTGAAAGAGGGGCGGAAGCGAGAAAAAGAGAGGAATTAGTGAGAAGAAGGAAAGAACTCGAAAGAGAGCTGAAAAAAACTGGAAGCGGAAGAACGGCAAAGCAAGTGATAGAAGAAGAGGGAGGAGGGGAGGGGGGAAAAGGGAGTAGATAGAATAGAGAGAGGGCCAGGGAGAAGATGAACGAAGAAGAGGGGGAAAGGGGGAAGCCAGAAGAAGCCGATAGTACAGAGTAGATAGAGTCAGATTTATAGAAGCAAGGAGAGAGATAATTTGTTTTATTTTGCTGGTTATTTTATTTTGGTTTAGGTTATTGTGTAAAGAGAATTTGGAGGTAACGCGCAGCCGGCTTCCCCCAGTAGAATAGATGAGAATAGAATTAAGCGAAATATGGAATGAGAGTAAACAATGTATGAAGTTGTGAGGCCGGGCTGGCCATAATAGCCTTGAAACGCCGAAAGGCAATCAATAAACATATACTACTACGTATTATTGACTCATGGAATGGAACTACAAATATTAACTTAAATCCCATGTTGAGGGTTTACATATCATGTTTCTGTGAAAATAACTGAAAAAGGTTAGTGGACCTAATGGGACACGCAAAATGAGTTAAAATTGACATATTTTTTCCAATAGTGTACCTCACTTTACACAGCATATCATTTCTACATGATTTCGAATTTTTTGCAGTTTCTAACCTCCAAAATGATGATGCCGAAGGAGTAGATGAGGATTCTGACGAAGAAGATTTAGCGTGACTTGACATTTCGAAAATGATTCCTGTTTGTCAATTGTTTAAATCAATATTTCCATACTTCTAAATATTTTTATACCTATCAATATTTTTCTAATGTTTTTGTAAAATCATTTATCGAAAAAAATGAGAGAAAATAGGTGAAAAGTATTCTTTGAGATGCCCTCAGAGTCGTTCCTGTACTGTGTGTCACTTATCCAACAACAACTTCACAACCTCTTGATGAGGCCGGGTCCCGTCAAATCGCTGCCAGCATAAGTTTTTCTGCCTTTTCAATTAATAAACTACTGGTGAAAAAAAAATCAGCTTTTATCATTCAATTTTTTTTTTTTTTCACATCATTACGTCAATGGCAGGAGTACATTGTTCTACGATACAGGTGGCAGAAGGTGATTTTTTTTCTAACTGATATGTCATTAAACGATGGGCAAAGTTTCAGCTTTCATCATGTTTGTCATTTACTCGTTTTTTTTAACATCTTTGATAAGCTGCTGATAAGCGTTGTTCCGCTGGTGCGCCGGCAGGAGTTGATCTTATGTCAAGAAGGCGTTAAGGTGCTATTAAAGACGCTCATCGCCTGGAAAACGCGGGGAGCTAAAAGTCCTACATCACTTGACCGATCGTAATGAAATTTTGAGGATCGATGTATTATCTTTGCAAAAAGTGGAGCGATTTTTTACTTTTTCAAAATTTGCGGATTTTTCGAAATTTCGAATGTTTTTTTTCGAAATTTTGAAAAAGTAAAAAATTGCTCCAATTTTCGCAAAGATAATACGTCGATCCTCAAAATTTCACTACGATCGGTCAAGTGATGTAGGAGTTTTAGCTCCCCGCGTTTTCCAGGCGATGAGCATCTTTAATAGCACCTTAAGGCGGGGCTCTACCCGATTTTTACCGACATCAACTATTATTTCGAATATCTCCAAAACGTAGGGCCCAATCGGATTGTCCTTTTGCCAGCCGATGTTTGACAATTGTGAATATATGTTTTGTTAGTCTTCAAATCATCTCTGACTGACATCTCACGGGCGTTCTGGGAACTAATATAGTGGCTTCCCCAACCGTTGACAATCGCTAATTACAACAAATTCGTAGAATCAATGCCATTTCTTTATCATTGTCGAAAGCAAAGATATTTTTGGATAGTTGTGTTAGGAATTCCATATAGAATCGGGCTCAGGAATGCTTTTTTGCATTTTTGATGCGTAGGCTTTGATATAAATCGAAATAGGTGACACGCCCACACTTTGCGATAAAAAAATGAAAAAAAAAAATCAATCAATTTGTTCAATTTCACCTGATAGATCGAATTCATTCCTCGTCAAACATCGGCTGCCAAAAGGACAATCCGGTTGGGCCCTACGTTTCGGAGATATTCGAAATAATAGTTGATGTCGGTAAAAATCGACTAGAGCCAAATAATGAAATTATTCTTTATCAAATGTGTCAAAAAAAAATGTCGCTGGCTCCCGGACTATAACACACCCCACTACTAACCCTACGGTAGACCCAAACAGCTTAACAAACATGGAGATTGAAGAACAAACACCCACTCCCAGTAGCTTTTCCACAGAAGGAAATAATAATAATCTCCTCAGCGTGATAATGACTCAGCTGCAACAAATACAGGTAGCAGTCACGCAAAATTCCGAAAATATCCAAAACTTATTCACGCCATTCGATAATCTTATGAATCCCGAGTAATGTTGCGAAGCTAAAAGATACTGTATAAAAAACTGAACGCCATTGCGATTAACGTCAACCCCATAATATCGTTGCAACGCCGAATAAGCCTAAATGAGCTAGTCGTCAACCGCGACCCAGACTTTGTGCTTTTAGGTGAGACTAAATTAGACAATAGATTTAAGATAGCGATAGAGAATTATACAATAATCCGTAACAACAGACCTAATTCAATCCAAGGTGTGGGTACGGCCATGTTATTAAAAAAAAATATCGAATTTGAGGAAGTCAACCTATCTTGTCTCACTGAAGCAAAAATAATAGAAGCAACGATTATAAAATTAAAAATCAGCAATAATAAAAACCTCTTTGTAATCTCTATTTACGCGGCAGGCCCCCACGGGATGGAGTTTATTCCAGAGTTGGATAGCTTATGTGTAGAATTGAAACTGCATGACCTGAGTAATTTCTACGTTGTAGCAGGAGATCTGAATGCAAGACACAAGGACTGGCTAAATACTAACAACAATCCCAGATAGTAGGGGAGCCCAAGCGGGGATTTCCTCAAGCGCGACAGAATAACATAAGGGAGGAAACCTTGCACCCTGATAAGTACCCCCACCATACGTGAACCCTTTATATAGGGTCGTGCGTTTAGGGCAGTCGATCAGATGAGTAAAAAAAATCGATCGTTAGAAAAACTCGAGCGCGTCAGACTAAGGCAAGGTGAGTTAATTAGATGCAGAAAAAAGTGCATTTCAATAATCTGACGATTCGCGCGTGACATAAGGAAATAGGAGAGTCAAAAAGTTGCGAAAAAAAACGTCACCTGGACATTCTCGAGCGCGGTTAATTTTTTTTTATTTTGAAGAAAATCATTCAAGGATCACGGGAATAATATAATCTGCCGATTTCCACAAGCCGAAGTATTTAAAATCATCTATAAAGTGTGGTGCGTGCAGCTGCTGAGAACTATGTATTTCCCACTCCGCGCCTCCCTTCCCTTCTCACTCTTTCTCTATGTCTCACTCTCTCGCACCCTCGCCATACTTTTTCAAACCTTCAGATTGAGGAAATTCCTCCACATAATTGTCAGATTATGGGTCAGCACGACAAGGACATCAAGCTCAACCGTCTGTGTATTAATCTGACGCGCTCGAGTATTTCAACGTCACGATTTTTTTTTTGCATCTTTAAAAATCAGTCATGAGTTTTGGTCGCGTCCAAATCGTCAGTCTTTTGAATAGGAGCTCCTTTAGGGTTTACTTAACATCCCTTCTGAATATTTGACGCGCTCGAACAAATTTTTCTTTTTCCCATTTTCAACCCCTTCGTACGGCCACCCCCACCATGCGAACCGGCAGGTTAATGTTCCTCCGTTATCAGAAACACGTGGGGCGCATACACTAATAATATCTGAGGCGCTTAAGTATTTCTTTGTGACTATTTTTTTTTACATTTTTGAAAATCTGTACAAGCTCCCCCCACCAGTGAAAGGGCATACATCATATAAACTTTTTTTCTTTTTAGCATCTAATCTTCACAATCCAAAAGGTCCCCACGACGCTCGAGTAAATCCCCATTTAGCCTCTTGTGCTCCCCTACTAAGAGGCGTAGCGTAGCCCTCAAGAAATGGCTGAGCGCGGACGGGGTTGACTTAAGAACGAGGCTATTTTGCTCTCTGTTTCCCTCGTATCCAAGAGGCAACTCCTTGCTCAATCTATGCCTAGCAGACCACAGACTAAACTTTCACAACATCTGATGATTTGAAGTTGGAATCACTACCCTACGATAGCGACCATAAAGCATTAAAAATGTCGTCGCACTACCCTCAGACTTACCCTTCCAGATGCTAGAGAATAATCCCGACAGTATCAGGTACAATTTCGCCGAAACTAATTGGGAAGCCTTTGAAAAACACGTGAATGATAAAACGGACCTAAACATTCCAATTAACAAAAACCTGGAGAACCACGAGATCAATATACATCTAGAAGACTTAAATAATATCATTAGCAGAGCAATTGTTGAAATAGTACCAGAAGTCAAAGTCAAAAACTCCCTTAACGCCTATACCACACAGGAAATTAAACAATTACACAAACACAAAATATACGTAATCACCCAAATGAACGAATTACACAGAACAAACCCAAGGGACAATTTAGTTAGACCTAATATCCTCAAAGCTTGCTCAAGAAAACAAGGGACCAAATAATCGAAAAAATCAAAGTGTCAGTAAGCAATCATTGGAAGAAAAAGATCAAAAACATATCTATAAAAGAACCGGACAAAATGTTTCCACGAATAAACAGGTTGTTTAGATCACGCAGCTTGCCTCCAGTACCTATACCTAGACTAGACTAGGATGATAGGAAATAAGGTACAATCACTAAAAAATGAAATCCAAAGAGATTTGACGGAAAAAATGACAGTAATTAGCTTCTCTGACCAAAACACAGCTCTTAGTCCGCATTCAGACGAAGTACCGAACTACTTCACCTCAGAATCTGAACTTCTATCAATTTTCAAATGTCTCAATAATAAAAAATCAGCAGGATACGATAACATTTCGAACATAGTTTTGAAACACGTACCTCGCATAGTTATCAGATGTTACTGCATCTTGTTCAATGATGCGCTCAATAACACTTACTTTCCTAATGAATGGAAGACAGCGAAAGTAATAGTATTGCTCAAGAAAGACAAAGAGAGTTCAAATCCTACCAGCTATAGGCCCATAACCCTATTACCGAACATCAGTGAAATATTTAAAGTTTTGATCAACAAAGCCCTCACACGTTTCTGTGACTCGAACAACATCATTCCAGAGTCACGATTCGGCTTCCGGTTCAGACATTAAACCTTGCACGCGATCACTAAATTCACGTCAGACATCTGCTGGTCACTGAACAAGAGAGACTGCGTGGCAGCCTGTTTCGTAGACCTATTAGGAGTGTCCCAGGGTTCTGGTGCACGGAATTTGTTCAAATTTGAAGAAGTGTTTCTTTGGCGCAAAATACTAGCCCTCTGGTCTTCAATTTCATCTCATAGGCCTTTCTTCTCCGAGAAAATATTATTATCGTGCAATTTATTGGTCATTTGCCATGGCTCTAGATTGATGCAGCGAACTTGAATATATCACTGAAACTTTTTCAATCGAGCATGAAAATGAATATTTAACGCGTTGATTTACCATATCTTTTTTTTTTATATACAATTTTTTTACCTTTTTTTTATTACAAAATTTTAATTATTAAAAAAAAAAAAAAATAAAAAAAAAGATATGGTAAATTAACGCGTTAAATATTCATTTTCATGCCCAAATAAAAAAGTTTTAGTGATGTATTCAAGTTCGCTGCATCAATCTAAGCCATGGCGAAGGACCAATAAATTGCACGATAATAATATTTTCTGGGAGAAGAAAGGCCTATGAGATGGAATTGAAAATTAGAGGGCTAGTATTTTGGACCAAAGAAACACCTCTCCAAATTTGATCAAAATCCGTGCACCGGAACCCTGGGACATTCCTAGTTAGAAAAAGCGTTTGATATAGTCTGGCTAGAACGGCTATTTTTTGAATTATTAAAAAAAAACTTCCCGAATCAACTAATTAAAATGGTATGGGTCATGCTCAACGCTAAAAAATTTCGACTCTTTGATGGCGTAAATACATCCACCATAACTTTTGTAATAGCGGATGGCCTACAGCAAGGCACGGTCAATTCACCCATATTATTTAACATATTTAATAGTGATATATTAGACCTGTTTGGCCTGAATAAGTCAGGATCGAAGAAAGTGATCGCATTTGCCGATGATCTGTTAATCTACGTATCCGAGAAAAAACCCTCAGAATTGAAAATAGAATTGCAAGACACCTTTCGTAAAATTATCGACTATTATGATACATGGAAGCAAACGATAAACACCGACAAATGTGAAACTGTATTATTCAGGCCAATTCTTAAACTAAGTAAGGCCATAGCGATGTGCCCAAACACTGGAAAAGCTTCCGGATTTCTAACGGGGACGTGAACGGCATTGAAGTACCACATAAGAGCTCGGTTAACTACCTAGGTATCAACATAGATTTCCAATTAAAATATAACGACCATGTTAAATCCCAAATTATGAAAGCACAAAAGGCATTTAACGCTGCTAATCAGCTCGTCTACTGTAAGCAATTGGAAACTAGAGTTAAGATTCTCTGTTACCTATTATTATTAAGACCAGTGGTAACATACGGTTGTCCTATATGGTACAATTTAAGTGCAGGGATGATGGAAACATCAGGGTGTTTGAAAGAAAATACCTTCGTGTCTGCCTGGGTAAATGGAGGTCGGCTTCCTCGCTGTGTGTCCGATTCATTAGTAATGAAAGAATATATAACGAAGCCGGAATTCATAGAATCGACTGCTTCATGCGTAAACTAATTAGGAAACACTACGCAAGTGCAGCACAGATGACTACGAACTGCAGCTTAATTGCGGGCCCAACTCTCCCAAACCCACTGTACTTTGCAAAAACGTTGCTAACAGGATTCGTACCACCTGAAGCCTTCATTTACCTAGACAGCGAGGGGTATATCCAAGACACAAACAACATACCCACTATATGTCATATGAACAGATGCAACCACGAAAAAAAAAATACTATGGGAACCGAACAAAGACTGTAAGGACACAAGAGAACCGATCTAAGATTCAATACGTCGTTCCCTAAGAGAGGCATTAACGACAAACATAGGCATAACGTAGAGAAATGTTGGAGGCTTCACTAGCAAACACAACAACGACCTAAGCAAGTTACAGCACTAGATAAACAAAGTATTAGATAAAGTCTAGCACTTGCTATTACTCTTTTATTTTTATTCTATTTTCTCTTTCATTTTTTTTTCTCTTTTTGTTTATTTTTTTTCCTTTCTCCACGCGTTTGCTTCCCGATATGCTCTGATCAATGTTTAGCCATTTTTTTTTGATCCGATAATATTTGAATGGAATGACCTACGAGCAGGGGCGGATTTGCCTATAGGCCGAGTAGGCCCGGACCTAGGGCGGCGAAATTTAAGGGGCGGCGAAACTAAATGAGATGTTTTTAATGTTAGAAGTCGTGCCCTCCATGAACTCACACGTCGAATGTCTGAAAATTCAAAAATGTGTCCATCGCACCTCGCAAAAAAAATTTACCCGTATGGAGATTCCGATTAATAAAAGTTTGAATCATCGAGCTGGATCTTTGCTTACTAGCTTACTCAAAGTCCAAACGTATCATTTTTATTTTCCTCTACTACAGACTACAGATACTAGTTCTGAGTTATTCGGTATTTTCGGTGCCACATAGTATTAGTTTTCGTACACGGTGGAGAAGAGGAATAATCGTTCCCAGAATTTTTCGTGCTTTGCGGAGAGTAGGAGGGCGGCAATCTTCCGTAGGCCTAGGACAGCCAAGGTATCAAATTCGCCCCTGCCTACGAGTCAGAGCGAAAACTAAGAAAGCAAAGTGCGAAAAGCACCAGCCTCTGGACATGAGTGCCGAGGAACAATTTCTAGAAACTCGTAGCAGTCGTGTAGTGTCCGCATGGTGGATCATAACGATCTTTTTCTTATACTGATATTATCAGTGAGATAACGTTACCATGTTAAGAAGTTTACGTTAATGTACATTTGTTAAGGTTTCTCTTTGTGTATTTTCGAGATGGCACCATTTAACTTCTTAAAAAAAAAAAAATGGTTAGGACCCTACGTTGTGGCCGTAGTAACTCAGGTTTAAATTCTGGTCACGGCAATGTGTACAAGGGGCATTCCATGCCAAATTTATCTATCAAATAAGTTTGCATCTGCGATTTCGTTGCAATTGTAATATGTTCAAGTACCTATTTGAAGACACTTTTCTGATTTTTTTCGATTTTTTTCGCCCGATAGTTTTTAAGATATCGATTTTTCAAAAATTTGACGATTTTTATTTCAATTGTCCATAACACTTTGGAAAATTGATTGATTTGGAATTTTTTTTCAACATATTCGTTTTTAAACGTAGTTTTTGAAAAAAAAATTGAAAAAAATTCTTTGCTTGAGTTTTCATGATGCTTTTTTCAATTTTATATCAAAATCGCGTTTTTAAGGATATGTGGGTCCTTCGATTTTTTTCAAAAAATTCTCAAAAAAATTTGACTCGATTTAAAAATTTTAGAGCCCAGTCCCGTCGTGGACCGACCATTTTTAATATTTTTTCTGATTTTTGAAATTTTTGACGATTTCGCATGACGAAGTTATAATACTTTTTTCATTAACCTTTACGTTCAAAAATGGCGTAATTTTCGATTTCTTAACATTCTCCTGATAAATATTTTAATTTCTGATAAATATTTAATTTGATGTTTTGATTATTGATAATAACGATTTGATTGCATTTTACACTTAAAACGTAAAATGCAATCAATCGTTATTATCGATAATCAAAATATCAAATATTTATCAGGAGAATGTTAAGAAATCGGAAATTATGTACTCCATTTTCAAAGGTAAAGGTTAATGAAAAAAGTATTAGAGCTTCGTCATGCGAAATTTTCAAAAATTTCAAGAATCGGAAAAAGTAGTAAAAATGGTGGGCCCACGACGAATCCCGTCGTGGGCCCACCATTTTTACTACTTTTCCCGATTCTTGAAATTTTTTGGCTCTAAAATTTTCAAGGCGAGTCAAGTTTTGATGAGATTTTTTGAAAAAAATCGAAGGACCCCCACATCCTTAAAAACGCGATTTTGATGTAAAATTGAAAACAGCATCATGACAACTCTGGCGAAGAATTTTTTTTTCAAAAACTACATTTAAAAACGAGTATGTTTCAAAAAAAAATTCTGAATCGATCAATTTTCCAAAAAGTTGTGGACAATTGGAATAAAAATCGTAAAATTTTTGAAAAATCGATATCTTAAAAACTATTGGGCGAGAAAAATCGAAAAAAATCAAGAAAGTGTCTTCAAATAGGTACTTAAACATCTGACAATTGCAACGAAATCGCAGATGCAAATTCATTTGATAGGTAAAGGGCCTAGCCGGGGTTGTATATGAAATGTGCCCCTGAACCGATTTGGATTTGCTTTACGCCACATTCTAGAGCTACCTCAAAAACCTGGTTCGCCCAAGTTTAAACCCTCTATCTTCATTATTATGCTGGAAACTCAGGATAACGTGGATTTCAGTTTTTTCGCGATTCCTACGCTATTTTTACTTTGAAAAATATGAAAAAAATTTGAGATCTGGCGGATATTGATGTACATGCTTGAGAATTTTTTGAAATTATTTCTCGCCGAACTCGAGCTGTGGAAAATCTTTTGAAGTCTAAATTGTCGATTTTTTATTGAGTTTGAAGAGTGACTAACTTCTATTTTCTACAGTATGTACATCGCGTCATACTTGATTTTCTGTATTTTTTTCAGATTTTTCGAAAAGGTGCGCCATTGTTAAAAAAATCAAAAACCGATTTTTCAATCGTTTTTTAGGGAAATATTTAAATATGTGGAGTCTGGAGTCTTTGGTGATGAATTATTTGACAATGGTTGCTCTCTAGTGCTACACGAGGCGAACCTTCCCGAATTATATTCGATTTTGTTTATTCATTTTTTTTTATTATTTTTTACTTCAAGGGCTTTGAGCTGGGCAATTCCACCTCAAATAGGCCAAGAATTGACGTCGTATTTTTTAAATCGTATGAAATTCTTTTTGTGTGTAAAGAATGCGAAAACAGTCGACACGTTTTTCAGCATTCGGCCGAAATATTTTTTTTACGAAAGTTATAAACTAATGTATTTTGTCGCAAAACCCACGCGTGGTCGGCTTTAGAAATTATTATCTCTGGTTCTATTAATCGTAGAGAGATGGTCTATAATTACTCATATTGAAAGTAAAGGAATCGCTTTGGCATAGTTTTTCAAGTTTCGAAAAATTGCACATTGTCACCGTTATAAACAATTAAAATGTTTATTGATTTTTCGTGGAAAAAAGGTCATTTTTTAAACTTTGAAAAAATTTGACCATATTACTCATTAAATTCTACAGAGTGTGTAATTTTTTTACGATGGCTACATACGAGGCGTCAGCCGGAGCGCGCGCGCCACCTTATGAAAAATTACATAAAAAAAAATAGAATAATGCCATCGTACAAAAATTTTACACTTTGTAGAATTTAATGAGGAATATGGTCAAATTTTTTCAAAATTTAAAAAATGGCCGTTTTTCCAGGAAAAATCGATGAACGTTTTAATTGTTTATAACGGTGATAATTTGCAATTTTTCTGAAACTTGAAAAACTATGCCAAAGAGATTATTCCTTTACCTTCAAAATGACTTATAGACCATCTCTCTACGATTAATAGAACCAGAGATATTAATTTCTAAAGCCGACCGCGCGTGGGTTTTGCGACAAAATACATTAGTTTATAACTTTCGTGAAAAAAAATATTTCGGCCGAATGCCGAAAAACGTGTCGACTGTTTGCGCATTCTTTACACACAAAAAAAATTTCATACGATTTAAAAAATACGACGTCAATTCTTGGCCGATTTGAGGTGGAATTGCCCAGCTCAAAGCCCTTGAAGTGAAATATAATAAAAAAAATGAATAAACAAAATCGAATGTAATTCGGGAAGGTTCGCCTCGTGTAGCACTAGAGAGCAACCATTGTCAAATAATTCATCACCAAAGACTCCAGACTCCACATATTTAAATATTTCCCTAAAAAACGATTGAAAAATCGGTTCTTGATTTTTTTAACAATGGCGCACCTTTTCGAAAAATCTGAAAAAAATACAGAAAATCAAGTATAACGCGATGTACATACATACTGTAGAAAATAGAAGTTAGTCACTCTTCAAACTCAATAAAAAATCGACAATTTAGACTTCAAAAGATTTTTCACAGCTCGAGTTCGGCGAGAAATAATTTCAAAAAATTCTCAACCATGTACATCAATATCCGCCAGATCTCAAATTTTTTTCATATTTTTCAAAGTAAAAATAGCGTAGGAATCGCGAAAAAACTGAAATCCACGTTATCCTGAGTTTCCAGCATAATAATGAAGATAGAGGGTTTAAACTTGGGCGAACCAGGTTTTCGAGGTAGCTCTAGAATGTGGCGTATAGCAAATCCAAATCGGTTCAGGGGCACATTTCATATGCAACCCCGGCTAGGCCCTTTGGCATGGAATGCCCCACAAGCATTACCATGGTGAAGATATTTTTTTCATCTTTAATTGATTATATGTAGGAACATTTCAGTAATTAATCCAACAGAAGTTTTTAATAATTAGTGAAGGTATTTATTTAATAATAAAGAAAGATTATTAAATAATAATAAAGAAGTGTATAATACTCCAATACATCTCGACCCTCTGCGGTCTTCTCTTCTTCGCTTTCTAAAATCAACTGCCCTTTCACACAGATACTCCAGAGACCCTAGCTCTTCTTACTTACTCATTCTTCTAAACACTGTGCATTCTCACCCACGCATTCACATAATCGCACTTTTGTTCTTGCTCAGCTTTACCACGCATCCGCCACACACCCTATAACAGTCACTCGATCCTCAAAATCTCCAGGCGCTCCAACCATAACTTCTCCTCGACACTTAGCTACACATTCATTCTCTTCATACCCTCAGATTTTAAACCTTATTTGTCTCTATTTAGTCTATCGCCCTTGAAACTGACGCCGAAACTCTATTCCTTATAGACTGCACTTTCCACTTCACTAAACACTCTTCACTTCACTAAAATTCTTTCCTAAACTTTAGAACTTATTATTTAATCATATCAAAATAACACAAACACTACGTATATATTTATTCCTCAAGTAGGCAGTAATGAGTAATTATTGATTTTCATGAGTACAGTTGGATGCAAAAGAAGGTATTTCACTCTTGAATTCATTTTACAAGCGGAAATTTTTCCCAATGTAATAATATGTTATACATAAAATGCCCTGTCATTTTTGATTCGGCTGAATTTTTTTTCTCCTACTACCCATTGGAAGTAGCTTCGTAATGTGGTAATCGTAATTCGTAATAATCGTAAGTGAGGTATCATTTTTTTCGCCTTAGAACACACTCTCATAAAGAAAGATTAAAAGAATTATCCGAAGCTTTTTGAAATAATTTAATTCAATTCAAAGTGCGAATTCATGTTTTTAAACATGATTGCAATAATTGAATTTTCCAAAAAAATTCTATAAAATACTATTGTCAATCCCACAACCATCGAGCTCAGGCCCATCGTGTTTCGTACCCCCAAAAAGCACCTCTGGTGCAGAAACCTTTCGCAAAGTACAATAATGTGATATTTCCCACAAAAATAGATTTGCAGCCATTTAATTTACAAAAGTATTGGAAACAATGGACGTTACCAAGTACAAATAAATTTGCTCCCAATTAATTTCTGAATGTGATCCAGTTTTGGTTTTCGGTAGGAATTTACATTGCGATATACAACCTATAATAAATCTAAAATTATATAGATGTGGTATACCTATAATAATACCTAAAATTGAAATTAGGAAAAACCAAAGAAAAGAGAAAAAAAAGTGTGTGTGTGTAGCGTAATACGCACGATGGAAGTGAAACTTCTTTCGAGTAAAACGAAAAAACTTATAGTCCGGGAGCCAGCGACATTTTTCAATGTCTTATTTGATAAAGCTTGGTTCATCTTTTTATCTGCCGTAATAATATAGCCTATCAACAAGATCCACTCCTAACACCTCGATCGCGGGACAACGCTTATCAGCAGCTTATCAAAGATGTTACAAAAAACGAGTAAATCACAAACATGTGAAAAAAAAATCACCTCCTGCCACCTGTATCGTAGAACAATGTACTCCTGCCATGGACGTAATGATGTGAAAAAAAAAAAACAAATTGACTCGAATGATAAAAGCTGATTTTTTTTTACCAGTAGTTTATCCAATCTTAAAAAGACCATGGCATGCTTAAATATCTAAATAAATATCGAAATCTCGCATTGGGTCGCAGTTCGAGATTTTTTATTCGTTCGCTGATTGGCGGTTTGAGTTTTGAACTCCCGTCCTTCGTTTCTGATCTGTCATTCTCAGTTTTCGGGGATTGATGACGTTTGGTTTCTGGAGGTAAGTGATAATATTTTCATTTTGATTTATATATGGGGAATTCCATCCCAACTGGGCCGACTGTTAACCCTCACCATTTTTGATTTTCTTGCTGATTTTTTCTCAGGTTCACCAGGCTCAAAGTAATTCAGTGTAATTTTTTCAAATTTTTATTCACAATGGTCTTGGAGTTGTAAATTTTTGAACAATTCACGTTTTTCATTACCACTGATTATTCAAACGCCTATATCGCTGCATCCAGTGTATGGATTTGGGAAAAAAAGGCATGAAATTGATCAGCAAGAAACCTACTTTTCGAAAAAAATATGCCTGAAGTTCTACTGCTCAGTCTTCACAGTGAATTTTTCATTAGAAAACTTGAAATTCAATTTCCGGCATGTATGCCCGGATTGAAAATTATGAAAAAATTCTCTCAAATTTCTGCTTCCAAAACAAAAATTTTAAGCCATGTGTGTTCATGGAACTATTTTATATACCTTCATATTGTTATCGAATTTTAAAGCTTTAGAATAACGTGATTTTTCATACACCTAACCAGTTGAGATGTAAATAATTATCAGAATATCCTTACACTTCTTGTGAGACTTTAATGACAGTCATCGTTTCGTCTTGAGAAAAAACCGAACTGAAGATTGAAAAAATACGAATGTCTTTAATTTATTCAATGACTAAAAAATGTACGATCAAAAAAAGTTTCGAATACTCACGATATTAATCATACATACGACAAAATAAAGAGTCAGAGACCTAAGCATTCGTGGTCAGATTATCAGGCCCAATTACAAAGAAGGGGTCCTAGTTAATGCTCCTTGGAGCGAAGCAAACGTACTTCCAAACTGCGATCCAATTCGAATATCATATTGTTACTTCAGTGACTTATTGCAATCCTTCTTGTATTATCGGAATAAATTATTTTATATTTCTTATTATGAACTTCTTACTACAAATGTCTTCAATTTCCAACAGTATCGTCTCAAGGGAGACCCTGCCAAAAATGTGCAAAAAAATATATTTTGGTTTTTTAAATCACCAAAAAATGTGGGATCTAAAAAAACTATTCCACATTTCAAGATTATGGTGGTATAATATGTGTCTTCGAGAAAAATTGCGATCTACTGTAGCGACGAAATCGTTGACAGAAAGTTTACAGAAAGTGTCCAGGAACCATAATCTACGAAGTGAGAAATGCTTATTTTATTTACACATTTTTGAGTACCTAATTTGAAAAGGCGAACGTGGTTTTCTTCTCTGTCAATTTTTAGCAGGGTCTTCCCAAGACATTTATACATAATAATCGTGTGTATAGCTATCGTGAGATAGATTCTCGAACCTTTTTTGGATTTAAATTTTTTTCTAATTGAACTTTTTTTTCAATGTTCGGTAGGGTTTTCGACGGATTATTATTTCACATTTGGCACGGTAATTTTTGGTCACTTATACGATGATAATAACGATACAGTCAACGTTCCCGATATGACCAAGCAGGTCGACAAGGGGAAGAATTTTTCCAGGAATCTATCTGCCTCCACCAACAACCCCTTTACTCGAGGCGAGTAATAGTTTCTTACGACCTATTTATGTCCACGGCGCTCGGTAACTTTAGTACTCGAAGACTAGGAGGTATAGAGGGGGTAAGCTTCGAGCGTCAACGGAGGGATAGGGTCATAAACAGAACGGCCATATCTGGAAAGTTGACTGTATTGGTATGCCAAATTTGAGAACTGGGTTACTTCGCTTATTCGATGAATCGGACTTCGGTATTTTAACGTGTAACGGTATATCGGTATCAGTTGGTAAGTCCTGTGACAGATTTTGGGTATCCGATTCTCATTCGACAGGTAAAGATGGCAGAGTTGCTCACAATGGGGTAGCTTTTATTGCCATTTTTAATTCTATCGAACCCTTACGGGCATTGCTTATTGACAATATTCCTAAAATAATGGATCGAGCTTGTAATCAATATGATTTGACACCAGTTACATAGGACAATGAAAAACTCATAGAAGTTCTAAAAATCGTCAGCATACTTTAAATGATCTTGATTTAGTGCAACCGAATGATAGGAAGATAGACTTAGACAATAGTCAGATCTTAACTGTTAACAATAATCCTAGAGCAATCATTCTCAGTGAGAATCATCAGCAGAATTTGAATGGTCAGGGCCTGACTGGTCATGAAAAAAATAAAGTAATAATCTTTAGCGAGAATACTGAAATCAAATTGAGATCGCAGGTGAAAAATATCCCCGATGTCACTTCGAATTCAGTTAGATGTCGACGATTTCGCGCACGTACTAAGTGGTACACTTCTCAAACTGGTAACTGCCCTCCAAATGTAAGTTCAGATACTTATAAAACTGGTAGTTGCACTCCAAATGTAAGTTCAGATACTTCTCAAACTGGTAACTGGCCTCCAGATATAAGTTCAGATACCTATAAAACCGGGAGCTGCCTTCCAAATGTAAGTTCAGATACTGGGAGCTGCCTTCCAAATGTAAGTTCAGATACTTATGAAACTGGGAGTTGCCCTCTCAATGTAAGTCTAGATATTGATGAACATTATATTGGACCAATGAACGTTTTGTGTAGAATATGCAAGGCAAAACATTTTGCGGCGGAAAAGGTATGAAATAAGAATTCTTTTAACGATTGTTGTTCTCACGGAAACGTGATACTTAAAAATATGCCAAACCCGCCTAATGAATTGCGCTCTTTATTTGAAAATAATCATCATAAATCAAGGTGTTTTTTTGATAGGATTAGGCTCTATAATAGTGCAGTATCGTTTGCATCATTCAATACTAATTTGGTGAATTTTGGTGGTCGACGTCCAGGACCGTACTGCTTCAAAATCCAAGGCCAGATTTATTATCAGGTAAATACAGCATTGTATCCTGAAGTAAACGAAATCCCAAGTTATGGACAACTTTTTATCGTCGATGCAAATGAAGCGGTAGAGTATAGGTTACAGACAAATTCCACACTTGATTATGAATTATTATATATTGTTGATCAAATAATTAGGGACAATAATATATTCGCCCACTCGTATCAAATGATGAGCGAAGAAATACAAAATCAGCAACGATTATTGAACCAAAATAATGGGGCCATGCCTGAAATGCAATTATTATTCACATTGAAACCTGGCATGGATCGTAGACGTTACAACTTCCAGAGATGTAACGAAGTTGCTGCTGTTATTTCTACAACGGCCGATGGTGAAATTCCGGAATCATTTGTTATGATTCGTAATAGAAATACTAAAGTATTGAAAACTGTCAATACGATGGATCCAAATGTAGAACCATGGATATATCCATTATTTTATCTGTATGGTACGCAAGGATGGCATCGTAATTTAATGCGTATATCGGTCTAGGTGGATCAAAACCCAAACGTGTGAGTAGAGGGGCATATCTGAAGTACAGAATGGCTATACGTGAGAGCGAATTTAATATTTTAATATTAGGTAGACGACTTTTTCAGCAATGGTTAGTAGATGGTTACGAGAAAATTGAAAAAGACAGGATAGAATACTGAAAAAGTCACCAGAAAGAATTAAGAGCGGAGTCATACCAGGGATTAAAAGATTTTTTAGAAAAAAAAGCAAATAATGTGAATGGACGAGTAGGTAAGATTGTTATTCTTCCGTCAACATTCATTGGTTCTCCTCGAAATATGATGCGATCTTATCAGGGTGCAATGGCTATTGTGCGAAAATATGGGAAACCTGGGGGCTTATTCTGTAACTCTGACGCTATATAACTGCTATATAACTGCAATTTCATAGCGTCAAAATAATTGCGGCTAATATAACGGCGTGAATAAGAGCATATCCCCGCCACCTCGTACCGCTGCTTTGACGGGTGCCGCTATAGTGACAATACAACCCTTCAGCGCGGCTCGGTATAACTCAATCAAAACTGTTACCATAGTAACACGTTATTTACATGCTAACGATTATTAATTGTTTAAACATGCGGTAACGCTGAAGTTACAGAATACGAATAGCGCTATTGTGCAGCTATGCCGCTCCAAATGAAACAATCACACCTTCAAATATCAAAATTCAATCTCAAGAAGGTAAAAAACTCAAAGAAGTTGATGTTCTCATGTGGGATGAAGCTACAATGGCACCAAGATATGCTTTAGAAGTTATAGATCGAACCTTACGCGATATAATGAATAATGATTTACATTTTGGCGGAAAAATTCTAATCTTAGGTGGAGATTTTAGACAAATACTTCCTGTAAAAGTTAGAGCCACACGCGGTGAAACCGTCAATTTATCGATAAAGTTTAGTGTTTTGTGGCAACACTTCCGAAAAATTGCATTAAATCGTAATACCTATGTGTACTTTACCACAAGAAATAGAGTTTTCTAAATTTCTAATCGATCTTGGCGATGGGAAATTGAATGATCAAGATGATAACATCGTACTTCCTGAACGCTGTATTGCTAATGAAAAGTCAAATATAGTTCAAACTATATACGGAGACTACATTATAGAAAGACGTTTCAAAGAAATATAAAAGTGTGCAATACTTTCTGCCCGTAATGTCGATGTAGACGAAATCAATAAAAAAGTTGTAGAATTACTTGATGCCAAAGATGAAAAAATATATACTAGCATAAATAGTATTGAAAAATCTGCAAATAATGAGAGTATAGGGGAATCAATTTTAACCGAATACTTAGCAACTTTGTCTCCACCCACATTACCTCCTCATGAATTACGTTTGCGTAAAAATACCATAGTAATGATTATCCGGAATTTGAGCATTCATGAAGGTCTTTGCAATGGTACAAGATTATTGATACTTGAACTCGGAAATCACTAGCTAAAGTGTGAAATTTTAACAGGAGATAATTCTCGACAAATAGTATTTTTAAATCGTATTACTTTATATTGCGAAGATGTATACCCGTTCACATTCCAGAGACGACAATTTCCAATCGAACTGGCCTTTGCGATGACTATAAATAAATCTCAGGGGCAAACATTTGACAGAATTGGCGTAGATTTAAGAAAAGATGTTTTTAATCATGGGCAATTATATGTAGCTTGTTCAAGAGTAAGGTCTTGGGATGCTCTGAAGATTTTTATAGGAGAACAAAGAAAAGGGAATAAAATAAAAAATTATGTTTACAAAGAATTATACAAAGATATACAATAATTATTTATCAATTTTTTATCAATATTATTATACACGTTAAAAATATAGAAAAGTATAATTATCAAAAATATAAAGTGATTTTGAATCTTCAGAATTGTTATAAGGAATAAGAAAAACGTGGAATTAATACCAGAATGTCAGAACATCAATGCCAGAATTATGAATAACATCTAGAATATTAATAGTCGAATTGAATAACAAAACATAGAGAAAGATAGTAATTCAATTGAAAAATATGAGATTCCAATGATATACTCGATCAGAACAAAAACATAAATATTTCAATTGATTTCAAAAACTCAGAATCAGAATCAAAATCAGAATCAGAATCAGAATCAGAATCAGAATCAGAACAAGAACATTACTTTTCGAATTTTTTTTTAAATAACACGAAAATTATACTCATAAATAAACGTCATCTCAATATAAGAATCATGACTATATTTTTCATATAGGTATGCATGGGGCATTCCATGCCAAATAGACCTGCCGGTGACTCTCGACCTCTTAAATCTGGTCCGTGTTTTTTTGTGACATTTTTCCGACTTTAAATAGCAAGGAGGTTTTTGTCAGATTTTTCAAAATAAATTTGAGCGCGTGGTGAATTTTAAAAGTTCTCTTTTCATCACCTCAATAGTCATAATTGAAAAGCCTGAAAAAATTCTCAGAAAGTCTGTAGAAAATGACATTTTTTTAACTATATAACATTATGTCCAAACTTTTACTTCGACCTGATTTTTCGATTTTTCGATTAAAAAATTAAAGAAAAATGGAAATGGAGATCAATACACCGTGAATTTGTTGAATCATAATCAAATGTTGAATAAAAGTAGAAATAACAGAAAAATGAAAATTGATTAAATAATAATAAAATTTGATGAAATATAATAATCTAAAAATCAGGTCGAAGGAAAAGTCTGGACATAATGTTATATAGGTCAAAAATTTGCAAATTTGACAGAGACTTTTTGAGAATTTTTTCAGATTTTTCGGTTACGACTATCGAGGTGATGAAAAACAAACTTTGAAAATTCACCACGCGCTCAAATTTATTTTTAAAAATCTGAAAAAATTCTCGTTACATTTAGAGTCGGAAGAATGACATAAAAAATCACGGACCAGATCTGAGAGGTTGAGGGGCACCGGCAGATAGATTTGGCATGGAATGCCCCGTATAGATATATTAAAATATATCAGAAATGTATAGATACTGTATACCCCCTTAATCTTAATTGATTTAAATTTTCACCCGTTATACAGATTAATCTCATTGGAAAACAAATACAAGGAAAAAGAGAACACATTTCACTTTCAACATTCTTTAGTAGGCAATGGTTTAACATTGTTGTTAGTTGATTTTGTTTAATTGAAACGAGAACCTTCCAGCGAAGATTTTAAAATGAATTGCGATAATTGAAACGAGAACCTTCCAGCGAAGATTTAAAGAATATAAAAAAATCATATTCACGAAGCTACACAGGAGAATCAAAGACGAGAAAATGGAAAGTGAGTAATTGGGAAATAATGATGAAAAACACGTCGTTCAATCGTTGAATCTGGTACAGACAATTATTTATGCATTCTGTGTTTAAAAATGGCGAATATTTTGATATTACATGAATATTATGGACAAAATATTCGTAAATAAATTCATTGAAAAATAGCGAATATTTTGACACATATTACAAAAATATTATTGACAAAATATTCGTGAATAAATTTGTTGCCAGACACATTCGTTGAGGAATATATTCAGAATCGTTTTTGATAAAAGATGACAATCAATAATGTATACATATCCAATGTTAAAGGTTCGTACACATGAAGCGTTGTTCTTTCCGTTGTTTTATTTACGGCGTCAATTAAACCCAATCGAAACAAAAATACATCGCTACGAAGCCGATTTCGATTAGTCTTTGTGTTGCACGAGTTTTTACGACTTTTTGAAGGCTTCATTGGAAAAATAAAAAAAATATCGGATTCTACTTTTCTCTGCGAATAATTTTTATAGAATTTTTTGAAATGATCGTTTTTTCAATTTATCTTCGCGTTTCAAGTGTTTTTGTGACTTTTGGAGGAGTAAGAAAAAAAAAATTATACGACCTATTCCCATCGAAATCACGTTTTTGATACTTACGATCTTATGCCTTATGAGACACGCGATATTATAAAACAGATAATAATCAAAATAATCACTAATACCTACTTCATTATTCTGTTAATTGAACTACATTTTTTATCAGATAATCAAGATGGAAACAGACCAGACCATGAGGATTCAGATAACGAACTGTTAAACGAAGATGATGAAGAAACGATTCCATTCACATCTTCTGAGGATTTGAAGCAAATTGTCGATAAGGATACAACTGTGTAAGTTTTTCATTTGAACTATCGAATGACAACCTGTACAGTCAACGTTCCCGATATGACCAAGCAGGCCGACAAGGGGAAGAATTTTTCCAGGAATCTATCTGCCTCCACCAACAACCCCTTTACTCGAGGCGAGTAATAGTTTCTTACGACCTATTTATGTCCACGGCGCTCGATAACTTTAGTACTCGAAGACTAGGAGGTATGGAAGGGGTAAGCTTCGTAATTTTTAATCTGAATAATGCAAGAAATTTAATTGACCTTTGAATGATGAATACACTCTATCAAAAGTGTGATTTCGAATATAACACCATTTTAACATAACTTATAAATTCTATGGTGATTTACATCGTTCTGTGTATAATTATCGCCAAACGACGTTATTTCTTATTATTTTTGTATTCAAAAATGTAGATTTTTTACATACACTGCGGTTTTTTACAGTCCAAAAAAAAAGTAGCTGTAAAATTATTATTTATCTAATTACGGCAATTTTTTCGGAGCTGTAATCGGCTACGTTGAATCCATTGAGAGTACCAAATTAGTCGGAGATCAGAATTTGCGTATATTCAAATTTATCATCAGCAACGGTGAGGGCGAAAGAGTGCAAGTAGCCGTATGGAATAATGAAATCGACAGGGTAGCACACCTGATTAAACCCAATTGCGTAAGTATTTAACCGTAACTAAAGATATTAACGTATGATAAATATTATTGTACACAGTATTCTTCACAATATTTTATGTATTTCAACATGGAAATGACAGAATCAGCGAGTGATGTTTTAAAGAGAACAATAGAGACAGGCTTGAAACCTTCCCGGGAAAAAATGATTCCTATATGATTCGATAAAATTTTATCAGATTCGATGGAATTGGATCTGAGGGGGAAATAATTACTTAAATTGACGTGTCAATAGTCCATGAATTAATTCGCGATTCACTTGAATTATCGAGAATTACCAGAATTCATGGTGAATTAATTGAATTAATGAAAATTACCAGGATTTACCATGAATTATTTGAAATATTAAGAATTATATGAATTAATAGCGAATTATTACTTGAATTGAAGAGAATTACCAGAATTAACCGTGAATTACTTCAATTACAACAATCGATAACAAAAAAAAATGTGTGATAATTTTTATTGAATTAATCAATCCAACACTTTTATATTATGCAAGCTTGAAAAGAAAAATATTTTTTTCAAACGCATAATATATTTTATAGTTAAATTGAGAAAGTCTAATATGACATTGGGTATAATCTACTTGAGCTGTACAAATTAACAAATATTCAATTTATGTGTATTAATTTAACAGATAATTCATCTCGACTGTGCTAGAGCCAAGACCATAGACCGAGCCATATGGAATAAGGGAACTATCTCCGTCGAGCTAAGTGTACAAGCCTCCACGAGAGTTAATATATTGGGCAAATATGACCTATCGCAACAAGTGTCTCAATTCACACCCGAATTAATCCAGATTAGTGAAATTGGTGTGAAAGCACAATACATAAGTAAGCAAATAAAGATTCTAATTTTTTTTTTAAGCCGTATACGTTAGATATGTTTAAAGACATATGCCACTCCTTCTTTACCGGATTCGACCACTATTTTTCATTATCTGGCCAATTATCAGAATTCATTCAAATATGAACAACACATAAATTATATTTTAAAACAAATGACTTTATTAATACATTTTTTGATCATTTATTGAGAAAGTATTAATTGATTCCATTTGTATTTTCATTATGAAATAGTCAAATTTTATTATCCCACTTGCATAAAATCGAATATTATCTCGTTTACGTGAACCACGTTTTTACTCTCAATATATTATTTCAATAAACTCTATTGATATTGATAGTCTTCATTTTACAACAAAAATAGGAGTCCAAGGTTACATAAAAGCAACCCCACGATTGATGACCAGACAAGGATCACTATCGCACGGAATTTATGCAGGATCGATAACCGATGGCTTGTATAAAGTAGAGTTTCGTGTTCCAAACAGTGATGCTTTATTCGACTATGAAGATGGAGACCACGTAGAAATCCTTGGATTCGCACAGACAAACAGTTAGTTCGAATTCAAGAATTACTATTAATATTTATTCAAAGAATGATGAAACTCATCCCGGCAAACGTATTTCAATTTAACTTCAAATACATAACTGATATAGTTCACAGGGCCGGATATAGAGGTGTGGAGGCCCTGGGGCAACGAACGAGTGGAGGCCCCTAATTATTTTTCAAATAGGTGCAACAATTTTTTTTTTTTTTAAGTCTTTCAATAATTTATTGCAGAAAGTTGTAATTTTTGGAAAACTCAAAAAAGAGAAAACTACATAAAGAAGAAAATAAGCACAAATAATTGACAAGTCCTTTCCTCCTTTACAATTCGATTGGTGAAAATCAATAGTAATCTACTGCAGAATTAATAGTTTGCACATCGTAAATAACATGCAGAAATTACAACATTGAAAATAGGTAAAAATATATGCAACCACAAAAATAGATTCATTCAATTCACATAAAAAAAATGGAACAACAGTGTAATCGAATTAAGCTGATGTGAAGAAACGTCTCCTGTCCTCAACGGTATTTTTTCATTTAATCGTTTGGAGTTTCGGAAATGTTCCTGGAAGCAGCTAATTTCGATACGATATAATATTTTCCCATTATTCAATGAGGATAAATTCATTTCCTTAGTGTGTAATCGTGTGATGATTTACTCTGTGATTGTTTCCCGCACACACATGATTAATTTATCGGATCGAAAATCAACATTAGCCATTAATTTTGAGAAAAATACGAAACGCGCCTTGGAATGTTTGAAACGAAAAGTGACTTATGAAAGTGTGAGAACTGCTCTTTCGTTGTCAGAACTTGGATATTTTTTTTTTTTTTTTTTTTCAAATGTAATTTCGCATATTATTCGGTATTCGTTAGAAAATTTTACCGAAAAATTTCTATTGTGGGGGCCCCTCTCTTGTGGAGGCCCCGGGGCTGTAGCCCCGGTTGCCCTCCCCTAAATCCGGCACTGATAGTTCATACGATGTCCTGTCGGTATGTATATCCGAAACATATGTAAAACTGAAATTCATACATTGCTCTTAATTTAAAACTGTGATGTGCTGAGAAATTTCGATTGCTGGAATGGAATCATTGTTATGTTGAAACTATAATCTGTCCTTCAAATTGTAAACTTCAAAATAATAGTTTATAATCAAATTTATTTGAAAAAAAAATATGCACTATATTCTTTACAAACTTACGGTTTCAAACAAAATGAAAAACAATACAATAATGAATTCATATTTCTTAATTTAGAATTTACTCTCAAATATATTTCATAATTTAGTAATTTATCATATTTCTTAATTTAGAATTTACTCTCAAATAAAATAAAACTCAGTACTGAAATTTATATATTTTTTGAGGTTATCGAACTTGATAGGACACTCTAATATATCAATAATAAACCCCAAATTTTTATGAAAAACTTTCAAATAGAGATAAACCTTAATTCAAGAATGAGCTCTCAAATTTATCACTTCAAATAGAATACGTAAAAGTTGTTGAAAAAATAATCTGAATAACATATTTTTTTTAAATAAAACGTGCATGTGAAGGTAATATTTATTTTATTATCTACAGGTAATCCGATACACATTTTCGTGAAATCCGAAAAGGACATAACAATATTGGATGGACAAAAAATGAAGTTGAAAAACTTATTGAAAGGAATAAAAATTCCTACATGAAACCAATAACAAGATTCGCCCACAAAACGGATGAGGTTGCAATAAATATATGGGTCAAAACGCCAAATCCTGAACGATCTTGTACCTGGTGGTCAGCGGTCAAAATCGTCGTTTAGCCAGGTGGTAGTATACATCGAAAGAGGTATCTCTGATTTTTTTCAAATTTTTTTAGTCATAACTTTGGCAACAATGTTTTTCGAAAGTTTGCAGTTTTCCTGCAACATGGTCTTAAACAATAATGCCTATGCTGTGCTGCTTGTGGAAAATAAAAAAAATAAAGTACCATTTTTATGTGAAAAACTCTCAGCTCTCCGAAAAAAATATTTTCATCGCAAACAAAATATACACTCATGTCTAAAAGTGATTTTTTTTACTTTAAGCGGGATTTTCAAAACTTTTTGGACAAATGGGAGAATCAAAAATATTTTCATCGGAAAGCTGAGAGTTTTTTACATAAAAATGGTACTTTATTTTTCCTCTTTCGATGTATACTACCACCTGGTTAAATGACGATTTTGACCGCTGACCACCAGGTACAGGATCGTTCAGGATTTGGCGTTTTGACCCATATATATTTTGACAAGTCCCAATGATACAAAACTTTTTCTCACATAGAACAACTGTATTTTATCGAGTTGGATAGAACTATTGTATTTCGCTGAAAAATCAAAACAAAGTTATCGTGCAGCGCGTTAAACTAAAATAAGAATTATTCATGCGTCTTAATTTAACAAATAACTCTAATGGACCTAATGGGACATGCGAAATGAGTTAAAATTGAAATATTTTTTCCAACAGTGTACCTCACTTTACACAGCATATCATTTCTACATGATCTCGAATTTTTTGCAGACTCTTACCTCCAAAATGATGATGCCGAAGGAGTAGATGAGGATTCTGACGAAGAAGATTTAGCGTGACTTGACATTTCGATAATGATTCCTGTTTGTCAATTGTTTAAATCAATATTTCCATACTTCTAAATATTTTCATACCTATCGATATTTTTGTAATGTTTTTGTAAAATCATTCATCGAAAGAAATGAGAGAAAATAGATGAAAAATATTTTTTGAGATGCCCTCAGAGCCGTTCCTGTACTGTGTGTCACTTATCCAACAACAACTTCACAACCTCCTTCCGAGGCCGTCAAATGGCTGGCAGCATAAGTTTTTCTGCCTTTTCAATTAATAAACTACTGGTAAAAAAAAATCAGCTTTTATCATTTAAGTCAATTTTTTTTTTTTCACATCATTACGTCCATGGCAGGAGTACATTGTTCTACGATACAGGTGGCAGAAGGTGATTTTTTTTCTAACCGATATGTCATTAAACGATGGGCAAAGTTTCAGCTTTTATCATGTTTGTCATTTACTCGTTTTTTTTTTTAACATCTTTGATAAGCTGCTGATAAGCGTTGTCCCGCTGGTGCGCCGGCAGGAGTTGATCTTATGTTCAGAAGGCGTTAATATGACACGAAAATAATGAAATTATTCTTTATCAAAAGTGTCAAAAAAAAATGTCGCTGGCTTCCGGACTATTAAGACTTAAGCTTACATGTATGTATATCTATGGTATATATAGATTAGACTGCCTCAAAAAATACGTTTATTTTTTTGTTAAATCTCCTACTTCATGAAACCATAGTTTATGACATAATATCGAACCTCCTGAACGGAAATCACTGTGCGATTTTTTCAAGTGGTGCCGCATTGAATTTTTGTATTCGCCATTTGATTAACACGTATAAGAAATCCAATTCTAACGGTTGGAGGAAGATAATAATTTTTACCAGGATAAACATCTATGACGCACCGATTCGAAGGAAAAATATGAGTTGTCAAATGCTACCATACAGAGTTCCGTCTGTTGTATAGAAAAATTATTGTTTCCTTCCAACCGTCAGATTTGGATTTCTTACGTGTTAATTAAATGGCAAATACCAAATCCCGATGCGGCACCGCTTAAAAAAATCGCATAGCGATTTTCTTTCACGAGATTCAATATTACGTTGAAAACTATGATTTCATGGAGTAGGAGATCGAAAAAAAAAATTAAGTTTTTTTTTGAGGCAGTCTGATATAGATATACCTATATATATCTTAAACAGGTATATGCCAATCTCACACTTTTCGTTGCACTTGAAAATTTTCGGTCCCCTGCCAAAAGAAGTTTCACTTCACAAAAATTGGAGGTAGTGGTACTTGGTGGGCATTTATATTTTCTCGTAATTTTTACAAAAATTGCCCGCCCAGTACCACTACCTCCAAATTTTTGTTTCTTACCTTTGTTTTTTCTTAATTCTAATTTTAATTGATCTTTTCTTATGAGTTTGTAGGTCGCATGTTATTACGACGTGTTACGTACATTATATATATCGAAATGTAAATTCCTACCGAAAACTAAAACTGGATCACATTTAGAAATTAATTGGGAGCAAATTTATTTGTACTTAGTAACGTCCATTGTTTTCAATACTTTTGTAAATTAAATGGCTGCAAAACTATTTTTGTGGGAAATTTCACATTAATGTACTTGGCGGAAGGTTTGCGCACCAGAGGTGCTTTTTGGGGGGGATTTCATTACTTTTTGTACCATCTCGATTCGTACTAAGTCTTGTTCATGATAAATTGTATAAATTATGACCCTCTCAAAATTGGTTCAAGCTTTAAGAAATGTTTGTGGCTCTTAGTAAGAGTACTTATGAATTTTTGTAGCTATGACGTTAGCAGCTGATACAAGATATGCGGAAATCGACGATATTCGTGTTTTAATTGAGCATAACTCGAAAACTACACATCTCACAAAAACTGCTAAGTCTAAAAAAGTTCCAGTTTGAAGTAAAATTCAAAGTGATGTAATGACATACAAAGAAAAAATGAGGGTTCCGGAAAGTTGAAGAAAAATTAATATAAAATTAGTTTTAAAAATTTCTCAACAACCATACGTTTTTTATCGCTCAAAATTTCAGAGAATATTCATTTATTGTGTAAAAATAACGGGTATAAATTTTATTATGGGGCTAGATTTCGTCTAGGAGATATGAATTTCTTGGCGAATTCATTTCCAACCAAAAATAAAACTTTTTCAGCACTCTGTGAAATTGAAGGAATGAAAGTACAGATTATAAAGTTCTGTTTATTTAACGGTTTTTAAAGATTTTATGAGTCGATACGAAGTCCTTGTGATACAAAGTTTTTGTTGTTGTTGTTTTTGTTTCGAAATGAATTCAGTGAAAGATTCATATGTTCTAAACTAAATCTGGGTCCATAATAAAATTCATGCACGTTCTTTTTACACTAAGGTACCGGAGCAGGGGCGAATTTGATACTTTGGCTGCCCTAGGCCTACGAAAGATTGCTGCCTCCCTACTCTCCGCAAAGCACGAAAAATTCTGGAAACGATTATTCCTCTTCTCCACCGTGTACGAAAACTAATACAATGTGGTACCGAAAATACCGAATAACTCAGAACTAGTATCTGTAGTCTGTAGTAGAGCAAAATAAAAATGATACGTTTGGACTTTGAGTAAGCTAGTAAGCAAAGATCCAGCTCGATGATTCAAACTTTTATTAATCGGAATCTCCATACGGGTAAATTTTTTTTGGGAGATGCGATGGACACATTTTTGAATTTTTAGACATTCGACGTGTGAGTTCATGGAGGGCACGACTTCTAACAATAAAAAAATCTCATTCAGTTTTGCCGCCCCTTAGATTTTGCCGCCCTAGGCCCGGGCCTACTCGGCCTATAGGCAAATCTGCCCCTGTACCGGAGGGTAATCAGGCCTAGAGTATAAGGAGGCCTATCTCAAAAATACTGGACTTACAATAGTGTAAATGTATTGGTTATTAAAGGGAACATAAAAAATGAAAATTCACAGCTAACACCAATCCAATATAAACTATATTCTTAATACTTTTTATTATATTAGCAATATTGAAAAGTGCGGATAATAAGGCCTATGTGCATCTCATATTAAAGCCTGTTCCTTCTTCAAAGTCAATCTTGTTTGGAAATATCATTCTTGTACAAATGATATACCTAATATAAGAATAAATTGATGAATGCTTGCACTTTAAATCTAATTAGAAAATTATTTTTAATGGTTTCATGGTTTTCCGAAAAGATGAAAAAGGCTTAGGCCTTGAGAAACAACCCAGGCCTTGTTAGGCTACCTAGTACCATTATTTTGTTTATGTTATAGTCAAAATTACGAGGCATAAAGACATATTATTCATTCAAATGTATGTTGGAAATTATAAGAAGCAACACTTGCCGCCTTCATGAGATAATTATTTTTAAGTAAAAATGATATAAAACGATTTGAAATAAGGCCGGCCTTATATGCTTCAAGTGCCTTATAGAAGAATATTCTCTAGAACTTTCAACCCCAAAAGACGTAGGGTTATTGAGAAATTTTTAACACTAGTTGTATAATAATTTTTTTCCAACTTTACGGAACCGCCATATTTTTTTGTATGTCATCACTTTGAAGTTTACTTCAGGCTGAAACTTTTTTATACTCTACATTTTATTGTATGATGTATAGTTTTCGAGTTATACTCAATTAAAACTCGTGCCACGACGCTTGCTGTTTGAAACGTACAAATTTCCTCATTCATCTATGGGAAATCCATGGGAAATTTCACTATAATCTTTTCTCCCTGTACAATCGCCGTATAGGCCACAGAGCTCTCATACGTAATTGGCGCGAGACTCTACCGAGTCTCTTGATTCCTTATTTCATTTTTTTTCAGACTTCAAAAAAAATATTATTTCTTACATCATTTCGATTTATTTCCATTTCTATGTATACCTATGTCATCTTTATTTTGAATCTACTGCCACCAATGCAACGTCTCATCACTGCAGGTGTCGAGTCTATTCAATCCTAGCCCCGTCGAAATATCGCGTCATATTACCAAGAGTTGTCAGGCAGATCACTGATAAACAGGAGTCATTTTACAAATTTAAGGCTCAATCACATAACTCAAATATCATCATATAATTATTTGTATTTTCTTGTTAAGCTGGGATTGACAATAGGAGCAGGTTAGTGTGTAGATCAACTGATCTTTGCGGTCAAATATTTCGCTGACAATAAATTTGTTGATAACTTTTGTATCCGAATACGAACTGTACTGTGTAATTCCCAATGTGAAAGGAGTACCAAATATCAGATAATATTCACGATCAGGAGAATATCGTTCTTGTAAAATTTTTAACCTCCAAAACAAATAAAATTATTATATTAATGACCCGTTTATCTGTGCTGTTTTTATTTTCCACTAACCCGTACTTACTGGCAATCTCAACCTCAGCAACAATAGATCTATGTGGACGCCTGAAAAATTGGTGCAACTTGGAAGTTTGACTGTGGGTCAAAAGAAAGGTGATTGAAAATGTGCGAAAGGAGCTTTATCAGACATGTATTCAAGTGTAGATTTTTTTTTTTTTTCTTAATATTTTACGCACAGAATAGCGGTGCTGCAGCTCATTGACGTCAACAATTTTTTCAGCGGTGTGCTCCATGGCTAGCAGCATAAGAGTCGTATTTTATAAGCTGGAACGAAAAACAATTTTTTTTCTTCTAGTTTCTCAATAGTAACAGCTGAGGTAGTACATAGGGAATTTTCGAAATATTGATTTTTTGAGAACTATGAGTCTGACAACCCGCCTGACAACCCTCGGTAATATGACGCGGTATATCGACGGGGCTAGGACTAAATAAACTCAACACCTGCAGTGATGAGACGTTGCATTGGTAGCAGTGGATTCAAAATATAGATGGCATAGGTATACATAAAAATTAAAATAAATCGAAATGATGCAAGAAATAATATTTAGTTTTGAAGTTTGAGAACAAAAAAAAAAAAAATTACAAGGAATATGAATTACACGATGGGCCTGGGATCGATGGTTATGAGATTAACAATAGTATTTTATAGAATTTTTTTTGGAAAAATCAATTATTGCAATCATGTTTAAAAACATGAATTCGCACTTTCAATTACATTAACCTTTAGCTGGCACACTTTTTCAGAATCACATAGCTAGCACACTAAGTCGTCTCATACCCCAGCCACTAAAATGCTTACTGCAAGTAGGCTACCGATCATTTTGATTTCAAAAAATTACCAGTTAGTTTTCAAACAGTGTTCTAAAAGATAGCATAGGTCTTTTTGAAAAAAATATAATTTTGGATTTGAGCAACAAATTAAGAACGCCAAACCGTTCCAAAAAGTCCGGATAATTTTTTCGATCTTTTTTTACGATAGTATGTATGTACGTTCCAAGGCGAAAGAATGAAACCCCCATTTGTCTCAATATCATCATTGTTTAGTAGGGTGTCAGTTATTTTGGTCATTTTGGAATTTCATCTATGCCACAAAAAAAAAAAAAAATATATTCATATTCTGGAAAAAAAATGCCTGCCAACTTTGAGCCTAATCCGATAACGTTAGACGTCCCCGAAACGATTGAAAATTCACACCTAAAATACATTGGTTTTTTCCATTGTTTTTTATTCAATTTCTATTTGTCGGCTAAAATCGGTTAGAAAAAATATGCTGCGACATAAGATTGATGTTCATACTTTCTATTAAATGTCGAAAACAAGAAATTCCAAAAAATTCAAATATTTTGTAGTTCAAGTTGTCAAAACTCATAATAAAAGCCGAATAAAACCGTAAAGGTGATGATTTTTGACAACTTAAACTCCAAAATACTTGAACTTTTTTGGAATTTCTTTTTTTCTACATCTAACAGAAAGTATGAACACCAATCTTGCGTGGCAGAATATTTTTTTGAATCGATTTTACCCAACAAAAAAAAAAATTTATTGAACAACTATGGAAAAAAACCAATGTATTTCAGGCGTGAATTATCAATTGTTTTAGGGGACGGGTTAACGTTATCGGATTAGGCTCAAACTTGGCAGCGATTTCATTCTCCAGAATGTGAACATATTTTTTTGGTAGGATGGATGAAATTCCAAAATGACTAAAATTACGGACAACCTATTGTTTACTGTTATTGGCATTTGAAATTTTTCGGGGTAAAATTGAAAAAAAATTCACACCTGAGAATGCATTGAGATAAGAATCTGAAAAGAATCATGGAAGCTTATACTTTTGATAGGTAGTAGGAGAAAAAACATTCAGCCAAATCAAAAATGGTAAGGCATTCGGCTCGTCGGAATCGCGTGGAAAGTCCCATACTTATCGGAAACTCTGAAGAATTTTTAATTGAATGACATTCATGTGAAGATTTTCGGTTCATGGCGTGCTTATAGAATTCAAGTGAGGAACGCAAAATTGTTTTGTGTATTCGTGACTAATTTTTGAGATAGTCGAAACATCGTAAGAATGCTGTCATTTCGATACACATTATTATACATAGAAAGAGAATTCATTTCTGTCAGATGTTAAAACTCATCAAATTAACACGTTGAGTGATTAGCTGAAATCGACTATAGAAAACTATCTCCTAGTCATTTTCTGCAAATCTCAGGGCAGCTACCCTCTGTTCTATGTTAATGTATGCCGACTGTATACAGGGAATTTCACGCCAACTCAAACTGGGTCTGACCCTTGAATTTTTTCCGATTTTCAAATTGTTACGATCAATATGGTCGATTTCAAAGTTTGTAGATAATTCAAATTATCAGGAACGGATTAAATCAATCCAGTCGAGTCAATTGAAGTTTATTGTCGCCTGACGTTTCGGCAGTGGTATACTGCCCTCATCAGAGGTTTGGCCTAATTGGTTTTATATTTGACCACTCAATGTATGAGGTAGTCATTTCTGCTAGAGGGATAGCGAAGATAACTATCATTTCGTGATTGAAGGCCGAATAATGAGTCATTATATTATATATTATATTAATAATGAATATAATATATATTACAATATATTAATAATGAATCATTATTCGACTTTCAATCACGGAAGGATAGTTATCTTTGCTATCTCTCTAGCAGAAATGACTACCTCATACATTAAGTGGTCAAATATAACACCAATTAGGCCAAGCCTCTGATAAGGGCAGTATACCACTGCCAAAACGTCAGGCGACATTAAACTTCAATTGACTCGACTGGATTGATTTAATCCCTTCCTGATAAATGACAGTTCGAGTGTTAACTTCACGTGTGATAATCCAAATTGATTCAACAAAAAATCTGAAAAAAACTGAGTGCCTTCGAGAGTCCAAACAATCGTATGAAAAATCGCGAGTCAAATCGAAGAGTATACAAGGGTCAGTCCCACGTTGCGTTGGCGTGGAAATCCCCATATACAGGGTGTCCCAACTGAAACAGTATGGTTAAATATTTCGAAAAGTAATGGTTGTAGAGAAACTCGTTTCAGATAAAATTTGTTGGGTTTGGAAGGGGACAGATATTGGGTGACATTGGCTTTTTCGTAAGTGGAGGCGCCGAAGTGATATGAAGGTCAACTTGGTTTCTTTGAATGGAAACCTATATTCTTCATCACGTGATTTTGTTCGACTTGAAGAATCAAACGACTTTTGTATAAAATATTTTTTTGTGAGACATCAGTTTTTTATGATATGCAGCTGAACAACTAGAGTTTTTTCAACTTTTGAGAACATTTCACCTCTAAAATATCAAGTATGGAGGAAAATTTGAAGAGACAAAAAGTGCGTAATTTCATACGATGATTCATGCAGAATAATTGCAGAATTTTTTCCAATAACTTTTTATTGCAGCTTCTTCAATCGCGTAAAAAAAATCAAAAATTGTTTAAAAAAATTCTACAATTATTTTCCATAAATCATCGTGGAATTGCGCACTTTTTTGTCTTGAAATTTTCCTTCAAACTTGATATTTTAAAGGTAAAATGTTCTCAAGAGTTGAAGAAACTCTAGTTGTTCAGCTGAATATCATGAAAAATTGATGTCACAAAAAAATATTTCATACAGGAGTCATTTGATTTTCCAAGTAGAACAAAATTACGTAATGAAGAATATAGGTTTGCGTTCAAAAAAACCAAGTTGACCTTCATATCACGTTGGCGCCTTCACTTACAAAAAAGGCAATATTACTAATATTTGTCCCCCTTGGAACCCAACGAATTTTATCTGATACAATTTTCCCTACAACCATTACTTTTGGAAATATTCAACCGTACTGTTTCAGAATGGGACACCCTGTATGTATGTATGTACTCATAAGGGCTAGATATCACTAATTACCGGATGTATAGGTATCAAACTGAACTTGAATGAAATATGTTGGTATGACGATCGACGTCAATTTGCAATAAAAAAATTGATGCAATATTGTGAAATGAATACATGATCTAAACCCGCAGTTATTGATTATTGTGCATTTTGTTTGTAAATCTGTCGAAAGCGCTTATTTTCATTGGATCACTACTCATTGCAGTTGCAGAATTCTACGTTAAGTTTACATTTCTTCGAAAGCAAAAACACTGTCAACTCGAAAAGCATTGATTGCAAAGTGTAGCAATGTATTGAATATATAACAACCACTTACCAGTCAGCAGATTCCTAAGCGGCAAAACTATAAGTGAGGTTCACGTTGTGGCCTGTGCTCATTCAATCAAAACGAGGCAGATCTTACGACGTCAACGTGATAGATTTAATTTATTGCACAGTAACATCAGCATGATTCTTGCGCGGAGCTGTATCACTTTGTTAGGAATAATAGCGTTGCAGAGTACAAGTATGTATAAAAATATGTAAATCTATTTTAATCGCCTAATCACGAGCTGAATAATTGAAGAGTTCACTACAATTATCGTTATTCGCTCAAACACATAACAATGAGGTACATACATATTGCAGTAATAATATTGCATCGAATTTTAGGTAGAGCAAATCTTCTGGAAGCTAATGATAAGCAGACTTGCATGGATTTGTGCAAAAAGTGCGAAGGAACAATAACTTTTATAGACAACACCTGTCAGTGCCACGTTGCCAATGACAATCAACAAGGTATTATTACGAGTTTACAACCCAGTATATCGCATATTACTTTTCGTCCTAAGATTTCAATAATTTTGTCACAAATGGTGCGTTTATTGAAGAGACACATACATGCGCTGGATATTTATGAGTTGATGTTTAATGTAAATTAACCCCTACAGTACGGCAGATTTCTATAAATTGTATAATTTATAAAATTATATGTATATTATATTTCGCGTTGATCTTACTGCACAGACTGCAGATGTAGATGGAAATGTTTTATTTCAAATACAATTCCACACCGTGAGCCGAGCCCACAATTTGGGTGTCGGCTCCATATAATCGGCGTCGTGATTGCGTTGGTAATTTCAAATAATTGTCACAGATGTAACCCGTACACTAATCACTTTTAATCCCCTTATTTTCTAAGTCGTTATAGAATTTATTACCGAAATTTTTGTTCATAATGTATGTCTTTTTCAACAGGAGCCGAATGCATCAGTCGAATGAAGAGGCAAGCAAGAGAAGTTGGATTGGACATAGTGTCCTGCGATCTCGCTGACCCCGATGCAGACCGTGCAGCTCGCTGTATCGTATCTCCATTACGTCGCTTCAGAAGTCGAAGTAATGAATGAATTTGATCGACTCAAATTGATTATCTTCTCATTTCCAGTTCCTTAAATTTTACTCTACAATAACAGTGCGATCATAAATCCGTGAATTGAAAGAATACCGAATCCTAACTAAGTTTTGAATTACTTATATGCAATGTTCAACAGGTGATGCTGATCTGATCGCTAAATATTTCATGGGCAACAACTTGGGAGGTTTCGGTTCGCTTCTGGGATCAGCAAAATCGCAAACGGGCGAGTCGACACTGGCAACAGAGGACCTTACTTCCTCAACTGTCGCTGAAAATGTTAGTGCCAAGACGACGAGCAGTGGAACCAATTTGGAATCAGATCCTGCTCTGGTTGGTGCCTCGAACCCTCTCGTTGGTGCAAATCCGATGTCTGGTCAATTAATGGATTTTGGCCCGTTGTTGGGAGCAGCAGCCACCTGGCTACACCCTAATACCCTGCTTGCTATAGGAAATGGATTGCAGGGAGTGGGAACGCAAGGCTTAGTTGGACAGCCCAGTCCAAGTTCGATGTCAACTTCATCAAGTTATAATTACGAAAAGGATTCGACGCACACAAATTTCGTAAGGAATGATTTTCACAGTCGACCTTACATGAATAGCTGCCTAAGCAATTCGTATAGGAGCACATATTAAAATTTTAGTTAGGTTTCTCTTGCATGGCTTTATTCATAGTACTTCAGTGAACAATGCGGAAATTTTGTCCGACCAAAATTTTCTGATAAGTTCTGAAAAAGTTCGCGATTTGATAACGTTCAGAGTTTATCAGAAATGAGATTTAAGGGCTGAGGTGCTGAAATATGTAGAGTTTTCTGGAGAGTCCTGAAGTTCTAACACAGCAGAGGAATCGTGTGTTTTTGAAAGAAAATCTATATTTCTCTGAAGAAATCGGAAGTTGATTTCTTCAGAATTTTTCCTAAAATAATATTTCCATTAATGAAAAACTTGTAGAGGTCGGCAATTAGAATTCTTCAAATTATATCAGCGAAGTTCAGAAAAATTTGTTTGAAATACTTTGGAATCCGGTTTCATTTTTCTTACCTCTTTGTCGATGACAAAAGATTGATAATTTTATTGCATTAGGTTGGATCACCACATCAGGATACTGATCTGTACAGCACGTACCCAGCTGGAACAATGGTGGGAATGGCACCATATTCATATTTCGGTGGTTCTCCTAATCCAGTCCAGTTACAAGATGGATCTCAAGCATCACCAACACAATCGTACTTATACAACTACAACTCTATGGTGGGAGCACAGAACCCTTCATTCATGGGGGCTAATCACATGGTATCATCTCCTTTCTGGAACTACCCCACATCGTTAGTTGAAGTAAACAACCCACAGAATCCAGACCCGGCTGCTGCACCAGAAAGTACCGTGGATGAGAGTGTCAAAGCAAATCAGGACCTACTTGGAGAACCCGATCCAGACCCAAGTCTTGGGGCTAAAGAAGATACAGAGGTCCAGGACAAGGCAACCGAGTTAGAGACTGTCAATAACGAGATTGAGGAACCAGTTGTTAGCAGCAAACAAACTACCGAGAATATGAAGGAAGCTGCAGTAAATCCGGAAGAAAGTAAGGACCAAACTCTCCGTTCTTCCAAACATAGCATAAACCGGAGACAGCGCAGACTCAAATCAAAAGAAAGTGATGCTAAGTCTGGAACTATGATTAGAAATGTACTTCCTCAAGCTTCAAGTGGCGCTGACTGAGAAATAAGTACTTAATGTTGTTATTTTACTAGTGTTCGCTGAAAGTAATTAGCAGCGATGAATTAGTATTTGTGGAGGCATTTGGGGGGTTGGAGGATTCATATATTAATATCAACATAAGCATAAACAGTGGACACAGTCCAACTAACCCCCTGGCAGATGGGGGGGAAGTTGGTAGGCGGGTGGCCCCCACCTCCCTCGAACCCACCAAATACCTTCAAAAATTATTATACAATTACGCTTGTAATATTTTGTATTGATAAATGTAAGCAAAGGAAATCAAAACTATATTGTTTACTTAGTTTAGGTTTTATCAAGTCACACATCTACTCATGTGACAATTGTGTGTGATAAGTACAATAATCAATCACCAGATTCAATGTGTACATATATTGTATCTTGAACAGTTGCATATATTCCAAAAATACAAATCGCTAAATAAATTCAAAAATCATATGAACGAATTTGATATTATTTCAATATACCAAGATTTTTTACAATAATAGGATATTACCGGTAATAACTACACATTTTCAATTGATGTTTATACGGTGGAATAGAAAAATAACAGATTTCATACTTTAATTCTTGGATCGTTTGTTCTCTATTCTATTTATTGCAGTTTCAGGTCCTTTAAGATATTGACGTGTAGCATTTTGCAATTAAAGAACAAGCACAGCTTACAATTTTTCTGGAAACCTGAGCAAAAAGTGTATATTTTTATCTCCGTCCCTTTCCTTTTCCTTTCTTAGAAGAAGATGACGACTGTTGAGAAGATTGATCCCCAGAGGCTTGTCTAGTCTGGCGAATCTTGAGCTTAGGAATAGTGGCACCCAAATGGAACAGAATTGAATCTCTGGTTGGAAAGTTTCCATTAATTGGTGTACCGTCGTCATTCTTGAGGTGAACTCTTATACGTCCTCGATACAATAGCTCTTTACTTCGCTCCCTCGGATGCAGCTTGTTTTCAACTCCTACTCTTAGTCCAGCTGCTGATAACACATCACGAATCTCTTGATGTGTCGGGTTCTCTACGCATTTTTCTTTCGCTATTTTACGACCCTCAGCCAATGTTTTTTTGCTGTTTATGTAAGCAGGATAGATACACACCCATCTGAAAAGGTTCAAGATTTTGGTAAAAAATATAAACCATGTAAAATAATTCCAGTAATATTTGTTTATATCCCAGTTTTGGGTAGTTTTGTAACATGCACAACCAGGGTTAGTTCAAAGTGACTTTCGGAAATCCCCTATTTTTCCACAACTTCTCGACAAGACATCTCCTCGTTGAATAAAATTTTGAAAACGTTCATTCATATTACGTAGAAAAAAACTTTCATTCTAAAAAAAAAAAATTTAGAGAGAATTATGAAATAATATTTCATGTCCTACTTTTGGATTTTAGTATCATGTCTTAAAATTATCAGTGTATTAAGTCATGAACGTAAAAATACTTGGTGATATTTGTTGAGGCATTGTTAGAAAATTTGCCAATAGAAGATTTCAAATTCCAGGGGGCTTATTCTGTAACTCTGGCGCTATATAACTGCAATTTCATAGCGTCAAAATAATTGCGGCTAATATAACGGCGTGAATAAGAGCATATCGCCGCCACCTCGTACCGCTGCTTTGACGGGTGCCGCTATAGTGACAATACAACCCTCCAGCGTGGCTTGGTATAACTCAATCGAAACTGTTACCGTAGTAACACGTTATTTACATGCTTTTTTCACAGCACTTTACACAGCGAAATGATATTCTTATTACGTATATGTCAGGAGAAAGGTGCATGGCAACGGTTATTAATTGTTTAAACATGCGGTAACGCTGAAGTTACAGAATACGAATAGCGCTATTGCGCAGCTATGCCGCTCCAAATGAAACAATCACACCATTGGCTGTTTCCGATCATTCCGCTGTTATTCTTGCAGTTACGCATAACGGCAAAGTTACAGAATAAGCCCCCAGGTATTGAATAAAATTCTCTGATGATTCAGTTTTCCAGATTTGTAACAATTTTTTGAACAAAATGCTGAAGTTTCAGAACGCTAACGAATTGCATGTTCAATAATATCTATTTAACACCTCGAGAATATTTCAAAGAACTCGTAGTAGTTCGTAGTGGAAGCTGTATTGTCTTAGCCGTATTGAAAAACTGATGGTATGTCATAAAAAAACCACTGACTGGGTTCAATTAATCACGGATTTAAACTGTTTTCTTATAAGAGGATCAAACGGAGGAACGAAGAAGTTAATGTTGTCTCCCAATATTAGATATCATGTCATAACAAGATAGTGAGGTTATGAAACAGATGGCAGGTCGAATTTGAATCGGTTATAACTCGATTAATACCAATAAATAAGCGAGACACACGGATTGTTATGCATAAAACATTTTCCAAACTTTTCGGATCGAAATATTTTTCAGAACATACCTTTCAGGATCGCTGTGTTTCTTTTCGGGACTCCAAGCTAGCGCCATGCTGAACGTTGTTTCGGTGTTGTCGACAGTCTCGAAACTCGATTAAAGTCGAGTATTCGAACGGAGCCACGTGTCGATTGTCGATATTTGAACTCATAAATTGTGTGGGAATTTCTTAATTTATGGAGAAACTTATTACAATGGTCAATGACACTACGATTGAGAAATATTTATACATATTATATTATACATATTATACATGTGCATGTGACATACTGTGTACAATATAGGTATACACAGTCGAAGTCTTGTAGGCCACCAACCAATAACATTCAAGAATTATATCGTACGTTATAGCTGACCTTCTGTATAGGAAAAGATATGAATGAAAACAGAAAAAATTTTCAAATACAATCGGCCGACAAGTTTGGGCGTGAATGATTGGTTAAAAACAGAGGACGAATATCACGATCAATAACATTCAAAATTGAATGGCAAAAAATGGATTAATTACGGGCTCGTCCGGGATTTGAACCCGGGACCTCTCGCACCCGAAGCGAGAATCATACCCCTAGACCAACGAGCCATATATACACGTAGTAAAATAGCCTGTTCATACAATTTATACAAATATGACTCGCAAAGATGCTTCATAATTTTCGAAAAATACTAGAAGAACTCGAAAAATAATATAGTATATTTTGAAACACGGTGCGCAAAATTCGCTTTTTCATGCCTGTTGAGCGTACGCAGTGTCCGTTTCTCGCACTAGTGTGCAAGTCCTTAATTTGCGTACTGCTGTGAGAAACGAGCACTTTATATGCACCCTAAACAGGCACGAAAAGTCAAACCCCCAAAAAGTACCTTGGGCGAAAACATTCGCTAAGTACAAGGCGTAGAAAAATTATGTGTCGCCACTTTACCTCAAGTGATTCTTCAGCTCAAGATCGCCGAAGATCTATCAAATCTTGTAGCCGACTTTCACAATCGCAAGGTTAAAATTTTTATTTTCCTCAAAAATACAACTAATTCAGAGGATAAAAAGTCAGAGAAACCATGGGTCTAAATCGATTCCTTCCCATCGACAAGGACTTCGAAAGATAAAAAAAAATTCGGTGTAATTATATAAAAACAAAAATCCCAATCGGCCGTCAACTACAAGACTTCGATCTCGTCTGGAATTTCTTTTTATAATTAAAAAAAAAGGTTTACAGGTTTTCTGATTTTTTTTTTCAAGTTTCTTCCATGTTTGAGAATTTTTTCACATTTTCTTGAATTTTATTTGATGTTTTCGAAAGTTTTTTAAAGTATTTCGAAGAAGGCTGGTCATCAAGCGCGACTGCTATAAGAGCGATTAATCATCATGGTTCGATCTCATGGGCCTCGAGCTATCAACGCCGTAACCATGAGTAAAGATTAACCGCAAGATGTAAATCTAAAAAAATCTAAAAAGAATTCAAAACAATTTCAATTTTGTTTTTTAAAATCCTAAAACTTCAAAGAACTTCACAAAAATTCAAAAAACTTTGCAGAAAAAAAACAAAAAAAATTCAAGAAAATGCGAAAAGACTCAAAAACATTGAGAAAACTTAAAAAATAAAAATCTAAAAATTTTTCAAAAAATTGGAAAAAAATTCGAAAAAAAGTCTTGTGGTTGACAGCTGATCGCAATTCTTGTTTTTATAATTACACCGATTTTTTTTCATCTTCCGAAGTCCTCGATTGGAAGGAATCGATTCCGACCCATGGTTCTTTTGAGACTTTTCACCCTCTGAATAAGTAGGATCGTTTAAGAAAATAAAAATTTTGACCTTGGTTTTGAAGATCAAGGTCAATTTTGCGGATACAAATTTTGATAGATCTTCACTGATCTCGAGCTTGAGAATCAGCCGCGACAAATAATTTGTTTACACCTTGTACATACATTAATTTTTACATTACCAACAAAAATGTTGTCTTGATACAAAAAAGTATTGCAATCAGATCTTATTGCCAAGTAGTTGTAATATGAATTTGGCAAAATGACATTTACTTTATCGCGAAATAATAATTAGGCCTCAGGAAACTTTGTACAGCATTTTCGTTTTGCTACATAGAACCATGGATACAGTCAGAGGCAATTGCAGAAGCTTCCATTGGTTTGCGGAAAGAAAAAAATTTGGAGTACGTGGTACTTGGCGTGCTGATTTTTAAATTACTAAGAGAACATTGACATGTTTCAATTTGTATTTTCTCCTCGATTTGCTCAGACTTTTTCTTAAGAAAACCCGCCAAGTACCACGTACTCCGAATTGTTTTGTTTTCGAAAAACCAATGAAAGCTTCTTATGTAGCAAAACAAAAATGTAAAAAAAAAAAAAAATTGTGGTTTTATTAATAATTCGAGATAAAGTGTTATTCTATCAAATTCATATCAATTTATACTTGGCAATAAGATTTGGTTCCAATACTTTGTTGTATGAAGACTACATTTTTGTAGGTAGTGTAAAAGTTAATCTTGGCGAATTATTCAGACTACTACTATTGGCAATCAATATAATGGTCACATGTAATTCCGTTCCTGTAATTATGAAATATATTTTTCAAAAATAATTGTTGATTTTTAAAAAAGTTATGAAAATTAATTACTCGTATCATATCATGTCTGATGGCATAAGGTCGTAAGCACCAAAAAGTCGATTCTAGTGACATAAGATCATAGAATGTGTGTGTGTGTGTGTGTGTGTGTGTAAACAAAATTTTTGTCGTACGATATCTTTAGAACGAATTGACTGATTGGAATGGTTCTTGTAGCGATCGGAAGGGTTTTTTAAGACTTAGATCTGATTAGATTTTGGAGTCGATCGGTCGAGGAGTTCCAGAGTTATTCCAAAACTAAAAATTAAAAAAAAATAAAAATTTCATGTTTTTAGCGCATATCTCCTAAACTGTTCGTGCGATGAGTCTCAAAACTTAATCAGATTTAAGTTTTGGGTAGCCCTTTCGATTGCAGCAACATTCATCAAAATCGGACGACTAGTTTAAAAGATATTGCACGACAAAAATTTCTTTTTTTGTCGTACGATACCTTTGGACCGAGTTAACCGATTTGAATGATTCTTGCGGCGATCGAAAAGGTATACCAGGACTTAAATTTAATTGATACTGAACGATATCTTCTGACATCGAATATAACTCCCTGAAACCTAGAAATGTTGATATTTGAAAAAACTCGATTTATGATTAAACATCAGACGGAAAAAAATTTGTATATGGAAAACTAACTATACTTATAACCTGCTTTAATGTATTATAAACACAAAAGTATCAATTTATTGTAACGGATATTTAACATATAGCGGGCAGTTTTAGGGTTGGCCCACAGGTCAACCGGTTTCCTGATTTTTTTTCAAAGTTTTTGAAAATTTTCATGTTTTTACTTTGACAAGTGACAAAAAGTCGTATAATGTCGATTACGACGTTCTGGAATTGGTTCGAATAATTATTCTTCGTTCAGCTAGATTCAAAAAGTCGCACGCGTCAGGACTGACGACGTTCTGCTATTATTCGACCAATTTTCAATTTCAACTGCAGTTTTGAATATATTTTGAGGTTCTTAGCGTACCCAATCACATAGGGAAAAAATTATACGACCTTTCGATTTTGAAAATGGCAAAGAGTCGTATGATTGCACTTACGACCTTATGCCATAAGAACCGTGATATTTCACTTGTTTTGTATGATTATTCACCGGCTAACAAATCTGGGTAGCAGGTTCATTGCTATGCGTTTTGATCAGCCATATGCCAGTCATGGTCACCAGAGCACAAAAAGTAGGTTCATAATACAATCTTCTACAGAAGAATGTTCGGGGGTGGCCCCACGAATGTAAATTTAAGTTGGCGGGCCGGGGGGGGGGGGAGGGTTGAGCTTCAGCCACCATCTTGGAAAATACGTTTTACCAAATATCTCGTGAACCGTGCGTCGTACGACAAAACAGTGGAAATCGTTTTCGTAGATAACTAGCGGTACGAACAAAAAAGCTTCGCTTTTTTGCAACGGGCACGATCGTAGACTTGATAAAAAAAAAAAAATAAGATTCATTTCAATATTCAAACACGCCATTTTGACACCGGAAGTGGTGGGATCCTCAAAAATTTCGTGGTTCGTCTTCACCGAACACTTGTTCTTTCTCCCAAATTCCATTCGAATCTGTCAAGTCGTTCTCCCGGAATCCAGGATACACGTAATAATATTTAATCGAATATTGTAACACTAATTGCCATGTTTTAACCGGGAGTGGTGGAATCCTCAAAATTTTCACAGATCATCTTCACCGGACACTCGATTTTCCTCTAAAATTTTATTCGAATTTGTCGGGTCGTTCTCCCGGAATTCAGGATACACCTAATAAGATTTATTTGAATATTGAAACACTCGCCATTTCGCAACCGGAAGTGGTGGGATCCTCAAAAGTTTCGTGGATCATCTTCACCGAACACTTGATTTTTCCCTCAAATTCCATTCAAATCTGTCGAGTCGTTCTCCCGGAATTCAGGATACAAACTTCGTGCGTACACACACACACACACACACACACACACACACACACACACATACTTTTTGGAAAATACTGGAAAACGATTGTGTGAGTGATGAAACGGATTTCTAAGGGGAAGGGAATTTTTTTTTTCAATTCGACGTTCTTCGCGATGACGAATCTAATATGGCACTCCGCTATGCGATCGTGCCTAAAAATCTATGCACTATACAAAAAAAAGTTTCGAATAAAAGTTGTGGAGAATTTATTAGGCACGATCGCAGAGCGGAGTGCCTATTAGATTCGTCATCGCGAAAAACGTCGGATTGAAAAAAAAAATTCCCTTCCCCTTAGAAATCCGTTTCATCACTCACACAATCGTTTTCCAGTATTTTGTAAAAAGCATGTGTGTGTGTGTGTGTGTGTGTGTGTACGCACGAAGTTTGTATCCTGAATTCCGGGAGAACGACTCGACAGATTTGAATGGAATTTGAGGGAAAAATCAAGTGTTCGGTGAAGATGATCCACGAAACTTTTGAGGATCCCACTACTTCCGGTTGCGAAATGGCGAGTGTTTCAATATTCAAATAAATCTTATTAGGTGTATCCTGAATTCCGGGAGAACGACCCGACAAATTCGAATAAAATTTTAGAGGAAAATCGAGTGTCCGGTGAAGATGATCTACGAAACTTTTGAGGATTCCACCACTCCCGGTTAAAACATGGCAATTAGTGTTACAATATTCGGATAAATATTATTACGTGTATCCTGGATTCCGGGAGAACGACTTGACAGATTCGAATGGAATTTGGGAGAAAGAACGAGTGTTCGGTGAAGACGAACCACGAAACTTTTGAGGATCCCACCACTTCCGGTGTCAAAATGGCGTGTTTGAATATTGAAATGAATCTTATTATTTTTTTTTATTGCGCGTTATTTATAGCGCGGCAAACTTTTCCCAACATGGTTATTGCTCGATACATAAGGTACCGGAGGGTAATAAGGCCTATCTCAAAAATACTGGACTTACAATAGCGTAAATGTATTGGCTATTAAAGGGTTAAAAAATGAAAATTCACAGCTAACACCAATCCAGTATAAATTATATCCTTAATATTTCTCATTATACTAACAATATCAAAAAGTGCGGATAATAAGGCCTATGTGCGCCGCATAATAAAGCCTGTTCCTTCTTTAGAGTCAATTTCGTTTGAAAACATATTCATTCTTGTAGAAATTATATACCTGATATAAGTATAAATTGATGAGTGATTGCGCTTAAAACGATTTAGAAAATTATTTATAATGGTTTCATGGTTTTTCGAAAAGATGAAAAAGGCTAAGGCCTCAATAAACGACGCAGGCCTTATTGGGCTACCTAGTATAGTCCAAGCTCTATGTACTTTTGAGCTTGTAAAAATTCCGTTTTTGCTCTTTCTTGTTTCAATCGTTGGGGGTGGGGGGGGGGGGGGGGGGTGTCACTGGTAATCTTCAATCCAAAAGTCGACCAAATCGGCTGGTCGCGTATGTCCGCCATCTTGAATTTTATGAAAAATGGTTTTTCCTGAATAACTCAGCCATTTTTAATTTTAACGAAAAATCGAGAAGACAAAACCTGTAGAAATTTGAATTTTCTACAACTTTGTTTTCGCATTTTTTTTCAGAAATCGATATTTTCCGAATTAAACCTGGAAAAAGCGGCGAAGTAAAACTATTGTATTATCTAGTTTATTTTTGACGTTAGGGCATAAATGGACATAAACAAACTTGTAGAAAATTAAATTTTCAACAATTTTGGTCCCTACTTTTTTTTTCCTACAGTCAATATTTAAGGTCCTCCGCTGACGTCAAAGAAAAAGAGAACCGTCAAAACTTTTTTTGTGGTTATGTAAACGTGTCTATATGTATATCTCGGAAAACCAGTGAAGAAGATCGTAACTCGGTCAACCCTGGAAGAAGATCGTAATTCGGAAAACCCGTACATGTATTTATTAGAATGAATCGAAAATTCTGAAAACTGTAGGCTACCCGCAAAAATCAAAGATATCGCTGAAATAAAGGTCGTCGTGCAACAATTCGATTTTTTGACAATATATAGGGGGCGCGCGGGACGTTTAAAAATACCGTTTTTAACGTTAAATTCACTTCATCACTGATAAGCGGAAACACATCATTCAAAAAATTCTGATTTTTTCATATAAGGTGCCCACATATGTACTCTTTGAAACCCATATTCACAGAACATTACCAAATGGTTCATAGCTTCGGAAAAAATCTCCGAAAATCAATATTTTCACTATTTTTCAATTATTCATCATTAAATATCGATAATTTTTCTTCTAAAACATTTTTCAATTTCTTCCATTTTTTTTTTCTTGTAAAACTCGGTATCAGTATTGCTTACAATGCGAAAATTGCTCAAAAATTACTAAAAATTTCCCAAATAAAGATTTATTTTTCAGCAATTTTCGCATTGTAAGCAATACTTATACCGAGTTCTGCAAGAAAAAAAAGATGAACGAAATCAAAAAACGTTTTGGAAGAAAAATTATAAATATTTAATGATAATTAATTGAAAAATAGTGAAAATATTGATTTTCGGAGATTTTTTCCGAAGTTATGAACGATTTGGTAATGTTCCGTGAATATGGGGTTGAAAGAGTACATATCTGGGCACCTTATATAAAAAAATCAGAATTTTTTGAATGATCTGTTTCCGTTTATCAGTGATAAAGTGAATTTAAGGCCAAAAACGGCATTTTTAAACGTCCCGCGCGCCCCCTATATATTGTCAAAAAATCGAATTGCTGCACGGAGACCTTTATTTCAGCGATATCTTTGATTTTTGCGGGTAGCCAACAGTTTTCAGAATTTTCGATTCACCTTAATATATACATATAGACACGTTTACATATCCAATAAAAAAGTTTTGACGGCTCTCTTTTTCTTTGACGTTAGCGTAGGACCTTAAATATTGACTGTGGGAAAAAAAAGGAGGCACCAAAATTGTTGAAAATTTAATTCTCTACAAGTTTTTTCATGTTCATTTATGCCCTAGAGTCAAAAATAAACTAGATAATACAATAGTTTTACTTCGCCGCTTTTTTCAGGTTTAGTTCGGAAAATATCGATTTCTGAAAAAAAATGCGAAAACCAAAGTTGTAGGGAATTCAAATTTCTACAGCTTTTGTCCTCACGATTTTTCGTTAAAATTAAAAATGGCCGAGTTATTCAGGAAAAACCATTTTTCATCAAATTCAAGATGGCGGACATACGCGACCAGCTGATCTCGTCGACTTTTGGATTGAAGACCCCAACGATTGAAACAAAAAAGAGCAAAAACGGAATTTTTGCAAGCTCAGGTTGATTATTTGGACATAGAGCCTGTATTAGTACCAATATTTTGTTTATATTAATAGTAAAAATTACAAGGCATGAAGACATATTACCCATTTGAATGTATGTTTAAAATTATAAGAAGCAACACTTGCTAACTTCATGAAATAATTATTTTTGAGTAAAAATGATATAAAAGGATTTGAAATAAGGTAGGCCTTATTACCCTCCAGTACCTTATAGTTAGCGGTTGATGAAACAGTGAAAATAACAAAGTTTAGCATGCTATAAATGAAAACCTATGCTCTATACAGAGAAAAGTTCCAAATATAGTAAAAAAAAAAAATAAAAAAAAAATAAAAAAAAAATAAAAAAATAACAAAAAAAAAAAAAGATATGGTATATTACCGCGTTAAATATTCATTTTCATGCTCGATCGAAAAATTTTCAGTGATATATTCAAGTTCGCTGCATCTAATGTAGCGTCTAGAGCCATGGCAAAGGAACGCACCGGACGATCTTTAGGCGTACGTAACTTTGGTTTGAGCAATCATACAGATGCTTTCCACTAGTGATTCGGAATCGCAAAACTTCCACCTTTCACGCTGTGAACTAAGAAATTTTTGAAAAAAATTTTTTGTCAACGATATTTTCAAAAAATTTTTGTTTTTCAGTTTTCGAACCGTAGGTGATAATTTTTTTTGATGAAAATTTTACTGAAGGTAGTCCTTTGAATACTAAAGAATCCCTGAAATTTGTGGGTGATTTGGCATGGAATGCCCCATATATATATATATATATATATATATATATATATATATATATATATATATATATATATATATATATATATATATATATATATATATATATATATATATATATATATATATATATATATATATATATATATATATATATATATATATATATATATATATATATATATAATGTGTCGACCGTACAGATTGGGGACACTACCATTTTTGGGCCCACTACCATTGTTACAATCCTACCTATACTCCGTCTGTCATAACACCCGGGTGCGTACCATCACGTTGTTGGGTTGGGTTGGTATATGCCAAATTTTCGGGGGCCCCAACATTGTATCAAGGAGTCGATGTCCTCGAAATAGTCATTGGATGAAAAAGTTTTTTGAGGACAGTCCTCAAAATAGCCAGGTGTCCCCGAAATAGTTATTGCATCAGATAATTTCTATATCCTGTGGGTTCAAATGCGCCGAAAAACATATATATATATATATATATATATATATATATATATATATATATATATATATATATATATATATATATATATATATATATATATATATATATATATATATATAAGTATACGTATATCTGTCGTACCTGGATGATTAGCTGGTTAACACGTCTACCGCGTCGCTCCGTTAATTTCATTAATTTCATGAGTTTTTTTTCGTCCGATTATCTCCGCGTCTGCAGCTATGCTCCAAGTTTAGAGAAGCTATATCCCGGTGTTAAAATTGTTGTTCAGTTTGTGGTGCAAGCTGCACAATCTGCATAATCTCGCATTGTCGCGCGTGTCGATTTCTAACGGTTATAGCGTTTAAGTGTCGCAGAGTGTATCGGAGTGTTAGTACATTGGTGTGTCGTGCTCTGTCATAGCCTAATCAGTTCTGTGTTTACCGTTTACGTCGGTGCGAACTTTGATCCTGACCTACACACTATCACCTGTGCGCGCTTCCCACTGATTGGCAAGGCAACTCTCTCTGTTTAGTCACATACCTCTCAGTTTTGTGTATATTGAAATGTCAGGTACCTCGCGCACCCCACCAACCTCGGCGAGTGTCTCACCGGGAACTCAAATGCCGCTTTCGCCGCCTAAATTGTGCAAGGGTTGCAAGAAGGAGGTAGTAAACTACATATACTGCTATGTATGTCAGGGTTATTTTCACCCCAGCTGTGGTCGTTTTGCAAAGTCTACAATGAAAGGCAAAACGCGCACGAGGTGCAAGTCATGTGTTGGTGCCGCGCCTACTGCTGGAACTAGTGCATCCTCTAGCCCATCTATTATAGCTATTTCCCATGAGTCTACGGGAGTTACATCTCAGCCTACATTAGAGATGGTCCTTGCAGCAGTTGAGGCCAGCTCGAAGGCTCACTCACAACAGGCTGCTGACATTACTGCCAAGATCGATGGCTTGTCAACGTTGCCGGCTAAAGTGGACCAGTTATCAATTACCGTTGAAGCTTTGTCGCGGTCCACCGCGGAGTTCACTGCTGAACTTGAGGCAAAGGTCGTGGCCTTGTCTAACGAAAACCGGGAGCTTACTACCCGAGTCGGTGTCTTGGAGGGTACATGTACAAGCCAGACAGCAGAGATTTCCCGCCTTACACTGGTCAATACGGATCTCAAAGACAGACTTGCAACTCTGGAGCGTAACTCGTTGAGTCGCGATTTGATAATTGCTGCAGTGCCTGAATCTGAAGGTGAAGACCTACCAACCATATTTCACGCTATTGCGGCTGCCCTTTCAGTTAATGTGCCGCCTACTGAAGTACTTGAAGTTGTCCGTATTAGGAGTTCTTCGAACACCAACAAACCACGTCTAATCCTGGTTCGGCTCGCATCGGTAGACTTCCGCAATCGTATTCTTGCTGCGAAGAGAACCAAGGGGACTATTTATGCTGACCAGTTAGGTCTCCCACTTGAACATCCGCATACCCCAGTCTACGTAAACGAACACCTACCGCCAGTACTCTCTAAACTGCTGGGCAAGGTCCGATCGCATGCCAGGGAACGTGGATACCGATATATATGGGCCATGAAGGGCTCAGTTCACGCTAAACGGGATGCATCTTCCGAACCCATCGTCATCAATTCAGAGGCTGACCTCCATTTACTCACGGCTGATGCATGACTTCAAGGGGATTTTCTACATGGTCGTGGTGCTCGACCATCTATCTTTGGAACGGTCTATCTCAAGACATTCGGGAGTCAACCTCGTTGGAGATGTTCAAGCTACGGCTCTTTGAGCACTTACTGTCTACTGAGGTTAACTGTGCCACCGATAGGATTAGGCCAAAACTCTGAATGTTAGGTGCATATGTCGTATAGCCATCCGGTCATGCCTGTTGCTGGGGGTATAATAAGCTGTGCTGCAGCATGCTATACTTCAGTTACGTTTTAATTTAGCATTCGATGGTGAAATTACATTATAGTGAAATAATTATTTAGTTATATAGGAACTAGATTATATTCTGTGGATGTGGTGTTGTACGTATGCACATGTATGTATATGTACATGTATGCGTGTGTATGCGTATACGTATGTGTGTGTGTGTGTGTCTGTGTGGGTGTATGCGTGTGTGCATGCATGCCTACTTATACCCTCGTTCGTCTATCTCACTGCCAGCAGCCCTGGTCAAATCCTTATCGCGAGCGGTCTTTCAGCCGTTTCGCCTGCATCATCACTGCTCAAGTTAGACCTAAGAATCTAATCTAGAAATTAAGTCTTAGGTTAAGGGAATTGTGTAGGCTAGATTTTATGTAGTGGTTGCGGGTTGCGCACTGTTGCCTTGATTGTGATGCTGCCTTCCCGAGATCACTCTCTACTTTTATTTATTTATTTATTCATTAATGTTCTTTGCTTTCATTGTTATTCACCACCAAGCTTTTGAATTTATTTTTGCTTGTAATTATGTTACTCTTGTATATTATGTCTTTTGCCCTTCGGCCTAGTTATAGGCCACGGCATAATAAACGATATCTATCTATCTATCTATATATATATATATGTATATATGTATATACATATATATATACATATATATATATATATATATATATATATATATATATATATATATATATATATATATATATATATATATATATATATATATATATATATATATATATATATATATATATATATTCCATCCCAAATCCCATTCCATGCCAAATCACCGAGGTTTCGGCCCGACCCCCTTCGATTTCGCTGAAAATTTTTTATCATTTTCTACCCTACCAAAGACATTTTTCTGAATTTTTTCAGATTTTTTTACCCAACTCAAAAAAAAGTTACGAATTTTTGGAAAAAACCGCTCTTTTTTTTTTAAATGCTAGAACTTTTTCAAAAATTGACAGATGTCAGGATCTATGAAATATTTCAATATTTAAAAGAAAAACGTTTTTTTTCGAAGTCCGAAACCTTCGATTCTCAATTTTTTTGTCTCAAAAAAAAACTTCAACTAAGATAGTATTTAACCCCCCTATTTAGATTTTGTGCCGACTTTTCTTTCTATTTTTTTTTTTCGATTGAAAAAAAAAAAAAATTCTAAAATGAGCTTATTTTACATAACTTTGCGTTAAAATTTTTTTGGATTGTTTTTAAAATCTTAGAAATTGAAAAAAATTGTACAAAAACAATCGTTAAGTGTATTTACAGCCAGGATTGAGTTATTTTATTAAAGTATCGTTGTTACAATGTTAAATGTTAAGTTAATGTTACAATGTTAATAGTTAAGTCTTTTTCTTCGTCGGAACAATCCACACAACACAGTACAGTTAAGAAACCAAGAAAACCATCGTTAAATCGAGGAAAATAATTATAATATTTAAATTTTTAACATTGTAACAACGATACTTTAATAAAATAACTCAATCCTGGCTGTAAATACACTTAACGATTGTTTTTGTACAATTTTTTTCAATTTCTAAGATTTTAAAAACAATCCAAAGAAATTTTAACGCAAAGTTATGTAAAATAAGCTAATTTTAGAATTATTTTTTTTTTCAATCGAAAAAAAAAAATAGCAAGAAAAGTCGGCACAAAATCTAAATAGGGGGCTTAAATACTATCTTAGTTGAAGTTTTTTTTGAGACAAAAAAATTGAGAATCGAAGGTTTCGGACTTCGAAAAAAAACGTTTTTTTTTGAAAATATTGAAATATTTCATAGATCCTGACATCTGTCAATTTTTGAAAAAGTTCTAGCATTTAAAAAAAAAAAGAGCGGTTTTTTCCAAAAGTTCGTAACTTTTTTTGGGTTGGGTAAAAAAATCTGAAAAAATTCAGAAAAATGTCTTTGGTAGGGTAGAAAATGATAAAAAATTTTCAGCGAAATCGAAGGGGGTCGGGCCGAAACCTCGGTGATTTGGCATGGAATGCCCCATATACACTATATATGGGTATATATATGTATATATAGATAGGGGCGGGGGGGGGGGGGGGGGGCAAAGTGGGCCGCTCAAGGAAAATAATCATAATATCATTAATTTTTCTTCATACGTTTATTTCTTTTCAGACCCTTGATAAGTATTTAACATTATTATGCTGCATCCATTAAAATTGAAAAAATCTCAAATTTGGGGCAAAGTTGGCCCCTCGAAAAAATTTCATAAATGACATTTTTTATTCTGTATTTATATTTGTACAATTAATTATTAAATATTCAAAAATTACTTTTTTCGCGCCTCCATAAAGTCTCTCAATTTGAAGGGGCCTACTTTGCCCCTAGGGGCCCACTTTGACCCTAGGGGCCCACTTTGACCCTAGGGGCCCACTTTGACCCCCCCTCCCTATATATGAGTATATATCTGTATATATCTGTATATATAGGTATATATAGGTATATACAGGTATGTACATGTATATGTATAGGTATATATGGGTATATATAGGTATATATAGGTATATAACAACGTATAATTGCCAAAAGCTCGTGGTGCTTGGCATTATTTCCTGATTTGATAAGTTTTTGTATTTTTTCCGAGTGGCATTCTTTTTGTACTTGGCGGTATTTTTTACATTTTTAATGTTTTTGCGGGGTATGACATGTAGGTGATACTTATACATACCTACATACCGATACACCAGGATATGATATGGCGCGTTCAAGGATTGTCTTTATTTCCTGTCAAACAGTACTAAAAATACCGCGCATAAATATTTCGGTGCTTATATTAGTCCTGCAAAAACGTGAATCGGCAAGGAGAATGAGTGCCGGTTCAATACAATAATACGAGTCTATAATAGGTATATAACTATTAGGGTGGTCCTTATTCACGGTGTTTTTGAAATTTCTTGCGGACAAGGTGGAAAAAGTTTGCAAATCAATTCAAAAAAAAGTACGCGAAACTTGGAGTCTGTATAGGTCAACTCAAAGTACTGCCTACAAGGCAGTGAAATTTGGCATACGTCTTCCCTGCAGAGATAACGGTTATTGTTACAAAAAATCGCCCAATTATTTGTTCAATACCTATGACTATAGGAAAGACGTATACCAAATTTCAGATTTTCCGAAGCACTGTTAAGGCAGGAAAAAAAAATAATGCAATGAGCCCGAATTTCCATGTAAATCAAATGGGAAAATTCGCTGTCTTGTAGGCAGTACTTTGAGTTGACCTACAGACTCCAAGTTTTGGGTACTTTTTTTTTAATTTGCAAACTTTTTCCACCTTGTCCGCAGGAAATTTCAAAAACACCGTAAATAAGGACCACCCTAATAACTATATTATCAACTCATCAACGGACATTTAGATTTCGCTCTAGGAATTATAGCTGCAGATAAAGTGTGGTTTGATGCGGTTATACAAATGATGTGTTACGTCAGTCGCCCTGTGTTGCGGAAAATAGGAGAGATCATACAAAGCGCTGGTGTATGCGGTGGCATTCTATCAGTCAAATTGATCTCGTTATAGTTTTCTAGATTATATGCAGTACTATACGGACGTATCCGTTTGTGCTTTACAGGCAATTGCATCCGCTTTGAGAAGCAAATTTATTGGCTAGAAATCTCTACCTTTATAACATAGGCAATTGTCAACACAGTATTGAAGCCTATACTCGTCCAAAGGCACATTACCATCATAAGTTGAAGAACTGTGTCCCAGACAAGTGCGATGTGTATGTGGCTTTATAAGACTCGTGGATATTAAAAAGGAATATTTTTGTCGCTTCTATGGTTGAATGAGTACGGTAATATATGCGGTTGTGTATTATATTATATTATAGATATACACGGTATACCTATACCACTTACCAGTTTCACCTGAGGTTTTCCTAATTTTTTTATTTTTTAACACTGAATTTGGATTGCATTCCTGTGTAGAACAATAAGTTCGCTAACCATTATAATATACCTCGATAATGAGCTCGATCAGATATACATATACTCTGTGTTTTTTCTTCAAATGTTTGCTCCGTTTGCAGTATTGCTATACAGCAAAAAAATTATTGCTCATCGTTTTATGTTTCAATTACTTTCCAATTTTGATTAATTTATTAAAATCACTTCTGAAGCCATAATGATTCACCTGCGCCAAGCAAGCCGGAACTTTTCCAATGTGGGCTGGTACTATTAATACGAATGCAAATGAGAATATAAAACATCTAGCCCGAATATGGTTCGTAATAATGACCCATGACAAGTTCTAATAGTTACATAGAATTACATCTAAAATCATATAGGAGCTCGCGACAGTCTTGCGTATTTACGTTTAATACCACACTTTATTCCATTCAAACCTCGAGTGCAAAAACATTCGCTAAGTACTATCCTTTACACTACTTACAAAAATGTAATCATACAAAAAAGTAATGAACGCAGATCTTATTGCCTAGTAGGGGTCACAAATCTGACAAAAATGATAGATCGTATTTGAAGTAAATGGTACTTCGCGGGCCAGTTCAATATGAATGAAGAAGTTCAATGAGTAATTTTACGATTGCTATAGATTTATACCATAAATAACGTCAAAATGTGCAAGTTTCGATTCAAAATTTGTTTTTCCACAAATTGTACCATAACGTTGTACCAATTGAGTTAATTGTGGATTTTATTTGTTTCTATAAAGTATACGGAGGAGTTAAACCTAACAATTTTTGTTAACTTTTATCTTTTCAATATCTGGCTCGCCAAGTATACCTACCATTACCATTACTATTACTATTATACCTACCTCACTCTCTTTGCAAATATATTTGTAATAAATAATAAAGTATTTCTATTTCTACCATTTACTCCAAATTCTTTAAATTTTCATGATAACACGGGAATCGTTTATCTGATACGATATATTATTTCTGTCAGTATATCACCTACTTGGCAATAAGATCTATCTCAATACTTTTTTGTATGAGTACTTCCCGGGAAAAAATGATTTTGTCTAATCATATATAATTATATATACAGGGGCGGATGCAGAAATGTTTTACTGGGGGGGGGGCAAATGCTTGCTATGATATACCGTGTGTCTGCTTGGAGGCTTCGCAGTAACTCCAGTTGCGGAACGTCATGGGTACACTCATCTACGGCCTGGGTAGCCACGGTACGCTGTATTATCGGTATAGCTCACCGCTCGACTATTATGTATGGTATAGTAGAATACAGTATAGCTTACGATCCACGTGATCGTAAGCTGTGAAGTTCAATACTTCAACGGCGTCGTTAATGGCGCGCCATACCAATAATACAGTGTAACATGGCTACCCACGCCATGGATGAATGTACCTGTCTGATGTACCGCAACTGGAGTTACATACTGCGAAGCCTCCAAGCAAACACACGGTATATGAGGCATTCCACGCCAAAACGACCTACGTCTGACCCTCACCATCGGCGATTTTTTTCATTTTTGAGTATGGCGTAGCGTGGATAAAAAAACATCTTTCACCAAGTTTCAGATTTTTTGGACCACGGGTTTGATTCCTACTGTTACTAAAAACACAAAAACCCAATGAACGGATAGCCCGAATCGATTGGCTTCTAATTTTTCTCATAAATTCTTTGTTAAGAAACAAAAATTTTGGTACCGATATGAAAGTGGGCACGCTTTTGGTTTGGAAGCTACAGGCGAAACAAGTAATTGAGTCAATAAGAAAAATCGAATTAAATATACATTTTTATGTAATCTCCTATACGAAAGGTTGGAAAGTTCGGAATGCCATTTGATTCGCTTAGCTATGAAAGAAAAAGAAAAAATTATTTTTAAATCGCATTGTTTTTGAATATCGATTTTATTTGAACGAAAAATTCGAGACCAGAATGGAGGTGGGCACTGAATTAGTGTCTGAGCTGCAAATATTCGTAAGTTATACCTATGTGTATAGTATTAGACACTAATTTAGTTGTCAAAATTACTTATGACACCCAAAAAATGTACTCCGCTGTAAATTATAACACCTAAACTAAAAGCAGGCCCACATCTCCATCCTAGTCCCAAAATTTTCGTTTAAATGAAATCGATATTCAAAAATAATGCGATTTGAAAATAATTTTTTTTTTATCATAACTAAGTGAATCAAATAGCATTCTGAACTTTTTAACCTTCTGTATAAGAAATGACATAAAAATGGATATTTAATTCGATTTTTCTCATTGATTTAGTTATTTGTTTCGCCTGTAGCTTCTAAACCAAGAGCGTGTCCACTTTCATATTGGTCTCGAAATTTTTGTTTTTTAACGAAGAATTTATGAGAAAAATTTGAAGCCAATCGATTCGGGCTATCCGTTTATTTTCGGTGAGGGTCAAACGGAGGTCGGTTTGGCGTGAAATGCCTCATATATATTAATATTTGTAGATGACCTATTAATCTGTGGGAAAGACATTTCAAGGGTAAAAGAAGTAAAATCTAAATTGTGTCTAATTTGTCCGTGCGTGCGTGCGTACGTGTGTGTGTGTGTGTGTGTGTGTGTGTGTTTTCACGATTTTTTTCGTTTATCTGTTCTTGAGATATTAATTTTTTAATTTTTTTTTCGAAAATTCATAACTTCTTGAAAAATTGACCAAATGAGGTGTTTTTTTTCTGAAAATTTGCGTTTTCAACTATACTTCAAGAAGAAGACTACAAAAAACGCGATTATTATCAATTGCGGTATCATTTCTTCATTCAAAGCGCAAACTGCACGATTTCGAGAGGTCGGCCATTTTTTTTCTTTGAAAAAATTCTCAAAGAAAATATTGATTTTTCTACAAATCATGCCGTCGGATTTATCGTGGGGTCACATCTCATTCTATTTTTTTTTCTGATTCAAAATCCTTCCGCGTAAATTGAATCGCACTGAATTTCTAAAAAGAGTCAAAATAACAATGTCGTTGATTCTGGAAGCCTATGGCTTCACTTTGAATATGAAAATATGAAATTATTGGAATTTATGTAGTCATCAATTACGATATTGGGACCAATCATTTTTAAGCCGATGGGGGAGACAGTTGCACCTAGTGCACCTCCATTGGATCCACCGCTGTATATAATTGCCTATACTCACTAGGAGAGTATCGCACCCCCGGACCATGGATCTTGACCAAACTTATAGGGGTGTTTGCTTAAGCCAAAATATGAATTATCTGCTAAAAAACTCTCCGGACTTGGCCTTTACTCTATCAATTTACTTAAATGTACAATAGAAATCAGCGTAACCTGGGTTTTGCAAATTGTCATGAAATAATCAGTTTTTGTGCAGCGTTATGAGATTCTTTATTTTAGCTGAATAATTATTTATTGAATACAGTCATTATTGTACATCAGATTGTCAAAATTTAACATCCCAGCTATAGAATAGCACTTTATTCTGCGCTTATCGAAACATTGCTTCTCATCGTTTATTACTTGTACAATATTCACTTGGTGAATCTGAAGATCTCTTCCGACTTGAAAAATGTTGAATACGTAGTCTCAATACTCTCACTGACGGCATACGAAATCCTGTAAATCACCACATAATGTCGGTTTCATTGCAATATTATATTTATTATTTCAGAAGAATGCGTATACCTATATACTTATCTCGTGGAATGGCATTATGTCATTCTAAGTGAGGTTAAGTCGTCCGATTGAACGTTTATAAGCGACAGCCCGATTCAGGAACAAACTGCTGCGAAAAGACCTTCCCTAATAAAAATTGGCGATGATTTTTCACTCCACGATAATTTTTGATTTCTTGGATTTAATGATTTTCTGTATGGATTGACGTATCGACCTCAATTGATGCGCATGCTAGCCATATGCGAAACTGCCTTTGCGAAATCGTCGTCTGCTAGGAGCAAAGACCATGGACGTAGGAATTGCAAAGACGTGTTTCTAAGCGAACGAGCAGACGACGCTTTTACAAAGGCAGTTTCGCAGATATGGCTGGCATGCGCGACGATCGACGTCAATACGTCAATCCATACAGAAAATCATTAGATCAAACAAATCAAAAAATATCGTGTAGTGAAGAGTAATTGCGAATTCTTATAAGGGAAGGTTTTTTCGTAGCAGTTTGTTCCTGAATCGGGCTGTCGCCTATAGACGTTCAATCAGACAACTTAACCTCACTTATAATGACATAATGCCATTCCACGACATAAGCATATAGGTATACGCATTCTTCGGAAATAATAAATATAATATTGCAATGAAACCGACATTATGTGGTTATTTACAGGATTTCGTATGCTGTCAATGAGAGTATTGAGACTACGTATTCGACATTTTTCAAGTCGGAAGAGATCTTCCGATTCACCAAGTGAATATTGTACAAGTAATAAACGATGAGAAGCAATGTGTCGATAGGCGCAGAATAAAGTGCTTTTCTATAGCTGGGATATTAAATTTAAAAAATCTGCTGTACAATAATGACTGTATTCAATAAATAAATATTCAGTGCAATGAAGTATCTCATAACGCTGCACAAAAACTGATTATTTCATAGCAATTTGCAAAACCCAGGTTACGCTGATTTCTATTGTACATTTAAGTAAATTGATAGAGTAAAGGCCAAGTCCGGAGAGTTTTTCAGCAGGTAATTCATATTTTGGCTCAAGTAAACAACTCAATAAGTTTGGTCAAGATCCATGGTCCGGGGGTGCGATACACTCCCAGTCAGATCCGAAAACTGGCCAGATCTGATTACATATAAATATATATAATTATATATACAGGGTGTTTTTTTTTAATCGCCCCAGGCCGATATCTCGAAAAACTAATCACGATGAAAAAAATTAGGAAACCGGTTGACCTGTGGGCCAACCCTAAAACTTCCCGCTATATGTTAAATATACGTTACAATAAATTGATACTTTTGTGTTTATAATACATTAAAGCAGGTTATAAGTATAGTTAGTTTTCCATATACAAATTTTTTTCCGTCTGATGTTTAATCAAAAATCGAGTTTTTTCAAATATCAACATTTCTAGGTTTCAGGGAGTTATATTCGATGTCAGAAGATATCGTTCAGTCTCAATTAAATTTAAGTCCTGGTATACCTTTTCGATCGCCGCAAGAATCATTCGAATCGGTTAACTCGTTCCAAAGGTATCGTACGACAAAAAAAGAAATTTTTGTCGTGCATTATCTTTTAAACTAGTCGTTCGATTTTGATGAATGTTGCTGCAATTGAAAGGGCTATCCAAGACTTGAACCTGATTAAGTTTTGAGACTAATCGCACGAACGGTTTAGGAGTTATGCGCTAAAAACCTGAAATTTTTTTTTTTTTCAATTTTTATTTTTCGAATAACTTTGGAACTACTCGACCGATTGACTCCAAAATCTAATCAGATCTAAGTCTTGATAAACCCTTTCGATCGCTACAAGAACCATTCCAATCGGTCAACTCGTTCTGAAGATATCGTACGACAAAAATTTTGTTTACACACACATACACACACACATGCGGACGTCGATCCAAAAATAGTCGGAATAGCTTCCTAGGACCTCAAAACGTCGACATCTGATGAAAACTCGGTTTTCGAAAATCGGACCGAAACCAATAACTTCCCTGATATCAATGGGATTGAGATTTTTATCTCAGAATGTGGGCATGAAGAGCTTTCAGTTGAGTCTAACATCGATTGAATCGGTGCACGGAGAGCTGAGAGATGATTATTATAGGTTTTTGAGTACCCGTTTCGATCGAAAATTTTTCGTATCCTTTACCTTATTCAGCCAGATTACAGTCCACTAAAGCTATGCGGATGAGAATAAGGAAAGAGTGCCCACTACAGCACTACTAGACAGCAGAGATGTAAGTACTCAACATCAGTTGCTATATGGCGCTCATACCGACAATGTTAACGTAAGATCAAGAATCGATTGCACAAGACGACGGACTCCCAAGGCAGAGCTGTCAGTTCTGTCACAGAATCATAACCTAGTTCTGTTCATATTCATTCCATATTCATACTTCTTAACATTTTGCAAATTTTCTTTTCTCGTTTATGCTCCTCATAGTTACTCATTATGAAATTTACGTTCAAAGTGAGGATCGGAATCATAAAAATCTCTCATGAAATGATTAAGCGCGCAATTTTGAGGTTGGGTTTTAGATGCGGCTATTGAATCGCACGAAGGTTAATCTACATCTATACCTATATGACACAATCTGATTATGCACGAATGAAATGAATAAATATTTTAATTTCCGAATATTTCCGTATATTTAATGGGTCAAATATATATCATATTCAGTGAATGCACGAAAAAAAATATCTACATAGTGCTTGGAAAGCAACAAATGATAGTGGGTGCCATTAATTCAGGCCTCTGTGCTTTCAACACATATTATTTCTCTTGCTTTAGTTTACGAATAGTGACTATATAGAAAACTAGAACTATATAGAAAAGATTATACAGGGTTTTTTTTTTAATCGCCCCGGGCCGATATCTCGAGAACTAATCACGATACGAAAAAATACTTCGGATGAAACTTGTATGATATCGAAGGGGAAAGAACATGGTGCAGCATTATTTTCAGTAGATGGTGATGCCAAGGCCGGGGGAAGGTCAGGTTTGTTTTTGTAAATGGAAACCCATATTTTTCACAACGCAATTTTGTTCTACTTGAAAATTCAAACGACTTTTGTATAAAAGCTATTCAGCTGACCAACTGGAGATTTTTGAACTTTTCAGAACGTTTCACCTCAAAACTATCAAGTTTGGAGAAAAATTGTTAGAGACAAAAAGTGCGTAATTTCATGCAAAGATTTTTGTAGAATAATTGCAGATTTTTTTTTAACAATTTTTGATTTTTTTCACGCAATTGAAGAGGCTGCAATAAAAAGTTATTGGGAAAAATTCTGCAATGATTCTCCAAGTATTTTCACATGAAATTACGCACTTTTCGTCTCTTACAATTTTTCTCCAAACTTGATAGTTTAGAGGTGAAATGTTCTGAAAAGTTCAAAAATCTCTAGTTAATCAGCTGAATAGCAAGAAAAATTGATGTCTCACAAAAAAATGTTTCATTCAAAAGTCGTTTGAATTTTCAAGTAGAACAAAATTGCGTTGTGAAAAATATGGGTTTCCATTTAAAAAAACAAACCTGACCTCCACCCGGCCTTGGCATCACCACCTACTGAAAATGATGCTACACCATGTTCTTTCCCCTTCGATATCCTACAAGTTTTGTTCGGAGTATTTTTTTCTATCGTGATTAGTTTTCGAGATATCGGCCTGGGGCGATTTAAAAAAAACACCCTGTATGCGGTAACTGGTAAAAAAGTGTTTCTCAAAATATTGATTTGTATTAGACTAAGACATTTAACATTACTGTTCACCGCGGGATTCAGATGATATAAAATGTATCGCCGTACATGCATGCATTAAGATACTTATTGAAACAATTGGCAGAATGATGACGACCGAGCGAACCTAGCGAGCGAGGATATAGCGAAATCCAATCGAGCGAGCGTAGCGAGCGAGCACAATTATTAGGTAGTCAAACAAAATCCTACAAAAAGTAGTGATATCACCCCTAAAAAGCACCTCTGGTGCAAAAACCCTTCGCCAAGTACAATAATGTAGTCACCACCGACAAAAAAATCCATCAACAAAATACTATAAAAATGTCTACTCACAAAAGATTTGAAATCAGATACAATTGCCAAGTACATACATGTCTTCTGTATAGTAGAGGCTCACAACAGAAAGTTAAATAGTGTTGTTTTTTTCTGAATAGTGGCTTTTGATAATTTGTAGGGAAAAAATTAGGAAAAAAAATTTAGAACGTGGTACTTGGCGGGCCAGGTATAGATAAGTGGAAGAGTGCACTAAGTGCACTGAGTGCACTCTTCCACTTATCTATACCTGGCCCGCCAAGTACCACTTTCTAAATTTTTTTTCCTAATTTTTTCCCTACAAATTATTAAAAGCCACTATTCAGAAAAAAACAACACTATTTAATTTTCTGTTGTAAGCCTCTACTATACAGAATACATGTATGTACCGGGTGTAACAAAAAGTTTGGTCGCCACTTCACCGGGTGATTCTCCAGCTCGAGATCGGTGAAGATCTATCAAAACTTGTAGCCGCAAAACTGACCTTGACCTTCAAAATCAAGGTCAAAATTTTTACTATTTTAAAAAATCCTACCGATTCAGAGAATAAAAAGTCTCCGAGGAACTATAGGTCTAGATCGATTCCTTTCCATCAAAAAAAAATTCGGAAGATGAAAGAAATTCGGTGTAATTATAGCAACAGAAATTTCAATCGGTTATCGACCGCAAGACTTCGGTCTCTTCTTAAATTTCTTTTTATGATATTTTTAATTTTTTTGGAAATTTTCGTGATTTTTTTGTTTAATTGAAAAAAAAATTTTGAGTCCTTTCGTCTTTACTTAAATTTCTATTGTCTTAAAAAATTTTACTAATTCAGAGGATGAAAAGTCTCTGAGGAACCATAGGTCTATATCGATTCCTTCCCATCTAAAAAGACTTCGGAAGATAAAAGAAATTCGGTGTTATTATAACAACAGAAATTTCGATCGGTTGTCGACCACAATTGACTTCGGTCCCGTCTTAAATTTCTTCTTATATTTTCAATTTTTTTGTAAGATTTTTTGATTTTTTTTCGAAATTTTTCAATTGCTTCGTTTTTGAGTTCTTACACTTTTTCTTTGGTTTTTGTGAAAGTTTTTTGAAGTTCTTTAAGGTTTTGTGAACAAGGTTAGGGAGCGATTGACCATGATGGTTCGATCTTATGATATCGCGGTATCAACGCCGTAACCAGTAAAGATTAACCGTAAGACGTGAATGTAAAAAAATCTAAAAAGAAATCAGAACAATTCAAATACTGTTTTTTAAAATCCTAAGACTCCAAAAAACTTCGAAAAAAATTAATGAAATTCAAGTGAAGGCGAAAGGACTCAAAATTTTTTTTTCAAATTATACAAAAAAAATCACGAAAATTTCCAAAAAAATTAAAAATATCATAAAAAGAAATTTAAGACGAGACCGAAGTCTTGTGGTCGATAACCGATTCAAATTTCTGTTGCTATAATTACACCGAATCTCTTTCATTTTCCGAAGTCTTTTTTGATGGGAAGAAATCGATCTAGACCTATAGTTCCTCGGAGACTTTTGTATTCTTTGACTTGGTAGGATTTTTTTGAATAGTAAAAATTTTGACCTTGATTTTGAAGGTCAAGGTCAGTTTTGCGGCTACAAGTTTTGATAGATCTTCACCGATCTCGAGCTGGAGAATCACCCGGTGAAGTGGCGACCAAACTTTTTGTTACACCCGGTACTTGGCAATTGTATCTGATTTCAAATCTTTTGTGAGTAGACATCTTTATAGTATTTTGTTGATGGATTTTTTTGTCGGTGGTGACTGCATTATTGTACTTGGCGAAAGGTTTTTGCACCAGAGGTGCTTTTTAGGGGCGATACATACATACACACATACATACATACATACATACATACATACATACATACATACATACATACATACATACATACATGCACACATACGTACATACATACATACATACATAAATACATACATACATACACACACACAGACGTCCATCTGGAAATGATAGGAGATGATTCTCTAGACTTCAAAACGTCGAGATCCAATGAAAACTCAACTTTTCATTTTCGGGGTGAATACATACCGTGCTTTCCACTGGATGCGGGCCACTCGATTTGGTTTGACACAGTAGTTGGCGTCTACGCTATTGCCACCCATAGCAGACGCTATGCATAGCAGACGCCAAGCAGCGTGAGCACGGAACGGTCAAGTGAAACGCAATTGCGTAGACGCCAACCACTGTGTCAAACTAAATCGAGTGGCCCGCATCCAGTGAATAGCACGGTATAATAACTTCCTCTTTTCGCTCTGATATCAGAGAAACGGTAAGTTAAAAAGAGTGGATAAATTCCGAAATGGTCAGGGTCAGACGGTGGTCGAGTTGGCGTAGACTGCCCCGTATACCTATAATCTCATGAATGGTGTGAATATCGTGACTAGGGGATTGATGCAGGAAAGAATTTTTTTCGTCGGTTTTGGTCAGTGTGAAAACTTTGAGTTTTCACACTGACCAAAACCGACGAAAAAAATTCTTTCCTGTATAATCTCATATATACTTATAATCATTTATAAAATATAAAAAAAGCCATTCAGCAGCCGAAATGGCCATTTGTACATTTGATATAGTTGTTAATCGGAATGTTTTTCATATATTTTGTTTATTATAATATAAAATATTATGTTGTAACATATGTTAAATATGTAAAATAATTTCTCATAAAAGTACTGCTTCTAAATAAAATATACTGCTGTTCAATTATTTGAAAATAAATTGATACATTTATTTATAGAAATGAATATTTTTAAAACTGTTTTAAAAAAAGTTTACATCAGAAAGTATTTTATAAACTGATCAATTAATACTCAATTTAAAATTGATTACATTTATTTTTTTTACGATTTATATTCCTGAGCTAGCTAACGCCTTTGAACAAATTTTTAAATAATGAGAATTTTATTTCAATGATCTTCGTAGAAATAAAAATTTAATTGCATTTAGATATTAGGATAAAATATGGATTTTATATCAGTCAGGTCTGATCAGATCCAATCATATATGTATATATAGGATTATATCAATCAGACATGATCGGATTAAATTATATATAACTTTTTATATAATTATATATAGCTTGGTTAAATTGGTCAGGTCTGATTAGATCTAATCGATATATTGGCCTATATATAAGTATATTTATATAGGATTATATCAGTCAGGTATGATTATAGATTCAATGATATATAACTTTATATAAGTATATAATTATATATGATCATTCATAAATTCATATACAATTATACATATATGATTATATACATTTATATAATTCCATATATAATCACATATAATTATAAGGGTGATTCACATCCCACAGGAAAGATTTCAGTTTTGGACTCCTCACCGAAATCCAAGAATAAAGTTCATTATCGAAAATGTCGAGGGACTAGCCGTTCTGGAGTTGCAGAATTTTTTTTTCTCCCAATCAGAGGGCCGCGTTGTGCCTCGCTCAGTCACGTATCAAGCCTGTAGAATATACGGTGCCCCCTGCATATGAACTTTGACTGTGAAAATTCGACGTACGCGATTTTGAGATATCACCTAATGTCAATCGACGTCTCCGCTCCGTAGTTTTCTCTGTTCAGGTCGTCCAATTGGTGATTCTCTTGCCCCACGACTTTTGCTCCGTAGACTACGTTGTCCAGGTGGTCAGACTGGCAATTCTCGTCATCCAGCTCGTTCTCTTCGTAGTTTTTCCTATTCCGGTTCTTAGTTTAGTAGTTACCAGTTCCCACGTGTCTAACGCTCTGTAGATGACGTTGTCCAGATGGTCAGGCCGACGATTCCCGTCATACAGGTCGTTCGTGCCGTAGTTTTCGCTATTTCTGTCATCAGTTTGGTAGTTCGCTGGTCTCACGTTTCTAACGCTCCGCAGACGACCTAGTCATCCTGACCACCGGGACGTCATCTATACAGCGTTAGATACGTGGGATCCGTGAACTACTAAACTGAGGACCGGAATAGGAAAAACTACGAAGTGAACGAGCTGGATGACGAGAATCGTCAGTCTGACTACCTGGACAACGTAGTCTACAGAGTGTTAGACACGTGGGGCACGGGAACTACCAACCTAACGACCAGAACAAGGAAAACCACGGAGAGAACGAGCTGGATGACGAGAATCGCTAATCTGACCACCTAGACAGCGTCGTCTACGGAGCGAAAGTCGTGGGACAAGAGAATCACCAATTGGACGACCTGAACAGAGAAAACTACGGAGAGGAGACGACGATTGACATTAGAAGATACCTCAAAATCGCGTACGTCAAATTTACACAGTCGAAGTTCATATGCTGGGGGCACTGTATATTTTACAGGCTTAATACGTGACTGAGCGAGGCACAACACGGCCCTCTGATTGGGAGGATGAAACCTTCTGTAACTCCAGAACGGCTGGACCCTCGACATTTTCGATAAGGAACTTTATTTTTAGATTTGGGTAAGGAGTCCAAAACTGGAATCTTTCCTGTGGCATGTGAATAGGTGCTTTTGGGGGGATTTCACCACTTTCTGTACCTTTTCAATGAGACTACTTCTACTTCATAAATGGCAATTAATTCAATAATCGCATGTTTCGTTGCTGGAGCCATGAAATATATTTTCTTGGCTTAAGGCAAAGTGTATAACGTTTGAAACATTGAAAACGGGAATGATGAATTCTCCGAAAGTACTGGATGAATCGCAATGAAATTTTGGGGGATTACGCATTATTTTAGTAGAAAGGCCCTGATTATCTTAGTTTTTCGAAACTTAACAAATTTTTTTATTTTTTTTTTAATCTTTGTAAAATTTCGAAAAAGTAAAATAATCAGGCCCTTTTTACTAGAATAATGCGTGATCCCCCAAAATTTCATTGCGATTCATCCAGTAGTTTCGCAGAATACACCATTCCCGTTTTCGAGGCCTTGAAACGTTACACTCTTCGCCTTAAGGCGGGGCTCTAGTCGATTTTTACCGACACCAACTATTATTTCAAATATCTCCGAAACGTAGGGCCCAATCGGATTGTCCTTTTGGCACCCGATGTTTGACGAGGAATGAATTCGATCTATCAGGTGAAATTGAACAAAATAATTGATTTTTTTTTTTTTGCTATCACAAAGTGTGGGCGTGTCACCTATATCGACTAATATTAAAGCCTACGAATCAAAAATGCAAGAAAGCGTTCCTGAGCACGATTCTACATGGAATTCCTAACACAACCATCCAAAAATATCTTCGCTTTCGACAACGATAAAGAAATGGCATTGATTCTACGAATTTGTTGTAATTAGCGATTGTCAACGGCTGGGGAAGCCATTATATTAGTTCCCAGAACGCCCGTGAGATGTCGGTCAGAGATGATTTGAAAACTAACAGAACGTATATTTGCAATATAATGCGTTTCAATTACTTCTTCTGTTCATTTATTTCCATTATTCTAGAACTCAGACATTGTAGACATCATTGATAAGTATTCATTGTAAATATACCTTTGTTTCGTCTTCAAACCATCTCTGACCGACATCTCACGGGCGTTCTGGGAACTAATATAATGGCTTTCCCAGCCACTGACAATCGCTAATTACAACAAATTCGTAGAATCAATGCCATTTCTCGATCATTGTCGAAAGCAAAGATATTTTTGGATGGTTGTGTTAGGAATTCCATATAGAATCGGGCTCAGAAACCCTTTCTTGCATTTTTGATACGCCGGCTTTGATATAAATCGAAATAGGTGACACGCCCACACTTTGCGATAGCAAAAAAAAAAATCAATTATTTTGTTCAATTTCACCTGATAGATCGAATTCATTCCTCGTCAAACATCGGGGGTCAAAAGGACAATCCGATTGGGCCCTACGTTTCGGAGATATTCGAAAAAATAGTTGATGTAGGTAAAAATCGACTACAGCCCCGCCTTAAATTATTGTTGACCCTTGATATAGTTATGAAAATTGATTATTTGTATCACATCTCACTTGTCTTCAATGATTATTGACTAGAAGGCTTCTCAAAAATCAATTGACTCAAATCATAAGAACTGACATTTTTTCCTACCATTAGCTTAACATTTAAGATAGTGGAAGAACGTATGCTGCCAGCCATTTGGCGGGACCGGGCCTCGGCAGGAGCTAGTAAAAATGTTGTAATAGGTATACGTCACTATAGGGTAGTCTTTATTTTTGGTATTTTCTAAATTCAATGCAGCCGCCCCCCCGAACCCTCCCAAATATATAGAGCTAATAATATCAATAATAACACCTGCCCCAAAGCGACTAAAGTTTCAAATTTACAAAAATTCCCAAAATGAAGACCGCCCTAGTAAGTGATATATAGTATAACAATTGGTCTCAACGCATGAATTTATTATATTTTTCTGTATCACTCATCTTCCCGTGTGGAAATTGAACCAGGGAGCTGGTCGGGTCTCGGCCGGGAAACCCGCCTTTTAAGCGGGTCCCGGTCGGGGGTTCTAGTCGGCACCCGCCTAGAATCGTCAAGCTCGTCTGGTCGGTAGCCGACCAGGAAGCCTGGCCCGGGCCTGGCCAGGACGTCCAGAAAGAATTTTTATTTTTATTTTATTTAATTTATAAAAGTTTACGGGGAATACCCATTTACAAAAGTATAAATCAATTAAAGTAATGACGAAACAATACACGAACAACTTGACACGTTTTGGTCTATGCGGCGCAAGAAAAGCAGGCGCGCTAAATTAAGAGCTACTAGTAGACACTTAGGTGTACTCCAGAATCACCGTGCGAGGCAGCCTGATAAATGTACATAAGGATAAACCAAAAAGGGAGTTGGCCAGAGAACTGAGCCTGGCGACTACTGACCAATGCCCAAAATCACCAGAAAGCCAAGGCACTTCGAAGACACGGTTAGTGAGCCTTGAACTATGAATGGGCACTCTTAATCTAAATTGCGCAACAAGATCATCACAGTCAATAGTTCCGTTCAGGAGTTTAAAAAGGAACGGCAGGTCATTTTATGTCCGCATGGACTGAAGGCTACAAAATGTGGCCCTCAAGGCAATGTTACTATAGTCATGATCAATAAGGCTCAGGGGAGCGCCTAGCTTAAAAGCAAGGAATCTGAAGAAACCGTGCTGAACCATTTCAATAGTGTGACAATGAATGACGACAATTCGGCTCTGAGCCATTCGTATTAAAAAAAAAAAAAAATCTTTTCGGTTTTGCACTTGATTTCACCTTATAATTGAACAAGGATTATACGAAACTAATTTTGAAGACTACTAGATATGTTTTTAGTTTCGAAAAATTTCACAGTCTGAGGTGTGGGCGCGAACCTCCTTCAGGGGTACTCTCCGGTTATGAATCCAACGTGCTATCCAATCATCCACGATGACGTTATGATATAATCTATTTACAAATTATGTTTGGATTATAGTGCTACAGCTAGAAAGGTTTTTTATTAATCATGAAAAACGACATTTAAAGTCAAATATATTTGATTTTGAGGATTAGACATATGCTTGAACAAAGTATTGGCCTAAAGAACAAAGCACAGAATTATGATAGAAAAGTTTTAATGAGAGAATCATTGGAAACAAAAAATTGACATCCAAACACTCATATAATTATAGGCACTGCATTTCAAAATTGCCGAAAACTTTTTGTCTTGAAATTAAATATTTAGGCTTCGTAATCGTGATTTTCCGATACTACACGAAAAACCGGCTGTGGAGTAAATTATAATCGAATAATTTTTGTACATGGGGCATTCCATGACATCTCGATCAAGATTCGGCGTCGATGTCTCAGATTAGTTTGATAATTTTTTGCATAAAAGTACATGACGAAAAACGCAATCCTAATTTTTTTTCAGAATTTTTTGATCCAGCGTCTCTGAAGTACGATTTGAAAACTTGAAAAAAAAAACACCCACTTTGTAAAATCTGAAAAAATTCAGAAAAATCTTATATAATATAACAAAATTTTTGACACCTATTAGAAGATGGAGATTTCATAACTTCAAAAGATAAATAAGGAAAATAAAAAATCAAAAAATTATTATTGGTCCATTGCATTTTTGACATCAGAATAAACATAAAAGCTCTTTATAATATGGGCCGAAAAATGTCTATTCAGAGAGTTACAGGGAATCAAAAATATCAGGATAATATTTATGAATATATAAATTTGCGAATATAAATATTATATTAATATATTTGATTCCCTGTAACTCTCTAACTAATTAATATAATATTTATATTCGCAAATTTATATTTATAAATATTATCCTGATATTTTTGATTCCCTGTAACTCTCTAAATTGACATTTTCCGGCCCATATTATAGGGAGCTTTTATGTTCATTCAGATGTCAAAAATGCAATGGAAGAGTAATAATTTTTTAATTTTTTATTTTCCTTATTTATCTTTTGAAGTTATGAAATCTCCATCTTCTAATAGGTGTCAAAAATTTTGTTATATTTCATAAGATTTTTCTGAATTTTTTCAGATTTTACAAAGTGGGTGTTTTTTTTTCAAGTTTTTAAATCATACTTCAGAGACGCTGGATTAAAAAATTCTGAAAAAAATTAGGATTGCGTTTTTCGTCATGTACTTTTATGCAAAAAATTATCAAACCAATCTGAGACATCGACGCCGAATCTTGATCGAGATGTCATGGATTGCCCCATATATAACATTCGGATTAAGTTTTTTCCGGTCATTTCAATAATTTATTTCGTTGAAGTTTTGATGATTTTTATGACGAAATCGGACAAAATATCATCCTGTTGATTTTATTTACCATCAATTATTCTAGAGCGATTAGATTTCTTTTCCGGAACGATTGAATTATGGAGTCTATATGTAAGGAGACCGAACTAAGTCATCCCCTCCCCTGAAAAACGTGCTGGTTTTTGGCGCCGTATAACATATAGCTATCATAGCCTATCATACGACGCGCCCCTAGTAGCACTAAGAAAAGGCTCAGGTCGCCATGGAAACTGCGGAATTTAACTGTTATTTCAATATGGAGTCTATATTGAAAATCTGCACAGCAGTTAAATGACGCGGTTTCCATGACGACCTGAGCCTTTGCTTAGTGCCACTAGCGGCGCGTCGTATGATAGGCTATGATAGCTATATGTTGGACGGCGACAGAACTTGACAGGCTTCGGTGTTACAGAGATCGGTCTCCTTACATATAGACTCCATAGATTGAATTATAAAGGAAGGAATTTAGTGTATTACATGGCTGATGCCTAAAATTACAACATGATTTCGACTAGCTAGCGCCGAACCAGACCCCGGCTAGGCTATCGAATGAAAAAATGACTCAACTAGTCATGGTCAGCGCCCGACCAGGCCCCGGCTGGGCTCTCGGATGAAAAAATGGCTCAACTAGTCGTGGTCAACGTTCAGCCAGACACTTTAAGGAAGTAATTGCCGAACCAGCTCCCGGGTAGCGCTCAATGAGGCACTTCGAAGAAATAACTGCACGACTAGCGACCGACCAGCAACCGTCTTGGAACAGGGCCAAATAATTGCCTGACCAGCGCCCGACCAGCAACCAACTTGAAACAGGGCCAATCCGGGCAATTTCCACACGGGAAATGTGAAGAATAATTTCAATTTCATATCAAATACAAAAGAATAGAATAGATCTAAGAAATATTAAAACCTTGGTATTTTTATTCAAGTGTTAATTTTTACATTGGCGTAAAAACAATTAATTTTCGTTGAATTTCAAATAATAATCACCGTGTTGGATAAACGTGCTAAACACATTTTCAATTTGAATTCAGTTGACCCAATTACTACGCACGCTGTTATTTGAAATAAACCCCATTTTGATCAAAATTATGTCATTTGAATAGCTATAACTTCGACGTTAATGACTTGAAAAAGTTGGGTCATGAATGTTTTCTCTAGGATATTGAATTTGCTACAAAATTAATATCAATATTTTTTTTTTGTAAATTCAACCGTTTAGAAGATATTGGAGAAAAAGCCAACTTTCTAGAAAAAAATATGGCTTCCTGTGCTTATACTAGTAGAAAGATTAAAGTAACAGTAATAATACTCTAAATACTTTTGAGAAGTGTTGAATTATCTACAAATTAAGCCTAATAACAAGGCAAAATTATAAGATTCAGCCGAGTATTCAATAAATAAATGAAAAAAAACTTTAGCGGTCATGCGCATAGGATGTTAATATTGAGATAGAGCATTCAAACTTTATGACATTTTTTTTCTTGAACAGCAACCGTTTGTACAAGCGAAAAAGTTCGAAAATGACCTAATTAAGGACCAATGTATAACATTATATATGATTATCTCTGATCATATAAAACCTTATACTATATGATCACATATGATCATGTATAGCACGTACTATATATAAACATGTAGATCATATATAACATTATATACCCATGATTATATATGATCATATAAAACTTTATGTGTGACTATACATACAGTGCTTTTGTCTGGATGCGGGACACTCGATTTGGTTCGACACAGTAGTTGGCGTCTACGCTATTGCCACCCATAGCAGACGCTATGTATAGCAGACGCCAAGCAGCGTGAGTACGGAGCGGTGGAAGTGAAACGCAATAGCGTAGACGCCAACTACTGTGTCGAACCAAATCGAGTGTCCCGCATCCAGACAAAAGCACTGTATATGATCATGTATGATATTATTGATGCACATGTAGATCATATTGTTACGAAAGTGATATACACCCCTCACATATATTTCACACACGCTCTAGTAGTCATCTTAAATAACAGATGTTAACAACACTCACTTGTCCAACCAAATCGAGTGTCCCGCATCCAGACAAAAGCACTGTATATGATCATGTATGATATTATTGATGCACATGTAGATCATATTGTTACGAAAGTGATATATACCCCTCACATATATTTCACACACGCTCTAGTAGTCATCTTAAATAACAGATGTTAACAACACTCACTTGTCCACCGTTACCAGCCCCAACGTTTATTGTAAATAACAGTCTTGTTCGAGACCTTAAATTGAACACACGTATTTCTAATACAACCAAACTTACTCCAAATACTTAATCTCTGCATTTATTCGTTTACTTACTTTAATTTAATACTCAGAGAACCATTAAAATCAAACGGAATTGCCTCAAAACCTAATTCCGTAACACTGGTGTCAGAATCGGGATTCTTAGTTCATTGATTGAAGTGATATTAAAAAACGAACATGCCTGAAACACGACAAACTAAAACCATCGAACTATCTGCCTCAACTTCACCCGAAGTTTCCTCCACCATCCCAACCGCTCCATCCTCCATCCAAACACCTCCACCAAACCCGATGGCTTCCCAGATGGAACTGTTTCAACTGATGATAAGGGAACAACGCGAAGCCCAACAGAAAGACCGCGAAGCGCAACGCGAAGATCGAGACGCCCTTCTTTCTAACTTATTTTCAGCACAACAACAAGACCGGACAACACAAAGAGAACAATCCGAAGCCCTCTTATCCACTGTCCTCTCTGCCCAACAACAATCCGAGACCATCCTTTCCACCCTCTTTACCTCTCAACTCGCCATCCAGAAGAGTTTGGAAACTCTAAGGTCCAAGAACACAGAGACGAGACCTTCTCCTGTTCCTACTCCACGGAGACTCTCCCTGGCCCGCGATCGTTTAGAAGAAATCCCAAATGAAAATCAAAGGTCTGTACCGATTCATGGGGGAAGAACCCCCATGAATCGTCCAGACCTAGATCGATCGAAACGATCACCACAGTACCGGTCGATCGATCTTTAAATCAAAACGTCTGCGTCGAATTAACGACGCAGAATGAAACACAAGAGTCAGGTCTGAGACAAATGTTCGATGAACAACCCTCGAGATTTGTAAATCCGAATTCATCTCACATTCAAAATAATAATGATAGTAACGCTATAGCAAACGTTCTTGTAGAAATAAAATTTATCGGTCCCGCTTTATCAGTCTTAACAACATTTTCCAAATCAGAACTCAAAGATTACAATAAAATTAGTGAATCCCTTAAACTCAGATACGGTAATGATCATCTAAAAAAATTACACCTAACCCAATTAGAAAATAGGAGACAAATTAAAGAAGAGAGTCTCATTACACTCGGTCATGACATCGAGAGAATGACCAGGTTGGCCTTACCAACCTGTGATGATGAGACAAGAGACCAGATTGGTCGCACTCGCTTTATCAATGCTATCTATAATACTGATTTAAAACATGCACTGAGTATGGCAGGACCCTCTTCCCTTAGAGAAGCGATAGTAAGAGCTCTCGAGATCGAGGCTCTGAATAAACAATATTTAAGCCTCGGTCGAATTAGACAGATTCAGGCTCCTAAACAACTCGTCACAAATCAAACCGAAAACCAAATTAAAACCACTCCCTGGCAGCATCGTAACCAAAATAAGGATCCAAAAAAAGAGAGTTCCACTGAGGAACCAAAGTTTTGCCGATATTGTAGACGAGAGAATCATAATGTTGACACATGTATATACTTAAAAAAAAAAAGGAATGAACGCGAGAACGCGACTACTTTAAATTCAAATCCTAACCTCAATTCGAATCAAACTTCTTGGAGGAATAAAGATTCTTTCTCAAAGCCACAACCTTCCATCTCAAAAAACTAAACTTTGGTGATTCAGTGGGGCTTAAATCATCAGAGAATATTTGTATTGGTGGTCCTAATAAATTACATGCACTTAGTTTTAACCAAAATCAATTTTTACTTAGAAGACTCCGTCAAACCGGACTATATACCTGGGGCACTGTAAATGGTGTTAAATGCCTCTGGGTTATAGACACCGGGGCGGAAGTTACAGTAATCCGTTCGGATCTTTTAAAATCCACAAAAAATGATTTTCATTCAGCTTCTCTGCGTACCGCTACAGGAGAGACTACTCCAATCCTGGGACAGTGGTCCGTTCAGATTAAAGTAGCAGATTTTATTACTTCTCCCCATAAGGTTTATGTAGCCGATATTGAGGATGACGGCATTTTGGGATTAGATTTTCTGTCAACTCATGAGTGCATAATTTCCACCGTCACCAATACTTTATCGTCTGGTCGTCATCACATTCCTCTATTAACAACTCGCCATTCTCTTTCAACCCATTATGATAACATCCCTAGACTTCGCAATTTAACTGAATCTCTTAAAGTATCCGAAACTCCACTTGAAATTCGGTTGGACGATAAAAATCAAGACACATCAACGAATTTTAATCCTTCTACGAGAATTTCTACGAATTTTATTCCTTCTACAAGAATTTCTACGAATTTAACCTCATCTACAAGAATTTCTACGAATTCCATTCCTTCTACGAGAATTTCTACGAATTTTATTCCTTCTACAAGAATTTCTACGAATTTAACCCCATCTACAAGAATTTCTACGAATTCCATTCCTTCTACAAGAATTTCTACGAATTCAACACCACTTTTTGAAGACATTTCTACGAATTTAACTACATTAACGAAAGAAACTTCTACGAATTCAACTCCATCTCCTTTTGAAGATCTTTTACGAAGATCTTCAGAACATCTACAAGAACATGGAAATCAAGACTTCCTGTCTCTCATGGAAGATTTTAAAGACTGCTTCGCCAAAAATTCAAGCGATATTGGACGTTGTACCCTGGTGAAACATAAAATCAATACTGAAGACAACGTTCCATTTAAACAAGCAGCCAGGAGGCTTCCTCTCAACGGGAGGGAAGAAGTCAATAAGTTGGTTGAAGACATGCTCGCCAACGATGTGATTGAACCTTCCTCCAGTCCATGGGCTTCCCCTATCGTTTTGGTGAGTAAGAAAGACGGATCAAAACGATTTTGCATAGACTACAGGAAACTAAACGACTTAACCAAGAAAGATTCATACCCCCTACCGAAAATTGAAGAAACACTAGATCTTCTAACAGGAGCTTGCTGGTTCAGTACTATCGATCTACAAAGCGGTTACTGGCAGATTGAAATGGTCCCTGCCGATAAAGAAAAAACCGCCTTCGTTCCTGGTCTTGGAAGATTATGGCAATTTAAAGTCATGCCTTTTGGATTATGCAACGCACCAGCTACGTTTGAGAGAACCATGGAGACTACTCTTCAAGGACTATCTGGAAAGATTTGCCTAGTATATTTGGATGACGTCATCGTTTTTGGAAAAACTTTCAAAGAACAAGCTAATAACCTTCGACAAGTTTTCCATCGTCTGCAACAAGTAGGACTAAAGATGAGTCCGAAAAAGTGTCACCTGTTCCAAAAAGAAGTAAGCTTCTTAGGACATGTAGTCTCAGCCTCCAGAGTAAAAACAGATCCTTCAAAAATAGAAAAAATATTAAATTGGCCTCAACCTACAAATAAAGAACAGATCCAAAGCTTCATTGGACTCTGCACTTATTACAGGAGATTCGTAAAAGGATTTGCTACAGTTGCTAGACCTCTCCATCATCTTACTGGACTCAAGACACCGTTCGACTGGAATCAAGATTGTGAAGAAGCTTTCACTCATTCAAAATCCTGTTTAACTTCCTCTCCAATCCTAGCTTATCCTGACATTAATCTCTCTTTTATATTAGATACTGATGCGTCTTTGACAGGTATAGGCGGAGTTTTATCCCAATTGCAAGAAGGTCAAGAAAAAGTAATTAGTTATTTCAGTAGAGTCCTTAGTAAAACCGAGAGAAACTATTGCGTTACGCGTCGTGAACTCTTAGCGGTAGTCAAATCCATTTCACATTTTCACCACTTTCTTTATGGAAAGAAATTCTTGATTAGAACTGACCACGCTTCGTTAAGGTGGTTACTTTCTTTTAAAGCTCCAGAAGGCCAGGTCGCTAGATGGTTAGAGACCTTAGGTCAGTATGAATTCGACATTCAACACCGCGCCGGAACTCAACATGGTAACGCCGACGCCTTATCAAGAAGACCTTGCGATGACTCTGCAGAATGTAGACAATGTATTCGCCTAGAAAAACAACAAGTCCCATCTCTCAAGATCAGGATGATTTCCTTAGACGGAGACAAAGAAGAGTGGAAGACTCTACAGGCAGAAGATGAAATACTAACACAATTAAAACTCTGGAAAGAAACAGGAGATAAGCCAGAATGGCAAGAAATCTCCTCTTTACATCAACACTTGAAAATCTACTGGGCTCAATGGGAATCAATTTATCTCCATGAAGAACTACTATGTAGAAAATGGGAATCACCAGACTCCAAGTTCTACAGATGGCAAGTTCTAGTTCCAAAAAAGAAAATTATCACAATTCTTGAAGAACATCATAATTCACCTTCGGGAGGACACTCGCCACCAACAAGACTCTTGGAAGGATTAGAGAGAGGTATTTTTGGGCCTGCTGTCGTCAAGACGTTGAAAATTGGTGCCGAACTTGTGACGTCTGTCAATCTAACAGGGCCGGATATAGAGGTGTGGAGGCCCTGGGGCAACGAACGAGTGGAGGCCCCTAATTATTTTTCAAATAGGTGCAACAATTTTTTTTTTTTAAGTCTTTCAATAATTTATTGCAGAAAGTTGTAATTTTTGGAAAACTCAAAAAAGAGAAAACTACATAAAGAAGAAAATAAGCACAAATAATTGACAAGTCCTTTCATCCTTTACAATTCGATTGGTGAAAATCAATAGTAATCTACTGCAGAATTAATAGTTTGCACATCGTAAATAACATGCAGAAATTACAACATTGAAAATAGGTAAAAATATATGCAACCACAAAAATAGATTCATTCAATTCACATAAAAAAAATGGAACAACAGTGTAATCGAATTAAGCTGATGTGAAGAAACGTCTCCTGTCCTCAACGGTATTTTTTCATTTAATCGTTTGGAGTTTCGGAAATGTTCCTGGAAGCAGCTAATTTCGATACGATATAATATTTTCCCATTATTCAATGAGGATAAATTCATTTCCTTAGTGTGTAATCGTGTGATGATTTACTCTGTGATTGTTTCCCGCACACACATGATTAATTTATCGGATCGAAAATCAACATTAGCCATTAATTTTGAGAAAAATACGAAACGCGCCTTGGAATGTTTAAAACGAAAAGTGACTTATGAAAGTGTGAGAACTGCTCTTTCGTTGTCAGAACTTGGATATTTTTTTTTTTTTTTTTTTCAAATGTAATTTCGCATATTATTCGGTATTCGTTAGAAAATTTTACCGGAAAATTTCTATTGTGGGGGCCCCTCTCTTGTGGAGGCCCCGGGGCTGTAGCCCCGGTTGCCCTCCCCTAAATCCGGCACTGCTGAATCTAAGAAAGGACCTCGAGAGAGAGAAACAATCAATCTACAAATCTACAACGTAGGAGCTCCTTTCGAGAGAGTGGCCATGGATATTCTAGGACCTCTCCCTCTCTCTCACAACGGTAATCGATATGCATTAGTAATAGCAGACTATTTTACCAAATGGCCAGAAGTGATTCCCATCCCTAATCAAGAAGCTGAGACAGTAGCCAAAGTGTTTATAAAAGAATTCATCTGTCGATATGGAACACCACTAGAAATTCATACTGACCAGGGTAGAAATTTTGAATCTATTCTTGTTTCAGAAATCTTTAAAGTTCTAGGTGTTAGGAAAACTCGTACTACCCGTCTGCATCCTCAGTCAGATGGTATGGTAGAGCGTTTAAATAGAACTCTTCTTCGTTATCTTTCCTCTTATGTAAACAAGGATCAAAGGGATTGGGATGATTGGATTCCACTCTTTGTCTTGTCTTACAGATCAGCTGTTCATGAATCAACAGGATATACTCCTGCTTCGACGCTGATGGGAAAAGATCTTAGGTTACCTTCAGACTTAGATAAAGGCCCTTTACCTTCCCAAGAACCTCTGCGTTCCAATTTTGTTATAACCCTACAGGAAAAGTTAGATAACATTCATAATTTTGCTAGAAACAAGATTCAGTTAGTTTCTGATCGATTAAAAACGCGATATGATATCAGGTCTCGAAATCTTCAATTCGGACCTAGAGATTTAGTTTGGCTTTTTCAGCCAAGGAGAGAGAAGGGACGTTGTCCAAAACTTCAATCTAATTGGGAGGGACCTTATACAATTAAAGATAGAATCAACGAAGTAGTGTATAGAATTCAACGATCTACTCGTTCAAAACCAAAAGTTGTACACTTAGATCGTCTAGCTCCCTATGAACAGAGACCTCCTTCCCTGAATGATTGACCTGGACAAATTTGTACCCTTTTCCTCTCCTAATATTTCCTCAGGTATTTGTTTTCATTTGTTTTTAGGGGGACTGACACTCTACCTTTTGGGATTGTACGCCCTACTGATAGACCCCTAACGATCATCGTTGAAGGAAATATTGGGTGTGGGAAATCCACCTTCACAAAAAGGTTTCTAGAAAGTAAAGAATTTTTAACCGTATTAGAACCGTTAGAAGAATATAGGGATGTTATAGGAGTAAATTTATTAGATAAGATGTATAAATATCCTCATCATCATGCTTACCATTTCCAACATCACGCTTCAATGGTGATGTATGACAGACATTGACTACAAACCAACCTAAAAAATAAAATCATGGAGAGATCTATTTTTAGTACGAACTGTTTCGTCGAAGCTAGGCGAAGACAAAAAGATTTTGAAGATTTCGAAGCGCACCTCTTGACCAAAAATGTGCAAATCCTAGTCGAAAGTTCTTCTTATTTTGAAGTAGACCTAATCGTCTATTTAAGGTTAAGTCCAGAAACTTCGTACTCTCGTTTATTAACTAGATCTAGAAAAGAAGAAGACCCTATCTTATTAGATTATCTTCGAATTCTTCACGACGTCCATGAAGACCGGCTAATTTCTAAAACCTATCAAACTCTCCCAGCACCGGTTCTAGTTATTGACGCGGAGTCGTCAGCTGATTCTGTTTACGATAAATTTTGTCAAGTTATGGATGATTAGTCGATAATACAGAATCTCTATTTCTCTGAACAGCGAAAAATATTATCGATCAAGGATTTGATTTTGCTAATTGCCACCTATGGGGATTTTTAAATACCTTGTCGGTAACATTGAGATTTCTTTTTTTATTACCAAATACACTATTCTTTCAAAACATACTAGACTCATTCGCTAAGGAAAAAAAAAATAAAAGACAAATATTATTATTTATTTTTATTCTGTTTATTTAATCATATTGTGAACAGAATTTTATATAAATTTTTATTTTACTGCTCTTCATAACAAAATAGGACTACCATCCTATTACACTCCTTGCTACTTGTCTCAAACTACCAAGGATCCATCGACATTCTTCACAATGAGTCGTATTACCAAGCTCCAAAAAACAATTAAAACATTCTCGATAATAAGTTTCATCTCCTGCCGACGCTCTCTTGAATAAAGTTTGATGAATAATCCTTTTTTTTAAGTTTTTCTTTTGCGAGCTGTAATTAATAATAATCATAAACTTTATTTACTCCAAACAAAAAAAAAAAAAAAAAATTATAACTCACGATTTTAAGAAACATTTTTTGCACATAGACTTGCTCCCAGGCCCATCATTGTAGCTGAAACCTCGACCACATAGATAGTTATCGTCAAAGTTTCGAAACCCTCGGTTTCCTAGATCTTCCCATCTTAACGAAAGGGCCAGAGTCCCAACATTCTTCGCCTCTTCTTGGCTTTTTATTTCCTTTCTTCTTCTTCTTCTCCTTAATGGATATATCCTCTTGGAGCTCTGGGAGCTCGAGGTAAGTTCCAAATTAATAACTTTTCGTGTTCGTTAAGTTGGTTATGTTGTTGCAGTTATTCGGTGGGCGAGTGACGAACTTGTCAACTCTTCTGCGTCTAGTCCGTTCTTCAGTGGCCAGAGACAGAGTGAAAGTAGATCTTGGGAAGAGGGGGGATAGTGAGGCGGGCTTCACATCACTGCACACACAAAGACATAATTAGAACACAGGGAATTTTTTTTTTTTTTTCTCTCAAATTTACAAAAGGCCTAGGAATCAGAGGGGAATGTTATTATGGATAATGAAATCACAAATCACGAGCACTACTTTGAGGGGACATTGCAGGAAGATTTCCTGGACATCCCTATTTTGTGTAATATGAGCTCTGGCCAGGAAGCGCAAGAGCCCCGCCCTTGGAGTCTCCCATTCTGAGCATTCCCAGACTAGGTGGTTCAGCGTCTGAAGCCAGTGACCACAGGGGCATGAACTATCGTTTCTAACATTGATACGGGACAGGTGGGCTCCGGAGGGGCAGTGTCCCGATCTAATTCTGTTAATTTGTGATATTTTTTTCCTGTTCAGGTTTGTATTTAGAAACCACGGATGGAAAGAGAAATCACCAGACATTTGACAGAATTTTGACCCTTTGAAAAGACCCTGGTTTTTAATGTATGCGTCCGCATTCTCCTTCACCGCTTTTTTGAACAAGTAGACTAAGTCTGCCCAGAAATAAAAAGTGTCTGGGTCAGGTTCCATAGTCAGTGCAGTCTTAGCCAACACGTCTGCCCTTTCGTTCCCCCTGATCCCACAGTGAACGGGAATCCAAATCAACCCGATCTCGTAATCGAGATTCGTGAGTTCCCAAACCAACTGTCTAATGCTCAAAACTATAGGATTATTTTGCTTAAAATGCCCGAAGTTGGATATAGCCCTAAGGACGCTCAACGAATCTGGAAATATAGCAGATTTAACCCAGGAATTCCTGCGAATCAGCTCAAGGGCCCTAAAAATAGCCAGAGCCTCCGCCGAGAATATAGAGGAGTGGTCCCTCAGTCTACCTGACAGTGACTGCCCTGCGCCCTGGGCAAATACCGCAGCCCCCACTCTCGGGGGGGCCACAGATCTCGAACCGTCCGTGAAGATTAGGATGTGCCGAGGGTACGTAGAATTCACTAAAAGTATAAAAGAGAGATCCGGGTCTGGAGATTTCTTTAACTCCCTGCCCGTCTCCAAATCCACGTTAGTTTTACCTACTAATGAGAGGTATTCCACATTGAACATGGGGGGAAGTCTGGCTCTGGAGACATCTGCGAGAAGATGCTTAATATCTGTCCAAATCTTGAACAAGGACGGCAGTTGAGCTGCGTTCACTCCTGGCCTTTGCGATCTTTCCAGGATCCATTGGAATTTGGGGAAAAGGACATTTGCCGAGCAGGCCGATGCTTTAACCAGATATTTTTTAGAAAGAAAGGAACGTCTCTCCCTAAGGGGAGGAACCCCAGCCATATGCATTAGCACATTGGTTGGGGTAGACCTCATGCATCCCAGGCACGACCTTAAAGCTGCGAACTGTACTCTCTCTAAGGAATCCAATAGTTTCATGGACCCTGCCTGGAAGAAATAACACCCCCAGTCCAGGATTGCCCTAACCAGACCTTTATAAATCATAATGAGAGTTTGGGGGTGGGCTCCCCACCTAAACCCAGATACGGCTTTAATTATAGATATAGCTTTCAAAGCTTTTGTCTTCGAGACACCAATTTGAATTTTCCAGTTGAGAGTGGAATCCAGGAACACGCCTAGAAACCGGACCGAGGCGCTATTCATTATTCTGAAATTATTCAAAGCAATCGATACAGGCATATTGCCCAACTCCTTCCTCGAGAATACGCAAAGTTGCATTTTAGTCTCAGAAATTTTGAGACCTCTGGCGAGGAGCCAGTTGTCCAGCCGGTTTAAGGAGTTGGATACCTCTGAGATGGCATCAGGGAGCCTGGGGTGTGAACAGTAGATCACAAGGTCGTCTGCATATGAAAGTAATCTGGTCCCGTCACCTATTTTAGTTAAAATATTCCTTAAATAGATGTTGAATAAGATGGGGCTAAGAATAGATCCCTGAGGAAGGCCCTTCGCGACTTTTCTTTTTCCCAGAGAGATCCCCTGGAAAAACACGTCTACCTCCCTTTCCCAAATTAAGCTCTTGATGAATGAGACGAACCGTGCCGGTAACTTCAACTCTACGAGATCCCTGATCAAAATACTCGGAATGACGTTGTCGTAGGCACCTTCGATGTCAATAAATATCGCTGGCATGTAGTTTTTCTTGATAAAATTAATGTGGACGTCGGTGACTAAAATCGCGATGTTATCTAAGCATGATCTGCTCCGCCGAAAACCATGGAAACAGTTTGGTAAAATCGCATTTTTTTCCACCCAGAAGTGTAGACGGTCATTTATCACCCTTTCCATAGTCTTCAGAATCGTGGAGGAGAGAGCGATAGGTCTCACCCCCGAGCCCCCAGGTTTTGGAATGAGGCAGACAGTGTAAAATGACCACTCCCTCGGAATCTGGCCGCGTCTTAATACAATGTTAAAAAGATCCAAAATTATTTTCCTAGCCTTTCCCCCAAATCTTTTGATGATATCGTACGTTATTAGGTCCGGACCTGCTGCGGACCCCCCCTTCGACCTCGCAATCGACGAGTCGAGCTCCTCCATAGATATGGGGGCCGACAGGAGCGACTCGATTGCGTTGTCATTCAGGGGGGGACCTTCTTCCAACACAAAAGGGGGAGCAAGCTTATTGAGGGCAGCTTCAATGCTCGGATCCCTAGCAGAGTAAGTCTCCAAAGATGGCGAAATGGAGAATCTCCGCCTAAATGCCTTAATTGGGCCCCACACTTTGCCTAACGGAGTATTCGGATTTAACTTGCAACAAAATTCCCTGAACCCTGCTTTTTTTCTTTTGTTTAAAAACTTGGAAGTGGACCTACAAATTCGAATATATGAATCATAGTTATCGTCCGTAGGACATTCCCTATAGGCTTTGCTTGCCTTCCGTCTCTCTTCCACCTTCTTCGTGCACTCATCCGTCCACCAAGGAGCTGGAGGGGGAGCCTTAGTTTGAGGACTTTCTTTCCCGCTGGCAGGGAGAGAGGCTCCCGCTTGTTTAAGAGAGTCAGTAACCATACCCACAAAAGAGGAATAGGCCACCAGATAATTATCATCCTTGATCTCGAAAGAGTCACAATTGTTCTCCAGGGTGGAGTTAAACAAAGCCCAATCTACTCTATTGACTATTATGCTTTGTCTCGTACAAGATTTGAAAGGGGGAAGATTACCAATCGTGATTCTAATAGGGTAATGATCACTTCCCATAGGGTCCTCCATGATCTCCCAAGAGGACTTCGAGAATATATCGGGGGAGGCCAGTGATATATCCGGAGAACTCCTAACCCCATCGACGACATGAATCCTCGTTGACACTTGAGAATTTAAAATTAGAAAATTAGTGTCTTCGATTGCGGTTGCAAAAACCCGACCATCATTATTGACTAATTGACTGCCCCAGTTCTTATGATGCGCGTTAAAATCACCGCAAATTATTAAATTTGGCAGTCTGTCTAGCGAAGAAAACACAATTCCCCATTCCTGAACGCTGAGGTGCTTATTTGGAGCTCTATATACATTGAAAATGTGGTAAACCTTATCTGCTACATTAATTTCTAATAAAATACATTCTAGTTTGTCAGGAAGGGCAGGAATCCCGACACTCCTGTACTGAATATTGCTTCTTACAAAGCATGCCACCCCGCCACCAGGGCTGTCGGAAATCCTGTCCCTTCTGACCAGATTAAAATCGGGTAACCTTAAAATTTGTGAGGGCCTCAGCCATGATTCCTGAATGCATACAATATCAAAATTATTAATAAAATTACTCATGTCCGCCCATTTGCTTAAAATACTCCTGCAATTCCATTGCCCGATGGGGATGGGAAGCCAGGTAAATTGAAGCAGATATTGCCAGACTTGTCCAGATTTGATGTTTATTGAAATAGTCAAAATTAGTTCGAGATGACACATTGGTTCGGTACGATAGAAAAATTATATTGCAAAATTCAGAGAAAATCTAAAAGTTCACTATCGAGCGAGAATTTACCAAAAAATGAGATAGGACAAGAAATGCTTAGGTTACTAGGAACTAATTAATTAACTTAAATTTTTCCAATAAAGAGAATGTACGGGACGAGACTATTTCTCTCCCGGCTACAACTACGTTCGTAATACCCAGGTTTGGCAAGACAGAATAGAAAATCACTTATATCGTATACTAAAGAAAAATCAAGCGAGAAAATAATAATAATAGTAATAGTAGCTCAACTACAAAGAATAGGACGGTCCGCAAGCATTAATTATTAGAAAACATGCCAAGTAAATAGGACTTGCCTCAGATCATGCTAAACCAAAAAAAGGACAGCCAGTCACGAAATAGTTCAATAATTAAGTTAAAGAAAAATGATAGAAAGATCGGTACGAGACGATATTAGTAGATTAGACAAAAGTAACTAAGAATTACACAGCAAGACGAGACCTCGTGGCCCAACGCCTGCGTAGAAAATTACTCTATATTTTCGCACTCGCTACCATACGATTTAGAGAGAATTATTTCGTGACTTTACAGTAGATTAAACAGGCTTACCTTAAAGTTGAATGATCATGCCTCAAGGCACTACACTAACGATAAAAAAACTGAAGCTACTATAATTTCAAAAGGTGATTCTAATTTAAACAAAAAAACAGAACTCGGTACGATAATTGAAGAGCGTGCGTCGCAGTCGGCAGTCGAACGTAGAAGAGATGGGTGCTTGGTGGTTTGCTAGGCTCGCTAGGTGATGTGTTGCGGAATCCCGAATTCCAGAACGAAACGTCTTCACGGGTGCCGGTGATTGGCCTAATTGTTCGTCATAAGTGGCGCAGATCTAGCGGACAATTGTTGCGCGTCACGCTAAAGTCCTGCCGACAGAATTATGTTTTCTCCTGGATCATCGCTTTCTATTTAGCCGCATCCTGGCAGAGTACCGACTGTTGGCGACGTATTACTACGCGCCAATTTTCAAATTCGTATCCCACAGCGACTGGCTGATTGTAGGTTGTAGTTAGAGGCTGGATTTCTTTCTACCGTCGTGTTTCTTACTCCCTGACTATGGTCGACTAAGAGGGGTTCTCCAGTTGTCCACTCACCAGAAGTTTTCATAACTGAAGACCCCGCTGACATCGCGGGAGGTTACCAGAACTTCCTCACACGAGGCGTTTTCTCTTCGTCGGAGCGATACTCGTGGGCTTTCCTGGCCAACACGGTAACGGTACGATAATCAGGAGGGTAGATGTTATTTTTCTGGTTCGGCTCCAGGCCAAGTAGTCGTCGATGAAGGAGGCTTTTAATGAGTTACTCAATTCGCTCAGCCCTGTACTCTGTCATCGCGGCATCCATTTCCTGCACTTTTCCGGTAGTTTCGGAACCCAACTCTCGCGTGACCTTGGCGGGTTGTTCCCTCAGTGGTAGATCAGCTCGTTGTACGCCGGGGCGTGGAGTACAATTTTCATAAAGAGAAAAGGGATGCAAAGATGTAAAAAAAATTAGAATTAATATTATCCTGCCTAATTCTGTCTGATCAAAATCCTGGGTATCTTGCCGACCGCGCACACTCGCTACTTCTTTCTTTACAACGGGACGCTTGCACAGAGTGCAACGTCACAGAACATATTTAATCACATACGTAGTATAGTTTTTGTATAGATGCCTATACTTATACGCGATTCATACATGATCATACATGAGTCATTGATATCAATATGATTATACATATATGTCGCATAAATTGTTTATACAAGCTGTCACCGACTTAATATACTCATATACAATATTGTGTAGCCCTAAATTACTCTTGCTTATAAATGATATTTTATTTTTATAATTTATATTCATAATTGCGTGACAGACCCTTTCACAATAACTACTTTGGTTTTTGATTGAAAATTGCACACGTTGCTCAGCAATAGTTTATGTCTGACTAGCCAAGATTATTTTCTTGATACTGTTCATATATGATCAGACATGGCCACATTTCTTGTATGCTCATGTATGACCGTCCATACATGGTCATATATAATCATTTTTTTCCGGGCGGCCAAGCATTAATTTCGCCGGCGACTCTTCTCTCGTACAATGTTTCGTAGTTCTGTAATCTAATAATATTACATTAATCGCTGCCTGTACAGACTCCCTATTTTTTAACCAGATCTTCAACTTCTTTTTAGAAGTTTTGAAAAACTTCTCTGCCGCCCCATTGGATGCTGGGTGTTTAATGGCTGAAAACGTGTGTTTAATGCCACGTTTCTTTAGAAAAGTAGCGAATTCGTCACTCGTGTACTGTGGACCATTATCACTGACTATCTGGAGTGGTAGTCCAAAACGTGAAAAAGCTTTTATAAATGCCTTCATTGCCTTTGATGCGGTTGTAGATTTCATGTAAAATATTTCAGGCCATTTCATTCTCGCGTCAATTAACAAAAGAAAATTATATCCATGAACTGGACCAATAAAGTCTGTATGAACTCTCTGTCACGGTTTCTCTGGCCATTTCCATGTATTGAGTTCGCTTTTATGCAGGTTATTTTTTACTTGAATGCAGTCGTGACAAGTTCGCCCTATTGTTTCAATATCCTTGTCCATGTTTGGCCACCAAAAGAATGACCATGCGACCGCCTTCATCTTAACTATACCGTTATGTAAAGCATGGAGTTCCCCCAAAACGATATCAGTCAGTTTTGTTGGACTTACTACACAATAACCCTACATGACACAATCCTGTTCTACCGTTAATTCGTCTTATTTGATCGCAAACGGTTTCAGTTCGTCGCCGATCATTTTTTTATTTGGCCAACCATCCTTTATGAAACGCGTTATTTTCGATAGTAGTGGATCTTTTCTAGTTTCTTGTGCAATTATTTTATGATCCAAGCATGTGAATAAAGGCCGGCGCCCACTACACCGCATCGAATCGAATCGAACCGAACCATTCCGCATCGACTTTTCGATTTAACATGTTTTCTTATGGCAGCGAGAAAACATAGTAAATTAAAAAGTCGATGCGGAGTGGTTCGGTTCGATTCGATTCGATGCGGTGTAGTGGGCGCCGGCCTTAACTCTTGCTCTGCGTAATTCAAATGAGTGAATTCGTCTTCTTTTTCGATTCTTTTTTTCTTTGCTTTTTCGGTAGTCGTGATAATCTATCAGGACAATTATCTTTGGATTCCACGTACTGAATGTCGTAGGTGAGAGCGCCTCAAAATTTTTCGTATCTTTGTAAGCTACGTGCCACCATGATCGGAATTCCTTTCTGTTTCCCGAAAATTCGCACTCATGGTTCATGGTCTGTTTTTAACGTGAACTTATTACCGTACAAGTAATCATAAAATTTTTAATTCCGAAGATGATCGCTCGTGCTTCTTTATCGATTGGCGCATATAGTTTCGCTCGCTTTCTGATAAAGTTTTTGACGTGAATGCGACTGGGCGTCTACCTTCGGTGATTGAATGAGAAAGGATAGCTGAGAGTCCCTAATCAGAAGCGTCACACGTCTGAATAATTTCTTTTTCTAGGTCAAAATTCATTGAGCATTCGGCTAAAATTAATTCCGACTTTGCTGTTTCAAAAGCTTCTTGACATGCCTCTGTCCAGAAAAAGTTATCAGTCTGGAGACATTTATATAATACATGCAGCTCAGTTGCTCGATCCTTAATAAATCTTTCGTAAAAATGTATCGTGCCCAAGAAAGCTTGCAGTTCTTTTACGTTTGTGGGTGTTGGTGTTCTGATTACAGCATCTATTCTTTCTTTTGACGTATGCACACCATGCTCATCAATCTCCAAACCTAAGTGTTTGACCTTCTTACAAAGAAGATGACATTTTGATTTTTTCAGTTTTAAGCCACATTCTACTAGTTTTTCGAATACTTCTGCTGTATTCTTTAGGTTTTCTTCCACAGTCTTTCCTTTGAATATAATGTCATCCAGATAAATACTGACGTTCGACGTTCATCTATTTTTGAAAGAAGCTCGGGGCCGATGCAATGCGATAAGGTAATTTGTTATATTGAAAAAGCCCCTTGGGAGTAGTTATCGTCAGATGCTGTTTGGAGTCCTGACTGAGGGGAACTTGTGCGTAAGCTTCTTTCAGGTCAATTTTGAAAAGAAAACGCTGCAGTCTTATAGTCCCGCTACTAACTAGGAGTGTCCCGGGGTTCCGGTGCACGGATTTTGTTCAAATTTGGAGAGGTGTTTCTTTGGTCCAAAATACTAGCCCTCTGATCTTCAATTCCATCTCATAGGCCTTTCTTCTCCCAGAAAATATTATTATCGTGCAATTTATTGGTCCTTCGCCATGGCTCTAGACGCTAGATTGATGCAGCGAACTTGAATATATCACTGAAACTTTTTCATTCGAGCATAAAAATGAATATTTATCGCGGTAATTTACCATATCTTTTTTTTCGTTTTTTTTTTAATAATTGAAATTTTCTAATAAAAACAAAGGTGAAAAAATTTTATCAAACGAAAAAAAAAGATATGGTAAATTAACGCGTTAAATATTCATTTTCATGCTCGAATGAAAAAGTTTCAGTGATATATTCAAGTTCGCTGCATCAATCTAGATAGCCATGGCAAAGAACCAATAAATTGTACGATAATCATATTTTCCAGGAGAAGAAAGGCATATGAGATGGAATTGAAAATCAGAGGGCCAAATTATTTTGGACCAAAGAAACACCTCTCCAAATTTGATCAAAATCCGTGCACCGGAACCCTAGGACACTCCTAGTAAGTGGTCTATCCGTGGTAACGGATATCTGTCTATTGTTATGTTTGGGTGAATTGTGACTTTAAAATCCCCGCATAATTTTATTTTGTTTGCTGATTTCGTTATAGGGACTACAAGTGTTCCCCATTCGCTTAGTTCGATTAGAGATAAGATTTTTTCCTTCACTAATCTATCGAGTTCCCAATCTACTTTTTCTTTTAATGCAAAGGGTATAGGTCGAGCTTTAACCGGAATGGTTTCAAAATGCATTCGGATGACAAATTCTGCCTTATTATACGTACCTAACCCTGGGGAAAATAACTTATCATATTTTTCGAACATTTCATTTCGTTTCCTTTGGAGCATTTTTTCTTCATCCTCGCGAGCCGCAATTTGATTGTTTTTTTTTTTTGTGTTTCCCTTAATTTCTCTTTTGTTTGTTTGATATCTTATGGCCATACACCTAATTCGTATAATCAGTCACACCCCATAAGTGGTTTTCCCCTTTTTTCTGCAACGTACGTATGTACCTACAGATTTACTCTTGTTGTCATTGAACCATACTCGATTTGGATATTGCGTAACATCCCTATTGGCGTACACTTTTCACCGCTGTAGTAATTCAATTTAATTTTATCTAATTCTAGCTTCAATTCCGGAAAATATTTAGCGTAATCGGTTTCACTAATCAAAGAGACAGACATTGTCCGTCCACTTCCATATTTAAAAATTCATTTTCTATTTTGATTCGCATGTACTGAGGTTCAATATTGATCGCGGTACATTCTTTTATTTTTGAGAGTAATTGAATTCGAATCGACTGCTTCTTCGAAATCCGTTTCTATCTCGGTAGACTCTACATCAGATTCTTTTTCAACATGTTTTACGGTTTTTGCTTTACCTTTTTTTGCTGTTTTACACATCGTTTCTAAATGCCCTATCCTACTGCACTTGTTACACTCTTTCTTCCGATGCCAGCAGTCCTGTCTGTGATGATTTGGCTTCTCACACATGAGCAGGCGTGTCCTTGACTTCCCGATCCTCCTCTTGTCGTTTGTTGATGCCATCCGTACGACCTTCCTTTGGATCGCACCTTATCTCGCTGTTCACCTTATCTCGCTGTGTATGTGATGAGTCTCTCCATCTTCGTCACTTTGCGTATTATCGTTTTCTGATAAGCCTTCTAGCTTATCTACAGCTTTGTTTGCCCCTTTGATTGCTGTGGCTGTGTTGATTGCGTCGTCCACGTGAGATTTTCAATGTTAAATAGCGCGACTTTAATGACTCTATTCTGAACTCCGCCTAATAATTGATCTCGCAAGGCTTCTTCTTCGTTTGAAAATTTACAATCTTTTGCCAAACTGCACAGACAAGCGATGTATTGCGTTACGGATTCTCAATCTTTCTGTTTTTGCACTCGAAAATGTTGACGTAACACTGTGCCGTTTACCTTCGGCTTGATATAATTTCCCGTTTTAGATAGAACGCCTTTCAGTGAAGTCTCTTTCGGTAATGATGGCGCACATACCATTCGCACCACCGCATATGTTTCTGCATCAATTTTTGTTAACAAGATTGCTCTCTTTTTCGATTCATCCGTAATTTCGTTGACGGCAAAGAATAGGTCGATCCGTTCGACAAACTTCGCCCAATTGTCAACTCCAATTTTGAAATCGATTTTTGCAATGTATTCCATTTTCCGAACTGTTGTCTTCACTTCACTTATTTTACTATTACGCTGATCTCTTACTGATCCGATTGACTGTGCGACCGTCTTATGCTCACTTTCTGCGCCCCTCAAGTCCTCTTGTACATTTTTCCTCAGCTCTTTCTTCACCGCTTTCCTTAACATTCGACACAATTCATCGAATTTAATATTATCGGTCGATGAAATGCCTCGTTGCGCTAACTCCTTGATTAATTGTAATTTGTTGAGGTCCTGTATCCAAGTCGTTCCAGTCTTTAACCGATCCGACATTGAGCTTTACTCCATTCCCTGTTTTGAATTGTATTGCGCGCCTCTTCTTCAAGATTAACATGTAGTACCCCTACTATGTAACGATGTCGCCACACGTTTACAGTCTAGAATTGAACTTTCTTCCAGTTCGGTTCCATGGACCATGATCACCCCGGGATTCCCGTCATTCCTTTATTTTGTGCCGACATAGTCACAGTTGTCTTCAAAGTTTCAAGAAGGAAAAATTGGAAAGAAAAGAAGTAGAGAAAAATCGCCGAGGGATACAGAAGCAGAGATAGATCTCCGCAAACGAGTCGAATGGCTAGAGAAAGAATTAAGGAGAAAGAGAAAAAAGAAATCGCGTAGTAGTAAGTATAGAAGATGACATCATTGCAATGTTTTAAAATATAATGAGGCATAATGAGTTCGTTCAAAAGGTGAGGTGTCTTGGTCCAATCAATTTCCTAGCGAGTTCTTGCCATTGGTAAGTTCTTAACCTCGTGTGGAAAGAACACGAACGATATTTGAGATTATGTTGGCAGTCGTCTCCCGATGCCGCTTTGCATTTCGATTCAATCGGCTTGCGATTAAAAACTAACCGCATAACAGACTATCTATCAACACAAGGTTCAATCTAGTGTTGATAAATTGAAGTGACAGAGCAAGAATGGCCAAGTACTCAAGTGGATGTCTTCTTTTCTTTTCTTACATTAGGTCACCGAAGCCATGGCCAGTCGAAGGGTTCTTCCTCTAGACGGAGTCGATCTCACTAAAGGCAAGATCATGAGAGCTGGCATACAAGGGAAAAATATCATAACGAGGTCCCATATCAGACCAGCGGCTCCCTGGATGGTGATTATTATGATTCAGATTTTTATGCTTCATCACCTGGTAGAAACAGCTCGATACAGGCGGATGCTTCCACGGAGCAAGACATATTATCAGACCAGTAATGCCTTCAATGCAAACAGGTAATAGTAAACCAGTAGCGTCTACGCTTCAGCAGGAAGTGAGGGCAGAAGGAAGTACAGAGCTGTCAGCGACAACCTAAGTCGTCGATTCAATAAATGCTATAGCACCCTTAAGGCCCATCCCTAGTCGCCCACCTCCTTTTTGCCGAAAAAGGGGTGGGGGAGACACATTTCGATTATTATCTGGGCTCAGGCGTCGAAGACGCAAAAATAAAATGCAGAGCGGCGATTCTATTTCAATTCCGAACACATACGTCCGAAAATATGTTCGTTTCATGCGAAAATAGAGCTGCAATACCGTTTTTAGATTTTTCAAATGTCAATTTCCTCGGCGGCCATTATTATGTAGCTGTCTGCCGAGTTTTGCTGGCTCGGGCGGTAAGTGGCGCCACGAATATAATGCTCCGACGCAATGATAGTACACTAAGAGAGTGATATCCTTGATATTCGTGGCGCCACTTACCCTAAACTCGGCGGACAGCTACGTAATAATGGCCGTCGAGGAAATTGACATTTGAAAAATCTAAAAACGGTATTGCAGCTCTATTTTCGCATGAAACGAGCATATTTTCGGACGTATGTGTTCGGAATTGAAATAGAATCGCCGCTGACAGTTTTATTCTGAAAAGAGGTGAACGAATAATGGAGAAACAGGAAAAGATTGGATCTTTATTGGCAAATTGTTAACTCTGACCCTTAAGATCAAATCTTCTGATAAGATTGCTCAGTTGGAGTCGCTTGACGGGTCCGCAAGACTATTGGCGGACCTTCAACATGAGGAAACTGCGATTCGTAGAAGTCTAATCCTTAAGAATATCAAAGCATCTTTTAGAGACAACGTTGAGGATTCGAAGCCAGATGACTGGTTGTTTGGAGTGGATTTGGCTGAGAGACTCAAGGCAGCAAAAGTTTTATATCAATCCACTAAGGATCTGAAAGCGGTTAATAAAAGCCAGACAGAAGCAGATAAGTTCTCAAAAAACTTCAAGAGCCCGGCTCCCCAGAAGCAAATCAGGTCATACAGAATTGCCAGGGGAGGCGGGCAAAGACAGGGCCAGAGTCAGAGAAACAAGCCATCATATCGCAACCGCAACCAGTATCAAAAGCAGGACCGGAGGAGGACAAAGAAGTACAACTAGAAGTGAGTGAAGTTGGGGGAAGGTTAGCACAGTTCCAGGACGTGTGGAGGAAAATAACACCGGATGAAGCAATCTTCAGCTCGGTTTCTGGATACAAGATACCCTTCTCGTCAAAAGTAGAACAAATGGTACCACCAAATGAGCCTGGAAAGAATTCTTATTCGAAAACAGATTTCTATATTGTTGGGCAAACAAGTCATTAGAGCTGCAAAGCTGCAACAAACCAATTTATGTCAGAAATTTTTTTAGTGCCTAAACCCAATGGATCTTATTGCCTTATTTTGAACCTAAAACAATTGAATGCGTTCATGGAAAGCGAAGATTTTAAGCTAGAAGATAGTAAGACCGTTAAGGCAATCCTAAGTCAGGATTGGTTTATGGCACATATAGATTTGAAAGGCACGTATTATTTAATTAATATTGCTCGGTGTGCAGATAGAAAATTCTTACGATTCGTTTCTGAAAATGTTTTGTATGAGTTTACATGTTTACCCTTCGGGTTTAGTACTGCACCGTGCACCTGCACAAAGATTATAAAGCCAGTAGTACGTAGGTTACTTACGAAACCAAGGTTATTTGTCAGTTTTATACCTGGACGATTTTTTGATGCTAGCTGCTACTTACGATCAATGTCTGAATAATATTGATGAAACATGTCGACTGCTGGAATCCCTGGGTTTCAATATGAATAAGTATCATATATGGATTCATATATAATTCTCAAGAAATGACTATCGAACCACCGTTGGACAAGAGAGAGAAGGCTCTGAAGTTAATTAACAAAATGAGCTTGACAAAAAGCTGTTCAATTCGCGAATTTGCTACTTTTGTGGGAACCCTTGGTTCGTGTTGCTCGGCATTGAAATATGGCTGGGTACACATGAAAGATTTTGAACAAGATAAAATTCTAGCACTCGTGAAAAATAATGATGAGTTCGATGCATACATGCAACCGTCGCCAGAACTACAGGAAGACTTTAAATGGTGGAGTTGTCATATTATGCAGGCCAAGAATTTTATAAAAAGTTTTAATCCAGTATTAGAAATTTTCTCTTCCTGCTCCGGTTAGGGAGCATACTGTAAAAATGATAGAACACATGGTCATTGGAGGGTTGAGGAGCGGAAGAAGCACATTAATTCTTTAGAATTACTGGCTGCATTTTTCGGACTTTTCGCAGAAACATTAAGAGACTGCGATATATTATTAAGAGTAGATAGCACCACGACCATCGCTTATATTAATAAGATGGGTGGCGTAAGGTTTAAACAACTAAGCAGGCTGGCTAAGCAGATCTGGCAATGGTGCGAGGAAAAGAATATATGGATAATGGCATCATAAATACCTTCCAAAGAGAATATAGAGGCTGATTTTGAGTCTTGACGATTAAAACCAGAGACGGAATATTCCCTATCAGATAGAGCTTTTCGTACTATAGTAATCACGTTCGGTAGGCCGAATATTGATTTATTTTCTTCTCGTATTATTAAAAAATGTAAACGTTACGTTTCTTGGGTGAGGGATCCAGGTTCGTTCGCAGTTGATGCTTTTACCATTCATTGGGATCAATATTTCTTTTGACTTTTCCACCATTCGCAATCATTCTGTGAGTTTTGCAAAAAACTAAATGCGAAGGCAGTAAGGGCATTGTGGTGGTACCACATTGGCCAGCTCAGGCTTGGTTCCCAATGTTTTCGGAACTGCTGGACGACGAGCCAGTTTATTTTAATCCTGATATTATTTTATTACGTTACCTGAATAGACAACCACACCCAATTTGGGAGAAGATTACCTTAGTGGCAGGCACGTTATCAGGGAAGCATGGAAAAGAAGAGGAGTACCAGAAGAAGCGATAAAAACTCTGTTGTCTTCCTTAACACTATCGTCTATCAAGCATTACGATAGTAATCTAAAAAAAATGGTGGAAATTTTGTTTTATCAACGAGGTGGATCCGTATGGGGCCGGGATAGTATTGAATCACGTGAGTCAATGGAATTTAGTTGGAAACGACTCCATGGAAAAAATAACCTTCAAGCTGGCTACACTTTTCGCCTTAATTACTGCGCAACGAATGCAATCACTTGCTCTGATTGATATCAGAAATATAGAATAAATTGCGGACAAAATTGAAATAAAGATTCCAGATAGAATTAAGACATCAAGAGTAACCAAAATTCAACTGACACTTATTATTCCATTTTTTAAAGAAAATGAATTAGTATGCGTTGCTTCAACGTATCTTGTATCTTGACAAAACAAAATATATACAGGGCACTGAAACAAGGTTATTTGAAACCACCAGAAAACCTTATAAAGCAGTGTCCAGCCAGACCCTAAGTAGATGGATCAAGAGTACTCTTGATAGTAGTCAAATAGATCTTGTACAAAAACCTTTCGCCAAGTACAATAATGCAGTCACCACCCACAAAAAAATCCATCAACAAAATACTATAAAAATGTCTACTCACAAAAGATTTGAAATCAGATACAATTGCCAAGTACACCCAAGCACTATGTAGATATTTTTTTTTCGTGCATTCACTGAATATGATATATATTTGACCCATTAAATATACGGAAATATTCGGAAATTAAAATATTTATTCATTTCATTCGTGCATAATCAGATTGTGTCATATAGGTATAGATGTAGATTAACCTTCATGCGATTCAATAGCCGCATCTAAAACCCAACCTCAAAATTGCGCGCTTAATCATTTCATGAGAGATTTTTATGATTCCGACCCTTTGAACGTAAATTTCATAATGAGTAACTATAGTTACTCATTATGAAATTTACATAAACGAGAATATAAAATTTAAAAAATGTTAAGAAGTATGAATATGGAATGAATATGAACAGAACTAGGTTATGATTCTGTGACAGAACTGACAGCTCTGTCTCGGGAGTCCGTCGTCTTGTGCAATCGATTCTTGATCTTACGTTAACATTGTCGATATGAGCGCCATCTAGCAACTGATGTCGAGTACTTACATCTCTGCTGTCTAGTAGTGCTGTACTGGCCACTCTTTCCTTATTCTCATCCGCATAGCTTTAGTGGACTGTAATCTGGCTGAATAAGGTGAAGGAGACGAAAAATTTTCGATCGAAGCGGGTACTCAGAAACCTAAAATAATCATATCTCAGCTCTCCGGGCACCGATTCAATCGATGTTAGACTCAAATGAAAGCTCTTCATGCCCACATTCTGAGATAAAAATCTCAATCCCATTGATATCGCGAGGTGGAAGAAATTAGGAAAATACTGTCCCCCCTCCATGACGTTTAGCTCCCGTACGGGTAAAAAGACTCGTCGAGCCTCGCGCCGCGTATATACCTATATACATGGATATTTTTTTTTATTGTACTTGGCGCGAGACTCTGCCGAGTCTCTTGATACAAGCCTATTTGATGCTTACAGCACACGTCAGGCGTCCACCTCGACCGCGTGTAGAAGTGGTGTTAATATCGATGCCATTAAGAAGGCGGCGGGATGGACAGAGGAGTCACTTACATTCGCAAAGTTTTATAACCGTAATGTTAGAAGAGTAAGACGTAATTTCCAATGTCAATTTTGAGGAGGTCGGTTTAAACTTAATATATTTTGTATAAGTCTATATAGTCCTATAATTCTCGTTGGTTATAATCCAATAAAAGCACCTTGGATTTGAAATCTCTGAAACACCTTTTGCCATAACACCTTCAAATAACTACATGTTGCTTTTGAGGAAAAGGCGCGCAATACAATTACATGATTAAACGAACTTACCTGTAAGTGAAGTTCTATCATAATTGTATGGAGCGCTTTTTCCGAAAAGATGAGTCCCACCCTTATAAATCCCATATCTAATGTTGACTTGAGAATTAGTCACCCTAAGTCGGTTATGGCAGCACTTTGAAGAAATGACGGGAATCCCGGGGCGATCATGGAACCGAACCGGAACAAAGTTCAATTATAGACTGTAAACGTGTGGCGACATCGGTACATAGTAGGGGTACTACATGTTAATCTTGAAGAAGAGGCGCTTCAAACAATTATGATAGAACTTCACTTACAGGTACAGTAATGTTCAATGATGGGGTCCCAGTGGCTCACTATTTTTTCTGGACCAAAACTAAAACGAGTTTCTATCTCCGCGAATTTCGTGTGCCTATGCCCAACGAAGCAGCAGCCGACAAACAATTGAACCCAATTGTTTGTTGGCTACTATTTCTTTCAGCGTTGGCACATGAAATTCGCGAGAGTGAAAACTCGTTTTAGTTTTGGTCCAGAAAAAAAAGTGAGCCACTGGGACCCCATCATTGAACATTACTGTACGTTCGTTTAATCATGTAATTATACCGCACGTCACCATTATAGTCCTCGTCGCCACTGTAATGTATCTGGGTGAGGAAATAAACACGGACACATGTTTACTAGACTGAGTGTTTATTACGACTGACTGTAATGTACAGTATTAGGGATTATCTCTACTAATTACCTAACTTATACCTATACCATATCTATTTCACACATACACTACACATAGGGCCCCCGATTTTATGCAATTCGTGGTACAAGTACGCTCTGTGCCATGAAAAACAAAGTATAATTGAGACGTTTAACTCTATACATACCTATGTACGTTTTCACCTCAGGGGTGCGATTTCATAACTTTTATCACTTCTATCACTGCCATACACACACACACACATTCCGATGTATCACTCGTATGTATGTACGACGTGAAGTCATCGCACGTATCAATCTTATGATATCTATCGACAGTGATAGCAGTGATAAAAGTTATAGAATCGCAACCCACTCCGTGCGAAGTCATGGTAGGGGGAACCGAAGTAGACACTAGCGTACGCAGTGGCTAAATTAGGCAACAAAGGACGGTGTTTTTACTTTCCGAGATAGCGGAATACATGTGACAATTTTAATTTTGTTCTCAATTTAAAGAAATGGGTAAAAACAGTCACCGAAGTTGCTGTGTAGTGGATTTTAAAAATACGAGCACAAAATATGAATGTAAATTTTATAAATTTTCGACTGCTAAATGGAAAATAAACCAAAGAAATAAGTGGATAGCAGCAGTGAGAAGGCAAAAGTAAGTAGTACCATAACCTTTATTGTAGTAATCACAATGATACTGAAAATAGCTCATCTTTTGAAATTTGTAAGTTTAGTATTAACAAAAAATGTAAATTTTGCATTTGTAATTCAAAATAAGAGATAAATCGAGCTACATTTAACTTTTTATTATTATATTTTTTGACAGAAAATTTTTTTTTTTTAATTTTCTGGTTCATTATAAAAAATTATTTTTTATATGTCTATCTAATATCAGAAAACGTATTAGTAATATTTTATAATTTTTCATGCAGTGTTGATAAATCACGGTGGATTCCCAAACCATACGATTCTATTTGTAGTGATCATTTTATTGGAGGCAAAAAATCCGAAGAGGAGTCAAGTCCTAGCTACATTCCTACAACATTCCCTCTAATCTACAAGCATCGAAATGTAAATGAATTTTCTGCTGTGAACAGGTAAATAATTAGTAAGTAAGAATAAAATTATAAATGAATAATAATTAATATTTCATGCAAAAAAATTTATTATAGCAAAATTTTATTATGTGATTTTCGAAAGTTTAATATGAAAATAGTAATATAATGGTACAAACGCATTCAGGTACAAGCGTTTGAAAAATCGTCGGATGAAAAATAAACTATCATCAATACCAAATACTGAGTCACCAATTAATGAATTTGTTGAAATAATGATTGAAAATTCACCAGTAATACAGGTGAAACTCGACCAAGGGTGTCAAGTAGACTTTTTACTCCACGTCTGATGTAAATTGTCAAACATTTACTTGCAATAGATATATCAAGGATGAAATATGTCATGCTGAAACTCAAACAGGAATCACCGAAGATACCAGAGCAATAAAAGTTAATTATAATAATAAAAAATATGTAACCAAACAATGTGGGACTTCTCAAAAAACATTTGTTCATCAAGAAAGTCAAGCTGATGATTCACGATTTGCTGGATTTTCATCGATAGCAAAAAATAATGAATTAATTGATCTCGCAGGTGTAACTTTTGAAAATTTCGAATTTTTATTAAAAAGAGTGAGTGCACCTGCAAAATGTACAGTGTCTTCAAAAGATAGATTGCTAATATTTTTAATTAAAATGAAAACAGGCTTAAAATTCTCAGCATTGAGTGTATTATTCAATGTTCATAGGACAACTATTTCAAGAATGTTCATGGAAACCCTGCAAAATTTAGCTGGTGCGACTAGAAACTTGGTATTTTGGCCAGATATTGACGCTGTGCAGGAAACGATGCCTGAATGTTTTTATCCTGAATACAGTAACACTAGAGTTATAATTGATTGTACTAAATTCAGGATTGGAATTCCCACAAGTGTTGACAATCGTGTTTTTACATATTCTCACTATAAAAAAAATTTCACAGCAAAAGTTCTTATTGGTATTACTCCCGGAGGTTTTATTTGTTTAAAATCCAAAATAGCTGGAGGACGAAAGTCGGATTCTCAATTAACAATAGAATCAGGACTGCTTGATTTATTAGAAGATGGTGACATAGTTTTGGCTGACAAAGGTTTTCCAGAAATAAAAACCATCATTGATGCAAGTGGTAAAAGAGTAAAGATGTGTAAGGAATTAAAAGGTAGGGTCAGGAATATTATGGGTAAGACAATTTCTGATACCGTATAATAGAAGCTTATTTATTATCGACAATATACACAGCACGACTGATCCATTCAACGACTGACGCCGGACTCCCTCAACAGCTCACTCATCCTTACATTCACACACTCACACCATCTATCCTTAACCTCTATTGTGTTCATACAGGTGATCGCGTCGAATGCCGTTAAATCTCACAGTTCGGCCTTCCTGGCCATAGCCCGTCCCGGACTAGCTAAATCGGATTACATAGGTGCACCAGACACAATCAATACGGCCGTTTTCTTTGTACATTTTCGTAGTGTAACAACTCACACACGTCACCAATACCATCAGAGTTTAACTATAGGTACAGCACCAAAGAACCCTTTCTTTTCTCTCTCATTTTGTTCACTATTAAAATTCTCGCTTTATCAGCTCGTCAGACAGGTGTTGCACTTTGTTTCACTCCACACTTAACATACTGAATAACATTTCAAAATATCTTAATTACACGACCATTATTCGGTCGTTTGAGAAGAACCCCACGGCCTCATGTGGGCTGCTTCCCAGACTCCAACATATGGTCTTTGACTAATCTGGTGATTCTCAACGTCACCAACGACATAGCGATCGTTCCGAAGAACTCGAATTACGCGATAGGGGCCTTTCATATGAGGAAGCAGCTTACGTGGAGCCCCTGGCGTACTCTCAAAATTTCTAATCATTACCCAATCATCAATCTCATACTTTCGCGCCTCCTTATGTTTCTTATTATAATACTGTTGGTTGTACGTTTGTGATTTCTCGATATTAGATGCAGCTTTTGCACGTAGGGTATCAAGGTCAGGGGTGCCAATTGCAATATTCTCATCCAGATAATCTCTAATGGCATCAGGGATTTTTCCCCTCTGATTAAACCCTCTCAATAACTTCCAAGGAGTTTCTCCTGTAGACTTGCTCACAGAATTATTCAAAGCAAATTCGACTTCGTCCAAGACTTTATACCAGTATCTACCATTCGAGCTATCGATCAACTTGCCTAACATGGGGCCTAGAATACGATTAACCCGCTCAACTTGTCCATTAGCCTTAGGTGATCCTGTTGCAATTAACACATGCCTGATATTTTCGCTCTCCATAAATACGCGAAATTCTCCGGATGTAAAACAACTCCCTCGATCTGAGACAATACATTTTGGTCTATCATAGTCGCGAAAGAAGTGGCTGAGGCACTCAATGGCCTCCCGAGAGTTGGTAGTTTTTGTAGCATACAATTTAGTAAGTTTACTGAAAGCATCAACAACAACGAGGATATGTTGTTTCACTTTACAACTCTGGTCATGCGGAGAGTAATGGTCGATGTGTACAGTCGAGAAAGGGAGATTTCCTTTCGGAATGCTATGCAGGAAACCCTCAGTTTTCCCAGTACTTGGATTAAATGCTACACATTTCAAACAATCTTGGATATAATGAGATACTCTAGCTTTCATATCAGGAAACCAATACGTACATTTAATGGCTCCACAAGTTTTCTCGACTGACAGATGTCCCATCTCATCATGACACTTCCGAATAACGTGTGGTACCATGTTGCTTGGGACATAGAACAACAATTCTTCGCCGAATTTACGATAAACTAACCCGTTTCTCATTTCAAAAAAACGATGTTCTGTCCTTTCTAAGGAATCGCGAAGCTCCTTTATTTTCAAGTCGCGACCTTGGCTGAGGGAAAGGTTCACTTCGAAGGGATTGTCTTCAATAACCAAAATTGTGTTAGCTCGACTTAAAGCGTCGACGTGCGACATCCTTGTCCCCGGTCTATGTTCAACCCCATAATCATACTCTTGAAATTCTAAGGCCCAGCGAGCAATTCTCGGGTTTATTTCTTTTTTCTCAAGAGTCATTTTCAGCGCGTTACAATCGGTGACTATTTTGAACGAAAGACCTTGTAAATAGATCCGAAAACGTCGTAGGGCATACACAATAGCCAACGTCTCCAACTCAAAACTATGGTAGCGACTTTCCACATCCGAGGAACGTTTCGAAAAATAGAACACGGGATGAAATTTACGGTCAGTCTTACGCTGCATCAGAACCGCCCCAAACCCATGCGAGCTGGCATCACAGTGGAGCTCAGTCTCGTGGTTGGGATCGTAAATAGCTAGGATGGGGTATTGTACTAATTTTTCTTTCAGAGTCTCAAAAGCCTTCAGTTCTTTTTCTCCGAATTTAAACCCCGAATCCTTCTTCATCAGGTCTGTCAAAGGTTTAGCAATAACCGAGAACCCTTCGATAAATTTACGGAAATACGAACACATCCCCACGAATCTTCTCACTCCTCTAACATCCCGCGGAATAGGAAACTTTAAGATCGCTTCGATACCATCTTCCGTGGGCTGAATGCCCTGGTCAGAAACACGGTACCCCAAATACTCAATATCCGTGTACAAAAACTTGCATTTATCCAGCCGAAGATTCAATTTATTCGCTACTAGGACAGGGAGCAGAGCTTCCAATATCCTCAATTGTTCCTCCAATGTCTCGGTCGCGATTAGGAAATCGTCAAATAAGCTACCACCTCGCCTCGGTCGATAAAATTCTTTAGAACTTGATTGATCCACCGCTGAATTGCGGATGGAGCCCCTTTCAGCCCGAAAGGCATTTTTACAAATTCATATTGACCGAAAGGTATTACAAACGAGGTATATTTAACAGATTCGGGATTCACCTCAATGTGATGAAATCCATCCTTCAGATCTAAAGTAGTGAAATAGCGTTTACCGCTAAGAACATTGAGTTGATCCTCGATGAGAGGCAGTGGGTAATTATCGCGCAAGGTTACTTTATTCAACCGACGATAATCAACGCAGAGACGCATTTCCCCGTTCTTCTTTCTGACCAATACAATTGGCGACGCATATTCCGATTGACTATCCCGAATTATCCCTTTAGCCAACCAATCATCGAGAATTTTCCGAACTTTATCCTTTTCGAAATAAGATAATTTACGTGCCTGGAAGTGGAAAGATTCTTGGCTATTGAGACTTAACTTGAGTTCACCCTTCACTTTTGGTTTCTCCGGTGATTCCGGATCTAAATACCTCTCTTTGAGAATTCGCTTTACTCGTTCTCGCATTTCTAGTGGGACCTCAGAATTTATCCTCAACACATCACTCGGATCCTCCGGGTATGACACATCGATGTTCATGATTTCCCCAATAGCTTCTCTCTCTCTAGTCCTAATATTGCCCACTTCCCTCAAGCCAAGACCGAATCGACCTAACACGTCTCTACCCAAAACAACGGAAGTAGTCATTGTATCATCCGGTTCTACTAGGAGCCTGCAGTTCCGCGACTCTTTACCGTTCAATGTTATATCGAGTTCTATTCTTCCTAGTACAACCAACGCACTGCGATGAAGACCGAAAAATTTGTTATCGTGCTCGTCCGCATCATCAACCATATTACTTGGTACATTACTAAGTTTCATTAAACTACATGGACTACCACTGTCCAGTAGCGTGTCTAAATTAAATACATCTTCTATACTATTACCGCGATACATTCTATATTCGAGTGTTTTGAAATACTCATCTTGCTCGCTGGATGACTGGTTGACGTTGTGGACCTGGCTCGTCTTCCCTGGACAGTCTTTGGAGAGGTGGCCTGGCTTGCCGCACACAAAGCAAGCTCTCTTTTCTTCAGGCAGATCTGGGCAGTGAAACTTGGTGTGCCCATCTTTCTTACAATAGAAGCAGATCCTCCCCGAAGTCATGCCCTCAGTGAAAGCCCTTGATGACGCTCGATTGCCGCCAGTGGCAGCTCCCGATGATGTTCGATTGCCGCCAGTGGCACTCTGGGTTACTGTAGACGGCCTCTCTGGCTGGTGTCGTGGTTGGCCCTGGTTCGCGTTGGGCCTCCCCGAATCTCGTCGAAAATTCTGCGGAGTACGGTACTTAAGCTCTTCCTTCGGATGTGACAACATAATCTTTTCGAAAGCCTTCAACAGGGATTCCTTCGTCTCAAAGTTTTGCATGCGTGCCTGATTTTGTAGCGCAGCATCTGGAATACCCTCTATCAAATACTCCACCCATTCGTCTTCAGGTACTTCAACTCGGTTTCCAAGTACCAGTTTTTCGTTGTAATATTCGACAAAATTCTCTGCCGTCTTCCACTGACGAGCTTCAACGCTTCGTTTCAGAGCCAATTTGTTTGGTCGATGATCGTACATCAACCTCATCGACGCCAAAAGCTGTTCCGATGACATCTCTAAATGCTGTGGCTTCGACTGGAACCAGTTTAATGCGGACCCTCTGAGCTTCAATCCAATCAACACTCTCGTCAAATTATCATCCAAATTGTACGAAGTTTTAATAAGTTGCAGCTGCTTCTCCCATTTCCAGTATGTATCCTGCTGACCCTGGAATTCGCTCATAAGGTCTGAGAGCGTACGAATATTAATGTTTGCAGGCGGGGGCGTAGCTCGTGTCGTGACATTTTGATGGTCGTTGTTAGCGCCCCGCAGCAAAGCCAACTCACGCCGTGCCAGTTCTAGCTCCCGTTGAAGGAGCTCTCTTTCTCTCGCGGCAAGCTCAAGTTCTCTCTGCCAGTAAACGGCAGCTTCCGTTTGGGGTTCTGCTGGAGCCACGGACTGTGGATCGGCGGGAAGGTCTTCCACCTGTTCCCTCCATCTGCCTTCCGGGTCGGCCTCATACAACCGAGCAATCAGCTCGTTTTTATTTCCAATCACAGATAAGTTTTTCCTCTGCAGCAAAGCACGCAGCTCGACAACTGTAAAGGCGTTTGCTTCCTTCACAACCATGTCGACTGGTATCTGAAAATCACTACACTAGTATACCCACACAGAGTCAGTCAAAACAAACACAATTCTCAATCCAACGTCGGCCGTCGCTGATGTCAACAACCACACTTATCAACAGCACATGCAGCGACGTCTTGGATCCTAATTCTAAATTTTCCAGTTCGATCAATCTGAATTACCGGCAGCAGGACTCTTTCTCAAATTTTTGCTTATCACCTGGCGCTCTCCCACCCCAAACTCCAATTCTAACCACGGCAAAGCGCTACGGTGCGTTTGCAAATCACGCCACCGATCACGTGGTTTTCCAAAGACGATGGGGATGAGATTGCGATTTTGGACAAAATAGAATGGCGTCTTACGATAGCGTCCTGCGGTTTCCAGAATTTTCTCACCAGGCTAAACTTCACTGAACCACACCTCCTGATGCACAAATCCGACCGTCTTTCTGGCCGCAAAGTTTCGCTCGTTCTTGAGCCGAAGTCTGGGCAAAACCCACCGATGAAAGGTTTTTACAGGACCCTTTTAAACCTCAGAAACAACCAAATTCTACCATATTACTGGTCAAAATCCATCGGCTTCTACCGACAAAATGTTCCGCACTCAAAACCAAAACTCATCACGTTCACAGAATGTTCAATCATTCATATAAGCACATACGCGAACACCAAACCGTTAAACTAGTTTCGTTATGTGTTAATGAATTCCAATTGCGCATCGACGGTTAACTTTCGTGACGCGACTTTTGCTTGAGTCCGGATCGATTCTAGATCTTTTTAGGGGCGTTTTTGATCTTCATCCCACTTCTGAGATTGTCAGGAATTAAAAGGTAGGGTCAGGAATATTATGGGTAAGACAATTTCTGATACCGTATAATAGAAGCTTATTTATTATCGACAATATACACAGCACGACTGATCCATTCAACGACTAACGCCGGACTCCCTCAACAGCTCACTCATCCTTACATTCACACACTCACACCATCTATCCTTAACCTCTATTGTGTTCGTACAGGTGATCGCGTCGAATGCCGTTGAATCTCACAGATGGTAATGCCACCGTTTTTAGAAAAAAAAAAAAAAAAAATGAATTTTCAAGGGAAGAAACTCAACAAACATATAGTGTAGCCAGAGTGAGAATTCACGTTGAAAGAATCATGCAGCGTCTAAAGACCTATCAGATATTGAATAAAATTCCTGAAAATTTATTTCATTGCATAGATCACATTATGCATGTTTGCTGTGTTTTAGTTAATTTATGCAACGCATGCATGAGAAGTGCTACTTCTCGTGCCTGCCGAGAGTGACGTAAGTGGCGCTTTATAGCCGGGGATACAATAAATATGCTGCGCATGCGCAAACCGGCCCGATTTTACTTCTCGCACTAGTGCTTTCTTCTCGCACGCTCCTCAGTCACATACAAAATGAGCGACCGTGAACGTGAAGTGAGCTGTGGTCTAGACGACACGCCAGTGGAAATACGCGAGGCGGCCAAGAATGTTGTCAATAATTTGTTGCCCGACAAATCAGGACGTCTCTACAGAGAGTGTTACAAGCAATTTCTAGAATGGCAAGAACCACGAGGAACAACCTCAGTATCAGAGGATACGATGCTTGTTTATTTTGACGAACTGTCAAAAAAATTCAAGCCCTCGTCTCTTTGGGCGAAATATTCGATGCTGAAAAGCACCGTATTGAACTTTCGGAACGTGGACATCGGCAACTATAAGCAATTGTCTACGTTCATGTCGAAGAACAGCAAGGGATTTGTGTCAACTAAATCGAAGATTTTGACACCGAGAGACGTAGAAAAGTTCTTGGCAGAAGCTCCGGACAGTCGGTATTTGGCTATGAAGGTGAGTAACGCAAGTTTTTTGAATCCAAAAATACATAACCTTTCAATTTGGGTTTATCCATACTATCGAATACGACTACACGGACAAAATTATTTTCAGGTGGCACTCATTTTCGGAATTACTGGGGCCTGCCGAAGGGAACAGTTGGAAAACATATCAGTTCACGATATTGAACACTACGATAACATGATCGTCGTTAAGATTCCTCAGACGAAGAATGATGTCCCCGCAAGTTCACGGTCGACGGAGAATTCTGTGAAATTATAAAAAAATATGAAGCTCTGCGACCCAAGGATATTGACAACGACCGATTCTTCCTGTGTCTACGTGACGGAAAATGCACACAGCAGGTGATTGGTATCAACACCTTCGGTGCAATGCCGAAGATGATAGCTAAATACTTGGGACTGGAGGAACCAGATAAATACACAGGACACTCTTTCCGTCGCACTTCTGCAACAATGCTGGCGGACGCAGGGGCAGATCTGCTGACACTTAAACGCCATGGAGGATGGAAGTCAGACAAGGTTGCGATGGGATATGTCGAAGATTCGATCAACAACAAAAAGAAAAGCTGCAAGCAAATATGCAGCTCCATAGATCTGAATCGACAAAGTTCGTCCAAGTCGGTGACAAGTACGAAACCGCCAGAAATGAAAATAGAAAATACAACCAACTGCAAAACCTTCCCATCGGGATGCTCGAACGCTGAAGTTGGCAATAAAGAAAACTCTTTGGACTCGACGAACGTGTGTCTAGACAAGAAAATTTCCATCCAACTGAACAATTGTAACGTGACGTTCAATTTTGCTAAAGATTGAAATAGTTGAGTCACGGTATCTTCTTTAGAGTAAATTTGACAGTTCCTCATATATATATATAGTATAAAACATGCAATATAGCGTATAACTTTAAGGGCTTGTGGAAAATACAGAACGTACTATTAGTTTTTATTTATTTCATTTTAGTTTTTTTTTTCGTCACAAACGATTCATCAAAAATATCATTAAACAGAGGCTAAAAATACTAGTCAATTGAGACAACGATCCTTGAAATAACATTACTCATATCAGATTATCGTTCTAAAGCACAATGTATAAATGTGTTCCAATGTTCATAGTATATAAGAATAACAATGTGAAACGCTTGACTCATTCTATATTTTCTATTTTTTGTTTGATTTAGTACTGGTACAAACTGAAAAAAATATGCCAAAAAAAACGTTACTTGAAAAAAAAGTTACATAATGTTAGTATAAATGTGCAGTTATTGAATAAATATCTCTGTTAAACTGTTTTTTTCCACTCAATTATCTACCAATTTTTTTTTTAATGTTTTTCGAGAAATGCAACTTTGAATATTTTTTTGTATTTCAATCGGGGGGCCTCGCCCCCCGAACCCCCCACCAGGGGCTTTGCCCCCGGACCCGACAAGGGGCTTCGCCCCTGGACCCCATGTGTGTATGTGTGTGTGTGTGTGTGTGGATTGCATGATTGCTTTTCATTTTTTCATGAATGCACTCGAGTGCACTTCTCAATGCAAAGTAAGCACAACGTTGCAGTAAAGAATGCAAGGGAAGAGCAGTATAAAAGGTGTCAGTTGTGGACGCCAGTGTGCACTCAGTTCATAAGAATGTAGCCGTCATAATGACAGTGTGTGTAATCGTCGTTGTAACAGTTAATCAATTTCACTAATAAATATTATCTAAAATGAAACCAAATTAATAACCGAACCCATTATTTTAACATGGTAGCAGAGCGTGGTTACGATCATCGTGGTTGTTAGGAACACGGTTTTATGAAATGTTTACATTCTGTTGAAAGTTGGTGATTTCCAAGGCAAACTCGTGTAAGTACGAAGGAACACTTACATACGAGTAGTGAACAAAGGTCAAAGAAATTAGAAATGAAGAGTGCATCAGTGAAATTGAGTTACTAATGAGTTTGGAAGACAAGTACTGTTTTTTGGAAGATAAAACACCAGGATGGGTGTACACGGTCACTAAAGAAGAATTAATTGAATTTTTAGGAATACTTGAATCACCACAAGTACTGTAACAGTTGCCAATCGAAGAATTAAGGAGATTGTGCAGAAGTACAGACAAGAAAGAGTGTGCAAGCGTCGCGACAAAAGAAGAATTAATCAATATCTTGTCAAATTATCGAAGAATAGATCTGTATAAGTTAATAAAATTAGATGATCTAAGAAAAGTGGCTAAACGAACAATAGAAAGCGCTCAAGAAAATAAACAAGAAGAAGTAGAAGAAATAAGTGATACAAATTTGGAAAGAAAACGAAAAGAAGAAGAAGAAGCAGAAGAAATGGCAAATAACGACGATATAAAGTTACAAGTGTTCGACGGAAAAAATTACAACCTATGGAAAAAGAGAATTCTGTTGTATTTAAAATTTAAAAAATGTCGAGAACCAGCAACGAGAGAAAAGCTGAACACAGAAGAGGCAGCAGCATGGGGAGAAAAAGATCTGAAGGCGATGAACTACATTTATAGCAGTATTTCAAACGATCAATTAGAGTTTGTGACTGAAAAAAATACGGCTCTCGAAGTGATGAAGAAATTTGATGAATTGTACTTGAAAGAATCATCGGCTCTACAGATATGCATAAGAAATAAACTAGACAACATGAAGTTGAAAGATTTTGAAGATTCAAGCTCATTTTTCATAGAATTTGAAAAATTAATAAATGATTTGAAGTACGCAGGTGGAAAAGTTGATGAGAGAGAAAAATTGAACTACATGTTAAGAACCTTGCCAGATTCATTAAGCTATATAGGAGACTTAGTAGATGCTTTACCAGAAAAAGACAGAAGCTGTGAATTTCTAAAGAATAAAATAACCATGTGGGCAAGCCGAAGTGACAGTGGAAGAAAGAAAGCTAGTGCATTTTCGGCGGAGACAAATTGCTTCGGGTGCGGAAACCCAGGACATTTTAAAAAAGACTGCAGAAATATATGGCGTGGAGGAAACGCAAGGAGAGGTGCAACGCACTGGCAAGGAGGTGCACGAGAGACACAACAGCAACAACAGACACAGCAGTTTCGAGGCCGAGGAGGCAGAGGTGTTCAACGAGGTTTCAATAGAAGAGGCAGAGGAGGCTACCAACGCAACGATTCAGCGAGGCAACACGACGCAAGATATAGCAGCAATGAAGCCGGCAGCGATCAGGTCACCAACACATTTATAACAGAGGTAAAATGCGAGAATATGAACGGTATAGAAACTTTTATTTGCGATACGAATAATGTAGAGTGGATCCTAGATAGCGGTTGTACGGATTACATAATAAATAATGAATTATATTTTTACGAATCGATCTTATTAAAGCAGCCGATAAATGTTAAAGTTGGTGATGGTAGGATCTTGAAAGGCACAAAGGTCGGAACAGTTATAACATATTTTGATGCAAACGGGATTAGAAATAAAATAAAATTAAACAATGTTTTTTATGTGCAAGAAATGGATAAAAATTTGTTAAGTTATGCGAAAGTAACAAGGGAAAATAAAATTATTTCAATCGGAAATACATAAAAAATTTATGATAGACTAAATAATCTTATCGCGATAGCTTACAAAGAAAATGGTTTATACAAAATGAATAGCTTCATTAATGATAGAGAATGTTATTCAATTGAGAAAAATGATAAAATTATTACGCAAAAAGAAAGATACCATAGAATTTTGGGCCATGTAAATTTTGAATATTTAGATAATATGTGCAAAAATAAATTAGTTGACGGTATGCCGGATGAGTTAGAGTCAGAAATTTTGAAATGCGGTACATGTATCCAAAATAAAATGCATAATTTACCTTTTGAAAATAAAAGAACGAAAGCAACTGAAATTTTAGAGTTAATACATACGGATTTGAATGGGCCACATGCAACTACAGGTTTTGATGGTTCAAAATATTTTTTAACGTTTATAGATGATTATAGTAAATGCGCGTTAGTTTTAACAATAAAGTCAAAGTCGGAAGTTTGTGAATGTTTTATTGACTATATTAATAAAGTTGAAAATTTGACCGGTAAAAGAATTAGGAAAATGAGGTGCGATAATGGTACAGAATATTTAAGCAAAGAAATTGACAAATTAATAAGAGATGAAGGAATTTTCCTAGAACCTTGTCCTCCATATGTACACGAATTAAATGGAACGGCCGAAAGATATAATAGAACAATTATGAATTCAGCAAGATGCTTATTTTATGAGTCAAAAGTAAATAACAGATATTGGCCAGAAGTAGTTAAAGCAGCAGTTTATTTAAAAAATAGAACACTTGCTAATACAATTGAAAATAAAACACCTTTTGAAATTCTATTTAAAAAGAAACCTAACATCAGTAATTTGAAATTATACGGTAGTAAAGTTTTTGTAAGAGTGCCAGAAATAAAAAGGAATACGAAATGGGATAGAAAAGCTGATGTAGGAATTCTATTGGGATATGATCATGTTGGCTATAGAGTGTTGATAAATAATAAAATAGTCAGAGCCAGACATGTTGACATAATTGAAAATGATAAAAACTTAATTGGTTACAAAGGGGATGAAAATAGTGTTGTTTATGAAAAGTTTGATGATGATAAGAATTTAGATGACGAAAGTGAGGAAATCGTAAACGAAAAAGTTGAAAGGAATGAAAATAAGAAATCGATTGATGATGTTGCAAAATCCTTAAGAAGGTCAGAACGTGAAAAGAAAAAGCCCGATAGATATAATGCAAGCTTTGCAAATTCAAATTATATTTATGTAAATAATGTAAGTGCAGATAGTCCCTTAACCTACGAAGAAGCTATAAACAGTAATGAAAATGATTTATGGCAAGAGGCTATGAATAAAGAAATAGATTGCTTGTTTAAAAATAATACGTGGAAATTAGTTGAGAGACCTAAAAACAAAAAAATAATAGACCTAAAATGGGTATTTACAAATAAATCTAATAATAGAAAGAAAGCAAGACTTGTTGTGAGAGGTTTTCAACAAACTGAAGTACTGGAAGATTTGTACCCACCAGTAGCTAGATTACAAACCTTAAAATTATTATTGGCTTATTGTTGTCAAAATGGTTTAATGATTATGCAAATGGATGTAGAAACAGCATTTTTAAATGGTTATGTGAAATCAGAAGTGTATGTTAAACAGCCAATAGGCTATAATGATGGATCGGATAAAGTTTATAAATTACAAAAGGCTTTGTATGGTTTAAGAGAAAGCCTAAGGGCTTGGTATGAATGCTTTGATGATTACATTAAAACATTGAATTTTCGCAGGAGTGAGAATGACTACTGTTTATATATTAAGAATGAAAATGAGAATACAATAATGTTAATTTTATTTGTTGATGATTTATTAATTTGTGGAAAAGACAAGATAAGAATTGATGGAGTTAAAATTGAATTATCAAAGAGATTTGCAATGAAAGATTTGGGTGAAATAAATACTTATCTAGGTATAAATATTGAATATAATTATAAAAAGCGTGAAATGACACTGGGCCAAAGTGACTATATAGAGTCATTGGCTATAAAATATAATACTGTAGAAGCGAAACTATATAGTACACCAATGTAACAAAATTTGAGTTTAGAACCCGCACAGCAGCATCAAATGATATAAAATATAGAAATTTGATTGGAGCATTATTGTATATTAGCACCGGCACAAGAGTCGATATAAGTTTCAGCGTTAATTATTTAAGTAGATTCCAAAACAGCTACAATGAAACTCACTATAAATACGCGTTAAGAATTCTAAAGTACTTATATTCAACGAAAAAATTAAAACTAACGTACAGAAGCAATTTAAAGGCTGATATAATAGATTGCTTTGTTGATGCTGACTGGGCAGGAGACAGAACAGATAGAAAATCTACTACAGGATTTATTATAAGATTTTGTGAAAATGTGATTTATTGGAAATCCAGAAAACAAAGTAGCGTTTCTAAATCTTCGACAGCTTCGGAATATGTAGCCTTGTCAGAAGCAGTGAGTGAGGTAAAAGTTATTATAAGTTTATTAAAAGATTTAAATATCAACATTGAGAAGCCAATAAATATCTGCGAAGATAACTCAGGTGCAATTGCGATTGCAAAATACGGGAATATGACGAAGAACTCTAAATACATTGAAACGCATTATCACTTTGTAAATGAATGCTACGAACAGAAAATCATAAACATAAGTAAGGTGGATTCAGATAAAAACCTTGCAGACATTTTAACAAAGGCCTTAGGGCGCATAAAATATGAACAATTTCGAAAAGAATTAAGAATTGTATAATGAGCATTTGAAGCATAAATTTAAGGAGGTGTGTTGAGAAATAGTAAATTTAGGTCAAATGAAAGAATGTATGTTGCATGACGAAATGCAAAGTAAGCACAACGTTGCAGTAAAGAATGCAAGGGAAGAGCAGTATAAAAGGTGTCAGTTGTGGACGCCAGTGTGCACTCAGTTCATAAGAATGTAGCCGTCATAATGACAGTGTGTGTAATCGTCGTTGTAACAGTTAATCAATTTCACTAATAAATATTATCTAAAATGAAACCAAATTAATAACCGAACCCATTATTTTAACAGAATTATACATATTCTTCAAAACTTTAACAAATTGGAATTATTTAACATGTTGGTATAAGTTATCACGACTTAGTACTCGATGTAATAAAAATAACCTTTTTCAATATATTGTTATAAATTTTTTCAACTCACAAATAATATTGCTTAATAAAACTTTTGTAACGAATAATAAATTTTTTTCTTTGCTTAACACACATGTAGATTTATAAATATATTAAAGTTATATTATTATTTAAGATATTGCTGATATCAGTTCCCGTAAAACTCCTGTTCTGAAGTAGTTCTTCATCTTCACTGTTATTTGGATTTTCAATGTCTTCTAAATTTTCTATGGTAATATTATCATTTCCTTGTTCGGAAATCACAGTCTTATATAAAGCAGGTAAATAGTTTTTAAAATAAAATTCTTCGCTTTTTAATATCACTTTTTGTATGAATTTTTCATCACGATGTACTTCAACCAAGCAACTACCATTTGGCACTGGTGAATAAACGAACAGATCACAGACAGTCATACCAGTAATATACATTTGGACCTGAGCTTGAGTATAATAAAGATCAGTCGTTTTCAACATTAATTTTTCATTAATAAACTGTAAATATTTAACATTACATGACTTTTCAGAAAAATTTACGACATCTTTTTTCTCGCAAGAACTGGGACATTTAAATTCAACTATTTTTAAAACACATCCACACATGTCATCTTCGATGACAACACCATCAAGACTCGCACAGAATCAAGGCTGATTTTTACACACAACACCAACACGCTTAACCTTACAGTTATAAAGCAGTTCATAATTTTCTTTGGCAGGAGATTCGTATTTTAAACCATATCTAGTCGAGGCACAATTAATCTTATTAGGGTATAAAAAATCTGATACCAAACTATCGATATATTTTCTAGTAAGTGCCTCAATTCTATGTACAGTTGGGCAATAAAGTACGCATAGGGTCGAAATTCAGGCTTAAGCGTTTAAGTGTCTACGCTGTTGAGTAGGCCCCTCGCCCCCATGCCTGTTCATTGAGAAGGCATACGCGGCAGACTACCTGCTCGAAGTAAAGTAAGAAACACTTCCGAAATATATATTATAAATAATAGCGGACCGACCAGTCGTAACGCATCGGTGAGCTTGCTCAATAGCGTAGACACTGAACCACTTGAGCCTAAATTTTGACCCTATGCGTACTTTATTGCCCAACTGTACATTTGTACTTGCTGAAATCCTTAAGCGCCTAGCTTTAAACCAATCATCGCATGATGATTGTTCCATTGTCCTGCAGGCTAAATGAACAATTTTTTCTTCTGACAATACAATATTCTTATTGTAAAAGTCTTTTAAACTCTCATCTACTTCGTAATTATTAGTATAAAAATAATGTTCGTCATTAAAAATAAAAAAATTCTTAATACATTCAGCACAGTCTTCTTTCTCGACATTCAGTTCAACTTGTGTTAATAAAAAATTCATTACATTTTTCACTGTGTGAAAATTATTTTTATTACCTTGAACTGTTAAAATTCGTTTTAAATGAGAATCTGAGACCAATTCGGAAATCTGGACTTCCTGTGATTCTTGCAGCTGCTTATATTTATGCGGAACCATATTTTCGAAACATTCACCTTTTGAATATTTATTTTTTGCGAATTGTCGAGCACTGGGTTTGCCCCATTGTTGCTCGATACTCGTTTTGGATGCGCTTTCTTCATTATTAATAAAGTAAATTAATGCCGCAATGTGTTTGCATTTCTTACTTTTATTATAAACACAATTGCATTGCACATCGGTGACACATCGTGCCGAATTTATCTAAAACAAATAAATGTAATCTGATAAATTAGTTGATTTTAGAAGTCTTATGTAATAAAATATAAATCATTGAATTTCTAATTACATTTAAAGAAGTAGTGTAGGGTGTTGCATGGACCGATGCTCGTCGAATAACCCTCGATTTTATCGAATAACTTTTGTTATTTCTACGATGTTCTTCAACATCTCTGACGTGCTCTGCAAGGACAAGATTTTTACCTTTGATGATAGTCTGAGGTTGAAATTCGATGGCATGACTAATTTCTTGAAAACCTGTCTTAATAATAATATCCATGTATGCTTGAAATCTGAAAGTTTAACAAGAATATACATATTTATCCAACAACTACGGCATGTCGTACTTTTTTTGCTTGCCAATATTTTTTTAAGTCTGATTTACTCTGGCAATAACTTAACCTGCTGTTGATTAGCTTTCATAGTGTTTTTTTTTTAGTATTAATTATACTTACATTTTATTGATGATTTCCCATAACAACTTCACGGATTTGAGAATTAATTGTAACTTGGTTTAACATGCAAAAAATTTTTTTTTTATTAATAACAATAAATTTTCCTTGCGAAGTCCCATTCATTTATATGCTAAAAAAACTCTGTAACAGCGTCCTTTAGTTCACACATACCGTGGCGCTGCAGTCACGTACGGAGCGAATACGGGCTTTTACGTGCAGAGCACGCTGAATGTGAAAGATACGCGTACTAGCAGAGGACAAGTCGGCATTTCCTATATTAGGCCAGTAAATATAGACGTTTTTTGGGCTCAACCTCGCACTAAATTGCCGATCCAATTTTTTTTTTTTGTAATGTTTGGGGTCACTTACTGAGTAAGAAAAACACGAAATGCTGACAGATTCAGGTGGAGCTTCAGGCGCAATCTCGAAAAAACGTTTTTTGTCGATATCTCGGAAACTATGCACTTTAGGGCAAAAGTTGTGGAGACCATTATTGTAGAGAATAACATTTCGCATCTTTTGTTGCTAAAGGATTTTTTTGTAAAACTCACTGTTTACGATTTATGGCTCGCTGAATGAACGAGTTTTTCTATCTCGGCCGATAACTCTTATAATATTGGATTAATAAATAAAATGATTCTATACATTTTTGAAGATCAATGTATTCCCCACAACTTTTGTTTCAAATTTTTTTTTTAATGTCCATACTTTTTGAGCTATAGGGCGCTTAATGTTGAACTACCGGGTCCAAGGTCACAAATTTAAGGGTATGGTAGAGTGTAATGGTAAAAATGCAACAAATAAATTTGAAAAAATATCCCGAGTGTTGATGTACTTAACAATCAAAAGTTTCTCTCCTTACCTGAAATATTAACGATTTTGTTTCTTTTATTTTATTATGTTTCGTACAATTAAAAAATATTTTTTTTTTTTTTATGATCCTGGATTATTGAGTAATTATTAATAATGATAATTTAATAATAATAATTATAATAATAATTCCTCAATAATCCAGGATCAAAAAAAAAAAAAAAAAAATATTTTTTAATTGTACGAAACATAATAAAATAAAAGAAACAAAATCGTTTATATTTCAGGTAAGGAGAGAAACTTTTGATTGTTAAGTACATCAATACTCGGGATATTTTTTAAAATTTATTTGTTGCATTTTTACCATTACACTCTACCATACCTTAAAATTTTCAGGGCTCATAGTCATCAAGGTGGTCAAAAAAAGTGAAAAAAGTGACAAAATTTTTTCAAATAGTTACTGAATAGTGACTCAAAAGTGACGGTAAATCAACCACGAATAATGTTTTTACGAAGTTTTGATTCATAAAAGTAGCTTTCAGAGAATATCATAGAATGTCATATAATTTTCACAGAAATTAACGAAAAATATCACTAACACATATTTGCATAGGTGATATAAATATAGAGGAACGAACATACGTATAACAATGAATACTTACGCTTTATTACATTCGGTAACAATAATGATATAAATATGTATGATATTTATTATATAAAATTGAGAAAATATATTAGTAGTTAATATCATGATTGAAGGTACTGAAAGTACGGTTTCTCTTACAATAAATGACAGAATTCAGTACTCTTGTACAATAGTTTAAGTTTGACTTTGGTTTTTCGCATTGAGACAATAGGTAAGCTTTTTTATTTTCCCAAACTACAATCGTTTTCAGCTTTCCACAAATTCAAGTTGATCGTGGAATGGATTAAAAAGCATTTAAGAACGCTTTTTCAACCCAAAATAGTTTGAAAGAGTGACCTTTGTTAATTAGGTGACCAAAAAGTGATTTTTGAAAAAAAAGTGACTGCAAGTGATAAAAGTGACAAACTATGAGCCCTGAATTTTTGACCTTGCACCCGGTAATTCAACATTAAACGCTCTATAACTCAAAAAGTGTGGATATTAAAAAAAAAAAGTTTGAAACAAAAGTTGTGGGGGATACATTGATCTTCAAAAATGTATAGAAGCATTTTATTTATTGATCAAATATTATAAGAGTTATCGGCCGAGATAGAAAAACTCGTTCATTCAGCGAGTCATAAATCGTAAACGGTAAGTTTTACAAAAAAGCCCTCGAGCAACAAAAGATGCGAAATGTTATTCTCTACAATAATGGTCTCCACAACTTTTGCCCTAAAGTGCATAGTTTCCGAGATATCGACCAAAAACGTTTTTTCGAGATTGCACCTGAAGCTCCACCTGAATCTGTCAGCATTTTGTGTTTTTATACTCAGTAAGTGACCGCAAACATTACAAAAAAAAAATCGGATCGGTAATTTAGTGCGAGGGTAAAGTGCTATTTTTACTGGCCTATATAGTCGACCACCGAGCCCACCACGCGTTTCTTTGTCAGGGCGCATGTTAGCAGAACAGACAGAAACAGTACGAAGGTCGAACCGTCAATCGCATCATAACACGCTGTTAGTTATGTCTCACCAAGCGACTGTTGACGGTCGTGTCGTCGTGTCACAGAAAAGATTTCAAAATTAGCGAATTAAATATTCCAACTGATAACCGAAACAATCATTCAAGTGATAGTAGTGATACTTAATATTAAAATTCAGTAGAATATTATATCATAAGAAAAATATTATTCTAACCTATACATATTTGATGAAAACATCGTAAAAAATATAATGTTTGTAACTTAATAAACGATTGTTTCCTTGATAATCCATTAATTCAATTAAAAGCCCTCCCTACTAGAAATGCCAGATAGAACCTGACAGATTCGTATAAATACGGAAAAGATTCAGGTTTAAAAACCGTATAGCAAAGTCGGTTTTTGGGTACGGATCTCTTTCGGTTCTATCGGTTTCTATCGGGCTTTTTGTGTACGGCTTATACGTGCTGCCAGTGGTGAAAAATTTTTCAAGTACCATCCCACACAGCACTGAAGATTTCCTGAAATATTTCGATGGAAACATTGGTTGAAAGATGTTTCGAACTATTTCTGAAGTTTTTATTTGAACATTTCTAAAATATTTCGCTGAAATTATTTTAATGAAAGATTTCTAAAAGGTTTCGTGAATATGGCATGCAATGGAACAATGGAGTATTTCTGAAAATTGCAAACAAACATTTCATAAATATGTCGAAAAACTTTCAAAAATTGTTTCAAAAGCAACTTCCTGATATATTGCAAAATACAATATAAAAATATTTCCCGAATATCTAGGAAAATATTTCAAACCATATGTTATTAAAATATACTAGGAAACTACACTATTAAAAGGACACTTATTTCTATGGATTGATATTGAATACCGTCAGTTCAAAAAATAATATGATTTCAATTTTTTTATCCAATGACAAAATTATATAGCAAATAATTCCCCATGTAGCACGTAATATTGTAGCCATTTTGCAGCAATATTGCAATGTTTCATTTTCAATACGTTGCACGTGTAATATTGCTGCTATCAAAATGGAACGTAGCTGTGCAACATTGCAAATGAAATGTCCATGCAAGATTGCAACAACATTGTAAACTCCGAAATTATAACAACTCTACAGGTCGAAAAAACCAATAACAATTTTCCACGAATCTTCTCAAAGAAGTAGAAATATTTAGTTGTACAGAAAGTGGAGAATTTTTTTTCGCGGATTCCCGCAGTTAACCTAGAATCTTGTCATCGCGATAAACATCATAAGCTATTCGTTATAGTTGTTCGCTATATACCATATTTCGATATAAATATGCAAAGCTGATGGATAATCGTTGGTGTTATAAGTTCAAAAAAATGTAACTAGTCTTACAGGAAATCATTGGAGCCATATGGAAACCGGAGATCACTCGATCAAGGACGTTAAGCAACTATCCTCAGGGCCAGTATTTGGATGGGTGACCCTTTTTAGACGATTTTATTTAATTGATTTCCATAATTCCTGTGTTTTCCTTAGTTAGCAAAAGACTCTATGGATGTGTTTCGTTCCTAAATATGTACTTTATAACGAAATACACCCTGCCTCCCTAAACTTTTCCAACAATATTTCGCGAATCTTTTGGAAATATATTCAAGAAGTATTTTATGAAATGTTGAAAAAACATTTCAAAAATATTTCAATGAAATATTGCAATGACGTGAGATTACGGACATAGGAATGTTTCAGAAATCTTCCAATGAAATATTTTTGAAATATTTGAATCTTTCGTTAAAATATTTCTGAAATATTCAGAAAATATTCAGTGCTGTGTGGGATGGACGAGCCTCGCAGGATTATGCTTTCAGCTCCTGTTTCTATCGCGGGATAGTAGAGCCTTGGTCGCTCGCTGCGCTCGCTAAGCTTCAAGCATGATCCTGCGAGGTTCGTCCAAGGTACATAAATAACTAATAGTATGTTAGCGCGGAATCTAATTCCATTGTACGACGATCTGTGGCTACCTCAAACAGCCAAGAGCTGATCCAAACGGCTTGCTGAATGTATGTATGTACAGTCGGGCAATAAAGTTCTTGGAGGGTCGAAATTCAGGCTCAAACATTTCAGTGTCTATGCTGTTGAGCAGCCCCCTCGCTCCGCATACCCCGTTCTCTGAGGAGGCGAATCTGGCAGGCTACCTACTCAAAGTAAAGTAAGAAATATACAGGGTGTCCCAGAACTAAATGTCAAAAATGAAAGGTGGCCTAGAGGAGGTCGAACCGAGTAAATTTTCCCGAAGAACATGGGGTCTGCGAAGTCGCGTTCGCGAGATATCACAGGTTAAAAAAAAAGTATCGCTTTGCGCCGCGTCGCCGCCTTTCCACCTTTCATTTTTGACATTTAGTTCTGGGACACCCTGTATATAATAAATAATGCATCGATGGGCCTGCTCAACAGCGTAGACACTGGAACACCTAAGCCAAAGTTTCGACCCTACAAGAACTTTATTGCCTGACTGTACAGTAGGGTGTCCGTTATTTACCAAGTTGGCTGTTTTCACTTGGGTATCGTTTAAATTGTTAGATTATAGCCTAAAAACAATTTTGAAAAAAAATTTTTTTTTTTTTTTTTTTCATGCCGCCTAACCCTGCCTAAATGACGATACTTTTCCCATTCATTTAACATGGATTCTTTGCACTTTTTGGAAATTAATTTTTTTCTTGTTTATTATATTCAATAACTTACCAAATATTGTTGATTCTGCTTCTATTATGATCCCTTTGGATAAAGAAATTTTGATAAATTGATTCAAAACTGCAACTTTTTCATCTTATAAATTTCCTCGTACGATCTTATATACTTTTGACATACGGAGGTTCGTACAAAGAAATTGGCACTTGGATAAACTCAAAAAATGTTATCCAAAAGTTCTGAAAAAATTCACAGAAATTCTTTCGATATAGGTATTCGTGTAATAAGACAAAATTATGATTTTTTGGGGATCGGTCGAAAAGTTGACCGATCCCAAAAAAATCATAATTTAGTCTTATTACATGAATATATCGAAAGAATTTCTGTGAATTTTTTCAGAATTTTTGGATAACATTTTTTGAGTTTTTCCAAGTGCCAATTTCTTTGTACGAACCTCCGTATGTCAAAAGTATATAAGATCGTACGAGGAAATTTATAAGATGAAAAAGTTGCAGTTTTGAATCAATTTATCAAAATTTACAGAATAAATTTTTGACGCCAATATCAAAATTTCTTTATCCAAAGGGATCATAATAGAAGCAGAATCAACAATATTTGGTAAGTTATTGAATATAATAAACAAGAAAAAAATTAATTTCCAAAAAGTGCAAAGAATCCATGTTAAATGAATGGGAAAAGTATCGTCATTTAGGCAGGGTTAGGCGGCATGAAAAAAAAAAAAAAAATTTTTTTTTTTCAAAATTGTTTTTAGGCTATAATCTAACAATTTAAACGATACCCAAGTGAAAACAGCCAACTTGGTAAATAACGGACACCCTAATGTACATACATACATGTTGTAGCAGGATTAAGGAATTGGTAATAATTGTTTAAGAGACAGAACAAATGAATATATATATAATATAACAGTTTTGGTCTTTATTACTTTCTTACTGACTTATCGTTACAATGGCTTGATTAGAACTAACAGGTTCTTCTTCCTATCTAATTAGGCTAGTGACACTCAGAGGCGCTGTGTGCACCTGTGTCGATATGCTCGCACTCTTTCATGCCACACACACGCTAAACCTGTAGCCTCAACACTTCCGCCGTTTAAGTGTGCGTTGGCTTTGTTACATTCATACTTTCACACATTGACTTGAAGCGGTCCTTCCTTAAAGCTTTTGTAAATATATCAGCCTTTTGTTTTTCCGAAGGTACATACTCTACCATTATCTCGTTTGACTCTACTTTTTCACGAATATAATGATATCTAATATCAATGTGCTTCGTGCGTTTGTGATACTCTGGATTCTTTACCAATCGTATGGCACTTTGATTGTCTACAAAAATCACAGTCGCATTCGCACATGGATATTTTATATCCTGTAACAGTTTTCGAAGCCAGATCGCTTCTTTTGATGCAGCCGCTGCTGCTACATACTCCGATTCGGTAGTACTCATTGTCACAAGTTTTTGCCTTTGGGAGGACCACGTGACTGGACCATATGCCAGCTCGAATAAATAACCGGTCGTAGACCTTCTGGTTTCCATATCGCTGGCATAGTCGGCATCAGAGTATCCGACTAGTTTTGGCACGCTTCCACCATTACAAAACTTGATTCCGTATTCGCTAGTTCCTGCAAGATACGCGAATATTCTTTTTACTGCTCTCCAATGTTCTTCATTGTGCTTATTGAGATATTTGCTTACGGAGTTCACCGCGTACGCGATATCAGGGCGCGAGACTATAGCTAAGAACATTAGAGATCCGACGGCTTCGCGATATGGAACACTCTGAGACTCATTTTCTCCCTCATTCACCGGACTTAGAACAACATTCGGATCTGCTGGTACACTGACCGGTTTCGCGTCGCTCATTCTGAACTTATCTAACACTCGTTTTACATACGCACTCTGATGTACAAAGATTTTTTTTTTCTCTCTATCTCGCACGACTTGCATTCCAACAAATATACTCGTATCACCTAAGGTGATCTTGAACGCGCTATTCAAATGATTGATTACAACTTCTATAATTTCTTTGGATTCCGCTGCAATCAGCCCATCATCTACAAACAATGCTAGCACAACCTTGCTTTGGTTCACACTACCTATAAAGATACATTGGTCGGCCTCAGCCTCTTTAAAATTAAACTCTTTTAAAAATGCACTGAATTTCTTATTCCAGCACCGAGGTGCTTGTTTTAGTCCGTATAGGGACTTTCGCAGTCGACACACGACATTTCGCGCACTGACACTCGCACTTTCTTTCACTCCAAGACCTTCAGGGATTTCCATAAAGATTTCTTCTGCCAGTTCGCCATGTAAAAACGCTGTTTGTACGTCAAATTGTGCCAGCACGAGATCCTTCGTTGCAACCATCGCTAGTAGTACTCGTAACGAGTCGTATCTCACCACTGGTGCGAATGTTTCAAAAAAATCTCTCCCTTGCTGTTGCATAAATCCACGGGCACACAGTCGTGCTTTGTGCCTGTACACGTTTCCATCTGCATCTTGCATAAGCCGAAACACCCATTTGGAATCTATGGTTTTTACACCTGGCTTTCTCTCTACCAGTTCCCAAGTCTTGTTTTCTATGTGAGCTTTCAATTCGCTGTCAATCGCTGCAATCCACTCCGATGCTTCTCGACTTTTCATTGCCTCTTCGTACGACTCTGGAACATTGAACTCAGCCACATTCATTTGATATCGAATGGGACGTTGTAATCCCTCTCTGTTCCTCAGACACGGACCTGCATTGGGAGCCGCATGAACAACAAGATTTTGCTCGTCTTCTTCCGCTGGCAAAAACACTTGTTCGTCTTCTTCATCTTCGCTGTCGTCGTCTCTCTGTTGAACATCTTGCTCGTCCCTAGGCAAAATTGTCACATCGTTTTCTTCTTCATTTGTTGACACCTTTGTCTCCCCAATTCTTTCGTTGAATACTACGTCGCGAGACACGGTTACCTTTCTTGACACTGGATCGTATAGACGATAGTTCGAAGATTCGTTGTCATACCCGACAAGTATCTTCTTTTTAGCTCGTACGTCAAACTTTGTCGTTAACTGCTTGGGTATATGCTCATAAGCCTCTGACCCAAATATTCGCAGATGCTGAAGATTAGGCTTCTTCCCGACCCACAGTTCGTAAGGCGTCTTGCCTTCTCGTACACTCGTCGACCCTGATCGATTCATCAAGTACACCGCGGTGTTTGCTGCTTCCGCCCACAAGGTAAGCGGCAGACCCTTCGCGTAGATCATTGTCCTTGCACTTTCAATGATTGTGCGATTATCGCGTTCTGCCTTCCCGTTTTGTTCGGGTGTGTAAGGCGCACTGTTCTCTCGCTGTATGCCGCGAGATTCTAGATAACTGTCCATATTTTTGTTACGAAATTCAAGACCGTTATCCGATCGAAGAACTCTCATTGTCTTACCAAACTTGTTCCCGATCAATTTGTCAAACACTTTGAACTTGTCGTACACGTCACTCTTGTGTTTCAGAAAATAAATATACCGGAAACTTGTTGCATCGTCTTTAAATGTTAACAAGTACTTGGCTCCTCCAGGGGTCTCTACCGTCATTGGACCACACACGTCTGTATGCATCACTTCACCCGGTACAGTTACTTCACGTTCACGACACTTTCGAAACGGTTGTCTGTGTGATTTTCCGATCTGACATGAATCGCAGAAAAACTCACTCTTCTTAGACAACTCTACTCCGGTCACTAGGCCTTTATTTACTAACTCACTCACTGTACGACTGTTTATGTGTCCGAGTCTCTCGTGCCACACTTGTAAATTCGCCGTCGATACGTTTGCTTCGTTAGCACGTCTTGCACTGTCAGCCCGGAATAGCATTCGATATATTTCGTTATCTTGTTTCACTCCCGAGGCAAGCACTTTGTTTCCGTCCGTAATTTTGACATATTCGTTTTTGAACACGACTTCCCGACCGTTTGTCGTGACAACGCCAACTGAAAATAAATTCTTTTTAATTTTCGGCACATAGAGAACGTTTTCAATGCGTGCTTTATGCCATGCTCCACTAACAAACTTCTCTATTTGAATTGTTCCTTCACCGGTAACTTCGCATGATTTGTTATCACCCAGTAATATCACACTACCATCACTCAAGCTTCGAAAGTCAGAGAACCATTCACGCCTGTAGGTAATATGCCTTGACGCCCCACTGTCGGTAATCCAGACATCCTTCTGATCAGCGTCCAGCACAGACTTTATGATACCATCCGGAGGCTTCAGGCTTTCCTTTTTACCGACACTGTCTGATTCTCTGCTTGAGTTTTCAGCCACGAATGCGCAGTCACGTGACTCCTGAGACTCGCTTCCTTCTCTTGTTTTTTTTCTCTCGTCTCTTTTGTTTACATTCGCGCGCGTAATGCCCCTTTTGTTTACACTTGAAACAGAAGACATCTCTCCGATCTCTCGGCTTCTGCGGTTTCTTTTCAGCTTTCACACCCGATTGTTCCACTTTTCCAGCATTAACGTTCCTTTTGAACGCCGAAAAAGCCCCCGCAGATTCGTCACTGGAGGTTAACCGAGCCTCTTCGCGAATAAGCCTTTCCTGTAGGTTGTCCATAGTTTGCCGCTCCGGATCGACACTGTCCCATGCCATCAAGAACGCCGCATACTTTGACGACAAACTCGCTAACACTTTTGCAATAACCGTCACGTCAGATACTGCTTCACCCACGTCTCGCAATTGTGCGGCCATGTTCTGCACTTTTGCTATGTGATTCACAACCGATTCCGACGAGGACATTCGGTACTCGTGAAACTTTTGCGTGAGCATTAATCTGTTCGACGCAGACTTTTGCTCGTGTACTCGCGACATCTGTTCCCACATATCCTTCGCCGTCACGCACACGATTAACGGCTCGAGTTGTTCGTACTCTAACGATGATGATATGAGAAACATCGCACGCGCATTGTCTTTCACCCACAGTTTCTTCGCTGCCTCTTCGCCGGGTCCGACCGGCATCGTTCTCCTGCCATCTACGACGTCTATTATGCCATGAGTAACAAATAATGATTTTATTTGGAATTTCCATCCTTGAAAATTCGTACCGTTAAATTTGGTTATATTCCGCGCCGAGATCTCGTCAGACATTTTTGAATTCCCGACACTCGCGTATACTTAACGGTTGCTTCGAGAAAACGTGCGCCCAAGATGGCTAACACCCAACGACCTCGTATTCCACGCTATTTTCTTTTGTTCACTCACTTTCTTACCAATTCCTCTACTCAGTTAGGGTAACTGGGCCCATAACCTGTTGTAGCAGGATTAAGGAATTGGTAATAATTGTTTAAGAGACAGAACAAATGAATATATATATAATATAACAGTTTTGGTCTTTATTACTTTCTTACTGACTTATCGTTACAATGGCTTGATTAGAACTAACAGGTTCTTCTTCCTATCTAATTAGGCTAGTGACACTCAGAGGCGCTGTGTGCACCTGTGTCGATATGCTCGCACTCTTTCATGCCACACACACGCTAAACCTGTAGCCTCAACAATACATACCATGACAACCAACTAATATTATCTAAAAACAAAGTACAGAGTTTTGAGGCAGTCAAGAGCGAGAACGACAAACGAGGACAGTTGGTCGATTCTCCTGGCAAATTAATAAATAGTTCCCTTGAGTGTTATTCAAGCTGTGTAGCTCTTAATTATCAATAAAGTTCTCGTTCAAATATCTTTAATTATCATATGGGTAATTCCACCAATTATAGGTAAACGATCAGGTCCCAAAAATTTTATTTGGCTGCAATTTTGATATGTTGTCAGGTGTGCTGAGAAATGGAATTCCTAGAAATTCCAGACCTCCAGGTCGCACCGTTCAGGAGATACACGTTGACCAATTTTTGCACCGATCTTTTGTCTCGAATTACTAGTCCTTCCTGTGTTCGGAGAACAAATATGGGTCGACATGTTTCTCATGTGAAAAAGACTGATCTTTCCGAATATGAAATTTATTTTTGGATAAATTTTCGGGAACAGCTTGAAAAATACGTTTTTTCGCAAAAAATTAGTTTTTTTCAAAGTTCCGCAAATGAAAAAATTATTTTGACAATTTCATCGGAAAGCTGAGAATTTTTCCATAAGGACCTCAAATTTTCAGGGTAGGATGACCATGGGATCGTGCTTGAGCTGGATTTATAAAAAACTTGTACTTATCGTGTCGTTCCGCGGGTGGACCGAAGAATATGAAAAATATTTGTGCCTCTTGGAACCGAGGTTCTCAAAGGCCGTGGCAGTAAAAGGCACGCAGAGCTTTCATTGTGTAGTGTCGATTCCATTAGCTGTAAACGCTTTGTTAATCAAACGATATTCTCAGAGTGTTGAAGGCAAGCAAATAAAGATTTTCCGTTAAACTCGCCTAAAAATTTTATCTCCCGATCCTAGTCAGTATCCCCATCATAAGACTATCTAATCCCAACGCCACACGACACATCCCAGCAGCAGTCAGCCACGTTCGCGTCGTCGGATCGCTCCACCCGCGAAACGACACGATAAATACAAGTTTTTTATAAATCCAGCTCAAGCACGATCCCATGGTCATCCCACTCTGAAATCTGAGGTCCTTACAGAAAAATTCTCAGCTTTTCAATAAAATTGTCAAAATAATTTTTTTATTTGCGGAACTTTGAAAAAAACTAATTTTTTGCGAAAAAATGTATTTTTCAAGCTGTTCCCGAAAATTTATCGAAAAATGAATTGCATATTCGGAAAGATCAGTCTTTTTCACATAAGAAACATGTCGAGTCATATTTGTTCTCCGAACACAGGAAGGACTAGTAATTCGAGACAAAAGATCGGTGCAAAAATTGGTCAACGTGTATCTCCTGAACGGTGCGACCTGGAGGTCTGGAATTTCGAGGAATTTCATTTCTCAGCACACCTGACAACATATCAAAATTGCAGCCAAATCAAATTTTTGGGACCTGATCGTTTACCTATAAATGGCGGAATTGCCCATATACATATACCTATAACATAGGAGCTATGTGTACTGTTACGTTTTGTGTTTTCTGGGTCCGTTTCGGAGATATTCGAGAAAATAATTGTACCTGTAAAAATCGACTAGACCATCCACTCAAAGGAGACAGCTGAGAAGCGATAGTTTCGCTTGCTTGCAGATCTGCAATGATCTGGTTTGAGATTTTCTAGTGAAGCTCGTGAGCGACCATCTGAATGACAATGTCGCCTGCTTGCAGTTCAGGATCACACCTACCTGATTTCGGCTCGAAAGACAGATGGGGATCGATGAGATCGGTTACCTAATATAGCGTTCAATAAAAGCATATACAAAGAGACAATTTATATCCACAGCAAAGATCTAGCTTACAGCTGGTTAAAAAGAATGAGCTAAGTTACTCCTTTTGGTTAGCTTCTCGACGCGCGTTAGATCGTTTGTAATCAATTATATCCACAGGTGTATCAATTCTAATGAGGCTGTGGTCATATAATGATATGTAGACATATGGAAATTTCGTTTATATCAACAATCTAAAGATGCAGTGTCGTAACAACCTTCTCATGGGGCCCGTGTACAATTATTTAATCTAGGCCCTCTAAACCAGTATCGATATATTGAAACTTTTATTTGCCTAAAAAAAAAAAGAATTTCCGCGGACTGACAAAGCTCATGTATTAGATTATGGGCGATTTCTGGTAAATGTCACGTATAATATGGAAGTAAATATTAGAGGCAGACATCACAAAATATTTTATTTTTTCAGGTCACGATTTTCTGAGCCGAGGTATTCAATTCTATAAGAATCTATAAATCTCTCTTAATTTTATTTTGAAAATTTGTTGTATAGCTTATGAGCCTTTCTAATCAGAGGGTGCGTGTTTATCGCACACCTAACACTTCGGATAGTATTACGTCGCTGTCTTAAATTTTAACTACGCCTCAGAATTCATGACATGAATGTGGCATCACTTTACACATTTTTTCATAAATTTCATATTATGACTAATAGATAATGATACACTAAGGTATCACGGAATCCGGTGATTCTAATCACATAAGATATTTTAATGATACCCACGTCAATTCCAACACCTGAAACTACTTATGACTGGCTTCGAGCGGTTGTATTTCCTGTTCAGTCGCTTTTTTTTTCAACTCTTCCAAAAGTCAAATCACGTTATACCCAACTTCTATGACATACCCACATGCCGTTCCACATACATGAGGTTTCTTTGGAATTTTTGGAAAACAACCATGGATGGCATGGTAATTATTACAGTTTATAACCGGTATTATTACCTAGTACAGATGAAACTCTTTTATTTTTAAAATAACGTCGAATTGAATATTCTATAGACAGTTTAACATTTCTGGCGACAAGTAAACTTTAAAAAATTTCATTATTGTCTATTTTTTTTTTCTCCTTCAACAGTGATGAAATGAAAGTGTGCACATATGTGATCACTGGAGCAGGTAGGGTGAACCGTTTGGGCCATCGACCTCATCCAATTTAATTGGTTTTTTCGAAAAATATTGGTAATGAAGGGTGGCGCCTGCAGGCGTGATGTGTTAAAGTAAGTGTTTTCAGGCATTATTTTTCAGGAAACCAAATGATTGATCCCTTTTCAAATTTCCAGGGCATTTAATTATACCTGTGTTTATATTTAAAATGGTGAATTTTTTTGATTAAAAACAACTCATTGTATTGATTATAAATGTTTTTGTCTGGTCCGTCAGCGTTCGAATTATTTGTCGGCGTCCAATCTACAGCCTGTCGTATTCATCTAAAACAAAAAATACATAACGATTTCTGTTTTCAATAAGTAAAATTGAACCTATATTGTCGAAAAAAATGCAACATTGAACCAATGGAAACGCTTGGAAAAAAAAATTACAATTTCAATGAAAAGTTTTCGTATTAATGATGCAATTGAAATAATTTAATTGAACAATATCATTATAAATGTGGGTTTAAGTTATGAGAGAATTATTTATGCAGATGCATGTATAAGGAAAAGGAAATCAGATGAACAATTTTTGAGTTACCTCGCGCGCCAATTTGAAAAGAATGGAGTTTTAAGATGAACGTGTCTCAAGTTTTGGGTACAAGTTTTGAATTTTGGAATACTTACACAAATATATATACTAGGGTGGACGTTAAATACCATCTTGAGGAGTGAAGCCCCACAGTTTATAGACAAAAAATAGACAAAAATTTTGGCCCCAGAGCGAGATTTTTAAAATGAAATTAACCCGTGCCGGTAAGGTCTCAAAGTTTCCCATTTAAAACACATGCAATTTTATGGATCTCAATTCAAAAATTCACTGTGAGGCTAATTTCAATTCAAAAAATTCTAAACTATGTGAAAGTATCAGGTATGTGTACTACTACATGGAGAAAAATCGAGGATATCATACTGTTGAATCTGCTCATGATTCGACTCCAAAATAAAATTCTTGAGCATTTTGGTTCGCAGTGGAATCATGAGCAGATTCACCGGTATGATATCCTCGATTTTTCTCCATGTAGTAGTACACAATCCTGATACTTTCACATAGTTTAGAATTTTTTGAATTGAAATTAGCCTCACAGTGAATTTTTGAATTGAGATCCATAAAATTGCATGTGTTTTAAATGGGAAACTTTGAGACCTTACCGGCACGGGTTAATTTCATTTCAAAAACCTCGCTCTGGGGCCAAAATTTTTATCTATTTTTTGTCTATAAACTGTGGGGCTTCACTCCTCAAGATGGTATTTAACGTCCACCCTAATATATACAAACTATGTCTGACGCTATAGATCAAATTTTTTTAGTCCTTGAGAATCCGTTACTCGTACTCTATACATAGGTATATAATATACCTATACATATAGACCGAAATATTTCAGCATTTGTAAGTCTATTGTGATTCAAGGACAGAGACGAGACGCACGCAGTTGTGAACTGGCTGTAACCACGGTGATCTTTCGAGCTTCGTTACAAGCCTTAAGAGATATATGTTTGTCAGGTTGAACTTTCAAACTATGACAAAAAACGATTATTTCTACCCATTACACCAGTCTCCTGCCTAAAATCGACTATCAGAGAAGACTATCTGATTTTTTTTTTTCAATTTTCAGTATCTAATTTACAATTAGTAAGATTGGGCGTTCTCGGTCATGATCAAGCTTCGATTGTTCATTCGAATTCGAGCAAAGAAGATAGGAATTCCGCAACTATAATACTTACATACCGTGTTACAGCTTATTGTTTCTCAAGTTCCTCACCAATGGGTCTTTTCGTGGAAGTGACCCATATATGAGTCATTCCACGTCAAGCGGGACGGATTTGGCCAAAAATATTCCTCGATGTTTCCGATTCTTCTGTAATTTTTTTTACATATTCTCTTGGTAAAATAAACACAAGAAACAATTTTTTTTTTATCAGGAAGGGATTAAATCAATCCAGTCGAGTCAATTTTGAAAGTTATTTGTCGCCTGACGTTTCGGCAGTGGTGTTCTGCCCTCATCAGAGGCTTGGCCTAATTGGTGGTAAATTTGACAACTCAATATGTGAGATAGTCATGTTCGGTAGAAGGATAGCAACCATACTATCCTTCCGTGATTAAAAGCCGACTAATAATGATTATTATAGAATTATTAGTCGGCTTTTAATCACGGAAGGATAGTCTGGTTGCTATCCTTCTACCGAACATGACTATCTCACATATTGAGTTGTCAAATTTACCACCAATTAGGCCAAGCCTCTGATGAGGGCAGAACACCACTGCCGAAACGTCAGGCGACAAATAACTTTCAAAATTGACTCGACTGGATTGATTCAATCCCTTCCTGATAAATGACAGTTCGAGTGTTAACTTCACATCTACCAATTTTCTTTTTTTTTTTTTGACTCAAATGCTTTACTTTTTTTTTTTTTACTCAAACTTATTTCACAGCTCTTGAATTGTACTTTCATGTTATCATTTTTCACTACATCGAATAAACAATCTTCCATTTGTTAAGAACAATTATATTTTTTAGACGCGATTTTCGAGATGTTCACACCCTTCAAAAATTCTAAAAAAAATACGAGCGTGTTCCTTGATTCATTCTCTACAAAATATGTGAAATTCAGGACGGAGTTCCGATATATAGTATATTTAAAGAGTGGTTGATTCACGCGGGACGTCGCGCGCGGCCGTGTATGTACGTTGAAATCCAAGTACCGAACGGCGCGCGAACTGGGTTTCGCCGCCCCAATGCTCGTGGCCGCGGCCGCGCGCGACGTCCCACTTGAATCAACCCCTCTTTAAATATACTGTATATCGGAACTCCGTCCTGAATTTCATATATTTCGTAGAGAATAAACCAAGGAACACGCTCGTATTTTTTTTAGAATTTTTGAAGGGTGTGAACATCTCGAAAATCACGTTTAAAAAATACAATTGTTCTTAACAAATGGAAGATTGTTTATTCGATAAAGTGAAAATTAATAACATGAAAGTCCAATTCAAGAGCTTTAAAATAAGTTTTTGCAGACGTCTGTACATCGAAGGGAATCGGAGATATTAAAGTTCAAAGGAGAGAGCGATTCCGTTTCTTGGTGCTTTTTTCGAAAATTCAACCCCCTGTAGCTTCTAAATCATTTGAGTAAAAACAAAAAAAAATTGTTTCTTACGTTTATTTTACCCAGAGAATATGTAAAAAAAAATCGATAATTTTCAAGCACATGAGGTCAAAAAGGTATCCCGCTTGACGTGGAATGTCTCATATAGGGACCCCAACTATAATGCAATTCATGGTAGGTACAAGTATGTTCTGTTCCATGAAAACAAAACAAAATTGAGGGTTCAATGTCTCAATTTTTTTTTTTCATGGCACAGAGCGTACTTGTACCATGAATTGCATGTAATTGGGGGTCCCTATAGGTCACTTCTACGAAAAGACCCTTGCCGTTGGAAAGGCATTACGAATTGCAATGAATATTCGCGCTTTTATACAAAAAATATGTAAATGAAACTGTTCCCCGGGGTGGTGTTTTTGGATAATTTCCAAGTTCATCTCGTGGTTGTGTGCTCGTCGATAGTAGTGTCGAGTGAAGGGTGAGAGACGCGCACACGCCACACGACATATTTCACGGCTAGCGATTTTTGACTAATTGGATCTTTATGTAGGGAGATGGGGGCAAGTCGGGCTCCTCGACGAAAAATAGAAATTGGGGTGAAACGAGCACCGTTAGTTTCTTAAAAACAACTCGCTTCAGTTTTCTAACGTTACTTACACAAAGAAAGTGCGGAAAATAAGTCAAATGTTCATGTGCTGGAGCCGATAAGCATGATATTTGCCCCCAATTCTTATATTCTACCGACGTGCCCGTTTTGCCACCATTTCCCCTACTGACTATCAACGGCGAACTTCAGCCTGGGCAAACTAGGCAGTCGCCTAGAGGCCCAACCTTGTAGGGGGGCCCCGCCAGGGGCCGAAGTAGTATACATGGAGGACATACGATAGCAGACATTAAAAAAAAAATTTTAATTCACTTTATTGTTCCTGCATACAGGGGCGCATTTACCAATAGGCAGAGCAGGGCGGCATATTCTCAATTGATCACGTTTTTTTCGTAGACATTTATACATTATACACGAAGAAATTGTATTCGTTGTGTTATAGCACTATCTATTTCGCAGCAAAACCCAAAATAACCCAGCAAAACCCAAAAAAACCCAGCGGAACCCAAAACAAATTAATGACATAATAAACTTCACAACTTATATAATATTGATAAATTGTATAAATTTTATAAATGAAATAAATGTAACAATTAAAACAAATGAAGTTTATAAAATTATGTCAGTGAATAAAATAAAATGAATCTAGTAAATAGAGATCGACATCAACAAAATGAAAACTAGCGGTACGAACAAAAAAGCTTCGCTTTTTTGCAACAGGCGGGACCGTAGACTTGATAAAAAAAAAAATAATAAGATTCATTTCAATATTCAAACACGCCATTTTGAAACCGGAAGTGGTGGGATCCTCAAAAGTTTCGTGGTTCGTCTTCACCGAACACTTGTTCTTTCTCCCAAATTCCATTCGAATCTGCCGAGTCGTTCTCCCGGAATCCAGGATACACGTAATAATATTTAATCGAATATTGTAACACTAATTGCCATGTTTTAACCGGGAGTGGTGGAATCCTCAAAAGTTTCGTGGATCATCTTCACCGGACACTCGATTTTCCTCTAAAATTTTATTCGAATTTGTCGGGTCGTTCTCCCGAAATTCAGGATACACCTAATAAGATTTATTTGAATATTGAAATACTCGCCATTTCGCAACCGGAAGTGGTGGGATTCTCAAAAGTTTCGTGGATCATCTTCACCGAACACTTGATTTTTCCCCCAAATTCCATTCAAATCTGTCGAGTCGTTCTCCCGGAATTCAGGATACAAACTTCGTGCGTACACACACACACACGCGCGCACACACACACACACACACACACACACACACACACTTTTTGGAAAATACTGGAGAACGATTGTGTGAGTGATGAAACGGATTTCTAAGGGGAAGGGAATTTTTTTTTCAATCCGACGTTTTTCGCGATGACGAATCTAATAGGCACTCCGCTATGCGATCGTGCCTAAAAATCAAAAAATTATGCAATATTGGAGTTATTTGTCATTATATAAAATTGAATATAGAATTTTCCTCGGTCCAATTTTGGGTATAGTTAGTTCAGTATAGTCTCAAGTATTGTGTTCTGTAGATCCTGTCAAAAATTAAAGTTGATATATCGAACGGTTAGGAGATATCGTGATAAAACACCATCAGCCCAATAAATAGGTGATTTGAGAGTGGTGTTTGGATACAAAATAAGCCCTGAAAATATTTGAGAAGATCGCGTACGACGTTTCACCCTATTATTCTATCAGAACTATCGAACTCACGCTGTTCAAGAACTGCCCATCTTCATAAAAGGGGTTAAGGAGTTTTTTAGAAGTTCTTCTTTTGCAGCGGCCGCAGTACGTCTATGGGACCCCATAATTGTGTCTATTCACGAGAGGAAAGGACGAAGGTGATCTCAGGATTTGTAGAACTGAACTACTTGTGGTTATTTGTAGCGCAGTTGCCTGGCGTATCGCTCAATATTTTCCGCTGTACCGTCCACAATTTTTTAAACTCAGAAAACTTTGCATCTGAATTTTTCTGAAAATCAAATGAACCGAGAATACTAATAACTGAAAATTGAGGGCGTTCTAGTTTTCTTCGAGGAATTGAATAGTTTTTATTGAGATCTGAAAAAGTATACTCAGAAAAATAATTTGTCTTGGACAACAAAATCGGTTTGTTGGCCATTTTTAGGTTATTGTTATGAACTTCCCGCTTCAAGGAAGAGGGGTCTAGGCGATTTTTACCGACATCAACTATGTTTTCGAATATCTCCGAAACGGAGGGTCAAATCGGGTTGTCTTTCTGGTAACCGATGTTTGACGAGGAATGAATTTGTTCTATCAGGTGAAATTCTACGAAATTCCCCAAAAGCACCTCGGGTGCAAAAACCTTGCGCCAAGTACATTAAAGCGTAGTAGCTATCAACATAAATTTCTTAAAAAAAAATAATCGAAGAAAAAGCATTTGATTATACATTTAATCTACAAAAGAATTGAAATCAATGGATGTTGCCAAGAACAATTTGGTTGGTATTTACATGTAAATATACATAACATGCGTAACACGTAATGACATGCAACATACGTACTCACAACAAAAGATCAATTGAAATTAAAATTGAGAAAAAAAAAACGAAAAAAAAATTTGGAGTTCGTGGTACTTGGCGGGCTGATATTCGAATCATTATAAGAATATTTAAATAGTTCAATATATATTTTCTTGTAATTTCTACAAAAATGCTCGCCAAGTACCACTACCTCCAGATTTTTTTTTCGTTTTTTTTTTCTCAATTTTAATTTCAATTGATCTCTTCTTGTGATTACGTATGTTGCATGTCATTACGTGTTACGCATGTTATGTATATTTACATGTAAATACCAACCAAATTGTTCTTGGCAACATCCATTAATTTCAATTATTTTGTAGATCAAATGTATAATCAAATGCTTTTTCTGCGATTATTTTTTTTTAAGAAATTTTTGTTGATAGCTACTACGCTTTAATGTACAGGGTGTACCGAAAAGTTCGGTCACCATATCACAGGGTGATTCTCCAGCTCAAGATCGGTGAAGATCTATCAAAACTTGTAGCCCCGAAACTGACCTTGAACTTCAAGATCAAGGTCCAAATTTTTATTATCTTAAAAAATCCTACTAATTCAGAGGGTAAAAAGTCCCCGAGGAACCATATGTCTAGATTGATTCCTTCCCATCAAAAAAGATTCCGGAAGATAAAAGAAATTCGGTTCAATCATAACAACAGAAATTCCAATCGGTTATCGACCACAAGACTTCGCTCTCGTCTTAAATTTCTTTTTATCATATTTTTAATTTTTTTGAAAATTTTATGGGTTTGTTTTTCAATTTCCTCAATTTTTTTCAGTTTTTTAACATTCTTTTGAATTTTATTGAATTTTCTTTGATTGTTTCGAAAGTTTTTTGAAGTTTTCTAAGGATTTGTGGACTAGGCTGGTCATCAAGCGCGACTGCTAAGACCGATTGATCATGACGGTTCGATCTTATGAGTCTCGCGCTGTCAACGCCGTAATCTGCAGTAAAGATTAAGCGCAAGACGTAAATGTGAAAATTTGAAAAGAATTCAAAAAAATTCAAATTTTGTTTTTCAAAATCCTAAGACTTCAATAGACTCTGAAAATCTTCAAAAAAATGCGAAAAATCAATGAAAATTCAAGAAAATTCAAGAGAATGCGAAAGTGTAAAAAAAAATGGAAAAATTTGAAAAAAAATACGAAAAATTTCAAAAAAATTAAAAATATCATAAAAAGAAATTCAAGTCGAGACCAAAGTCTTGTGATCGCCAACCGATTAGAGTTTCTGTTGTTATAATTACACCGAATTTCTTTGATCTTCCGAAGTCTTTTTTGATGGGGAGGAAACGATCTACTATGGTTCCTCGGGGACTTTTTATCCTTTGAATTAGTAGGATTTTTTAAGACAGTAAAAATTTTGACCTTGATTTTGAAGGCCAAGGTCAGTTTTGCGGCTACAAGTTTTGATAGATCTTCACCGATCTCGAGCTGGAGAATCACCCGGTGAAGCGGTGACAAAACTTTTCGGTACACCCTGTACTTGGCGCAAGGTTTTTGCACCCGAGGTGCTTTTGGGGGATTTCATAACTTTTTGTACCAGTCTTGATTTTCTTAACCATTTCTGTTGAATGGTATTTTTCATGAAACGATTCATTTCTATAAATCCAACTGTTAGTTCTATTGAAAGTGTTTCACTGACAAAGTTGTGTTGTTATCGATAACTGAAAAATGAACTGTGATGAGAAGCCTCGACCCCCATTAGCATCAGGTTTTATCGTAGATATCGTAGACTTGCTTTCGATAAAAATTCAACGTCATGTTAATGTAATTATGTAATCGATAGACTAACAAGGAGAGTGTCAGACCTCGTGGTTGTAGATTTGGATCAAACTTCTAGAGGTTCTTCTTTGGATAGAAACATCAAAACCATGCTGTTCCATTCATTCTAACGAGCTTGTGTTTCCTTCTTGAGCTCAAAGTTCTGGTACTACTGAGCATTTCCTGAATTTGTCTAATAAATTGAAAAACAATTTACGATTTATGGTAATTTTTTGTAGCTGAATAATCGAAAAATAAAAGTGGAAACTCATCTTCAGATTATGCTATGTTGATGCCTTTTGAACATCATTTCCAATTGGTACTGTCAAGTTTATACTCTGCAGTCAACTGTCGAAGACAAAATCATAGGCTACTTAGGGCTATAATTTCGTTATCGAAGGCTCTAATACTGATCAAATTACCTTGAACTAGCAAAATAATCACAATTACATAGCAAAATTACATTCTTATTAATTTCATTTTTATTTATTTTCCAGTCTTTAGTCCTTTATCTTGTTCATTTCATTATGATCCGCCACATTGCATGCATTAATAGCTCTTAGTGCAAAAAAAAACGTTTCACAGGGCACAGTGACTCAATTCACATTATTCATTATATTTGGCATTGAGTCACAAATACCTCATTGAATCTTCGGTAACGATGTTATCTGCCTAGGTATTGTTATAAAATATGTCAGTACTTAATACACGATATTTGAACCATACGACATCTCTTTAGCCTGAATAACCAATCGATCGCATATTTTTCTTCATTTTGATCACGTTCAGACACATTTCCTCAAAGGCTGTGGCAAGCTCCGTAACCGATTTATTTATCTGCAGATAGATTGATATGCAGATAGGGTTATTTTTATTCTGGTGCGGCAAATAATTTTTTGACATTGTAAAAAAATTGAATTTCATGTGAGCTACTTTCTATTATCAGAGAAATTACTATTCAAATAAATATAGGTAATTTACTGCCGACCCTTTGTTCTGTATAAATCGCGATCAATCATGACAAATAATTCTCATAACCTCAAAGGCTCGATCTCGTGAAATGAATGAGAAGATAGATATGATTATTATTATATAAAATCTCGCGAACCTAACGTGAACGATGAATTTCAAATTTTTCAGAGGACATCGAGGCTAATATTAAATGACAAGTTTTATTCCGTACTTTCTCCATATTTTCCATCAATCGTATTACAAACTCATTTGACATTTGACAAAGGTTTCATGTACTCGTAATATTCCTCGCGTCTATCTCAGCTGTCATTCCACAGTGCATTCGACTATTTTGGTTATGTACATACACGCGCATGCGTTGTTGTTGTTTCTCCAAAGGCTTATATCCTTGCGGAAAGTAGCCAAACACGCGCATGCGCAGTAGGACTATTTTTCCCTTACACCATGAAATACACGTAAAACGTAATTATAGTCGAGAGCGACAACTCCCACTATATTTTTATCCATGTAATTTTCATCTCTGCGATCACTGATCTCTATGTCTGCAATAGACTCTCTACTATGTTCGTTGCGTTTGGGTTCTGCTAACTGGTCGACGACGAAAAATTCAGTGGTCGATGACGGAGACGACGAAAGTTTATCGTGAAACTGACCCGGCCGATTTTAGAAATTATTATTTCTCAGCTGTCGGTGCACCGATCGTCTGGATTTTGACCTCAAATGGAAGTTTTTTCGACCCTTATTATAAAAATAAAACGTCAATCCCTGGTATATTACCAATTCGGTGTAATATATGAAAACATTGTTCCCCCACTCCGCTTAGAGCTGCCTCTACGGTAAAGAGACTCGGTTAGAGTCGCGCTTGTAAAAAAACTTTTTTTTAACTTTTTATTAATGTACTTGGCGCGAGACTCTACCAAGTCTCTTGATATTACTATTTTAATATATTATTATTACTATCCTATATTAATACTACTATTTTTAGCTACAAAAGGTAGGGTAAAAATGGTGATAACCAAAGTTGAAGAAAATGAGATTCCCTACCTGTCCACCTATTACCATTTCTTCGATAAACTTGATAATAAACGAGATGCAGTATAACTCTGCAAATATCGATGCTAGGGTAAAAATTATAATGACCAAACTTGTGGGAAATTAAATCTCCAACAACTTTGGATTCCACCATTTTCGCTCTAAACTTGTAAATAAGCGAGTTATTTTGAAAAAACAAGAAAATTCACCTTAAAATCAAGATGGCGGCGAACGCAATGGCGAGATTTTCCCGTAAATCGAGATTTACACTCCCTCCCCCAAGTGACAAAAAAACCGCTCCCCCGAATTATTTCCAGGTGAATGTCTATCTCGACTGGACTAGGTATGTATGTGGGCAAATCCACGTGAAGTGGTAACACTTTTTGACATCGACATTTTTAATTTTTTTCAAACTTTACATACGTGTTCTTCGTGGTCCGTAGAAGAGACTCCCCAAACCATTCTGCCCTAGGATCAATATTTTAGAAATGATCCGCAATTGAAATTTTGAAAGTATGCCGAAAATCGTCGCGCGCGCTCCTCTTGAATGTCTCATAACTTTTGATCCGCTGGACGGAAATAGGTTTGTTATGTATCGATTTGAAAGGTATTGAACTAATCTAACAGTTGGTAAACGTCATTTTATTTTTCCAAAAAATGTCAAATTTTCCACTCGAAAATAAATTTGGAATACTGTTTTTATTACCAGCCCCACAAATCACCGAGCTGAAAAAATGTTGGTGTATTCCTGGCCCTATTGTCTACTTGCACACTGTTCGTTCCCGACTAACTTATTTGGAATATAAAAGTCTAAAAACCCGAGCTACCGTATTTTCACTCGGTAAGTTTGTAGATATATAAATAATTCGGATATCAGGACTGGTGTTAGGTTGCAGTTCAATAATGACTCAGATGATTTAGGAAGTAACGAAACAATTATATTTTTAAATGTGAACAAACAGAAAATTAACAGTGAGATTGAAGTAAAGATGAAATGAAATTATTGAGATTGAAATATGAATTTAATTGACATTAGATGAATTAGAGGTTGGAACGGTTGCAGAAGGCACGACTGTTCTCCTCAACGTTTCTTTTCTAAGTCAAGAATTGTATTAGAAAAGTCAAGGGCTCCTTTCCCCCCAGCGTACTCTTCTCCCACACTCTACAAGGCTGCAGTTAAACAATACGCAAGCCTGCAGTGTGTAGGCGAATGGTGAATATCACCCGGAGGTTTGAGGTATCCCTTAACTAAATATTTGGGTTTAAGATGCAATATTATGCTTAAAACTATCTTTTGGCTCTCCCGGAGGATCGTACCCACGGTCGGGCATGGTCAGTCGAGGGCCACGTGCTGCTCAAGGGTTTTTCCCTATGAGGAAGAGTAAGGCCCCTCGCTGCCACCCTCTGGCCCGGGGTCTGCGCTTTGTAAGACGCAACAGCCTGCCCCCGTTGCGAGCCTAGTTGAGCAACTACACTAAATTATTTTTTATATCAATAAAGTCTTGGAATTATATAATTGATAATTCTGCTTTTAAACCACAAAGGGATGTTAACTATCGACTACAGATAAGAATATGCAACTAATTACTGGCTATTTTCTATCCTACGTTATAGTTCATTGTCTTTTAATTTAGCTTAAGTTCTACATGGTACATGAGAATAATGTTGTGAAAACAAACACACAAGAGCCCTTTCTGTATTAGTTACTGGCAATGGCGCTAGTCGCCTCACATTGCGGGTCATGACCCCACTTGAAGTTTTCACCTTCACCACTCTCACCACTCCATCCGAGCCTGGATGCAATTCTTCTACTCGTCCTAATTTCCACTGCATAGGTGGCAGATTGTCCTCTTTCACTAAGACAACAGAACCAACCTCCAGGTTGGGTTGGCTGGAACCCCACTTACGCCGTACGTTCAGTTCATTCAAATATTCTTAATACCACCTGGACCAAAAATGTTGACGCACCTTTTGAATGTGCTGCCAATTAGACAAGCGATTATCTGGAACGTCGGCAAAGTCTTGCTCTGGCAAGCTCGTTAGTGAATCACCTATCAGGAAGTGACCGAGAGTGAGGACGGAGAAATCGTTAGGATCGGAGGAGATGGGAGTTAGCGGTCGCGAATTCAGTATCGCCTCAATCTCAATGAGAAGCGTATTTAGCTCTCCGTAGGTGAAAAGTTCTTCAGTGATGACTCTCTTTAGGTGATGTTTAAATGACTTTACTGCAGCCTCCCACAGGCCGCCAAAGTTCGGTGATGCTGGAGGAATAAACTTCCATTTGATTCCCCGTGTACTTAGATGAGCCGTTATCTGCTTATCATTCTCTTCGGATCGCAGGTTGGATACGATGTCTCTGAGCTCGTTGTTAGCTCCTACGAAATTTGTGCCATTGTCAGACTGAATTTCGAGACAGTGTCCTCTTCTTCCGATGAATCTTCGCAGAGCCGCTATAAATCCAGCGGTTGTCATATCGGTGACCAGATCTAAGTGTACGGCCTTGGTGACTAGGCAAATAAATACGGCGACATATGTTTTTACTCGTCCTCGGTTGCGGAATTTCTTTTCCTTCACGTAGAACGGTCCACAGTAGTCTACGCCTACTTTCAGAAATGGTCTGGCCATTGTAACCCGAGCCTGTGGCAAGTCCCCCATTAGGTAGTCAATGGACGGTGGCTTGGCTTGCAGGCAAGTGACGCATCTTCGGATGATTCTTCGTACTTTGTTGCGTCCGTCTAAGATCCAATAGCGTCGTCGTAAACAATATAGAGTAGCAAGAGTACCGGCGTGTGCTTGAAGTTTATGCTCGTGATCTATAAGTAGTCGAGTGACCGTACTACCCTTAGGCATTAAAATTGGGTGCCTTTGTTCGAAGGGCAGGTCTGAGTTTCTTAACCGGCCGCCTACTCGTAGAAGTCCATCCCTGTCTATGAATGGATTTAGCGGTAATAATTTGCTCTCATTGTGAAGCAATCTTTGGTGAGTCAGGTCGTTCAACTCCCTGGAAAACTCGATGCGTTGAACCAACTTGATGATGACTTTCTCTGCGTTTCGCAACTCTTCTACACTCAAGAACTTCGCCCTTTGGGAAGATCTCACGAAGCGTAGACAGTATGCTACTATTCTTTTGAGCTTGTTGATGTTGTCATATTTGTCGATTATCGAAGTATCTACAGGTGTTACGGCGAGACAAATTACCCTCTTGGCTTCTGGATCCTCTGAGGGAGAGATCACAGAATTGACGGGCCACTGGTCCTCATTTTTTTCCAACCACGCTGGACCGTTGCGCCATAGCGAATTGGTTACAAATTCCATCGGAAACTGACCGCGAGATAGTGCATCCGCAGGATTATCTTCTCCTGGGACATGTCTCCATACGGCGTCTGCTGTGGTTGTTTGTATTCCCGAGACTCTATTAGCAACAAACGTCTTGAGCAGATGAGGTGAGGTGCTTATCCAGTGCAGAGCAATCATTGAGTCGCCCCACAGATAGGTCTTTATGTTTGGGTCCGTTATATTATTTTTAACTGACTCGTATAAAGTCGACAGGAGGAGGGCACTGCATAGCTCCAGGCGTGGTAGTGACACAGTCTTCAGTGGTGCTACTCGTGATTTCGCACAAATCAGCTGTATTTCTACTTCTCCCCGACGGTTTGTAGAGCGAAGATATATGCAGGCTCCATAGCCTTCCATGCTGGCGTCACAGAAACCATGCAGTTGTGTGCTACGGGCATCGTTCAGACTTATTTTCCTCGGGAAGGCTATCTCGTTTATGACTGTTAGTTGCGTACAAAAGTCGATCCATGATGTGTGAAGATCTGTCGGTACTGATTCGTCCCAGCTGATCTTTAGTTGCCACAGCCTTTGGATGAGAACCTTGGCCGCAAGGATCACTGGGGCCAACAAGCCTAGAGGGTCGTAAATTTTGGCGACCTCAGACAGTATGAGCCTCTTGGTGACCTTTCTGGCTGGTGCAATAGACTTGACGGTGTAAACTATGTCATCCGATTGTGCATTCCAGTATACTCCAAGTGTCTTAAGTGTGTTGTCCTCTGAAAACTGCATTTTTTGATTGATGTAGTCTTCTGGCAATCCTTGTAATAATCGCTTATCGTTGGAAGCCCAATGCTTCATATTTAGTTGACCGGCATGAAGTAGCTCTGTGATTTGCTGTCGGGCCGTTACTCCTTCGTTGATTGTGTCAAATCCCGTTAGGAGGTCGTCGACGTACATATCACTCTTGATTACCCTACTGAAAATGTTCACCTGATAAATCACATGATGTTATGAAAGAGTTCTCAATATAATTGATCATATGATTTGTCTTGTGAATTTGCTAAAATATATAAGAAATCACGTAATACATCACATAACCACGTATCATCAGATATAATACAAAACAAATTACATGATAAACTATATGATTGACCATATGATTTTTGATATAGTATATCTGATGATTCGTGCTTATGTGATTTATTATGTGATTTCTCATATATTTTAGCGAATTCACAAGACAAATCATATGATAAATGACATTCAAAATTCTTTCATAACATCATGTGATTTATCACATGAATATTTTCAGTAGGGTATAGCTGCTCCGATAGGATATTTACCCCTTTCGTCATCTGCCAGTTGTCTCAGACATTGTACCGCTTGATAAGGTGAAGGCGTCAGGCCGAACGTAACGGTGTTTAGTTCATAAACGGTTAGGTTACCGTCGGCGTCCCTCCAAATTATTCGTAAGTATTTACGGTCTTCTTTGCGTACCTGGAACTGGAGAAACATCTTCTCGATATCTCTTGTGAGTACGTATCGTTTAGGTCGGAATCGTAAAATTAGACAGAAGATGTCGTCTTGGAGTGTAGGTCCTCGTTTCAGGGTCTCGTTGAGAGATATGCCTGTTGACGATTTTGCTGACCCATCAAACACCACCCTGACCTTGGTTTTCATGCTGTCCTTTTTTATAACCGCGTGATGTGGCAGGTAGAATCCGCGTTCGTCGGTGTCGTCTGCCTTGCTCATGTATCCACGACTCAGATACTCATTGAGCGCTGCTTCATATTGTTGTTTCAGCTCTTTATCGTGTTGGAACTTACGCTCCAGTGTAGAAAATCGTTTCCGCGCGCGTTCCTTGGAATTACCGAGCTGAGCCAGTTTTTGATTAAATGGTAAGGCCACTACGTAACGTCCTGAGGCATCGCGATAGTGCGTTTGCTTGAAATGCTCCACTACCTGTTGTTCCTCTGCTGATAGGCGTTTGACGGTAGGCCCTTCCTCTATGTTCCAGAATCGTTCAAGATCAAAGTTGACCGCAGTATTAAAACATACTGGTTGCGACTGCTGAACCCTCGGGACCTGTACTGTGCCTCCTATTACCCAGCCTAGTTGTGTCTTGTGTAGACGTAGGTCGGGCCCTTCAGAGGGTGACAAGTCGTATTGTCCGATGCTCAACGTTGACAGAGTCGGTCCGCTTCCCAACAACATGTCGACAGGTGCAGGTTGGTAGAATTCTGGATCGGCGAGAGGCAGATTGGTTGGTATGTTGACCGATTCTCGTGGTATCAGCTGGCTTGGTATTAGTTCTGCAATCTTGGGGATCGCCAAGAATTCCAGTGACCTTTGATACTGCCCGTTGATAGCTCGTATCGTGACGTTTACCTTATATTTTGATCGAGTCGTAAGCTCATTCAGTGCTCCTACCGGAACGGAACACGATGTTTTATGAAGTCGTAACGCGTTCGCTAGCTTCTCCGTTATGAAGTTAGCAGAAGCCGCTGTATCTAGCAAGATTCTACACCTGTGAGGTTGACGGCGCTGGTCCAGTGCGTAAACAATGGCACTCGTCATTACCTGGTTAGTGAGTGTTCGTGCTGCGAACGCTACGCTTCCCTCCGCTCCGGTTACTGGTTGTCAATTGGTGGATGTTGCCGAATCTTCTCGACTCGGTTCTACTTGACTGGCTGTCGATGGATGCAGGAGTGAATTATGCTGCTCTCCGCAGTTTCTGCAATTCATGTACTTGCAGTCGCGGATCTGGTGCCCTTCTCGTAGGCACTTGTTACATATTTTGATGTCCTGGCAGGCCTTGATTCTTAGAGGTACTGTCAATTTCAAAAACTTTCCGCATCGATAGACTGGATGCGGTGCTTCCTTGCAATATGCGCACGTGTTCGTCGTTGATACGAAGGCCTGTGCCGAGTGCTTTCACCCCTTATCCCTTTGGCCATTTTTGACCTGTGGGTTTCTTAAGTGCGGCTGCGACGATCGGTCGTTGGGTCTGTTCATTAACCTAGTTGCTCGTCTAGACAGAAATTCGAGCATTGTCTCCAGCTCTGGAAAAATCCCTCTGACCTGTTTGTCGTCCCATGCGTCGGCTGTACTTCGGTGGATCTTGTCCTCTAATAATGCTACGACTACCTACTCTACGGTCACGTTCATGGCCTTTAAAGACTCCAGATGTTGCCTGGTTTCGTCCACTAGCCTACTGAGTCCCTGAGAATCTTCCCTTTCCTGTTTTGGTAAATGAATTAAACAATGGAGATGTCTTGACGCTATTATCCTTTTGTCCGCATATGCGGTTTCTAGCATTTCCCAAGTTTTCTTGTAATTCTGTTCGGTGATCGACAGCATCTGCACCTTCCTAAGAGCGTCATCCTTTAGGGAGGACCTTAGATAGTGGAGTTTATCCGCATCGCTGAGGTCTGTCTGGCTGCCAATCATGGAATCAAACTCTGTTTTAAACGAGATCCATTGCGCATGGTCGCCTCTGAAAGATGGTAAGGTTGATTCCGGCAGTTTTATTCTCCTCCTCATGGTTGTGGTCTCCGTATTAAAAGATGCTGGTGATGCGTTATTTGATCTGTCCGAATTCTCAGGTATTTGTTTTAAGACTCGTTCAGCCTCGGCCAATACATTATAATAATTTGCTTCGATAGTTGACCTATCGGATAAATTGTGGTGCTCTCCGTTGACGTCCAACTCTTCCAGTTCGTCCATCAGTACGTCGAAGTTGGCAAATAATAATTCGTACTTGGCCATACGATTTGCAACTGCAGTTTCATCTAACGGCCTTAATCTTTGTCAAGCTAAGAAATTCGTAACTGCTGTTGTTTGGCCTTTCCAAATAGGCAATTTTCTCAAAATCTCTTGAATCCTATCTTCCTGTGCCCTAGGTAACCGTTGCGCTTCGCTTTGACCGTCTGCGTCGGTTGAGATTGGGGGACTCATGATCAAGAAGTGGTAGGATTTGTTAACAAGGAAATAGGTGATTCAAAATGTCGAGCTTACCTTGAGTCCTTCGACTGAGTTGATGAAGGTGGCTGCTAGGCTGGTGCTCCTTGAGAACCTTTGAGTCCTATTCCGACTGACGACTGTTTGGTCTGATGCTTCTCGTGCACCACACTACGTCGTTTGTATTGAGATTGTCTTCACTCAATCACTGTCACACACTTAGTTATTGTTTTTACACTATAATCCTTTCACTGCGAACTGTTTATCGTTTATACACTATAACTATCCAATATGCACTGTAAATCCGGCTCGAAGGACCATAAAAAATGTTCGTTCCCGACTAACTTATTTGGAATATAAAAGTCTAAGAACCCGAGCTACCGTATTTTCACTCGGTAAGTTTGTAGATATATAAATAATTCGGATATCAGGACTGGTGTTAGGTTGCAGTTCAATAATGACTCAGATGATTTAGGAAGTAACGAAACAATTATATTTTTAAATGTGAACAAACAGAAAATTAACAGTGAGATTGAAGTAAAGATGAAATGAAATTATTGAGATTGAAATATGAATTTAATTGACATTAGATGAATTAGAGGTTGGAACGGTTGCAGAAGGCACGACTGTTCTCCTCAACGTTTCTTTTCTAAGTCAAGAATTGTATTAGAAAAGTCAAGGGCTCCTTTCCCCCCAGCGTACTCTTCTTCCACACCCTACAAGGCTGCAGTTAAACAATACGCAAGCCTGCAGTGTGTAGGCGAATGGTGAATATCACCCGGAGGTTTGAGGTATCCCTTAACTAAATATTTGGGTTTAAGATGCAATATTATGCTTAAAACTATCTTTTGGCTCTCCCGGAGGATCGTACCCACGGTCGGGCATGGTCAGTCGAGGGCCACGTGCTGCTCAAGGGTTTTTCCCTATGAGGAAGAGTAAGGCCCCTCGCTGCCACCCTCTGGCCCGGGGTCTACGCTTTGTAAGACGCAACACACACCAATTTTGAAGGTGGAGATTCATGTTTTACGGCAAGTTACAGTAGGTCACACATAAGGAAAAACGCGAGAGCGAGTACAGCGGCACGTCTGGCTATGAATGCCCTCGGGAAAATTAGGCGACACACCTAGGTAGGGATTTCTTTAGAGTATAACTAATTTGAAGTGCTTTTTTTGTTAATGTAACGACGGCAATGTGAGAGGAAGAGAGAGGAGAAAGATATCGCTACGCAGAGGAGATGAAGTGGGGAAAGACTACCGCTAACCAGACCTCAAGGTATGCAGCCAGGGACATGCACGTTCGAAAGTGCCGAGAGTAGTACCGCTTCATGAGAGGGAAGTACGTCGACCTGGAGAAAGCTACGGACGCGGGCAGGTGAACAGGGTCCGCATACGACCTCCCTACCGCTGACAAGAATTCTTCCGCTTCGTGAGCACCGCAACGACGGCGTATAGGGTGGCTCGGTCAAAACGTCGCCACCTCCCGTTAGCACGGGTGCATGAGATCTATCGCTCCTACTGTCATTATCGACGCTAATAAGCATTATCGTTACCGACCGAAGAGGAACCGCGTGAGACGGGCGTGGATATCGCCCCACGTGCGACCGGCAGATCAGAACAGGTGTGGTTCCATCCAGGAGCACCTAGGTCCAGCCAGGAGGAGCCTGGTGGACCAAAAAGGTGTGGTTCCATTCAAGAGCACCTGGATCTAGCCGGGAGGCTACGGCGAGGTCGACCGGAATGAGTCTGCCGTCGTAGAGCGAATCTAAGGAAAGTTGGCAGCGCAAGGACGATACAACGGTGAAGAACCCAGGATCGCGCCTTCCTCCCTGACATCCCGCTACGAAGTGGCGATACCGCTGGAAAAGGTAGAGCTCTATAGCACAACACCTCATGCATCCCGCTAGCCCGCGCGCGGCGGCTGACGAGTCGTCCGTGCGGAACGACGGAACGACATAGCGAATTTTGGAAATAACCAATCAATTAATGAGATGCGCCTCATAGGTTCCCCACCCCTATAAGGTTGTAAGGAGCTATGAGAAGACAACCGAAAATCAGGAAGAGGCTTTTCACTTCTACGTTCAGCTTCAAGTCATCAAGACGTGTCTCGCAAAATTCCGCAATTACCGCACTTATACCTATATCATACCGCTCTCTCGCATTGTTTCCGCAAATTTAATGATTAATAGTCTCGCTAGTTTTTGTTTTTGGTTTCCCGCTAAGTTATTGTTAATAGTATCATTTAAAATAGTGTGAGTGCCTTGTGCAGCTCTTCGATAAGGTAAGACCTTTTGTTTCTTTGTGAAGCCACGAACTCACCGATACATTGTCGTGATAAGTTAAGGGGATGTTCTAGTCGATTTTTACCGGCATAATTATTCTTTCGAATATCTTGCAAACGGAGGTCTCAATCGGATTGTCCTTTTGGCAGCGGATGATTAACGAGCAATGAGTTCGAGTAAGCATGAAAATTCAAAAAAAGAGAATTATTTTTTTTTTTTTTCATCGTCAACTGTTGAGCGTGTCACTTATGTTGACTTATATCAGAGTCCACGCATCCTTTTCGCAAAAACGAGCTTCGAAGCACCATTCTATAGGGAATTACGAACACACCCATTAAAAAACATCTCTGTTTTATGCAGAAATGCGGTCTGATTCTGAAAACTCGCAGTTCGTTGTAATTAGCGATTGTAAATTGTTGGGATGCCATGATAATTCTCGGTTCCCGCCGAGGTTCCGACATTGGCCGAGGGAGAGCGCTCAGCTCGCGAATCGTTGCATCGTCTTCTCCTTCGCATAGCTACTGAGTGAGAAGAAGATGCAACGATTCGCGCGCTGAGCTCTCCCTCTCGGGCAATGCAGGAACTAAGAATTGTCATGGGATCCCAACAATTTACAATCGCTAATTACAACGAACTGCGAGTTTTCAGAATCAGACCGCATTTCTGCCTAAAACACAGATGTTTTTTGATGGGTGTGTTGGTAATTCCCTATAGAAAAATAATTCTATTTTTTCGAATTTTCATGCTAACTCGAACTCATTGCTCGTTAATCATCCGCTGCCAAAAGGACAATCCGATTGAGACCTTCGTTTCCGAGATATTCCAAAGAATAATTATGCCGGTAAAAATCGACTAGACCATCCCCTTAAGGTATCGTTTGAGTGACGTGTAGCCTTCAGGCCACGTGAATCTGTGTTTTAGATGAATTTTGAGAAAAAGGATCCGGTAAACGTGATTTCGTGACTGGCTACGGCCATCTTGTCTTACTAATTTTTCGTAGTCTGACTGAATAATTTAGTAGCGTGCTTATTAATATTTGATAGCTTGTTTCTATGATTCTCTGATTTTTCATATTTCTTTGATTTTCTTAATGGTTTCTGGCATGATATAATTTGTGTGATTTTTGCTATATGGGCAAATCCACGTGAAGTGGTAACACTTTTTGACATCGACATTTTTAATTTATTTCAAACTTTACATACGTGTTCTTCATGGTCGGTAGAAGAGACTCCCTAAACCATTCTGCCCTAGGATCAATATTTGAGAAATGATCCGCAATTGAAATTTTGAAAGTATGCCAAAAACTTTTGATCCGCTGGACGGAAATAGGTTTGTTATGTATCGATTTGAAAGGTATTGAACTAATCTAACAATTCGTAAGCGTCATTTTATTTTCTCAAATCATATCAAATTTTTCACTTGAAAATCAATTTGGAATACTGTTTTCATTACCAGCCCCACAAATCACCGAGCTGAAAAAATTATGGTGTATTCCTGGCCCCATTATCTACTTGCACACCAATTTTGAAGGTGGAGATTCATGGGCATCGAAACGAAAAAATTGTATCGCAATGAGAAAGGCTAGTGATATGAATAATAATTGATTATTTTACCGCAAATAATCTTAAGATCGTTGAATTTTATATTTTGCATTCCTTGTCACCATCATCCTACTATCCCGATCGTAATTCTTGCGTTCCTATTGAATATGGGTGCGACACCTCAGAAATCTGGGAGCATGACACTGCGCGGCGGAGCGTTGTTGACGGAATAATTTTTTCGTTTCGATGTCCATGAATCTCCACCTTCAAAATTGGTGTGCAAGTAGACAATAGGGCCAGGAATACACCATCATTTTTTCAGCTCGGTGATTTGTGGGGCTGGTAATGAAAACAGTATTCCAAATTTATTTTCGAGTGGAAAATTTGACATTTTTGGAAAAATAAAATGACGTTTACCAACTGTTAGATTAGTTCAATACCTTTCAAATCGATACATAACAAACCTATTTCCGTCCAGCGGATCAAAAGTTATGAGACATTCAAGAGGAGCGCGCGCGACGATTTTCGGCATACTTTCAAAATATCAATTGCGGATCATTTCTAAAATATTGATCCTAGGGCAGAATGGTTTGGGGAGTCTCTTCTACGGACCATGAAGAACACGTATGTAAAGTTGCAAAAAAATTAAAAATGTCGATGTCAAAAAGTGTTACCATTTCACGTGGATTTGCCCATATGTAACTTGTATTTCTTCTATCGCTTGCATATTTCTTACATTATCTTATATGGTGTGTCGCTAATTAATTTCCAACCTCTCGAGGGTTGGCTGAACGTAGGAGTCACTAGGTTAAGTTGTTTAGTCATAAGATTGATTTAACTATTTCCTTCACATGATATTTTTGATCGATTTTTGGGTAATTTGCCGCTTTATTGATAATTTTGAATCATAGTAAAATCTCGCTTGTTTCTTGTAAATTTAGTATAATATCTCTGATTCTTTATATCGCAAATTAATATCTAATACCGCTAGCGTGTCGTCTATATTAGTTATTTGCTCGAGTATCGTATCGCTCGGTGATACGCAGTCTAAACTGTAGTATAATAGTTTGTATTATATCGCTTCACTCGGCGCTCGCTAGTAAGGTCATGCATTATTTTTCTCTCTAATACCGCTGCGTAAAGAATTAGAATTCTGAGTATTTTGTCTTTGTAGAGTATTTATTTTATATTACGCTTCACATTGGTTGCTTTTGAAAATATTATATGTTGTCGCTGAATAGTTTTATACCTTAAAAATGTTATAATAAAAGGAATATCAATTCCATTGAAGGATTCATCTGGTGTTCAAAACGTTATTTTATATAATAGGTGAATCCTCGCACTCTACCATTATCGCTAAATAGAATATCGCTGAGCTTTAAGGCCGCCGTTCCGCTTAATTATTTCTTTGGGTGATTTGTCTCGCTAATTTCGTGCATATTGAGTATCGTGTTATTTCAGGATATCTTTGATTGACGCATTTCGCGTCTGGCGCCTAACAAAATTTCGAGTCACTAATTTAACTATATTTGATCAGTTTGAGTGATTTTGTATTTTGATAAAAATTCGGTAGCGGAAATTAGGACGGGCGTAGGGCGCGGTGTTAGCCTAGAAACACCGTTGCAGTATGTATGTATGTATGTATGTGATCAATTTTTTTGCCGACGATATCTCGAGAACGAGTGGTCAGATGTTGATCAACTTGGTCTCAATCGACGTGCCTCTTCGAAACTTAGAACTGATCATTTTGGTTTCGATCGGTTTAGTGGTTTTCGAATTATTTAAACAACAAAATTCTGAAAAATAAAATAAAAATCATGATATCTTGAGAATGGATGAATGGATTCAAATGAAAATTGGTATCACAAGGTTTTTTGGAGCGCTGATCACGAATCTAAAGTCAGATTTGCAAAATTTATGATTGCGAATTTTTTAAGTTCAAATTAGCGTGAGAACGGGAAGTTGAAGGGCTGGCACATGGGCAGCCTAAAGCCGCTTGTTTTTAAAAAAGTCGGCTTTTTACTCCAATATCTTCTAAACGGTTGAATTTACAAAAAAAATTATTGATATCAATTTTGTATCAAATTTAATTTCCTACAGAAAGAATCCATGACCCAACTTTGTCAAGTCATTACCGTCGAAGTTATAGTCATTCAAATGACATAGTTTTTATTAGAATGGGGCTTTTTGCAAATAAGAGCGTGCGTAGTAATTGGGTCTACTGAATTTAAATCGAAAACGTGTTTAACGAAATATTCCCTATCCAACACGGTCATTTTTATTCGAAATTCGACGAAAATTGTTTTTGCGCCAGTTAAGATATTAACACTTAAATAAAAATACTAAGGTTTTAATATTTCTTAGATTTTATTTTTTTGTATTTTATATGAAATTGAAATTATTCTTCACATTTTATGAGCATATTATTAATATTAATTTAGCTAAAAACTTGTAAAGATAATACTGGAATGAAGTCAGCGCGGAATATTAACTTTTTAATTTGTAGGAAATTAAATTTGCTACAAAATTGATATCAATAATTTTTTTTGTAAATTCAACCGTTTAGAAGATATTGGAGGAAAAAGCCAACTTTTCAAAAAAAAATATGGCTTCCTGTGCTTATACTAGTAGGAAGATTCAAGTAACAGTAATGATACTTTATATATTTTTAAGAAGTGTCGAATTATCTAAAAATTAAGCCTAATAACGAGGAAGAAGTTCCTATAAGATTCAGCCGAGTATTGAATAAATAAATGAAAAACAAAACTTTGGCAGTCTTGCGCAGGATGTTAAAATTGAGATAGAGCATTCAAACTTTAGGACATTTTTTTTTTCTTGAGAAGGAACCGTTTAAACCCTTGGGAGCAAAAAAATTCGAAAATGACTTAATTAAGCACCACCCTAGACTATACACGTGGAGTTGCTAATGGATAATGTAGTTTAGAAGTCGTTCGGATAAACCGAATTCCGCGAATTTGCGACTGTCGTATTCTTCCAAATGCAGTGGGTCATTATACTGGCTCTGCAGGCGAACATTGTTCAATTCTAAACACTGATTACTGTAGATAATATTTTGAAACATAATATTTCTCAGTAAAGATATACTGTTAACGGCCTTCAATTGTCTCATATCTGCAAACTCCACGTTGCATATCCTGTTTTTATTTTTTATTATTTTTTCAAGAAAAACATAAATGCATTTGTTCGTAATAGAGAGTAAATAAATAGGTATACTGTAATTAGAAATCTCTTAGCTGTAAAGATGGTGGACATCTTGTTTACGGTCGTCATGTCAAATCTTATCGTAAAATTCACTCACTTAATGATCTTCGAACGTGGCGCGTCAGTTTGTAGGCGGTCTCATCCTAAGTGTATATATGAAAGTTAGAGCCCGGTCGGTCTCGCATAATCTATCTAGTCGTTCGACCAGCCGTTAGTACATTCACCGATTCCTTCCTCTGGATCGAAGAAAGCTCGATTCGTGATTCAAACATCCAAAGTTCCGTGTACCGCATTAGGAAGTGAAGTTTCTATCATTCCTTGCTACGTATATTCTCGCTACAATAGTATTCGGTAAGTGTAAGTTCAAAATGGAGCATTATTGTTCATGATCACAGTTATACATAAATTTTGTTTTACTTATTCGCTAACTGTTAAATTTTAAGTGAATTGACAGAATTTTTCGATAATTATCAGATAAAGATTCGGTATTTATCTTGAGAATATTGTGTTTTTTTTCTATATTGCATCTAATTCTGCAGCGACATATCATGACAGAAACATATTAGTGGTAATCAAATCGCGAAAATTTCATTGTTTTGAAATGACAAGGAGTACTGTATACTCGTAGATTAGGGTCCACAATTTTTAACAGTAGAATGATTGTTAATAATTTATTTCAATCAAATACTCGTCCATTGGCATGTATTGCTGTTGATTTTTTCCTTTTGTAGTATATTGTATTGGAGCATTCCACGTGAAATCGACCAGGCCAAAACTGTCACTGGTTCAAACTTTGTGAAACGTTGTTATTAGTTGATGAGAGTATAATGCGTGATTTGTTGTAGATTTTTATTCGAAGACGTTTAGACCCCAGCAGTCGATGTAATATACGCGAAAATCGACAATGTCCGAGTTTCAATTGAGTATAACTCGAAAACTATACATAAAAAAAAAATGTTGACTATCAAGAAGTTTCAGTTCAAAGTGAACTTCAAAGTCATAAAATGCAAAAAAATATGGCGGCTCCGAAAAGTTGAAAACAATTATTATAAACTTACTAGTAGTGTCCCAGGGTTCCGGAGCACGGATTTTGTTCAAATTCGGAGAGGTGTTTCCTTGGCCCAAAATACTAGCCCTCTGATCTTCAATTCCATCTCATAGGCCTTTCTTCTCCTAAAAAATATTGTTATCGTGCAATTTATTGGTCTTGCCGTGGCTTCAGATTCATGCAGCGAACTTGAATATATCACTAAAACTTTGTCATTCGAGCATGAAAATGAATATTTAACGCATTAATTTACCATATCTTTTTTTTTTGCTTTTTTTTTTTTTTCTTTGATTTTTTTTTCTTAACAACAAAAAAAGAAAAAGAAAAAACAGAAAAAAGATATGGTGAATTAATGCGTTAAATATTCATTTTCATGCTCGAATGACAAAGTTTCAGTGACATATTGAAATTGACTGCATGAATCTAAAGCCATGGCGACGGACCAATAAATTGCACGATAACAATATTTTTTAGGAGAAGAAAGGCCTATGAGATGGAATTGAAGATCAGAGGGCTAGTGTTTTGGGCCAAGGAAACACCTCTCCAAATTTAAACAAAATCCGTGCTCCGGAACCCTGGGACATTCCTAGTTAGTGTTTCAAATTTCTCAAAAACCATACGTTTTTTATGCTCAAAATTGCAGTGAATATTCCTCTGTAGTGTAAAAACAATGTGTATAAATTTTATCCTGGAGCCAGATTTCGTTTAGGAGATATGAATTTTTTACTGAATTTATTTCGAAACAAAAACAACAAAAGTTTCGTTTCACAAAAACTTCGTATAGAGTATCGACTCATCAAATCTTTAAGAACAGTTTTATAAATACAATTTCATGATGTGTACTTTGATTCCTTCGATTTCGTAGTGAGCTGAAAGAGTTACCATGTTTTTGTTTCGAAATAAATTCAGTAAAAAATTCATAACTTCTAAACGAAATCTGACCCCGGAGTAAATTTCATGCAAGTTGTTTTTACATTATAGAGCAATATTCTCTGAAATTTTGAGCGACAACAGACGTATGGTTTTTGAGAAATTTGGAAAACTAATTTCAATTTCAATTTATTTCCAACATTATTACCCCTTGGTGGCCCATATACATAGGTTACAAAAGATCCTACAGAGGTAGACAAAAGTCCCTGTGCGTAGGGTTGGATTAGCCGAGAAAACAATCAAAACTAACACTAGAAATACAAAAAACCTTAATAAACATCAGTACTTACAATATAAAAACATCTTTATGTAGAACAACAGTACTTACAATAAAATAAATCTTTATACAGAGTGAGTCACGAGAAACTCCGAGAATGGGAGGAGCCTCATTGCCGAATAAGCCCCCGCCCTTTAACCAATCAAACAAATAGCAGGTAATGATAATAGGAACTGTGTAAGCATAACATCAGAATCAATGTACATAGCAAGGAATAATAATGAAAACAAGATCAGCTAGTAATCGACTTTACTTTTGAACTTTACACTGAATGTGTTAAGGGTACTGATTGTGTCGACTCCTCTGATACAACTGACAGAGATGGTTGCTGATAAGCATCGCCAAATTTGTTATCAGATATGACTGTCATGTTGTGTCGAAGTTGAATAGCCCAATCGTGAAGACTGTACGCATCAACAATAGATATTATGCTACACAGTTCCTATAATGATTACCTGCTATTTGTTTGATTGGTTTAAGGGCGGGGGCTTATTCGGCAATGAGGCTCCTCCCATTCTCGGAGTTTCCCGTGACTCACCCTGTATAGAAATAAAATCCAAAACAGTGCTTAACACTGAGATGCGGTATAAAACTTACCTACCAACAGTATTTACAAACAGGATAAAATCTTTGTAGAAATAAAATTCTTAAAACAGCTCATAAAATTGAGATGCAGTATAAAACCAATTTAGTTATTTACAATCCAATTCTTTAATTTATTTTTCTTTGTTAACTTGTTTCCTGTCATAGTTTTCAGTTCTTTAGGTAACTTGTTGAAACATTTAATTGCGACTACGTAACTATTTTTTCACCACACCTGCACCGAAAGTAAAACTTTCGTCCCGTCGCGTGATCGGGAAGTTTTACTTTCCGTTGCAGGGGGTGGTGAAAAATAGCATACCTCACACGGGAGGGAAAAAGGCCATCCCAAACTGCGCTCTAGCCACCCTCGCCTTCGGCTCGGGTGTCAATATCACGCGCAGTTTGGAAAAGCCTACTTTCCCTCCCTAGGTGAGTAATATACTATTGCTGCCTACTTGTTTTTTCAGTTTCGGCAAAGTATAGTATATTACTCACCTAGGGAGGGAAAGTAGGCTATTCCAAACTGCGCGTGATATTGACACCCGAGCCGAAGGCGAGGGTGGCTAGAGCGCAGTTTGGGATGGCCTTTTTCCCTCCCGTGTGAGGTATGCTATTTTTCACCACCCCCTGCAACGGAAAGTAAAACTTCCCGATCACGCGACGGGACGAAAGTTTTACTTTCGGTGCAGGTGTGGTGAAAATGCTTTTGTTTCGGGTAGCAGAGTTCCTCGTATCAAAAATGCCTCTTAGTCTATCGTAGTGATAATGAATCGATTCCAACTCAAAAGATTGTTCTAGTGTTAACGGGTGATTATGTGACAGAAAAGTGTTTTTACTTGCTATTTTGACCAGTCTGGATTGGATCCGTTGCAAGGTTACTTGATTATTTTTATAGGCGCCACCCCAAGAGATTATTCCATAGGTTGCAATGCTATGAAATAACGCATAGTATAATAATAAAAGAATCCTGACCTGCATAAATCTCGCAAATTTGGCAAAAACAAATATTAAAAATTTAGTTTTATTTATTACGTGTTCTATATGTCTATCCCATTTCATGTTGTAGTCAAAATATAATCCCAAGTACTTGCAGTATTGCACTCTTTTTAATTCATTATTGTGAATTTTGAGGCTTATTTTTGTGGGAACACTGTCACAATAGTTGCCGAATGTAATATACACAGATTTATCTATATTTAAAGACAATTTACTATATGCAAGCCAACTTGCAACCTGCTCCAGATATAAACTCATGGTTTTCTCAGCCCTATCCCATGTTCCGTCAGTGGCCAGAACCACCGTATCATCAGCATACGCAATTATTTTGTCTGGAGGTATAACTTGTAATAAGTCATTCACATACAGTAGAAATAGTAAAGGCCCCAGAATTGTGCCTTGCGGAACACCTGTAGTGATGGTACGTGATTCGCTATTAATCGAGTTCAATCTAACCGTTTGCTGCCTGTTAGATAGATAACTTTGCAGCAAATTTAGAGCATTCCCTCTAATTCCATACTGATATAATTTATCCAAAAGTATACCATGGTCAACAGTATTGAAAGCTTTGGCCAGGTCAAGAAATGTTGCGATAATGGGCTTACTCTTATCTAAATTATTATAGATTATGTCAGTTATATGATTCAACGCATCCTTTGTCCCTTTATTTTTGATAAAACCAAATTGATTATTAGCTAAGATTTTGTGTTTTTGTATAAATTCATATATTCTGCAATGAATAATTTTTTCAAAAACCTTGGCTATATTGGAGATCAAAGAAATAGGTCTATAATTTGTAGTTTTGTGTCTACTTCCAGCCTTAAATATTGGTATTACTTCAGCATTTTTTAACGCATCTGGCCATATAGATTTTTCAATAGATAAGTTGAACACATGCATCATCGGTTCACTAACTATGCTAGAAATCATTTTTAGTGATTTGGCACTCATATTGTCCACTCCACCAGCTTTATCTTTCAACCCTGTAATTATATTATAAACCTCTAAAGTACTCGTGGGACGCACAAAAATTGAATCTTTAATAGGCTTAATTTTAGATGGATTGGGTTCCTTTGGAGTTTTAATGTCTTTACTTAACTCTGGCCCGATTTTATAAAAGAAGTCATTGAAACCATTCGCAATTAACGCAGGGTTATCTACTTTGTGGTTGTCATCATCTAGTATGTAGTCAACGTCATTTTTTGTGTTCACATTTTTGCCTAGCTTATTGTTTATTAGCTTCCATAACATTCTTGGATTTTTACTGTTTTCCGCAAAGTTATTTTGCTCATAATTGTATTTAGCTGCCTTGATTATCTTTCCTAATTGTTTGTCATATGTTATATACTCCGACCTAAGTTGCATATTCCCAGGTTGATCCTTCCATTTGTTATATAACTTTTCTTTATTCCTACAGGATGTCATTATGGCATTTGTTATCCAATCTTTTCTTGGTTTCAAATTATTATTTTTGTTACCTAAGGAAAAGTACTTTGCCATTTCAATACAACTACTTATCTCACTTATTAGAAGGTCAGCTGCACAATTTGGGTCACTTGCATTAAGAGCGTTATTCCAATTTATGTTTTTTGCCAGTGATAATAGCTTCTTGTAATTGATACGACTGTTTGTAACTTTATTTTTAAGAAATTTGGAAAACCAATTTCATAATAATTTTTTCCAAATTTTCAGCTTAGCCATATTTTTTTGCAAATTATGACTTTAGAGTATACGTTAAACTGAAACTTTTTGATAGTCAACTTTTTTTTGATGATGTATAGCTTTCGTGTTATACTCAATTGAAACTCGGACATTATCGATATTTTTCGCATATATTACATCCATTACTGACGTCTAAACATCTTTGAATAAAAATCTACAAAAAATCACGTATACTCTTATCAACTAACAACAACGTTTCACAAAGTTCAAACCAGTCCTGAGAGGGTAAAGGTTTTGGCCTGGTCGATTCCACGCGGAATGCCCCATATATATATATATATTAGACCTGTCCTTAAGAAGGGTGAAATCGAATTTCGATGGTCTCACCCCTCAAATTGGTTCGAAATAATTCAAAAAAAATGTTCAATTTTTATTTATTTTTTCCCTCAATATTTACCCACCCCTAGGAAGCCTTACTTTTTCCCATAAGAAAAGCATTGATTTTTCGAGGTTTTTAATCAAAAATTCGTACTGGGTCTAAAAAAAGTCGTAAAAAAATTTTGAAACGAGCAAAATGAAGGGAAATTTGTCCCCTTTGAAACGCCTCTTGAAAAATTTGGCTACCTCTATTTTTCACTCCGCTATCTAACTTTTAGTGCGGCAAGAAATTTCGACTGGTGAACCCAAACTTTTGAGCGGTTAAGGAACTCGATTGGATTGGTCAAATTCTTCATTGAAGATAACAAATAGAAATTCAAAAATTTCGATCACTTCATCTTCCTTCTTAGTATTTGGGAAACGGCCGAAAAAATATTTCAAAAATGTCGAAAAACGTCATTTAAATTTAATTATTTTAATTATTTTGAAATATTCTATTTTTTTCGTAAGATAAATTTGGATCATAGGAATTTCTCTAGGATAGGTGAAATCTGAATGTCGAGGTAGTTTTTCATCAGTACACAAAAAAAATTACATCGAAAAATACTTTTTATTGTAAAACTGTAGTAAACTTTACTGTAGTAAAGTTCCAGGAACATAGAAAAAAATTCCCTGATTCCAAAAAAGTTACCATTATGGAAAATGTGTGAATCACTTTGACCTCGGAGAGGTACAAATGGATTTTTTTCAATCCATAACATTTCATTTTTACTACAGTAAAGTTTACTAAAAAAATAGAGGTAGCCAAATTTTTCAATAGGCGTTCCAAAGGGGACAAATTTCCCTTCATTTTGCTCGTTTCGAAATTTTTTTACGACTTTTTTTAGACCCAGTACGAATTTTTGATTAAAAACCTCGAAAAATCAATGCTTTTCTTATGGGAAAAAGTAAGGCTTCCTAGGGGTGGGTAAATATTGAGGGAAAAAATAAATAAAAATTGAACATTTTTTTTGAATTATTTCGAACCAATTTTGAGGGGTGAGACCATCGAAATTCGATTTCACCCTTCTTAAGGACAGGTGTAATATATATATATATGCTATTGTAATGATACAGTTCATGAATTGATCGATATCCATGCAGTATTCGTTATCTAGCAAGTAATAAAAAAATGTGTTAATTAGTTTCCCTTGTATGCGTGCAGAATTTGCAGCTGAAAATCATAATCAACAACGAGTTGATGACTTAGAAACTGGTATTTCGGGCAATTATAAGCAAGACGCTTGCACAATCATATTATGTAAGCATAATATTATACAAGGTGCTTCGTTAACTCTGTCAATACTTCTGGGGTATGTTGGGGCTGCTTAGGCAAGCATTTCGAGGTAAGACACGGTTGTCCGTAGTGTAAAAAGTGAACGTAGTGTAATGTTTATCGTTTTCTGAAAGTTTATCATGTAGTTTACGACTTTTTGTTTTTGTTGATGTTACACAAGAACTTTGTAATGTTGTCCATGGCTGAATGAAACTTTGGATTGAAAGTGATCACCTCTGATTCATTACACTGCGAACAAGTGCACGCAACCAAATCCTTCAAAGCCCTCCACAGCCATTAGGATGAGTTTCCGACCATGGGCGTCTTACCTCGAAATGCATGCCTAGGCAGCCCTAATATACCCCTGAAGTATTTACAGAGTTAACGGATACACCCTGTATACCGGGTCTATCTTATGATTAAATTAAATATATAGTAATTGATATTAATTTTCATTTAGTCCATAAAAGCTGTGAGATTTAGTGACTAGATCTTCACACTAAATTTTGGTTAAATAGATAGTTTTACCACTCGTGGCGATGACTCAGACACAGTGAAATCTACGAAAATGATTTGTTACATGATGATCCATATGCAGTCATATTAATAATTAACTATATCCAAGAGTTGATTCAACATTACTTAAGCGATTTATGATCCTTTGATCATGGCTGTAGAACAAGGGGTAATACTTGATTGGTACTTAAAAATCCCAATATGATCTTCAGGTTGATATCTTTGCGGTAGTGAAAACCGAAGCTAACTGTCGTACGTTTTACTGATTATTTTTTATCTCATTACCATCAGACTTTTGGTCAAATATTATCGATTGACAATGTCCTTACATAAGTAAATTTCATTTTATATAGGTGTCCATTGTACAACGTTCAGCATGATTTTCTATTTACTTTTATTTGCCGTGTAACTGTGCCCTCGAGGGCATGTTGTCATTGCTAGGGTATGGGATAAATTGTCAGATACAGGGTGGGGCATTTAAAGTGTTACAGGCTGTTTTCTCCAAAACCATTGGGGGTATGGAAAAATATTTCAGACCAAAGTTGTAGGGTTCAGAGGGTGAAAAAATTTGATGTTATCGAATGGTTTTTTCCACGCGAGTATCGACACGCAATCAAGGCCAACTTTGCTTCTTTTTTTTTTTTTAATAGATACATACCGTGAGGATCTCTTGAAACTATACGGCTGAAAAGCATGGGCGCAGAATAATGCAAATTTTATAGGGATAGCCAACTCGCCGAAAATCTCCCTAGAGTCACTGCTGGTCTAGCCACCCGAATACCCTAGGGATTTTTTAGTGTGACGATTTGGCTGTCCCCATAAAATTCGTATTATTCACGTATTATTCTGCGCCCATGCTTCTCGGCTGTATAGTTTCAAGAGATCCTCACGGTATATAGGGGGTTCCGACAGACTAAAAGAAGTGCTTATGATTTTGTTAAGATTTTTTCCAAACTTCGTTTCTGATTTACAAATTTTTGAAAACTCGAAACTCCGACTAACCGTCAAATGTTTAAAGGCCTGTATCTTCAGATCCATTAGTCGGTTTACAGAAAATGACTACATCAAACTAATCAGAAAAAACTGTACTCTCCGGAAAAAATATTACGGGAATAATGTGTCTTGGTCTTTCTAGCGAATTTTCCGTTTGAACATTAAAAATCAATTTTTCTGAAAGTATGACATTTTTAATTTTTTTCAAAAAATTCTCATCAATTTTAGTAAAAAAACAAACATTTTACGCTATCTGCGATCATGGCTATCTTGTTTTTCGATTTTGTTTTCCGAATTTTGAAAATTAAAAGTACTAAAAACCGCTCTTAAGGGGGTGTACCCGCACCTTGAAAATAATTTTCTTCAAATCACTGCTATGCTCAGAAGAAACACTTTATTGACTCGGTGTTTTTACAGTTGATTAGTGCTATTTTGATACATATTTCATGATTTTTCAAGATTTTGTGTTCTTCGCTGAAGATAGATTTAGTCCATCGTAGAAAAAGTGGTTTCCGTACGGTACAGACTGCTGCGTACCATGAAACTTTTTCAAAGTTAGAGGGAATATTCTATATGAATGTAATTTGGGGCCAAACCAATAATATTTTATGAATTCAATTTTTAGATATAAAAATTTTTGATTGTAAGACTATTTTTCCATAGTTTTTGAAGAAATATCTTACACTCAAAAATTGTTATTTCTAAAAATTAAATTCATAAAATATTATCGGTTTGGCCCCAAATTACATTCATACAGAATATTCCTTTCGAATCCACAAGCATTTTTGTAAATGGACTAAATCTATGTTCAGTGAAGAACACAAAATCTTGAAAAATCATGAACTATCCATCAAAATAGGAATAATTTGAGAGTGTACCCTCAAATACATGAGATAGACCTTCAAACACGAGAGTGTACCCCTAACAATTATTGAGAATCTATCCCCATGAGTTGAAGGTGATTCCTTTACGTTGGAGGTTCGACCTCCACTGTGAGGGTTAATCTCCAAAAACTGCAGAAAGTAGGAATCCTTAATTATATTTGAGGTCGAACTATAAACATTTGGGGTTATCTCCAGCTTATTTTCTGACTTCGAAAACTATCATAATTATATGGGAACTATATATGCCATTCATTGCATTTCATTATAATGTAACTTTCCATACGCAGTATTGAAAGTCTATTACACTTACGTGTACTAATAAATTTTCCAGGGTTAACATTGATATAACTATGAACTCGAGTATTCGATCTGGCACAATATTAGTATACGCTCGTAACGTTTCTTTATTATAATATATAACTAATTCATGAATTATGGACAGTAATATGGAATGCAAAGTGTTAATTCTTTACGCCTGTATAAAATTATGTAGTTTTGGTTATTGGAGGGGTACCCTCAACTCAGGGGTTAACGATGAGCTCGAAGATGAACCTTTAACTTGAGGGTGAACCCTCCATTTGAACGTGAACCCCCGACTTGGGGATCCACCCTTAATTTGGGAGTGAGACCTCTATTCGGAGGTAAACCCTCATCCGAGGGGTACAAATTTATCCGTTGAAGCTGAAGGTTATTTCAAGGGCAAATTCAGGGATAAATTTGGGAGTTTTTTCCGCGAGGGATATGCATTCACTTTTTCGTATTTCTTAATGTCAAGATTCTCATACGACAGTAAGATGCTTTTAAGCATTAAATATCGAGACCAAACAGTTGGTGGTTTTAATTTGTCTTCTGTTACCAACTTGCTGACATATACCTACATAACCTCTTTACACATATGACTTTTCTGTATTTTTCTGATCTCTCCAGATTACGAATTTTTCGTAAACAGTCTTGTATTTCATTTTCGATTTTTCCGGTAACAATTCCAACACGATATTATCAGCTTCGTCAACAATGTTTTGAAATATGTACATCAAAATCTTCAAAGTCTGCATCATTATTCTCGATAAAACTCATCTTTTTTATTATTATGGCAGCTTGTCACATTGCATGAAACTGACTAATGAAGACTACTCGACTGACTAACCTCACCAAACCCTACATGGCGTTTCAAACTTCCGACTAAAGACGAAATACCCGTTCATGGCATAGGTGGCGCCAGTAGCAAATCAGACGTTTGCGCATTGGTTTCCCGCACAGTGCCAGAAAATGTGATTTTGGACGCCTGAAATCGGTACGCAAACGAGGAAAGTTTGCATGCAAGTGTGACAAAAAGATTATTGTCAAGGTGAGTATACCCCCTTCAGTAATTTTCGAAATAATTTTATTTTCAACTTCTCGACTTGATACCAACCTCTTTCGACGGTCGTCAAACTATGCTATATTTCGCAAAATACAATACGTAAATTGAATGACGAATCGTTTGTGTTTCTCATTCTTATCAGTGCTGCGAAACTCCATTTATCGCATTTAAATAACTTTCTTAGAAAATGGATCACTTTATCAAAGTTTATTTGTGGGTACCAAAGAAAGAACGTGAAGGTACCAGTACAATTTCGCATTGTATTTATTCACATTTTTTTTCTTTTTTTTTCAGACAATTGCTGTCAATTGGCATAGGAATATTTCAGAATGTCCATTTTGAGCAAGATTTAGATTGTTGTGATTGCATAGTTACTATTTTAATTCATTAAAAATCAGTTTTGGAGGGTTTCCTCGATGAAAAAAAAAAAAAAAAAAACATAGTTTGACAACCGTCGAAAGATTTTTTGCTATGTATTTCTATGAAAATGAAATTATCTCGAAAATGACCTAAGAACGGTTTTTAATACTATTTATTTTTAAAATTCGGCAAATAATAGAAGAAAACAGATAGCTGTAACGTCCAGGATGGTAAATTTGTGGGTTCAACCCTGTTTTACACTAAAAATAGCTGGAGATGAGAATGGAAGGGGCAATGATGCTTTAGAATGAATTCGTTGATGATGATTTTTATTGGTTCAAGTATGAGTGTGTGTATGGTTGAACAAGTTTTGAGTAAAGTGAGTGAATAATGATGATGTGTATAAGGTAGGAATGTCAGAGAAGGAGTTTACAGTGTGAAGATCGAAGTTGAAGTGTTTTGTGGAAAAGTCGAAGAAGAAGTGTATGGTTGGAAGGTCGAAGAAGAAGTGTGTGGTTGGAAGGTCGAAGAAGAAGTGTGTGAATAATGAGTGATGAGAATTGTAGCTAAGGTAGGGATGCAAAAGTGCGGATGTAAGCATATAGTGTGATTCCCAGGGCTTAGTAGTACAGCGATCAGGTGAGGATGAGAGGATAGCTGGAATAGAGATAAGAACAGACGGATAGCTTCATGGTAGTTGCATACGTGGAAATAGAAAGATTGTAGGGGAGAAAAGGAGGCACGTTCGGGTGGTGAGGCCCGGACGTAACATAGCCATGATCGCAGATAGCTTAAAATTTTTGTTTTTCTGCTAGAATTATTAAAAACTTTTAAAAAAAAATTAAAAATGTCATACTTTCAGAAAAATGGATTTTTAATGTTTAAACGGAAAATTCGGTCGGACGACGAAAACACATCATTTTCGTAATGTTTTTTCCGAAAAGTACAGTTTTTTCTGAATAATTTGATGTAGTCATTTTCTCTAAATCGACTGATGGGTCCGAAGATATAAGCCTATATTTGACGGTTAGTCGGAGTTTCGAGTTTTCAAAAATCTGTAAATCAGAAACCAAGTTTGGAAGAAATTTTAACAAAATCAGAAGCATTTCTTTAAGTCTGTCGTATACCATGAAAAATCCTTCGGAAAATCGAATAGGGTTAGGGTCAGAGGTTGTCCAAGTTGGCGTGGAACCCCCATATATTTTGTTAAAATATATATGGGGTGATCCATGTCATTTCGACCAACCTCTGTACATCACCACTTCCGGATTTGGATATAATTTTTTGTGCCATAGTACTTATTGACAGAAACACTGCTGAATTTTTTCAAATTTTTTGGCTCACATACAAAAGAGATGCGAATTTTCGAATTTTTGACTTTCTTGATATTCCAATATTTTCAAGCTGTGCTATTTCTGAAAATGATGGTTATTCGAAGAAGTTGTTGAGATAAAAGTTTCGTATCTTCGTATCATCTTTTAGAAGAAGAATTTACGAAAATTTTTTGCATTCCGTAAAACCTTGAAAAACTGTTTCTAAACACTATTTTCAATATTTCATGTCATCGGGCACGATTCATCTTCACGAAGAAATTACACAAAATTCTTTGAGAAAAGACAAAAATTTGAAGCACTTTTCGAATATGGGATGACAATTGATTCGGAAGTTATAGCCATTTTTCTATATTAAAATCCCCCCAAAAGCACCTCGCATGCAGAAAAAAAAAACTGGAGTACGTGGTAATTTGGTGGGCATTTTTAAGAAAAAGGATAAGTATAGCTACAATTCGAAACATGTCAATGTTCTCTTAGTAGTTCAAAAATTAGCCCTCTACGAACCACGTACTCCAAATTTTGTTCTTTTTTCTGTACCCGAGGTACTTTTAGGGGAATTTTAAGATCCAAAAATGGCCATAACTTAAATTCCGAACCAATTGTTATCTCATATTCGAAAAGGGCTTCATATTTTTCTATTTTCTTTTTGTGTAATTTTTTCGCGAAGATGAATCGTGCCCGACGACATGAAATATTGGAAATAGTGTTTAGAAACAGTTTGTCGGGGTTTTACTGTAGTCAAAAAATTTTCGTAAATTGTTCATAAAAATATGAAATTATTGGAATTCATGCAGTCATCAATTACGACATCGGGACCAATAATCCCATATTTTTATATAAAATATATAAAGTAAAGTACTAAATATATAAAGTAAAGCCATAGGCTTCCAGAATCAATGGAAATGTTATTTTGAATCTTTTTAGAAATGTAGAATCGTTAAATTTACGCAAAAAGATTTTGAATCAGAAATAAGAAATAGAATGAGATGTGACCTCACGATAAATCCGACGGCATGATTTGTGAAAAAAAAATGTTTTTTTTATGAGAAATTAGAAAAAAAAAAAAAATGTCCACCTCTCGAAATCGTGAAGTTCGTGAAGCTTTGTGTTGTGAAGCTTCGAATGAAAAAATCATACCGCAATTGACAAAAATCACGTTTTTTGTATTTTTTTTTCTCAAAGTATAGTTGAAAACAAAAATTTTCAAAAAAAAAAAAAACACTTCATTTGGTCAATTTTTCAAGAAGTTATGAATTTGCGGAAAAAAAAATTCAAAAATTCATATCTCAAGAACAGATAAACGAAAAAAATTGAAAAAAATTGTGAAAGCTCCTCTCATTAGGTGTAATCACCCATAAAAATTTCGATGGAATCAAAAATTCAAATTATTATTTCCGTACGTTCTGACGGAGAATGCCTCATAAGTAGACTGAAAAAGAGTAAATCATCTATTGTCACGGTGTATGTCCTGTACCCGCTTCTCTTCCGCTATTTACAGATGTGTCCGCATAAACGTGTTCTAATAAAATATTACTTTTGATCTCGTTAAACATTCACGTTAGTTTATTATACTACTTCAAACCAACGTAGTTTATCATGTATTTTTATTTTACTTGAAAAATCAAACGACTTTCGTCCGAAACATTTCTTTGTGAAACACCAATTTTTCATGATATTCAGCTGAATAACTAGAGATTTTCTGACTTTTGATAACTTTCCACCTCCGAACTAGTAAATTTAAAGAATAATTGCAATGGATAATAAGTCCATTATTTCATACAAAGATTCTCGCAGAATAATTGCTGTATTTTTGTTTTTTCCTACAATTTTTGATGTTTTACGCAATTAAACAAGTTGCAATAAAAAGTTACATATAGGAAAAAATTCTGCAATTATTTTCCAGAAATCTTTGTGCGAAATTATGCACTGTTGGTCCTTGGCAATTTTTTTCCAAACTTGCTAGTCTAGAGGTGAAAGGTTATCAAAAGCCAATAAATCTCTAGTTATTCAGCTGGATATCATGAAAAATTGGTGTTTCACAAAAAAATGTTTCATACGGAAGTCGTTTGATTTTTCAAGTAAAATAAAATTACAGAATAAAATATACAGGCTTCTATTGAAAAAAGAAAAAACAAAAAAAAATTGACCTTGATTTCGAGTTAATAGTGTGGTATGAATTTTGCAGGTATGAGATACGTTGGTGGATAGTTGTATTCAATCGTCTTCATTACCATCAAGTACAAGGTCCGGCATCCCATTGCCGACTCTGTTCACAAATACACATCACACACACGATAATATTGGACACTACTCATGCATCTAGCACACACACACGCAGAGATACTTCTAATTCTCGCACACTACAATAGTCAGTGAAAAAAACATTTAATAACATCAAATTATTTCCCTCTCTGAACCCTACAATTTTAGTCTGAAATATTTTTTAATACCCCCAATAGTTTTGGAGAAAACAACCTATAATACTTTAAATGCCCCACTCTGTAGATCAGCAGGGCAAACGCATAGTGCTAGCCAATCTGGGTTATATTTTTTCAGGGGGCTTATTCTGTAACTTTAACTGCAGAAATAACTGCAAATCAGCACCGAAATCATGAAAAACAATTGGCGACTGCCAATGGGTTTCTTCGAATATAAAACGTGACATTGTTGTAATGCGGTTATTTTGCAGTTATGGTAACGGCGGAGTTACAGAATAAGCCCCCAGATCAGTGAACTGTATGTATTCTGTGCTACCAAACTAATATTAAGAAAAAAAAAGAAATGGTAACCCAAAGCATATTTGTTATTGAAATTGTTACATCTTGACCTCGTTGTTGAATGTATTGGGGTTATCTTGGATATACTTATTATTGCGGCATAATATGAATCGAAAAAATGATCCATAACTACTTATGTCATCATTGGAACCGTAAATATGACACACGTGAAAAGGATTTCAACACTCATTCTTCCTGCAGCTTGTTTTTCAGTGGAAACGTTATAGTCAATTTTCTTTTTAAATACCTACCGCATCTTTTCTTCTTGTATAGATAATCGTACTTTTTTAGGCCCTGTTGTACGTGCTGTGAACTCTATCGAAAATACCAGTAATATTATTGATTTTTACCTGAATTTCAAAATGATTACAATGCAATCTTTCAGTAATTGACACTGATAGAGAGAGTATGATTCATTGAATTGCCCTGAAATTTTATCAGACTGGGTACTTTTACTCCGCGTTTATTGAGGTATGGATTGACATCATGAAGAAAAATCCATGGGATCGATTATCATCGCGAGTAGATCCATACTTTCCAAATATAATCATATTGACAGTTATTCCTTTCATGTGATTTCCCATCTGCAAACTTTATTATCAGTATTGAATTATGTATACATAGGTACATAAATATGGACGGTGTAACTTCGAATCATTTTGGTAAATGGACAATCAGAATTAGGAATGGAAATACACGAGACAAATTGCAGACGACTAATTCATTATCTTGCACTGTTGACAATCAGTTGTTTTCTTCTTGAAACAAGAAATAAACGCCATTTAATTGAAAAAATCACTCAAGTGTCTGTTTTTTTGCAGATGACCAGTAGATCAAAACTACAACATTGTCTATAAGCGGATAATTGCAGTTAGTGTACAAACTGTCAGTCAACAAGTTTATTTGATGTAGTATTTACAATGTAACATACAATACCGCTCAAACGCAAGTTGGTATAATTACTGCCGTTAAAATAATAATCGTTATACGGGTATAACTAATTGAAAGTTTTGATCAAATGTCTTCGTCAAAATTCATTCTAAGCTTACGTTTGATTTGAAAACTTCACTTGTAGTATATGGCATTAGCTGTCATTCATAAACGTGATAAGTACAGACTCAAATCAAAATATGAAACTAGAAATACAGAGTGTATCACCTTAAGTGTAGAGAAAGAGACTCAGTCGACGCAAAGCCGTGCTCCCTCAGCCAATCCGGAGCTAGAAGAATTTCGTATACCGAAATTCTCACGACAATAGAAGTTTCTTGGGGTAGGAAAAAAATGTCAACAACGGTTCAATTGCATTTATTTACTTCGACGCTCACAGAAACGGTTCGAATTGTTGGCCTTTATCAATACAAACGTCAACTTGAAGCGCAAGTGAGACTGCTTGTGTATCTTCTTTTCTCATAAGAATTTTAGTATACGAAATTCTTGTAGTTATTGATTGGCTAAAGGGGCCCGACTTCGCGTCGACTGAAGCTCTCCTATTCTCGACGCTTGAGATGACAGACCCTGTATATTAGAGATACAAGTAATAAATGAAGATCGTATACTGATTGAGGATAGAGTAACAGCCAGCAGTTGAAGACATTTGTGCAGATGAGGTTCCGGCATATGGATTGGATTGAGTATAACAACGCATACGTCACACATACAATATTTATCGATTTTGAAGTTCTTGAGCTACAGGGTGTTGATTGTATTTAACAAAGGTGATCCTACTAGATCTTCGTTGTTCCTCGTTATACAGGTTTGACCAATAAAGCACCATCGCGGTATTTTAACATTTGATTAGGATGAGAATTTGATTTCAAAAATTACAACAATAGTTTTCAAAATGTAACAAAATAAATTATTTATCCCAAAAATGAAATAACATATTTGTGGAAAAGCAAGAAAAAAAAATCACACTGGTCCAGTTTTGACATTTTTACGTTTTTGAAAAATTTCAGATCAACCGAGCCCATTTGCTAGCCGATATTTTTGTATTTTTACGAAACTCGGTTACTTTTTTGCGCTAACTCATAGGATATCACACACCAAATTTCAGATCTGAGAACTATTCTATTCACCGAATTATACGAAAATGAGTATTTTTCAATGTTTACTTCTCCTCTTAAGACTTTGGTGCTGCGGGAAGGTGTAAAAATTGAAAGAAATTATTTTCAAACGTCAGCTTAGATGGTTATCGGCTTAGATCGAGATATCAAGGCGTTATTCCGTTGAACTTGCGAATGAATTGGTGCAAAAAATTCGTGAGGTTATTTTTTTGTAACAGCTCAATTTTTGTAAAACTTTATTTCTAAGCTTTTATTTTAAATGGATGGCTTTCATATGATTTCAAACCTCATTCATTTTTTTACTAACATTATTTATTAAGTCTAAGATATGTTGCAAACCGATCAAGTGCGGACAAAAACGAATATTTTGGTTATTATACGAGAGATGGCGCCATTTTCAAACAAATGCGAGGTCCAATCTGAAATTGCCAGACTACCTTCTCAGATATAAAATATAAAATATAGTTGAATTTCGTGTTTTCGAAAACGGCTATATAATTTTTTCGGAAAGCGCGGAAATCTTCTGATCCGAATGCTTAAAACAAAAAGTAATTTATTCAAATTTTAGCTCTTGCCCACAACTCTGAACCGTATTCGGAGAGGTAAAAGTTGAAAACTCATCATTCCTGTGTATTTTAGTGAAAAAGAGTTGGATATCGGAAATTTAGTGTTTGACATCCCATTTAAAATGTACATACCTATATACACGTAGATATATTATTAAAATAATTGAATATCCTCATCAGATGGAGTAATCTATTAAATTCATGTTTGTACTTAGTTAGTATAGCTTATTCTATGTTTTCCCCACTATCACCACTACACATACGCATTGTATAGCCATCTTTCTCTATAAAGTCGATCGAAAAAGCAACTATTTTCCATTCAAACACTGTGCCATCTGAATCTGCTGAATATGACGTGGTGTATATCATATGAATGTCGTTTTATATTACATTCCGGACTACTATCACGAATATTAACACTCTAGTAGAACAACTTTTGAAAAAGAAAGATTCGCAGACCAGCTATGTTATAGGCTCACGAAAAACCTGTAAGACGCACAAAGGATACCCTATTGAAAATGTTTATGTGATAAATCACATAATGTTATGGAAGAATTCTGAATGTAATTTATCATATGATCTGTATTGTGAATTCGCTGATGGTTCGTGCTTATGTGATTTATTATGTGATTTCTCAAATGATGAATGATTTTCAATTATCGTGTGATTTTAGCAAATTCACAAGACAAATCATATGATAAATTACATGCAGAATTCTTCCATAACATTATGTGATTTATTACATAAACATTTTCAGTAGGGTATAGGTATAAATACTTGTACAGACCAGAGAGTATCTCTGGTACAGACATTACATATTTTTATGAGTGACGGCATCAATTATGCGTAAACAATAAACATGATGTAATACCTATAGTTACAATAGTTATGCTCAGGCTCATGTACATTTGGATAAGAAAATGACATTGTACACAGGGTCAAGAACCGAATTGTTATTTTTCTCTATGAATGGCTTTTTCACTACTATACAGGTATAACATAGAAAATCTTTGTACGTCGTTTTGAAGGAGGCCAGGATCAATCGGGCAAATATTTTCGAAATAACATTTCTACGAGCTACAATTCCACAATGTCATCCTAACCGTTTTACAAAGGGTAACTTGATTGTTTTCGTCACAAAATTTTTAGATGAAATCTGCCTAAATCAAGCAACTTCTGGGTATATAATTCGAAAAATCGAAAGTGACATCGCGACAGCGTTCGAAAAATGGTACTTGACAGAACTTCGTTCCGCTGTCCTGTGGTCTATCCCAAAACGGTTTCAAAATACCCAAAAAGCATTACCGGAGCTTAGACAGCAGAAAAAAGAATTGCCTAAGAGATTGGAATCCAACATTCTGTAGATAGGAAATAGACCCCATGCCCTTCTTATGAAAAACAAGCGGCTTCAGGCTGTCCATGTGCCAGCCCTTCAACTTCTCGTTCTCACGCTAATTTGAGCTTAAAAAATTCGCCATCATAAATTTTGCAAATCTGACTTCAGATTCGTGATCAGCGACTCAGAAAACCTTCTGATACCAAGTTTTATCTAAATCCGTTTATCTGTTCTCAAGACATCATGATTTTTATTTTATTTTCCAGAATTTTTTTATTTATATGCATCAAAAAAAAAATAAAATCTGACCTTAGGTACGTAGTCAGCGCTTCAAAAAACCTTGTGGTACCAATTTTCATTTGAATCCATTCATCCATTCTCAAGATATCATGATTTTTATTTTATTTTTCAGAATTTAGTTGTTTAAATAATTCGAAAACCACTAAACCGATCAAAACCAAATCTAATCAGTTCTAAGTTTCAAAGAGGCGCGTCGATTGAGACGGAGTTGATCAAAATCTGACCACTCGTTCTCGAGATATCGTCGGACAAAAAAATTGATCACATACATACATACATACATGCATACATCCACACACACACACAGACGTCCATCTGAAAATGATCGGAGATGATTCTCCAGACTTCAAAACGTCGAGATCTAGTGAAAACTCAACTTTTCATTTTCGGTGTGAATACAATAACTTCCTTTTTTTCTGATATCAGAGAAACGGGAAGTTAAAAAAAAAGGGGGGGGGGGGGGGGGTTACAATTTTTTTGAGACAGCAGTATGATAAATTATGACGAATGGAAACTGTAGTACTACACGCACATAATTTCGTATTATGAAATATAGTATGATCAAATTAACATTACATCTATTCAGTATAGTATGTATAGTATATGTAGACACATTCCGGATAGCAAACCGGTCTGAAAAATATCTTTCTGGGAATATTCGGATGTTATATGTCACCTATCCTGTCGTCTTCCAAACAACTGCTTTGAGATGTCACAAATCGAAAAGACATGTTTTGAAATAGAACCGTATTAAAAATGTCTACAAGACGTAAAAAAAAGTGACATACAACACCACAAGATTCACGGAACGTATGTCTTGTTGAATAGTACGCCAACGGAACAGTAAGCTTCGCTTCAATTTTCCTTTTGCCATCTTCCATTCTATGATGCTTTCTTTGAAACCATTTCATGTCAAATCCACAGTTATTCAACTACCAATAAATTGATTGCTACAACTGCTGCAAATACTCTTCGGTTATTTATGATCCCTACTGAAAATGTTTATGAGATAAATCACATGATGTTATGAAAAAATTCTGAATGTAATTTATCATATAATTTGTCTTGTGAATTTGCTAAAATATATAACAAATCACATAATTAATCACATAAGCACGAATCATCAGATATACTATATCAAAAATCATATGGTCAATCGTATAGTTCATCATGTAATTTGTTTTACGTTATATCTGATGATTCGTCCTTATGTAATTTACTACGTGATTTCTCATATATTTTAGCAAATTCACAAGACAAATCATATGATAAATTACATTGAGAACTCTTTCATAACATCATGTGATTTGTCACATGAACTTTTTCAGTAGGGATCGTTTCAAGGTCTTGAAATTTCAGCATAACCGATCGAACGAGAAAAACATAAATGCTGGGATAATAGCAATAAGACTTACTAGCTACCCACGTCAACTTTCATTAACCTTATTCTCGAATGTGTCGAAATAATTTCATTTATTAGCTCGAGCTATCAATTTAACTAACCAACTACAGTCAACTACTAACATCAGTTTTTGCGCGTGTTCAAGGCCTGCGGGACGGTTGATTTATAAATCTCAATCCAAGCTGTTCTTAAAAGTATGTATATATGTGTGTGTGTGTGTGTGTATATTAGGGTGTTTTTTTTGAAAATTTTTTTTTTGCTTAGGGTCTCAAAAGCTTCCTTTCGGTATAAAAAAAATTCCTTTATTTGGAAAAATTTTTTATCTCAAGTATAGACCTGCCTCAAACGGGGGTCCCCTTTTCCATTTGAATAACACAGGGAAAAAATCTTTTTTTACAAAAAAAAAAATTTTCTCTCCAACGAATATTGATAAAAAAAATTTTCAGAGGGAATTTTTATAGGAAATTTAATTCTCTACAAAATTGTTCTGATATAAAATTTTCGTCAGTCTAACAGTTTCAAAGTTATAGGCTCCCAAAGTTGATCATATTTTGTACACAGAAAAATTTTTTTTTGTCACAGGAGATGAATATTCTTGATTCAGGAAAATAGTTAGGAAGATCGAAATCATTCCTGACGAAGTAAAAAATTTTCTTGAATTCAGAATATTCCTTGGTTCAACAAAATAGTTACTTCGTCATGGATAATTTCGATTTTCCTAATCACTTTCTTGGTTCAAGGTAACTTTTTTTCTGTGTACGGCTCTGAATAATACAGAAATTACTTTATTTTTCTTATTTTTGACTTTCATTATTGTTTTTAGAAAAGAACAAAGTTATTTATCACTGTTTTAGTATGTTCTTATATATTTAAGTGGACCGTTACCCTAAAAATATAAAGAAAATGTTGAACATTGAGATTTTTTTTCGATTTTTCCCCTAAGATCACGAAAAAAATTATATTTTTTCGAAGACTTTGATTTACTGATAAACTCATACTATTAATTTTTTTGAAATCAATTTATCACCTTAGTTGTCGGTTGACGACTGAGGTAATGAATTGATAAAAAAAAAAATTAATAGTATGAGTGTAATATCAGTAAATTGAAGTTTTGGAAAAAATATAATTTTTTTCGTGATCTCAAGGGAAAAATCTAAAAAAAAATCTCAATGTTCAACATTTTCTTTATATTTATTTATATTTTTAGAGTAACGGTCTACTCAAAAATATAAAAACATACTAAAACAGTGATAAATAATTTTGTTCTTTTCTAAGAACAATAATAAAAGATAAAAATAAGAAAAATAAAGTTATTTCTGTATTATTCAGAGCCATACAAACTATGACCAACTTTGGGACCCTATAACTTTGAAGCCGTTAGACTGACGAAAATTTTATATCAGAACAATTTTGTAGAGAATTAAATTTCCTAAAAAAATTACCTCTGAAAATTTGTTTATCATTGTTCGTTAGAGAGAAAAATTTTTTTTTGTAAAAAAAAGATTTTTTCCCCATGTTATTCAAATGGAAAAGGGCACCCCCGTTTGAGGCAGGTCTATACTTGAAATAAAAAAATTTTCCAAATGAGGGAATTTTTTTTATACTCAAAGGAAGCTCTTGAGACCCTAAGCAAAAAAAAAAAAATTTCAAAAAAAAACACCCTAATGAGCATAGAAAAGGTTGTATTGTATACATCGCATTTTCTGTTGAGATTTGAATTATCTCTGTATAGTTGAAGGCTATCATCGTATTCCCATGTAAATAAGGATAACCAGTCTGTGTAGTTCAAATGGCATACTGCCGGAAGCAGTAGATGCTTAGAAAAGGTTGTATTGTATACATCGCATTTTCTGTTGAGATTTGAATTATCTCTGTTTAGTTGAAGGCTATCATCGTATTCCCATGTAAATAAGGATAACCAGTCTGTGTAGTTCAAATGGCATACTGCCGGAAGCATTAAACACAAAAAAAAAAGTTCCGTGCGTTACTATCACGTGAAAATTAGAATAATCCCAGGCAGCAAAATCATGTCACCATAATGTAGCAGATATATAATTTGGTTCTTTCCTCAATCACTGCTACATCACAGGGACTGTATATTTTACAGTCCATGGATATCAAAATGTCCGCCACAGGCTGATATAGCTGGTATGTCACAGTTACAGATTTGCGGTACATAACAATTATATACCAGTTGAGTGTTAGGATCATAACAGATATATCACAGCAGACTCACTGTAGAGTCGGCTTTCAAAACGGTTATGTATGATCTATGTAACTCATATAATTGCAACATTCTAGGCATAAAGGTCCATGTGACTTATGACAAAAAAAAATTAGATTAAACGACGGATATCTGAGGTTTTCTTATAAGATCTTGTGCTAATCACAATATTTGTGCACCCTACCGAAAACTCACTGCCTAAATCTACCTGCCTGTAATTATAATTAACGAAAAAACCGCATGCACGAACCGAGGATTTGAACACGGGACCAGTGGATGCCCTAGTGATCCGTAGCCGGGCACGCTGCCTCGACACCACAACGAACATCTAAACAAAATTACTTTGGACTGCGTTATAATCTGCTGCCGTAACATCACGAAAAATTATCATTTATTAAAATTTTGATTTGTCACTTCAATTACATGATTTGTCTGTTAATGCAAACATCATTATGTCATTTACGCTTAAGTAATTAGGTCCAAATTCAAACCAAGTATTGTTATTAAAAATTGAAGTTAAAATTTCTGTTAAGCTTACTCTTACAACGATATTTTTTTACATGTTGTAAAACAATTGTACCTTTCTTCCCGCGATCCCTTAGTTTTGAATATGCACAGATCTAATTTCACGTATTCTAGATACGTGTATAACAAAGAACTATCCGTAATAGTACATATAAACTGATCACGAGCCTGAATAATTTGCTACACATTTGAGGACACGTAGTAAACACATAACCTAAAAAGCTAACGTACGAATTGTTCTCGTTGAAGGCACACGGAGATTTTTCTGAAATGTTTATTTAATGTAATAATTGTGTATCCTTTGTGTCAGAATACTGTGATGTCCTCGTCACGTGACGGATACGTCAACTTTGTATTTAGCACTGATATAGTACTCTGTGACGTAAATTTTAGATACCCAGTTTTGCTTTTTTGACTATATAAGATTGTGACGTCTGTGTGACATTGCTGCTACATCGACTATTTAGACTGCTCAAGGACAGTACCGCTTGATATAAACTCTACAAACCAGTTGTACTTTTCTGGTGATATAACACTGTGACATCTTTGTTATACTACAGCTACATCAAACTTGGACACTGCTCCAGGAGAGAACTAGATGATATTAACGCTACATAACAATGTACTGTCTTTGTGATACTACAGTGTTATATGTCAAGCGCATCTCTAATATATTGAAAGATTGCTGATACACCAATGTTACATAAAATTTACGTGAACTTTGGTATGTACCAACAATTTTACAGTGTGATATCGCGGTAAAGTAAATGTACTAAGTTTGCTGCCTGGGATGCCTTCAATCGAATATCACATAAAAATACGAAATGATTTATATGTATAGTCACATCGTAATATGTGTAATACTTTAGGTTTCATTTGACTGGCTTTCATGGGATGCAGATATTTTAAAAATTTTTCAATTATTTTTTTACATATCAAGTTAAAGGGGTCATTTTTTAGTAGGTGAAAAATGTAGAAAAAGGTTCGGAACATCACTTCAAAGGAGAAGAAACAAGCTTAATGCTTCATTTTAATTTTCACCCATTTTTTTTACATCCAGAGTGAAAGTACAGAAAAGGACGCTGTAGTATGCAGCATTCTCGTCAAAACTCCATAACTTTGTGAAGAAGAAACTGAAGAATATTATGATAACTTGCAATATAAAGCTCGATATTTCTATTTTGGAACATCTTTTCTACCATGTATCGATGAGAAACATTAGAACTGAGAAGTGAATCAAATAGTTGAATCAAATCCTTCGGAATTCTTCAAAAATGTAAATGTAATTCCATGAAAAATATTATCACATCATCCCGCGCGGTTTTAGAAGTTGCAAGACTGCATGAGGCTTTGCGAGACTGCTGTTAGTCATTTTGTTCATTTCCGAATATCAAATAATCACGAAGTACCATGGATAATCAATTTGCCGTATCTAAAAATTTTCACAATAATTAGATTACAGCATTTTAGTTGAATCGCTTTATGAGTCAATATAACAATATACCTATCTGAACCTTACCTGCAAGTCGATTCGTATATAACTGCAGAGTAGTAAGTTTAGTAAGTTAGTAAAATTACTTACAACACTTTGTTCATGCACTTATTCTTGGCCTTCTTCTTACATGCTTGACGATGCAAATTTGCACCCGTGTGTAAACGAAGAGTTGAAGGTTGAAAGATTTGGTCTTTTTTTTTTAATTTTACCATGCTCGCACCGCAAACTGAATGAAATAGCACGTTATTGAAATATGAGTTAGCAATGGTTGGACTCGCCAACGATCTTGGCAATGGAATGTACGTTTACTGATGGCGAGAATAATTATTCATATGAATCGATGGAATCGTAAAAGTGATGGCAAAGCGGAAAGGTTCTTAAGGAGGGGCTGTAGGCGATTTTTACCGACATAAACTATTCTTTCGAATATCTCCGAAACGGCGGTTCCAATCGGATTTTCCTTTGGGCAGTCGATGTTTGACAAGGAATGAATTCGATCTATCATGAGAAATCCAGCGAAATAATTGATTATTTTTTTTTTCTGGTAGCAGCCATTGTATTAGTTCCCAAAACGCCTTTAAGACGTCGCCGCACGCGAGTCTTCTGCTTCTCGTACTACCACCACTGTTACGTTGGTATGCTGATACCACGTAATTCGACGTGCAATCAGAGATGATTTGAAGACTAACAGAACGTATATTCACGATATAATACTTTTCAATGATTTCTGCAATGTCTTGGTAAGTGAAAATATTCAATCGGTTCATAATTGAGCATGTTGTTAATTTATTTTCATTATTCTACAATTTTTTCATGGATTTTCAATACAATTATATGGACTGGATGAGAATAATACTTGGATGAGAATACTTTTATTACCATTGTTTAGAACCGGACTTGTTTATAAACTATATAACGACTAATTAATAATTTCAAAAACCCTTCAACTGTGTAAAATTGTAAAACAGACTTGAAAGTAATAAAAATAATAATATATAGTGACAAAAATTAGAATTAATAATAAGTAAAAAAAAAATTTTCTTTCAAATTTTCAACAATCGAAAAAAATTAGTTGCCATGAAGTGCCCACGATTGGACCGGGGTTAAAAGTTGCAGAAAATATAGTGGTTTATTATGAAAAATTTTCAGGAAAATCAAAATATGCATGATTTTCAGAAAACGACTTTGAAATTTTGAAACTAAGAAATAACACAGAAAATTTTTTCGAAAAAGTAAAATTTTTTTTTTTGAAAAGTACATGGAAAGACAAAAATTTACAAAAAAAAAGTTGAATTTGGACCAGTTTTGAAGAAGTTATAAGCAAAAGACCGAAAAAAGGTTTTTTTTTTTCAAAATTTGATATAATTTGAACCGGTAATCGAAAAAATCTCAAAATTTACCTGAGGGACTTTTTTGATGGATAGTAAAAAAAATCAAAAAAATTACGAAAATCAAAAAAAAAATTTTTAAACTGTATGGTTTGGCATGGAATGCCCCACATATAATATGACCATGGTTAGTAGAATATTCGTATCTATAGATTCGTTCCAAATAATTGAAAAAAAAAATATCTTACGATCGTCAGCTCTCCTTCTCAACCAGTGTTGCGAGTCGCTTATTATATTTGAATTACCCATTTAATTACACATTACCGAAGTAATGAGTAATATTACACATTACCAAAGTAATGGGTTTTGTTAGTCTTCAAATCATCTCTGACTGCACGTCGAATCACGTGGTACCGGCATACCAACGTAACAGTGGTGGTAGAACGAGAGGCAGAAGACTTGCGCGCGGTGACGTCTTACAGACGTTTTGGGAACTAATATAATGGCGGCTTCCAGCCGTTGACATTTGCTAATTACCACAAATTCGTAGAATACCTATTACGTATTTATCATTGTCGAAAACAAAAATGTTTTCGGATGGTTGTGTTCGGAATTCCATATAGAATCGGGCTCAGGAAGCCGATTTTGCATTTTTGATGCATAGGCCTTGATATAAGTCGAAGTAGGTGGCACGCCCACACTTTGCGATCGAAAAAAAAAAAAAAATTAATTAATTATTTCGCTGGATTTCTCATGATAGATCGAATTCATTCCTCGTCAAACATCGACTGCTCAAAGGAAAATCCGATTGGAACCTCCGTTTCGGAGATATTCGTAAGAATAGTTGATGTCGGTAAAAATCGCCTACAGCGCCCCCTTCAAGGCGAAAAACATTATAAATATGGGCTATTTATAGAGCAACAGAGTATTCTAAAAATGTTTTAGAATATGATCAAATCTGTCTATAATTACTTCGTTATATTTTGCATTCATCCATGGTTTGGAAATGAATACAAATAGTATCTTGCGAATTGTTTACCTATGAAATTCCTTTGGTCATTGGATACAGCGAAACGTAAAGAGGGTTGCACCGCACTATTTTAACTACCATATAATAGTAATAAAATAAACGGAACTTTTCAAAAGAAGTGCTGTAATTGAATGTTGGTTTCACAGTCATGTTTCTGCGATTATTCAGGTATATTATCGCTACAACAATCCTGCATGATGGATATGGGGTATTCCATGTCAGACCATGGAGCCCAAGACGTTTACTATTTTAGATGGACTTAATTATCATATATGGGTACTTTTTAGGCTTCAAAATGATTAAATCAATTCTTTCAATCCCGTATCATTTATCATTCATTTAAAATGGTGAAAACATACGTTTTTATCAATGGGACCCAATTGAAAATTACCAAAAAAATCATTTTCGCTCTGTGATTACCTAGAAACATTTTCCATTAAAGAACAAAGTGAAGCCACGATAGAGCACTAAGAAAAAAATGAACCTATTGTAAAAAAACCAGAAAAAACATTCAATTATTCGAACTATTCATTTTATTCCTCCAAAACTTGACATTTCTTGCAACAAATTAAGGCGGGGCTCTACAATCGATTTTTAGCGACATCAACTATTTTTTCGAATATCTCCGAAACGGAGCGCGCGCGGAGGTCCAATCGGATTGTCGTTTTGGCAGCCGATGTTTGACGAGGAATGAACTCGATCTATCAGGTGAAATTCTACGTAATGATTAATTTTTTTTTATCGCAAAGTGCGGGCGTGTCTCTTATTTCAACTTATACCTATCAAAGCCTGCGCATTAAAAATGTGAAAAAGCGTTCCTGAGCCCGATTTTATACAGAATTCCGAACACAACCATCGAAAAACATCTTTGTTTTCGGCGACGATAAAGACAAAATATGTATTCTACGAATTTGTGGTAATTAGCGATTATCAACAATTGAAGGGGCCATTATATTAGTTTCCAGAACGCCCGTGAGATATCGAACAACGCTCGGAAACTACTTAATACGCGCGCATACTGTTTACAAGGTGATATCTTGGTAACTAAACACGCTGGAAAATTTTTAAAAAATTTAGGAAATATATTCCAGAAATTCTTTTAATTCAATCATCTAATTGTCATGTTTTGAACTATACTTTACACATATTATGGTATATGTATAAAGAATAATCTATTAACAATATCTAATTGATTCGCAAATATAATTATCCACAAAGATAGGATTGACTCAAACCACCACACGATAATAGTAGAAATAGCGACGGAGAGATGAGAGAGGAAGAAAGACAAGAGAAGTAAAAAAACAGCGAGAGGAAACTGGTCAAGGGAAGGGAGAGAAAGATTCAGGAGAGGGGTAAGCTGGAGGGTGGAGGAAGGCAGGGGAATAAATTAGGAAATGGAGATAAGAACGGAAGAAATAAGAAGAGCGATAGAAGAGGAAGCGGAGAGCGAACAGGGAGAAGGAAGAAAAAAAGAGAATGGCGGGACGAGGAAACGAAAACCCAAAAGAGGAGAGTAAGGAAGACGTTGAGGGAGTGGAGGAAAAGTGAAATAAAAAAGGAAAAATACAAAGAGGAAAAAAGAAAATACAACAAACTGTGCGGAAAGAAGAAACAGGAGGTAAATGAAAGGTTCATCCGAGAGGCGGAAGAGGCTAGAACAGAAAGTAAAGTATGGGAGGTGTTAAACAGAGAAAGAAGAAAAATAGACGAAACAATCGATGAAAACGAGTGGAAAGAGTACTTCATGAGACTATTGGGAGGCGTAGACAGAAGAGCAGTGGCAGGAGGTACAAAAGAAGGAAGGGAAGAAGATGAGGAAAGCGAGATTAAGAGAGAAGAAGTAAGAAAGGCGATAGCCAAGCTAATGGATGGGAAAGCTCCAGGAGGCGATGAAATAGTAAATGAGGTATGGAGGTGTGGAGGAGAAGAAGCAGAAAAGTGGGTATGGAGAACATGCAATAGGGTATGGAAAGGAGAGGGGTGGCCCGAGGCGTAGAAGGAACGTTGGATAGTACCGATAGTCAAGAGTGGGGAAGGAAAAAGGGCGGAGGAGTACAGAGGGGTTACTCTTATGCCGACAATGTATCAAGAGACTCGGTAGAGTCTCGCGCCAAGTACATTAAAAAGAATTTTTAAACGCGCGGCGCGAGACTCTGCCGAGTCTATATACCCGAACGGGAACTAACCGCTGTAGTGGGGGGACAATATTTTCTTAATTTCTTACGCCTCGCGATATCTACGGATTTGCAATATTTATTGTAGAATGTAGCCATGAAAAGCTTCAATTTAAGCCCTATCTCGATGAAATCGATGAACGGAGACCTGAGATATGATTAATCAACGCTTTGAGAATACCCGTTTTCATCACGAATTTTTCACCGTCTCCTTCTTCAGTCAGATCGCTTAGACCAAAACCTATGCGCAAAAAATTAGTAGAGTCGCCTTCGCTAGGCTACAGCGAGAGCAGAGACCTACCACGTACGGGAGTCAGTTGCTAGATGGCGCATCGGTTTGCGCCAGCGTTGATTGAAGATATTCGAACATAGATCAAAAATCATAAAAATTTACAGACTTTTTTTAAAGTGCGGCGCGAGATTAGACAATCTTTTTTACCGCGAAGGCTATAAGGAGTGGAGAGATAATGTTTCCCACAGCTAGACGAAAGTTATACACATAGAAATAATTAAATGAAATCAAAGCGAGTTCGTCGGTCTACGATACAATAACGCTCTCCATGGCCCACAAGAGGCAGCATAATCGTGCTTTATTTGTCGTATTTTTGATGACAGTTGTGGGGAATGAGGACGAGAATCATATCAAATATAGAGTAATAACTAAATGTACTTTGAAAAAATTGGAAAGCGATAGTTGTTCATTATATTACAGTGGAGTCCTATGGAATAATAATCATATCCGTCTTCTCGTTTATTTCAAGAGATCGACCCTTTGAGGTTATGAGAATTATCTGTCAGGATTGATCGCGATTTACACAGAACAAAGGGTCAGCAGTGAAATACCCACATTTATTTGAATACTTATTTCTTTGATAATAGAAGGTGGTTTACATAAAATTGAATATTTTTGCAATGTCAAAAAAGTATTTACGGCAATGGAATAAAATTAACCGTATCTGCATATCAACCTATCTGTAGATAAATAAATCAGTTACGGAGCTTGTTACAGGCCTTGAGGAAATGTAAATGAATGTGATCAAAAAGAGAAAAACTATGCGATCTATTAGTTATCGACGATAAAGAGATGCTGCATGGTTCAAATGTCGTGTATGAAGTACTGACATATGTATTCTATACCAATACCTAGGCAGATAACATCGTTACTAAAAATGCAATCAGGTATTTGTAACTAAATGCCAAATATAATGAATAATGTGAATTAAGTCACCGTGCTCTGTGAAACGTCTTTTGCACTAGGAGCTATCAATGCATGCAATGTGGCTGATGATAATTAAATGAGCAAGATAAAGGACTAAGGACTAGAAATGTAACAAAAAAAGTTAATACAGATGTAATTTCGCTATGTAATTGTGATCATTTTGCTAGTTCAAGATAATTTGATCAGTATTCGAGCCTTTGATAATGAGATTATAGTCCTACGTAGCCCATGATATTGTCTTTGAAAGTTGACCAAAGAGTATAAGCTTGAGAGTGCTAATTTGAAATGATGTTCAAAACGCATCAACACAGCACAATTTCAAGAAAAGTTTTCACTTTTATCTTCTGATTATTCAGCAACAGAAAATTACAGTAAATTGTTATAAAATTTTTTTTCAATAGAATGCTTCAAAATTTTCTTTCAACATTCTTTCAACTTTGTTCTGTCAGTTTAAAGCTTTTTGGACAACCCTTGCTACGCAGCGAATTTTTCAGAGCCAAAATCATAAGCTAAGAAAGTATAATTTCATCATCGGTGCGAGGCTTAAATGCTTATTAAGATTGAATCACTAAAATAATCACAATTACATATAGCCAAACTACATTTTTAACTCTCAAAGTGCTGGAATTTGTTTATTTTTTAACATTATCAGAAAAAATCAGGAATTGATCGGTAGTACCAGAACTTTGAGTTCACGAAAAAGACACGAGCTCGTTAGAATTAATAGAACGGCATGAGTTTCATGTTTTTATCTGACAAAATACCTAACTCTAGAAGTTTGATCCAAATCTATGACTCCCAGGTCTGATACTCTCCTTGTTAGTCTATCGATTACCTAATCACATTAACGTGACATTCAATTTTTATCGAAAGTAAGTCTACGATATCCACGATGGAACCTAAAGCTAACGGGGGTTGAGGCTTGTCATTACAGTTCATTTTTCAGTTATCAACAACAACACCACTTTATCACTGAAACACTTTCAATAGAACTCATAAGAGTTAGATCTATAGGAATGAATCATGTTCTGAAAAATACCATTCAACAGAAACGGTTAAGGAAATCAAATGGGTACAAAAAGTTATGAAATCCCCCAAAAGCACCTCGGGTGCAAAAACCTTGCGCCAAGTACATTAAAACGTAATAGTTATCAACAAAAGCTTCTTAAAAAAATTATCGTAGAAGCAGCATTTGATCTACAAAAGAATTGAAATCAATGGACGTTGCCAAGTACAATTAAATTTGGTTACAATTAATTTCGGACATCTCAATATAAACAACATGCGTAACACATAATGACATGCAGCATACGTACTCATAAGAACCGATCAATTAAAATTAAACTTGAGAAAAAAAAGAAACGAAAAAAAAATTTGGAGGTAGTGGTACTTGGCGGGCATTTTTGTAAAAATTACAAGAAAATATAAATTGAATTATTTCACAGCCAAAAATGCCCGCCAAGTACCACTACCTCCAAATTTTTTTTTGGTTTTTTTTTTTCTCAAGTTTAATTTTAATTGATCGGTTCTTATGAGTACGTATGCTGCATGTCATTATGTGTTACGCATGTTGTTTATATTGAGATGTCCGAAATTAATTGTAACCAAATTTAATTGTACTTGGCAACGTCCATTGATTTCAATTCTTTTGTAGATCAAATGCTACTTCTGCGATAATTTTTTTAAGAAGCTTTTGTTGATAACTATTACGTTTTAATGTACTTGGCGCAAGGTTTTTGCACCCGAGGTGCTTTTGGGGGATAAGATTTACGCGACGATACTAGCAGGAAGGATAGAAGAGGAAATGGAAAGAAAGGAGATGATACCACAAAACCAAACTGGGTTCAGGAAAGGAATGGGAACAGTGGACAACATATACGTGATAAATCACCTAATAAACAGAAGGATCAACAGCAAGAAAGGAGGAATAGTAATTATGTTCATAGATTTGAAAGCGGCATTTGACTCAATAGATAGGAAAGTGCTGTGGGAAGCGATGAGAAAAAGAGGAGTAAGAGAAGAGCTAGTAGTGAGAGTGAAAGAAGTATACAGAGAGACAAAGAACAGAGTAAAGATAGGGGGAAGGCAGGGGAGGCAGGGGAGGAGTTCTGGACGGTGAGAGCAGTAAGGCAAGGCTGTCCGCTAAGCTCGTTTCTGTTCAACTTGCTAACCGAGGACATGGAAGAAGAACTGAGTAAGACAGGTGACATGGGGGGATTAAGATTGGGAGGAAAAAAGGTGTATACGCTAGCGTATGCAGACGATGTGGCAGTAATGGCGGAGGAGGAGGAAGGGATGAGAGCGTTGATAAGAAGACTGGGAAGTCAATTAGACGAAAAGAAATTAACGCTCGATGCGAAGAAAACGAAGATAATGAGATGCAGAAAAGAAGGAGAAAGGAGCAAGAAAGTTGAATGGAGATGGAAAGGAGAGGTGATAGAGGAAGTGAAGGAGTTCATATTTGAACTTTCACCCTAGATATTTCTATACGTTAATAAAAAACGGAGGACAAGAGGCGCACGTCAGATATAGAGTAAGAAAAGCAGGAGTGGTAATGAAACAAGTCTGGGGAATCGGGAAAAGAAGATTCGGAAAGGACTGGGGAAGGAGGATGTGGATGTTTGACAGACTAGTATGGACAGTGGCGGAATACGCAGCAGAAGTATGGGGATGGAGAGAGTGGAAGAACGTAGAAGCGCTACAAGAGAGATACATAAGATGGATATTAGGGGTAGACTGGAGAAGACCAGGGTACATGGTGATGGAAAAGACGATGAGAAGCAAGCTGAGAACAAAGGCAGGGAAAAGAGCATGGAACTTCGAAAAGAGACTGGAGGAAGGAAGAGGAAGCGAACTGGCGAGGAACTGCTGGGAGGAAGTGAAAAGAAAGGAAACGAAAACAGTGCCAACACTAGCAAAGTGGGAAAGAGACACAAAAAAATTTAAGGAAAACTGGGTGGGAGGGAGTGAAGAACAAGAAACAGAGGGAGAGAGAAGAGAGAAGAGAAGTAGAATACGAAGAAATTGAGAGAAGAGATAGAGCGGAGCAAAAAGAAGAAAGATGTGGAAAAAATAAAAAACTCCAGATACAATGAATGGTATAGGAATGTTCGTTCCCGACTAACTTATTTGGAATATAAAAGTCTAAGAACCCGAGCTACCGTATTTCCACTCGGTAAGTTTGTAGATATATAAATAATTCGGATATCAGGACTGGTGTTAGGTTGCAGTTCAATAATGACTCAGATGATTTAGGATTAAGTAACGAAACAATTATATTTTTAAATGTGAACAAACAGAAAATTAACAGTGAAATTGTAGTAAAGATGAAATGAAATTATTGAGATTGAAATATGAATTTAATTGACATTAGATGAATTAGAGGTTGGAACGGTTGCAGAAGGCACGACTGTTCTCCTCAACGTTTCTTTTCTAAGTGAAGAATTGTATTAGAAAAGTCAAGGGCTCCTTTCCCCCCAGCGTACTCTTCTTCCACACCCTACAAGGCTGCAGTTAAACAATACGCAAGCCTGCAGTGTGTAGGCGAATGGTGAATATCACCCGGAGGTTTGAGGTATCCCTTAACTAAATATTTGGGTTTAAGATGCAATATTATGCTTAAAACTATCTTTTGGCTCTCCCGGAGGATCGTACCCACGGTCGGGCATGGTCAGTCGAGGGCCACGTGCTGCTCAAGGGTTTTTCCCTATGAGGAAGAGTAAGGCCCCTCGCTGCCACCCTCTGGCCCGGGGTCTGCGCTTTGTAAGACGCAACAAGGAACATAAAGTATGATGGAGTGCCAGCGTATGTGAACAAAAGAATGGGGAAAAAGTGGATGGTCAAGAGTAGCGAGGTTCAGACTAGGAGGAGAGGTGAAGGAAGCAAAGTACTGGGAAGAAGATGAAAAGAAGAAATGCAAAATATGCGAATGACAAGAGGAGACATGGGAGCATGTTTGGGAAGGGTGCACGGGGGGGGGGGGGGGAGAAAGTTGGCAGGAGAAGGTGGGACAAGTTTTAGGAGAGGGGGTTAAAGGGGAGGATTGGATGAGAGAGATAGAACGTAGGAGAGAAGAGAGAGAGAGAAAAATGAGAGAGAGAAACAAGACACGGAAGCGTGAAAGAGAGCGGGTGAGAATGAGGAGCGAATGAAGACAGCAGGGAAAGTAAAGAACGAAGTAAGAGGAGAGAAAGTAAATAGAAATAGATTAAGTAGAATAAGTAGCATAAGTAAAATAAGCAGGAAAAGAGTTGAAGAAGGAGAAACGAAGACCATGTAGACCCAAGGGGAGTCATTAAATACGCAATACAATACAATACAATATGATTATCCACAAGAACAATACTTATTTACAATAATAGTTTCATAATTGAAAAACAGAACTTATTTACAATACCTATGTAATTGTTATTCGAGAAAAAAAAATTATTCACAATATATAATTGTTATTCTAAGATAAAGAAATTATTTATATTTCAATTAAGATGGCACTGCATTACGTTCCCAGCGATTATAAATTTTCAGCAGGTATAGAGTTAACAAGTGTTACGGTATGAGGCGCGAAAAATTAAAATGAAGACCGTGTAATTGTCGTAAGTCGTATTACCACAAATTCGTTTGTCTTTATCGTTGTCGAAAACAGAGATGTTTTTGGATGGTTGTGTTCTGAATTCCATATAGAATCGGGCTCAGAACGCCTTTTTACATTTTTAATGTGTAGGCTTTGATATAAATCGAAATAAGTGACACCGCGCTCACACTCTGCGATGAAAAAAAAAATTAATTATTTTATTGAATTCCACCTGATAGATCGAATTCATTCCTCATCTAACATCAGCTGCCAAAAGAACAATCCGATTGGACCCTCCGTTTCGGAGATATCCGAAGAAATAGTTGATGTTGGTAAAAATCATCCACCGTCGATTGAGAGAGACGTTGGTGATTGTTTTTCTTTTTCTTTTTATTGCGACCATGACGTTCATGGTCGCTGTGTTTTAATTTCCAAACTATTTTTTTTAAAACGTTCGGTACAATATTTAAGTTAGAGATAAAGAATATAAGAATAAGAATATAATTGTTCGATATAAAGGTTAAAACTTAGAGATAATTTTGAGTCTAAGGTACAGTGATAAATCGTTCATATTAGGTTCTGAGTGTTTAGCAATTAGTAATCAATTCGTTCAGTTCAAGTTTCGTTCTCAAGGACAATCCCTAACCCCTTTTGCCGAAAAAGGGGTGGGGGTGACACATTTCGATTATTATCGGAGCCCAGGCGTCGAAGACGCAAAAATAAAATGCAGAGCGGTGATTCTAATTCAATTCCGAACACATACGTCCAAAAACATGTTCGTTTCATGCGAAAATAGAGCTGGAATATCGTTTTTAGATTGGTCAAATGTCAGTTTCCTCGGTGGCCATTATTATAATACGACACGTTGACAGGCGTGACATTTTCCGTACGTTGATGCCATAGTTCATCATTTTCTTTCTTCGCAGCCATGTAGACCACATGAGTTGGAGTATCCAGTTTGAAAATCGCGTTGTCTTCACTTATCGTACCTACTATCGGGCCGTAAAATCGGGGCGCGTGGGTTTGAAATCCGATAGCTCTCCATAAAAAAATCCTAGAACATCGTGTCATACAGTTTCTGAAATTGTAGAATCTGCCACGTTTAGGTATGAATTGCAAAATTCATACGTTTTTTTTTTTTTCAAATTTTAAACCACGCCACTTTCGGCTGACGGTACCAGTATCCGAGATAACCACTCCACAGATTATCAATGATAACTACCATAATTGTTGACATTTAAAAATTTTGAAATAGGCATTGTACGCATCAGATATCAAGGATAACAGTAGAATTATTTGAAATTTTCAATAGTATTAGCAATCAAATGGCAACGAGTTGAAGTCAAGCCACGGATACAAGTACGCCAAAACTACGTTTTGTCACATAAATATAGCGATATCCCCGATTTGAAAATTTCTAAAAAAGATTTGCAAATTCAGAAACTGTATGACAAGATGCTCTACGATTTTTTGACGAAGAGCTATCGGATTTCAAACACACGCGCCCCGATTTTACGGCCCGATAGTAGGCAGTTGCCTTGTTCGTCTGTGACGTGACCCTCTTCCGGCGTAAAGTGTACTGAGAGTCCCTTCTTCACCATCTTACTAACAGATAAAAGATTTACTCGGCTCTCAGGTACAATATGTAGGACATCCCTCGCTTCAACATGTTGAATGTCTGTATTAGTTAATACATCCAGCGTTACGCTGCCAATTGCCTTGGCTGGTAAGTTCTGGCTATTCGCTGTCATGATTTTGGCGTTTGCACAACTCTTTGAGTTCTGTAGTCGACTGAATCCAAATAAAATCATGCAGGCCAGCGGACGTGATGTTCCAGAATCGATCGGCGTTCAAATATGTTGTTCCTCATACAAAATGAGCCGACACGTATTTTGTTGTTTACCCCAGAAAAATTATCCAAGCCCGATATCGATTTTTTAAGATTTAGAGGCGAAAAACTTTCTTCGCCAATTTGAGGAACCAAATATTCGAAAAATAGCTGCCAAATCCGTAATTCTCGAGCTTTTTCGACGATTCTTGTTTTATGTGATTCGGAATTTCGTACTCCATCGAGAAAAACAAAAAAATCCGAAAAAATTTGAAAATTGCCGAAAATATCGATGTTTTTTGGAAAACATAAGAATTCACTTTTCTTAAAAACCCCATTTTTTTTTTTTCTCAAAATTTGATATGTTTTTCGGGGTGATATCGACTACTTACCCTATGAATGGCGACTGGTATTTTTTCTTGCCTTCCGAGTAATTGACTATTTTATTCTCTGAATTCCTTCATGGCCGTATTTTCACTGTTTCCATGCTATATACTCGCGAGCTTGTATTTTCTGTAGAATCCCATTTGTATATTGTTCGGGCTACCGAATATCTTGTTGTTCAATTTTCTACTCGGTGTTTCGCTTACACAATACTTCAAATTACTTGTATCATGAACAAAAAGTAATGAAATCCCCCCCAAAAAGCACCTCTGGTGCAAAAACCTTTCGCCAAGTACATTGATGCGATATTTCCCACAAAAATAGTTTTGCAGCCATTTAATCTTCAAAAGTATTGCAATTAATGGACGTTACCAAGTACAAATAAATTTGCTCCCAATTAATTTCTTAACGTGATCCAGTTTTAGATTTTGGTGGCAATTTACATTTCGATGTATACCTATAATGTGGGTAACATGTAATAACATGCGACATACGAACTCATAAGAAAAGATCAATTAAAATTAAAATTAGGAAAAAACAAAGAAAAGAAAAAAAAATTTGGAGGTAGTGGTACTTGGCGGGCATTTATATTTTCTTGTAATTTTTACAAAAATGCCCGCCAAGTACCACTACCTCCAATTTTTTTTTCTTCTCTTTGTTTTTTCCTCATTTTAACTTCAACTGATCTTCTCTTATGAGTTCGTATGTCGCATGTTATTACGTGTTACGCACATTATAGGTATACAGCGAAATGTAAACTGCTACCAAAATCTAAAACTGGATCACATTAGGCAATTAATTGGGAGCAAATTTATTTGTACTTGATAACGTCCATTAATTTCAATACTTTTGTAGATTGAATGGCTGCAAATCTATTTTTGTGGAAAATATCGCATTAATGTACCTACTTGGCGAAAGGTTTTTGCACCAGAGGTGCTTTTTGGGGGGGGGATTGCATTACTTTTTGTTCATGATACAAGTAATTTGAAGTATTGTGTAAGAGAAACAGCGCGTAGAAAATTAAACAACAAGATATTCGGCAGCCCGAACAATATACAAATGGCATTCTACAGAAAATACAAGCTCGCGAGTACATTGCATAAAAACAGTGAAAATACGGTTGTGCAGGAATTCAGAAAATAAAATAGTCAATTACTCGGAAAGCAAGAAAAAATACCAGTCGCCATCAATAGGGTAAGTAGTCAATATTACCCCGAAAAACATATCAAATTTTGAGAAAAAAAAAAAATGGGGTTTTTGAGAAAAGTGAATTCTTATGTTTTCCAAAAAACATCGATATTGTTGGCAATTTTCAAAATTTTTGGGATTTTTTTGTTTTTCGCGATGGAGTATGAAATTCCGGATCACATAAAATAAGAGTCGTCAGAAAAGCTCGAGAATTACGGATTTGGCGGCTATTTTTCGAATATTTGGTTCCTCAAATTGGCGAAGAAAGTTTTTCGCCTTCAAATCTTAAAAAATCGATATCGGGCTTGGATAATTTTTTTGGGGTAAACAACAAAATACGTGTCGGCTCATTTTGTATGAGAAATAACATATTTGAACGCCGATCGATTCTGGAACATCACGTCCGCTGGCCTGCATGATTTCATTTGGATTCAGTCAGTCATTCTTTGTGTGCCGTTATATGAGTTGACGCACAAGAATCTACGTACCAATTGTGATCGCTAGTTTTTTTTTTTTGAGGTTAGGAATGCATAATATGCCTTATTTTTGTCACCTTGCCTTGGTTTTCCTTCCTTACTCTTTTGCGTTGATTTTTCTTCCTTCGGCTTATCCTTACATTGATTGACATACTGGCCCAATTTCTTGCATTTGAAACATTTTGGCGTCTTCTTTTTGTCTTTCGAGTAGAAAGCTGAGTCGCTGTTCACGCCTTTTCCACTTTTGCTCGTTTTGACGTCCTGCAGCAGTTTCGTTTTGATGGAATCTGCTGTTATTGGTGTTCCTGAACTTTCCAAACCCACTATCATTGGTCGATACTCCTCTGGCAGACCTGCAAGTAGAAGTGTACCTACACAGTCGTCCGGCACATTAAATTTTCAGCCGTTCAATTTGTGATCTGTCGTTATAATGATATTGACATATTCTTCTACAAATTTGCATTTGTCAAGTTGCGTTGTGACCAGATTTCTTAATAAGCTGACCTTACGCGTCAAACCTGAATCTTCGAACGCTTGCTTGAGTTTTGTCAATTCAGTGGGTCCACTGATAATATTATTTTAGATCTGGCCTTCGTCACCTTTTCGTCATCTGCGACGTAGGCTGCATCTCCCGTTATACACCTCCACAAGTCCTCATGCTCGAGGTAGGCTTGCATGGCGAATCGCCATGTGGGATAGTTTTCCCTTCGTTTCAGTTTTTTTATTTGGATCCCTTGTGTTGTCACTTTGCACACGCGAGAATGTTCACCAATAGTCAACTGAGTCTGTGCACTCGATTTTCACCACGCCACAATGTCTAACCGCGTGTTTCTATTTAGGTTAGGTTCACTCGCGCATCTCTTTGTAGCTGAGTAAACGAAATACGCAAAATATTCTGTGTTCTCACGGTACACAATATTTCCGACGAATTGACTTATTAATCACGCTTCTGAGCCTATAACCTGATGAGCTGTGGAATGGATCAGGTTTATTAATTAATAAACATGCGTCTGGTTTCAAGTTTTGCATAGCAAGTAAGTTTTCTTCTATTTAGGAACACGTAGAAAGGCTACATGGCCGCCGATACATTTATACGTGCATATTTGAACTTACGTTCACTCTCTAACAAAATATTTAGGCTTGCAAGAAATCCGGAACGGCGGCTTGAAAACGTTCGAAATAAATCAGGGACACTACTCTCACATAGTATAAGAAAATCCTAGAAGAAGAATACAATCGAAGGTATTGGGGTCCGAAGGTGGCTGACTTGACGTGGAATGCCTCAAATAGAAATGTTCCATAGTCCAGGAAAGGTAGAAAAGTGGTGGGTGGAAAGCGCACCCTTGCTGTAGTTCTAATTGGCGAATTTGTACATTCTTGAACGATGAATCAGGCGCTTTCAAATTGTACGAAGAGCTGGTTTAACGGTATTTGTTTACTTTGGCTATGTACCTTGACTTCGCGGAATTTTGGCCCTTATAAGACTGATGAAACATTTGGTGTGCAGAAGACATTAAATTCTGACTAATCATAGAACATCTGCCAATCGAAAGTTGTGGCTTTCACTACTCATAAAATCCGAGTATGCATATACGTGAGATATGCTATTTTTCTGGATTAGCGCGGTTCACTAGGAATTATTATACTACATTGTCCTACTAGGAATCATATAACACAGCTCAACAAAAATAAAAATTTTTTTTTGTTACCCTTGCTATCTCTGCGGATTCTTGTGACTAAAAATACATAACTCACAAATAAAGTCATGAGTGTATCAGATTGACTCTAGTTTTTATGTTACTAGCTCAGTCGCGCGCTTCGCGCGCGTCAATGACTGATTTTCGGAACTTGCCCATAGTATTAGGATATTGATTATCCGATCGTCGAGTCACTATCCAAAAATACAGGTGTCTATAAAGATGTCGGTTTGTCTATGTGTTGCTCTGCCTAAAAAATTCGCCGAATAAAATTGAAATGAAATAAAAATCCCGGCAGAAACCTTAACACACGTACGTTGAACCGCAACGAAAGGCTGCAGATTATATACAGGGTGTTCCAGACCACCCGGACACCCCTTTCAAAATCTAAAATACATGGTTTAGCGAAAAATGCTTCAGATAAAAGTTGCTGAGCTCTGAGGGGCACACTTTGTGATCACGGCGTCTGTGACCTTGGATGTCGTCTTCAAGGTTTTTTCAAGGTCAACTTTGTTTTTTTAAATGGAAACCCATATTTTCAACCCCGGATTCGGAAAGAGCGGAAAATTGCATGTTCAGATCATGTATTACACGTGGGGTTTGTTCAACTCCTATGGTGTTGTACACCCATTTATAATGAAGAAAATTTACCATTCTAAGAAGTTCTTCGAGCAGTTGATTGTTTTCTACGAAGGGTAAGGGCTCCGATCCAACAAAATGGAGCTATTTTTGAGCACTTGATCTAGAATTTCCATTCTCTTTGATTATTCATATGCATCGAAAAGAAAAAAACAAATTATTAATATTGTGATTCATTATGTCATTATATCGAAATATGTTAATCATGTCATCGTCGTTTAATTAAAGTTATAACATGTTATTGTCATGAAATTCAATCAAAATAAAATCAATGTTCAACCAGAATAAAATCGATGTACTGCTTTCTTTGCGCATATTCAAAATCCGCAATGAAAATACCTCATGCGGTATGATTCTGGTAGGGTAACCGGTAGCGCAAAATATCTCTATTCGATAGAGGGCAACTATTTTAATAATAACTTTTCAGTTTCTTAGAATGGGCAATTTTTTTCATTACAAACGGGTGTACAACACCATAGGAGTCGAACAAAACCCACGTATAATACATGATCTGAACGTACAATTTTCCGCTCTTTTCGAATCCGGGACTGAAAATATGGGTTTCCGTTTGAAAAAACAAAGTTGACCTTGAAATAACCTTGAGGACGATCTCCAAGGTCACAGACACGTTCATCATAATGTGTGCCCTTCAGAGCTCAGCAACTTTTATCTGTAGCATTTTTCGCTAAATCGTGTATTTTAGATTTTAAAAGGGGTGTACGGGTGGTCTGAAACACCCTGTATATTCAAAGTCAGCCAGATGTCAATTTCACTTCTAAGTCAGACAGATGTCAATGTACAGGTTACTGATAACGCGCATACAAATAACGCGCGTTTGACAACGCGGCCGAACGCGACCTATCGATTCAGCGCCGCGATTATCTCGAACCTCGCTCCTCGAAGACGAACGCCCAATCAGAACACGAATAAAATGCTTACGGGGTTCGATTCCTTTTCCCTTTTAATTGCGGATTGGAGTGTGTCTTTCCCAAATATCGTACAGAAGAAAGTCTTATGAGAAGTGTTTCTCTGAAATGTAACAAATTTTTTACCATTTTTCACTTTTACGTAAATGAACTAGATACTGAAATAAAATAATTAACGGTGCGTTTTTCAATAAACTTTTTACATTCAGAATTGAAATCGAATTCTTCTCATAAATACTGCTTCTTACTGTCTAATATAAAAATGGCGATGATTTGAAAAACTAAAGCTAATCTTGCAGAATCATTTGTAGTTCCGTAATTGTCAGATTGAAATCATCCTAGAATCACTCTCATACCAAGGGCAACAAATGCACTGTTGACCAGTGTAATTAAACATTATTCTGATAATAATTTGTGCGCGTTGGTAGAAATACCTTTTCCTTATTGTATAAGCTAATCCCTAACACTTTATAAATGAAGTTGAGTAGCAAAGTATTTTTTTTTATCGAATGTCAACCGTGTATTGAATGTTTTCAACCCATACGCAATTACAGGTATTGCTAAAATTGAAATACGTGTTTCGGTTAACTTTTGAAATTATACTCACGTAACTATCGGTAATTGTTATCATCAGAGTTTTGCAGTTTCCATAACAATTGTCGAATTATCAAACATGGTCTCAACCAACACGCCAATATCTCTGGATGAAGTGTTATTGTACTTTTTTGGAATACACTTATAGCTAATTTGGCGAACCATTGTAACATTTTGATTGCTTTCTTGATTGCAGACCTGCTGAGAAGCCACGATGCTGAAACTACTCGGTGTTCTCTTGGCAATTATTTTGCACACACCAACTTCTCTTCATGGTCATACTCTCACCAAACGCGAACATTCGCTTCCGATGGGTATGTTTCTTGGTAAAACTTTAATGTAAGACATTCAAATTTTGAACAAAACGTTGGTAACGCCGAGAATGAAGCTACAGGCTGCGTATGTATTGTAACTTTTGCGGAATTTTTAATTAATTATTAATTAACTAAAAATTCCAAGCTAGCATGAATTCGTTGTCGAATCTAAGATTTGAGCTCCTAAAGAACTATTGTTAAATAACTTTGAAAAATACAATCCCTTTGGCGTGCCTCCGGACAATAATGCCAAGAAAACACTCGCTAATTTGCAGACCCGGAGTGTCTATTCTAACAAAGCTGATATAAAATCAGACTCGGTTTATATAGTTTCTCAAGGCTGCGTCCCTCAGAACCGGACAGTAATGCCAAGTCTGTACAGACTCGGACTATTGTAAAGTAAACAACACAAGACGGGGATACTAACTAGGAGAGGACAAGGGTTACGGCGCATGGATTTTGTTCAAACTTGGAGGGGTGTTTCTTTGGCCCAAAATATTAGCCCTCTGATCTTCAATTCCATCTCATAGGCCTTTCTTTTCCTGAAAAATATTATTATTGTGCAATTTATTGGTTCTCCGCCGTAGCTCTAGATCGATGCAGCGAACTTGAATATATCACTGATACCTTTTCATTCGAGCATGAAAATGAATATTCAACGCGTTAATTTACCATATCATTTTTTTTTTTTTTTTTTTTTTTTAATTTATTTTTTTTTTTCGATGATTTTTTTTTTCCATATCTTCTACTTATCACCTAGTCATATAAAACATCACTGCTAACTCTACGCATTTACTGTATAGGGCAGTACTGCTCCTTGATTACTAATAATAAAATAAAAATATTTGAAGTTTGGTACCGCAGAAAACCGCAGTACTGCCCTATACAGTAAATGCGTAGAGTTAGCAGTGATGTTTTATATGACTAGGTGATAAGTAGAAGATATGAAAAAAAAAATCATTGAAAAAAAAAATAAATGAAAAAAAAAAAAAAATGATATGGTAAATTAACATGTTGAATATTCATTTTCATGCTCGAATGAAAAGGTATCAGTGATATATTCAAGTTCGCTGCATCAATCTAGAGCTACGGCGGAGAACCAATAAATTGCACAATAATAATATTTTTCAGGAAAAGAAAGGCCTATGAGATGGAATTGAAGATCAGAGGGCTAATATTTCGGGCCAAAGAAACACCCCTCCAAGTTTGAACAAAATCCATGCGCCGTAACCCTTGTCCTCTCCTAGTAAGACCACCGCTGTGTGTGTTCACTCTACAGCCAAAGCTGTGCTATCTAGCTAGGTGTCGTGATGCTGTTAAAGAGAAAAGGAATTTTGTAGGCTGATGTCTGGAAAGAGTCAACTTCGTAGAAATGATGATATTTAATATCCGAAATAATATGAAATAAATCAATAATTTGAAATGGTTGCAACCGAATATAAAAATGTTACAAAACTGATAACTTATTGTGACTCGATATAATGAAAAATTATATTACTGCTAATAATATTAAATTTATGTTTTGAATTTGTCTCTGAAATTTGTTTGTTTTGGTTTGTCTGAAGTGAGAAGAGAATGAATGCCGATTCAGAAAGAAAGAGTTGTCGTAAGAAGAAATAATGTTGTGTTTTGAATTTAAGTGAGTTTGAATAGAGTTTGGGTTGAATAGAATTTAAGTAAGAATGGAAATTGTGATTGAATTATTTTATGAAATAAAATAATCGATTTTGTTTGCGCCGATAGACTAGACTAAGACGTCTTTTATATTTTTTGTTTTCTATTTGTTTGATCTTAGTTCAACATTGAAGATATCATGATTCGATTAGGAATAGAATTTCTTTTTAGACTATACAAAACAAGAATTTTAAACTGTCGCTTTGACTAATTTAATCGTTTTGGGAAGCTACGTTAAGTAATCGGCTGCTTTAGCTCGATTCTTATGAAATTAAGTGAATCTACTAGGTCACTGGCTGCTTTGCACGGTGCCTGAATTTTCGAAGAGTTAGTGAGTCAGTCGGGCGCTTTGCCATACGACTGCTGGCGAGATGGATAGAGCGCCCCCTTTTATACCCGTTGTGACGTCATAGGTTGTTATGCGCCGTAGATGATGCGTGGTACGGCTGTTGACTAGCCGTACACGTTACAGTATAGAGAGCAGAGTGCAGAAGATCGATTCAAACTCCTGTTCGATTCTTCAAGTTCAAACCACTGATCTATATACTAATTAGATAGCGTGTCGATGTATACGTCATTGTTACAATTGGAAGCCACGATCTTATAGACAGGTCTCGTCATTTCGTATTGAGAAGCATATACGGAAGTGTTCCGCATGTGAAGCCAGAAATTTAATATGGCGGTCTCGAGGCTTCATCTGACGCATGCGCAGATAATGCTCGCCAGCTAACGGTCAGCTGTGGTTTATAACACCAGTTGCTTTTTAATCATTCAACCGGGTTACCAGCGATTGCTCTGATATCGAAAAAAAATCTGTCTACGAAAGATTGTGACCAATCGCATGTGCACGGTAGCACCGACCGGCATGCGACCGGTAATGATCAAAAATCACTTATCGTGACCGAGCTTCGGTACCGCCATATTGGCATCACTTTGGGGACACTTTCTGACACGGAGTGACGGGACCTGTTTATATGATCGTGATCAGAGCCTCTGCAAGTGCCAAAGGTACTAAACAAAATGTTTGCGTGTATGCGTTACATCTTCATACAATCGAATTCTTCTGTAGTACGTGTGTTTTTGTCTGTTTAAGCAAGCGCAAATAAAATCGCCGTACCCTACTGAAAAAGTTTAAGTGATAAATCACATGATGTTATGAAAGAGTTCTCAATGTAATTTATCATATGATTTGTCTTGTAAATTTGCTAGAATATATAAGAAATCACATAATAAATTACATGAGCACGAATCATCAGATTTTTGTATATCTGATGATTCGTGCTTATGTGATCAATTAGGTGATTTGTTATATATTTTAGCAAATTCACAAGACAAATCATATGATAAATTACATTGAGAACTCTTTCATAACATCATGTGATTTATCTCAAACATTTTTGTCCTTGAAAACTTGACTTTCGGCCCGCTTCACCGGGTGGAAAGTGGCACTTTTCAGACCAACGATTTGAGCGGGCGAACATGGAACTTTCCGCCCGCCTTAGCGGGCGAACATGAACTTTTCGCCCGCTATAGCGGGCGCAAATGAACTTTCCGCCCGCTTCGCCTGACGAGCATGTATTTCTTGAATAATAATTAATTTTTTTTTCAATTTTTTGTTACAATTTTTTTTTAATTAAAAAAAAAAATAAATTATCATACTCTATTCACTCATTAGTCCTGAATTTATGAGTTGATGATCCTCATTTTAAGGTAATATTCATTAGATCTTTGATATAAATTTGTAATTAAAATTTATATTCAAATTATATATGATTATACTATATGTATAATTAAATTTCGTATATATTATATGATACTCAATTTGGATCGATTCAATGATAGTTAAAACGAACAATAAATACGGGTATTTTCGAATTGGTGTAAAGCATTTCATTCGTCTGACATTGTTACATATGAGACATACGTCTATAACATACGTCTTTCGTATACGTCTATACGAAAATCTTAAAATAGTATTACATATTTATATTCAATTTCTTGGATGTATTTTCAAGACTAATTCTATTCATTCAGAATATTCGGTAATGTATCATGATATAGTTTAAGAGATCATTGCTTGTTTAATGATTATAAAGATTATATAGATACACTAAATATTTATACTAAGCATGGACGGATATTGAACTTGAAATTTTTATTTTTATGTTTTTCTCATCGGGGGGCTCCGCTCCCTCAACCCCCCGCCGGGGCTTCGCCCCTGGACCCCCCCCCCCCCCCCCCCTCTTTCCCGGAAAGTCGCGTTTTCAAAGAGAGTCGGACAAAAAGTATCGTGTGCATCATGGGCGGAAGACGACCCCTCGCTCGTGCGGAGTTTGCAGTCTTCGCCTTGGTTCGCGCGGTATTAGCCCTCGTAGGAGGGTGTTGGCAGCACTCGCCTTCGGCTCGTGCTGCAAATCTCACCCTCCTACTCGGGCGAATTCCGCCCTCGCCTACGACTCGTACTGCAAACTCCACACTCGCGGTCAGGAATCGCCTACTTTCCGCCCTACATACACAATGTACTATTTCAGTAGGGTAGTACTTTATCATAATTATGTAGGAATGAATGTGCCTCTTACTATTATAACGCTTACGAGGACTCCAAAACTATAGGCGTCCAGTTAGTATAAAATTTAGTGGTTAAAACAAACGAGTCTCCCACTATATACCTTAGGTAGCCGTCGGAGTCTTAGCTAGCGCTCATAAAAACATGAGTATTTGATATCGTTGGTTGACATGTTTAAATTTCACGAAGGCTGTGTTGAAGTATGATTTAGTACGGCTTTCATTTCTACCAAGACATATCGATTATCTCATTTTATTGTTTACGTACAATATTTTTTTTGAGACGAAATAAAAAGGCGATATTGCATTGGATAGATGAAACCCTTTTTTTATGTAAGATATGAGCCTTAAACCTGACGTAGACGAAGTGCGACCTTTTTTCATATGGACATCCACATATGTATGTATTATAGGGATCAGATAAACATTCGAATGTGATACTCACTAGGAGTGTCCCAAGGTTCCGGTGCACGGATTTTGTTCTAATTTGAAGAGGTGTTTCTTTGACCCAGAATACTAGCCCTCTGATCTTCAATTCCATCTCATAGGCCTTTCTTCTCCTAGAAAATATTATTATCGTGCAATTTATTGGTCCTTTGCCATAGCTCCAGATTGTAGCGAACTTGCGAATATATCACTGAAACTTTTTCATTCGAGCATGAAAATTAATATTTAACGCGTTAATTTACCATATCTTTTTCTTTTTTTTTTTATAAAATTTTTTTACCTTTTTTTTTATTAAAAAATTTTAATTATTGAACAAAAAAAAACAAAAAAAAAGATATGGTAAATTAACGCGTTAAATATTCATTTTCATGCTCAAATGAAAAACTTTCAGTGACATATTCAAGTTCGCTGCATCAATCTAAGCCATGGCAAAGGACCAATAAATTGCACGATAATGATATTTTCTGGGAGAAGGAAGGCCTATGATATGGAATTGAAGATCAGAGAGCTAGTATTTTGACCAAAGAAACACCTCTCCAAATTTGAACAAAATCCGTGTACCGGAACCCTGGGTCACACCTAGTCAGTCCACCGAAAGTGAGAAAAGTAATTCATGCGTCTTTCATAAATGGTTAGTTGGGGCAGTTTAATTTTTGGCGGACTTCAAGATCTAAGTGCATACTTTGGGTGATAAAAATTTCATATATTTGATCCCGGGGAAGGATGGTGCATCTACCTGGGGAAAATCCATGGTTTTGGCCATTTGCATCATTTGGCCAGAAAGTAACTTATTATCATAGTGGCGTGAAAACATAGGACCTTAATTCTGCAGTATCATAAGAATTAGGATGATCAATGCTGAAATATTACATATACAGGATGGTCTATTTTATCGAATATCGGGGGTCGAATATCTTACCAAGTAAGCTTGATAGCGAGAAGTGACCTTAATGAAAGCTGTAAGATTCAAAGGGGGAAAGAAGTTTGCCTTATTGGATCTTTTAGTGGAGGTGACGCTCGCAGAGTCAGCTTTGTTCTTTTGAATGCGAACCCATATTTTTCGTTACGTAATCTTGTTCTACTTGAAAACTCAAACGAGTTTTCCATAAAACATTTTTTTATGAGACCTCAATTTTCATGTTATTCAGCTGAACAACTAGAGATTTTTGAACTTTTGAAAACATTTCACCTCTAAACTATCAAGTTTGCAAAAAATTTGCAAGAAACAAAGAGTGCCCAGTTCCATGCAAAGATTCTAGGAGAAATGCAGATTTTTTTCCAATAACTTTTTATTGCATCTTCTTCAATTGCGTGAAAAAAATAAAAAATTGTTAAAAAAAATTCTGCAATTATTCTTTAAGAATCTTCGCATGAAATTACGCACTTTTTGCCTCTTACAAATTTTCTGCTAACTTGACAGTTTAGAGGTGAAATGTTCTGGAAAGTTCAAAAATCTCTAGTTATTCAACCGAATAGCATAAAAAATTGATGTCTGACAAAAAAATGCCTCATGCAAAAGTCGTTCGAGTTTTCAAGTACAGTACACTGTTGGAAAAATTGTGTATTCCTGTCAAAAAAATTCGTAGTTAACGATATTATGTTAAATTCAATACATATTTGAATGTTAATTTAACGAATTTGATTTAAGTTAAGCTGGTATTTCATGTTGAAAATTATTATTAACATAATTACACAGAACTTGACACATCTATTATGTTAACTTCAGAATAATAAAGAAATAACTTTATGTTTATGTTAAATCTTTCAAATAACATATGGTTTATGTATATAAAAACTAAAAATATCAATTCCAACTGTATTTTCAGTTGATTTGACTTAGCTATCATTCGTTATGAACATTCAATCATTTTCAATTTAACAGATTGATTACGTATTATTGACTCATGGAATGGAACTACAAATATCAACTTAAATCCCATGTTGAGGGTTTACATATCATGTTTCTGTGAAAATAACTAAAAAAAGTTAGTGGACCTAATGGGACATGCGAAATGAGTTAAAATTGACATATTTTTTCCAACAGTGTAGAATCTCGATTATTCGAACCAATTGGGACCGAGACTAGTTCGGATAATCAAAAGTTCGGATAATCGAAACGTGGGTTTTTTGGGACGAGATCATAAACAACACCTTTTTACATAAAAACAGTACATACGTATATATTAAAATTTGACATACATATTAACGTTGAAATATACCGTGAGGATCTCTTGAAACTATACAGCCGAGAAGCATGGGCGCAGAATAATACGTGAATAATACGAATTTTATGGGGACAGCCAACTCGTCACACTAAAAAATCCCAAGGGTATTCGGGTGGCTAGACCAGCACTGACTCTAGGGAGATTTTCGGCGAGTTGGCTATCCCCATAAAATTTGTATTATTCTGCGCCCATGCTTTTCAGCCGTATAGTTTCAAGAGATCCTCACGGTATATTCTATGTATTTTAAACACCTGAAAAAAGTCGAATACTTTTTTTTTTTTAAATCGTCAATTTGTAATGTACGTATACACTTGACGAGTTGGATTGTGACACATATGAAGTTTCACCCCTTTCTGACGAAACATTAAAAAGTTGAGCACAGCAATTCGCGGGCAGTCGCGACCCGACGTACCCGATACAAATGTAATAGGAGCGCAGCTTGACAATTGCTGTGCTCAACTTTTTAATGTTTCGTCATAACGGGGTGCAACTTGATATGTGTCAGAATCCAACTCCTCAAGTGTACACTTGACGAGTTGGATTCTGACACATATGAAGTTTCACCCCTTTCTGACGAAACATTAAAAAGTTGAGCACAGCAATTCGCGGGCAGTCGCGACCCGACATACCCGATACAAATGTAATAGGAGCGCAGCTTGACAATTGCTGTGCTCAACTTTTTAATGTTTCGTCAAAAAGCGGTGCAACTTGATATGTGTCAGAATCCAACTCCTCAAGTGTACATAGAGTCATTCGGGTCAAGTGTGCGCACCTTGCAATTTGAAGGGTCGTCAGGTTTAACAGATAAGAGTTACAAAAATGAAGTCATACCAGTCAGATAGGGCATTTATTTAACTAATGATTGAATCATGAAACTTGACAGAAAACCTTCGCATCTGAAAGAAAACAAGTATTAATTAAGAAAATTGAGAATGCGCGCACTTGACCCGTATTGCGGGTAACCGTGCGCACCCCTGTGGGGTAAGTAGACGCACGCTGGAAATGTGAGCGCATTTTTTTTTTACTATAAATATAAATGCTCTGACAAGTGAAATTCAAATAAAATAATCGAATGATCTCAACAAAACTTGAAAATCTTTGCAATAGCTAATTATTCTTTGGAAAAAATTTGAAGAATTACACATAAAGCTATGCAAGAGATAGATCTACAGGTAATCAGAGATCAACGAGATTTACAGATCGATTTATTAATAAATCACATAGCATCGATCTAATAGGAACTGAAACTAAAATTAACTGGTAGAAACTTTTTGAAAAATTGTCCTGGTAGCGTGCGCGTGCGCACACTTACCCGCTTACACTTACCCCAATGACACAAATTGCATATGAATGTTCGTAACTTAGCAGCCACCGAATATATCCTCAAAGTTTAAACCGGGCATTGCGCTTGAATAAATTGCTGACATGAATAAAATTATCTTACGTCGATTTCATTTCGGGCTTCGGCGTCACACTATTTGCCGTGACAGAAAAATCTATTTTGGGAACGTAGGATTTCGTTTTTTTGATAAAAAACATAAACGCCGCGTAGCGCGTCACGTTTGCTGGTCTAAACTAATTCCCCACTCAGGAATGTCCGACTTGCTTGAGCAAACTGCCAACCCCCCTCGCCCCGTTCGGAGATGGAACGGGTGCGCACACTTACCCACTGCGCACGGTTACCCCAAATGACTCTACAACAATGTATCTTTCGCGCCAACGTTCGGATAATTGAGCGATCGGATAAACTAAGTCATCGTTCGGATAATTTAGGGTTCGGATGATCGAGGTCCGGATAATCGAGGTTCTACTGTAGAACAAGATTACGTCACGGAAAATATGGGTTTTCACTCAAAAGAACAAAGTTGACCTTGCCCTGACCTGAGCGGCGCCTCCACTGACAAATCCAATAACACTAACTTCTTTCTCCCTTTGAATCTTACAACTTTCATACAGGTCATTTCTCGCTATCATGCTTACTTGGCAAGATATTCGACCCCCTCAATCAAAATCGACCACTCTGTATATACCTATATATATTATAACGTAATATTCCAATTTTAGATATTCGCGAACCGATAGCCGAGCCGCCGATTAGTCGGGAAAATTTGTGGCTGGAAGAAGACGGTCAGGCCAGGTATCTCCATGTTAAAAATGCCAACGAATATCGACCATACCGGCTATTGTCAAGTTTGCTAGCTGATTTTAAAGGATTGGGAAAGCCACAGCATCTCGAAGTTCAAGCGGTCCACCAATCACATCTACAAAAGAGCATTCCACGGATTGAACAGCAGCGGCAGAAAAATTACGGCGAAGAATATGAAGAAGCAGAAGAATACGAAGAGGGACAGCGAGATTCAGGAGAACAGGAAGAATACGATGAAAAAAGTGGAGAACAGTCGAAAGATGAGCAGCAACAAAAAGGTCGTGATCACGATTATGAAATAGAGTACAGAAAAGGACAGGAGGAGAAATACGAGGAACCAGTAGTACATTTATTTAATCCTCCGGGACCACAGAACCGGGGAAATATGGAAGAGTTTCATCATCAACATCCACATACGGTACATTCGGAAGCACGCGATCTTCAAAAAATGCGACAAAACCAGCCAAATTCTAAGATGACAAATAATAATCCACAGATTTCCCGAGTGGAGCGACCTGCTTCCACTCATTTCTCCTACATACATCCTGAACAATGGTCTCTTGAGAATCCTGAGTGCTCCGGCAGACTCCAATCTCCAGTAAATCTAGACACTGACAAACTTGTTGGTCTGGACGTGCCATCAAGTCTGATCTGGACAGGATACTGGAACCAACCACAAAATCTGACGATTACGGACAACGGACACTCAGGTTCGAAACATAAATATCTATTTTTATTATACAGGGTAATTTTTTTTTAAGTTCCCCAGGCCGAAATCTCGACAAGTAATCGCGATACGAAAAAATACTTCGAATTACCGACCGGATACTTAGAAACCTATATTTTTTACTACGTAATTTTGTTTTACTCGAAAATTCAAACGACTTCCGTATACAACATTTTTTCGTGAGAAACCCATTTGTTATGATATTCAGCTAAACAACTAGAGATTTTTGAACTTCTAAGAATATTTTACATACCTCTAGACTATCAAGTTTGAAGGAAAATTGTAAAAGAGAAAAAGTGCGTAATTTTATGCAAATAATTTCGGAAAATAATGACAGAATTTTTTCTTAGAACTTTTTGTTGCAGTTTCTTTGATTGTGTGAAAAGATCAAAAATTGTTTAAAAAGTTCTGAAAGAATATGCTTCAAGATTCTTTGCATGAAATTGGGCAATTTTGTTCTCCTGCAATTTTCCTCTAAACTTAAGGGGGTTAGCTCGATACAATACGCGCAATAAGTTCGGCTGCAACGATACTCTGTGTCCCAATCTTGAACTATACTCCCCACCCTTTTAAACAAATTTAGTTTTCTCGAGGGTCTGTACACGCACACATAAACACTGCTCATCTACTTACACTCATACATAGGTCTTGCGCATGCTCGTGTGATGCAAAGGCATTTTGGCAACGCTGCCGGCCGCGTCCTACATCAAGACACGTGTGCGATGCGAGTGATTGAAAAAAGCGAGTTGCTACTATAAAGTGATCGCGATGCCTAATATACGGATGAAAAACGGCCGATTTGCGAAACAAAAAGTGATAGACAAGAGGAAAACAGCTCTAACTGCCATGGCAAATGCAAAAGAAAAGATGACAGAAAGGGTCGAGTTATTATGCGAAGGAAATCGCATAGTTAACCTCAAAGAACTTGCCAATTCTTTGATATGTTTCAAATGCCAAGAAGTTTTAAGCTTGAATAACGTTGTTGATGAAACGCGTGAAGATCTCTTCTCACATCTAAAAATTGTTTGTGCAAAATGTGGCATCAAAAACGTAGCTTCGACAGGAAAAAAAATTCATTCGGGAGGTCACTCATTTTCGGATGTAAATCTAACTGCTGTTCTTGGTGAGTAACATAAAATCAATGCATTATTTATCTCAATAGGTGATTTTTCATTTTCTATCAGATAAATTGAATATTCACTAGTATTACAAGTCAAATATTACTTTAAATATATCCTTATGTAGTGAATTTTTATTTGAATCATTACAAACTTGAATTATGTATTTAATCTCATATACTAATGTTTATTTAAGAATAACATTATTTTTAAACATTTCCATTACAGGTGCAGTAAATTCCGGCATTGGCTGTACAGGCTTACAAAATATTCTATCGTGTTTAGATATTCCAGTTATACCAATGAAACTTTATAAACGTTATGAACGAGAGGTGGGAACAGTAATTGAGGCTGCAGCAAAAGAAAGCTGTCAGAAAGCTGTAGAAGAAGAAAAGCGTTTAGTTATCGAAAATATAAAAAAACTTTGCGACATTTTGTAAGTGTTGTTGGTTAAAACATAGATTTAATCCATACTATAATCTGAACATGTACATGCATAAAATTATTTGCACTTATATGTGTACATGTTAACGGAAAACAAAACAAGGTATAATCAAATTACTCCGAATTTTTATATGATTGTTTCCATAATGTAATTTGTATAAATTAAATTATAACAATACTTTGAAAATTTTTCAATATTTTAAAAGTATTGAGTACATAATATGAAAGATCAATTATAAGATAATCATCTTTTTATCCAATAATTAAGGTTTTATAATTATTCGATTGTTTTAATAAAGCGAAACAATTTTTTAAGAGAGATAAATTATCACAGTATTTTATTTCACAGGCCACCTGAAATTTTTAATGACATCTATCCTCATGCACAAATCCTTCAATCCTCAAACATATCTAATAATGAATTTGATAGAACATGTGGTCAAGTAATAAATATAATAGTAAGTTATGATATGGGTTGGAGTAAGCGAGGGACAGGACGCAGCTATGATAGCTTGAATGGCTATGGTGCCATCATAGGATTTATGAGTCAAAAAGTCCTGGACTACGTTACACGTAATCGACAATGTGCTATGTGTGACAAAGGTAACGAGAAAGACAACCATAACTGTCGCAAAAATTTTGAAGGAAGCGCGAAAGCTATGGAGGCAGATGGTGGAGCTTATTTAGTAAATGAAAGTAAGATTCTTCGGGATGCAAATGTAAGAGCAAAGGTTGTAATAGGCGACGAAGATAGCAGTACTATTGCTTCCATAAGAAAAGGAAGAAGTGACTCCATTCACAAGTTATCAGACAATAATCATCTTGTCAAACATTTTGTTAATGATCTATATGATTTGAAAAACAAAAAAATTTATAAAGAATTAAATAAAACGCAGGTGATACCTCACCTAAAAAAATGCTTTACTTACGCCATTGCGCAGAATAAAGGAAATTCTTCTAGTCTAGCTAGTTCAATCAAAAGTATTACAGATCATGTATACGATCAACATGAAAATTGTGGCGATTGGTGTAAGCGAAGGGATAATGAAGAAAAACAAACTGTAATATTAAAAGACCAATCTTTGTACAACGAACTTCGCAACGTTTTTTGTAAATATGCTAATAATGCAAATAAATTTAGTATTGCGGCTTCTAGTCAAGCAAATGAAAGTTTAAACAATAGTATAAGCTCGAAAATGCCAAAATCTAGATGTTATAGTAAAAGTGAATCGGCCGATTTTCGCGTTGCTTGTGCTGTTCTTTCGAAAAACGAAGGCAATATGGGACTGATTACTGTGAAACAAAAATTAGGTTTACTACCGGGTAAATTTACGACTGCTTATAGCTCTAAGACTGATAAATTAAGGGTAGCTAGGTCGGTTCAAAAATCAACAAAAAAGGCTAAATTGCGAAGGATTCAGCTTACACAAATAAGGAAAAACATGCGCAAAAAAAATGAAAAGTCAGAAGGTCTTACGTACCAAAGCAACTGCGGAATAAATGTGATAAATAATAAACAAAATGCTGATCAAAACTGTGATATTAGCTGTGAGCGTAAGATAGTTTGTTTCGACATAGAAACTTCAGGCTTAGGAATGTTTGACGATATTCTACAAATTGCAGCAATTGCTGATAACTTGGAATTTAGTGTTTATATTCGTCCTTCTAAACCTATTCGACCTGAAGTTACAAATGTGAATGGTTTAAGTGAAATTGCCGGTGATCTGTATTTTCAGAATAACAAAGTTGACGCGCTAAGTTCACAAGAAGCTTTACTAGCATTTGCTCAATTTTTGAAAATTGTAAGTCAGTCATGCTTATTAGTTGCACATAACGGTAATCGATTCGATTTTCCACGACTAATTACTGCAATCATGACCAACAATTTGACGGAAGAATTCTCAGTAATAAAAGGTTTTGCCGATTCGTTAGCTTTTTTCAAAAGCGAACTAAAAGACCGTAAAGGTCCTGGGGCATTTGTTTTATCAAAATTAGCAAAAGAATTTCTAAATATTGATCAAAATGCTCATTTTCATGAAGCATTATTTGACGTAACCATTTTAGAAAAATTAATGCAGACTATTTCAACAAAAGAGAAACTTCTTAAATTCGAAAAAAAGTTTAATGATGTTATGTCTGGAACGATTGCAAATATAAAACTAACACAGTCAGATTTGAGTTTATTGAAAAATGTTGTATCGAGAGAAATAATTAAGAAAATTTCGCTTGCAGACTTTTCTATAAATAGTCTGAGAAAAGAGGTCAATAAAGAGAATGGAGAAATGCGAGTTATTTCTTTATTATCTGCAAAGAACGATAGTACTCGGAAGCCAATCGTAACAAACAATAAAAAGGTTTTGCAAAAAATCATTGATTTTTTAAAACAATAGTTGATATTAATATTTAACGTTAAAGTTTGGGAAAAGTTTTAATTTCAAGTTGTATTAGTTCCTAATTTGTTAAATACATTTAGTTATTTGTTCAATAAAGCCTTATACTACATAAAGGTTTTTATTTATTTTGTCAATAAACATTATTGTTATTTTCTTCAAACATTATATGTATCCGATTATCTATACAGTTATCAAAATAAGCTCCTAACGTTTTTATACTTGTTTCGAATAATTGGGTTAGCTGCCTTAGCGCGAGCGTATACATATGTAACGTGGTGTAGAGTGCAGTGGTGTCAGATCTCCCATGTGGCGGCGCGCGAACGCTAAATTTCCAATGAAATATTGCACATATTCATTTGAATATCTCGAGAACGGAGCCGCTGAGGGTTTTGGCCTTTGAAAATAATTTGCCAAGAATGGTGACAAATAACATAATTGAATTTGAAAAAAGTCGTAAGAAAATTTTCGAATTTATAATCAAATATATCTCTTGGTTGTCGGAACTCCCATAAGTTGCCGGCTTAGAACTTAAAACTTTGGCCTATTATATCTCGGTAACTAAACCGCTAAATTTGCTGAAATTTTAATATGTTATGTGTACTAGTGTTACTTACCCGTAGTAGAAGTTTTATTAAGATCCTAAGAAAATAGAATATCGAGCTAACCCCCTTAATAGTTTAGAGGTCGAGTGTTCTCAGAAATTCTAGTTGTCAATCTCGAAATTTCTAGTTGTTCAGCCGAAAATCATAAAAAATTGGTGTCTGACACAAAAATATTTAATACGATAGTCATATTTGATTTTTTAAGTGGAACAAAATCACGTGATAAAAAATATAGGTGTCTATTTGAAAGAGAACAAAATAGACCTTCCCCTGGTTTTAGCGTCTCCACCTATTACAAATATTGCTATACTATGTTCTTTCGCCCTCGATATTTTACAAGTTTCATCCGAAGTATTTTTTCGTATCGTGATTAGTATTCGAAATATTGGCCTGGAAAACTTAAAAAAAAAATCACCCTGTATTTATTATCTGAATGCACATTAGAGCGGAATTAGTAGCTATAATTAGCCATGTAGATCTTAGGATTAAGATCTGTAAGCCTTGACAAAGTCAATGCCCAGAAAATAGATTCTCCAGTTTATTAATGACGTACCGACCTAACACAGTTAACAGTGAATTGTTCTCGCGAGGAAAGAGAGCTTGGCTTAAGCTGACACGAGGGGGATAATTTGGGTAATTGAGATCAATCCGTAATAACGTTGGCGGTGTATTCACGTCGTTAAGACTAATATTATTCCAAAGACTACGTGGCTGAAGCCGTGTGCAGGCGCAAGGGTGCTCATGTCTGCAGCCTTGACCTCTGAGTTTCTTAATCTTCATAATTGGAGCAATGATTATGATTTCAGCTCATTCGTGGGCAGCTAAAATCCTGTTCCATTATTTCACCTTCGATTTCGAAGCGCAAAACAAAACCAAAAAGTTACGGATGCTCAAGTGCTAAATTTGATGGGTTTTCAATGTGAATAGTAATTATACTGTGTGAATAATAAGTGTATTCAAGGGCAATCCCTAGTCGCCCACCTCCTTTTTGCCGAAAAAGGGGTGGGGGTGACACATTTCGATTATTATTCGAGCCCAGGCGTTGAAAACGCAAAAATAAAATGCAGAGCGGTGATTCTAATTCAATTCCGAACACATACGTCCAAAAACATATTCGTTTTATATAAAAATAGAGCTGGAATATCGTTCTTAGATTGGTCAAATGTAAATTTCCTCGCCGGCCATTATTATAATAGCACATCTCGATTATAATCCGAGTCCAGGCGTCGAAGACGCAAAAATAAAATGCAGAGCGGTGATTCTAATTCAATTCCAACACATACGTCCCAAAACATGTTCGTTTCATGCGAAAATAGAGCTAGAATATCGTTTTTGTAACACATGCACGATTTTCGCGTTTTATAGACCTAAAAATAGGGACTGAAGTAGCCGTTTATTGGCCGGCGGGCGACCCGAACACTTTAGGTCCGCTATGAACACTTTAGGCCCGCTTACACACACGTATATTCCTTCTGTAAATATACCGTGAGGATCTCTTGAAACTATACGGCCGAGAAGCATGGGCGCAGAATAATACGTGCATAATACGAATTTTATGAGGACAGCCAACTCGTCACGCTGAAAAATCCCTGGGGTATTCGGGCGGCTAGGCTAGCAGTATACTCTGTTAAGTTCGGCAGCAATTGCAGACGGAAAGCAGCTGCTTGATAATACTACGCGGGCGGTTATGACGTGTTTGGTTATGTTCGCTGTTTTGACGTAAACGAAAAATAAAGTGCATAAAATCCACGTGAAATAGCTGGAATTAATTATCAAAAATCATTTTGTTAGTTCAAAATAAAAATTTAATACAATTTAAATAATCAACTGTAAGATTTAATTGAGTTTGCAAGAGGTTGTGTTTGTTGCTTCGACTTTGACCAGATATTAATGTAAATAAACGTCATGCACTTCATTAATCGATTCAGAATAATTAATTGTGACCTAAAATAATTAGTTCAATGTCTAATTCACTTTATTTTCAGTCAGGACCGAAGCAATGATCATACCAAAACGACTAAACCGCTAGAGCTAACGTAATTTAATTGCATTAAATTATTATTTTTAAGTAGTGAACTACGTTTGAATAAAAGTTTGTAGCTTTTATTACGTGGGTTTCATTCACTTTATTACCTATTTGCGTCAAAAAGAAAAACCTAACCAAACACGTCATAACTTCCCATGAAATATTGCCAAACAGCTACTTTCTGTATAGAATGGCTGCCGAGTCTAACAGGGTAAACAATCGACAACGCACGCAACAACTCTAGGGATATTTTCGGCGAGTTGGCTATCCCCATAAAATTCGTATTATTCTGCGCCCATGCTTTTCAGCCGTATAGTTTCAAGAGATCCTCACGGTATACACATATTTCTTCATTCGATTTGTCAATTATTGTAATAGGCACGTTGTACGTACTGCGCCGTATCGCCAAACGTCGCCGTTTGGTTCCGATTGATAGACCCAAAAAAACGCGAATCTTTACATGTGTTACAAAAAATATCGTGTGTACCAAGGGCGAACGGGATCTTTTTGCCCTCGTATGTTTGCATTACTCGTCTCCAGCTCGCAATACGCACTCGCCTTCGACTCGTACTGCAAGCTCCACACGCGGGCGAAAAAGACCCACTTTTCGCCCTTAGTACAGAATATACTATTTTGTAACGCATGCACGATTTCTGCGTTTCTTAGACCTATTAAGCGGCCCTAAAGTGATCCTTTTTTTGAACGGCTTGAAAAACGGGCAATAATATTTCATTTTTGCCCGCTTATTGAAAAGCGGGCAATAATAATTTCATTATTGCCCGCTTTTTGAAAAGTTAGTAAAAACGACCGTATGTTGTATATGTGGTATTCCATGCCAATTCGACCAACCTATGACCCGGACCCCTTCAGATTTTGAAATCAATTTTTCATATGATCCGCCGGTCTTCAAAATGCAACGTCAATTTTTTCAGATTTGTATTATTTTTCGTTATTTTTTTCGGAATTTTCAAAGCTAAAAAAAAAACGCCACTTTTCAAAAATCTGAAAAAAAAATCAATAAAATTCTACGAAACGAGACCATTTTTTCCATATTAATTTTATAGTGGTGTTCTCGAGGGGACACCCGGGACAGGACTAAGCCAAGGGAATAAGTCCAAGTCGGATACTGTCTTTTTTTTTCAGACGTCAATTTTTGTGCCTAAAATAGTACCACATAGTTAAAAATGAAATTAATTTATTAACTTCCCGTTTCTCTGATATCAGAGAAAAGAGGAAGTTATTGTATTCACCCCGAAAATGAAAAGTTGAGTTTTCACTAAATCTCGACGTTTTGAAGTCTAGAGAATCATCTTCGATCATTTTCAGATGGACGTCTGTGTGTGTGTGTGTATGTATGTATGTATGTATGTATGTATGTATGTATGTATGTATGTATGTATGTATGTGATCAATTTTTTTGGCCGACGATATCTCGAGAACGGATGGCCAGATTTTTATGAATTTGGTATCAATCGACGCGGATTCTCCGAACTTAGAACTGATTAGATTCTGGATTTGATCGGTCCAGTAGTTTTCGAGATATTCGAAGAACAAAATTTTGAAATAATTAATTCAATCCACGATATCTCGAGAAAGGATCGACGGATTCTAATAAAAATTGGAATCTCAAGGTTTTCTAGACCGTTGATCACGAATACAAGGACAGATTTTTTTAACCCCTCTCATCTGAAAATTGCCTACCAATAATTATTTTAGGAAATCGTCATACAGCTGTTTTTTTGTTTCCTTGAAAAATTTGGACGGGAAGTTTTAGGTCTGGCCCATCGTGGTCAGCCGATTTACCTGCTTGTTTTTTTTTGTTTTTCTTTTTTTTCACTTTTTATTGTTTTCTTCTGAATGAACGTAAAAAAAAAAGGATTTTATTTTCAACTATGCGGTACTATTTTGGGCACAAAAATTGACGTCTGAAAAAAAAAGACAGTATCCGACTTGGACTTATTCCCTTGGCTTAGTCCTGTCCCGGGTGTCCCCTTGAGAACACCACTATAAAATTAATATGAAAAAATGGTCTTATTCCGTAGAATTTTATTGAATTTTTTCAGATTTGTAAAACGTGGCGTTTTTTTTTTTTAGCTTTGAAAATTCCGAAAAAAATTACCAAAAATGATAAAAATCTGAAAAAATTGACGTTGCATTTTGAAGACCGGAGAATCATATAAAAAATTGATTTTAAAATCTAAGGGGGTCGGGGTCATGGGTTCGTCGAATTGGCATGGAATACCCCATATACATATATTAGGGTGTATCAGTTTGACTTTTTTTCCTTAATTTTCATGGTGCTTTCTTTCAAGTCACTAGGTCTTATTAAGAAGAAGAATCCCACGTGGTAGAATTTTTCTCCGTCAAGTTTGAGTGGTTCCGAATGTTTTTTTTTGTTTTCTATTTATTTGACACACAAAAAAATCTATTTTCGTGTCAATTCACATAGTTTTGTAGTTAATCAAGATTTTTCAAGAAGATATTGACTTGTGAACAATTTTTAAAATTCTGTATCCGAAAAAAATTAATAAAAATAATAAATTAAAATTATAAAAATAATAATAAATGTGATATGTACTCTAAAACTAAAAAACTAAAAAAAACTTTCGGAACCACTTAGCCTTGACATACGAAATTTTTCGAGTGGGGAATCTCTGTGTGTCGACGAAAACTATCCATTAAGAACGTAGTCAGAAATTTTTTTGACACACCCTAATATACAGAGAGATTAACGTAAAAGTTAACACTCATTGTCAGTGAAGCAAAATTGAAAATTCATCTACAAATTCACAAAAAATCTATAGTAATTCACTTTCCTTAGTCGAATTTGTCAATGTGCGAGTCTTTTGGATAGTAAACGTGTAGTAAATCTAAAAACATTTTTAACAGTGTATCACTACGGTACACCATCAGGCTGTCTTTCATTCGTTTTATTCCCAAATTGATTACCGAAGTAACAATCAAAATTAGTAATAAGAAGATTAATTTGTTTATAAGTCTTTCATATGCAAAATGATCTTCTGAGGAATTCACTCCGCTTTTATTTTTCAAAATATCATAATAGTTCATTTCAATATAAAATTTCATTGGTATTAGACGGTCTTTATTACCTCGAGGTTTCACTAGCCTCACACCAAAAATATTTTATTTATATCTATACACAATACATAAATCAGGAAATATAGAAATAAGTTTATCCATACGCATGCGAAATTCAAAGACTTGAATGAGACTTAAGAACAACACATGTAGATAGAAAAAGACTTGCAATGATTCGAACGATTAAGAAGAAAATACTTTTATTGATTTCATAATAGGTTAAGGTTTCTCTTTTATTTATTAAAACATTAAATACGTGAAGGCGTGAACCGTGTTCCGTCAGTTTTTATAATTCTTTCCTTTGTGATAAACAAAGTAAAATATCTCCTTCTCTGAAAAGGGGCGTATTCTGATGTCACGATTTACGCTCCAACGTTAATCCATACTCTGCATTGTTCAATTATTCATTCATTGTATAAGACCTTTATATTTCAACCATTTTTGCATCCGGTTCACTTGATAATCTTTGTTAATCATTTGAATCACATATTTAACCAGAATCGCTTTCGGAATATATTTTAGCTCTCAACAGCTTAAGTCCTTTTTTCATTCATTTCATTGCATGACCTCAACTGTACAATATGTACGGGATGTGGGAACTTTGGTAAAACTGGGAGAAGTAAACACACGTTCTGCTATACAAGATGGTTTGATGTATACTGCCTTTATTTCAAATCTTACGTATCAGCTTACATGACTAGGTGGCGCTAGACCACATATACATCTACACACACGTATACACTACATTTTTTTTTTGTCCTATGGCTTATAACCTTCCGGTAAGTAGCCAGTACGTATACACTACATAAACCAAACATATTAGTATATTAGCCACAGATAATATCAAATTAAACAAGATGTATAGCTCTGTATAGAGCTAGGTAAGTAAGTTTCCATATTACCGACTTATTGAAAGATAGGTCTTATGAAAAATTAAATTCAAGTTGCTACGTGAACTACCATCCGCTCGGGCTTCACCCACTCGTAACAATGCTAAGATTTATTCAACCTTAAACCTAAAACGATAAGTTTCTCCTAATACGTATAATTACTTATAGCATTATTCTTACTTACATCGGCCTTTACCGATTTTTCTGCGTTTGGACATCTCTTAGCTAGTATTTGTTTTTTCGATACTAGCAGAATACAACGGAAAGTCAATGTACCACGGACTGATTTAGCCTTCTCGAATCGAGCTTGTAGAAGCAGTTTAGAGCCAAATTTACAAGAACCGATACATACGGGTTGATGATTGACTAAATGTTTGTATGATTTAAAATAATAACTAGTACGAAATAAATTGATTCGTCACGTGTTCAATTTTTTGAATATTCTACATGCCCACTATTTCAAGGTTATTAGGGACGCCGTACGAGCTGTGTCGCTCCGCAGCAGCGCGCGCCGTCTCTTATGAATCAATCACTGCTTCAATATAGTTTCCATCAAAGTTCCATTTTGGAACTTGACAGTTTTTAAAGGATTGATAAGAAACGCGCTGATATTTTTGTTTGAAATTTCTACCCGTGTTTTCACTTCGAAAATCGAGTTTAAATAACAAAAGTGTTTGTAAGAAATGGAATTTTCTGCTATTCTAAAATTTAATAATTATGTGGTAAAAGTCTTATTCACGTGCTGTAAAATGGTTCTTAGGTAAAGTCTCTAGGATGAATAGAACCGGAGATATGGCCCATTCAAATAGGGCGTGTTTTTCCCATGTTTGTGCCATTTTGCCAAATTTCAACTCCGTGTATGTTACAAAAAAGGGATAATAAAAAAAAAGTAAAAAATTATTTGATGTATTAATTTATCACACAGACTTTGTAAAAAAATTAATATAGAAATCGGAGACAGCCAGATCAATTTTTAACTTATTTTGCCGCACTTGACATGGAATGACTCAAATTTTTGTTTTATATACGTCGAAGGCTTTCATTCGATACTCACAATCAGTTTGATATAGTACCGTAGGGTAAGGTTACTATCGATGGACCGGTGCGACCGATGGACCGGTGAAATATTTCGGATACGAGTCGATCAATAGCGCTGCGTTTAATTGCAAATTATTTTTCGTGATATTGCAAATGTGTTTGAACCCTTATACTGTCGATTTTTTTGAAATCGTCCTGCATTGTTATAAAGCTGAAGATTCGCTCTTCAAAATGCTACCAGGCATTTTTTCATACTTCCCCACTGGGAGGTGGCAGGCTACCTTGTTTGTTGCTTGGGGAGTCTCCATGAACCAGTGGTCGATTCATAGATACGTATAATTTAAGGACTAGCCCCAGTAATAATTAAAAAAAAACTTGTTTTTGGTTGTTTGATTTGCCCATTTCAACTCATTAAGGAATATTGAAAATATACTTTGAGAAAATTGTTGGAAGAGATTTCTTTGCATTAGCTGACTAGCACTAGGATAACACATAAAATATTCGTTTGCCACGGTGTTGCATTCTATTTATCTCATTTTATTTTATTTTATTTCATTTTATTTTATTAACCATTTAAATAATATTTCAAGAGTTTGTAAGAGAGTCTTTCGAGATCCTTTTTGTGGTTTACTCACAATTGCATTTGAAAAGATCTTTTTTAATTTTTATCTGGTTGGAATCAAACAGGTTGTTTCATTCTTCGCAGACGTATAAAACTAAAAAAAAAATTATATTTGCTTTGTCTGTAATAGTGTCAAAGTCATAGGATTATCTTACGTACTAATATCTATGCAATTTTATATGATTATAACCAATGACACCGTTTTTTTTTTTTTTTTTTATAAAAATTTACTCACAATTCACCAATTTATTATTCACACCAATAGATCGATTATTTGAACTGTTTTAAATTTATTATTTTGGTGGTCTAGCGGAGGCGACTGAGTGGTCCATCTATAGAGAGGGGTTGCCACGAATAGACTAAATGTAATGAAAAAACAAAATCGGCTCTGCCGAACCGAAGGTCAACGATAATCTTTTTCACTTTTGAATATTCTATACATAGAAGAGGTTTCAATGAGAACATCCACCATTGGTTTCGGTTCTCTGATTGAAAATATCATTTTTATTAACAGCTTTGCTTAGGGGGTCCATCAGTGGCACCTTTACCCTACACCGAGATAGCCTGTTCGCCATGTACATACATACTTTTTGGCACGCTTCATTGCATACTTAATTCTTTATTTATATTCTAGTTCAATTGAGCGGCACATGGGGCAAGAAAATGGTGCCATTCATAAGTGGAGGTCCTCTTGTAGGTGATTATCTCTTTGCACAACTTCACTTTCATTGGAGCTCCAAAGACTCCGTTGGCAGTGAACACACAATTAATAATAACAGGTACTGTAGGTTTGACGCCAACTTATAATTTATAAAGAAAGAAACCATTTTTACATAGCAACTAATGAGGATTGAAAAATACATTATGAGGGTTTTCATGTATCAACCTTTCGAGCATTCTTTGTCAACTGAGCCACTATTTTCTATCGGACTCTTGGATATTCTTTATGATTTGCCAGTTTGTAGTACTATTTGAGAAAGCCTGTTTCGAATTTTTTCAGGCTTTTGAAGCTAGTCATTTCGGAGATGGATTATTTTCAATTATGCATGTCGTAAAAACCACAGGTTGCTCAAGCAAAGTCCAAATATAAAATAACGCTAGTTTTTTTGTACATTATTCGATGTAACTTTAGTAATAACTTTTTTAATGATGTACTTGTAAGCCATTTTCAGCGAATGAATATCGAAAGTGATTTTTTTGTTCAATAATATACCTGAGATTTTTTTGTAAAATTTGTTGAATATTTGCAAATATCCGCGGAACCCCTAAAAAATTAGAGCATGGTAACTATGATGATTCAGAAGTAAAAAAATTATATAGTAGTAGTTTCTAAAGTAGTCCTACAAACTGGAAAATTATAAAAAGTATCCAAGAGGTCGACAGAAAGAAGTAGCTCACTTGATAAAAAATGTCCCTCTTAAAGTTACATTAATTGTTATCTTTCCAAATTCAAGGCTGTACTTTGAGTTTCAGTTTTCCAATGGAAATGCACATGGTTCACTATAAAAGAGACTATGAGACATTCAACGGTGCACTAAACCACGACGATGGTCTGGCGGTGGTCGCCTTTCTGTTCGAAGTAAATAACTCATAGCATTTCACTTTCTATTTCAGAGTTTATGCTTGGCTACTTCGCGCTTTGATAATTACGAATTGTTCGTAACTTAGATTCAACATTGTCGGAATCCAAATAAAGACGTCGTTTTTTAATACACGCAAGTCTCAGAATTACCCAGTAAAGTACTACAAGTAAATTAATTGGTAGGCTTCGCTGGTGTTGATAGTGCTGAGTAACCAACAATAAGTTAATCATTCTCACCACAATTTCTTCAATTTGATAATTCTCACTATTAATGTTTATTACAGATAAGCGAGACTCCCAATTTCGGAATCAATTTTCTCACAGACAGGTTGAGCAAGATTCAAAACAAACCTGCAAGCGTACCTATTCCAGTTCAGCCCTACCCATTGGCATTCTTGCATTTTATATTTCAAGAGGATTATGCATCTTATATTGGGTCACTCACGACTCCTCCCTGTCGTGAAATCGTCACATGGCTAGTATCCTCTCGCCCTCTAACAATATCCCGTGAACAGGTTAGTATGTACCTATAACAGATTGACCATTAAAGTGCGACACTTCGCTTATGACTGAATCAGATAAAAATGAAGAAGTATAAATTAAATAATGCATGAAAGTCTTGTTACAAGCATGACATTCTATTGTCTCATACATTAGTTCAGTCAAAAAGAAGCTGCGATCTTCTTTTTACCCGGGTCAACGAGAAAATGTTTACAGTTCGACCTTTCAATAACAACGGCCGCAATAGGAAGGCTTCCCCAGTTTCTCGCTCGCGCATTTTACCCATTCCGACACGTAAATGAACTTGGCACGCCAAGTTTCGAAAATAGGAATTTGAACAAGTGTATAATTTGCCGCTAATAAGCCGTAAATTAGTCGTGAAACTTTTTTTTTGTCGTGCATCATTTGAAAAAAAATGGGGGTGGCGTGTTAACTTCACAAAGAATTGGCACGCCACGCAACTGAAAGGCGTAGAACCAGTCATGATACATAATCCGAATTTGGCTCATAATTTGCCGCATTTTTGCCGTAAGCCGATCCCCAATTCGGATTTTGAAAAATATTTACAGTTTGGAAAAAAGGGGGGGCCGTGTTAACTTTACAAAGAGTTGGCGCGCCACTCAACAAAAAAGCGTGGAACGAATCGTCATACGTATTTCTAATTTGGCTCATGATTTGCCGCGTTTTTGCTCCTAGCTGATACTGAGTTCAAATGTTGACAAAAAAATTTGTGTATATGAGGTGTTCCACGTGAAAACGAGAGAGATTCGACCTTGTAGTCTTCGATTTCGATAAGAAATTTTTTCTACGTTCCTTATTGCAAGCTAAAATCATACCCCGAAGCGTTTTTTATTAGCACCTATTCATTTCGATTAATCAATTAACGAAAATATCAACAAGTTATCATTTGACTAGTTTTCGCATTTTTTCTAGCTAAGACGTCGTACTTTGGAACAACAATGATCAGACCTAAGATGTTCATTTTGAATCGAACTTTTCGAAAAAAAATTTTTTTCAACTTCCATCATTGCCGATGATGAGGGAAATTCGATTCTAAACACTAAATTTAAGATTCCCAAAATAGGCCATTTTTGATTTTTTTTTTTTTTTCGAAAAAAAGTTAATAAAAAAACGAAACTTTTAAGCCCCTACCCAAGGTGGGACGAATTTTCCTTCTATTTTTTCCAGGAGTCTGAACTTTGTATTGGTGAACAAAAATTAATTAATTTCTTGAGTTTTTTTTTCCACAAGTGAGCCGGCTATCGGGTCACTCAAGCGTTTTTCTTTTTTTCTTTTTTTCATCAGAATTGAAGAAATACAGTTGACAATCGAAAATTATCAGAGGCAAAAAAATATGTGTGGGATTCGAACTGATGATCCAACGGTTGTACATGGTAATAAACGTGACCATTATAAACAGCAATTATTATCAGTCATTTTATTAATTGTTCATTGGGTTTAAATTACCTTACAAATACTATACACAAATAAACTGAATGATTTTTTTTTTCTTTTTCTTTGCAGAAAACAAAATACGTCACCATTAGACTAGCCAAATCGTTAATATTAATGCCATTAAAAAATGTATTTTAGATTTCAAAGCAGTTTAAAAATTACAAAAATTTCGCAAATGCTGATTATCATAAGCAAGATTTTGGAGTTGACGCTGGATGGAATTTTTTCGCCACAGCTCATGGTAAGGGAGCCTGTGACGGCATCGATGGAACGTTCGTCAAATAATCAAAACTTGATGAATAACGATTTGGCTAGTCTAATGGTGACGTATTTTGTTATCTGCAAAGAAAAAAAAAAATCATTCAGATTATTTGTGTATAGTATTTGTAAAGTGATTTAAACCCAATGAACAATTAATAAAATGACTGATTTATCTTTACGAATGTATGATTGTGTTGAGAGTTATACAATATCATTAACTTCACGCGTATTTTTGTTATTACTAACATTCCTGACGGATTTGGTCATAATTTACACATAATGTGAGTGTACAACCGTTGGATCATCAGTTCGAATCCCACACATATTTTTTTGCCCCTGATAATTTTCGATTGTCAACTTTATTTCTTCAATTCTGATGTAAAAAAAAAAAGAAAAACGATTGAGTGACCCGATAGCCGGCTCACTTGTGAAAAAAAACTCAAGAAATTAATTGATTTTTGTTCACCAATACAAAGTTCAGACTCCTGAAAAAAATAGAAGGAAAATTCGTCTCACCTTGGGTAGGGGCTTGAGAGTTTCGTTTTTTCATCAACTTTTTTTCGACAAAAAAAAAAATCAAAAATGGCCTATTTCGGGAATCTTAAATTTAGTGTTTAGAATCGAATTTCCCTCATCATCGGCAATGATGGAAGTTGAAAAAAATTTTTTTTCGAAAAGTTCGATTCAAAATGAACATCTTAGGTCTGATCATTGTTGTTCCAAAGTACGACGTCTTAGCTAGAAAAAATGCGAAAACTAGTCAAATGGTAACTTGTTGATATTTTCGTTAATTGATTAATCGAAATGAATAGGTGCTAATAAAAAACGCTTCGGGGTATGATTTTAGCTTGCAATAAGGAACGTAGAAAAACTTTCTTATCGAAATCGAAGACTACAAGGTCGAATCTCTCTCGTTTTCACGTGGAACACCTCATATACACAAATTTTTTTGTCAACATTTGAACTCAGTATCAGCTTACAGCAAAAACGCGGCAAATCATGAGCCAAATCAGAAATACATATGACGATTCGTTCCACGCTTTTTTGTTGTGTGGCGCGCCAACTCTTTGTAAAGTTAACACGGCCCCCCTTTTTTTCCAAACTGTAAATATTTTTCAAATTCCGAAGTGGGGATCGGCTTACGGCAAAAATGCGACAAATTATGAGCCAAATTCGGATTATGTATCATGACTGGTTCTACGCCTTTCAGTTGCGTGGCGTGCCAATTCTTTGCGAAGTTAGCACGCCACCCCCATTTTTTTTCTCAAATGATGCACGACAAAAAAAAAAGTTTCACGACTAATTTACGGCTTATTAGCGGCAAATTATACACTTGTTCAAATTCGTATTTTCGAAAATTGGCTTGCCAAGTTCATTTACGTCATTCCGACTCAACCTCCAAACTCGAATTACATTCGCCTGCGAACCTCGAAATGAGAACACCCAGCTTATGAGAGTTTAGAAGAGCAATTTTAGAATAACATTGTAATATACATTTGCTGGCTTCCCTAGCTAGCGTTATTTCTTTATGCAGTTGTGCAATAACAGGCGTTACGTGTTTTTAATATTCTGAAATTCCGCGGGAAACGGTCGCAATCACGCAACGGAAAGACAGACCACCCGACGAAAACGGGTAATGGCGCCTTGTTTAGGTGTCTTACACCGTGGAGGTAGATAGGATATAATGATGGAGCTGAGATCGGTTTATCATATGTGAAATGGAATATATTTTACAAAATAAGTCTTTACGTTGTTAGCATTAATCTATGCTTCTATTTGAACTGAGACGTTAAGTTGTCTGTATTGTGATTTAATATATCTTTGAATATAATTTTAGTATTTAATTTTGATTATGATCTTAATACGATCTTGTATAGAGTTTGATCTATAGTTTGAATGTATTTTAGAATAGGTACAGTTTTAAGTATAATGTTGAATATGCGTCTAAGTGCCAATAGTTCGCGCGCTAAGTTATAATAGTGTCTGAGATCGGTCTAAGACCGATTGAAGACTGAAGACTGAATGCCGTGCTTAACGCGTCTTCGCTTATGTATAGTGACGGCGATCTAATCCTCCGTTAGTCCCTAGGTAATCCCCAGCTATCCAGAATGTTCTTTGAGCTTCTATGATGTCTTAAAATGACATTGGCGATTTTATTCTATTGCAACATTCATGTAATGTAGGGAATTTCATTCTCCATGATATGACTCAAACTGCATCAAAATCGGCTGATTTTGATTGTTTTTGGAAGCTTCCATGGGATTCCATGGCGTTTATGGCGGATTAATAATTTCATTTAACTCCAACATTAGCGTCAAGCCAAGGTTTTGACCTTCCCTCGGGCAAAAATTTTATAAATTAAAATATAAAAAAATTTATATACAAATATATGGGTCAAAACGCCAAATACGGAACGATCTTGTACCTGGTGGTCAGCGGTCAAAATCGTCATTCAACCAGGTGGTAGTATACATCGAAAGAGGTATCTCTGATTTTTTTCAAATTTTTTTAGTCCTAACTTTGGCAACAATGTTTTTCGAAAGTTTGCAGTTTCCTGCAACATGGTCTTAAACATTAATGCCTATGTTGTGCTGCTTGTGAAAAATGAAAAAATAAAGTACCATTTTTATGTGAAAAACTCTCAGCTTTCCGATGAAAATATTTTCGATTCTCCCATTTGTCCAAAAAGTTTTGAAAATCCCGCTTAAAGTCAAAAAATCACTTTCAGACATGAGTGTATATTTTGTTTGCGATGAAAATATTTTTTTCAGGAAGCTGCGACTTTTTTACTTAATATGTGTGAATTTCAATCTGGGGTTTCGATGGGGTCAAGTGTAAATAAATAAAGACTGTACGTAAGGGTGACCCATTTTGACCGACTATTTTTTGATTTTGATTGTGGTACGAAAATTCATTAGTTTCTTGCATTTGAGGAGCTCTTCCCAAATTCTAGATCAATTGAAAAAATTTTAGGGGCCGCTCACGAATTTTGAAAATTCCAAAATTGGTTAAAAATCGAACTATTTTTTTTTCTTCAATTTTCTTTCTCGCGGGGGCAATTGCTTTTACACTCAATCAAAATGACATTTTGGAAATTTTGGCTGGAAATATAAATTTTCAAAGGTCGCTCAAGAATTTCATAGGTATGATAGTATTGTATTGTATTGTATACTATTTATTATGCCGTAGTCTGCATCTAGACCATAGGGCAAAAGAGCGATACAACTTAAAGACATATAATATAGTAACGTAATGATAATAACAAGGCGATCAAGTCGAGTTGAGTAAAAATTTTATTAGCTCAACGTTTCGACAACTAATTCGTTGTCCTCTTCAAAAGCTTTAGTACAAGAACAAAAAAAAAAAAATTACAAAATATCAATACCTATATGTATAAAATGTAAGATTAAAGACTAAACAATACATCCGTAAGCTTAACGTAAGACTAGGATTACCTCTTATCGCAAAGAAAACAAAGGTCCATTTAAATATGTGTGTTACTGGATTGTTGATGATGCACCAGACAAGCGAACATCTCGATGAGAATAAGTCGGCCACGTAAACAAGAAGTGCATGTGAGGCCCTAATTCGTCATGGATAAAAGTAAGACGAATAAAATACATAGTCAAAAATTAAAACTGGTACGTCATGTCAACATGCCAACGGCCTTGTCACTATATGCTCAGAACTACGGACTGAAACGAGTACGGCAAGAGTGTGTACCAACAACTTGTAAACCTAAATGTCAACACAGATGGTATCGATATTTGTTAGGAATCGGAGATCATCGATGGAACGATACGCGCGTATGTTTGAATGGAGTTGTTGTAACTCATAACCAAGTTCTGATGGAGATGCACGTTAAGAAAGGCTTTTTGACCGTAAACGAGACAGCATATTAGAATACGGTTGGAATAATTTTTTTGTGTCGTCTTTAATAATAAGAGGAGCTGATTGTAAATTAATGTGTAGCATTTCAGAAGTGATGCGTTTATTCCAACAGGTCTCTCTGTCAAGGATTTTTACTTGGTCCCAAGCAAAAGAATGGTTAAGAGCTAGTTGGTGTTTGGAAACCACTGAGTGCCGAGATGGATCCTTGAAAATATTATCCTGGTGTTCCTTGACCCTGACCCGTAATTCTCTCTTTGTTCCTCCCACATATGAAGCTGGACAATCATTGCAAGGAATCTGATAAACTACATTTGGACGAGACATAATAGGAATCTTGTCTTTGCCCTTAGTGATGATGTTGCATAATTTGTTGTTGATACGTGGGACCAGGACGATGTCTGGTTTATTTAAAGAGCCGGCAAACCTTTCCGAAAAACCTTTGACATAGGGTAAGGCTAACACGTGTTTTTTTGCTAGTAGTCGCATGATCTCCTGGTGAGAACAAGACTGTGGTGGAACCTGATACATCGGTCAGAGTAATGAGGACCGGTTTTAGGCGACGTTGGATACATCTAGTCTTCAACACTGCAAGTCTTTTTTTGATTATACTTTCGTAAAAGGTGGGTGGATAGCTGTTGCTTGACAGGAAACTTCCAATCAGACTAAGGTTCTCTGAGTGGAATTTACTATGTGGCAACGTGACAGCCCTGTCCACCAAACTTAGGACCATGCCTTTTTTGTGTGATAGAGGATGTGAGGAATTGAAGTTTAAAAAGCGACCTGAACAAGTTGGTTTCCTATACCAATTGGTAATGATACAGTTGGAGGCGTCTCTTATGAGTAAGACGTCCAAAAAACTGATTTTACCCTGGTGTTCGAGTTCCTTAGTGAACTGAAGACGTGGATGATAAGAGTTAAACACCTTCAACACTGTTTCAAGCTGGTCAGAAGGGACGCACGTTATAATGTCATCCACATAGCGGAAAAAGAAGGATGGTTTAAAATCTAATTTCTCTAAGCAATCTTCTTCAAGGTCAGACATCACCATGTCAGCAAAAATTGGGGAAACCGGGGAGCCCATCGGGGTGCCAAAGGTCTGCTTGTGGAAGCAATTGTTAAACTGGAAATAAGTATTTTCCATCAAGTAATCTGTCACCGAAATCAACTCATCAAGAGGAATGGTACAATTCTTCGCTATGAAAGAATATCTCTTCGTGAGAGACTTTTTTATCAGGTCGGATGGAATGTTGGTGAAGAGAGAAGTCACATCCAACGAAACGAGAATATGGCCTGACGGTACCGGGATGAAGTTAATTTTGTCAATCAAATCCCAACTGTGTTTGATGTGAGAAGTAGGGACCGGAATGCTCTTGACCAAAATCTTACTCAGGAGCTTGGATAAGTGATATGTAGGACTGCCGATCGACGAAACAATTGGTCTCAGAGGAACGTCCTTTTTATGGATTTTTGGGAGCCTGTAGCATAACGGAAGTGAAGCATTAGTCTGAGTCAGTTCATTGTGGTGGTAGTGATGATCCAAAAACATGTTGTCATTCCAACGATGAAGAATCCTCTGAGCTGACTTTCGTAAATTAGGTAAAGGATTGACTTTGATCATCCTGTCTGTGGTGTTATCGGAGAGGAGGGAAGACATTTTTTGGAGGTAAGAATCCCTGTCCATGGCTACGGTGATATTGCCTTTATCCGCTGAAGTAAAAAGGATATTCTTATGGTTGTTCATGAACCTACGAGTTACTTGGAGTCTGTGTACATTAATCCGATCTTCCGCATTAATATGTGAGTTGGATCGTGTGAACCGATGTACATTATCTATAAGCTTATTACGTACCAACTTTTTGTGTTCATCTGGGACAAAGTCACGATTAATCATGTTTTCTACGTTCTTTACAATCTCAATGGTAGTAGGTAAGTCTAATCTAGTGTTAGGAGCAAATTTGGGACCCAAAGACACTAGTTCAATAATTTCATCCGGAATTACCGTATCGGTGAGGTTGACTAGCCAATTTTTTTGTGACGAGGTGGTAGTAGGAAGATTAGGAGTGAGGGGATCTAGATTCAAATGTTGCCTGACTAAAGGTTTCAAATCAAGAGTCCTAAACTTAGCATTGCTAGTAACAGTGAATTTGTTGGATAACCAAGTGGTTCTCTTCTCTTGGAAAAGGGCAAATTGATCTGAAATAGAGAGGGGTAGTTTGTCTTGGAGCTGGGTAAGATCATGAACGAGTTGGCCATTTAAGAACGTCAAATGTATGTGTATGTCTTCAATCTCTATATTAAGAAGGGTAGTTTCTAGGTTAGATATTGTCTTCCTGACGTTACGATTGGCAGTAAGGCAGACTTACTGTTTAGTGTTAAATTCTTAGAAATCGAGCTTAAATTAGTAATATGACGAGGTCTAACATCAAAAGTTCTGCAGCGCAACTATGCAACATCATCACTAAGGGCAAAGACAAGATTCCTATTATGTCTCGTCCAAATGTAGTTTATCAGATTCCTTGCAATGATTGTCCAGCTTCATATGTGGGAGGAACAAAGAGAGAATTACGGGTCAGGGTCAAGGAACACCAAGATAATATTTTCAAGGATCCATCTCGGCACTCAGTGGTTTCCAAACACCAACTAGCTCTTAGCCATTCTCTTGCTTGGGACCAAGTAAAAATCCTTGACAGAGAGACCTGTTGGAATAAACGCATCACTTCTGAAATGCTACACATTAATTTACAATCAGCTCCTCTTAATATTAAAGACGACACAAAAAAATTATTCCAACCGTATTCTAAGATGCTGTCTCGTTTACGGTCAAAAAGCCTTTCTTAACGTGCATCTCCATCAGAACTTGGTTATGAGTTACAACAACTTCATTCAAACATACGCGCGTATCGTTCCATCGATGATCTCCGATTCCTAACAAATATCGATACCATCTGTGTTGACATTTAGGTTTACAAGTTGTTGGTACACTCTCTTGCCGTCTCTGTGTCGTTTCAGTCCGTAGTTCTGAGCATATAGTGACAAGGCCGTTGGCATGTTGACATGACGTACCAGTTTTAATTTTTGACTATGTATTTTATTCGTCTTACTTTTATCCATGACGAATTAGGGCCTCACATGCACTTCTTGTTTACGTGGCCGACTTATTCTCATCGAAATGTTCGCTTGTCTGGTGCATCATCAACAATCCAGTAACACACATATTTAAATGGACCTTTGTTTTCTTTGCGATAAGAGGTAATCCTAGTCTTACGTTAAGCTTACGGATGTATTGTTTAGTCTTTAACATTTCATATAGGTATTGATATTTTGTAATTTTTGTTTTTTTGTTCTTGTACTAAAGCTCCTGAAGAGGACAACGAATTAGTTGTCGAAACGTTGAGCTAATAAAATTTTTACTTGACTCGACTTGATCGCCTTGTTATTATCATGATAACTTCGAGTGACACTTTCCTTAATAGTAACGTAATGTACAAAATTTCACAATAGTAGCAATAACAGAGAGTAAATGATAAAAAGGTGTAATACAACAAAAATAGATCATATCATATGAGAAGAAGTATTAAAACTAGTACAAGTGGAGAATTAAGACTGAAACAACTAAAAGCTAACGATAGATAATAGTAATAGATAATAGTAAGGCAATAGTGAAACATGAGCTGACAATAGGTTCTCGATCTAATGGAAATGACCGATGAAGCAGTGGCATGACAGAATGAGCAGGGTTAACAGATAGTGATTAACAATGGTTATTAAACAGTAAAGTGATACGGATGATTCAAGTGCCCGTAGCACGAAAGGTTACAACAAAACAATGGCGAACGGAACGGCTAGACCGCCGCTCGTCGACCCATCCACGTAGTCAACATCAACGAAAAGCAGACACATCCAAACCCCTGTTCGTCAAGAAGACTAGTGGGGACGGACAAATGAATAGTAAAAGACATAAAAACATAACAAGAAATCGCGAGAGTAACAAAATGGATAAATGATGCGAGAGTGAATGAATGGATGACTAGGCAGAGCAAATGAGGGCAGTCGATATTCAAAGCTTTGGCCTAGGCAGGGTGACAACGCGACAAGATCCAGTCGAGGTAAGATAGACAGAGAGACCCGCCTTAAACACCTCCATGGATGACGAGTTTCGTAGCGTGAGGGGTAAACTGTTCCAGAAATGGATCGCTGAGAGGACAAAGGAATTACGGTAGTGGGCAGATCTATGCCGCGGGATGAGGAAAGCCGAGGACGAGTCGCTGTCAAGTAGCCTAGAGGAGCGCTGTAAACCAGGGTCTGGTTCCAGAAAGAGGTCGCGAAGGTAGCTGGGAGAGGAGGTAGACAGAATTTGATAGAAGAAACAGCCAAGGAAAAACAAACGTCGGTCCGTAACTGATAGCCATCCCAATTTAAGGCGGTAAGGGGTGATATGAGTATCCCTTCTTAGCCCAAAGATGAAGCGGATTCCACAGTTCACCACCCTCTGCAGCTTCTGATTCAAATATTCAGCCGCATCATTATACACTAGACAACAATAATCCAGGTGAGGGAGAATTAAAGCTCTGACAAGTAGGGTCCTCACATACGGAGAAAGGGCATCACTCCGATGTTTGAGCTTGTGCAGGGTAGCATGGTCTTTTCTGGCGATATGGGATACATGGGTATTCCAAGACAGGTCGGCGGAAATTTGAACACGAAGACTCCGAACGTGATTTACGAATGGAATGATCTGACCATTTACCGCTATGGGAGGGAGACAGGAATGCCGCAACTGACTCAGATAAGGCGGTGTACCTAGGATGATAGCTTTGGTCTTAGCTAAATTAAGGCGAAGTCCGTTGGCGACCGCCCAGTCCGAGACAGCCTCGGCATCAAAATTAATTTTGGCAATAGCAGTGTTAATCTCGCTAGGAGGTGCATGTAAATAAATTTGCAAGTCGTCTGCGAATACAATATGCTTTGCGTGCCTAAGAGCCTGACCAATATCGTTGATAAATAGGAGAAAAAGGAGCGGGCCAAGGACGGAACCCTGAGGCACACCAGATTGGTTGGCCAAAAAAGCGGAATGGTTTCCCAAGAGGTCTAGAACGGCCTGAGATCTACCGGAGAGATAGGAATGGAACCATCTGACCACATCAACTGACAGCCCATAACGGAGTAACTTAGACAGTAAGAGCCGGTGATTTATGCTGTCGAACGCCTTGCTAAAGTCGAATAGGATAAGTATAGTGACATGCCTGTTATCCATCGCTTCTCGCGTATCATCGAGGACCTTCAGCAAAGCTGTCTGGGTGCTTTGTAGCCTCCGAAAACCTGATTGTAGTGGATCAAGTATGGCATTGCTTTCCAAAAAGGAAATTAATTGATTGGCAACTACTCGTTCGAAGACTTTGGATAAATGAGCCAGGTTAGCTATTGGTCGAGTGTCGGATTCGGAGGTAGGAGGATTACACTTGCTCAGCGGGATGATGTATGCTAGTTTCCAGATCCGCGGAAATGTACAGTTTGACAGAGATGAGTTGAAGAGGCGCGTCAGGGAGTTAGAATACCCAAATAATCCTTGAGATGATTGAGTTGAACACCGTCGGGACTCCGTCCACGGGATTTAGCGAGATAAGATGAGAGAATTCGGAAGACGTGGAGGTCCTGGACCCGTGAAAAACAGAACTGGGGCTGAATTACAGGCAAGTCGCTAAGTAAAACTTCCAGATCAGCCGCAGAACAGGAAGGATGGGCGCTGGTTATGGAGGTATAGAAACTATTAAGTTGATTCGACTCAAAATGATGTAAGGGAGTGGACAATGAGTTACTAGGAACAGTAAGCCCCAGACGCCTCAGCTCAGCCCAGACACTCGATGTATCAGAGAGACCTGATAGCCGTTCCCCATAGAAGGTGTTTTTAGCTTTCTTAATTTGGTCTTTGATAGAACTCCGCAGCGCGCGATACTGAGCCATTAACCCGGGAGAATTTGACCGCTTGGCAGCAGTGTAGAGGTTATTACGGGTCCGTATACGTTATTTTATATCAAGCGTAAGCCAGCCGGCAGAGCCTTTTTTAAATTTACGGGTAACTACTGGCGCATGAATATCGAGTGCTCTGACTATGGCTCTGCCGAAGGCTTCAGTTTAGCTATCAAGAGCGTCGGAATCTTCGATGTGACCCGCAAGTGAAAACGCAATCTCGGATTTTAGTTCATCCCCTAGCGCTGCCTTATCACAGCGACGAAAGTCACGGAAACTTTTCATTCGGCTCTCCCGACACGGGACAAGAATATTATACTGGAATTCTGATAGATCATGCCTGACAACAAAGGGCACAGGCGACCTTGCAAACGAAGTAAGTTTGTCGGCCGAATCAACGATAACAATATCAAGCCACGAGTCGGAATGAGCCGTATGATAAGTATTGCCGAATGGGACAAGATAAAACGACTGACTGAACACTAAGTCACGAAGATACCTGGCCTCATGATTATCAGTACTCAAATTACAGTTAAGGTCCCCAGTTATGATGATGTTAGAGTAGGTATGGAAAAATTTAGCAAGTGCATCAAGGAAGCCGTCCAGAAGCGCAGCTCTAGGTCTTCGATATATGGCAGGAAATAAGACTTTGTTGCCATTTGCGCTAATCTCTAAAATAACAAATTCGGGTGAGTTGGAAAACAGAGGGGAGGAGCAGGCAAGAATTTTAGATTTTAAAGAGTTGTGAACATAGACACCCACTCCGCCACCCGGTTTTCCAGCTCTATCGTTTCTAACAAGATAGTAGTTGTCTAAATAGACAAAGTTGGTTTGAGACATTACCGTGAAGCCACGTCTCGGAGACGGAGATTATATGATAAAAATGATCCGCAGCGAGAACCTTAACCTGATCAATATGGCCTAGGAGAGATTTGGCGTTAAAATATGCAACGTTGAGGTAACAAGCAGTTTGAGGGGCGCAAGGCCCGGCCGGCGTGGTACAACAGTCGCGTGCAGCATGACCAGACTGAGGGGTACTCCCACGCTGTCAAGTCGATGCGGAGAGAAGGTGAAAATCGGCCTCCGACTTGATGATGATGGGTTCGGAGGAGGCATCCTGTTTGACGTAAACCAACCCATTTCTGATCCAGATAAAGCGATAACCGCGCTGTTGTGCAGTCGCTCTTACTTTACCCAAAAATTTAGACAAGAGCGGAGGTAGGTGCTCATTAATAAAAATCGGGTTGTGGGGAGTTGATCGGCGTAGATGGAACCCTTTGCCCTCTTAGCCGCAAGAAACCGATTTCGACATTGCACCGAGCTGAGCTTGACCAAAATCAAGCGGGGCTTGTCCGTGACCAGAGAGCTTTTGATGCGCCCCAACTCCACCAGATCCGAGGGAGACACCTTGATAGAGAGTGAAGAAGCAATTGAACGAAATACGGCAGGTAGATCCTCATTTTCTGTCTCCGGGACGGCAGCAATGATCAGGTCACGACTTCATGCACCTCGCTCTAATGATCCCAACCTATCCGAGAGATCGGAATTGACAGCAACAAGGCTAGAGATCTCAGCTGCATGAGATGTACGAGCCTCTTCCAATTTAGCGGTGAGGTGTTGATTTTCCTCCGTCAGTGCTGTGACTTTAGTAGAGAGATCAGCCACCAATTTCGAGGTGGACTGAGTGTACTCCTCCACCTTCGCTGACAGACCCTCAACTCTAGCCGGCAAGGTAACCAAATCGTTTATTTTCGCGGTGAACTCGATAACACTTTCTACCTGAGATCTAGACGAGGCTTCGAACCCCTCCACCCTGCTGGTTAGCTGCTCAACTTTGGCCGGTAGCAATACTAGCCCATCAATTTTGTCATTAATGGTAGCAATGCGCTCACTTTGAGAAGATGAGCTGGCCTCGATAGCCGCGAGTAATGTCTCTAACGTGGGAGGTACGGCACCTGCAGCATCTCTGGTCACACCCTGGGAACCAGTCATGGACGCCAAATTGGAAGATTCACCCCCACTTAAGGTGGCCGACGGAGCCAAGCACGATAGACACTTCGAGCGAGACTTACCATTAGCCACGACTTTAGACAAACGCATGCATCCGGGATGATAGTAGGACCGACAAAAGTAGCAGGCTACCCACGAAACTACAGTCCTCTTGCATCCCTTGCACATCTTAGACGGAGAAGGCTGCTGCAAGCTGCTGCTGCTGCGAGTACTCGGAGAAGGTGGCGACGAGCTAGACATAGTTATCAACCACGCGACAACAGGAGAGAGTCAACAGTTTGAAAAAGAGCGCGCACACAACGGTGAGACGAGGTACGGAGGTGAGAGCCGATATAGTTCAGTTTGCCAGCGTAGAACACTGAATTAGGCCAGGTTCAAAGTCCAGTTCTACTAATATTACTCCGCATCACAACACACCGACAGACTAAACGTAATCTGAATAATGTACATACATACTGAGAATGAAAACTAGAACCTCTTAGAGACAAATCACAGAAAACACGGTAAAATACACTTTCGGAGTAAAAAGTCAGTAGAGAGACACTCACAACGGGGAAACACTCTCGACGCAAACTATATAGCGCAAACGCGAAAACGAACGGACACTTAGAACGGTGGAAATTAATAAAAATAGACAGAGCGAGTTTATGAACACGTCAGCTGTCAACTCAGCGTATATATATGTATAATAGGATAGTACTACTCCACAACATTCAAAATTCCTGATCGACCTTCAAAAATTTATATTTTGAGCTGAAATTTTCCAGGATGTCATATTTGTTTTGTGTGAAAACAATTGTTGCCACGAAAAAAAAATTTGAAAAAAAATAATACGAATTTTGACCAATTTTGGAATTTTCAAAATTCATGAGCGGCCCCTAAAATTTTTTTAATTGATCTGGAAGAGCTCCTCAAATGCAAAAAACTAATGAATTTTCGTAAGAACATCAAAATCAAAAAATAGTCTGTCGAAATGGGTCACCTTAACGTACAGTCTTTATTTATTTACACTTGACCCCATCGAAACTCCAGATTGAAATTCACACATATAACATATTTAGTAAAAAAGTCTCAGCTTTCCGAAAAAAATATTTTCATCGCAAACAAAATATACACTCATGTCTAGAAGTGATTTTTTTTGACTTTAAACAGGATTTTCGAAACTTTTCGGACAAATGGGAGAATCGAAAATATTTTCATCGGAAAGCTGAGAGTTTTTTACATAAAAATGGTACTTTATTTTTCTTATTTTTCACAAGCAGCACAGCATAGGCATTAATGTTTAAGACCATTTTGCAGGAAAACTGCAAACTTTCGGAAAACATTGTTGCCAGAGTTATGACTAAAAAAATTTGAAAAAAATACCTCTTTCGATGTATACTATAATCTGGTTGAATGACGATTTTGACCGCTGACCACCAGGTACAAGATCGTTCCGTATTTGGCGTTTTGACCCATATAAAAAATGTGTATGGGGTAGTCCATGCCGTTTCGACCAACCCATGACCCCGACCTCCTCGGATTTTGAAATAAATTCTTTATATGATTTGCCGGTCTTCAAAATGCAACGTCAATTTTTTTCAGATTTTTATTATTTTTGGTTATTTTTTTAAAAATTTCCAAAGTCAACAAAAGAACGCCATGTTTTAAAAATCTGAAAAAATTCAATAAAATTCTACGAAATAAGATAATTTTTTCCATATTAATTTTATAGTGGTGTTCTCGAAGGGACACCCGGGGCAGGACTAAGCCAAGGAAAAAAGTCCAAGTCGGACCGTCTTATTTTTTGCAGACGTCAATTTTTGTGCCCAAAATAGTACCGCATAGTTGAAAATAAATTCCTTTTTTTTACGTTCATTCAGAACAAAAATTTTTTTTAAAAGTGAAAAAAAAAATAGAAAAACAAAAAAAAAAAAAAATTAATTTTCATTCTCAACTATGCGGTATTATTTTAGGCACAAAAATTGACGTCTGAAAAAAAAAATACAGCATCCGACTTGGACTTTTTCCCTTGGCTTAGTCCCGTCCCGGGTGTCCCCTCGAGAACACCACTAGAAAATTAATATGGAAAAAATTATCTTATTTCGTAGAATTTTATTGAATTTTTTCAGATTTTTAAAACATGGCATTTTTTTCTGACTTTGGAAATTTTTAAACAAATAACCAAAAATAATAAAAATCTGAGAAAAATTGACGTTGCATTTTGAAGACCGGAAAATCGTATAAAAAATTTATTCCAAAATCGGAGGGGGTCGGGGTCATGGGTTGGTCGAAACGGCATGGACTACCCCGTGTGCAATATATAAATTTCATAGGTATAATCAGTTTGGCCCGGTGTATATATACTGAAATTCATAAATTGAATATTCCGTCTATTAAAAAAGAGATTGTAACGGATCTGACGCAACTTCCGTCACCGCGAAATGCGCACTGCGCAACGCGCATGTATAGAGCAATTCGCGGTTTTTGTTCGAAGGACTGTTTTGTTATCATGTAACCTATTATTCTGTCACAGACATCAAGTCATTATAAACGTTGGTTTCAGATCTACAAATGTTGAAAGCTGTCGTTGAAGTTTATCGTCAAACTGTTCAGATTATAAGCTAATACAATTATGATATATAGGTATACCAATTACGGAGTAAGTTTTTACATCGAATATATGATAGACAGAATTCATCCGGTGATCAATTCTATTCCATCGATTCTGATCTATTACTCGGCCATTCACAAATCATTTGCAGCATTTTGCAAGTAGTCTATAAATTCGTTATAGGAATCTGCACGCAGTTCTTTTCGATGTCTTTTGCAGTGTTCTATTCGGAAGTATTAATGAAATAGAATCGATAAAAATGTGTAGGAGGGACGTGTAGAAATGTGTAAAATGAATGAGTAGCTAACGCCGCATTTGATTGCATATATCCTGTAACTTCGACGTGGTTGCCTTTGTCGAATCTTGGATTTATTCATTATTTCAACATGTTCGCCATTTGATGCCTTTGAACAGAAACCCACGTGTATCCAGGTTAGCTTATGTGAAATACCTAATGGCCTGGTACAAATTTTTAGTTTCATGTATCTCGATGAATTCTACAATACAAGGTTCGTGCATTCGCACAAAAATCCAACCTAATGAAGACTATTGACTTGCAAAAGCCACAGTGGGATATGAATGGTGAATCGGCCCCGGAATGATATTCTTATCATACTTTGAGGATATCTAGGTACTGATAAAATACTAAGATCCGTAAAGTTTCAGATCTCTATCTTAATTGGTTTTCGAAAAAACGAATAAAAATTAAAAAATAGAACCTTTCTTCTCAAGATTGACTTAAGGCCCATCCCTAGTCGCCCACCTCCTTTTTGCCGAGAAAGGGGCGGGGGAGGCACATCTCGATTATTATCCGGGCCCAGGCGTCGAAGACGCAAAAATAAAATGCAGAGCGGCGATTCTATTTCAATTCCAAACACATACGTCCGAAAATATGTTTGTTTTATGCGAAAATAGAGCTGCAGCACCGCTTTTAGATTTGTCAAATGTCAATTTCCTCGGCGGCCATTATTATGTAGCTGTACGCCGAGTTTCGCTTGTCCGGGAGGTAAGTGGCGCCACGAATATATTGCTCCGACGCAAGAATAGTACACTAAGAGAGTGATATCCTTGGGTCCGACGGTAAGTGTAGGAGTCTGTGGGCAGGACGCGCTTGGTATTCTGTGGGTAAGACCGCTCTGGCAGGCCGCCATGTTACACGGTGCGTGATCTCTCCGCGTGTCTTTATCACTGACAGCTGACTACATCGATCGGTGAGTCGGAGAGATCACGCACCGTGTAACATGGCGGCCTGCCAGAGCGGTCTTACCCACAGAATACCAAGCGCGTCCTGCCCACAGACTCCTACACTTACCGTCGGACCCAAGAATATCACTCTCTTAGTGTACTATTCTTGCGTCGGAGCAATATATTCGTGGCGCCACTTACCTCCCGGACAAGCGAAACTCGGCGTACAGCTACATAATAATGGCCGCCGAGGAAATTGACATTTGACAAATCTAAAAGCGGTGCTGCAGCTCTATTTTCGCATAAAACAAACATATTTTCGGACGTATGTGTTTGGAATTGAAATAGAATCGCCGCTCTGCATTTTATTTTTGCGTCTTCGACGCCTGGGCCCGGATAATAATCGAGATGTGCCTCCCCCGCCCCTTTTTCGGCAAAAAGGAGGTGGGCGACTAGGGATGGGCCTTAACCGATTGATTTAAGCATTGAGGATGTTTTTGAGGCTTGCAATAGCTCTTTCAAAAATAAATAACAGCTTGATAAGATCCTTGATAAAAAAATGTTTTTGCCTAAATTCTGTTATTTAACTATGATACAATTTTGGCACAATTACGAAAATATTTTTTCTTTCATGCCTTATATGCTACCTTATAACATATATTTCTTTCAGATTTTTTGATAAGGTATGCCATAGTGGAAACAAATCAGTACCATATTTTAGTTCAAATAATTAGTTTATTTTGACGTTTTTAGCTTTAATTCTTCAAAGGCCATAAGGTGATAAGCAGGGTAAATATGTCTTTTGCGAATATCTCAATAATATTTTATGAATAAGTACTATTAAAGGTACTATTAAAATACTGTGATGCTGAAAGTATCAGATCTCAAGATCTTATCAGGGTTTAGAGAACAAAAAAAAAACTCAAGAATGTAAAGTAATTTTTCCCCAGGGTTTACTTGACCGATGTGTTTGAAAATTTAATCGTATGTTACTAAAGGAATCCAGAGCTTTTCTAAACATAATAGACAGATTTTTAGCTCAATAAATTCATGACACAAAAAAATTATTTTCTCTAAAGTTTTTGATTTCACCGTGATACTTTGAGAGCAAAATTATGAAACTATTATTCCTGCATTCTTTATAAATTTTTCAATAACTCGGATTTTTTTCAAAATATTCGTGACGGTATAGCGTCGTAGTTGAAAAAAAACAAAAACCATTTTTTGCCAGAAAAACTGAATTATCAAGCAACGTAAAAAAATTTTGTTTGTAGTGACTTTATCGTTCGTGTGCATTTACATTCGTAGAGGTGAATTTATGAGACAAGCTAAACTCAAATTTTCAATGCAATAATCAAGTTTCAATACTGAAGTCTTTTTAAGGGGACCAGTACAGCTTGGTTTTGGAAATTCGGAGTACTCCAAAATGCATTTATTTCTCAGCCAAAGCTTATTTTACATCAAAAAAAAATTTTTCTTCGAAAACCTTTGTCGTAAGGTTTCAGGCACATCGTTGTTCCGATCAAGGTCGTTAAGGGCTCATTTTGTTCAGAAAAGAGATCCTCATCGTGTGAACGAGGGAATTTTTTTACAATTTCGTTTTGGCCAAGTTATTTGCAAATTAGTAGCCTAAATATTGAAAATTTTTGATAATTGGCCGTAACTTTTCACATGAATTTTTTATCACCAATCCCTACGTTCATACGATGTAGAATTGCTGTCTGAAGAAAGCAAGACCTTGAGAGGTTGAATCGCACCAACGATGTGCCTGAAACCTTACGACAAAGTTTTTCGAGGAAAATTTTTTTTCGATGTGAAATAAACTTTGGTTGACAAATAAATAAATTTTGGAGTACTCCAAATCTCCCAAACCAAGCCGTACTGGTCCCCTTAACTGTAAGATTTCCAATTACTTCAGGCAGCGTAATCCACAGAACACCAAACAAAACCAAATGAGAAGAACATTCTAATTTTTTATAAAGTAAAATGTGCATTGAAAATTTGAGTTTGGCTTGTCTGATAAATTCACATCTACGAATGTAAAAAAATTTTGTTATAACTTCTATGTTTTTGTTTTAAAATTTTGTTATGACTTCTAATGTCAGTGAATTATTTCAGTATACCTATTATTTACACAGTACAATTTGGAATGATATGGCTGAAATTTGTTTAATATTTCATTTTTTTTTTTTGCGGGAATAAACGTTTTTTATTTATTTTAACTGAGGCGTACCGCTGTTGATATTTTGAAAAAGAAGAGCTATCGAGGAATCTATAAGGGACGTAAAAATGATAGTTTCATCATTTCGCTCGAAAAGTAGCAGTGAATAAAAATTTAAGAGACATTTTTTTATCATGAATTTATTAAGCTAAGAATCTGTCTTTTGACTCTCTCAATAAATTCAAACAATTTCAAACAAATCGGTGAAGTCAATCCTGGGGAAAAAATTACTTTATATTTTTTATTTCATTTTTTTTTTTTTTTTCTCGAAGACTAATTGAGATTACTTGAGGCTACTAATTGAGATCTGATACTTTCAGGATCTTAGTATTTTATTAATACCTACTTATCCATATATAAAATATTATTGAGATATTCGCAAAGGCATTTTTACCCTGCTTATCACCTTACGGCCTTTGAAGAATTGAAGCTAAAAACATCAAAATAAACTAATTATTTGAGCTAAAAAATGGTATTGATTTGTTTCCACTATGGCGTACCTTATTAAGGAATTTGAAAGAAATATATGTTATAAGGTAGCATATAAGGCTTGAAAGAAAAAAATATATTTTCGTAATTGTGCCAAAATTTTATCATACTTAAATAACAGAATTTAGGCAAAAACATTTTTTCATTAAGCATCTCATCAAGCTATATTGCTGTTATTTATTTTTAAAAGAGCTATTGCGAGCCTCAGAAACATGCTAAATGCTTAGATCAATCGGTTATGTTAATCTTGAGAAGAAATATATTTTTTATTTTTCATTTTTCATTCGATGTCTCGAGAATCAATTGAGATAGAGATCTGAAACTTTAAGGATATTAATTTTTTATCAGTACCTATACATATCCTCAAAGTATGATAAAAATATCTTTCCGTGGCCGATTTAACATTCTTACCCCCCTATGGCCTTTCTAAAAAAAATATCTCGTACATACCTAACCGACCTGACCGATTTTTCTAAGGTGGTTTTTCTGAAAATTTAGCTTCAGTCGCGCGCGAAGCGCGCGTGGTGAGCTAGTATATATAAAAAGTATATAATCATAGAGATGTATAAAATAAATAAACTGAAATATATACAATGATTCTAATTACAACTATAGATATTGGAGGATATAAATATATATGTATATGAATGAAAATTCATAATTTTTTTATAAGCAATAATTTTTGATCTTATTAATTTATAATTTTTTATATACTTTTTATATTTTCAATCTATAAATTCCAGTATATATACACCGGGCCAAACTCAATATATATAATTTATATATTACATACACATTCTTTAAATATTTGTGTATAAATTTTTTTATACATTTTTTATAGCCTAATTTATAAATTTTTTCCGTGAGGGTTTCCAACCATATGCTTGAAAGTATTGTATAGGGCTTTCTATCCATTCTCGCCCATAATTGACCTCGACATTTTTTTCTCCTTAATAAGGAACGATTTCTTTTTTATAAATAATAACAACTTCGAATAGGATACATCCTTCGAAAATTTTGAAAAAATTCACCGATATTCTACGTACGAAACTTGAATTTTTGAGACTCGTCCGATCGTGGACGGTTGAGATCTTCTATCTTCATTTATTTTTTATATTTTTTTTTTGTGTTTTTTTTTTTAATTTTGAATAAAAATTTTTTTTTTATTCTGTCGGACGTTTGTTGGTGAGTGTTAGATGAGTGAAATCGTTTGTGGAATTATAGTTTCTTTTTATCCATAATGAATCGTTGCATAAAAGCGAATTTCAATTTTCAATTTTTCGAGCTCGTCCGAGGGTTTAATCGCTGTACGATCGGTCCATAAGTATCCTTTTGGGCAACTAGGGGTTAGATTATATGAGTATTCACGTTCAAAAAAATCATAACTCAGTTTTATTGAATTTCCCTAGCACTACCTGAGTCCAACTCCAATTATTTCTATTAATCATTGACTGCCTCGCACTCAATATTCACCATCAAAATGCCGTGCTTGCTGAATTTCCTGTTTCAAGCAAATCATGATGCAACAAATGCATCGATTGTGCAGCGATTAAGACTCTCTGAGGAGCGCAAAAAAATTAAAAATGTAACATGGCCTTTATGCAACCATTCATTTTTGATAAAAAAACAAACTACAATCCAACAAAACGGGTTTACTCATCCATCACCAATAAACGATCGAGAGAATAAGAAAAAAAAAAATTGAAAAAAAAAATCAAAACGTTGAAAAAAGAAATGTAAAGAATAAATAAAAATAGAAGATCTCCACCGTCCACGATCGGATGGGTCTTGAAAATTGAAGTTTTGAACGTAGAATATCCGTGAATTTTTCCAAAATTTTCGAAGGATGTATTCTTTTCGAAGGTGTTATTAAATATAAAAAAAAAAAATCGTTCACTGAAAAATTAAAAAAAAAAAAATCATCGACAATCTTTTATCATAGTACTACAACATATTCAAATAATAGGCACTCCGCTATGCGATCGTGCCTAAAAATAAGCGAAAAAAAAATGTCGAGGTCAAATGTGAGCGAGAATGGATGGAAAGCCCCGTATATCTAATGCTAATGTAGCTTTTTCGGAGTTCAGACATTTTCTTATACGTGACGTAGCGTATATAAAGAAATATAAAGTAAGATAGAAAATATTGTTGTACATAAAAAAAAAGGAAAAATATCCATACGACCATTTTGGACGTCGTAATATTTTTGTTTCAAAATTGATATAGTCGTTTGAGCGGCCGTTCTTATTGAGAGGTTGCACGTTGCACCCCGAAAAGAGAGAGAGAAACAGAGAGAGTCGGTGAGAGAGGAGCGTGCGCATGGTGGGGGTACTCGAATTCGCGAAAAAACTCTTACCGTTGGGGACTTTAGCGTTCTTATTGAGAGGTTGGACTGTAATGTTCATAAGTAACTGTATTCGAGCCGGAAACTTGGGTGGACTTGACTGAACTCCTTCTTCATTTATATCTTCAATTCTAACAGCACAGAAAGTTATAGGTGGAAACATCGGTAAATGTTATCCTAGATTTAAATCTCTTCCGGAGCTTTGGCGAAACAGAAATGATAGGTTCCTGTAAAAATTGAATGAATGAGTCTTCGTAAGTTGTCTCAGCATTGAAAGAGATGTGCAGATTAAACTTTGCAAGTATCGTTATAAGATTCTATGAGTATCTTACCGGAACGAAATATTACGTCTGGGGAATCAATAAGACTACTGGTTATTACAACATACCTATGTACACTTGGCGAGGTTGATTCTGGGACGGAAGTGCAAAATCAGAAAAGTTACCAGGCTGGTAGTTACTATAGGCAACTAGTGAGACAGTCGCCGCGCTACCCTAAAGACGGCCGCAAAACCAGCACTAGGTGGTATCAACTTCCATGATTACATAATTTCTGGGGTAATCATAAACACCGAGTCACTTAGTAACGTTTCGAGTTTAGGTTATCTGTCACTCTTTTTGAAACTTAGCAGACGGCTCGTGCTGTCTCACTACTTGCCTAGTAACTACCAGACTGGTAACTTTTCTGATTTTGCACTTCCGGCCCAGAATCAACCTCGCCAAGTGTACATAACGTTTCATTAAGAAATTCCCTGATGTGGAAGTGCTATCAGTGGACATTTTTTAGACGTCAGGCAAACTTTTTTCTCACTCGTATTTGAAAATAAAAGTATTTCCGTGAGACTACTGTTTTATTTAAGCAACGTTTTTCTATTTCACGCAGTAAGGTTTTAGCTCTATCTAAAAGAAAAATTATTGTTCTTACAGTGACAAAAACACATTTTGGTACAAGTAATGTTTTATTTTATGAGATTTTACGAGTTTCTTTAGAGAGGTATAATTGGCTGTTGAAATGCAAAGTAGAGGTTTAACTGCACCATGAAATTTACCAAGCCGTGGACCAACCGGCCCGGAGACGTTTTCTTGTAGCGTATTTTTACACAACATTTTGTATACTTTGGTTTAGGCCACGCCGTACTCTTTTACGACAGACATATTTGAATAAATCACGCTATTTCTAAATCATAGAACGGATTGGATTTTCTCTTTGGGGATCGCCTAGTTTTCAGTAAATGGAGAGCGCTCGACTCAAAAACTGGAGAAAAATGAAGAAATATGCATTTTATTCAGTTTGTATGCAAACCCAATAAAATGTTCCTCTTTATTTTTTTTTCAGTTTGCGAGGTGAGCGCTCTTTATTTGCTAAAAACTAGGCGATCCTCAAACAGAAAATTCAATCTGTTCGATAATTTCGAAATCGCGTGAGTCATTTAAATACATATATAAATATGTCAGTCGAAGAGGAGTATAGAAGTGGCATGGCCTCAAGGTTTTTATAGATCTCTTCTGTTTCGTTTTTATAGCTGGAAGCTTTCAGGAAGATAAGTAACAAATGGCCAGCAACGGAGAACTACAGGCCACAGCAAGCTCTCAATGGTCGTAATCTATACTACGTCGCACATTAATTGATGAACGTAATCCGTGGAAGATGTTAGTAAAAAAATATTCAACCAACAAAGATAAGTTTTGAACTTTTAGAATCGTCGACGAATTGATCGATGGTACCAATTTATTTACCGTGATGATTGAACAGTAGATCAATGTTCAAACGATCGGGCCACGGCTGCCCCGGTGAAAATAGTTCTACGAGTTTTTACGAATTTTTGTAGAAATTGGAACAATTCTACGAGTTACTACGAATTTTTAAGGAGTTTTAACTTTTTGTAGTTTTTCATAAGAAATTGTAGCTTTTTTTTAGTTTGATCCAGGAAAACAACAAATTTTTCGAAATAACTACGAAGATCTGCAATTTTTTTATGATAAACCATGAAAATGTACAAATTTTCATGAGAACAACGAAAATCTACAACTTCTAATAAAAAAAACTATATGAAATGTTCCAATTTCGCTAAAAATTTGTAGAAATTTTCACCAGGGTGGGTTATACTTGATTAAGTGGGAAAACCCCAGATAAATATCCAACCCCAGATGTTTCATATTATTGCAACATGTTGGCGAGAGTGGGGCAAAATGAGGTACCCGGGAAAAAGTAGAGTATCTTAGTTTTAGTAATAAATAACCTCTGATAACTATGTTATTGATGATGCATCATAATTTAAATTGCGACACTATTGCGGTTGTTGCGGAAGTACCTAATTCTGCTCCAAACTCCTTTACGTATGTGCATACCTACGTATAAAAGTCTGAAATGTAAATACAAACTGCGGCTGAGAAATAGAAATAGCACGGCGAAGGTGGATTTTGAATACGATATTTCGCTGATTTATCATAATAATATTTGACGATAAAAATATCATATGTATATGTATGTACCTATATGCAATATGTATAATGTATGTATACAGTATCAGTTTATGGAAATTGATGGTAGCTAGTTATAATCCAAATCACTGTAATAGAGATAAACAACATTTTCACATCAACATTGGAATTTTCATTACTGATATTTACGTGTAATATCTTCGCCATTTCATCAACCGCATAATTGTTGAGAATAAATTTATGCAAATCAATCACACTGTTTTAGTTCAACACTGGTTGTCTATCCGCATGGACAAATTTTTTGAATTGGAATTTAGGTCACGATTTGTTTTTTTTTTTTTCATATCAAGAGACTCGGTAGAGTCTCGCGCCAAGTACATTAAAAAGGATACAGGGTTCCAGAAAGGTCTTACCTCGGTTCCCTTCTCTTTAATCTTTATTTATTAACGATATCGGTTCCAGGTCCTGCAGTTTGGTGGGCTAGTGCAAGAGGATTTACAGAGGATTATGCTGTGGTGTTTAAAAGGGCTTGCATCTGTTAAAGATACACAGGGGGAATGGTAAATGATTCTTACTTCTGTGAAATGTTAAAGAGATAACTGAACATTTATTATATTTTTCGTATATCAAGATGGCGATATATCTAATAAATTTAATTCTTTATTATTTAAACACTCAACATTTAATTTAACACTCTTTTGTCTACTACTTTCGTCTTCAGCCTTTTCTCACTCTTCTTTCTATTCTTCTTTTACTTTCGTTTTCTCTTCTTGCTTTCTACTTTCTTTCTTACTTTCACTCTCGTTGAGCTCCTCTCGACTTCGACTCCCGACTTCTACTCTCGAGTCACACACTCACACACGCATAACTCTCTAATCTACGAGTCATGATGGCGCATCCCCTCGATCACGCCACCTGCTGGCACGCCATTTAATTAGAACGCGCGCGCAGCTTCGAATCCAACTATCTTTAACACTCGGCCTTCCTGCATTTGCTCGTCCTCGAGCTATTGTATACAGGCGCAAATTTTTAGCCTCACATAATAAATTATACATAATAAATTATACATAGATTACATTCAGGTACATATATGTATAGAGAACATAGTTAGTACACATAAATTTCTTACAATTTGATTGCTTTCATTCATTCTTACTCTCGCTTTCACATTTCGAAATCGTCGAGGTAACGCGGTACCTTCTTTTTACGACTAGAGCTTCGTACCTCGGGGGCACTCGCACTCTCATTCTCACATTCTTGGGCATTCTCGCTCACTTCTTCATTGTCACTTGTCTTCGTTGCACTCGGGGTTTTTCGACTGGGCGGTTCTGTTATCAACGCCTCTTCTCCTTCGCTGTCTTCGCTCTCATCTTCGTCTTCGGATTCTTCCATCGTGGGTTTCCAAATCTTCAATTGACTAGCATGAGCAGTCGTTGCATAACATCGTCCTCCGGCATCTGGATTCAGATCCGTCACATGGTATGTATCGCTGGGAAGTTTCCTCACGATAACCAAAGGACCTCCATACTTCGGTTGGAGTTTTGGCCGTTGGTATGGTCTTCATACACACTACCGTGCCTACATCCAACTCGACATTCTGTATTCTTCCTGCATCGTAGCGTTGTTTCATACGCTGTTGAGCGGCAATAACGTACTGGCGTGCTTTGGTTTAAAGATCCACGGGATCTCTGTACATTCTCGCATCTTCAGGGGTACATCTCCTGGCTGCACCTTCGTCTCCTCGGGGTACATACCCATTAGGGTGTCCGTTATTTACCAAGTTGGCTGTTTTCACTTGGGTATCGTTTAAATTGTTAGTTTATAGCCTAAAAACAATTTTGAAAAAAGAAAAAAAATTTTTCGACGCCGCCTAACCCTGCCTAAATGACGATACTTTTCCCATTGATTTAACATGGAGTTTTTGCACTTTTTGGAAATTAATTTTTTTCTTGTTTATTATATTCAATAACTTACCAAATATTGTTGATTCTGCTTCTATTATGATCCCTTTAGATGAAGAAATTCTGATATTGGCGTCAAAAATTTATCCTGTAAATTTCATTATCATTAGTGACATATTGGTTGAAAAAAAAAATTTTGTTCACTTTTGATAAAAAATAAGTATTTTTGGGCTTCGAGAAATGTCCAAAAAAAATTTTCAGAAAATTGATTCCAAACTGCAACTTTTTTATCTCATAAATTTTCTTGTACGATCTTATACTTTTGACATACGGAGGTTCGTAGAAAGAAATTGGCACTTGGAAAAACTCAAAGAATGTTATCCAAAAATTCCGAAAAAAATCACATAAATTCTTTTGATATCTTGGTGTAATAAGCCAAAATTATGATTTTCTTGGGATCGGTGAACTTTTCGACCGTTCGAAACGGGGTGGAATGCCTCATATACAAACTTGGGTGGATATGGTATTTATATTATACATGTATATTATACTCGAATTTTTCGAGTTTTTTCAAATTCCAACTTTTTTCTACGAATCTCCGTATCTCAAAATTATGAGATCATACAAGAAAATTTATAAGACCACAAAGTTGCAGTTTCAATTAACTTTCTGAAAAAATTTTTTTTGGGTATTTCTCGGATCCCAAAAACACTAATTTTTATCAAAAATACACAAAAATATTTTTTTCAACCAATATGTCACTAATGATAACGAAATGAATTTTGAACTTACCAAAATTGACAGAATAAATTTTTGACGCTAATATCAAAATTTCTTCATCTAAAGGGATCATAAGAGAAGCAGAATCAACAATATTTGGTAAGTTATTGAATATAATAAACAAGAAAAAAATTAATTTCCAAAAAGTGCAAAAACTCCATGTTAAATGAATGGGAAAAGTATCGTCATTTAGGCAGGGTTAGGCGGCATCGAAAAAAATTTTTATTTTTTGCAAAATTCTTTTTAGGCTATAAACTAACAATTTAAACGATACCCAAGTGAAAACAGCCAACTTGGTAAATAACGGACACCCTAATACCCATACACTAGTTCGAATGGACTATGTCCAGTACTGGTATTCTTCATCTCGTTGACATCACTCTGTATCTTTCGGAGTCGCTTGTCCCACGTTCGTCCTTCATCTTCTTCGAGGTTACTGCGGATTGCAGGGACTAAAGTCGCATTCAGACGCTCCACTTGGCCATTTGCCTGGGGATGTCTTGTCGAATTCACTGTATATTTCATCCCTTGACGTTCGCAAAAGTCTTCGAATGCTTTCGATGTGAAACACGTTCCTCGGTCTGACACAATTCTCTCTAGCGCTCCATACTCATTCACAAACTCTTCCAGTATACGTAATACATGGGTAGTTTTAGTGTCTCTCACAGCTCGTATATATGCAAACTTGGTTAGATTGTCCACAGTCGCGAACACATACTTATTACCTCGCGCACTTGTAACAAACGGACCCAAATGATCCATATGGATCACAGCAAACGGTCGATTCCCGGTGGGATCGGATGAAGTTCTCCAGCTTGTCTACCTGGTTTTGACTTACTCGTAATACATTGGATACACGCTCTTATACAGGGTGAGTTTTCTCCGGGGTCCTGAGAGGGTGTGGGTTAAATTGGCTGAGACGCCGCCTGCTTTTATTCATACTTGTTATTGTCATTTGTCAGGATGATAGCCTTCATTTAGATACAGGTACCTTTGTCTCTAAATCGATTTATTATTCTGAGCAAGCTAGCTCATGGTAGACAATCTATTCATAAATTGAGGTGAATAATATTATCTCATTATTTTGACAAGGCTACACACATTTCCGTATATTGAAGATACACGGCAAGAGCCAAGTAAATAGTAACCACAATCAGTGTTTTTCTGACAATAACGTGAACAAATGGGAGGAGGCGGAGTCTCAGCCGATTTAAGCCACACCCTCTCAGGACCCCGGAGAAAACTCACCCTGTATGTATTTTGACGTACGCTCTTATACTGGGAAAATAGTAATGTTCTAAGATCCTCTTAACTGTTCTCTCTAGTCCTGGGTGACTTTTCATGTCGTGAAAACGCACAACCACACTCTTTCTCATACCCTTAGGTATGTACAACATACAACAACTTATCATTACGGCGTTTATACAATATGCCGTTGTACAACTCGTAACCTTCTACACACCCTCTTTCATACTTCGTTCTCTTATTCAACGCTTTTGTTAAGATCTCGATCTTAAGCTTAACAGACTCATCACTTCGTTGATGTAACAATACAGCTTCTTCATCGGTACTGATTGACCACACATTCAAACCTTCTAGCGATTTGGGTTGCTCTACTGGCGCTCTACTTAATGCATCTACATGCGCTAACTTCTTTCCCGGCCTATGTACTATACGATAGTCGTATTCACTCAGCAGATCATTCCAACGAATAATTTGTGGATTCAAGGTTTTCTGCGTACTCAAATAGCATAGTGCCTGGCAATCTGTTACTACGGTAAACGGTATGTTGGTTAACATTGATCTCAACCGTGTGACAGCCCATACGATGGCTAATAATTCGAGTTACTAGTTGCTACTATGATAACGACGCTCGGGCTCACTTGTCCTTCGACTGACCGCATATACTAATCCGAGTTTATTGGTTTTATCCTTCTGCATCAACATGCCTGCTGACCCTAACGCACTTGCATCTGTATGCACTTCTGTTTCTGCCTTCGGGTTAAATGTTTGTAATATTGGTTGTTCAGTAAGCTTCCGCGTGAGAGTCTCAAATGCGATTCGCTGAGGCTCACCCCAATTAAACGGATCATTCGCCTTCAACAGCCGTGACATCGGCTCTGCTATCTGTGCAAAACATGGCACGAACTTTCTGCAATAACTCGTAAGTCCTAGGAAACGACGTACTTCGTGTACATTCTTCGGCTCCAGAAACTCTTTAATCGCAGCTACCTTATGCTGTCCTGGTTTGATTCCACTCACCGATATCTCATGTCCTAAATATAACACCTGCGAATACAAAAAGCAACACTTCGATAACTTAATCGTCAACCCTGCCCTTCGTAATGCTTCAAGAACTAAACGTAACTTCGGCTTCAGATCATCCCAACTATTTCCTGGTATTAAAATATCATCTAAGTAGAACAATGCAACATTGTCACGTAATGGACCAAGGGCCACGGGTATGCATAGCTTTTCTAAAATAAGCGGGACCGTCCATTAAACCAAAAATCATCCTCGTAAATTCTACGGTTTCTTCTGGCGTAATTATATCGCTGTCTTATCACGCGCACTCTCGGCAATTGGCAACTGTAAATATCCATGGGCAAGATCTAATACGATAAACAACGAACTATCTCGAATCTGAGCAAGATGTTCATCTATATTCGGTAACGGAAAGTGAACTCTCTCGGTGATTGCATTCGATCGTCTAAAGTCTACACAAAGACGCGATTCACCTGCCTTTTTCTTGACTAATAATACTGGGCTCGCATAAGCAGACTGAGTTTCTGTAACAATACCTGCATCTTTCCATTCTTGCACGATGCGTCTAATCTCCTTTCGTTCCTTATCTGTCGCTCGATATGGCTTACATTATACAGGGGGTATATTATCCGGTACCTTAATATCCATAACAACATCTTTCGCACAACCTAAATCGTATAAACTAGTCGACACGCAGTCTCTAAACTCCTTCAATACGTCCTTCAAGTCTTGTCGCACAGCCGGTGGCTGCTCCTCTCCAACGGTGATCACATCGCAGGAAAGTTGTTCCTCTGACGCTGACGTTCTTTCGATTATGTGCACACTAGACACATGCTCGCGCACCAACAGCTGTTCTTTAGTGACGGAGCACTCTTTCGTTCCCTAATTCAACACAGAGACGGCGTAACTTGACCGGTTACCTACCAAATCAATGAATGATATTGAACTTGGCGGAATCACAACACTCTTCACGGCATTGCTGGTACTTCACACTCATGTGGCAATACAGCACTATAACTGAAAGTCAATTTATCACCAATCTTCTGGTAATCGACACTCGGGTGGTCGGTAAAGGTACGGCCTACCAACACGTCTATCGCCTATGCGTGGTCAGGCACCACTCTCAGGGTAACACCTCGGACTTCGACATCATCGATGATAACATTCGCACTCACTGTACCGACACTGGTCACTACAAAGTCGAGCGGACCAAATGCCTTCAGTTCGGTCGCTACTGGTAACATCGTGAACTGTTCTTGCAACACTTGCGTCGCGCGTATGGTACATTCTGCACTACCTGTGTCGATAGAAGCGGACATCTCTCGTCCGTTTACCAATGCAGTCTTCAAGTACTTCATCGTAGTACAATCGCGTTGTTGTCCGATCAACTTCACTGTACGTCTATCCGTACTTCCTTTACTTGTGCACTGGCGACTGATATGTCCTTTCTGGTGACACTTGTAACACGTAGGAATTCGAAGTTCTTCAGTACAGTCTCGAATTAAGTGTCCAGGCTTTTTGCAATTAAAGCACACTCTCTCACCAGATTGTTCACTTGTCGCGGCTCTACTGATACTCGTGGTACCATGCTTCGGCTTGTTATCGCGGTTTCTGTTCACTTCACCACCGCGCGTCACACTGTTCAGCTGACGTACTCTTCCTGACGTCGTCTCTCGGCTATTGTTGCGACTTGGTTCGACTTTTTGACTTTTTAGACACTTATCAGAATATAACAAATCGTGTAGCAGCCCATCTAACGAATACTGTGGCGCTGGCATTACGACTTTACATAACTCACGGGACCACAGTCCTGACAACACTTCAAACTTCTCTTCACGAAACGATAATCCTAACGAATTACACAGTTTCACTTTCGCGTGAAAATATCGCGCAATCGGTTCATCTCTCTCTTGCCGACGTACCTTCATTCGTGTCCATCGCGTTGAAACATCGTCACGTGTGACAAAGATTTCTTTGAATGCTTCGCGGAACTCTTCCCCAATTCACTTACTCGCGCTCGACTCCAATCCTTCGCTCCAGCCTTCAAATGCATGCGTGCTGCTCCAAGTAAATAATCTTCTGGCCACTGGTGTAGCTTCTTCATGGCTTCTAGATTCTCCAGCCATTCTCGCGTTCTAATACTATCGTCTTCTCCGGTAAATTCTTCGATGTCTCTTGATAAATCCGGAATCACATGGTAAGTCGGTATCGTGCTCTGACTTCATTGTTCGGGCACCTGTTGCTGCAACTGACTACCTAGCAGTCCAGCGATCAACTGAGCCACTGCTTCTTGGTTATCGTTCGATAACAACGTTCTCACTGCATTTACCAACAGAGGTTGAATAGCTCCCTCTATTACCGACGACTGGGCTCTCGGAGTACCGTTGCCTTCTGCTTGCTCACTGTTCGCATTCCACGTATTTGGTGGCGGCGTATCTACTTCCGCCTGCTGGCCCGGCTGCTCTCCAGGGACCGTCGCAGCCACGTGTTCTACATGCGGACCGCCATTTTGTCTCGGCGCACTATTTCGTTGTACAGCCCCAAGACCTCGTCCACGGCTAGACCCTCCAGAACGATTTAGCACTATGATTTCACGCACGTTTTCGCGAACAAATGCTTCAAAGTCTTCTTCATCCACCATCAACCCTTCTTTAGTCGCACACACGTTTTCTTCAGCACGCGCACTACTTCCGATCGACGCTTCATTACGCTACACAGGGGCAATGGTAAATGATTCTTACTTCTGTGAATTGTTGAAGAGATAACTGAAAGTTTATTATCTTTTTCGTATATCAAGATGGCGACATATCTAATAAATTTTATTCTTTATTATTTAAACACTTAACATTTAATTTAACACTCTCTTGTCTACTACTTTCGTCTTCAGCCTTTTCTCACTCTTCTTTCTATTCTTTCACTCTCTTTCTATTCTTCTTTTACTTTCATACTCTTTTCTTGCTTTCTACTTTCTTTCTTACTTTCACTCTCGTTGAGCTCCTCTCGACTTCTACTCTCGAGTCACACACTCACACACACACAACTCTCTAATCCACGAGTCATGATGGCGCATCCCCTCGATCACGCCACCTGCTGGCACGCCATTTAATTAGAACGCGCACGCAGCTTCGAATCCAGCTATCTTTAACACATCTAAGTCTTAAGGAATGTTAGGTTGCGCTTAAAATCCGCTAATATTCGCGCACTTCGATTTTAGTATATCGATGAGTGTCCATGTAGGGTTTCACAATCCGCCCAAGACCGGTTCAGTGCTGGTGACTGATCTTTCAGCGTCGTGTCGACCCTACTCGCCAGTGCTGGTAGGAAACCGGCAATAGGTTGAAATGGTCACGTGGGACCCATGCTTGTCTCATGGTACTGGCTGCAGGGCTGGTAACCAACATTGAGCCAATACTGTGATTTAGTACAGGGCCATGACTTGTTCGCGACATTGGCCCCATATTGGCGGACAACACCAAGGCAGTGCTGCATTTCATTGCAGTGCCAACACTGGCGCTCAACGTTGACCCAATTCTGATGCCAAATAATTAGCCAGTGCTGCAGTTGCTATTGCTATTGCTATTGGTCGCGTGTTGGCACCTCATCGTGAGCCAATGCTGAATATTAGTACTGGTCCGACTGTAATGTTGTTGCCTAGCCAGTATTGGCAGGGATATAAAATTCAACTCTAAAATTTCAACCCATGATGAATCAAACCTCAAATCTTGCGATACATATAATTTATGTTATTTTATCATCATGGAAAACGATACACATATTATACATATATTAAATGATAAATAATACATATGGGGCATTCCATGCCAACCCAACCTACCATCGAAATTGACATTTTTGATTCCGCCTCAATTTTTTTATCTTCTCGTACTCTGTGAAAAAGAGCTCCATGATTTCTTTTTCAAGTTTTTTATCAAGCCGTTAACGAGATATGAATTTTTCAAAATTTTAGATGTTTTTTCGTGGATTTTTTTGGATCAAATTTTTTAAAAACTCATTGCAAAACACACAATTTGAAAAAAAAAACATTTAAATTGATGCATTTTTGAAGAAGTTATGAGCATTCAAAAAAAAAAAAAACATCGAAAATTTTGAAAAATCCATATCTCGTGAATGGCTCGATAAAAAAATTCGAAAAAAATCATGGAGCTCTTCTTCACAGAGTACAAAAAGATAAAAGAATTAAGGCTAAATCAAAAATGTCAATTTCGATGGTAGGTTGGGTTGACATGGAATACCCCCTATATTATTAAGAGCATCGAAACAAGTATCTCTATTTAGGCGATATCCAGAGTTTACTTATCTTGAAAATTAAGAGTAACGTTGTACAGATCACCATCTGTAGAAATGTCATATTTTTTATCGAATCGTTTTTTAACACGCTAGTGTACAAACACTGATCAATTAAGGAATCATTCTTAAACCTACAAAGTATTTATCCTTAAGATGATTAAATATTCGTTATATATTGAAGAAAAGCAAGTATGAAAAATAATAGATACATAAAATGATTATAGAAAAAATAACAGTTTGTTGAACATAGGTATAATATAGGGCATTCCACATGAACTTGACCAGTGTTAGACCCCGACCATCCCGAAATGATCTCAGGTTTTTTTTTCTAATATCCTACTCAGTGAAAAATGCGTCCAGATGTTTATTTAGATTTTGTTATTCAACCGTCTATTTTTCATATATTATTACAGTTGATTGAGAAACCCTATTTTCAATACCTGAAAAAATTCTCAAAAATCAAGTGGATGACATAAAACTGCCCCCCATTTTCAAAATATGCGAAGAATTTTTTTTTTCTTTTTTTCACTTAATTCGGAATTTTGAAATTTCGAAAACTGAAACTGACCCCCTCACAGAGATAAATTTGGGTAATGTTGTATGGTAAAAATCGCGTGAACTCGTCGATTTTTTCCATACGACAGTACCCAAATTTATCTTTGTGACAGGGATAACTACAGTTTTCAAAATTGCAAAATTCCGAACTAAGTGAAAAAAATTGAAATTTTTTTTTCAACATTTTTGAAAATGGGGGTTGTTCTATGTCATCCGCTGGATTTTTGGAATATTTTCAGATGTTTGAGAATGGGCTTTCCTCGTCAACTTCATAAATTCATAACAAATAAACAGCTGAATAAAAAAAATCATGAAAAAAAATGTAGACGCATTTTTTCTGATTAGAATGTTGAAAGAAACCTAAAATGATTTCGGGATGGTCGGAGTTTAACACCAGTCGAGTTGGTATGGAATGCCCGATCATGTTTATTAGTTCGATCAGGAAAGACAGATAAGTTTTTTCAACATTCTGCTAAAGGGTAGTTTCACACATTTGTAGAACGCTCCACTCGTCCACCTTCCCGATCCCCCGCACCGGCAAGCCAGCGGCTCACTCTCGAAACCAGTTGCTTGGTTGATTAGTGTTTTTATAATGCTCTTCAAGAACGTCTGGAATGAAAAGTTCACTTGTAGATTCAGGGGTCCTTATATAATAATTTTGTCTATAATGTTGATTCGGAATTTAAATTGAAACTGCATTCAAGAATTCGGACCTCGCATGAAAATTAAAACAAAAATTTAAACAAACAACAAGTTTGACTGACTCCGAATAATTACCTATATCATATTTATTTCCGTTGAATCATTATTCTGTACACTACTGACATGCGCATATCAAAGGGAAACCATTTAAAATTCTAATTTCTTTCATGAAAGATAACATACCTTTAATACACGCAAACACAACAGTCTCACTGAAATTGCGTTTACCTTTCCCTTTTACTTTTCTACCGCATCCGCTATAATGGATCTGAACTGTTTTTGTGATAATAGAATTCAACATCTTTGCAACGTCCTCTTTCCAAGAGTTCGACCCAGCAATTAGGGCGGCGAATAGTGACTTCTGCAAGAATTACGATGATGTATGTGTTCAGTAAAACAATTCGGTTAATATAATTTTCAAATAAGTGCATCAAGAGAAAAAAATTGTTGGAAAAATTCTGAAAAGTTTTGAAACAAGGAGTGACCATGAAAATAGGGCAAGCCAATATTTCTGTTATACACATATTAATGTGTACTAATCTTCTTCACAAAAATTGATAACTTTTTGAGACCCACACTTACAAGTGATTCTTTCTTGCAATTGTCATTGGAGATGTCAACTTCAAATGCTAGATAATCGTCTGGATCTTTTATCGGTAGAGCAATTCCCAGTTTATCTCGTGCACTTGAGGCGTTTTCTCCTCGTGCATTTCCACCAGTTGACACAATTACAGTGTTTTTGAGCTCACCAATTTTTTTTCGAGGTCATATAAAACACTTTTCTTAGAAGACCTGATAGCAGCGGTGATTTTAATTTCTAATTCTTCCATTATCTTATCAAGATACTTCATCCAGTTATCTGACAAGACATGAATAATACCCTTATTCTTAGTTCTTGTATGTATACATGTTTTAATTCAAAAAAGCCTTCCTCAAGTTTGAAATAATTGTGATATTAAAAAAAATGCAATTCTCTGCGATGAGAGTGCAAGAAGAGGTCCTTTGTTCTCAACCGAGCTATAAACATGCCTGCGGAACGTTCCTTATCATCACCTACACTTTTTTCGCAGAGGATTTGAGTTTATCTTCTAATTCACACACCACCATTATCTATAACTTGAAGCAAGCTTTCTATCTTATTGGAAAGTGTTTTGTCATTCCACAAAATGGTTTTTCCCAAAGTTTCAATAGGGGTTTTCCTTAAGTGACTCGCCATGCATTTGATTAAATTATACATTCACTGCATTACCAGGTACATAAGCCTCTGGATCTGGCTGAGTCAAGTTGGTAAGATTTTTTTGGGAATCGGCTGAGGGTGAAATATTTTGTGTAAAATCAAACAAGAATTTGTAGAAAAATGACTACAAATGATGAGATTAAAAAAAACTTTCCTCAAGTTTGAGATAATCATGGTATTGAAAAAAATGCGATCCTTTGCAGTGAAAGGGTAGGGACACGGGAGATTTTTCTTACCCGAGGCTTCAAATATGCCTGCGGAAGGTCTCGGTGTTTACACTTTAATCGCAGAGGATTTAAGTTCTTTTGTTAAAATAATAAAATAAAACTTGAAGGAAGCTTTTTGCTCATTTGGAAGTTTATCAATTCAAAAAATAAGAAACGCGTTTATCAAAGTTTCAGTAGGGTCTTTCCTTAAAGACTTGCCGTGGATTCGATTGAATTACAAATTTGCTATATTACCAGATACATTAACCTCTGGAGCTGTCTGGGGCAAGTCGATAGGATTTTTTTGGGAATCGGCCGAGAGTGGAATATTTTCTGTAAAATTAGACAAAAATTCGTAAATCGTTATGAGTTGAGAACAATAATATTAAAAACAAAATTGAGAATTCTTTGAGGTGTCCTACCATTTATATGCAATGTCCGTCTGGCATTTAAAGCACTGGATGTTATGTTATCTGCGAATATTTAAAGAATATGAATTGAATTTGATGAATTTCTATGGGCGTAAGTACCGCAAGAGTGCAATAGCTTATTATTCTAGATTTGAATTGACATTACCAGTCACATAAGTGTTAGTCGATGAGCTATTTGACAGCAGACCAGATTTTGACAAACGCTGGCTACTTGCTGACTGATACTGTTTGCGTGATTTAGGTGTTGAGGTAAGTACTTGGACCAAAAATTTTACGAATTATTATAGAGACAATCTAAATGATCTAGTTAAAACAAGACATTCTTATTACCAGTTTCTTGAGAATCTTCGGCATCCTCGGTGATAGGTTCGTGAAGGAATGCTTTTCTCGCAGCCTTAGATAATTTAGTCGGCAGTGTATCAGCGACGGCGCTGTCATTATCGTCAGTGCTTATAATATTTGTGTCTTTATAACATCGCTGACGACGCCTAATACCCTGTTCGAGGTCACCTACCCAGATAACAAAGTGTGACTGTGCAAACAGTCCGTTACACTTGCTGCAAATTTTGTTGTCATTTTGTCAACTTCTTGCTGAGAATAATTTTCATGGACGAAAATTTGCAGCAAATGTACAGCAATAACTGCTGTCATTTATTATGTCAGCAAATTTTGCTGCAATATGCTAGCAGGTACAGCAAGCCTTGCTTGCATGTTGCTGACAATTTTTGGTCAACAGTTATTGCTCTCATTTTTACAGCAATAGAGGACACATTTGCTCTGATATTGCTTTTGCATTTTGCTGTGAAATTTGCACGCACGTTGTTATCTGGGTATAGGTTATATCAGATGCAAGTATTGAAATTAGGTTTGGACTGTATAAAAATTCACAGTATAAATTATTCTGAATCACCAATATAAAAGTATCCAAACAATAATAATAAGAAGAAACTATGAGTCAAAAAAGTCAATATTTTATTAATTTATATTATCAAAAACTTATATCCTTGGTGGAGCTATATTTTCAATTCTATTTGTGTTATTTGATTTGTTGATTTAATTTGTTGAACTTCTGTCAGATGGAAAACTTTATCTGTCAACTGACGAAAAATCATCAGAGATCCATGCACGACTTACAAGCTTCCTTCAGTACTGTTATTTTATATTTTTCCCACTCAGGCTCGGCATCTTTTAATTCTTCCAACCATGCGTCTCGTTTTGAATAGTCTTTTGGGTCAGGGTACCGACAGAACCAAACACCATCATCGCGGAAAGCCCACGATCGAGGAATCAAGTCTACAGACTTCTTATTATTACTCGTCGCCCCATCAAATGATATGACGAGTATTTTGTATCTTCTTTTAGAGATTCGGTTATGCTGAAAATATTAGAATTTACTGCTCTTGTGATCTGACAAAATCAATCTTGATCCAATATATATCTGAATTACATATATTATAAAATTGAATAGATAAATGAATGTACTAATTTCACAACAGGAATTAATACGTTCAGGAAATGTTCTCGAACTAATCAGATACTGTATTTATATGATTGGAAAAAAATCTACAACAATTGCACATATTGATAAATATTTAATGATCCCTATTTGAATTAATAAATTCAAGTTATATATGGGTATTTTTCATCTAATGCATCAATTTGTGTAGACGATGAATAAAGTGATTAATATGAGAGATAAAATAATAGGAAAAAGTGATTTCAATTTTTTATTCTTGCCTCTATGAAACATACGTGTAAACCTCAGAATAACTTTTTTCATGGCTTTTTTTCATAACTTCAATTCATGGCTCAGACTCAATCAAATGAAACAGAGCATTGGAAAAAAAATCAAATTAATTAATTAAAATTTTTTTTTTTCTTTAATTTTGTATGAATTTTTTAATTTTTTTTCATACAATTTTTTTTTTTTTTTTTTCGTATTTGAATTAGTCTTTGATCTCGCTATCAGCTCCTTATATTCAAAATATGTGTTCACTATCTAAAATTCAGAGTTATTTGCAAAATCTCGGAAGTGGCAAAATCTACGAGTCAACACATACCAACATTATCTTTCCCCCTCAAAACCCTTTAAGTTTTGTATGAAACTTTTTCTTATATCTCTTTTAGTTTCTGAGATATTTGCCTGGGGCGATTAAAATGGACCACCCTGTATACATGTAATTGCTCTAACATTCAATAATTTTCAACTGTACCTAATCAATTCATCCTGCGCGACCACTCTATATTTTTATTTTATTTTGTCGATCATGATTTTTAATTTTTAGTCTAAGGGCTTTACTGCTTCTGTTTCATCTTTATCTGTATGTACTTTATTTTTATTTTTATTTTATTTTGTAAATTAAAAATTATTTAAGGGTTGAAACGCGCATATCAACCGAAGGAGCGAGAAATCGTGAAAAAGTTTGAAACAAATGTTGAAGCTCGTAAAATTTCACGTAAAAAGTATTTGAACTTTTTTTCTCTATCATGTATGGATAAGCCGCTACATAAGTCCAAAGTTTCGTTACCTCTAAAAATGACAAAAGCGCGCAGAGCACCACTGGGACGCCGAGAGAAAAAGCATGCAGCCGTGCTATCCTACTGCCACTCATAGCGGCGTCTCGATGGCTTTGCGCAAGCGTTGCCGACATCACTGAGTGAGAGCGAGCATCCATTCTATGCCGTTCACCTCGACGTTTGAGGAAAATTTTGTCTTTTCCACTCTTGATCCACGTATGTAGTATTTTTGTTGTTCGACTCGTGATCCTGTCGCAATGCATTTTATTCGCATTGATGTATCGATATGCCTCAAGTTTTAATTATTTTTTTTTTAGTTTTGTCTGGAATAGACTACGGATTATAGATAATTCGTGAAAACGAATTTTCAAGCGACACGTTATTTGTTACAGGAACAGTGTTTTAAAATATGATTACATGAAAGTCAATCAAGATAATGAAAGTGTTAGATGTAAAAATATGTTATTTCAATTTCCTATAAGACCGTAAAAAATCGTGTTGTCTTTTAATTTCAATTGTATGTACATATTATTTATTATAATTCTTTAAATTGCAAATGTGTTGTTTCTGTGTCATGCAAATGATTAGTGTAATCGAGTATTTCATCGTCTTCATTAATTGTATCAGCCTCTTTGTCATGACCTAGTTCGTCCTGGACAATGAAAAATTCGTTAGGAGCAGTCTCATCTATGTCATCATCTTCCAAGGAAGGTCGCCTTATGATGGAGGGATTTCCACAACTGATACCACTGCACTTTTTGCACAGTTCAGAACATCTAATTCCAGCTTTTGCACACCCGTAGCGAGAGCTGGCACACTCTGTTGTGCAGCTGCAGGAAATTTGTCGACGAAATAATTATAAATCAATGATATCATAATTATTATGAGATATGATAATAAATAAATATGTTAGATTTTTTTACGTGAAATAATAACCTTACCAATTTTAAAAGTTCTTGTGGAGCTGGACTTGCAGTTGACATGATTGGATAGAGAAGGGATGAATGCCTTTTCCACCCCCAATCGTCAGGCGTTAATGAGTTGCCCAGCCACGATTGAACCTGTGGGTACACACGTTTGGCATGTTGATGCAATGCCGCTGCAGTTGGCGGTAATTTAGCCAGGCGAATTGTGCTTGTACTTGCAGCTGCTGACGACACGAATTTCTTATATCGTGACTCACCAAGTGACATTTGTTTATGATTGTCATCTTCAATATTACACCCATACAAATGCAGAACAAATGTTTCTGCTGCACTGCATATTGCTTCGATTGTACTTTGAGGGTCGTAGAACACCTTGGCGAGATTTCGAAGCTCTTCCTTCTTCTGCATTGCAGGGTCTTTTTACCTTTCATGTACACCGCACTCGTTGTATCGCATCCAACGAACGCGTGTGCAAATAGTATAAAAACTGTGGAGTATGGAGCTGTGGAGTACAAATCCTTTGTTTTTCCAGGAACAATTTTATAAAGATGAACATCCTTTCTCTTGTTATCGTTCAAAGCGATGAGAAGCACTAATAAATCGGTATCATTCCCAACTACTGCAACAGGACCTTCGATTGATTTGTTCACCTGGATCGCTGTGTTTACTATTAAAGTATCCGCATCTCCTGCCGCTATTCTGACTCGTACGTTATTGTCTTGTAAATATTTAGACAAGAGATTAATAAATGTATGTTTGTTTCCTATGTTGGAGAGAAACTTTTTCTGAGTGACTGTGACGAGCATGTCTTCAATGAAATCAATATTTGCTGTGACATTGGTCTCGCCTCGTCGGTATCTTTCATACGATTTTATTCCGACGGAGTCGTTGTCGTAGCCATCAAACACTACGTAGGAATTGCCACGATAATGATGGATAATGAAAGTGAGGTATCTTTGAAAAATATCGCGAAACTTACGCCGTGTGGCCAAGATACGCTCTGCAATAAAAAGCCCCCGTCAATTACAAAAACGAAACTCTCGAGAAATATCTCTGTTGGAATGGGTGACTTGTATTTTTTAAATATTTTGTATAAATCGGCCTTGTTAGTTTTTCGCATGTATCCTTTTTCGTCGAACAATGTGAGCGGATATGGCGCAAGTTCATAATAATCAAACGCATCTCGCGTTTTTGCTGGATCACCTTGAAATACGACTGAAATGCGTTGGAATAACAATGCCGAGTCTACTCCAAGGTGTGGAGTGTCAGCTAAGTGAATGCTTGCTTTCAGTGAAGCTAAATTCTTTGCTTTATTCGACATTGAGAGTGATATATTTTTAACATTTTGTCCCAACATAATCAACATTGCTTTCCTCCCTTTCGCTATTGCCAAATGACAGTCGATTTCAGTCCCGTACATTCCTGTCGATAAGGACATTAAAGTAGTTCGAGGTTGCAGCGGTTGGTGGTTGTCGATCCAAGCCAGAAATTTGTTTAAATCCTCTTCATCTCTCATTTGGCGCGAGGCGCCCAGATCTTTATGTTGTTCACTCGATACCGTCTCTATTTTGAAAAACTCCTCTACACATTCCATAACATTGAAGGTTGAAGGCATGGCCAGTAGATATCGTGCAATCACACCTGCTGTTATTCCTCTTATATAAGATGTATAAGATCAGTTCCAAAGTACCGATTTAGCGTCTGTTCAATCGTCATATCGCTCCACACGCCGGACCAAGGCTTGTCTGATCGCCTTACTGTGAAAAATCCTTCTGTCGTAAACTTAGTATACTCTTCAGGATCCATCATATCTTCCAAGCCTGCCATATCCTGCAAATATATATTTGGGCACTTTTTGCATATGGCAAGTGACCTGCCGCATGAAATATGCGAAGCATTTGGTTGACACATTGCAGATGTAATTCCCAGTCGCCCAATCGCTCAGCTTCGACAAATTGCAATGCAATAGTGATCAACTCAAAGTATTGAAGCCAAAGCTGAGCGGTTGGCCCATTGTTCTTCAGACGATTCATGTCTGCGATGAACTCGCTTGTCATCTCAGCAATGACCGGATCAGCTTGGTAATCACCAATTGTAAGAGGTTCCGCAGACTCAGACTGCTCATCCTTCAAAAATGACGACATGTACTCACGATATTCAGTGGTTTTGTCATTTGTCGTACTTTTAGCAATTGAAATCCCTAGAGCAGTGAACGTTAAAATATGTGCTCTCATAGCTCTGGCGAAGGCATGGCCACAAAGCATTTGTTTCACTGATAGGGGAGCGTACACGATGGACCATAAAGCTTCGATACCGCTACCTGCCATGATAAAACCAATAGCACCAAGATAAGACATCAGAAGATGGAATCTGCCAAGGCGCACGACGACGTTTTTCAGTTTTCCACGTTCTTGGGATTCTGCGATAATAATACGTGCTTTGTGATATAATGGCTGAACGAAGGTCACAAAGCACGTTTTTTGGTTCAATTTATCGCATTCTAATCTTGTGAAGCTCAGAGCGGTGTTTATCGTACTATTGCTTGAAGGCTGCTCATTTATAAATGGCTGGCAGACAATACGTGACACAGAATATGTTGTTTCACCCGACAGGATTTCCACCCCAACTTGGCAGTTTCGGGATGGCAAATGATTTGGCCCAAATATATGTATACAGAATACGCGGGTGGCAATTGTCGTAAGGTCCCGTCAATTAACGTTCTTGTGTCACGATATACGATTGCTTCGGGACTTGTCGAATTATAACAGTTGTAGGGAATAGTGGGAATGCCGCTTTTGGCTTTTATCACTGCAGAAGTAGCACTGCCACAAGTTTTGATTCTGCTAATGCGACCGGAATATGTCACATCCTGCTCAGGGGTGTAAATCGCAATGCCACCCAAGCAGTAGTGGAACGTATGATGGCCATCCAACGTACTGACATTATGATCAGTGTTATCAAACACGTGCTGAATATGGACTCCATCTTCAATGGTCATTTCGGGTGGATTTAATATAATCGACGTTTCGTATTGTTGTAAATGGTGATATGACACAGAGACGCCCGTTTGATGTAACATATCGATTATTTGTCTGGAGCCAGTCTTCCTATAAATATAAGTATCGACTGCTAACTGCAATGTTGAGATGTAAAAAATGTAAGTGAATCAGGAACATCCTTATCGATGCCATTGAGAAGTTCTGTGGCTGGTGGGTAACTCTTTGTATCATATTCCTTGGCCATTATATCTGTCTTGAGTATCTGAGCCGCAGTCTTAAGAATGATCTCTTTCTCATGTTCAGTATAGTTCTCATTCCAATAAATTTTGTTACAGATGCTCCCTATATTGAAATTTTTGTAATAAATAATTGAAGGTTTTCCCTGCTCTTGACGAACATAAATAAATTTGCCGTACTTGCTGTGTAATTTTGTATAGAAAGTCCTTCTGTCAAGACAGTTCTCTTTCATTACGTTTTGTAATTCTGTCAGAGTAAATTCAAATTTACCGCTTTTTTCAATGTAATTACAAACAGCGTTAAATGATTTTTCATTTAAAGCAGTTGCAGGGGATGGAGTACGTGCGGTTCGTATAGTTTTGAAAAAATTCCCATAACATTTCGCGTGATATCTTGCTTTCACGTGGACTAAGGAGGTAATTCCATCGAGCCTGTGTAGGACTGTTGCTGCTAAACTATCATCTCGAGTAGCAGCTGCATGTAGTACTTTATCCAGGATAAAATTTTGCTGTACTGTACTCCATTGATTTCGACCTCGTTTTGTATTGCAATCGCCACCACAAAAAAAAAAAACATAATTTGACGAAATCGAAATCGTTCTCATCTTCAGATGGCACTGATGGCGTTTTAGTTGAACGATTTATGTCAGCATGCAGCGCTAATGTTCGAATTTGTGTTGCACTAGAGGTTGCCGATGAGACGTCAGGTGTGTGAGATGTCCCCGGAGAGGATGTTATATATAATCGTGTGTAGAGGTTGTTAATTTAGCTACAGACGAGGCCAAATACCGCAATCGACAAGAAGAATGACAGAGCAATTCTGTTAAGTCAGTCCACTGGATCCATTTGTCATCACTCTTCGAATGACTTTTTTCAATTAGCGTTGCCAAACCTTTTGTTTTGACGATGACTTTATCCTTTTTATTATTTACAAGATCATTGCAGAAAGGACACAATTGATGCGATTCGGGTGGATCCATATCTAGTACAAAAAAAAAGGTTGATTGGAAGATGTACTTAAAACAGAAATGAAAAGAAATACATCCCAATAAATATAATCTCTATTATATTTATGCAACTGGTAGACATAATTGAATTCTTTCTGATTAGTAAAGAAACATCGTGAAAATTCAAACAAATAACGATAACGGAAATATGAATATTTGTCTTCACAGAAGTGAATTTATCAGACGAAACAAAACATTTTCAATTAAATGCAGCTGTCTTCTAACTAAAGAAAGCTTTTCCATTTGAGAATTCAAACTTTAGAAAGACTGAAAAAACCGAAAGGACGCTAAATTATTTTTAAAGTAGAAACTCCCTCGGCCCGGGTGAGTATTCATTATTTCATGAGAAGTATGTGTTATTTATTGAAAGCATGTAAGATGGAAAAACGAATCAACAGATATCTGTGTGAACGTATATTGCGCGATTCTTCACGCGTTACAGTACGTGTACTAATATAGACGAATGCTATGGATAAGGTTTTTGATTCGACAGCGAATGTAATTACGTATTCCGAAAAATAAAAATGAAATGTGCATGTATGTATTGCGATTAACAAACTAATAATGGAATACTTACCTATATATATATATTAGCGTGGTCCTTATTTTGGATATTTTCGATTTTTCTTCCGGGATCCCCCTAAATCAGTTCTAAATAAATAAAAAGAAATTCCTGCCAAATTGGAGCTCGATATTCCAATTTTAACTCGGCCCCCACGGCAATCAAAGTTTCAAATGGGAAAATACGTGTATTTTAGATTGTCAATTGTATGAACATTTTTCCAACCTAGTAAAAATTAATATAAAAATTCGAGATTTGGCACAAATATTCCCCACAGTATAAGGTATAGTTGTGGCAGTATATCAAATTTTTTTTTTCAATTTATTTATTTTTTTATGAATATCAAATTGATATTTATATAGGTCATAACTCCAGAAATCATGGATGTAAGAATTTGATATACTACTTCAATTATACTTCATACTATGAGGAATATTTGAGCCTAATCTCGAATTTTTATAATAATTTTCACAGGTCGGAAAAATGTTCATACAATTGACAGTCTAAAATACACGTATTTTCCCATTTAAAACTTTGATTGTCGTGGGGGCCAGGTTAAAATTGGAATATCGAGCTCCAATTTGGCAGGAATTTCTTTTTATTTATTTAGAACCGATTTAGAGGGATCCCGGAAGAAAAATCGAAAATATCCAAAATAAGGACCACCCTAATATACATATAGCTCTGATTCAAATTCACAATCATTCCAACAATCGGATATACACTTCGAACTTTACAACCACTAAAAATAAACGTGAAAACCAGTACAGGTGAACTTCGCAAACCATTAAAATCGATTTATTCTCATAAAAAAGAATTATTTGGATATTTTCCGTCGATGTGTCGCAAACGGTCTGAAGACAGAAAAGCAGCTAGACGCAGAGAGAGAGAACCGATATTATAGCTATGCTCGCTCTCACTCAGTGATATCGCCAACGCATGCGCAAAGCCATCGAGACGCCGCTGTGAGTGGAAGTAGGATAGCACGGCTGCATGCCGCCTCTCTCGGCGTCCCAGTGGTGCTCTGCGCGCTTTTGTCATTTCTAGAGGTAACGAAACTTTGGACTTATGTAGCGGCTTATCCATACATGATAGAGAAAAAAAATTCAAATACTTTTGACGTGAAATTTTACGAGCTTCAACATTTGTTTGAAACTTTTTCACGATTTCTCGCTCCTTCGGTTGATATGCGTGTTTCAACCCTTAAATAATTTTTTTCACCCTGAAGCCAGGGGCTAATAGTTAAAATTCATGCGTGGATCGATTTAGAAGGCCGAAAAACTATCACTGTAATTTTTTCACGCACTTGCGCAGAATCGTCTATGTTAGGACCATATCTACTGGACTAAACTTGAGAGTCATCACCATAAAATGAAGGTAGCAAGAAAAAAAATTTTCGTCATAATTTATTTGCATATTCAGCCCTAGCAGCTGCAAGCTCTGAGCTGAAAAGAATACTACATGCAACGAACAACAATAAGTAATGCTCATAATAATCCTTTGGCAGAATATGGCGCATAATCAATGGACCGCAGTAAAGTAATATAAATCGAAATTGTGTTGACTTCCAATGCGCAAAGTCGTCTAGATCAAACACCTTTCTTTGGAACTCGATTGGAATGTCCGATGCTAAATTCTTCAGTAGATCTTTGAGTAGCCTCATCTGGTTGATAGTAATGCGCGAAGCGCTACTTCTGTTCGCCCATTTTTCCAGTAGATATTTCTGTACTTCAGAATGTAAAAGACTGAATCCAAATGAAATCATGCAGGCCAGCGGACGTGATGTTCCAGAATCGATCGGCGTTCAAATATGTTGTTCCTCATACAAAATGAGCCGACAGGTATTTTGTTGTTTACCCCAAAAAATTATCCAAGCCCGATATCGATTTTTTAAGATTTGAAGGCGAAAAACTTTCTTCGCCAATTTGAGGAACCAAATATTCGAAAAATAGCCGCCAACCCCGTAATTCTCGAGATTTTTTGACGATTCTTGTTTTATGTGATCCGGAATTTCGTACTCCATCGAGAAAAACAAAAAAATCCGAAAAAATTTGAAAATTGCCGAAAATATCGATGTTTTTTGGAAAACATAAGAATTCACTTTTCTCAAAAACCCCATTTTTTTTTCTCAAAATTTGATATGTTTTTCGGGGTGATATTGACTACTTACCCTATGAATGGCGACTGGTATTTTTTCTTGCTTTCCGAGTAATTGACTATTTTATTCTCTGAATTCCTGCACGGCCGTATTTTCACTGCTTTCATGCTATATACTCGCGAGCTTGTATTTTCTGTAGAATCCCATTTGTATATTGTTAGGGCTACCGAATATCTTGTTGTTCAATTTTATACTCGGTGTTTCGCCTACACAATAATTCAAATTACTTGTATCATGAACAAAAAGTAATGAAATCCCCCCCAAAAAGCACCTCTGGTGCAAAAACCTTTCGCCAAGTACATTGATGCGATATTTCCCACAAAAATAGTTCTGCAGCCATTTAATCTTCAAAAGTATTGAAATTAATGGACGTTACCAAGTAGAAATAAGATTGCTCCCAATTAATTTCTTAACGTGATCCAGTTTTAGATTTTGGTGGCAATTTACATTTCGATGTATACCTATAATGTGGGTAACATGTAATAACATGCGACATACGAACTCATAAGAAAAGATCAATTAAAATTAAAATTAGGAAAAAACAAAGAAAAGAAAAAAAAATTTGGAGGTAGTGGTACTTGGCGGGCATTTTTGTAAAAATTACAAGAAAATATAAATGCCCGCCAAGTACCACTACCTCCAATTTTTTTTTTTTTTTCTTTTCTTTGTTTTTTCCTCATTTTAATTTTAACTGATCTTCTCTTATGAGTTCGTATCTCGCATGTTATTACGTGTTACGCACATTATAGGTATATAATTAAAGGCATGAAAACAGTGAAAATACGGCCGTGCAGGAATTCATAAAATAAAATAGTCAATTACTCGGAAAGCAAGAAAAAATACCAGTCGCCATCAATAGGGTGAGTAGTCAATATCACCCCGAAAAACATATCAAATTTGGAGAAAAAAAAAATGAGGTTTTTGAGAAAAGTGAATTCTTATGTTTTCCAAAAAACCTCGATATTGTTGGCAATTTTCAAAATTTTTGGGATTTTTTTGTTTTTCACATCACATCAGATCACATAAAACAAGAATCGTCGAAAAAGCTCGAGAATTACGGATTTGGCGGCTATTTTTCGAATATTTGGTTCCTCAAATTGGCGAAGAAAGTTTTTCGCCTTTAAATCTTAAAAAATCGATATCGGGCTTGGATAATTTCTTATTATTAAACAACAAAATACGTGTCAGCTCATTTTGTATGAGAAATAACATATTTGAACGCCGATCGATTCTGGAACATCACCCCCGCTGGCCTGCATGATTTCATTTGGATTCAGTCAAAAGATGCATGGAGTCAAGAGTTACTGATAATATAGGGTCAAATTTTGGTAAGTCTAATAATGGTGACTCACGATCTGGTAAGTGATGTCCTAGTTGTCTCTGTTCTTTGAAAGATTTTTTAGATCGTTTCCTACTTTCGGTTTCTGGATAAACTCGCCTCTTGTTAATTGTGACGCCTTTTGTCTCACATCCTCCACACGCATAAAAACCATTGTGGCCTTTACAACATTTTATAAAAGATTGTGCGGGAGCGTCGCACACTATAGCTTTTATTCTGAATTCATATTGCCTACTTTCTAGTGAAATGCCATTTCGAATAAGCTCCGCTGCCTCTTTTACAAAGTCCAGCATGAAATCTGATGCTGATTTAGGTTTTGAATCGCCGCTATAAATGGCTGCAACAAATGGACTGCTTTCGTATTTTTTGTCATATAACATGACTGATATTGCCAAAACTTTTTCCGAGAATTTTTATAAATTTGCATTACGTCAATATATGCACTAAAACATTTATAGTATCTTCAGTATAAACGTCTGAAGAAATTCTCTTCGAAAGCGCCTCTCGTATTCCTAAGTATAGGTACTCGTCCGTAGTGTCACGATTGCTAAGCATTGGCTGTATTTGTCGGGAATGAACTGTGCTCAATAAAGCCTGCGCTGTTTTTGGCAGGGAGACATATCCTTCACTCCGTAGGAGCACAAGTAGTTCGGAAATTACTGAGAGATTCAATGTTCCGATATTACCCAATGCCCAAACACGTAACTTCCCCTTGATACCTTTCACAGGTGAACTTTCCAGAATTTCATGCTCAGAAGTCGAAAGTTCACCCTGATCAATGGATGATACATCATACTCTTCACGATCGCTCAAAATAATCGAATCCGGAAGCTCGAGGCTGTCATCGAAAGTAGAGCTGTGTGAAGATGGACCGTGATCTTGAAAAGACGGACTGGAAACTTCACTAGAGTTTATCGTAGAAAAAATATTACTGATGATAATAACAGATTGATCACGTTAGCGTTATGATTTGCATCTCTCTGTTTCTGAACTTTCGGTTGCACGACACAATCAACATCACTTTCACTGAAGATATCCGCCTTCCTTATCAGATCGCGACTTTTTTTACGTCTGTAATATTGGCATGACAAGTTCATATTTTAGATTGTACCGAGGTCACGTACACTTTGAGTCAAGAATAAAATTCGCGGTACGTGCAACCTGTGGAAGAATTTAATTTTTACCAAGAATTTTCCTGTCATAGGACGAGCGATACAAATTTTCCGATCAATATTTGATATTTTTTCATATTGTTAGGCAGCTCTCGGCTTCATTTCAAATAAGACAAAAACGCTTTATTCCAAAAATGTATTAAAATAATAGAAAACTCTGAAAAATGACGTTTACTTGAAGACTTTTTGAAATTAATAAACAAATCCCATCTACTGTTTCTTCACCAGATTGAAAACTTATTTTCTGAATTTTAGAGAACATTATAATACCAATTCAACTGATAAAAAAAAAAAAAAATTTGTATCGTGTTAAGGGGACCAGTACAGTTTTGGTTTTGGAAATTCTGAGTACTCCAAAATGCATTTATTTGTTAGCTAAAGTTTATATCACATCAAAAAAAAATTCTTCTTTGAAAATCTTTGTCGTAGGGTTTTAGGCACATCGTTGTTCTGATTAAGGTCGTCGAGGGCTCATTTTGTACAAAAAAGAAATCCTCATCATGTGAACGTAAGAATTTTTCGATAATTTCGTGTTGGCCAAGTTATTTGCAAATTAATGGCCTAAATATTGGAAATTTTGGATGATTGCCCGTAATAAGTTTTCACATGAATTTTTTTTCACTGATATCCCTACGTTCATAATATGGAGAATTGCTGCCTGAAGGAAGTAAGACCTTGCGAGGTTGAATTGAACCAATGATGTGCCTGAAACCTTACGACAAAGTTTTTCGAAGGAAAACTTTTTTTGATCTGAAATAAACTTTGGTTGACAGATAAATGAATTTTGGAGTACTCCAAGTTTCCCAAACCAAGCTGTACTGCCTTAAACAAATAAAATTAGAACTCTTCACATAATTGCGGTATCTGCCAATACGTATAGTGTTAGAATGATAATTTGTTAGAAAATATACCGAATTTTTCGCAGTATTTTGGAATAGGGCGTTTTTATGTTTCTTAAACAATTTTTAACTGCCAAAATTATGGATATGAAAATTTGATTTTTTTTCCTCAAGATATGAGACGAAAAATTCTTGGGAAGAAGAAAATATCGCTCAACGCTTACTGAGTTGACGTGAAATACCCCGTAATTGCGTATATGTTATAACCTCGTTATAACGATCTGAGATCTGATTTATTCAGCAGCTCTATATGTATAAGCGTTCTATATCACCATAAAAATATTAATGCATAAATGAAAAAGAAACACAATCCAAACTGAATTACAAGAACTACAGTGGAAAATGTCTGAATATTATTAATAACAGTATTTAATTGCTAAAAATCGCGGTGCGTCGTCTAAAGTAACTAACCATTTTCGGCAATAATGCAGTTAACTTCGTGGTGGAAGGGCGCTGCATAGTACAATGGCGTGTTTAATTCTGACCGGTATGAAGTTGGTAACACAGTCTTTTGTTTCTTTCCTTCTCTATGTAACCACGATGGATAAAAAAAGACAGAAGACTGTGATGCCAACTTCATACCGGTCAGAATCAAACATGCTATGTGTACTTATACTACCGCCAGAGGGGTGCCCGCATGACTTGACAGGCATGACCGGCGCAGCCTCGGATCAACGTAAGTTCCCGAGGATTGGACTACAGCATTGAAGGGAGCGTTGGCGAGATTGTCGGCACTGTGTTGTGCCAATTTCCGGGTGACAACGTTGGTCTAAGATCGTCGTGACCACCGTCGTGAACTTGGATCAACGTCAGTTCCCGAGAATTGGACTATACCATTGAAGGAAGCATTGGCGAGATTGTCGGCACCGTGTTGTGCCAATCTCCAGGTGACAACGCTGGTCCAAGATCGTCGTGACCACCGTCCCGAACTCGGATTAACGTCAGTTCCCGAGAATTGGACTATACATTGAAGGGAGCATTGGCGAGATTATCGGCACTGTGTTGCGCCAATCTCCGGGTGACAACGCTGATCCAAGAACATCGTGACCACCGGCGCGACCTTGGATCAACGTCAGTTCCCGAGGATTGGACTACGGCATTGCAGACAGCGTTGGCGAGACTGTGTTGTGCCAATCTCTGGCGGACGACGCTGGTCCAAGATAGGCCTGACCACCGGCGCAGCTACGGATCAGTGTGAGTTCCCAAGGATCGGACTGAAGAGTTGGGACAAGCGTTGGCAAGACTGTCAGCACTGTGCCGTACCAATCCTCGGATGACGACGCTGATCCGAGATCAGCGTAACCACCGGTACAGTCTTGGATCAATGACCGTTATTGAACCTCGTATGCGAGCCTTGGGACAAGCGTTGGGTCGGTGGTCAGCGATGGCAAACCCTACATGGGTGTAAGATCGATTAAGTCATGGTAATCAAAGATTTTGGGGCTATTATCAGATTTTTGTAGATTTCAAACATCCCTAGATCGTAAGAACTCTCTATAACACGAAGATCGCGACACACAATCGTAGTTATTCTACACTATGTCACCACTTGGCACCGATGTGCTAGCGCCTTCGAGCATATATACCTGGAGGGAGCAGGACTGCTGAAAAGCGAGAAGACGAAGAGGGAAACAATAGAAGGATACACTCTCTCTTTACCGCGTTTGGTACAGGACTGACTGGTCACGTGGATCAAATTCTCTGACCAATCAGGTCTTCAAAGATAGAGAGAGGGTATCCTGCGCCTCAGTCTGTCTCTACTACATCTTCCACTTATGGGGAAAGATAGACCGTGCTCCCTCCAGGTATAAATGCTCGAAGGCTAGCGCGCACTCTTGTCTGCTTGAAAAAGTACAGCATAAGTTCTACAGATTTGTCGCTGTCAAGTTCTGGAACCGTTGAGTTTGTTTCGGCATGAATATCAGACCATTGTACAGTGGCAGACAATCCAACATTGTGGGATAGAATTCAGTTTTTTTGGGCTGTCTGCTTAAACATTTTTTCTCGGAACCACGTTTTCCAAAATACAATAAAGTCAAAAATCATGAAATTTCTCAAAACGAAAAAAGTATAATTCCAACGTCTGTGCTCGATTGCGCCAGCGATGCTGAGCAACTTTGCCTCTTAAACATTTTTTCTCAGAACTACGCTTTCCAACATGAAATAAGGTCAAAAATCACGCACGTAAAATACCTGCGAAATAATACTAAATAACAACCAACTAACTAACTAACTGCTGACTATCAAATAAAACCTGTCAGCATAATTGTGGGTATAATGAATAATTAATCTTGTCAACCATATTCAGTGCACTGGAATTAACCGAGCTTAAGCCTCCACAGCAGCGACAAGGTAATGGTTATCGTAGAGGGTTTTTTTTTCTATATCCTTTTTCAATTTTCGGTCATCTTCTCATTTTACCACATATTGTAACGAAATATAATGATTTTGAATAGAGCGCTTAGCGCCTTGACTTGAGTAGTCAAACAAATCTAAATATGACTAGAATTACGATGTGTACTTTGACCGGTAATTCGGAGCATACGAAACAATCGCTCTCTCGGCCGAGAACCTTCGTACAGTAGAGACATAGTATAGTCTCAGGTCTTAAAGTCTTCTATTTTATTTTCCGATATTTAATTCTCAGATTCACTCATAATATAAATATTTATCAAAATGTTATTAAATTATAAACAAAGGATCATCGCTAACTATCAGTTTTGAATGAATAAAGAAAGCTGGGATGAGAGAATTTAGAAGACGAGACAAAATTAAGTATTCTGTTATATACATTAGGGTGGACGTTAAATACCATCTTGAGGAGTGAAGCCCCACAGTTTATAGACAAAAAATAGATAAAAATTTTGGCCCTAGAGCGAGATTTTTAAAATGAAATTAACCCGTGCCGGTAAGGTCTCAGTTTCCCATTTAAAACACATGCATTTTTACGGATCTCAATTCAAAAATTCACTGTGAGACCAATTTCAATTCAAAAAATTCCAAACTATGTGAAAGTATCAGGTATGTGTACTACTACATGGAGAAAAATCGAGGATATCATACTGTTGAATCTGCTCATGATTCGACTCCAAAATAAAATTCTTGAGCATTTTGGTTCGGAGTGGAATCATGAGCAGATTCACCGGTATGATATCCTCAATTTTTCTCCATGTAGTAGTACACATACCTGATACTTTCACATAGTTTGGAATTTTTTGAATTAAAATTAGCCTCACAGTGAATTTTTGAATTGAGATCCGTAAAAATGCATGTGTTTTAAATGGGAAACTTTGAGACCTTACCGGCACGGGTTAATTTCATTTTAAAAATCTCGCTCTGGGGCCAAAATTTTTGTCTATTTTTTGTCTATAAACTGTGGGGCTTCACTCCTCAAGATGGTATTTAACGTCCACCCTAATATACATATAGTCCTTTCACCATGTTAAAGTCATACCTGATGTAATAATTTATAAATTGCTATGTTCTATGTAAATTTCATGTTACCGCATGTGGTGTCGTTTCCTAATGTCTAAAGTCCTTGTCTGTACTCGAAATTAGCGGTAACATTATTTTATATCTAAACGGATTGATTATATCCCTAAAGAGTACTGTGTAGTCTTGTGTCGTCCAGAATCTTATTTGACTAAAATCATTGATATTTTCATAACTACAAGAAATGTTTCTACAACTTAATGACATTTTGTTCATATCAATGATTGTGTATTTTTTGACTTTCAATTAATTATTTCATAAACGAAAAACATCAAATTTAATGAATAAATTCTTTATGTCGTTAAACAATGAACCCATGTGTCTTTTTTTTTATTTATCTGATAAACCATCTATTTATTATATAAGTAAGAAGTTTTCTCCTAAATCGTTCTTACAATATGCTGTGATATGCATATAATCAACACACGTTTTATATTTATCGTGGCTTTAAGGTACAAATATATATTTATATTATTAGGCTGTGGAAGAATTCTACGAGTAAAGCTACATCATTTTAAACTTTATTTTTTTTAATTTTCTTCAGTGTTTTTAGAAATATTTCTCAACATTTTAACACATACTATGACATATGAGAATTTTATATTTATCGTGGTTATTAGGTATACATCTATATATTTATATTATTATGCTGTGGAAGAATACTACGAGTAGAGCCACATCGTTATAACCTTTTTTTTTTTAATTGTTTTTACTTTTTGTTTATATTTTTCAACATTTCAACACATGCAGTTGGAATCTAGACCACAGGCCACATGTATTCGCTGTGTCCAAGACTGGTGGCTCCGCTCTGGTCGTTTGATAGCCCGAAGTTCGCACGACTTATTTCCCAATCTCACTGTGGAACAACAGTTCTGTGTTCACGATTAGTTTCCAGATGAACCGAAGTTTTTTTGTGTCAAAAAAAAAGTAAGTGAATGATGAAAAATATGTATATTGATACGAAAGTTCAGCGCATTTGGAGGTTATACATGTCAAGTTATGGATATTGCGAATATCATAAAGTAATGCTACTTCTGTGTACTTTGAGGTAGTCGATTTGCTTCATGAGTGTCATCTTGCATACTGGATTTGAGAAAGTATTTCATAGTATAAACTTTCAGCCTGAAACGCCAGGAAAGGGCAAGGATTTGGTAAATGCCGGACATGTCATAAATGTCGAAGAGCACAGAGAGTCAGGCATTGGCATTTTTATCAGAGCTAATGTCATTAGACAAACGTCTGTTACGAAAAAAGAATATCTCGTGAAATTACATGTGAGTTTTGAATTTCGTTGAAATGCATTTATTGGTAATAGTACAAATTGAATGTTTCAAAATGTTCTTATTTTAGATTAACGTTGCTCGGCAGATCTTATCAGTTTCCTGTAACTGCGTATACGGAAATAGTTCTAAATGTAAGCATGTGGCAGCTCTTATTGAGTATGTTAATAATCGCAAAAGTGAGTCGAAAACAAATTATGAACAGTTATGGGGTAAACCTAGTGCAAAGAAGCAAATGCTCGAAAAGTATGCCAAAGGAATATTCTTTGCAGAAATGTATCCTCCACAAGGTGATTTAGAGATTGAGCAATCGCAGATTCACATGTCAGAATTGAAAAATCGAGCAGCGCTAAAAATAATGATTTTTGAAGGCACAAAAGATGAAGTGGAAGAGTCAGTTAGAGATGTGATAAATTGTATACTTATTAAAATAGATTTAGAAAGCAAAGAAGAGGATTGCAAAGTATGCGTTAAAACTATTTTGGCTAAATGTACCGCAAAGAACGTTTATTCCGAAGAGTCAGTTATTCTTGGATAATTGAAAGACTTTTATGAAAAGGCTATTAAGCTATCGAAAAACCAAATTGTAAAATCAGCGTGTGATACGTTGGAGCAATCAGAGTGTGATGAGTGGTTTAACAGTCGATATTTGAGAGTATCTGCGAGCAAAAAGGCTTATTGTGTTAAAAGTAGAGTAAAAAAGACTGTGGAGTCACTAATCGGTGATATGTTATTTCCAAAGAAGCTCGATGTCCGTGCTACTAGATATGGAAGAGAACACGAGTCAAAAGCTCGAGAAATGAATAAGTTGTCATTTAAAGTTAATGTGATGAATGTAGGTGTCATAGTCAGCGAAAAACAGCCGTGGCTGTGTGCTAGTCTCGATGGAGTAGTTATAGAAGATTCTAAAATTACCAAAATTGTTGAGATGAAATGTCCTAGCAGTTGCGAGAAAAAAAGTATAGTTGATTTTAGTACAAAAACATGTAATGTGCCCTATTTGAAATTTAATGGCAACAAAGCTGAAGTACGAGAAAGTACGTACAGCTAACTACACGCAATGCCAAATACAAATGTACGTTTCTGGTTTAGATTTGTGTGATCTATTTATCTATTGGGAACCTGAATACGTAGATACGCCAACTGGTGGCTAAACTAGAAACCACTGCGAGTAGGTCGCTCTCATGTCATATGACTGTCAGTTATGGAGAAAAAGTTGTTATAGTTGGGAAAACAATTTTTACCCCGGTAAATAGTGGAATTTCCTCCACGAAAAACTTAAGCTAAAATATTTTGCTGTGTGTACAATTGTACGAGTAAAGCGTGCCGAGAAGAAACTGTAAGATTTTACCATTTTCCTCCGGCAAAGCAACACGTGGTTAAAATTGTCAATAAATTCGGCATAGAAGAAATAGTTGATCGGCGAGCAGCGTGGATTACAGTTTTAAAAATGGTAAAAAAAGTTTCTTCCACAATGAGAGTGTGCTCACTTCATTTTACAGAACAAGATTTCATACCATCAAGTAAGTGACACAACCCATTCTCCGTTATCCGCAGTTGTATTAAATAGGTACATTTCTCGTAATGCTGAGTAATATTTTAATATTACGTTCAAGGTGGAAATAAAATACGTCATCTTAAGAAATCAAGTATTCCATCACAAAATCTTCCGGCTGGATCTATAAAAAATGACACCAATTTGCGATTAGAGAGAAAAGCTTGCACAAATGCTCGAGAGGAGAGAATTCGAAAGAGATCTTTGCTTAAACAGTCCAAGTTACAAAATAATAGCAACGTACTTACAAGTGATACGATTGCAGGAACAAGTAATGCTTCTGAGACAGTCAGCATTAAAGAAGAAAAACAAGAGGAAATTTTTGAAACAAAGGGCATAGGTTCTCCAACTGCAGAGGAAGATGCATTTACCGTAGAACCGAGCACAAAACTCATTGCAGAACCGATGGAGGATGGAAGTCTTAAGAATGATTTAAAGATATTAATAGATGTAGGTGTACAAGGTCAAAGTGACTACATTACTTCGAAATTTTCAGCTTCAATTAATTGCGATAATGAACTAACTAGGAGTGTCCCAGGGTTCCGGGGCACGGATTTTGTTCAAATTTGGAGAGGTGTTTCTTTGGCCCAAAATACTAGCCCTCTGATCTTCAATTCCATCTCATAGGCCTTTCTTTTCCTAGAAAATATTATCGTGCAATTTATTGGTCCTTTGCCATGGCTCTAGATTGATGCAGCGAACTTGAATATATAACTGAAACTTTTTCATTCGAGCATGAAAATGAATATTTAACGCGTTAATTTACCATATCTTTTTTTTTTTTTTAATGAAATTTTTTTACTTTTTTTTTTTATCAAAAATTTTGATTATCAAAAAAAAAAAAGAAAAAAAAAGATATGGTAAATTAACGCGTTAAATATTCATTTTCATGCTCGGATGAAAAAGTTTCAGTGATATATTCAAGTTTGCTGCATCAATCTAAGCCATAGCGAAGGACCGATAAATTGCACGATAATAATATTTTCTGGGGGAAGAAAGGCCTATGAGATGGAATTGAAGATCAGAGGGCTAGTATTTTGAACCAAAGAAACACCTCTCCAAATTTGAACAAAATCCGTGCACCGGAACCCTGTGGCACTCCTAGTAAGTACGCTCACTGGTATCCCAAGTTTCAATTTATTGAATACAATTGAAAAATTAATAAGAATTTTTAAGCCATCAGAATCGTATTCAAAACTCGATTTACGGGAATTAATAATTATGACTTTCGCAAAATTGAAGCAAAATATGTCTTATGCGTTGTTAGCTATTTTGTTTCGAAGCTGTACACCTGAAACGTGTAAAGATAGGATATTTGAAATGTTAGATATTTTGAATATTTGTTTGAAACCTGCGATTTTTTGGCCAACAAAGGATAATATCTTGCAGAATATTCCACAATGCTTTGATGGATTCGAAGATGTGCGAGTTGTTCTTGATTGTACCGAAATTCCAATTCAGCAGTCGAAAAGTTTGTGTTGCCAAATTGTAACGTAGTCTTATTACAAAGGTACATACACTGTAAAATTTATGACTGGTGTAACGCCAGCTGGATTAGTTTCATTTGTCATAAACCATATGGTGGCCGTGCTTCTGACAACGCGATATTTGAACAGAGCGAAATAATAAGAAAATTGGAAAGAAAGGATGCAGTCATGGTCGATAAAGGATTTACTGTTGACGACCTTTGCAAAAAAAAAATGATATAAACTTATCAGGCCTCCATTTCTCAGAAACAAAAAGCAACTCTCGAAGTCAGAAGCAATTTTAACTCGCAAAATCGCCAAAGCAAGAGTGCATATTGAGAGGAGTAATCAAAGATTGGAAACGTTTGAAATCTTAAGTTCAAAAATGCCTGTATGTCTTCTGACCAAAGTCGAACCAATTTTCCATATTATTTGTGCCGTTGTGAATTTGAGTACACCGATTCTCAAAGATGATAAATTTCTTGATTGTGGAGGAAAATAAGGAATCTGCACTACATTAAGCTTTAATCAACGTTTATCGCAAGAAATATAAAAATATGCATTATTGCAACACATGAACGAGATTTCATACTCATAGTCAGTTGAACAGTGTCTCAAGGGGAGACGATACCGAAGATACCCTTTCATCGCAGAAGATAGACATTTTTTTTCAATACACATACTACTGATATCTAAATACTATAGAAAACGATTTTTCATTTAACCTTCTTTAGTTATTACAGACAGAAAAAAAAGCTTCTGTCAAAGTTTCAGTATCGTCTCCCCTTGAAAAGCTTTAAGTTTTAGATTTATATCTTACTCATTTTTCGCTTCTTTTTCACATATATTATGTAACATATGATCGAAATAAATAGTTTTTAAAGATTGTAACAATTCTTTTGCGTATCCTTCGTCGAAATCAACGGAAAACGTTGTCAAACCCTTATCGAATGGGGTGTAGATTATAAATTCAGTAGACGATAAATTTAATACCGCCATTCCTATGTGTACTTGTGTATAGTACGAATGACGTCTTTTCAGAGATATTTGATCATTTTCTACCGTTAACCATTTGATTGATTTGATGACTTCACTCATGGATTTTCTTCGACCTTCGTACGGGCATTTTATTTCAATTAATTGCAATGGCTTGTCATTCTCAAAGACTATGCCATCGGGTGAATATCCTAACCACGGATTATCTTGAGAAACAATAAGTCCACATTCCACGACTTTTGCAGATACCAACTTTTTGTAAGCTTCACGTGCTAGTGGCTCATTATCCAAACCATGTTTGGTGAAAGAATTACCGAATTCTTTAGGATAGAAGTAATTTAATGACTTTTTACTCCAATCAGGTTTCTTATTTTTTCGGTAGGTGAATAATGAATGCGCGTCGCTACCTGTGATCCGAAATTGCCTCTCATTTTTTCATACGGAATAAAATTCAGTACTTTCAGTGCAAATAGTATTAACGTCCCTTTCTAATCGGGAAAGTACTTTTGTACAACATTCTCGCACGGGGGTAACAGGGAACTCTCGTAAGCTATAGAGATGCTTAGAAGATTTTTGGTTATCAAAAATAGCAGTGACATCATCGTGATTAATTGCAACCAGGTTATTATTACAGTCCGATATGCGCCCATGGCGCCCAATTCTAAATATGGAACAAAAAAAGGAAGCACTAGATTAGTATTTAAAATTATAAATATGACGACCAATCAATTACTCTGCCGAATGAAAGAATTTAAACGGATCATTTATTGATGTTCAATTGATAATACAATTTTGGTTTAAACAGACTATTAAAAAATTATAATGCACATTCAAATTGATTTACAAAAAATCTGTATAAATCAATATATTATTTACATAATTCAATTCTCTTTTATATTCCAGGAATAAAGCTTCTCTACATACTATATTTCTGCATTAAGAAAAAAAAGATAAAAATTTCGTATAAAAAGTTCAGCGTTGTAAAAATTGGTAAAAAGAATTCGAAGCTTTCAAATTAATCTTATTTACAGGTGTTTTGTTAAAGCTGACCACGGCGTAGATTGGGGCATTATATCTCGGAATAATTGTTCTTGTTGCTCCCATTGGCTACTATTATTTTCTTCACGTTGCAATATTATTTCACTTTTCTTCTCTTTGATTTTTTTCTCTAAGAAACATTCGTGCTTGTCCAAGGGTTGCAGCTCGTACTTTTCTAACGCTGATTTGTGCGGTTCATTCCACGCACACTTTTTATCCGTACACGAAATAACGTGCCTAATGAAAATTTATAAACGTCAGAAATAATGATAATAATAATCATAAATTTCAATATGAATGTATCAGGTGTAAATAAAATATAATACTAACCGGCTACAGTACAGAAGGACTGCCACGATATGTTTACAAGCACTTCCTAACCCTGCTTTACACGTGCATCGCATTTCAATAATTTGGCCTCCATTCGATAGCTTGCCATTTATGTCGTGTGGGTCACTTCTTAATTGTGATGTTTGGAGACAAAAAGCAATAATTTCAACAACACCATTGCAGTTATTATCCGTTGCTTCACCGCAGCGAATCACGTGCCCATTGTTTAGTAAATTTTCACCTCCGATAAAACATTCACTATTCGGCGTTGCACTTGCTAATTTACAAATCTCTTGGATAGTGATTTTCATGTTTTCAACAATTTTTTCATATTATTTTTACCTTAATGGATGAAAAATTGTATGCTTTATATGCTTTATAAGTGTCCAGCTGATCAGAGGAACCTACTCGCAGTAGTTCCCAATGTCGCCACCAGGCGTCGAAAAATTAAGCCACGCCCCCACTAAGGTTCCCAATACACCTATTCAAAATGAAAGTATTTGCATTCCTGTTAAACGCAAAGAAATATTCTTAAGAAACACTGTGATAAAATGTGAAGAATTTTATTTTAAATATTTTCTGCCTGCATTGCTGAGGAAAGTGCAAATGGAAACAGTGCAATGTAAAGCAGCTTAAGTCAACTCGTTGCTTTTAACGGACGAAATGTCATTAACGAAACGTTATACCTGAAATATTGCGTAGTTGAGAGCTACTATCTAGTTTTTACAGTTCGATAAACGTATAACAGACATACAATGCCTTCGTAAAGTAAGATCTAAATAAGTGTAAGAATAAAGCGTATAAAAGAAATAAAATATTCGAATCCACAAAGTAATATGGTTTTATTATTTATTTGTGTACAGTTAAAAAAATAATACAAAATATATACTCTCACGTGGACAATTAAAAAAAAATTATTAAATTTCACGTGCTGTCATTTTCACTAAAGATAGGTGGTTGTAAATTGGTTAGTACGCAACATATGTGTACAATATTATCAATATTATCATAAAGATATTCTGGGATTTTGGCTAAAATTTTGTAGACTCTTAATCTCTGCATAGCCCTCTCAACGTGGATTCGAACTCTTGCTATGCTATACGTGGCTTCAGTTTCTTCTTTGCTGAATTCTGATTTTTTTTCCAAAAAAGGAGGCATTACGACTGTTACCTTTTTTCCTTTTGCATTCACTATTTGTTTAATTTGCGGAATTCTTTTGTCTGCCAAAACAATGTCGCCTTCTTCTAATAAATCTATCAAACCTGATAATACAGTCAACTGCGAATAACTTTTTCTTCCACCAGCAACTTTGGATTTAAAATTAGAGAATCCAGATGGAGTGATTCCAATAAGCAGCTTAGCTGTGAAACCTTTTTTGTAATTCGAATAACAGAATATCCTGTGATCGACTTTTGAGGGACACGTCTGAATTCTGAATTCTGTACAGTCCATGATTACTCGAGTATTTGTATAATTTGGCTTAAAACATTCTGGCATGGACCGCATTACAACACTTTTCTTTGGCCAAAAATCAAAATTTTGTATGGCAGCAGATAAGTACTTTTAAAACAGCAAAAAACACTCTTGACACGGTCGTTCTATGTATGTCAAATAAAACGGCAATCGCTGAGAATGTCAAATCAGTTTTGATTTTGATTAAAAAGAGTAGAAGTCGATTTTCTTTGGAAAGCTTACTATGATCAGGGTGCTAATTCACTAACGCATAACTGCGAAAATAACTGCAGTTCGACAGGTAATAACCAGTCGGATTATTGCTTCTCATAGAGTGAAATAGCGTCAGAATAATGATAAACGCATTCTCTAACGTGAGTTGATAACGCCGTTGTCATTAGCAACTACTCATGATTCAATTTATATCGTTTGCACTTCAACTGTCTTTGCGGTAAACTGTTTTGACGTTATCACATTGAAGTTAGGAATGCGTTACGTAACGCCAAAGTTAGTGAATTAGCACCCTGGGGCGCGATTCTCGAGTTCATACGAATGTTTACGTATACGAGTAAATGCGTATAACCATTTGCGTATGCGAACCAGTCGTCTAACGTCTACCTTATTCTCGAGTACCCTGCGAATCCATGATCGTATGAGAAATCGTATACGACAGGAAATCGATGTTGCCAGATGTATTCGACCAATCAGAATTATTCATTATTACCTAATTCAGAGGCAAATGTGAAGGAAGTTAACTCAATTCAAAAAACGTTCTTGTTCTACAGTTGTTGGCGCGCTGTGGATATGTGTTTGGGATCTCGAGCGTCCGCATACCTTCGTATTATTCTAACTAAAAATTATCAAAATTAACGATTCACAATATTCTTTTCTTTAAATAATCTAAATATTAACGTAAAACTCGATATTTCGGCTGAGCTTTTTTATAGTAGTATTAAACCAAAAGGGAGGTTATTTAGGCTGGATTCGGTTGGATTAATCCGAAATGATTTCGAATGTTGGAAGCTCGATGCTTAAACCACGTGGGGGCCTTATTACCGCGAATAAATATTCGTCTCCGCCGTCTTGCGGCTAATCTTTCTGCGTCTTCGATTATTGCTTGTGCATTGAGTTGATGAATTATTCGATTAAAATTCATCTTAAGGAATGAAAACTTGCCAAGCCGTTAAGGATTTTAAACAATTGAATAACATTCGTATGCAAATCTAGTTTCCGCATGGTCTATACCCATGCGATGTAAGTCACACGGATATTTTCGAATACGACCGCGCCGCAATCACTCAAGAATACCAACCATCGAAATTCATGCGCAAGTTCCTAGGATGCGTATACGAAAGTTGGTCGTATGAACTCGAGAATCGCCCCCCTGGTCGCCAAACGTAGCCGCGGTCACAGGATAGGTAGGGTTTCACCCGACAAGGGAAATTCCCGTATGAGGGGTAGTGTGGTGATTGTTTTCAATATTTTTACCTGAGAAGCTCACGGGGGTGTGCAAAGCTATGCACTGGGGTAGTTAGTCAGAGTCGAGAGCCAGACGAGTGAGGACATTGCTATCCTGGTGACCGCGGATTCGTTATCAAACCTAAGTCTTCATCGACAGACTAGCAGTGTAATATCGACGACCTTTGTATATTGTATAGCAGTATTTACTTGACAATTGATATATATATATATATATATATATATATATATATATATATATATATATATATATATATATATATATATATATATATATATATATATATATATATATATATATATATATATATATATATATATATATATTGTAACGTGGCAAACGTTATGACCTCCTCCTAACCAGACTGGTGTACGTTCCCAGTCCCGCGAGAGTTCAGAGTACCGATTCCGCTATTCAAAGTCTCACCGCCCTCGTCCCCAGGCGCCATCTCGGTTACCTGGCGCGGCGCTCCGCTCACCGGTAGCGTGCAGCGCCCACGAGGCGGGTGGCCAAAGTGAGAATCAGGATAGCGGAAAAAGAGTTGTCTTCCATTTTTCGCGTCGCGACAAGCAACACGTGTGTGCCGAGGCTTTGCGTGATTTGGTGTTCTGGTGTGAGAGTGAGAGAGAGTTTAAGTGAGAATTTGAGTGATATTACGACCCCTGGCTTTCCCCCTTGAGTTGAATTGGAATTTTGGACGACTGACTTGTGGACTTTGGCAAATACGACGACCCGGCAATCTCCACGGACCACGAGGTTTAACGGACGAACACCGACGCACGAGGTTACGCCGAACCGTCGCCGAATACAAGGTAGGATCGTTCTGGTTCACCCCATAATCACCCCGAGTCCCGCAATTTCGCCCCTAAACCAGCCCCGAGTCGCGAGAGTGTCCCTGAGAGTCCCTATACCCGTGCGAGAGAGCCCCTGTCAGTTAGAGTCCCGATTCAAAAGTTCCGTGTACCACGTGGTGCGTCGTGCTGCGAGTTAGGGCGCCAGTCGCGTTGTCGCTGCGCGCCTAACGTCTAGTTAGTCGCGACCGCCATCTTGCATCGAGTCTTCTGCTGTCACGCGACGCAGAGTGCTGCAGCGAGGCAGAGACTCGTCGCTTCCCCGAGTCCCGAGGAGTACCGTTCCCCACCCCCTTCCCCGCCACAGCTGTTCCGCAGCCGAGCTGTCGTCGCGCGAGCGACGTCTACTCTGTGTGCGTGAGCGACCCACAGTACCGTCTTCCCCAGTAGTGCGAGAGAGAGAGAGAGCGAAGACTGACAGCTGAGCTAAACAGCTACAGCCACATATCATATTTTATAAGAGTTGCTAGTCGAATAGTTGAGTCACTTTACTTAGAGTCATTTATTTATTTTATTGTTATTTAGTATCTAGTAGTAGAGTAGAGTCACGCGTCACTATTGTAATTTTTTTTATATTCTATACGCCAGGTAGCGGGCGGTAATTCGCGACCTTTTTCTTTTTTTCTTTTTTTTAAATAAACAATTTCCCTAAACTTAAAATTCCATTGGTGTCTTTATTCTTCGCCCCCACCACATCCCTCTACTATAGTATCGGCGAGCCGGTGCCGAGAGCGTGAGAGCGAGAGAGAGGACTCCTACCCCGGAGTCTGGCGCCCAGCAACATCCCCTTACCATCGTTGGAGCCAGGTTTGTGTGCGGATTAATTTTCCGGGGTCACCCGAGCTTCGGAAATTGCCGTTACAAAGTGGCGCCCAACGTGGGGCCCGAATAAAGACACTTCGGGTAGGCCGAATCCACCCCTGTTCCCTGTGCTACCGTGGTATTGTGTTTTTGCGTTTTGAATTTTTTTTTCTCCTTTTTTTTTTGCGAGCTTTAGAGTTTTTTTTTGTGTTTCCGTTCATTGCGAGTGAACGGTAGTGCTGTAGCTGTTCCCCGGCTTCGTCAAGCTGTCGCTCCTACGCCGTTCAGTCGCGTCTGAGTCCCGCGGTTCGTCCCTACCGCGAAGCGAGATGGGAAACGTGCACCCCGCGGAAATGAGGGAAGCGTACCCTCGGATCGGGGTAGACCCCGATGACACCGACGCGGTGATCTCGTGGGTGTGCGGCCTCTCGGAGGGAGGCCTTATCACCCTCCTCACGCGGTTCCACCTCCAGACGCAGGGAACGTCGAACGAGCGTAGGTGGCGCCTCTTGCGGTACCACCAGCTCAGCCGAGACTGCGACGTGACTTGGATCGCCGAGGAGGATGAGCTACCTGCGCGCGAGTCCCGAATCCTGGAGCGCGCCCCAACCCGCCCGAGATGTCCTCCCCCTCCCCCCCCGAGCACCCCCTCCCTGAATATTCCGAATGTAGTTTCGCCGTCAGCCCCCTCGCCCCCTTGTTCTACCCCGTCCCCGCAAGTGAGTCCCGGAGCCGGTTTCGAGGCGTACGTCAGTACCCCCCATGGCCCGTCCGCTGCACCACCGCCGCGGTACCTGTCCACGGGAAGACGACTGACGCCGACACGCTCGCGGGTGCAGTTCCAAGAGGAACTGCATCGGGAACCGGTTACCCCGTATAACCCCGCGTACCCGTGTGCCGCCCCCACCGTACCCCCTACCCCGCGATACCCGGAGAGTTATGCCGTGGGTCGCGTGAGGCCGTACTCCGGCTACCCCCCGGCGACCCCAGGTGATCCCCCGTACCCGCGAGTTCCCGAGGTAGCTCCGTGTAGCGACGCGTTCGCGTCGATACCCCCTACGCCTTGGAGCCGCCGGGTCACCCGGCATCCGGACTGGGAGATCCCTCCCCTCCCGTTGATGGCCGAGGAGACCCCCTACCCTCCGTACAACCCCCCAGTACCGCCCCCTCGACCCCCACCCGTGAGTGTGCGTCCCTATGACCACCCCGAGTCCCTCTACCCCCGTTATCCCCACGAGCGCCCCCGGGACGTGCAAAGCACCGTCTTGCGATGGAAGCTCGCGTTCGCAGGCAAGGGTGACACGAGCCCCGAAGAGTTCCTCCGTCGGGTGGAGGAATGCCGGATCGGAAGCCACCTGAGCGAGCGTGACGTCCTCGAAGCCCTCCCCTTCCTCCTGTCTGGTATCGCCCTGCAATGGTACCGGCTACACCATGCGCGATGGTTCTCCTGGTCCGACTTCGCGGACGCCTTTCGTACCCGCTTCGGTGGGATGAACTACGAAATGCGCGTCCGGGAGGAGGCCCGGCGACGTACCCAGGGTCCCAACGAACCCATCGCCGACTACCTGGTCTGCTTGAGGATGATTCTCAACAGCCTTCCCCAGCCGTGGCCGTTGCGAGAGCAACTAGACCTGGCCTATGCCAATCTTCACCCCCAGTACCGCTACGCGATCTCCCGCACCGAGGTTGACTCTTTCGAGGCCCTTGAGTACGCGGGGAGACGCGTAGAAGCAGCACGGGCTCTTGACCGTTGCTACGTGCCGCCTCCTGCCCCTGAGAGCGCCCTGATGCCTGAGTTCGCGTGCCCGAGCTCCGCGGCGACGCCTGCGCTGGCACCGGCCGGCCAGGCGAGTCAGTCTGGGAATGCTGCGCCGACTGCGGCCCTAGGCAAGGCACCCGCGAGGCCCCGGACCCGCAACCGCACGGGAAAGAAAGCGGAGAGCTCCCCAGCTCCTGCTTCGGCCCCTGCGCCTCCCCCGAATCCCCCAGCGCTCATGGCCCTTGCCCTCCCCACCCCTTCAGTGCCGCCTGCAGCGCCGGCCCAACCAGCTGCGAGTCAACCGGCAGCGCCTGCGCCACGCACCGCAGCCTCCGGGTACCCACCTGGTTGTTTCCGGTGCTTTAACCCCGGTCACTTCGTGCGGGAGTGCCCCCACCCTCCGTCCTACATCGCGTGCTCCAAGTGCCGTACTCCTGGAGTGACCGACGTGACGTGTAGCCGCTGCGCGGCTCCGGCGTCAGGAAACGCGAGCGGGAATCAGTAGGTCGGGTCCCTACTTATTCCGCCGTGGTGAGAGGCCCCCCCTTCCCCCCCCAGAGCGTATCCGCGAACGAGGATCAGTTCCGAGAGAGCCCGCGAGATCCCCGATACTACCTCACTATCCGTATCGCCGGGAAACGCGTCAGCGCCCTCTTCGACCCCGGGTCTAGCCGAACGTACCTAGGCGGACCCGCCCTCGCCGAGTTCCGCGAGCTCATTCCCCGCCTCACCCCCCTGGCCCAGAACAACATAGTCTACCCCAACGGTGCCGTGGACTCCGTGATCGGCGAGATGGAGATGCCCGTGTGCATCGGCAGTCGAACCTGCCCCGTCGTCGTCCGGGTCGCGCCCTCCTTCCAGTATCAGTGCATCCTCGGCATGGATGCACTCACGGCCTTCGGATTCCGCGTCGACTTCGGCCGGAACACGTGGCAGATACGGAATAGTCCCGAGTCCCGTCCGAGTTCCGAGAGAAACCCTACCCCTCCCCGAGAGAGCGAGAGTCAGGTCCCGTCCCTCACCTCCGAGCGAGAAAGGGTACCCCCTACCCCCAACCCTACCCCCGAGAGAGTGAGTGAAGTCCCGATTCCCACAACCCCAGAGAGAGAGAGTGAAGTCCCGATCCCCACCCCCGAGAGAGAGAGAGAGATCCCTACCCCTACCCCCGAGAGAGAGAGAGAGGTCCCGAGTTCCGCGTTCCCCGAGGCAGCGTGCGCCGGGCTTTCCGAGCTCTCCAGCTCCGAGAAAGACCGTCTCGACGCGCTGCTGACCCAGATAGTACCGCCCCCAAACCCCCACCCCGGCACCACCGACCTCGCTACCCACAGTATCGATGTCCAAGGCCACCCTCCGATTAAGCAGAGGTATTACCAGGTGTCCCCGAAGGTACGTGAGTACATGTACGCGGAGGTGGACGCCATGCTGGCCGGCGACATTATTGAGCCCTCCCGTAGCGAATGGTCGAACCCGATCGTAATGATCCGAAAACCCTCCGGAAAGTACCGCTTTTGCCTTGATTTCCGTAAGGTCAACCAGGTCGCGAAGAAGGATGCTTACCCCCTCCCCCACATGTCGAGCATCCTTGACAAACTTCGCGAGGCGAAGTACATCACGACCCTCGACCTGAGTCAAGCGTACTTCCAAGTCCCGTTAGAGAGAGAGAGCCGTGAAATTACCGCATTCACAGTCCCGGGTCGCGGTCTTTTCCACTTTAAACGCATGCCCTATGGTCTGTCAGGTGCCCCAGCCACCTTCCAACGCCTGATGGATCGCTTGATCGGTCCCGAGATGGAGCCCCATGTTTTTGTGTATCTCGATGACGTAATCATCGTGAACCAGACGTTCGAGGACCACCTTCAGTGGCTCGACAAAGTCCTCCGGAAGATCACGGCCGCGGGACTCACCATCAATCCTGATAAGTGTGAGTTCTGCAGGTCCGAGGTCAAGTACCTAGGGTTCCGCGTTAACCAAGATGGCTTGCAGGCCGACCCCGAAAAGGTGGAGGCCATAGTTCAGTACCCTGTGCCGCGTACCGTGAAACAAGTCCGCCGCTTCCTCGGCATGGCTTCCTGGTACCGCCGCTTCATTGACGATTTCGCCACTAAGGCGGAGCCCCTGAATCGTCTCTTAAAGAAGAGCCGCCAGTGGGAGTGGGAAGTAGAGCAGCAGCAAGCCTTCGAAGCCCTCCAATCCGCCCTAGTCTCCCCACCCACCCTAGCATGTCCCGATTTCACCCTTCCCTTCACCTTGCAGACCGACGCGAGCGACTTTGGCATTGGTGCGGTCCTCACGCAAAACGTCGAGGACGTAGAGCACGTGATCGCCTACGCCAGCCGGTCGCTAACGGAAGCTGAGCGGAAGTACACCGTGACCGAACGGGAGTGCCTCGCGGTGCTTTGGTCCGTCCGCAAGTTCCGTCCCTACCTCGAGGGTTACCATTTTACGGTGATCACTGATCACAGTAGCCTCCGGTGGCTACACAACCTCCATAATCCCACGGGTCGCCTCGCTAGGTGGGCGCTGGAGCTGCTCGAGTACGATTTTGAAATCGTGCATCGTAAAGGAGCACTGCACCACGTCCCCGACGCGTTGTCCCGTATCCCCGAACCTACCCCCCACCCCGTAGCTACCGTCGAGGAAATCCTCGATCCCTGGTACCGTCGCCGCATCGAAGCCGTCCGCACCATGCCGGTCCAGTACCCCAACTGGAAGGTGGAGGAAGGTAGACTGTACCGTCACCGTGTCGACCCCTTAGCCGATCCCCTGCTCCCCGACCTGGACCCTTGGAAACTAGTCCTCCCAGCAGAGAAGCGTCCCGAAGCCCTCACCGAAGCCCACGCCATCCCCACCTCTGGCCATCTTGGAGTCGAGAAGACGTACGCCCGCGTCGCCCTCCTCTACTATTGGCCAGGCATGTACCGAGACGTGGCCCAGTACATCCGCACCTGCGAAGAGTGCCAACGGTGTAAGGTTGACCAGACCGGACCCCCGGGTCTGATGGGTCGCCGGGTCGCCGAAGGCCCCTTCACTGCCGTTGCTGCAGATATCATGGGCCCCTTCCCGCCGAGTCGACAGGGGTTCGCCTACGTCTTGGTCATCCAAGACTTGTTTACCAAGTGGGTGGAGTGCGTACCCCTACGCAAGGCCAACGGTCCCGCGATCCTCAAAGCCCTGGAAGAACTCGTCTTCTATCGCTGGGGAGTCCCGGAAGTCCTGCTGACGGACAATGGCACCGAGTTCGCCAACAAAGTCCTCGCGGCGGCGTGTACCGACCTCGGCATCCACCACACCACCGTCCCTCCCTACCACGCCCAAGCCAATCCCGTCGAGCGAGTGAACCGGGTCATCAAGACGATGATCACGACGTTCCTCGAGGGCGACCATCGCGAGTGGGATCGCCACCTCCCAGAGTTCCGCTTCGCGATCAACACGGCCGTCCATAGCTCGACCAAAGTCACGCCCGCCTTCCTCAACTTCGGGAGAGAGCTCCGACCGCCGATGACGGTGCGTCGGGAGCAGGAAGGCCCCCCTGTCCTCACCTTGCAGTCCCCCGACGAGTGGGAGAACCGCGTACGGAGGCTAGACGCGTTGAGAGACCTGGTCGCTCAAAACCTGGAGGATGCTACCGAGCGTCAGGCGCGGTACTACAACCGTGGACGCCGGGAGGTGACGTTCCAGCCGGGTGACCTGGTCCTCCGCCGACAGCGTATCCTCTCGTCCGCAGCCAACTACATAGCCTCGAAGCTCTCGGCCAAGTTCAGCGGTCCGTTTGTGATCAAACGCCGACGCAGCCCGACGGTCTACAGCCTGACGGACCCGGCAGGGAACCCCGCGGGTAAGGTCCACGTCAAGGACCTCAAGCCGTACCGACCCGCGACCCTGGACCTCGCGAATCCCGCCGACGACTCGAGACTCGTGAGAGACCCTAGTTCCGCCCCCTCTGGCCCGCCCCACCCCCCAGTTTCGCCACCCACACTAATTTGTAATCCTCCACAGGGACGAGATGAGGAAGCACCAGCCCCCGGGACGCCGGACGGCGAGCCAACGGACGCGGGCCTACTCTCCGGAGTTGATCCACGGCCGCGTTCCGACGGCCACGACGGACCGGCACGACGGGAGCCTGCGACTCCGGAGGCCCCCACCACCAACCTCGTGGGAGGAGGAGGTGGACCTGGTCTCGCGCCTCCTCGAAGAGACGATCCCCGGACCGGAGCCTACTCCGACCCTGGAGACGACCCCGGCCCCAGTGACGACCCTAGCCCCAGAGCCGACCACGGAGCCGATGGAGCTGGAATACCTGGAGCTGGAGCTCCAGCCCCAGGACCTGGACCTGTCCGGCGACCCCGTGGCCGACCCCCTGGCACTCGAGGGACCCGAGGTCGTAACGACCTCGGAGCTCCCCAGCGCCAGCCTCCTTCCAGTACCGCGCCACCCCCCAGTTCAGCCCCCGGTTCCGACGAACCCCAACCCTCCACCAGTACCGGGATCGTCAGCGGTCTCTACCCCTACTACCTCCGCCCCCGCGCCCCCTAAGGCCAGGCGTAGGCGCAACCGGCCCCGCCGGAAGCGCCGTACGACCCGACCCTTGTCCCCTTCTCTGGCTGGCTCCGTGGCGTCCCTCCCGGGACCCCCCACGGTGCAGCCAGGACCCTCCCGGGAGTTCGCGCTGGAACAGCCGTTCCAGCCGGCTTCCACCAACCCCCGTAGCGCCCCCGGACCCCATCGCCCGCCACCTCGGCTGGTCGGGCTGATGGACCGGCCTTATACACGCCCCACCTCCGTCCCCACACCCCCAGTTCCGGCCCCAGCAGCCCTAGATACCACCCCCGCCCCAAACCCGCCCCCCGCCAACAGCACCTTGTGCTGGGCCTGTGACCAGCCCGGTCACAGGTACCCCAGGTGCCGCCAGCCCCGCTTCCTGCACTGCTTCGTGTGTGGGTGGCGCGGGTACACTGCCCGTACCTGCCCCACACATAGGTCAGTGTGGGAGCAGACCTACGTGGCCCACCAGCTGGCTCGTCAGGGTGCAGCTCCAGGGGTTGCCGCAAGGCAGGCCCCTGTGATCCCGGCCCTGATGGACCTAGCGCCGGGCCCAACCCCAGCCCCTCAAGCCGTCGACCCTGCGCTAGTCGCGGCGGTCGTCGAAGTACTCCGCCGTCTGCGTTGAGGAATTCCCCCCCCAAGACAGTTTCGTAGCCCAGTCCCGGTCCTTCAAAAAACCCTGCTACCCCGCAAACTCCTCCCAGTCTCGACCCCGGGGGCAATGGCCACCGATCGAGTCTGGTCGAGTCGGAGGTTGCGGAAGCGTTCGAGTCACCCCGTACGTTCCGTTTGGCGGAGGGGTGTTGTAACGTGGCAAACGTTATGACCTCCTCCTAACCAGACTGGTGTACGTTCCCAGTCCCGCGAGAGTTCAGAGTACCGATTCCGCTATTCAAAGTCTCACCGCCCTCGTCCCCAGGCGCCATCTCGGTTACCTGGCGCGGCGCTCCGCTCACCGGTAGCGTGCAGCGCCCACGAGGCGGGTGGCCAAAGTGAGAATCAGGATAGCGGAAAAAGAGTTGTCTTCCATTTTTCGCGTCGCGACAAGCAACACGTGTGTGCCGAGGCTTTGCGTGATTTGGTGTTCTGGTGTGAGAGTGAGAGAGAGTTTAAGTGAGAATTTGAGTGATATTACGACCCCTGGCTTTCCCCCTTGAGTTGAATTGGAATTTTGGACGACTGACTTGTGGACTTTGGCAAATACGACGACCCGGCAATCTCCACGGACCACGAGGTTTAACGGACGAACACCGACGCACGAGGTTACGCCGAACCGTCGCCGAATACAAGGTAGGATCGTTCTGGTTCACCCCATAATCACCCCGAGTCCCGCAATTTCGCCCCTAAACCAGCCCCGAGTCGCGAGAGTGTCCCTGAGAGTCCATATACCCGTGCGAGAGAGCCCCTGTCAGTTAGAGTCCCGATTCAAAAGTTCCGTGTACCACGTGGTGCGTCGTGCTGCGAGTTAGGGCGCCAGTCGCGTTGTCGCTGCGCGCCTAACGTCTAGTTAGTCGCGACCGCCATCTTGCATCGAGTCTTCTGCTGTCACGCGACGCAGAGTGCTGCAGCGAGGCAGAGACTCGTCGCTTCCCCGAGTCCCGAGGAGTACCGTTCCCCACCCCCTTCCCCGCCACAGCTGTTCCGCAGCCGAGCTGTCGTCGCGCGAGCGACGTCTACTCTGTGTGCGTGAGCGACCCACAGTACCGTCTTCCCCAGTAGTGCGAGAGAGAGAGAGAGCGAAGACTGACAGCTGAGCTAAACAGCTACAGCCACATATCATATTTTATAAGAGTTGCTAGTCGAATAGTTGAGTCACTTTACTTAGAGTCATTTATTTATTTTATTGTTATTTAGTATCTAGTAGTAGAGTAGAGTCACGCGTCACTATTGTAATTTTTTTTATATTCTATACGCCAGGTAGCGGGCGGTAATTCGCGACCTTTTTCTTTTTTTCTTTTTTTTAAATAAACAATTTCCCTAAACTTAAAATTCCATTGGTGTCTTCATTCTTCGCCCCCACCACATCCCTCTACTATAGTATCGGCGAGCCGGTGCCGAGAGCGTGAGAGCGAGAGAGAGGACTCCTACCCCGGAGTCTGGCGCCCAGCAACATCCCCTTACCATCGTTGGAGCCAGGTTTGTGTGCGGATTAATTTTCCGGGGTCACCCGAGCTTCGGAAATTGCCGTTACAATATATATATATATATATATATATATATATATATATATATATATATATATATATATATATATATATATATATATATAAGGCGGGGATGTCGAGGATGGCGGATATATATTGAGATTATTCAATAAAACTATTCAATAATTTCATTTATTAATCTTCACAAATCTTTATCAATCACACTGCTTCTTCATCGAAACGTAAATCAACAACTCTATCTTCTGTTTCAAAACTCTTCTGTTAATCATCTGCCGATCTGATAACCACTCTCCGACTCGGCCATACTGACTTTCACACGCCCTCGTGTGATGTTGGCTTCTTGACCAAAACGTAGGGGAAATGTCTGTATTTCATCGTACTGTCATGGAGCCTGTTTCATCTCACTATTCCGGCATTTGCCCATCGTCTCAAGGGAAACCATGACTCAAAAACCTTGAGCAGAACAGACCAATCATCACTCATGGAAGAATCTCGCGAATCACGTTGCAGCTTGGAACACTTCACGCTCATGTTCTTTAACATTTTCAGTAAGACAACGGTCCAGACTTGTAACACGGCTTCGAATGCACTTTCTATTTATCTGTAACAACGAATCATTTTCCGCAAAATAATCCAACTCATTTCATTTGATCTTCCTGACCAATATGCAGTGTTTCATGCATTTATCTCAGAGGTCTGTTCATGGCTACGACCACACCAGGGTCAGTCACACGTCCTCGTGTGCATATGCAATCAATCTGTTGAACAAACGAATTTTAAAAGTATTTCAAATCGTTCGGCCTACCTGACCACAGATTTATAAAATGATAAAACGACATCAATGCTCTGTTCCCATATCAGTTCTGTCAATAAGTTGTCAATAAAATGCAGTTCTTGTAACTTTTCTCGAGTGAACACCATCATCACAGAGTACACAAACTCTCCATGGCAGAACTACATTCCCAAATGTGACTTGCTACCAAAGCAATCACCAGTCGTCCATGCGACTCTCGTCATCACTGTGACTGGACCCGATCACCTATGTGATTTCTCCAGTCCAACAACAACCACCACACCATCAGCCGTTCCATTGCACCATCTCCGTCCACAAAGTGGGTTAGGGTCTTTATGACTTGCAACTATTAAGCCTGATGAGTGTGTACCAAATGAGAATTACGTCACAGTAATCTCACCACTTATCTCAGAGTTACATCACAGTAAACTTCTTCAATACTCAATTCTGCCAATTCCAAAATTCAACCCAAACAAAATTCAATGTTCACTCAACATTTATTCAGAACTGCCGACTACGGCACTATCCGACACCTCGGAAACGTCATCATTCAAGACATCCAATTCTATGGGAACAGAACACTCAGGCATTGCTCGTAAACGATCGTGTGCATATTTGTACGTTCGATTACAATTCAATGCTTTTAAAAGATACCTATCACCAATCAATACTTTAATAATTTTAAAAGGACCTCTGAATTTCGAATCTAATTTTGATTGATTTCGTTCATGATTTTTAATTAAATCAAAGTCTCCAAGAGAAAATCTAACAACTGTAGCTTTATTTTTGTCAAACCTAACCTTTTCTAATTGTGCATTGTTCTTAATTAGGTTAGCTGTATGTTCTCTAATCTTAGGCAAATCTACTTGAACTTTCCCAGAATTTGATTTTGACACTCTACAAGTGATACAATTGTCAACAAATCTACAAACATACTTAGACATCTTGGGAAACCAAAAATGTTCGTATGCCTTTTCTAAAGTCTTGTTCCAGCCTAAATGCATTATCAATTCATGCAAATGGTTAATAACAGACCATTGAAAAGCTTTCGGAATGATAGGTAAAGAATAAGTTTGATTATGTCTTTGTATTTTTTTCGATACAAGATTCCAGACCTGATTTCATATGTGTCATCCATACTGAATTCATTACTCATCATCAAAATAAGAACAAAATGAAAACTGCTCACCAGATTATAACAACTGTCCTAACAAGCATCTTCACACAGCGTTGCTACCGTGAGGATAGTCTCAATTTGTGATTGTAGCTCTATTCAGCTTGTCATACATTGTGTTTGTAGGCCTATCCCACTTCTGAAGTCGGGGATGTCGAGGATGGCGGATATATATTGAGATTATTCAATAAAACGACTCGATCAAGGACAACCTTATATTTCATTTATTAATCTTCACAAATCTTTATCAATCACACTGCTTCTTCATCGAAACGTAAATCAACAACTCTATCTTCTGTTTCAAAACTCTTCTGTTAATCATCTGCCGATCTGATAACCACTCTCCGACTTATATATATTGTAACGTATCAAGCCTGCTCCGAAGACACTGCGTGCGCAACCTCGAGGAGTAGGGATACGGAGTAAGGGAACAGGTATAAAAATGGCGTAAACGCGCTGCTCCGCAGCATTTTCTACCTGTCGGAGAAATGACTCAATAAAACTCTCTAAACTCGCGAGCATTTTCTACCTGTCGGAGAAATGACTCACTAAAACTTTAAATACTCGCTATTCCGCCTGTCGGGGAATAAGCACTTTGCTTTATAACTTAGAACAATTGCTTATTAGTAAAATAGAATTGTTTCGAATCTCATTAAAATCATCATATCAAATTTAAATGATAAAATCAAGACGTCTGTCGAGTCTTAGGATAAAATCAAAGCTTACCTACTTATATACAATACGGTAGAATCACCTGTCGGGAGTCTAGCCACAACACAAACACTCTAGGTCGTTAGAATTACGAAAATAGAGAAAACCAAACACGTAGAATTAAGTTTCATTTCTGTATTTAAATTTTGTATTTTTATTTTTGTAAAACTCAATTTTTCATCGAATTAAATTTTATGTTAGATAAAATCGTCTAGTTCTGGATTTTTGTCTAACTACTAAAATTTAACCTTTAACATCTCATCCTTTTAAATCAGGGAAATTGCCAGCCTTGAAGAATTACTGTTTAGCACTGGTAAATCTTTATCCGTGTCTGAATTAGTAAACGTTTCAGGTCTGGAGAACAGGTTCGACTTTTGGAGTCCAACTCTGTCTGATAAGATTTCACTCAGGGCGATAGGCTTGATATTGTATCCAGCTCTATCAAATCAGGGTGCAGGCTTGATTATTCATTAATCCAGCTCTGCGAATGCAGCTCTAGTCGGCAACGATTCGAGTCTGACAGTCAGGAACTTGGTCAGGTCTTGTAAGCATTGAGCGAGGCTCTGAACAAATTAAATTTTTAATGCAACAACCACGGCCTCTGTCTTATATTAAATTAATTAATTAATCAATTTAATACCAAACGTTGCATTTGGCGCCCAACGTGGGGCCTCGCTAAATAAATAATATTGTTTAAAACAATGTCTTGTAAGCGTTAGCTTCGAGACTGAGTTACCTAACCTCAAAATGTCACAGAGAACTTCAACTCACTGAACTTAGAATCAAAAATTCCAGCACGAACCTGTTTTCCAGACTTGCACTTTTCAATAATTAAGAAAATGTTAGACAAGGATCCAGAAACTAGTGTTAGGAATTTAGATAATAAGGAAAAAGGAGAGAAATCGCTTCACTCCGAAAAACACACCGATTACGACACATATTTGAACACACTAGACTACACACACATCTTTGCGGCTTTGCGAAGGCTAGAGCGACAGCAAAATAAAGTCGAAGAAACAATCGATAACTGTTTCGATTCGATCGAGAATGTTATGCTTCAAGGCTGTTCAGGTAGAGACACACCGTTAGACAAAGTAAACACCGAGGTTGACGACCTGAATAGAAGTAAAATCACGAGTCGAAAGCAAAATAGACAAAAAATCTAGTCAAAATGATAAAAGTCTAGAAATTCAAATAGAAAAAGATAATTTTTCTAAAGAAAATGAAACCCCCGGGAAAGATAACAAAAGTTTTGAAATAAGCGAAAATTTAAAAAATCAAGAACTAGAGATCATACCAGCAGGTAGATTTAATTCTAACTTAGAATTTATTTTAAGTAAGATTGAGCCAAAAAGCGCTATTTCAAAACAAAATCACACAAATCAGACAGAAAATTTACAAAACATACGAAAAATAATCGATTTAAACAAAATTAAGATAAATTGTAGAGATTTATTTTGCCAAAAGTCAACTGATTGTACAAGTAAAGCAGTAGAATTAGTTGAGTCCGTAGGGTTCGAGTCAGGAGAAAAAATATTAGCTAGTAGCTACGCTCCGCCAACACCATCGACGTGCGATTTCGAATTCGAATGGCTCAAGATAAGAAAAGGCGACGGTTTCAGCTATAATCCACCTGAAACGAAAAATAATTTATATGATCGATTAAAAAGAGTATTTCAACCGACTAAGAGAAATCAAAAAGAAGACTCGATTAAGAAGAATAGGCTATATTCCAGAATCGAGAAGAACAATTTAAGAGTAGCTAGTTTACTATAAAACAAAATCAGTAACTAGTAAAATTAAATTAAAAAGAAAACTTACCGGCTAGAAGAAAAAGTAAATTCACCAGGAGTCAGGGGGCACTATGATTATCAACGTGCCAGGGTCGACGACAGAAACGTGTAGCGACGACTTCACGTAAACAAGCGTTTTGGTGTGTGAGAGCCAAACAAAACAACACCACTACAATCCAAGAACAAGACGAGACGAGACGAGACGTGTCGCAGCTTGATGATTACGATTCAAGAATTATTTGCGTATGATCGAAATAGTTAACAATTTGATCAGACTGCAAATAATTAGGGGGCAATGTAACGTATCAAGCCTGCTCCGAAGACACTGCGTGCGCAACCTCGAGGAGTAGGGATACGGAGTAAGGGAACAGGTATAAAAATGGCGTAAACGCGCTGCTCCGCAGCATTTTCTACCTGTCGGAGAAATGACTCACTAAAACTTTAAATACTCGCTATTCCGCCTGTCGGGGAATAAGCACTTTGCTTTATAACTTAGAACAATTGCTTATTAGTAAAATAGAATTGTTTCGAATCTCATTAAAATCATCATATCAAATTTAAATGATAAAATCAAGACGTCTGTCGAGTCTTGGGATAAAATCAAAGCTTACCTACTTATATACAATACGGTAGAATCACCTGTCGGGAGTCTAGCCACAACACAAACACTCTAAGTCGTTAGAATTACGAAAATAGAGAAAACCAAACACGTAGAATTAAGTTTCATTTCTGTATTTAAATTTTGTATTTTTATTTTTGTAAAACTCAATTTTTCATCGAATTAAATTTTATGTTAGATAAAATCGTCTAGTTCTGGATTTTTGTCTAACTACTAAAATTTAACCTTTAACATCTCATCCTTTTAAATCAGGGAAATTGCCAGCCTTAAAGAATTACTGTTTAGCACTGGTAAATCTTTATCCGTGTCTGAATTAGTAAACGTTTCAGGTCTGGAGAACAGGTTCGACTTTTGGAGTCCAACTCTGTCTAATAAGATTTCACTCAGGGCGATAGGCTTGATATTGTATCCAGCTCTATCAAATCAGGGTGCAGGCTTGATTATTCATTAATCCAGGGGAGCGATTCTGTAACTCGAGCGTTAACTTAGAGCAAGCGTTAACTTTTTCCCCGATTCTACGCCACTGCATTGCCCTGCTTGTACCCGCTCAGCCCCGCGAGCGCCCATATGCTTTGTTTTGGGGCGCCAACTGTCGGAGATCGCCCCGTTTATTAACGCTAATAAACAATCGAACCCACGGAAATCCCGACTCCGTGATAACGCTAACTACGGATCTTGCTCTATCGAATCGAATTTTTTAACGCCAGCCGTGACGAGACTCTCAGAGCGTTAACTTTTAACGCTTGCCGTATAACGAACTGTCTGAATAGAGCCGCGCGCTACCGAAGAGATTTCTAAACGAATGCTTCTAACGAAATGTATTTTAATATGGACATATTCGTTCATTTTCATATATATTATTTAATTATAAATACGTATAATTATATGATGGACTCCACGCCAAGCTGACCAAAAAAGTTTACATCGATGTCGTGGATTTTTTTAATTTTCGAATAGGCTCTAGTACCATCGGAATCGGCAACATCGGAGGCCTCAACAGAGGTTGAGGTCCTCGAAATATACATTAAATCCTAAAATTTTTTGAGGACCGTCCTCAAAGTATTCACCGGTCCCCGAAATAGTCATTACATTATATATTTCTATACCCTTGGACTTCAAAGTGTCCCGAAAACATATTATATATATATATATATATATATATCTCTCTATATTATATTGATAATACCGCCGCCGCCGATGTACAAGACCTAGATATTAGGAGGTTAGGTTAGGTTAGGTTAGGTTAGGTTAGGTTAGGTTAGGTTAGGTTAGGTTAGGTTAGGTTAGGTTAGGTTAGGTTAGGTTAGGTTAGGTATGAACCTTTAAAGTATGCTTCGATAATTTATCGTATACAGAATTATCATTTTGCGACATGATTGATAAAGCTCTAAATACTCAAAATTCATACAACTAATTAAGTTAATAAACAAGAATTATTATGAAATTGTCAAACACACGAATTTGTGACAGATAAATGAAAAAATTGAAGACTAATTTCCTCATTACCAAATTTCGTATGTATTTGTTTTGCATATACGCAGGCATTGAGTATATACATACATGACTGTATATTTTGTACACGCAAGATCACGTATGGGGGGTTGGCGTGCGAAGCACGCAGGGGGGCTTGCCCCCCTAGTATATATATATATATATATATATATATATATATATATATATATATATATATATATATATATATATATATATATATATATATATATGTTATTCATATACTTTGAGACCAGAGAGTATAGAAATTGACTGATATATTGACTATTTTGGGGACACCTGGATACTTTGAGGACTGTCCCCAAACAATTTTCTGATCTAATGTATATTTCGAGGACATCAACCTGTTGATACGATGTTGGGGCCACCGAAAATTTTGCATATACCAACCCAACCCAACCCAACAACGTGATGGTACGCACCCGGGTGTTATGACAAGCGGAGTATAGGCAGGACGGTAACTAGGCGCCCAAAAAGTCGGTGGTTCCAAACGATATGGTTCACACATTTATATATATATATATATATATATATATATATATATATATATATATATATATATATATATATATATATATATATATATATATATATACATATATATATATGTGTGTATATGTATATGTATATTTATATTTATCTAACGCTTATCGGGCACATGTTGATGGCTTGGACGAATAACGTTGCATATGGCGAGAGACTCTAAAATCCCTCTGTAGTTGTATGGCAAGTCTACAATGCTACAGAGCGATTTCGAAGTCTCTCGCGAGATGCAACGTTGTTCGTCCAAGAGAAACGGGCTTTACCCCTGGCATGAGGCTTTTTAAAACTTAATTCTAAATTTGCACTCTTACTGAACTTAAAAATAGTACATATATATTTATATAAAGCTAATCGACACATATGAAAATACTGTCAGTCTCAAAGTCCCATACTTTTAGCGGTAACGAGTTATTTGTTAAGTAGAATCAGAAACAGGCTTTACCCCTGACAACTTTTTAAAACCTTAATTCTAAATTGGTACGCTTATTGAACTTAAAAAATAATTATACATCAAACATATATCTATATATATATATCATGGTAATGAACTATTTGTTCATTCTAATCAGGAACTTGCTCGATGCTTTACAACCTTTTCAAATCTTAATTCTAAATTTAAGTTCTCACATATTATGTTGTCGCATCTTTGAAACAGTGAATCCTTTTTTAATATACTGGATACGATAGGGTATACATTAAGGTGGATCGAATATTTTTACTCTCGAGATTAAGAAAGCTTTTATGTCAGAAATAGGTAGGGGTTACTTGAAACAAAAAATTAGCAAAAAGAAAATGTTTATTCGGACAAGATCTTGAGGTGCCCCCTGAATTTTGAAGTTCAAGGATTTTGTAATTCCAATTGCTATGAATCTAACTAAATTCATTATCTCAGAATATTATACGTCGTAATTAAAAGAAAAAAGTAAAATTAAAATGATTCATCGACATGTACAGTAATAACGCTTTATTAACCATCACAAATCGTTAAAGACAAGAATTTTTCAATAAAATTCTGAATTCGATAGAAAATGTTTGTTTTATTTCTCCAGCCACCCACTTGGCGAAATTGAAACTTTTGACCTGGGAAAGAGACAGAGACAGGAACAGGGACAGGGATAGGGAAAGGGACAGGGACCTGGGATAGGGACAGGGACAGGGACAGAGAAAGAGACAGGGAAAGGGACATGGGACAAGGACAGGGAACAACCGGCAAAAGTTCAAATTCCGTCAAATGGGAGGCTAGAGTAAGAAAACAAACATTTCCTATAAAATTTAGAATTTTATTGAAAAATTCTTGCGAGCAACGATTTGTGATATGATGGTTGATGGTTAATAAAGCATTATTATTGTATACGTCGATGAATCATTTTAATCTTTCTACGAATTACGATATATAATCCTCTGAAATTACGATTTCAGTTAGATTCATAGCTATCAATTGTAATTAGAAAATGCTTCAACTTCGGGGCACCTCAAATCTTGTCCAAATGAAATTTTTTGTTTCTCATTTTTTCTTTCAAGTAACTCCTTCCTATTTGTGAACTAAGGTTTCTTAATTTCGGGAGAATTTTTTGCAATCCGCGCTATATCAAATTGCGAGTTGATACGTAAAATTTAGATTGTTTCTGAACCAGCAGGCATGGAAATGTATTTGGTAACGTGACATATGCGATGAGAAATTTTTCTACATCATCAGTTTTCATTTCAACTTCATATGCATAAAAATGTTCATCAAACATAACTGAAGGTACTAGAAATTTCGGCCGGGCTGTAACCAGGACCCGAATATTTGGCCTGATTTAGCATTAGGGCCCTGATCAGGAATTTCGATTGGGGCCTGTTAGGAAATGTAACATTTCGCAGACCAAGCCCTGATCAGGTCAATTTATCAGGCCCTGGTAAGGAGAATACATCAGGACCTGATCAGGAATATGACATTACGCGAATAGTTGCGTGGAAAAAAATAAATTTAGATACTGAAAATGAATTAATTTCAACGTGTGAAGCGTTGATCGACACCTACTAATCGCAAACAATCGCACTTAGGTACAAAGTAAGAATTTTAAGATGAGAAAATTTTTGCATTATTGTGCCGGGATTCGATCTGGGGACGCTCGCATTCGCTTGTATTACTAGTCGCACGCTCTACTAACTACGCCAAACTACCTATTGACAAAGTAAGTCACTTTCTTGTAATTGTTTTGAATTTTGCATCTGTCTCAATGATATCAGTGTTTCAATGCGGTTACGATATCTTAACTAAACATCCGAGTTGCAAATATGTCTTTAATTTGATTTCTTGCCTAGAGTTCCACAAGCTCTCACTCGATCTAACGCTTACAATAGATATTTAATAATATCTATAATATTGAAAAAATATTTATTTCTACAATAGTCTGATATTTTAAGATCTATCGTAGAAACTCCAATCTACAGATCTCTTTGAAAATTGTTATCAAAATATCCTATCGGATTTCACTTTTTTCTACCAAGTATCATGATATTTTTAAGACCAATCACAACTTAATTACGGAAAATCACATTTTGTCTGTATGTGTGATCGTTATTTTATTTAATATTTTCAATATTTGAATCTCTGGTCAAGATATCAAACGCAAAAGTTTCCTTCTGTACAGGATGTCCGTCAATTCACGCTAACTGAGTAGTATAACGTAATGTCCCCTGTCGTTCCCTATGAACAACTAAGGCAGGAAAGTGTAGATGAAATTTTTGGGGTCTACAGGTACTCCATACTCGTTCGAACCTCAACATGTATTTTCGATGGAGTCCTAATATTGCCCGATCAAGCCCCAATCTGTTGGCCTTGTCAGAATCTCAACGTTAATTTCCGGCGAAGTCCTACTATTGCCCGACCAGGCCCCGACGTGTTGGCCTTGTAAGAACCTTAACGTTTATTTTCGATGAAGTCCTACTATTGCCCGATCAGGCCCCTATCTGTTGGCCTTGTCAGAGCCTCAACATTTATTCTCGATGAAGTCCTACTATTGCCCGATCAGGCCCTGATCGGGCAGTAATGAGGATTTATTATTTATTTATTTTCGAGGGGGTCTGAATATCACCCGAACAGGCCCTGATCGGGCAGTGATAGGGATCTATTATTATGGAATCCACAACTGATCCCGATAGGGGCCTTTGTGTTGTCAAGGCCTTCCCGAACTAAATTCTGCACGGGGTAATGGAAACACTAAGAAATGTACGAATCCTTCGATAATAAAAATCGTAGAGACTTTGCAAAAAACAGGAGGTGCTGAATTGACATCAGTAAGAAGTATTGAATCTTTAGTATACTCGGTACCTAATACATTCACTGACCGAACACAGCACAATGAATCAAGGGATTTGAAATGTGTGAAATATTTCGCATAATCAGATAAAACAAATTTGATTTCAGAGTCCAGTGTAAAATATCGAAAATGATTATGATTATTAATAAAATGACAAAATCTCAGTTGATTTTTCAAGGCTAAAGTTTGAATGATATTGGTTTTATTTCCCGAAACATTAGCAGTTGATTTAGAGAGCTTGTGGTATGACTCAAATCTTATCGTTGAACAATGTACTAATGGACCGATCAATTTTATCATTCGTGGATAATGAGTCAAAAAATGAAATTTAGGTTTCAGGTTTTCTTTGAATAAACTACAATACATTGAATGATGTTCTGAAATAAGTGTTCTTAGGTGATCTGCACTTTCACGTTGCAGTATTGGTGCGCTGACAATTTCAATTATCTTTCGTAATTTCAAATATAACAGCCAAACAGGATTTTTTCTTGGTACCAAATCTCCAATAATAAGGCTTAAATACCTCGCGAAACAAGTCATTTCCGACGCTGACATCTTTAATCGGAATTTAGGCTGACCCACGTTAATGAGTGGGGGTTTGTTAGATTTACTCAAGTAACCGTAGTCAAATGTTTGGATACGGAAATTTAGTGTTTCAAAGCTAAACAGCTTCAAATCATATATAAAATGATGAAGTACTGGCGTTAAGACGTAATTACAAATGCCTTCAAAGATGTCATGTGTTATATCGACAGAAGCAATACGGGACATATGAAGATCTTTTACATTATGCCATATGCAAGTTTCTTTAATGCCTGTTTGGCTGATATCATTCAGTTTTACGTCACTATCATAATTGGTTTCAGTTCTGAGGAGACTTTCGTTTTCAACAAGTAAGGTTCTCGAGAGTTCCTTCGGTGATTTACAAATTCTACAGTAATATGATGCGGAAAAGCTTTCAACAAGCCCTAGTACACTATTCAAGCCCAGATTATCGCCTATAATTGAGGCACATTCAAAGTAGATTGTTACATTGGAGCCCCCATTATTAATGACGATACCACTTTCCTGTAAATAATTCAACTCGCTTATGAGTATATTGAAAACAGCAGCATTCCCAAACATTTTTCTATCATCAGAATGAAACAGCAAAGTCATAAAAATATAATTCAGATTTGAAACATATTGTGGTGGCATGCATGGTATGGTGACATAAACAGCTCCTAATTTATTGGCACCTGCGTGTGAGCCTAATGGATTTCCAGTTTCGTAGTCATCGAAATAAATAAATAAAGGAAATACAGTCTTGGCACCATGATATTGCGACCTCGATTTCCAAAGCTCGCCCTGTATGAAGTTACTAAGGATTGCAGAATCACTGGTCAAAGATTGAACATATTCTTTTATGTGGTCAAGGAAACCGGGAATTTCAAAAAGAGATTTCAATGTGTCTCTGAGAGCAATAAACTTTCCCACAACTTCTGTAGGCTCCGACACTATTTGTCCATTTACTTTTCTTTCAATTGGAGCATATCCAATAATGTAGCTAGTGGGAGGTTTAAATGAGTAATGTTTCGTCAAATATTTAAATCTTTTGTATTCGGAATCTAACTTTTTAAAAGGATTACTTGCATTATCTAATATTGTGTCCATTTGTTGTAGAATATTGTTGGCATTGTCTACCGGCTGGAATGTCAATTGTCTATGCAGTTCTTGTTTGAGAACAGGAACAAAACTATTTTGCAAAAATTTTGACATGGTATCCATTACAAAGTTTACAACATTTCTAGGGATTAGGGAATTATTATACAGTGTGGACATCAACCACGCAGTCTCTAGCTCTAAGTTCTTTTCATCGAAATTATCGGTTTGAGCATTGTTAAACGAAGTCGCAGCAGTATTTGAGTTTATTGTGAAAGAATTTTCTTGTTTGCTTTGCAAAGCCTTTTGTTTAATAGGGGTTGGAATCGCATTGTCACAGCATACCTCTCTTTGTTGAACGTGATTGCTATTGATGTGTTTCCTCAACGAATTCAAATTACTATATATTCTATTACAGCTATCAATAACACATTTGTAATAATCATTTGAACTTAGGTTGTGGCTGTGTTTAAAGTGTAAAAATAAATGATTCACTGTTTCAAATGATCGACTACATTTAAAGCACCTCATTTTTTATAAAAATACAGATGAGTAATTCAGAAAGATTGCCCAACTTTGTTAGTTCTGGGCATTGAGTGAACTTATAAATTTATTAACAGCAACATAATTTCCTGCATTCTCATGTTTGATCTTATAGATATGGGTCTGCATAAAGGTCCACACATGCGCACTTTCAACTGGGTATTTACAATTTAATGTAAAGAATGCTTTGAAGCATATATCAAGTGCCCTCAGCGCAGACGGAGCGACATACCTTGTATCATTTATAATGATCATGGAACTGCTTACTTGGTCGATCGGACCAATCACCACTGGAAGCGGTTGGTTTGTTAATTTGAACTGGTCATATATGGTCATTCTACGTTCAAGTTCTGGCTGCAGGTCTTCCAGTGTCTGAAATATACAATATCGTAAAATGCTTATTTTAACTGCGCTGCATGATACATATGGTTCGCACGGTACCACTTCGCCGCTACACAATGCGTATTATTCATCAATATCATAAAAAAAATTTAAATATACCTCAACCTGTAACAAGAATCCTTTTTGGACTTCAAGCTTTGAAGGCCTCCAATGGCGGCCAATCACTTTAGATTTTACAGAAACTGTATTCAACAGCAATGGCAGCAAAAGTAACGCAAGAAGCTGTACGTTTTCTGGAAAAAAGACAATCTTTTTTTACAGATAATATTGCTGAATAACGGATGAAAAAAGTAGCTCAATTTTATGAGAGAAAATTAGCAGAACGTGAAAAAGCTGTACAAAATCTTAAATTAACAAAATGTAATTCAATCGAAATAACAACTGAAACACGAAATACTATCATTGCTAGTTATTTGTAGGAAAGTTGGAGTGGCAATTTAAATTCGTACTTGCAATATGATAATTAATACACACCTATATCTGCCAATTGAGCTGTATGTTTTTCAAGAAATGCTTTTATGTTAGCATCTTTTTTTTTTTAGCGAGAGAAATAATTTGACCGGAGACTGTAGGCCAATGATGGAAAAAATTGTTCGTAGACTCGCTGTACATGAAATCAAAGTCAATATCTAGCTGTAAAAATATGAGACAGCATTATTTCATAAACTGATCTTCAGAAAAACCTGTATTTCATCATTGACATTTATAAATCTTGAAACTAATACCAGAATGTATCCTGTAGGTGACTGTAGGCATCTATAACGGTCAAAATATTCATGTATGGGAAGCGTTTCATTTAATCTAACCCTAGAAGTCGCTTTCCAATGTTTTCTTACTTCATCGATAGGTTCGATATTATACTTCAACCAAATAATACTATCATTATTAGCATTATTATTATCAGGTTCAACTGTAATTCAATAATTGAAATACTGTCTTAATTAATAAATCATTTAAATGTGCAAGAAAAAAAAACGAATAGATATGGGCATAATGAATTTAATCTAAAGTGCAAATAATCAAACATATTATATTTACATGTAGTGCTAGGTGGACTTTCTTTTTGTAAAATACCAATCTTGCGTAGCACTCTACGCTTGTTCAAGTACTTATCCCACAAAATACCCCTTGCTCCCAGTGTACCGTTGGCACTTTTTGTGTATGGTATGTAATACGTCTCTAATCTCTCTTCTGGGAATATTTCGACAATTTCATGTGCCCACTTGAGGAACTTTGATGCAGCTATTCTATAGAAATTAGGATAAGACCTAGTTAACGATTGTTTTAGGATGCCATCATATACTCACACGATTATTTCAGAAATGCTATCATGCTTCACTTGAATCTACATGAATCATTATTTCTTTCTAAGTTAGGGTTGACTGGATAGATAAATCTTTCGAAATTTGGTTAAATTGGAATTGGCAACTCAAAATTGAGTGGGCAATCATATGTAGAAGTAATATTGCATTCATAGTTTACCAAGTATCTGGGTCGTTTTTTAATTGGGAATCGATCAGCATACCGGCCAAATTTGCACGCTCTAGTTTTTTTGTTGTCTTGTAGCAGCTCATAATTTCTCTTCCTTTATAATCTGTTGCCAACAAATTTTTGACTTCATCAGTGGCTTCAGATGTTGAGGGTGTGACTGTCCAAGAATTTAAAATATTCGAAAATATATTATAAAATAGTCAGGAAAATAGCATGCAAGTAATGTAATGGTGGAAACGTCGTCTTGTTTATTGCTTGAGGATAATTTATGAACCAGTAGACAAAGAAAGTGAATATTTGAGAATACCTTCTGTTTTTGACAGATTTGATAAGGAGCTCTCAACTGATTGAATAGTAATGGTATCTGATAGAGTCTCAGAAACCGTGGGCAAAATGTCGTCGAAAAGCAGCAAACTGTTACCAACAATTGACGCTATGTATGATTTGTATTTTGTTTGAAATTTATACCGAATTCCAACTTGGGGAATCAGATCTTTTATCATATCGTCGGTCAAAGCATTAAATACTTCTTCGTCAGATGCATTTTCTGGAGAAGAAAATATAAACCATGGATACAATATATTTTCTGTACTTTTATCTTGAGAGATATAAATAATAAATTATATAGATTGTTCAGCATAATAAAGCAATAACTAGGTAGCTTGGTATCCCTATTACATATTTTAAATCGATTTCACAGGCACCACTGAAACTTTAGCAAAAATCATTTTTAATTAACTAAAATGACTAGAAGAGGTCCAATCATAAAACGCTTATAATTTCATAATTATTCTTGTATAGTGTGTATTGGAGAAAAAAAAATCCACAATGAAGGATGAGTAGCAAATTTATTTCAGTGAAAAATGAAGAAATGGTTTTTTAGAAGTTTCAGTGGCGTCTCGCCTTGAATTGAATGTGATTACAAGCATCACACGACGACATAAGGTAAATACCCGACAATAATACAGAGAGGAAAGACGGAAACGTGGAAGGGAATCTTTCAAGTAGAAAACGAAAAAATATGCGAGATTTTATTACATATCTCTCTGCGAGGAATGATTTCAGAAACGTAGACATGATTTCATGCGAATTAGTTACATCAAATCACAATAGCAATTGCAACCAAATATTTCACAATCAGTAATGCAGCCTCGTGGCTGTAACCTCAATGCGCGGCATACGATTATTATCACTAGAAGAAAAGAATCACTTACCTTGAAAGGGAACTAGGAGGAATTCTTCCAGCCCCCAATCCTTTAGTTTAGTCGTCACAAAGTTATCCATGTTTTTAGTTTTATAATTAACAAGTCTTGTATGCTGCAGTGCACGTCGGATCAGTTCAACCGGACCACGTTTTCTGCCACCGCTGAGTGCGTCTGAGCTTCTTTGTCACGCATGTTACAGGTCGCAGCTCGTTCAACGTGGTGAAAACGTGGCGCAATGCCGGGTGTAACGCGTAACTGTCGAGTAAAGTGCGCATGTGTAAATACTTCACTTGTTGACGGAACCGATTTCCGGTGTAAAATGCACTGTACAATGTGCAAAATTTACTGTTGAATTCATAAAATCAAACTGTCTAAGGCAGTCTTCTAAATGTGAATTCAAACAGCTAAATTCAACAATGCTCACATGCTGTGCTTACTATCCATCAAGTCAGATTTACTACCGGTCTCATGTAGGCCTTACAATTTGAAATGTAGGTATTTGTGGATGTGAAAATGACATACCAGTGCTGCTGTCTGGACATGTGCGATTGTAACTTGTACAGCAATTCATGAACTGCAATACATATGTGCGATTTACATTTGTAAGAGTAAACGAGACAGTAAATAAAAGCCTTTACTACTGGCATTGCTGTTACAATTACGCCAATTTCTGTACATCTGTACTAATGTAATTCCAGCAGTATTATTTTTCTCCGTGTTCGTCGAGTTGTCGATTAGGGCAAAAACGTATTTATTTTGTCTGCGCGTGGTGACCAGGGGTCCGAGATGGTCAATGTGAATGATCGCGAATGGTCGCGTACCCGGTGGAATGGGGTGCAACAACCCGGCTTGTTTTCCCGTTTTATTCTTAGTGAGTATGCACTGCCAACACGCTTGTATGTGTTGCTTGACGTAGCGACGAACGCCCGGGAAATAATAGTATTGTAGTACTTTTGCAACCGTTCGATCGACACCTTGGTGACCTTGAAGGTCATGGAAACGCACGATCAGTCCTTTGCGCATAGTCTTCGGTACCACGTAACGCAATTTCTGTCCATCGTTCTTGTAAAGAATACCGTCACAACACTCATAACCGTCTACTTCGCTTATTTCACTTTGTGTTCGCGCACTCACTCTTTTCATTAAAATAGCCTTCTTGTGGCACAATTCACTATCAGAATATTGATACATTATAATCTCATCTTCATCATTCGTTACAGTAAATATCTCACTCAATCTTTCGGATATATCACACACGCTCTCCTCCGGATTTGTGGGGGCTCTACTCAAAGCGTCTATATGTAATAGTTTCGTACCTGGTCTGTGAACAATTTCGAAATCGAATTCGCTTATCAAGTTATGCCACCGTATTACTTGTGGATTTTTGGTTTTTTGAGTACTCAGATACAGTAAAGCCTGACAATCCGTGACTATCTTAAATGGTATGTTGATCAACAGATTACGTAAGCGGGATACCGCCCAAACTATCGCTAACAATTCTAGTTTACTTGAATGATAGTTTTTCTCGGTCTCGCTTGTGCGCCGGCTTATCGCATATACTAGATGTAGCCTATTGTCTGTCCCTCGTTGCAATAGCATCGCGGCGAGGCCCTTCGCGCTGGCGTCGGTATGCAGTTCGGTTGCGTTTCTCGCGTTGAATGCCTGGAGGATCGGTTTATTTATCAGTACGCTCTTTAATTTCTGGAAAGCCTCAGCTTCGTTTTTATCCCAATCAGAGGGTTGATTCGCGCGCAATAACTTATGTAATGGTTCCGCGATTTGTGCAAATTTAGGTACGAACCTACGGAAAAAGCCAGTCATCCCTAAAAATCGGCGTACTTCGTGAACGTTTTTCGGGGTTGGAAATGCGGCTATCCCTCGTATCTTGTGTTCTCCCGGTTCTATTCCAGCTTTGGAGATTTCGAAACCGAGATAGTCCACTTTGGTTTTCAAGAATTCACATTTTGATAATTTAATCGTTAATCCGGCCCTACGTAACGCTTCGAATACTAGGATAAGCCTGTCTTTCAGATCCGACCAAGCCTTTGCGGGTATGAAGATATCATCTAGGTAGAATAATACTACTTGACTTCTCAACGGTCCTAAAGCTTTATACATGGCTTTGGAAAAATAGAACGGACTGTTCATCAGCCCGAACATCATGCGCGTAAACTCTCCTGTTTCATCAGGGGTTATAAATGCAGTTTTCGCACGACCTTCTTTCGATAAGGGTACTTGAAGATAACCATGAGCTAGATCTAACGTTGTATAAATCGAGCTGTCGCCTATCTGAGCTAAATGATCGTCTAAATCGGGTAGGGGGAAGTGCATACGTTCCGTTTGTTTATTTAGTTTGCGGTAATCTACTACTAGTCTCGCCTCTCCTGTTTTCTTACGAACTAACAGAACAGGACTCGCATACGGTGAGTCGGTTTCGGTTACAATCCCTTCATCCTTCCATTCTTTTACAATTTCTTTAATAGTTTCGCGCTCCGCGTCACTCGCACGGTACGGTTTACTAAATGCAGGTATACTACCGGGTATCTCTTTTATATCCATCTCGACTTCACGCGCGCATCCTAATTCATTCATACTTAATGCGACACAGTCGCGGTAATTATTAATTACTTTTAACAGGTCCTCTATTATTACTTCACTCTGTTCTTCACCTACGTCGATGTCGTCTCGTTGTATCGGTCGCCGTGTTGTCGTTTGCTCCCGCGTTGGTATGCGTGTGAACTCCCCACGCACACGTGTGTGTTCTTTCGCCAGTGACTGTGAGTTATCGCTGAGATTCAACACAGGTAGTTCGTACACATCACTGCCCGTTGATATTTCGATAAAATTGACAGAACGCGGCGGTAGCTCGATGTCACCCACCGCATTTTGATTTTGCACTCCGTCGCGGTTTATGACATTGTCGCCGGTAAGGTTCGTTCCCGCACTTCTTTTAAATATCAACTCATCACCAACTTTATGATACTCCACGTGCGGAGCTTCGGTAAATGTTCGTCCCACTAGGACATCTACAGCTTGAGCATCGTCCGGCACGATTCGTAGTACCACATCATCGACTACCACATTGTCTACATTCACTGTTGCTCGCACAATACCTGGTGATTTCACTTTAAAGTGATTTGGACCGAAACTTTTCAGATCACACACCACTCGTATCACTTGGAACTGTTCTAGTAGTGCTACGGATGCTTTTATAGTGCACTCGGAACTTCCCGGATCGATTAATGCATTAAGTTCACTTCCGTCCACGCGAATCACCTTTAGATATTTATTCACAGCGTTACGATCATCACTACCGATTTGATTGACTTGTTTTGTTTCCGTATTAATCGTCATTGTGCAGTGTCTCTGTGTATGGCCTTTGGCCTTGCATTTCAAACACAACAGTTCTCTTCGCGGCTGGGTGCAATTTTTAGAAATGTGCCCGTAGGCGTTGCAATTGTAACATTTGGGTTGCCCTTCTTGATTTGTTAATGGGGGTCGCGTATCAGCGTTTCGCTCGGTCGTGTGTGCTCCTGGCTTCTTCGATGCATTTGTTTAACTCGAAGGAGTGGACGCTGGTCTATGTTTATTTACATTAGGTTCTCTTAGATTCCGAAGACGATCGGAGCGTTGCTTCACCATGCGATCATATGTCAACATGTCATGCAGCAGCTCATCAGTCGATATGTGTGAGCGGGCTGCCATCGCATTGCAGAGTTCCCTTGACCATATTCCGACGAGGATTTGTTCTTTGGTATCTTCGGTCCTCAATCCGATGTCGCTACATAATTTGGCCTTTGTATGGAAATACGCACTTAGGGATTCGTCCTTTTGTTGAACTCGTTCGGTCATCCGTTTCCAGCGTAACGTCGTGCTATCCACTGTTATAAAAGTCGTCCGGAAAGCGGATTTAAACATCGGCCACGTCGTCAATTCGCGCGCTTTCATTCGAAACCATTCTTTTGCACCATCCTTTAGGTGTGACCTAGCTGCTTCTAACGCAAAGTTATCCGGCCAATGATGCAATTGCCTCATACTTTCCAACGTTTCAAGCCATTCTCGTGCACGTATATCACCTACATCTCCTGTAAAATCGCCGATATTGGCGCTGAGATCTGGCATAATATGGTACGTTGGTACCGGGGTATCGATGTGGAGCGCCGGTAACGTCGACGTGACGCGTTCCCTCTCCGAACGTGAGTCGTGTCAACAGTCTCTCTAATAGCATGTCTCTCCTTCTTCCTTCTTCTACCATAGCCCATATAGCTGTTTCTATCGATGGTGGTACTCCAGACGATCGGTTGCGCGCGCCGAGTTCATCGACGGGATTTTCTTCTATATCCATTTCGTCTTGAAAGAAGGCGCCATCCGATTGGCCAGCTGGTAATCCTCCCGAGCGATTAACTGCGCCGAGGATCTGCGTACCGTGATCTTCTCGATGGGGAAGACCTCCAACGGCTCCTTGGCCCGGTCTCGCCGATTTTCCCGCGTTATTACGTATATTGTCGAAATTATTGGACTGCGCCATATTTTCCGGTTCCGTGGCTCTTAATGTTTCACGTATGATCTGGTAAAATCGTTCGAACTCGTCTTCTCGTACTGACAATCCGTCACCGTTCATATTCACATCACTTGAATTGTCTTTTGTACGCGCACGCGATTACCGTCCCGGTGATTTCGACGGCCATGATTTCGCTCATTTGACCGTTACTCGAAATTTTCCGTCGCGAATTACAATTTCCCGATTTGCGTATTTTCTCGCGGTTTAATGCGGGTTATCGCGAGTATATCCCACTTCCGAATTGTTAGAAGGTTTGATTTTTGTGTCAGGAATGTTGCTTAGGGAAATCAAATCAAACTGATAACGTGCCGGCAAAAGTATTTATTCAACACGTATAACTGGACGACACAACAGAAACCTCGTAATTTCAGCCTTGGGGCTGCGTAACAAAATATACATATACATTAACCCGATCGAACTATCCGAACTATACTTAAGACTATAACAATCCTTCGCACGTCTTGTCGTTATCATTCGTAAATTCGTACTCCTCTCTTCTACCTTTTCGCTCTCGGACTTCGGACTCCGGACTTTTGCTCACCCGCGCACACAAACATACATACATACATACATAGTCATTCACGCATTTATCCTACTTCTGGTACTTATTGTCCAGGTACGCCATCGGTCGCTAACATATTCTATTAGAACGTGGTGGGATCTTCCTAACGATCCGTTTCATTGTGGATGAAACGCTGTGGTTTTGAATTGTTGGACTTTAAAATGCTTGGCGACTGGCTGTAATAGATTTCCTATAAATGCTTGTCCCTGATCGGTCAGTACAGCTCTAGGCGTACCAAACTGGCGGATGAATTTCTTCACAAAAGCTTCAGCTATTTCTCGCGCGTTTGCCCTTTTTATAGGCACTGTAATGGTCTTCGAGGATGATTAACAAGACTGAATTTCTTTTAAAGCAACTTATTTATTAAAATTGAGTTGTTGATAGTTTGAAGTTTTTGAGTCGAATGATATAGAGAGGGATTTTGGATTTTGGAAATGAGGAGTGTGAGGGTGGTAGGAGGTATGTAGGTAGAAGAGGGGCACCAATTGGAAATGAGGGGTAGGACCTTTGGAAATGGGAAATTTGGCAATTGAGGGTTTCTTGGAATCACAGCTGAAAAGGACACTCGAAGGAAGAGGGTCGTAAAACTATAGAAATATTTGTAGAACAAAAGCGTATGATCGAGGACTGGGTAGAACAGGAAACGGTTTATGAGGGGTTGGTGGATTGGGAAACTTATTTTAGAAATATACAAAGTAATATAATATGTGTGATTGAGTAGGTAGGTACATTACAGCACGGCTATTGAATATCTAGTTAAATTATCCTGCATAGTTAGTGAAAATGAATTTTCGTTTCTCGTTGTTAGGAGCGGACCTACTATATCCATTGACACCTTATCAAACGCAGTGGTAGATGTGTCTGTTATTACCATTGGTTGTTTAGTTTTTACTCGAACTAGCTTTTTCTTTTGGCAGCTTACGCATTGTAGAATATATTTCTGAACTTCTTCCTTTAGATTAGTCCAACAATACTGTTGTTTAATTCGATTGTAGGTTTTTGTCACGCCCTTATGTCCCCCTATAGCTGACGCGTGGGCTTCTTCTATAATTGTTAGGCGTTCTGATCGTAATGGTCCGATGATTTGATTATTGCAAATTAAAATTTTGAGGGTGTTTTCGATAAACGTTTGTCTTAATAAGTCGAGAATCTGTTTCCATGAAATTCCGTTAACACCTTCTCTACTCTCCGATAAATATAATGACGGAACTTTGAGAAGAAAGTCTCAATCAATCGAGTCGAGTCAATTATTGATGTTAAATTGCCTGACGTTTCGGCAGTATTGTTCTGCCCTCATCAGAGGCTTGGATGTCAGTGGTAATCCATATTTACTCAGCGGATCTACCGGCTACTGTCCTCTTGTGATTAAGAGTAGTCAATGAGCCATTGTCCACTAAGTAGCCATTGACTACTCTTAATCACAAGAGGACAGTAGCCGGTAGATCCGCTGAGTAAATATGGATTACCACTGACATCCAAGCCTCTGATGAGGGCAGAACAATACTGCCGAAACGTCAGGCAATTTAACATCAATAATTGACTCGACTCGATTGATTGAGACTTTCTTCTCAAAATACCACATCCGAGTGTTATCTTCGACATGTGTATAATGACGTAACGTTAGTTTGAATTAGTGGAGCTTTAAGTTCTCATATTGCTGATTTTAATTGGGCCATCTTATCTCCTTCTGTCGATAGGATCATTACGAATTGTCTTCTAGATTTTCGTTCTCTATACCAGGTTTCTCCTGCATTATATACATTACCTTTTCCTAATTTCACTGCTTTGCGCCTACTGTCGGTGCAAAAAGGTTTGGCCCCTCTGTTTGAGTGATCATAACTTCTACAGAAAAATTGGTAGAGCATCGAGTCTGGTAAGATCGTAAAGCGTCGAATTTTCTGCGTCTGATGGTTATTTACAAATTTCTGTGTAAAAATCGTGAAAACCGTTATGATCTCCGAAAAGTTAAAAAACGTAGTTTTTTCGGATTTCATTGCCGTACGTCAACTTCGACTCGTCACTGTTCGTCTAAAATAAGTGTAAAAAATCTGGTAAAATTCAGGAATATTCCCTGAACATTAACGAACATGATAGCGCTTGGAAATTACAAAAATATTCACAAATCTGTACGCCAGGTGCGAAAAGGTCCAATGGTGCGATTTGGGGAACGGATTGTTACGGGTGAACCTGAGCTAGCTCAAAATTTTCGTCAGAATATACACTTTGTGATTCCGTAATCAGTTTTAGGTTCGCAATAGTAAACTTCCAGTCATCGACGTCAACAATTTTTCAAATTTGCGAGGGGCCGTGTGTGTCCCAGCCGCGATATCCGTCGCTACATTTCAGTGGAGCAACAATTGAGTTTGCGACGGGCGCGGCGGGGCGGGGGGGAAATGTAGCGACGTATATCGCGGCTGGGACACACGCGGCCCTCCGCAAATTTGAAAAATTGTTGACGTCGATTACTGAAAGTTTACTATTGCGAACCAAAAACTGATTACGGAATCAAAAAGTGTATATTCTGACGAAAATTTTGAGCTAGCTCAGGTTCACCCGTAACAATCCGTTCCCCAAATCGCACCATTGGACCTTTTCGCACCTGGCGTGTAGGTTTGTGAATATTTTTGTAATTTCCAAGCGCTATCATGTTCGTTAATGTTCAGGGAATATTCCTGAATTTTACCAGATTTTTTACACTTATTTTAGACGAACAGTGACGAGTCGAAGTTGACGTACGGCAATGAAATCCGAAAAAACTACGTTTTTTAACTTTTCGGAGATCATAACGGTTTTCACGATTTTTACACAGAAATTTGTAAATAACCATCAGACGCAGAAAATTCGACGCTTTACGATCTTACCAGACTCGATGCTCTACCAATTTTTCTGTAGAAGTTATGATCACTCAAACAGAGGGGCCAAACCTTTTTGCACCGACAGTATCTGCTAGTATCTTTCCTCCTGAATCTAGCGGTTCTCCGCCTTCTAGTGCAAACCAGGCGATAGCTCCCCTTTTGGTTCCTATATTATCTTTAATTATGATAACATTAATTGGAGTAAGTTCCTATTCCTTCGGCAAGGTTTAACGGTGGGTCTAAATTAATTTCATCGTTATCTTCGTCTTCCTCGTCACTGTCTCCGTCAGTCAATTCCTTGTCGAGTGATTCGAGTGCGTCGAATTCATCCGAGTTATAATTACTCTGGTGCAAAAACCTTTCGCCAAGTACAATAATGCAGTCAACACCGACAAAAAAATCCATCAACAAAATACTATAAAAATGTCTACTCACAAAAGACTTGAAATCAGATACAATTGCCAAGTACATACATGTCTTCTGTATAATAAAGGCTCACAACAGAAAATTATCAAATAGTTATTATTAAATAGTGTTGTTTTTTTCTGAACAGTGGCTTTTGATAATTTGTAGGGAAAAAATTAGGAAAAAAAATTTAGAAAGTGGTACTTGGCGGGCCTTTATAGCAATATACATATTACAGAACAAACTACGTACCGATCTTAGTGCAGTGCACTCTTCCATTCATCCATACCTGGCCCGCCAAGTACCACTTTCTAAATTTTTTTTCCTAATTTTTTCCCTACAAATTATCAAAAGCCACTGTTCAAAAAAAAACAACACTATTTAATAATAACTATTTGATAATTTTCTGTTGTGAGCCTTTATTATACAGAAGACATGTATGTACTTGGCAATTGTATCTGATTTCAAGTCTTTTGTGAGTAGACATTTTTATAGTATTTTGTTGATGGATTTTTTTGTCGGTGTTGACTGCATTATTGTACTTGGCGAAAGGTTTTTGCACCAGAGGTGCTTTTTGGGGGTGATATCACTACTTTTTGTAGAATTTTGCTTGACTACCTAATAATTGTGCTCGCTCGCTACGCTCGCTCGATTGGGTTTCCCTATATCCTTGCTCGCTAGGTTCGCTCGGTCGTCATCATTCTGCTAATTGTTTCAATAAGTATCTTAATGCATGCATGTACGGCGATACATTTTATATCATCTGAATCCCTCGGTAAACAGTAATGTTAAATGTGGTAGTCTAATACAAATTATTATTTTGAGAAACACTCTTTTACCAGTTACCATGTAATCTTTTCTACCGATAGTTTCCGGTGAATCCGCACGACTGCTAGTATCTTTCCTCCTGAATCTAGCGGTTCTCCGCCTTCTAGTGCAAACCAGGCGATAGCTCCCCTTTTGGTTCCTATATTATCTTTAATTATGATAACATTAATTGGAGTAAGTTCCTATTCCTTCGGCAAGGTTTAACGGTGGGTCTAAATTAGTGGCCCCCTCCTATGGCCAAACCAACACAGGCACTCATCGTATGCGTGAGGCTCGTTCGAAAGGGGATAAGTAATGCTACTAGTAGCTTATCCCCTCCTGAACGAGCCTCATACACACGGTGCTGCCTGTGTTGGTTTGGCCTTAGGAGGGGGTCGTGCGGATTCACCGAAAACTCTCGGTATATAGTTCTAGTTTTCTATACAGTGCTTTTATCTGGATTCGGGACACTCGATTTGGTTCGACACAGTAGTTGGCCTCTACGCTATTGCCACCCATAGCAGCGGTGGGAGTGAAACGCAATAGCGTAGACGCTAACTACTGTGTCGAACCAAATCGAGTGTCCCGCATCCAGACAAAAGAACTGTATAGTCACTATTCGTAAACTAAAGCAAGATAAATAATATGTGTTGAAAGCACAGAGGCCTGAATTAATGGCACCCACTACCATTTGTTGCCTTCCAAGCACTAAATAGATATCTTTTTTCGTGCATATACTGAATATCATATATGTATATTTGACGCATCAAATATACGAAAATATTCGGAAATTAAAATATTTATTCATTTCATTCGTGCATAATCGATTGTGTCATATAAGATATAGATTAACCTTCATGCGATTCAATAACCGCCAAAACCCAACCTTAAAATTGCGCACTCAATCATTTCATGAGAGATTTTATGTTTCCGACCCTCACTTTGAACGTAAATTTCATAATGAGTAACTATAGGGAGCATAAATGAGAAAATAAAATTTGCAAAATGTTAAGACGTATGAATATGGAATGAATATGAACAGAACTACGTTATGATTCTGTGACCGAACTGACAGCTCTGTCTCGGGAGTCCGTCGTCTTGTCTAATCGATTCTTGATCTTACGTTAAAATTGTCGATATGAGCGCCATCTAGCAACTGATGTCGAGTACTTATATTTCTGCTGTCTAGTGGTGCTGTAGTGGCCACTCTTTCCTTATTCTCATCCGCATAGCTTTAGTGGACTGTAATCTGGCTGAATAAGGTGAAGGAGACGAAAAATTTTCGATCGAACCGGGTACTCAGAAACTTAAATTAATCATATCTCAGCTCTCCGTGCACCGATTCAATCGATGCTAGACTCAAATGAAAGCTCTTCGTGCCCACATTGTGAGATAAAAATCTCAATCCCATTGATATCGCGAGGCGAAAGAAATTAGGAAAATACTGTCCCCCCACCATGGCGTTTAGCTCCCGTACGGGTAAAAAGACTCGTCGAGTCTCGCGCGGCTATATACCTATATATATGGATTTTTTTATTGTACTTGGCGCGAGACTCTGCCGAGTCTCTTGATCATTCTGTATTTCTTCCGTGATTGGGTCTAATTTTCCGAATTCATCGTCTGTTTCGTAATCGTCGGCTTGTGTATTAATGGTTTGACTAAAATCTTCGCGTAATTTTCGTGTCGCTATTAATCTCTCCTCTTCAAGAATATCTTCAGCATGGCTGTTGCATATTCTTATTCTGCATAAGCTATCGGCAAAAATTTTCTGTATGAGGTCAAACAACTCCTTCCATGGTATATCATTAATTTGTGGAGTTCTGGCTAAGGTTATCTGTTCTTATTGAAGTTCGATTGATGTATCTAATAATGATTTGAAAGTTTCGGTCAGAATCTCACGATCTAAACATGTATTTTTTGTTTCTTTGATGACTAAGCCTATATAGTGTTTGTTTCCTACTTCTAACACCCTGGCTCTTCCTAGAGTTAGATCTGTGGATTGTGGCAATTTATTCTTTAATTGTAAATCTCTGGAACCTTCGTCGCATGGGTGGTTATTCATAGTTATAAAAAATGCGCAATTTCCATCTTGTTCTGATAATTTACCTTTAATTTCTAAAATTATTCCACAGCCTCGTGTTTTCATCTCGCTATTATCTCGCCATTTTGGTTTGTTTTTTAATTCGGCGCTATCGTTGTAAGTGATCGTAAACACTTTTGGAAAAACTAAATCGTCAAGTGACAAGTTTCGAAATGTAGTCGAATTTAATTGCCCTTTTTGTATTTTGACTGGTTCCGTCAACTCGGTTAAGGGTTCTTCTCGATATTCCATTTCTAGACAATGCGTCCGCATTCACATTTGTTTTTCCGGCTTTATACACAACCTTGTAATCGTATTCGGCTAATTTTATTTTCCAACGTACTAGTCGTGAGGTAGGGTCCTTAATTGAGTGAAGCCAGGTCAAGGGTTTGTGATCTCTAACGAGTGTGAAGTTTTTTCCGTGAAAAGGTCTAAAATATAAAACGCAATACACTATTGCGACTAACTCCTTTTCTATTGTTGATTAGTTAAGCTCAGCTCCATTCAATACTCTAGAAACATACGATATAGGTAGATCTCTACCAATTTCTCCCTGACTAAGTATTCCTCCAATAGCGAAATAAGAAGCGTCGGTCGTAACTATAAATTCTCGCTCGAAATTTGGATATTGAAGTATAGGTTGCCTGCATAAGAGCGTTCTTAAGGTTTCAAAAGCTTCTTGTTGATCCGTTGTCCAAATAAAAAGCGAATCCTTTTTTAATAAGTTAGAAAGTGGTTTTGCAATGCGAGAAAAATCTTTGATAAAGCGGCGGTAATATCCGGCTAAACCCAAAAATTGTTGAATATTTTTCCGGTTTTTTGGTACTGGGAATGCTTCTACGGCTTTTAATTTTTTTGGATCTGGCCGAACTCCGTTTTCTCCAATAATGTGGCCTAAGTATGCCACCTCTTTCCTTAAAAATTCGCACTTGTCCGGCTGAAGCTTCAGATTTGCTTCCCTTAGTCGCCTTGTTAACTTATCGAACTTTTGTCGATGTTCCTCTAGTGATTTTGCATAGAGAACGATATCATCTAGATACACGAGCATTTCTATTCCTTGTAATCCCGATAATACTTGATCCATTAATCTTTGAAAGGTTCTTGGGGCATTTGTTAGACCAAAGGGCATTCTATTGAATTCTCAATTCCCGTGTGGCGTGGTGAATGCAGTCTTACCCCTATCAGTTTCGTCCATCTCGATTTGATGGAATCCGGAAGCTAGATCAAATACAGTTAAATATCTTGCTCCTCCGAGTTGATCTATTATGTCGATAATGTTAGGTAGAGGATATGCGTCTCCTAGCGTTTTTTCGTTTAATAATCTATAATCTTTTACCATTCGCCATCTCTTGTTACCCTTGGAATCGGGTTTTTTGGAAACTATCCATAACGGAGAATTATAGGGTGACTCTCCTATCTGCCTTTGAATTTCTTCCTTATGTAAAGGTGGATAACGATATTGTTTAGTGTTAATCGGTTAATCGTTGTAAGAATTTTATGTTTTATCGCATTAGTGCTACCTAGATAATCTCCTGGCAAATGAAAAACGACTGAATTTTGTTGTATTAATCTTTCAACTTTCTGCTTTTCTTCCTCATTTGAATGATCTAGTCGTAAAAGGGATTGTTGGCGACAGACAAGATATTCATTAATTAAAGCATTATTAATTCCATAAGAAAGTATTCAGGTTTGATTGATGTATGATGTGATAATATATTGCTATAAGGTGTACCTGAGCGAACTATAATAATCGATAACATGTAGAGAGATTATACACTAATACATGTATACACAGTAGATTAGTAGTCACTAGTTTTAACGTGTGAGTGCGTTACATTGTATGAGATTTAGCATTATGGAAAATATTGTTCTACTAGTAATCCGTGGTGGTGTGGGTGGGAGAGTCCGAGAACAATGATCTCACTCAAACCTTGCTGCGCGAAAGAAAACGGTCGGCAAGTAGTCGGGTAATTCAAAAGACAGAGAAATAAGGTGCGTACGCAATCGTATTGAAATGACGGGCCGAAAAGCCGAGCCGGTCAGTAGTCTGTCGAGCTCGGTGGCAGAAGGACGTAAGAGGAATTCTAGTAGCACATGGTGTGTGCGAGCACGACAGTGTGTACGACGAATGGCTATCAACTCGACGAAATAGTATTTTGGATTATTGGAGATAATCCGGTGATGTCTCAGCTCGAGACACGGAATATAATTTGCTGGATATTCGGGTTCAATTAACAAGATTTATTCTGGCATTTCGGATCTAATCATTGGGAATAATTGTTGATTATGCTGAATGAATTATCGGAAAAGATTCGCTACTTTATTGTGGTTCATATGGCGGGACCGTGCAGAGTTTAAAGTCAGTAACGCGCGAACTGGCCTTCCCTGGGGCCTCACGGGTGTGAGGTTGGCCAGGATGGTTGACACGCTGGGAAACCAGCGTGGATATTACAGTTCGCGGGTTTAAAGTCAGTAACGCGCGAACTGGCCTTCCCTGGGGGCTCACGGGTGTGAGGTTGGCCAGGATGGTTGACGCGCTGGGAAACCAACGTGGATATTACAGTTCGCGGGTTTACCGTCGGAAACGCGTGAACTGGCCTTCCCCGGTACCTCACAAGAGTGAGGCTGGCCGAAATGGTTGACACGCTGGGAAACCAGCATGGATATTACAGTTCATGGGTTGACGGACTGAACCGGGAAAAGACCGGGTTCGCGGGTTGGCCTTCCCTGGGGCCGCACGGGTGTGAGGTTGGCCAGAATGGTTGACACGCTGGGAAACCAGCGTGGTTATAACAACCCGCGAGGTTATATACTAAACAGAAAAACTGTTGATCGCGGCGGCTGACCTTCCAGGATGTCTTGAGACTCCTGGGTGGTTGATTCGCTGGGAAACCAGCGAGGACTGCAGCCTCCGGGATCGGGACGGGTTGTGACCGAACCAAAGTCGGAATATTCACACCCGTATATTTATTTATAAACTGCAACGGTTCCGCCCGCGTAAAAACTAGCATGGTTACTAACGAATGAATAGTGGTTGGCTGAGCCGACTTTTGAATCCGAGTATTCCAATGTAATGATTGTACAGGTCGATAAATAAACCCCCTACTTGTTACTGTATATCTGGCATTTCTTGGTACTATTAATACACCCTTACTCTCCAAACCTTTGACCTGAGTCTATTGGAAGGGCGACGGTCGTGGCCTAGCTGGACGAAAAAGCTCGGGTAGATTAGGAGCTTGTATGCGAAGCCGGTCGCTAACAGGGATCTTAAAATATCTAACCTATTTTCGATTTGTTGGGATGAACCTGAAATAGTCATGCAAATTTTTTCGTTAGTTATGGTTTCGTTATCTGAAGTGTCGCTGTCTGTTGTACTCATCGTATCGTCTATTACAGTTATATCTGTCATATATTCCTGATCATTCGTAAGGTCGTCGTTTACTTCGAGTTTGTTTAATTCTTTCGCTTCGGTAATCACAGGTCTGTTTTTTCTGATTTTGGAATTTTCAATCTTTCTTTTATTAGCTGTTAAAATTTTATTTTTTCTAGTTTTATTACACTCGTTTCTTTTATCTTTGGTAATTCTTCTGCGTTCTTTTAATTTACTCGTCAAAGTATCTGTGTCTTTTAGGATTTCCTGGTTAATTTCCTGATTTCCGTGCCTTCCTTTATTTTTGGTTCTCATTTTGAATTTACCGATTTCGCTGTCTGGTTTTGATTCGGTTTCTTTTTCACTTGTTAAAGTTTTTTCGGTTCGTTCTGAATATCTTATCACTTCCTCTATTTCTTGAAGCTCTTGCGGGGTATTATTAAATTTGCCTGTTCGTTTGTTACATTTATTACGTAAAGATAGGCTTTATTGTTACGGTTCGTCACTATCGCATTACCTAAGTAAACCTTGGAATCTGGTATTAAGAGGGGTAAGTATCCTTCGCGTAAGCTGGTTTCCTCAAGATTAATGCAGATATTTTTTCGCGTTCTTGGTGGCGAACCTTGATTATTCCTATCCTTGAATTTTCTTTAAAAGTTTTATCAACTGGGGATGCTGGGCTTAAGCTTGGTTCAACGTATCCAAAACAAACGGTAGGTTCCCTGTTCGGAAATGGTAGGGTTGCTTTGTCATTATTAGTTTTTATAATCTTTTCGTAACAGTTATCATATAATAAACCTCTTTTCAAGAACGGGATATGCGTTGCTCCGTATTCTAAACGTCCCTTTTCAAAATTTATTTCCGCGTCATTTTCGCGGAAAAATTCGGATCCTAGCACACCGTGCTGTTGTATTGGTATATTCCCTGGGATTACTTGAAAGTTACCCCGAGTACCTGCTATATCTTGTGATGTGGATTATTGACGGCTGGGTATGGTAGAAGACCACCGTATAGGCCAAATCAGCAATACAGGCGATCCCAGTGATTTATGTGTTGGACGCCAGGTACTCGAAGAGTACCGCGGTAACGTCAAAAATAATAGGTTCGAATAACCGAAATTTAATTTAATCAAATAAACAAGAGTTGGCAATTATTATGACCTAAAACTAACGTATACAGCAAAAATCAAATATTATTGAAAATAAACCGAAAGAGAATTAATATAACATTGACGACAAAATCACTCGGCTAAGCTAGCGTGAGGGGAACGTAGGGGCGAAATAATTAGGTTTAATACTGGGCAATTATGGTTTATGGATTTAATCACAAAGAAACCGTCAATTTGTTAAATAGGAACAAGGTATTACAAGGTATGACAGGATAAGAATGGAATTAGGATTCTCATAACCATTCAATCATAAAACAATTAATAAATAAGGTTCGTTATGATACACAGCTGATAAATCTATTTCTAAGTAGGTCACATAAAATTAAAGTGGTACCGAAGATAAAACAGGTTAAATGATAATACAGAACAATTCGTAAAAAGAAAGAAATAAAAGTTAAGATGGTATGGTAGAGTGAAGATAAGGGAGTAAGAAAGTTCTTTACCGGTCGGTAAAGTAATTGGATCTCAAAGAGGGTTAATCAATAAAAAGGGGACTCGAGGAAATTACATGGGACAGTCGGTAAGGGAGAAAAAGTTAGAGGGTAGACAGCTTCACACGACAAAGAGACAACACACACACATAAAGTCATACACACGTACTCTACGAATCACGTGATCTGACTACGCAGTTACAGGAAGAAATGCTGCAAATAACAAAGAATTATTAAATTGTATATCTGTTATGTCGGACTGGATATGTTCTAGATCTACGCACACCAACTCAAATCTCACATTAGGTTTCACGATTAAATAATAGCTGATGGCTCAGATATTAACCGATACAGAAATAATATCAAGTTACACAAGGATTGATTTTCTATAAAACATAGATCGATAATTCGTGGAGATTAATGATTCTTTACTTACGGGACTCATGCGTCTGGGAGGGAGGAATTTATGATTTACGAAAACTATTTGGTACTATATTCAACTCAAATAATTATTATTGAACAAAAGGGGATATTAGGACAGATATTCGTTAAAACAAAGAAAAGGACGCGGGGATACCTACGATAGTTAATCTCACGTATTTCTCGTAATAATTATAACATAGGCATAATGGCATAAAAGAAATAATATATGATAGTTATAAATTAATCAGAAATATAACATGGGGCGATAAATACAACAATTCGAAAGTTTACAGATAATGGGGTCACCCCCTAATGGGTGCGTCCCTAATGCGTAGTACGCTGATTTTACAAGATATAGTCTTTCGAACGGTCAAACAGGTATGAAATCTTACCTTGAGACGAATCTCAGGCACAATCACACGATAAAATAACAAAATAGGTATAATTTATAATGATGATAATAACAAAAAAAAAGAGAATTGAATAGGTATAGGAATTAATGTTTTAGATCTCTTTATGAAACACGTCTGTCTGCTACGTATACAAAACGAGAAGTGAAGAAGAAATCGACCGGGGTGACGTAGATCATTTTCATTGTTGGGGAGGTAATTTGGCGAGTCTAGGTGGCAGTAGGCGCTTCCGCATAGGGTGTTACGGCGGGCCTGGTAGGGCCTTGCGGAACCCCAAGCTTTCGCCAAGACAATGACAGATGGCGGGTAGATGTTATTGATACCCTGGAAGGCTGTATTTCAGCATAATTCCGGGTGGCGAGGCCGGATCTTTGATTGGTTAGGGCCGAGCTACCCCCTATCTTAGGAGCAGTAGGTGCAGCGCACTTCCAAGCGTATCTCAGGAACTGATGTTCTTGCCTGTCTTGACTACTGACTCGGAGAACCTCAGGTATCCCACCAGGTTGTCGTTCTCAGAACCTCCCTCGTCGTACAGGTCCATTGTCCAGTGTGTTAGAGAGAGATAGAACATAAATTAAAGGGATTAGGACAGAACTTAGGGATTAGATAGGGAACCTTGGTAACTTGAGCTGGTGAGGACTTCTCGTTTATTGTTTTACTTTGATAATCGCGGGGTCACTATCATTCGAGGAGGAGTCGATTGTCATTTACAGGGCAATTGACTTGCCCTGTTGCAATCTATAGCGACTTCTCCTAGAGTTACCACGTCTACTGCAGAAATTCCCTCGAAACAGTACTTTTTACCCTTATTTATTTCGATCTCTGGTTTAATGCAGTATTTTCTGATAAGATTTAAATCGGATCCTGTATCTAACATAAAAGTACCTGTATTTCGTAATTCGTTTGCCTCTATCTCTACTGACGGGATTGTAGTCACGTATTTTTCTTTGGTCACTTGTGAAAATGTGCGCGTAGCATAATTATCGTTTTCATTGTCTTCATATAATGAAGCATTAGAAATATTGTCTTCGGAATTGTTTGCTTGTATTATAAAATCGTCTTCATCATCTTTGCGTGAAATTGAATTAGAAATATTCTCCTTGGAAAAACTTGCTTGAATTGGATTGCCTTGATGTAATGTATTTTTAGAATCGTCGTCTTCGCGTAAAATTATACTAGAAATATCCTCTTTGGTATAGCTTGCCTGAACAGTATCGCTTTGATTTAGTATAATCTCAGAATCGTCGTCTTTACGTAAATTATCATTGAAATTATTCTCTTCAAAATCACTTGCTCGAATAGTAACGTTTTGACTGAACGTACCTTTGGAATCATTTTCTTTGCGTAAAATTGAATTAGAAATATTCTCTTTGGAATTATTTGGCTGAATGCTATCGTCTTGACCAAATGTACCTTTAAAATAACTGTCATCGCGTAAAATATCATTGGAGTAATCATCTTCATCGTCTTTGCATGAAATAACATTAAAGTAATCGTCTTCATCATCTTCATATAAAATATCATTGGAAAGATTTGATTCTATCTCTTCATTTTCGTAAACTCCTAAAATCTCTAGTTCAGAATCATTTGTCTGAGTAGCTTCGGCGATTTTAGAAATATTGTTGAATAGGCTTACTGCATAATCGTCTTCATCATCTTCGCATAAAATAACATTAGAGTAATCTTCATTATTTTCGCACAAAATATCTTTCGAAGTATTTGCTAAAGATTAATAAATTAATATTCGTTTGTATTGATTCTATCTCTTCGTTTTCATAAACATTAAAAATCTCTGCTTTAGAATTATTCGTCTGACTTATTTCTCTATTAAAGGTCTTCATCTCAATATTATTAGTCTGTACTGCAGTTTTGTCTTCTGCATTTTTGGTTGAAGTAAAAATTGGAATATTTTCGCCAAGATTTCCCGTCCCTAAAACTTCGTTTTTTTCATAAAATTCGCTTTCGATCAAGTTTATTCGTCTTCCAATGGATAACTCTGTATCATTGTAATGGCGCGATTGGGTCTGCTGGTGGCCTCCGAGCTCACGCCTTCGTTCGGGGGGCCTTCCCAGTTTCCCGAAACTGGTGATTGGTTATTACGCATTTCTTGTTTATATTGCTCATTTCGTTCTCTCTTGCGACATTCGCTAATTGAGTGACCGGAACTTTTGCAGTAACGGCACAATTCGCGTTCCATGGACCGTTCTTGGTCAGAATTATATCGATTTCTTGGATTAAAAAATTGATCCCGTCGTTGATTAGAATATTGATCTCGCGGGTCAAAATCGTTACTTCGCGATTGATAATTTCTTTGATTTCGTTGTTGATTTAAATATGGATTTCGTGGATTAAAATCGTCATTGCGTGATTGATAATTTCCCTGATTCCGTTGAGGGCTTGGGTATTGACTTCGCGAATTAAAATCATTATTGCGTGATTGATAATTTTCTTGATTCCGTTGAGGGCTTGGGTATTGACTTCGCGAATTAAAATCATTATTGCGTGATTGATAATTTCCCTGATTTCGTTGAGGACTTGGGTATTGATTTCGCGGATTAAAATCATTATTGCGTGATTGATAATTTCCCTGATTCCGTTGAGGGCTTGGGTATTGACTTCGCGAATTAAAATCATTATTGCGTGATTGATAATTTCCTTGATTCCGTTGAGGGCTTGGGTATTGACTTCGCGAATTAAAATCATTATTGCGTGATTGATAATTTCCCTGATTCCGTTGAGGGCTTGGGTATTGACTTCGCAAATTAAAATCATTATTGCGTGATTGATAATTCCCTTGATTCCGTTGATTATAATTGCCTTGAAAATTTGACTGCCCGTATTGACGATTTGAAAATTGATCCCTTGAATAATTCTGATAACTAGGCTGTAGGCCTTGCTGTCGATTTGTAACTTGATTTCTTGAATCATAAGTAGTTTGCATTTGATTTCTTTGATCGCGGTTATTACTGTCTCTATTAAATAGACAATCTCGGGTCTCATGACCTTGTCTCCCGCAGATTGTTCATTTCGGAGTTTTACTTTACGCATAATTTACCTTAGCATCTTGAATTTTTTCGGATTTTTCTTTGCGTCTAAGGTTCCTCTTAATTCCTTCCTGTTGCTCTATCTTTCGAGCCGCGTCTACTAATTCTTTGAACGTATTTGGAACTTACAAATTTCAACTTCTATCTCTGATTTTAATCCTCGCAGGAATGCTGCCTTACCGTCGGCTTCTGTGTTTCTTTTAAACACTTCGAAATCATCTGTTCTACGTTCTTGTACAAATGCTTGTGTTGGATATAAGTATATGTGCAGGTACATTGGTATTATACCTTTGTACGTTAGAATATAGGTATGCTATGTTTACTACAATACTACTTCTATTGTATTGCTAGCGAGATGATGAGCTTAGCGGCAGTGAGTATGAGGCAGTATGAGTCGGTACGGGAAGAGTGGCATATCAGTTTAAGATATAAACCCTGTTAATATATTAAGTCCTAATAATTTACAATAAACTATTATATCAAACAACTTGAAGTCTAAATCCATTTAACATGGTAGCAGAGCGTGGTTGCTGGGTCTAATTATTAAAATTGATTATATTGAAAGTTATAAACGAAAGGTCGAAGTGTATCGCTAACAAGGTGTAAACAGGTCGAAAGTTCTGGGGCGAAAAATTTCAAAATGGCATACATGAAGAGTGATGATATCGCGATACCAATATTCGACGGGGCTGACTATAGTAACTGGAAAATACGTATCTTAAAATTCCTGCAGTTTAAAAGGTGTAAGATAGTAGTGGAAAGACAAAAGGGTGCAAGTGATAAAGATGACGTTTGGGAAGATATGGATGTAAAAGCGACAAATTATATATACAGTGCCATAACGAACAAGCAGTTAGAGTATATAGGTGATCTAAACTCGGCATACAGGATTATGAAGAAATTCGATGAAATGTATCTGCGAGAGTCTACGGCGTTACAGATTGTATGTAGAAATAATGTTGAGAGTATAAAATTGAAAAATTATCCTGAGGTCAACACATTTTTCGATGAGTTCGAAAGAGCCGTGAATGAATTAAAAAAGGCTGGAGCTAAGATCACTGAGCAAGAAAAATTAAATTATAGGTTAAAAGCGCTACCGCAACATTACAATCATATTGGGGATTTAGTCGATGTGTTACCGGAAAGAGAAAGAACTGTCGATTATTTGAAAAGTAAAATCAAGTTGAAATCTCTGGAAGAAAAAGGTGAAAAGGACAACAACAGTGGTGAAACGGATTCAAAATCAAACGTGTTTGAAGCAGAGTCTTCACCCTCAAATGGCTCAGATGGCAACAACTAAACCTCATGCTTCAACTGTGGTAAGCCGGGCCACTTCAAGAGAGATTGTAAACAAGAAAATAGAAACAGAGGTCGCCGAAACTATGGATATTATCGAGGTAATCGCGGTAGATTTATTAGTTACCGTGGTAATTATCGTGGAAATTCTCGTGGAAATTTTCGTGGAGGTCGAGGAAGTTATCAAAACCGTACGGAAAAGGATTTGCATGCAAGCAGCTTTAATACCACGGTGAATCATGCATCATCAACGACTAAAGAAAATCAACCAAATAAAAATCAAATAGACTGGCTACTCGACAGTGGGTGCACAGATCACATTATAAATGATGATGAGTATTTCAGTGAAGCTATTACATTAAAAAACCCCACAAATGTGAAAGTCGGAGATGGTAGAGTCCTAAAAGCAACCAAAATTGGGCGAGTGACCACGTTTTTTTCAGTGCATGGAAATAAATCGAAGGTGATTCTAAATAATGTTTTCAATGTGAAGGAAATGGAAACAAATTTGATGAGTTATTCAAAGGTTACTAATATAAATACGATTGTCTCTAAGGGTGACCTTTCAAAGATCTATGATCCAAATATCAGGCTTATTGCGATAGGAAAAAAAGAGAATAGTCTTATTAAAATGAGAAGTTCTATTTCCCCAATTAAAACGTGCGCGAATGTGATAAATAAAAGTAGTCAAAAGACAATAACATTGAAAGAAAAATGGCACCGCATACTTGGACATGTAAACTTTACCTATTTAGACATATTGTGTAAAAATAAAGCGTTAGACGGCGCACCAAGTGAAATAGAGACTGATTATATGAAGTGCGCTATATGTATTGAGAATAAAATGCACGATCTACCGTTCAATAATAACCGAAGAAAAGCCAAAGAAATTTCAGAAATTGTTCACACAGATCTAAATGGGCCTCATAAAACTACAGGAAATTGTGGTGAGAAGTATTTCCTCTCCTTTATAGATGATTACAGCAAATTAGCAAAAGTGTATTGTATCAAATCAAAAGATCAAGTTTTCGATTGTTTTGTTGAATATGTGAATGAAGTGAAAAATTTGACGGGAAAAACAATTAAGAAGTTAAGATGTGATAACGGTAAAGAGTATATAAACTCAAGAATATATAGCTTTGCTCGAAACAATGGAATAGTCATAAATACGTGTCCCTCATACGTACATACATCAATTGAATGGAACAGCCGAGAGGTACAACAGGTCGATTCTGGATATGGCCAGGTGTCTGTCGGCAGAAGCAAAGGTAAATAGATGTTTTTGGCCAGAAATCGTAAAGGCTGCTGCTTATCTTAAAAATAGGACACTAGCTAACACAATCGTACGAAATAAGACACCTTGTGAAATATTTTTCGGAGAACGGCCATGTGTTAAAAATTTGCGAATGTATGGAAGCAGAGTGTTTGTCAGAATTCCAGAAGAAAAACGAAGTTCGAAGTGGGACGAAAAGGCTGAATTAGGAGTTTTACTAGGCTACACAGATGTTGGTTACAGAATTTTGATCAACAACAAGGTAATAGTCGCTAGGCATGTTGACATAATTGAAGAAGATGTCAAATGCATTGGTTTTGAAGAAGAATATGAAAATGTAAGAGAAGATGATTCTGGAAGTGAATCGGCCGAAAGTGATAAACTTGAATGTGAAAAGCCACAAAGTGAAGATGAACATGGAGCCAGAAACAATGAAGCGAATTCAGAAACGAGAAAATCAAAAAGAACACACAAAGCTCCTACTCGTTTCGGTTAACCAGTTGGCTACAATTGTATCTATGTTGAAAATCTGAAATAAATCTCGAGTACTACTTCAAATGGGTACTAAAGACTGAAAAAAAATCGGCCAAATTAAAAATGGTCGGGGTCAGAGGCTCGGTGAGTTCACATGGAATGCCCCATATATATATGCCTGTGTTAGTGTACAGACTTATATATTTATATATCTATAGACTAGAATAAGAGAAGAAAAAGACAAGAAGAGAAAATGTTATAAAATGTCACAAACTAAGAATAACTAAACATATCCATTAGTTCTATTAACCATACAACAAGAAACTTTGTTCACACATCACAAAAATGTTTATAATTGCACATTTTTTTTTTTTTTTTAATCTTTCGTTCTATATGTATATTCGAACAACGATTCTCTTAATTCTCATAACCAGACGACGCTTTTTTTCCAGTCGGTTGGTTATATCCAAGTATCGTTAGATTTTCTTAAATCTATTGGTCGCGGTAGAAATATATAAATAAAATATATGTATGTATGTGTGCTGTGTGTGTGTGTATATAATTTTTGCGATGTACAGACTTATATATTTATATATCTATAGACTAGAAAAAAAAAAGAAAAAGAAAAGAGAAAATATTTCAAAATGCCACAAACTAGGAGTAAGTGAAAATTTCTCGTCTAATTTATGATTGTTTCAAATCTGCTGGCGGTCAACCTACTTGCTGTTGGTACACTTCGAGCAAAACCAATCCTTATTTTTGTTAATGCTTGGCACACATCTTGTGTGATACCACAGTAGGCAGCACTCGCAGATTACGCTTTTGCCGTTGATCTCTTTATTGCAAGTCGCGCAGGTCCAAACGTCAAGTGCAATTTTTTTACGAATCGCTTCTCTCAACAGATTGAATCCTTTTCTTTCAAAGTATGGTCTCAAGACAGCTATGTCGACGTCGGGCTGGTTTGCAAGGGAATCTCTCATAGATTCTGGTCTCAGTTTGATGTCAGATGCTCGGATGACGTATTCTTTTGCCAAGGCATTGGCGATAACTTCCTTGTCTATACCAATCCAGCTCATGATGGCTTTTGCTTTGTCGGGCTCAGCCAACAACCTAAATTTGATGGGCCTTTTTTTTGTCTTTGTTGTTTGATGCAACTCAATTCAGCATGTTTAAAGCGGTTCTTCATTATAGTAGGCACAGGCATTATGATATTTGTAAGGCTTTTCTTCAGATCGGGTATCGTCAATGATTCAGAATTTGGAAAGTTGTCATCATTGGTGGATCCAAAAACCATTTGATCGCTGTTGTCATGTGTATTCAAAAGTAGTTCTTGCTCAGGGTCAATCGATAGTGTTGTCATATTATGTTCAATTTCGGCATAAGCTGCACAACTGGTGTCAGAGTATCCAGTAGCACCGTGAGAATAATCATTGTGTAAAGAAGAGCCATCGCAGTCAGGGGATTCAAATACATTAGCGCAAGCTGAGTTGGAATATCCAGAAGCACCGTGGGAATCATCATCGCGATATTTTGTACCTCCTGAGATGTCGACTTTGGTAACAGAAACCTCAAAACCTTCTCTCCAGTAATTTAGAACTTCTTGAAGGACTTGTACTTTATAATCAAAATTGCCATGGGCGGATGACATTGCTGTATGCAAAATATCGTTCGTTAGTGAAGCAAGAATTTTTCGCTTCTGAGCATTACTATGGGGCTTTTGTGAAATTGATTTACTGACACTGACATTGGGAAGTATAGCGTCTCTGGAAGGGGAAGACGATTCTAATTGATGTCCTGTATGGCTTTGGAAGGCATATGCCTTTTTCCATCTTTCTGCACATAACTCTGGTGCAAACAGAGATAGTCCGAAGAACGTTCGGACAGCAAATAAATGTCGGCATGGTAAAAACATTGAGGTCCTGGTGCTGCACTCGCATGTTATAGGCGTTACTTTCATTGTGGCATCATGTGATTTTATTGAACATTCTTTAGTATTTTCATTGTATGAATTAATAGTTATAGACCTGTGTCTAGTAAGTTCTGTTAGAACGACAGAGAATGCATAATTTGTCAAGCAGTCCATGTACTGTTGCTCTGCACTGTCCTTATCGTAAATAGAAACTTGCTTTTTCAAAAAAATCTTTCCCAATTTATTCAACATTTCTCTTTCACGATTGTTCAGCCATTTGAAAAAAGAATGCACAAAACTGACCATTGTGCTATGCCTCTTCACAACTTGCTTAATATTGGCATTCAAAGACTCTAATCGATTATTGGTAAAATTTCCAAGATTGCCGCAGATCATACTATATTTCGTCCATTCGCCCCGAATTGGATGCCAATTTTTATTAAAATAATTTTTGACAGGTGTAGGTACCAAACGACAGAACTGTTTGTGAATTTCATCATATTTATCCTCTGATGAGCATTTTGCTAACTTATCAAGGAATTTCAAGGACTGATTCCTTTCTTCCTTTGTTATATTCATTTCTTCTCGAGAAATTTTACGTCCGAAGGTTCGTAATACGTGAAATAAACAAATATATATGGGTATATTCGGGAAAATTTCTTTCAACACATCTCTTTCAAGTAAATCCTTGTCCCCCATCATACATTGCATTTTTTGACAAGCAGCTTCATTATCATTTCGGAAGCACTTTAAAAACCATTCAAAAGTCACACGATCTTCCTTTGCAAGTAATGCAGCGCCTACTACTCTGCTCAGTCCGACCGAATCTTCAACTAACAGAATCATGAGCGTAAGGTTTCTCCTTAGTAATTTGTATCCCATCGATGAAGACTATCTCTGGCCACAAAGACATTGATTTCCTAATTTTCTTTGTGGAAAAGTATAATGCTTTAAACACATTATTATCGTGTAATACTGACACATCAGCACCTAAAACATACGAAGCAAACGTTCACCGTTTTATATCTTTAGAATCGCAATATATTCTATATTTGAAGGGTATTAACTACTCTTGCGAGACGTACCACAGGAAAAATTGAACAGGCGAAGGGGAATGGAGAGGGTATTTTTGTAAATTCAACACGATCCCGAGACTCCCTCAAACTGAGGTATCACATACGAGAGGTCTGTCTGTATTTCGGAACTTTAATGAAAATAGCTAGGACTCGATTTCAGTCTATTTGCCCCAAATTTCAGCATGATATGAAATGCATGTTTAAAAATAAAGAAATGGATAGTTTTTTCCAGAATTGTCACTGCTTCAACCAGAGAATCTTCGTTTTTTAGTTTCCCCTGATAAGCAAGGTTTGCAATGTCCTTTCTGCTTAGATGTTTGTCATATTCCATGGCTAGTTTGTCTTGTAGAGATTTTTTATCGCAGCGCAGTTTTAATAGTTCCAAGACTTGTTCTTTCTCATCTCCCAATTTTTTATTTTGCGGCAGTAACTTGAAGAAAGCCTGCATAACAAAATAGACTAGAAAAAATATTGTTTCCGAATCAACAAGAATAAAATACTAACCTCTGTTCCCTCGTGACCATTATGTGCCGATCTGAATTTTTTGATCTCTAAGAATTGCCCATCATCCGTAACCCCAACAGTTACAAAAGCAGAGCAACCCATCTTGCATGAGCTTTATGAAAATAAAAGCGTTGTTCTTTTGTATTATTTCGTTAATTTTTCAGTTTAAAGGTCTTGATAACAACAAATTCTAAACTGCATAAGGTAGGCAAATGCAACGCAATGCAGGAAATTATGTCAATGAATTCATAAATGAATTCAAAAATTTCAAGAAAAAATGTAAACATAATAATGTAAAATGTAAACATGTGTAAACATAATAATTAGGTAGTGAAAAGATTTCATAAAATATTTGGTACAAGGAGACTTTTGCCATCCGAGTTAACTGTACGGGTAACAGTTAAAATTAATATTACGTAACATAAAATTAAAAAATAATGTTAAAAGCTGTTTCAACAAGATTCCTGTTTCACTCTCACCTAACTTATTCGTCAGAAATTGTTGTTTTCGTTAAAAGCAAACGTACCTGGTTTTACGGAATCCTTGGGGCCTTGAATTTGGTAATCCACCAAACTTGCACACATAATTAATGCTATAATATCTTAGATTCTCGTTGAATGACTTTTTCTTCCGCCTCACTCGTGCATTCGTCAATGATTGACTGTTGCTCACCACAAACATTTGTTTTTCCTGCTCGTGGTACTTTTGCAGAAAGTCTTCGAACTCTTCAAAACTAGAAAATTTTTCACCCACTACTAGCTTCAAGTCGTTTTCTCTTGACACCTTCAGGAAAAATGCAATTATACAAGTAGTCGAGTCTTTAATTTGTGCGCAGATGTCTATGTTAATTTTTTGTAGCACAAAAATTTCTCACTTACCGCCATAATCGAAGATTTAATTCTTTAATCTCCTCTACAATTCCCGACAAATCCAAACGGGAATCGTTCAAATGTAAGCTCGTGTAGAGAAGTCGCATGATTGGGGGGGGGGGGGGGGGGGAATCCCGCGCCAGCCAGGCGAATTGAGATTTTATATAGAGTTGAACACATGGTATGCACCGGCTGTGTTCCGAAATGCCGAGCGAGCGTGCGTACTTGTCTCAACAAGAGACAAGTTACGAGAATAATTGTACCACTAGAATGAAGTCATCGTGCCGGTGGCCCGATAGAGGAATAAAGAATATCTTTATCTTGTATTCATGGTTGTAAGAACGATCGACTTCCAATACGAGTCCGTCCTAGCAGCACGCATAATTGTCCAAAATCGACCCTAGGGATTTTTTTCCGTTCTAGTTGCCGTTCCGCGTAAATTTCAAATGCAGCGTGTTCGAGCGCGTTCGCGCCATACGTCAGTAGCTTGTGCATAGGGCAAACCAGAGAGTACAACCGAAGAAGCTCAGTTACAGATTTACTACACTGCATTTAACGCTGGCTTAAAAGTAAAAATTGTGATTTTGTTGTTTTATTATCATGTCAAAGCAAAAACTTGTGCAAGGTGCGCGGTTTTCACCGGCCGAAGAGTTTCTAACACTGATAAATGAATATAATCAATCTGAAAGACAAAATGTGTCTGTGAAAAGAAGCAAGACCATAGAGCAGATTGGCTTGCGAAGAAAAATCAAAGAAAGTTTAATTTATTACGAATTGTACCTGGAATGCAGTCGCAGTGGAATTTACAAGCCGAAAGGGAAAGGGCTAAGAAAAACCAGGTAATCAATTTGTGTTCAACCGTCTTTAGTGTCGATGAAAATTTTCTAGCAGACTGCTGCAAGTGATCCGGCCAATGTGACATCAAATAGTCGAAAGTAGAATCTGCTTCAAAAATTTAAAGCTCGACAAAAAAATATTTCTTGAGCATGAGATGGGTTTTTGCCAAACGTGATGTCACAAATTTCCAAAATAAGATTATTTGAGATCCAAAACTGTCACCGATTTTTTTCTATAAACTGTATCGAATTGGCAGAGAAAGTTGATATGTGAGTGTAACGGGATGTCACCTGGGGGATCGCGATTTGATGGGACAGTTTGTGACTGGTAGAACAGGTCAAAAATAGTCAAAAATAATAAAAAATATCGATATGTGACATTAGTTATGGACGTCGATTCAGCTCTTTAGATTTCTATTGATACGAAATCTCACGTCAAATTTTTTCTACAATAAATTATCACTGCATTTTTATACAGATCTCAAAGGTGTGGCTGTCCGGTTAATATAACACTGAAGCCAACCAAAGATGGCCAATACCTACAGATCATGACAATAAATTTGAATCATAATCACTCAGCATTAGACATGCTGCCACAGGTCAGTAATGTTCAAAAACTGATTTCAAGTTTAATGTGTGTACAATTGACAACTGTTTCGACAAGCCCTTGACAATCGACAACACTAGATGACTGTTGAGAATAAGACTAAAAAGAAATCCTTGCAAAGAGAGAATACTGACATTTAATAACGAGATATGACGCAGCCAAAAACATCAGTCAAGTTATGCAAATATTTAACAAAGTTCATATTTTCCTGTATAGAATAAAGTCAACACTATACTTAATTGTGTCAGCTCTTAATTTTGAATGTCAGATCTCTCTCTTTGCGGGAATTGGTTTTTAGCCTTATTTCAAATAGTTTTGAGATAATAGCGAAGGAAGAAAGATTGCACTAGAATGACATGTCTAAGTGTCAATGTGGTTGTTTGCTCAGTGTTTTTTTTTTTTTTCAAGTCCTTGAAAATAAATTATTCATCTTTGCTGTTTGTTATTACTATTAGAAACTTTCTACTATTCAAGTTCGAATTCATAATTTTTAATAGGAAGTCTCCAAAGCTGATGAAATTTCGAAGCCAGAAGATTCTGTGTGCACGAAAATCATTGATCAGGACCTCGATCAGGACATATGTGTGGAAAGCACAAGACCCAAGGATGCATGCAGTTCTGAGTATATGTCCGATCAAGATTTTTCAGAGATTGTAGCATCGATTGAATACTTGACGAGCAACACTAGCTTGAAAGATGAAAAAGAAGAGTTGGAGAATCCACCCACCAGCGATGCGAATGTTGTATGCAATTTTCAATCGTTGGATATTTCTTCACCTGGCAAATGGGATGTCAAAACTGAACTCTTTGCATGTACCAAACCAGGTAGCGAAAATCCTACAATTAACTCCTCGATCAAATTAAATGAACTTGTTATGCCAGAAATAAAATCCAGAGGACGTCAAAGAGGTACCGTGTTAACTGCAATAGGCCTTCCAATTAGAAAAGGCCCCAAAAGGTTTGCAGACTTGTCTGAGGCCGACCAATGTTTTCCAGCTGGATTGGTATAGACAAGGAAGTTATCACCAATGCCTTGGCAAGAGAATACGTCATCCGAGCATCTGACATCAAACTGAGACCAGAATCTATGAGAGATTCCCTTGCAAACCAGCCCGACGTCGACATAGCTGTCTTGAGACCATACTTTGAAAGAAAAGGATTCAATCTGTTGAGAGGAGCGATTCGTAAAAAAATTGCACTTGACGTTTGGACCTGCGTGACTTGCAATAAAGAGATCAACGGCAAAAGCATAATCTGCGAGTGCTGCCTACTGTAGTATCACACAAAATGTGTGCCAAGCATCAAAAAAAATAAGGATTGGTTTTGCTCGAAGTGTACTAACAGCAAGTAGGTTGACCGCCAGCAGATTTGAAACAATCATAAATTAGACGAGAAATTTTCACTTACTCCTAGTTTGTGGCATTTTGAAATATTTTCTCTTTTCTTTTTCTTTTTTTTTTCTAGTCTATAGATATATAAATATATAAGTCTGTACATCGCAAAAATTATATACACACACACACAGACACACATACATACATATATTTTATTTATATATTTCTACCGCGACCAATAGATTTAAGAAAATCCAACAATACTTGGATATAACCAACCGACTGGAAAAAAAAGCGTCGTCTGGTTATTAGAATTAAGAGAATCATTGTTCGAATATACATATAGAACGAAAGATTGAAAAAAAAAATTGTGCAATTATAAACATTTTTGTGATGTGTGAACAAAGTTTCTTGTTGTATGGTTAAACGCCACAGGGCTCATCGGGGTACCCTTGCTTAACCCCCGATCGAATTTCTATGGGTTCGGTGGGTCCCACAGTAGGAGAAAAGCCCAAAAACCTGGCCAAAACCTCAAATGACCTTTGACGGGAATGAAAATTGGCTTACAGGGGTTTTCAAGGTCGCTGATTACGAATCTGAAAGCCAAATTATCGTAAACAAAATGGCCGATCCAATATGGCTGACATGAATGTTAAAAAGTTGCCAGATGTCGACAAAAATTGGTATTTACGGGTTTTCAAGGTCGCTGATTACGAATCCGCAAGCCAAATTATCGTAAAAAAAATGGCCGATCCAATATGGCTGACATGAATGTTAAAAAGTTGCCAGATGTCGACAAAAATTGGTATTTACGGGTTTTCAAGGTCGCTGATTACGAATCCGCAAGCCAAATTATCGTAAAAAAAATGGCCGATCCAATATGGCTGACATGAACGTTAAAAAGTTACCAGATGTTGACAAAAATTGGTATATACGGGTTTTCAAGGTCGCTGATTACCAATCCGATATCTATTGTTTATAACTTGCAACAAAGAGCTTACAGCAAATTGTTATAAACAAAATGGCCGAGTATCCTGCTAAATAGATAAATTAATATATTTAAAAAAATCATCATAATAAAATAAACGTGAACAGTGTATTCTACGCAATTATTATTTTTATTTCCAAAATACATACGGAACGTTTCAAAAATAGAAAATTTATCGGATAAATGCTCGCTGATTATCAGAAATACTTCTTTCCTTGTCAGCACCAATTCTTTGTAACCGGATCCTGTAATAAAGACATAAAATTGTAGAAAATTGGTGTTAAAGGAAAAGATAAAATTTTCAATTAATACAAAAACTTGAACAATGTACATTATTTTACCAAATAAATAACCGCAATAATTGAAATAATTTAAAAAAAATTAGACAGAAAATATTGACATGGATTTGGTTAAAAGAAAGCTTTGCTTACTATATAATATATGTATATTCAAATATTTTATTTGAATGTTATAACATTTCATTCATATTTAAGAAATTTTTATGTGGTTGATTTTAATATGTATATATATATATATGCATACGTATATATCATAATTAAATCACAGAAAATTTATATATATATATATACACATCCATATATATTAAAATAATTTATTTCAAGCGTATAACAGCCGTCTTGTCCGTTATGATGCTACTTCACCCATTCTCAGGTAGAGGCGCAGAGGCTGCTCAATAGTGCCGCGTGCACGCTCGGCGATGCGAAAAAAATAACGGACAAGACGCACGTTTTCCGCAGGTAACTCTTGTAAATTTCGAAAGCTTATACATTAAACTAAAGGCCGAGACTAGGAGCTTTGCAAAATGTGACAAAATATATAACTTTTCGGACCGTTGAAAATATAAGTTTTCAAAATTATTCAATTTTATTTATGCCGAAGGCTATACTACATTTCAATCATTTATACATAAACTTTAGATTCAACCGATGTAAAAACATGTTCTACATACCTCCAGAAGTCGTATCCATGTTGCAGAATTGAAATTAAACCCGTCACTTTCAAGTTATGGGTTTTTGAAGTCAGCGTTATTTTCGTCTGTTCAGCGCGTGACACGTACACTCTTCACGAACACTAACTGCCAACTGACGCTGCGGCGCAGGTATACACTTAAAGGGCTTTCCCTTCCACAATAGAATGCAGTTACTAGTCCTCTACCTGAATGACTACTCAACTGACCCTATTTCGAAAATTTATTTTTTGGGGTTTTGGCCAGGTTTTTGGGCGTTTCTCCTACTGTGGGTCCGTCTGAGGTACGCACCCGGGTGGTGCAGCCATCATACATGCTCTCCACTATATTTCGGAGAGCGGGAGGAGCGCCGGCCTCCCCCAAGGCGCGGTAGATAGCAGCATGGGGTATTGAGCCAAACGCGTTGGTCAGATCTAGCCATGCCACCACCACCTGGCGGCCCCCTCTGCGAGCGTCGTTAAGGACCTCCTGCAGTACGAAGTTGTGCTCGTAGCACCCCTCGCACGGCAGGAAGGGTCACTTGCCCCGGGAAGCCCGATGCTCCACCCCCTCCACCAGTTCCGGGTGCGCGTCGCCGAGTTCCTCTGCCTCCCCCTGATCCCACCCCCCTGGTCCTATTTTAAAACCCACCCCTTACTGAGTTATTCCCGTTTCCCTCGCGGCCCAACCCCCCCGTAGAGCACGTCTGGGGCGTACCTGAAATTATTTCAAAAGAATCATTAATTGAGGTATCTAAAAGAGCACTAAATCGATTGTTTATATTTACTAAATTTGAATTCTCTAAATTTGCTGGATTATTTAAGTTAATGTTATTTGAAAAATGTCTCCCTGTGGGAGCTCGGAGACCAGCCCCGAGATCTTGCCTAGAGGACCTAGGCGAAGTCCTATTCCCGTTACCGCTGCGTATGGCCTGCGCTGTAGCAGGGGACCGCCTCGCTCTCGCTGGTGCTGCTGGCGGCGACGGTTCCTCTTCGGACGACGACTCTGCCGACGACCCTGGCCCGCCTCGGTGGTGGCGGCGGGCCCTTCCTGTTGCCATCTGCCACGGCGTCGCGCTTTAGCAGGTGGTGGTGCTGCGCTTTGGTGGTGGTGTTGCTCGGGCCTCTCTGGATGGCCCCGCTACCCCTATTATGGCCACCGGCGGGAGGGATGGTGTGCTTGCCGGTGGCGGGACGGCGTTGATCACCCACCTTTCCACTCCTTGGATCCGGGGGGTCATTACCGGCCCCCCGGAGATGGTGGTGGTGACTGTGGTGGTTGTGAGGGTCACAGGAAGCGTCGGAGAACAGATGACATCTATGGCCGGGACCCTCGGTTCCTCGTTGATCGTCAGTAGAGCTACTGGGCCCCGGCTGAGCCTCGGTGGAGGGCTGCGGGAACCTCCCGCCACCCCTGGCGGGAGTGATGCGGCTCTGCTGTTGGACCGCAGCCCTTGGCGTGTCCTCGTCGTACCTCCTGTGGCCTGGAGCGGACGGGCGTGGCCCGCTGAGACGGCCGCGTAGGTGGGTGAAGTTGCCGTCCTCCTCGTTGCCCCCGGCGGAGTGGGTCTGGTGCTGGTGGTGGTGGCTGGTGGGCGCCTTACAGTGCCCGCCGCTGTTGGTGATGGAGTGGCGGCGGGCGATCGTCCCTTGGTGGCCGCCGGGGTGATCCGTCGACTCGTGCCAGGCTTTGGCACCGCTGCTCTGGTCGCCGCTGGGCGGGTGGTAGGCCTTGGTTCCACCGGCATACTGCTGGCTCGGCGGCTTCTGGTATTAGGCCCCGTATAGATGAAGGACGGGGCCTCGCGGGGGGAGCAGGTACGGCTTCCCGCTGCCGGTGGACTCGATGAGCTGGTGGTGGCGGTGCTGGGCCCGGCTGCTGACAATCGGGTAGCGGGAGCGGCTGTTCGTAAGGCCGCTGCCTGGATGGAGGCCTCTACAGGCCGTGACAGGTCTCTCGCTGTCGTCTCCGGTGACTCCTGGGTCGCCGGTGTCGTCGTCACTGCTGTTGTGGCGGGGCTCGAGGTGGAATTGGCCCCGCGTCGCGCTGTCGTTGTCGTTGTCGCCGCCGGTCGGGCTCGAGTCGAGCGACTCTCGATGGCGGTGGCATCAGCGGTCCCTCGCGTTGGCTCAGGCACTGCAGCAGCTTCTCCGGCTCGTCTAGAATTAATAAAATTATCGAGCCTCCCTCGGCTCGAAGGATTAGGATTTTGACTAGGATAAATAGAATTGTTTGGTAGCGACGTGGGAGGTACAGTCGCACCCAGTCCTGCTGCATGATCTTTATGCCGTGCGGCGTGGTGCAGCTTCACCTGCTTCAGGGGGTAGGCCCCTTCACCAGCTTCGCTGCACACGCCGCATCGGTGGACTACTTTATGGCCTGGGTGGTAACGTTTGGCGTGTTTGAGCAGGTCCGAGTGCGACTTGTACACACCTCCGGCTCTCCGTCCCTGATTATTGGTGTAGCATTGGGGGCAGCGGAACTCCTCCGGGAACGGATATTCTATAATTATAATTATATTATTATTATTATTGTCGTTATTTACCATGGTGTTGCTGTGTGGTGGCTCCGCTGGCAGTTAATAGATAGTGAGAAAAGAAGAAAGTGGGTAAAAGAGTAGATAGCGGGTGAGTAAAGTGGGATTGAAAGATAAGAAGAAAGATAGCGACAGTCGGTATTACCTCTGGAGCGGTCGGAGAGTTACCGACCAGAGGGGGTGGATTACCTTTGGTTCGCTGCGTCGAAGGTAATAGATTTCGCTACTAGCTTCGACCGCTCGCCGCAGGGTGGCAGCACCGTGGCCGTTCGGACTTGCGAGCGTGCTAGAGTCAGACTGCTCTAGACCTCTGCCTTGAACGGGCACGATGACGGACGGGATCCCGCAGCTCAGCTAATCTGCACTGCGAGACTTACACTCAGCTCGTTTCGCTATTAACGCGGCTCGTCAGACCCGTTTTACAGGGTCTAGAATTGAACCGACGTTAAAAGCTAGCGATAGTGCGTTTTTAGGAAGGGAAGGCTCAGCCCTTGCCTGTGCACGATCCGTGCCTTCAGAACTAATTGCTTAGTCAAGATGGCGGCACGGTGTGACAGGTGAGTTAACCTAGGTCGGGGATATGTCTAACGGCCGTCGGTAGACGCGTGAGAGGCAAGAGAGAGCGCCACCACGACGTCACCTTGTTGCCGGGGAAAAGAAAAAGAGAAGAAAAATAGAGCTACTACTTACCTGCTTTACCACCACGCAGCAAGCACCAAGCTCCCAGGGAAGCTCCGCGTCCCACGATGTTTGGAAGTCACCCGCGTCGCTCCCGGGTTGATCGCTCCTCGGTAGACACGAAACACAAAAATAAATAAGAAAACACTACACAAATTTCGTTTTGATTTTTAGAAGTTGGCGGAATTGTTTTTGAACGAGTTTAAATGGGCCGAACCCAGCGGCACTGCAATGCCGGGCCAACCCGCGGCAGAGCCGGAGCAAGCCCCAGACACTCCGCCAACTTCCAAAAATCAGTTTAATATTCTGGCTCCGCAATGCGGAGCGTATCAGATATTAAGCTGATAAGAACAGATGAAGGCGTTTATTTTTTCAAAACATGTTCCCCCAGGCTTACAAAAGTGCACCCGGGGGTATCTTTACAGTGCATTTTTCGCCTTTTGGGCGAGGGCTAGTTATATAAAATACGAATCAGTCTTTTAAATGGCATGACTAGATGTCCAGGGCCTGGTGGGTTTGAGAATGAGGAATGAGGTGAGAGTGTGTGGGTGACATGAAGTTGTATAAATAAAAGTAAAAATAAAATAAAAATAGAGATGGGTGAGTGATGGTATGAGTGAATGAGCTGATGAAGTGATTATGTATGGATGAAGGTGAAGTTGTACAAAGAAATAGGTGAATCGGATGAAATTGTATAAATAAAAGCCAGGCCCTGGATCCTCGCCTACGCTATGATTAAAATATAAGCATATAGGACCAGTACTGGTCCTGAGTCAGGTACAAGAGTATTTGTAGTAAGTCAGAATAGTAAAAAGGACCAGTGCTGGTCCTAAGTCAGGTACGCTACGTCATTATGAATAAAACTATAAAAATAAGGACCATTTCTGGTCCTACGTCTAATCTAGCTAAGTTTAAAATCCGTGTATAGATAAAATTGTATATAATAAATAGAAGAATAGATAAAATACTAAGCTAGATTAGCACGAGGGAGGCTTGCCCTATCCTATTTGATCTGGGGCTGGTCCCGGAGCATCCACAGGCAGTTCTGGCTCTACTCTATACTGTCGTACGCCCGAGACGTGCTCCACGTAAATATCGCGACCCCACCTAATGGTCTCCGACACTATGAGCCTGCGCATAAGGCTTGCGTACTTACTGCCTACTCGCAGTTGTTTCAGCACAGGCTCGTTGGCCGGATCCCATGAGCCGAGGGCACCGACGACGATCGCAGAGACCGCTACTCGATAGCCGTGGCCGTGCAACGCGTCGGCCAGGGGTTTGTACTTTAACACTTTGCGTGCCCTGGCCTCTTCGAAAGCTAGGTAGGTGTTCTCAAATGCAACGGTCACGTCAACGATCACGATACTCTTTGAGGGCTCGTGCCTGACCACAATGTCAGGGCGGAGAGCCCCCAGCTCGCCGTCGACCCCCTCGACTGTTCTATTGACTCTAAGTTCCCCTGGCAGGCGACAAGCCTTGGCTACTCGTTTGAGAACGGCGTCGTGTCGGAGTTGCCATGCCGCCGAGTGCGGCCGGCAGTGACAAAGGACATGGGGAAGGGACTCCAGGGCCCCCCCGCAGCGCCGGCAACGCTTATCCCCGTCACCCCAACGTCTCGCCCCGTTAAGAGGCAGGACATCGAGGCGTGCACGGTGGATAAAGCGCCAATCAGCAAAGCGGGTGAAGCTACCACCTCTAAGGAAGTGGTTCGACACGTTTGACCGTGCCGAAACCTGGAATACCTTACCTTGGTCCGGCTTACGCTTTAACCTTAGAAGGTAGAATTCAGTCACTGCTGCCCGCAATCGGCGGATGATCTGTCCGCGAGCGTCTTCCGACACCGTCGTCTCCCTTTCGCCCGAGCCTCTCATCGTAACGGCCAGTTCCCGCCTCAGCTCTGACCATTTCCAAGTCACGGCGAGCCTGTCCTTTGATCGCCGGGTCGCGTTCCGAGCCCTCGTCCACAGCGAAGAAATGTCCCCCCCGTCTCGTGCAAACTCCCCCTCCAGCGAGCCGGAGAGGTAGATTGCGAGGTCTTGGTTCGACGGGTCTCTACCTATCTTCTTGGCTACCGCATGCCTCAGCGACGCCCAGGCCAATGACCTGACCACCGGATCATCCACCGTCAAGAGACGGAAGGCGTGAGCGATGGTAAGGACATCGGCCATGTCTGCTAGTGGGAGCAGGCCACATCCCCCCCGGCTGGGTGGGAGGTAGACCAGCTCGGCGCTGGCACGCTGAGGCAGATGGAGCCAAGACTTAGTCAGTTTCCTGATTACCTTATCGGCTTCTCTTAAGGGACCTTTCTCCACCAGTGCTCCCCGCAGCAAGAAGTCGAGGCGCGGCACCAGGAATGTAGCCACGGTCTCAGCCTTCTGCCAGGGTGTCAGTAGGGACTCGTCGACGGCCCGAAGATCGCGGAGAAGCTCGTCGATCGTCAGCAACGGCGTCTGCTTGATGTGGAAGCCGGTCGGCACTCCGAGGTGCTGGTAAGGCTCGCCGGCTGCCAGGGCTCTAATTTCTTCGTTCTGGAGGGTGAAGCGGGTGGGCATTACCCTGCGAGTGCCTCTGCAGTCCTGATGCAGTGTTGCGCACTTCGCAGGGTTGAACCGAAGTCCAATCCCACCCGCCGCAGCCTCCACCTTTCTTAACAAGTCACGCATGCCCTCGGTGGAATCGGCAATTAGGGCAATGTCGTCCGCGTACGCTAATGCTTGGTGCCGATGTCCGTGAAGCGTATAACCCGCGGGTGAGCCGGTCACTGCACGCAGGATCGGCTCCGCCGCGAGGTTAAACGCCACAGGGCTCATCGGGCACCCTTGCTTAACCCCCGATCGAATTTCTATGGGTTCGGTGAGTCCGTCGGAGGTACGCACCCGGGTGGTGCAGCCATCATACATGCTCTCCACTATATTTCGGAGAGCGGGAGGAGCGCCGGCCTCCCCCAAAGCGCGGTAAATAGCAGCATGGGGTATTGAGCCAAACGCGTTGGTCAGATCTAGCCATGCCACCACCACCTGGCGGCCCCCTCTGCGAGCGTCGTTAAGGACCTCCTGCAGTACGAAGTTGTGCTCGTAGCACCCCTCGCACGGCAGGAAGCCCTTTTGTGAGGGGCTTAGACGCCGATTTCGGATCGACCACGTAAGCAGTCGGTCGGCCAGGACTGCGGCAAAGGGTTTGGGAGTCGTGTCACCGAGCGCGAGCGGTCGCCAGTTCGAGAGATCGTCGCGATCGCCCTTCTTGTGAACCAGCACGGTAGTGGACTCCCTCCAGATAGAAGGGATCAACTCCAGACGTAAACAGGTGTTGAAAAGTGCGGTGAGCACACGACAGTCGGGATCCGCCCTTCTCAGGTCATCGTAGGTCAGACCGTCGGGTCCAGGCGCGGAGTTTGACGTCCGCCGTAACCGCCGGTCTACCTCACTCGCTGTGAAGGGCCGAACCAGAGTGTCGTTGCTCACCACGTCCGGAGGCCCGTACGGAGGAGGAGGAGGCTGTGCTCCGAGTGGCGCCGACGGAGCGTACATGTTCCGGAAATGCTCCTCGACACGTTCCCTAGGCACTCGACAGTGCTGGGACCGGCCAAGGAGCACCTCCTGAACCGCACGTCGCCGGTTAGCCCGGAACAACTTTTGAATTCTGGTTGCCTCCTCCACCCGATCACCTCTATCCGGAAGGGCCGGCCGTGGCTGTTGCTGCTGGTGTTGTTGCACCTCTGGGCGATCCCGGCGATCTCTCGCACCGCGCCCACGCCCAGCTCCACGTCTCCCTCCCTCTCGGCGTTGGTCCGGCCTTCCTTCCCTGCTCCTCAAGACCCCCACCGGTTTTCCAGCGCCTTGGAGGAAGGCCGCGACTTGCGTCGCAGTTTCCTCCAGATCTTCATTGCTGGCAGCCGCTTCCGCCATGCCAACCAGCAAGTCCCTCTCGGTCGGTGGCTCGTCCTCAGCACGAGGCTGGGGATTCTGCCTTCGACGGAGGGCCTGGCCGGCAGCCGTTAGCGACCGCCGCGCTGGAGTCGGTGGGTGTCGAGAGACCGTAGCCGATCCGTGACTACTCGCAGAGCGGGTCACTTGCCCCGGGAAGCCCGATGCTCCACCCCCTCCACCAGTTCCGGGTGCGCGTCGCCGAGTTCCTCTACCTCCCCCTGATCCCACCCCCCTGGTCCTATTTGAAAACCCACCCCTTACTGGAATATTACTGTTTTCCTCGCGGCCCGGCCCCCCCGTGGAGCACGTCTGGGGCGTACCTGAAATAAAATCACAAGTATTGTTAGTTGAGGAAGAGTCTAAAAGAACGCTAAATCTATTGCTAGTATTTACTGAATTAAAGTCGTCTTGATTTTTTGAGTTTAAATTATTGGAGTTAATATTATTTGAAAATTGTCTCCCTGTGGGAGCTCGGGGACCAGCCCCGAGATCTTGCCTAGATGATCTAGGTGATGTTTTATTTCCAGTGCTGCTGCGTATAGCCTGCGCTGTAGCAGGGGACCGCCTCGCTCTGGGTGGTGCTGCTGGCGGCGACGGCAGTTCCTCTTCGGACGACGACTCTGTCGACGACCCTGGCCCGCCTCGGTGGTGGCGGCGGGCCCTTCCTATTGCCATCTGCCACGGCGTCGCGCTCTGGCAGGTGGTGATGCTGCGCGCTGCTGGTGTTGTGTGAGCCTCCCTGGATGGCCCCGCTACCCCTATGATGGCCACCGGTGGGAGAGATGGGGTGGTGGCCGGTGGCGGGACGGTGTTGATCACCCACCTTTCCGCTCCTTGTATCCGAGGGGTCATCACTGGCCCCCCGGAGATGGTGGTGGTGACCGTGGTGGTGGTGAGGGTCACAGGAAGCGTCGGGGTGCAGATCTGCTCGTTGGCCGGGGCCCTCGGTTCCTCGCTGATGGTGAGTAGGGCTGCTGGGCCCCGGCTTCGCCTCGGTGGAGGGCTGCGGGGACCTCCCGCCACCCCTGGCGGGAGTGACGTCGCTCTGCTGTTGGACCGCAGCCCTCGGCGTGTCCCCATCGTGCCTCCTGTGGCCTGGAGCGGTCGGGCTTGGCCCGCTGAGACGGCTGCGTAGGTGGGTGATATCGCCGTCCTCCTCGTCGACCCCGGCGGAGTGGGTCTCTGGCTGGTGGTGGTGACAGGTGGGCGCCTTGCAGTGCCCGCCGCTGTAGGTGATGGTGTGGCGGCGGGCGATCTTCCCTTAGTGGCCGCCGGGGTGATCCGTCGCCTCGTGCCGGGCTTTGGCACCGCTGCTCTCGTCGCTGTAGGTGGCCTTTCCACCGGCATACTGCTGGCTCGGCGACTCCTAGTGTTTGGCCCCGTATAGATGAAGGACGGGGCCTCGCGGGGGGAGCAGGTACGGCCCCCCGCTGCCGGTGGACTCGTTGAGCTGGTTGTGGCGGTGCTAGGCCCGGCTGCTGGTGATCGGGTAGCGGGAGCGGCTGTTGGAGATGCCGCTGCCTGGTAGGAGGCCTCTGTAGGCCGTGGCAGGTCTCTTGTCGTCGTCGTTGCCGCCGCCTGTCTCGCTCGGGTCGAGCGACCCTCGTTGGCGGTAGTATTAGCGGTCCCTCGCGTTGGCTCAGGCACCGCAGCAGCGTCTCCGGTTCGTCTGAAATTAATAAAATTATCGAGCCTCCCTCGGCTCGAAATATTAGAGTTTTGGCTAGAATTACAACTATTTGGTTGCGACGCGGGAGGTACAGTCGCACCCAGTCCTGCCGCATGATCTTGGTGCCGTGCAGCGTAGTGCAGCTTCACCTGCTTCAGGGGGTAGGCCCCTTCACCAGCCTCGCTGCACACGCCGCATCGGTGGATAACGCTATGGCCTGGGTGATATCGTTTGGCGTGTTTCAGCAGGTCCGAGTGCGACTTGTACACACCTCCGGCTCTCCGTCCCTGATTATTTGAATAGCATTGAGGGCAGCGGAACTCCTCCGGGAACGGGTATTCTATAATTATAATTATGTTGTTATTATTAGTTTCATTTACCATGGTGCTGCTTTGTGGTGGCTTCGCTGGCAGTTGGTAAATAGTGAGAAGAGAAGAAAGTGGGTAAGAGAGTAGATAGCGGGTGAGTAAAGTGGGATTGAAAGATAAGAAGAAAGATAGCGACAGTCTGTATTACCTCTGGAGCGGTCGGAGAGTTACCGACCAGAGGGGGTGGATTGCCTTTGGTTCGCTACGCCGAAGGTAATAGGTTTCGCTACCAGCTTCGACCGCTCGCCGCAGGGTGGCAGCACCGTGGCCGTTCGGACTTGCGAGCGTGCTAGAGTCAGGCTGCTCTAGACCTCTGCCTTGAACGGACACGATGACGGACGGGATCCCGCAGTTCAGCTAATCTGCACTGCGAGACTTACACTTAGCTCGTTTCGCTATTAACGCGGCTCGTCAGACCCGTTTTACGGGGTCTAGAATTGAACCGACGTTAAAAGCTAGCGATAGTGCGTTTTAGGAAGGGAAGGCTCAGCCCTTGCCTGTACACGATCCGTGCCTTTAGAACTAATTGCTTAGTCAAGATGGCGGCACGTTGTGACAGGTGAGTTAACCTAGGTCGGGGATATGTCTAACGGCCGTTGGTAGACGCGTGAGAGGCAAGAGAGAGCGCCACCACGACGTCACCTTGTTGCCGGGGAAAAGAAAAAGAGAAGAAGAAAAATAGAGCTACCACTTACCTGCTTTACCACCACGCAGCAAGCACCAAGCTCCCAGGGAAGTTCCGCGTCCCACGATGTTTGGAAGTCACCCGCGTCGCTCCCGGGTTGATCGCTCCTCGGTGGAAATATAAACACATTAAAATATAATAAAAATCACTAACACAAGATTTATTTTTGATTTCCAGAAGTTGGCGGAATTATTTTTATAATGGTTTAAATGGGCCGAACCCAGCGGCACTGCAATGCCGGGCCAACCCGCGGCAGAGCCGGAGCAAGCCCCAGACACTCCGCCAACTTCCAAAAATCAGTTTAATATTCTGGCTCCGCAATGCGGAGCGTATCAGATATTAAGCTGATAAGAACAGATAAAAGGCGTTTATTAATTCAACACATGTTCCCCCGGGCTTACAAAAGTGCACCCGGGGGTATCGTTACAGTTCATTCGTCGCCTTTTGGGCGAGGGCTTGGCACAGTAGAACAGAATTCAGTCTTATGATTTGGCATGACTAGTTGTCCAGGGCCTGGTGGGTTTAGAAATGAAGGATGAGATGAGAGTGCATGGATGACGTGAAGTTGTATACATAAAAATAAAAGTAATAATAAAAAAAAAAGAGATGGATGAGAGATGATATGGATAAATGAGCTGATGGAGTGATTATGCATAGATGAAGGTGAAGTTATGAGAAAAAATAAATAGAAATAGGTGAATTAGGTAAAATTGTATAAATAAAAGCCAGGCCCTGGATCCTCGCCTACGCTGATGATTGAAATATGTGTATATAGGACCAGTACTGGTCCTGTGTCAGGTACAATGTAATTTGAGTTCAGTCTAAATAGTAAAAAGGACCAGTACTAGTCCTAAGTCAGGTACATTGAGTCATGAAGTAGGATAAAATAGAAATAAGGACCATTTCTGGTCCTACGTCTAATCTAGCTGATTTAAAATCGGTGTATAAATAAAATTGTATATAATAAATAAAAGAATAAATAAAATACTAAGCTAGATTAGCACGAGGGAGGCTTGCCCTATCCTATTTGATCTGGGGCTGGTCCCGGAGCATCCACAGGCAGTTCTGGCTCTACTCTATACTGTCGTACGCCCGAGACGTGCTCCACATAAATATCGCGACCCCACCTAATGGTCTCCGACACTATGAGCCTGCGCATAAGGCTTGCGTACTTACTGCCAATTCGCAGTTGTTTTAGCACAGGCTCATTGGCCGGATCCCATGAGCCGAGGGCACCGACGACGATCGCAGAGACCGCTACTCGATAGCCGTGACCGTGCAGCGCGTCGGCCAGGGGTTTGTACTTTAACACTTTACGTGCCCTGGCCTCTTCGAAAGCTAGATAGGTGTTCTCAAATGCGACGGTCACGTCAACGATCACGATACTCTTTGAGGGCTCGTGCCTGACCACAATGTCAGGGCGGAGAGCCCCCAGCTCGCCGTCGACCCCCTCGACTGTTCTATTGACTCTAAGTTCCCCTGGGAGGCGACAAGCCTTGGCTACTCGTTTGAGAACGGCGTCGTGTCGGAGTTGCCATGCCGCCGAGTGCGGCCGGCAGTGACAAAGGACATGGGGAAGGGACTCCAGGGCCCCCCCGCAGCGCCGGCAACGCTTATCCCCGTCACCCCAGCGTCTCGCCCCGTTAAGAGGCAGGACATCGAGGCGTGCACGGTGGATAAAGCGCCAATCGGCAAAGCGGGTGAAGCTACCACCTCTAAGGAAGTGGTTCGACACGTTTGACCGTGCCGAAACCTGGAATACCTTACCTTGGTCCGGCTTACGCTTTAACCTTAGAAGGTAGAATTCAGTCACCGCCGCCCGCAATCGGCGGATGATCTGTCCGCGAGCGTCTTCCGACACCGTCGTCTCCCTTTCGCCCGAGCCCCTCATCGTAACGGCCAGTTCCCGCCTCAGCTCTGACCATTTCCAAGTCACGGCGAGCCTGTCCTTTGATCTCCGGGTCGCGTTCCGAGCCCTCGTCCACAGCGAAGAAATGTCCCCCCCGTCTCGTGCAAACTCCCCCTCCAGCGATCCGGAGAGGTAGGTTGCGAGGTCTTGGTTCGACGGGTCTCTACCTATCTTCTTGGCTACCGCATGCCTCAGCGACGCCCAGGCCAATGACCTGACCACCGGATCATCCACCGTCAAGAGACGGAAGGCGTGAGCGATGGTAAGGACATCGGCCATGTCTGCTAGTGGGAGCAGGCCACATCCCCCCCGGCTGGGTGGGAGGTAGACCAGCTCGGCGCTGGCACGCTGAGGCAGATGGAGCCAAGACTTAGTCAGTTTTCTGATTACCTTATCGGCTTCTTTTAAGGGACCTTTCTCCACCAGTGCTCCCCGCAGCAAGAAGTCGAGGCGCGGCACCAGGAATGTAGCCACGGTCTCAGCCTTCTGCCAGGGTGTCAGTAGGGACTCGTCGACGGCCCGAAGATCGCGGAGAAGCCCGTCGATCGTCAGCAATGGCGTCTGCTTGATTTGGAAGCCGGTCGGTACTCCGAGGTGCTGGTAAGGCTCGCCGGCTGCCAGGGCTCTAATTTCTTCGTTCTGGAGGGTGAAGCGGGTGGGCATTACCCTGCGAGTGCCTCTGCAGTCCTGATGCAGTGTTGCGCACTTCGCAGGGTTGAACCGAAGTCCAATCCCACCCGCCGCAGCCTCCACCTTTCTCAATAGATCTCGCATGCCCTCGGTGGAATCTGCAATTAGGGCAATGTCGTCCGCGTACGCTAATGCTTGGTGCCGATGTCCGTGAAGCGTATAACCCGCGGGTGAGCCGGTCACTGCACGCAGGATCGGCTCCGCCGCGAGGTTAAACGCCACAGGGCTCATCGGGCACCCTTGCTTAACCCCCGATCGAATTTCTATGGGTTCGGTGAGTCCGTCGGCGGTACGCACCCGGGTGGTGCAGCCATCATACATGCTCTCCACGATGTTTTGGAGAGCGGGAGGAGCGCCGGCCTCCCCCAAGGCGCGGTAGATAGCAGCATGGGGTATTGAGCCAAACGCGTTGGTCAGATCTAGCCACGCCACCACCACCTGGCGGCCCCCTCTGCGAGCGTCGTTAAGGACCTCCTGCAGTACGAAGTTGTGCTCGTAGCACCCCTCGCACGGCAGGAAGCCCTTTTGTGAGGGGCTTAGACGCCGATTTCGGATCGACCACGTAAGCAGTCGGTCAGCCAGGACTGCGGCAAAGAGTTTGGCAGTCGTGTCACCGAGCGCGAGCGGTCGCCAGTTCGAGAGATCGTCGCGATCGCCCTTCTTGTGAACCAGCACGGTAGTGGACTCCTTCCAGATAGAAGGGATCAGCTCCAGACGTAAACAGGTGTTGAAAAGTGCGGCGAGCACACGACAGTCGGGATCCGCCCTTCTCAGGTCATCGTAAGTCAGACCGTCGGGTCCAGGCGCGGAGTTTGACGTCCGCCGTAACCGCCGGTCTACCTCACTCGCTGTGAAGGGCCGAACCAGAGTGTCGTTGCTCGCCACGTCTGGAGGCCCGTACGGAGGAGGAGGAGGCTGTGCTCCGAGTGGCGCCGACGGGGCGTACATGTTCCGGAAGTGCTCCTCGACACGTTCCCTAGGCACTTGGCAGTGCTGGGACCGGCCAAGGAGCACCTCCTGAACCGCACGCCGCCGGTTAGCCCGGAACAACTTTTGAATTCTTGTTGCCTCCTCCACCCGATCACCTCTATCCGGAAGGGCCGGCCGTGGCTGTTGCTGCTGGTGTTGTTGCACCTCTGGGCGATCCCGGCGATCTCTCGCACCGCGCCCACGCCCAGCTCCACGTCTCCCTCCCTCTCGGCGTTGGTCCGGCCTTCCTTCCCTGCTCCTCAAGACCCCCACCGGTTTTCCAGCGCCTTGAAGGAACGCCGCGACTTGCGTCGCAGTTTCCTCCAGATCTTCATTGCTGGCAGCCGCTTCCGCCATGCCAACCAGCAAGTCCCTCTCGGTCGGTGGCTCGTCCTCAGCACGAGGCTGGGGATTCTGCCTTCGACGGAGGGCCTGGCCGGCAGCCGTTGGCGACCGCCGCGCTGGAGTCAATGGGTGTCGAGAGACCGTAGTCGATTCGTGACTACTCGCAGAGCGGGCCACTTGCCCCGGGAAGCCCGATGCTCCACCCCCTCCACCAGTTCCGGGTGCGCGTCGCCGAGTTCCTCTACCTCCCCCTGATCCCACCCCCCTGGTCCTATTTGAAAACCCACCCCTTACTGAGTTATCCCCGTTTCCCTCGCGGCCCAACCCCCCCGTAGAGCACGTCTGGGGCGTACCTGAAATAAGATCAAAGGAATTATTGCAAGAAGAAGACTCTAAAAGGACGCTAAATCTATTATTTAAGTTAATTGAATTTGAGTTTGCTGAATTTTCTAGGTTTAAGTTGCTGAAGCTAGTATTATTTGGAAAATGTCTCCCTGTGGGAGCTCCGGGACCAGCCCCGAGATCTTGCCTAGATGACCTAGGCGAGTTCTTATTCCCAATGCTGCTGCGAATGGCCTGCGCTGTAGCAGGGGACCACCTCGCTCTGGATGGTGCTGCTGGCGGCGACGGCAGTTCCTCTTCGGACGACGACTCTGTCGACGACCCTGGCCCGCCTCGGTGGTGGCGGCGGGCCCTTGCTATTGCCATCTGCCACGGCGTCGCGCTCTGGTCGATGGTGGTGCTGCGCCTTGGTGAAGTCGTGCGGGCCTCCCTGGATGGCCCCGCTACCCCTATTATGGCCACCGGCGGGAGAGATGGTGTGACGGCCGGTGGCGGGACGGCGTTGGTCACCCACCTTTCCGCTCCTTGGATCCGGGGGGTCATTACCGGCCCCCCGGAGATGGTGGTGGTGACCGTGGTGGAGGTGAGGGTCACAGGAAGCGTCGGAGAACAGGTGACATCGATGGCCGGGACCCTTGGTTCCTCGTTGATGGTCAGTAGAGCTACTGGGCCCCGGCTTAGCCTCAGTGGAGGGCTGCGGGAACCTCCCGCCACCCCTGGCGGGAGTGATGCTGCTCTGGTGCTGGACCGCAGCCCTTGGCGTGTCCTTGTCGTACTTCCTGTGGCCTGGAGCGGACGGGCATAACCCGCTGAGACGGCCGCGTAGGTGGGTGATGTAGTCGTCTTCTTCGACCCCGGCGGAGTGGGCCTGGAGCTGGTGGTAGTGGCTGGTGGACGCCTTGCAGTGCCCGCCGCTGTGGGTGATGGGGTGGCGGCGGGCGATCGTCCCTTGGTGGCCGCCGGGGTTATCCGTCGAGTCATGCCAGGCTTTGGCACCGCTGCTCTGGTCGCTGCTGGGCGGGTGGAAGGCCTGGGTTCCACCGGCATACTGCTGGATCTGCGACTTCTTGTATTAGGCCCCGTATAGATGAAGGACGGGGCCTCGCGGGGGGAGCAGGTACGGCCCCCCGCTGCCGGTGGACTCGTTGAGCTGGTGGTGGCGGTGCTGGGCCCGGCTGCTGGCGATCGGGTAGCGGGAGCGGCTGTTGGAGATGCCGCTGCCTGGTAGGAGGCCTCTCTAGGCCGTGGCAGGTCTCTCGTCGTCGTCGGTGGTGTCGTCGTCGCTGCTGTTACGGCGGGGCTTATGGTGGAGTTGGCCCCGCGTCTCGTTGTCGTCGTTCTTGCCGTCGCCTGTCTCGCTCGGGTCGAGCGACCCTCGTTGGCGGTAGTATTAGCGGTCCCTCGCGTTGGCTCAGGCACCGCAGCAGCGTCTCCGGTTCGTCTGAAATTGATAAAATTATCGAGCCTCCCTCGGCTCGAAGGATTAGAATTATGACTAGAATAAATAGAGTTATTTGGTAGCGACGCGGGAGGTACAGTCGCACCCAGTCCTGCTGCGTGATCTTTATGCCGTGCGGCGTAATGCAGCTTCACCTGCTTCAGGGGGTAGGCCCCTTCCCCAGCTTCGCTACACACGCCGCACTGGTGGATAACACTATGGCCCGGGTGATATTTCTTGGCGTGCTTCAGCAGGTCCGAGTGCGGCTTGTACACACCTCCGGCTCTCCGTCCCTGATTATTTGAGTAGCATTGAGGGCAGCGGAACTCCTCCGGGAACGGGTATTCTATAATTATAATTATGTTGTTATTATTAATATTATTGTCATTTACCATGGTGTTGCTGTGTGGTGGCTCCGCTGGCAGTTGGTAAATAGTAAGAAGAGAAGAAAGTGGGTAAGAGAGTAGATAGCGGGTGAGTAAAGTGGGATTGAAAGATAAGAAGAAAGATAGCGACAGTCGGTATTACCTCTGGAGCGGTCGGAGAGTTACCGACCAGAGGGGGTGGATTACCTTTGGTTCGCTACGTCGAAGGTAATAGATTTCGCTACTAGCTTCGACCGCTCGCCGCAGGGTGGCAGCACCGTGGCCGTTCGGACTTGCGAGCGTGCTAGAGTCAGACTGCTCTAGACCGCTGCCTTGAACGGACACGATGACGGACGAGATCCCGCAGTTCAGCTAATCTGCACTGCGAGACTTACACTCAGCTCGTTTCGCTATTAACGCGGCTCGTCAGACCCGTTTTACGGGGTCTAGAATTGAACCGACGTTAAAAGCTAGCGATAGTGCGTTTTAGGAAGGGAAGGCTCAGCCCTTGCCTGTACACGATCCGTGCCTTTAGAACTAATTGCTTAGTCAAGATGGCGGCACGGTGTGACAGGTGAGTTAACCTAGGTCGGGGATATGTCTAACGGCCGTTGGTAGGCGCGTGAGGGGCAAGAGAGAGCGCCACCACGACGTCACCTTGTTGCCGGGGCAAAGAGAAAGAGAAGAAGAAAAATAGAGCTACCACTTACCTGCTTTACCACCACGCAGCAAGCACCAAGCTCCCAGGGAAGTTCCGCGTCCCACGATGTTTGGAAGTCACCCGCGTCGCTCCCGGGTTGATCGCTCCTCGGTGGAAATATAAACACATTAAAATAAAAATCACGAACACAAGACTTATTTTTGATTTTCAGAAGTTGGCGGAATTGTTTTTATAATATTTTAAATGGGCCGAACCCAGCGGCACTGCAATGCCGGGCCAACCCGCGGCAGAGCCGGAGCAAGCCCCAGACACTCCGCCAACTTCCAAAAATCAGTTTAATATTCTGGCTCCGCAATGCGGAGCGTATCAGATATTAAGCTGATAAGAACAGATAAAGGCGTTTATTTTTTTCAAAACATGTTCCCCCGGGCTTACAAAAGTGTACCCGGGGGTATCGTTACAATTCATTTTCGCCTTTTGGGCGAGGGCTCGGCGCATAAAATAAAATTCAGTCTTATATTTCGGCATGACTAGTTGTCCAGGGCCTGGTGGGTTTAGAAATGAGGGATGAGATGAGAGTGCGTGGGTGACATGAGGTTGTATAAATAAAAGTAAAAATAAAATAAAAGTAGAGATGGGTGAGTGATGGGATGAATGAATGAGCTGATGAAGTGATTATGTATGGGTGAAGGTGAAGTTGTATAAAGAAATAGGTGAATCGGGTAAAATTGTATAAATAAAAGCCAGGCCCTGGATCCTCGCCTACGCTATGATTAAAATATGTGATTATAGGACCAGTACTGGTCCTGTGTCAGGTACAATGTAGTTTGGTATCAGTCTATATGGTAAAAAGGACCAGTACTGGTCCTAAGTCAGGTACATTGAGTCAAAATATTAAGATAAAATAAAAATTAGGACCATTGCTGGTCCTACGTCAAATCTAGCTTAGCTGTTAAAAATGGTGTATAGATAAAATTGTAAGTAGACAAATAAATAAATAAATAAATAGGTACAAAACAACAGCTAGACTTGCACGAGGGAGGCTTGCCCTATCCTATTTGATCTGGGGCTGGTCCCGGAGCATCCACAGGCAGTTCTGGCTCTACTCTATACTGTCGTACGCCCGAGACGTGCTCCACGTAAATATCGCGACCCCACCTAATGGTCTCCGACACTATGAGCCTGCGCATAAGGCTTGCGTACTTACTGCCAATTCGCAGTTGTTTTAGCACAGGCTCATTGGCCGGATCCCATGAGCCGAGGGCACCGACGACGATCGCAGAGACCGCTACTCGATAGCCGTGACCGTGCAACGCGTCGGCCAGGGGTTTGTACTTAAACACTTTGCGTGCCCTGGCCTCTTCGAAAGCTAGATAGGTGTTCTCAAATGCGACGGTCACGTCAACGATCACGATACTCTTTGAGGGCTCGTGCCTGACCACAATGTCAGGGCGGAGAGCCCCCAGCTCGCCGTCGACCCCCTCGACTGTTCTATTGACTCTAAGTTCCCCTGGGAGGCGACAAGCCTTGGCTACTCGTTTGAGAACGGCGTCGTGTCGGAGTTGCCATGCCGCCGAGTGCGGCCGGCAGTGACAAAGGACATGGGGAAGGGACTCCAGGGCCCCCCCGCAGCGCCGGCAACGCCTATCCCCGTCACCCCAACGTCTCGCCCCGTTAAGAGGCAGGACATCGAGGCGTGCACGGTGGATAAAGCGCCAATCGGCAAAGCGGGTGAAGCTACCACCTCTAAGGAAGTGGTTCGACACGTTTGACCGTGCCGAAACCTGGAATACCTTACCTTGGTCCGGCTTACGCTTTAACCTTAGAAGGTAGAATTCAGTCACTGCTGCCCGCAATCGGCGGATGATCTGTCCGCGAGCGTCTTCCGACACCGTCGTCTCTCTTTCGCCCGAGCCTCTCATCGTAACGGCCAGTTCCCGCCTCAGCTCTGACCATTTCCAAGTCACGGCGAGCCTGTCCTTTGATCGCCGGGTCGCGTTCCGAGCCCTCGTCCACAGCGAAGAAATGTCCCCCCCGTCTCGTGCAAACTCCCCCTCCAGCGAGCCGGAGAGGTAGATTGCGAGGTCTTGGTTCGACGGGTCTCTACCTATCTTCTTGGCTACCGCATGCCTCAGCGACGCCCAGGCCAATGACCTGACCACCGGATCATCCACCGTCAAGAGACGGAAGGCGTGAGCGATGGTAAGGACATCGGCCATGTCTGCTAGTGGGAGCAGGCCACATCCCCCCCGGCTGGGTGGGAGGTAGACCAGCTCGGCGCTGGCACGCTGAGGCAGATGGAGCCAAGACTTAGTCAGTTTCCTGATTACCTTATCGGCTTCTCTTAAGGGACCTTTCTCCACCAGTGCTCCCCGCAGCAAGAAGTCGAGGCGCGGCACCAGGAATGTAGCCACGGTCTCAGCCTTCTGCCAGGGTGTCAGTAGGGACTCGTCGACGGCCCGAAGATCGCGGAGAAGCTCGTCGATCGTCAGCAACGGCGTCTGCTTGATTTGGAAGCCGGTCGGCACTCCGAGGTGCTGGTAAGGCTCGCCGGCTGCCAGGGCTCTAATTTCTTCGTTCTGGAGGGTGAAGCGGGTGGGCATTACCCTGCGAGTGCCTCTGCAGTCCTGATGCAGTGTTGCGCACTTCGCAGGGTTGAACCGAAGTCCAATCCCACCCGCCGCAGCCTCCACCTTTCTTAACAAGTCACGCATGCCCTCGGTGGAATCGGCAATTAGGGCAATGTCGTCCGCGTACGCTAATGCTTGGTGCCGATGTCCGTGAAGCGTATAACCCGCGGGTGAGCCGGTCACTGCACGCAGGATCGGCTCCGCCGCGAGGTTAAACGCCACAGGGCTCATCGGGCACCCTTGCTTAACCCCCGATCGAATTTCTATGGGTTCGGTGAGTCCGTCGGAGGTACGCACCCGGGTGGTGCAGCCATCATACATGCTCTCCACTATATTTCGGAGAGCGGGAGGAGCGCCGGCCTCCCCCAAGGCGCGGTAAATAGCAGCATGGGGTATTGAGCCAAACGCGTTGGTCAGATCTAGCCATGCCACCACCACCTGGCGGCCCCCTCTGCGAGCGTCGTTAAGGACCTCCTGCAGTACGAAGTTGTGCTCGTAGCACCCCTCGCACGGCAGGAAGCCCTTTTGTGAGGGGCTTAGACGCCGATTTCGGATCGACCACGTAAGCAGTCGGTCGGCCAGGACTGCGGCAAAGAGTTTGGGAGTCGTGTCACCGAGCGCGAGCGGTCGCCAGTTCGAGAGATCGTCGCGATCGCCCTTCTTGTGAACCAGCACGGTAGTGGACTCCTTCCAGATAGAAGGGATCAACTCCAGACGTAAACAGGTGTTGAAAAGTGCGGTGAGCACACGACAGTCGGGATCCGCCCTTCTCAGGTCATCGTAAGTCAGACCGTCGGGTCCAGGCGCGGAGTTTGACGTCCGCCGTAACCGCCGGTCTACCTCACTCGCTGTGAAGGGCCGAACCAGAGTGTCGTTGCTCACCACGTCTGGAGGCCCGTACGGAGGAGGAGGAGGCTGTGCTCCGAGTGGCTCCGACGGAGCGTACATGTCCCGGAAATGCTCCTCGACACGTTCCCTAGGCACTTGACAGTGCTGGGACCGGCCAAGGAGCACCTCCTGAACCGCACGCCGCCGGTTAGCCCGGAACAACTTTTGAATTCTGGTTGCCTCCTCCACCCGATCACCTCTATCCGGAAGGGCCGGCCGTGGCTGTTGCTGCTGGTGTTGTTGCACCTCTGGGCGATCCCGGCGATCTCTCGCACCGCGCCCACGCCCAGCTCCACGTCTCCCTCCCTCTCGGCGTTGGTCCGGCCTTCCTTCCCTGCTCCTCAAGACCCCCACCGGTTTTCCAGCGCCTTGGAGGAAAGCCGCGACTTGCGTCGCAGTTTCCTCCAGATCTTCATTGCTGGCAGCCGCTTCCGCCATGCCAACCAGCAAGTCCCTCTCGGTCGGTGGCTCGTCCTCAGCACGAGGCTGGGGATTCTGCCTTCGACGGAGGGCCTGGCCGGCAGCCGTTGGCGACCGCCGCGCTGGAGTCGGTGGGTGTCGAGAGACCGTAGCCGATCCGTGACTACTCGCAGAGCGGGTCACTTGCCCCGGGAAGCCCGATGCTCCACCCCCTCCACCAGTTCCGGGTGCGCGTCGCCGAGTTCCTCTACCTCCCCCTGATCCCACCCCCCTGGTCCTATTTGAAAACCCACCCCTTACTGAGATATTACTGTTTTCCTCGCGGCCCGACCCCCCCGTGGAGCACGTCTGGGGCGTACCTGAAATAAAATCACAAGTATTGTTAATTGAGGAAGAGTCTAAAAGAACGCTAAATCTATTGCTAGTATTTACTGGATTAAAGTCGTCTTGATTTTCTGAATTTAAATTATTGGAGTTAATATTATTTGAAAATTGTCTCCCTGTGGGAGCTCGGGGACCAGCCCCGAGATCTTGCCTAGATGATCTAGGTGATGTTTTATTTCCAGTGCTGCTGCGTATAGCCTGCGCTGTAGCGGGGGACCGCCTCGCTCTGGATGGTGCTGCTGGCGGCGACGGCAGTTCCTCTTCGGACGACGACTCTGTCGACGACCCTGGCCTGCCTCGGTGGTGGCGGCGGGCCCTTCCTATTGCCATCTGCCACGGCGTCGCGCTCTGGCAGGTGGTGATGCTGCGCGCTGCTGGTGTTGTGTGGGCCTCCCTGGATGGCCCCGCTACCCCTATGATGGCCACCGGTGGGAGAGATGGGGTGGTGGCCGGTGGCGGGACGGTGTTGATCACCCACCTTTCCGCTCCTTGTATCCGAGGGGTCATCACTGGCCCCCCGGAGATGGTGGTGGTGACCGTGGTGGTGGTGAGGGTCACAGGAAGCGTCGGGGTGCAGATCTGCTCGTTGGCCGGGGCCCTCGGTTCCTCGCTGATGGTGAGTAGGGCTGCTGGGCCCCGGCTTCGCCTCGGTGGAGGGCTGCGGGGGCCTCCCGCCACCCCTGGCGGGAGTGATGTCGCTCTGCTGTTGGACCGCAGCCCTCGGCGTGTCCCCATCGTGCCTCCTGTGGCCTGGAGCGGTCGGGCTTGGCCCGCTGAGACGGCTGCGTAGGTGGGTGATATCGCCGTCCTCCTCGTCGACCCCGGCGGAGTGGGTCTCTGGCTGGTGGTGGTGACAGGTGGGCGCCTTGCAGTGCCCGCCGCTGTAGGTGATGGTGTGGCGGCGGGCGATCTTCCCTTAGTGGCCGCCGGGGTGATCCGTCGCCTCGTGCCGGGCTTTGGCACCGCTGCTCTCGTCGCTGTAGGTGGCCTTTCCACCGGCATACTGCTGGCTCGGCGACTCCTAGTGTTTGGCCCCGTATAGATGAAGGACGGGGCCTCGCGGGGGGAGCAGGTACGGCCCCCCGCTGCCGGTGGACTCGTTGAGCTGGTTGTGGCGGTGCTAGGCCCGGCTGCTGGTGATCGGGTAGCGGGAGCGGCTGTTGGAGATGCCGCTGCCTGGTAGGAGGCCTCTGTAGGCCGTGGCAGGTCTCTTGTCGTCGTCGTTGCCGCCGCCTGTCTCGCTCGGGTCGAGCGACCCTCGTTGGCGGTAGTATTAGCGGTCCCTCGCGTTGGCTCAGGCACCGCAGCAGCGTCTCCGGTTCGTCTGAAATTAATAAAATTATCGAGCCTCCCTCGGCTCGAAATATTAGAGTTTTGGCTAGAATTACAACTATTTGGTTGCGACGCGGGAGGTACAGTCGCACCCAGTCCTGCCGCATGATCTTGGTGCCGTGCAGCGTAGTGCAGCTTCACCTGCTTCAGGGGGTAGGCCCCTTCACCAGCCTCGCTGCACACGCCGCATCGGTGGATAACGCTATGGCCTGGGTGATATCGTTTGGCGTGTTTCAGCAGGTCCGAGTGCGACTTGTACACACCTCCGGCTCTCCGTCCCTGATTATTTGAATAGCATTGAGGGCAGCGGAACTCCTCCGGGAACGGGTATTCTATAATTATAATTATGTTGTTATTATTAGTTTCATTTACCATGGTGCTGCTTTGTGGTGGCTTCGCTGGCAGTTGGTAAATAGTGAGAAGAGAAGAAAGTGGGTAAGAGAGTAGATAGCGGGTGAGTAAAGTGGGATTGAAAGATAAGAAGAAAGATAGCGACAGTCGGTATTACCTCTGGAGCGGTCGGAGAGTTACCGACCAGAGGGGGTGGATTGCCTTTGGTTCGCTACGCCGAAGGTAATAGGTTTCGCTACCAGCTTCGACCGCTCGCCGCAGGGTGGCAGCACCGTGGCCGTTCGGACTTGCGAGCGTGCTAGAGTCAGGCTGCTCTAGACCTCTGCCTTGAACGGACACGATGACGGACGGGATCCCGCAGTTCAGCTAATCTGCACTGCGAGACTTACACTTAGCTCGTTTCGCTATTAACGCGGCTCGTCAGACCCGTTTTACGGGGTCTAGAATTGAACCGACGTTAAAAGCTAGCGATAGTGCGTTTTAGGAAGGGAAGGCTCAGCCCTTGCCTGTACACGATCCGTGCCTTCAGAACTAATTGCTTAGTCAAGATGGCGGCACGTTGTGACAGGTGAGTTAACCTAGGTCGGGGATATGTCTAACGGCCGTTGGTAGACGCGTGAGAGGCAAGAGAGAGCGCCACCACGACGTCACCTTGTTGCCGGGGAAAAGAAAAAGAGAAGAAGAAAAATAGAGCTACCACTTACCTGCTTTACCACCACGCAGCAAGCACCAAGCTCCCAGGGAAGCTCCGCGTCCCACGATGTTTGGAAGTCACCCGCGTCGCTCCCGGGTTGATCGCTCCTCGGTAGACACGAAACACACAAATAAATAAGAAAACACTACACAAATTTCGTTTTTGATTTTTAGAAGTTGGCGGAATTGTTTTTGAAATAGTTTAAATGGGCCGAACCCAGCGGCACTGCAATGCCGGGCCAACCCGCGGCAGAGCCGGAGCAAGCCCCAGACACTCCGCCAACTTCCAAAAATCAGTTTAATATTCTGGCTCCGCAATGCGGAGCGTATCAGATATTAAGCTGATAAGAACAGATAAAGGCGTTTATTTTTTTCAAAACATGTTCCCCCGGGCTTACAAAAGTGTACCCGGGGGTATCGTTACAATTCATTTTCGCCTTTTGGGCGAGGGCTCGGTGCATAAAATAAAATTCAGTCTTATATTTCGGCATGACTAGTTGTCCAGGGCCTGGTGGGTTTAGAAATGAGGGATGAGATGAGAGTGCGTGGGTGACATGAGGTTGTATAAATAAAAGTAAAAATAAAATAAAAGTAGAGATGGGTGAGTGATGGGATGAATGAATGAGCTGATGAAGTGATTATGTATGGGTGAAGGTGAAGTTGTATAAAGAAATAGGTGAATCGGGTAAAATTGTATAAATAAAAGCCAGGCCCTGGATCCTCGCCTACGCTATGATTAAAATATGTGATTATAGGACCAGTACTGGTCCTGTGTCAGGTACAATGTAGTTTGGTATCAGTCTATATGGTAAAAAGGACCAGTACTGGTCCTAAGTCAGGTACATTGAGTCAAAATATTAAGATAAAATAAAAATTAGGACCATTGCTGGTCCTACGTCAAATCTAGCTTAGCTGTTAAAAATGGTGTATAGATAAAATTGTAAGTAGACAAATAAATAAATAAATAAATAGGTACAAAACAACAGCTAGACTTGCACGAGGGAGGCTTGCCCTATCCTATTTGATCTGGGGCTGGTCCCGGAGCATCCACAGGCAGTTCTGGCTCTACTCTATACTGTCGTACGCCCGAGACGTGCTCCACGTAAATATCGCGACCCCACCTAATGGTCTCCGACACTATGAGCCTGCGCATAAGGCTTGCGTACTTACTGCCAATTCGCAGTTGTTTTAGCACAGGCTCATTGGCCGGATCCCATGAGCCGAGGGCACCGACGACGATCGCAGAGACCGCTACTCGATAGCCGTGACCGTGCAACGCGTCGGCCAGGGGTTTGTACTTAAACACTTTGCGTGCCCTGGCCTCTTCGAAAGCTAGATAGGTGTTCTCAAATGCGACGGTCACGTCAACGATCACGATACTCTTTGAGGGCTCGTGCCTGACCACAATGTCAGGGCGGAGAGCCCCCAGCTCGCCGTCGACCCCCTCGACTGTTCTATTGACTCTAAGTTCCCCTGGGAGGCGACAAGCCTTGGCTACTCGTTTGAGAACGGCGTCGTGTCGGAGTTGCCATGCCGCCGAGTGCGGCCGGCAGTGACAAAGGACATGGGGAAGGGACTCCAGGGCCCCCCCGCAGCGCCGGCAACGCCTATCCCCGTCACCCCAACGTCTCGCCCCGTTAAGAGGCAGGACATCGAGGCGTGCACGGTGGATAAAGCGCCAATCGGCAAAGCGGGTGAAGCTACCACCTCTAAGGAAGTGGTTCGACACGTTTGACCGTGCCGAAACCTGGAATACCTTACCTTGGTCCGGCTTACGCTTTAACCTTAGAAGGTAGAATTCAGTCGCTGCTGCCCGCAATCGGCGGATGATCTGTCCGCGAGCGTCTTCCGACACCGTCGTCTCCCTTTCGCCCGAGCCTCTCATCGTAACGGCCAGTTCCCGCCTCAGCTCTGACCATTTCCAAGTCACGGCGAGCCTGTCCTTTGATCGCCGGGTCGCGTTCCGAGCCCTCGTCCACAGCGAAGAAATGTCCCCCCCGTCTCGTGCAAACTCCCCCTCCAGCGAGCCGGAGAGGTAGATTGCGAGGTCTTGGTTCGACGGGTCTCTACCTATCTTCTTGGCTACCGCATGCCTCAGCGACGCCCAGGCCAATGACCTGACCACCGGATCATCCACCGTCAAGAGACGGAAGGCGTGAGCGATGGTAAGGACATCGGCCATGTCTGCTAGTGGAAGCAGGCCACATCCCCCCCGGCTGGGTGGGAGGTAGACCAGCTCGGCGCTGGCACGCTGAGGCAGATGGAGCCAAGACTTAGTCAGTTTCCTGATTACCTTATCGGCTTCTCTTAAGGGACCTTTCTCCACCAGTGCTCCCCGCAGCAAGAAGTCGAGGCGCGGCACCAGGAATGTAGCCACGGTCTCAGCCTTCTGCCAGGGTGTCAGTAGGGACTCGTCGACGGCCCGAAGATCGCGGAGAAGCTCGTCGATCGTCAGCAACGGCGTCTGCTTGATTTGGAAGCCGGTCGGCACTCCGAGGTGCTGGTAAGGCTCGCCGGCTGCCAGGGCTCTAATTTCTTCGTTCTGGAGGGTGAAGCGGGTGGGCATTACCCTGCGAGTGCCTCTGCAGTCCTGATGCAGTGTTGCGCACTTCGCAGGGTTGAACCGAAGTCCAATCCCACCCGCCGCAGCCTCCACCTTTCTTAACAAGTCACGCATGCCCTCGGTGGAATCGGCAATTAGGGCAATGTCGTCCGCGTACGCTAATGCTTGGTGCCGATGTCCGTGAAGCGTATAACCCGCGGGTGAGCCGGTCACTGCACGCAGGATCGGCTCCGCCGCGAGGTTAAACGCCACAGGGCTCATCGGGCACCCTTGCTTAACCCCCGATCGAATTTCTATGGGTTCGGTGAGTCCGTCGGAGGTACGCACCCGGGTGGTGCAGCCATCATACATGCTCTCCACTATATTTCGGAGAGCGGGAGGAGCGCCGGCCTCCCCCAAGGCGCGGTAAATAGCAGCATGGGGTATTGAGCCAAACGCGTTGGTCAGATCTAGCCATGCCACCACCACCTGGCGGCCCCCTCTGCGAGCGTCGTTAAGGACCTCCTGCAGTACGAAGTTGTGCTCGTAGCACCCCTCGCACGGCAGGAAGCCCTTTTGTGAGGGGCTTAGACGCCGATTTCGGATCGACCACGTAAGCAGTCGGTCGGCCAGGACTGCGGCAAAGAGTTTGGGAGTCGTGTCACCGAGCGCGAGCGGTCGCCAGTTCGAGAGATCGTCGCGATCGCCCTTCTTGTGAACCAGCACGGTAGTGGACTCCTTCCAGATAGAAGGGATCAACTCCAGACGTAAACAGGTGTTGAAAAGTGCGGTGAGCACACGACAGTCGGGATCCGCCCTTCTCAGGTCATCGTAAGTCAGACCGTCGGGTCCAGGCGCGGAGTTTGACGTCCGCCGTAACCGCCGGTCTACCTCACTCGCTGTGAAGGGCCGAACCAGAGTGTCGTTGCTCACCACGTCTGGAGGCCCGTACGGAGGAGGAGGAGGCTGTGCTCCGAGTGGCTCCGACGGAGCGTACATGTCCCGGAAATGCTCCTCGACACGTTCCCTAGGCACTTGACAGTGCTGGGACCGGCCAAGGAGCACCTCCTGAACCGCACGCCGCCGGTTAGCCCGGAACAACTTTTGAATTCTGGTTGCCTCCTCCACCCGATCACCTCTATCCGGAAGGGCCGGCCGTGGCTGTTGCTGCTGGTGTTGTTGCACCTCTGGGCGATCCCGGCGATCTCTCGCACCGCGCCCACGCCCAGCTCCACGTCTCCCTCCCTCTCGGCGTTGGTCCGGCCTTCCTTCCCTGCTCCTCAAGACCCCCACCGGTTTTCCAGCGCCTTGGAGGAAAGCCGCGACTTGCGTCGCAGTTTCCTCCAGATCTTCATTGCTGGCAGCCGCTTCCGCCATGCCAACCAGATAGTCCCTCTCGGTCGGTGGCTCGTCCTCAGCACGAGGCTGGGGATTCTGCCTTCGACGGAGGGCCTGGCCGGCAGCCGTTGGCGACCGCCGCGCTGGAGTCGGTGGGTGTCGAGAGACCGTAGCCGATCCGTGACTACTCGCAGAGCGGGTCACTTGCCCCGGGAAGCCCGATGCTCCACCCCCTCCACCAGTTCCGGGTGCGCGTCGCCGAGTTCCTCTACCTCCCCCTGATCCCACCCCCCTGGTCCTATTTGAAAACCCACCCCTTACTGAGATATTACTGTTTTCCTCGCGGCCCGACCCCCCCGTGGAGCACGTCTGGGGCGTACCTGAAATAAAATCACAAGTATTGTTAATTGAGGAAGAGTCTAAAAGAACGCTGAATCTATTGCTAGTATTTACTGGATTAAAGTCGTCTTGATTTTCTGAATTTAAATTATTGGAGTTAATATTATTTGAAAATTGTCTCCCTGTGGGAGCTCGGGGACCAGCCCCGAGATCTTGCCTAGATGATCTAGGTGATGTTTTATTTCCAGTGCTGCTGCGTATAGCCTGCGCTGTAGCGGGGGACCGCCTCGCTCTGGATGGTGCTGCTGGCGGCGACGGCAGTTCCTCTTCGGACGACGACTCTGTCGACGACCCTGGCCTGCCTCGGTGGTGGCGGCGGGCCCTTCCTATTGCCATCTGCCACGGCGTCGCGCTCTGGCAGGTGGTGATGCTGCGCGCTGCTGGTGTTGTGTGGGCCTCCCTGGATGGCCCCGCTACCCCTATGATGGCCACCGGTGGGAGAGATGGGGTGGTGGCCGGTGGCGGGACGGTGTTGATCACCCACCTTTCCGCTCCTTGTATCCGAGGGGTCATCACTGGCCCCCCGGAGATGGTGGTGGTGACCGTGGTGGTGGTGAGGGTCACAGGAAGCGTCGGGGTGCAGATCTGCTCGTTGGCCGGGGCCCTCGGTTCCTCGCTGATGGTGAGTAGGGCTGCTGGGCCCCGGCTTCGCCTCGGTGGAGGGCTGCGGGGGCCTCCCGCCACCCCTGGCGGGAGTGATGTCGCTCTGCTGTTGGACCGCAGCCCTCGGCGTGTCCCCATCGTGCCTCCTGTGGCCTGGAGCGGTCGGGCTTGGCCCGCTGAGACGGCTGCGTAGGTGGGTGATATCGCCGTCCTCCTCGTCGACCCCGGCGGAGTGGGTCTCTGGCTGGTGGTGGTGACAGGTGGGCGCCTTGCAGTGCCCGCCGCTGTAGGTGATGGTGTGGCGGCGGGCGATCTTCCCTTAGTGGCCGCCGGGGTGATCCGTCGCCTCGTGCCGGGCTTTGGCACCGCTGCTCTCGTCGCTGTAGGTGGCCTTTCCACCGGCATACTGCTGGCTCGGCGACTCCTAGTGTTTGGCCCCGTATAGATGAAGGACGGGGCCTCGCGGGGGGAGCAGGTACGGCCCCCCGCTGCCGGTGGACTCGTTGAGCTGGTTGTGGCGGTGCTAGGCCCGGCTGCTGGTGATCGGGTAGCGGGAGCGGCTGTTGGAGATGCCGCTGCCTGGTAGGAGGCCTCTGTAGGCCGTGGCAGGTCTCTTGTCGTCGTCGTTGCCGCCGCCTGTCTCGCTCGGGTCGAGCGACCCTCGTTGGCGGTAGTATTAGCGGTCCCTCGCGTTGGCTCAGGCACCGCAGCAGCGTCTCCGGTTCGTCTGAAATTAATAAAATTATCGAGCCTCCCTCGGCTCGAAATATTAGAGTTTTGGCTAGAATTACAACTATTTGGTTGCGACGCGGGAGGTACAGTCGCACCCAGTCCTGCCGCATGATCTTGGTGCCGTGCAGCGTAGTGCAGCTTCACCTGCTTCAGGGGGTAGGCCCCTTCACCAGCCTCGCTGCACACGCCGCATCGGTGGATAACGCTATGGCCTGGGTGATATCGTTTGGCGTGTTTCAGCAGGTCCGAGTGCGACTTGTACACACCTCCGGCTCTCCGTCCCTGATTATTTGAATAGCATTGAGGGCAGCGGAACTCCTCCGGGAACGGGTATTCTATAATTATAATTATGTTGTTATTATTAGTTTCATTTACCATGGTGCTGCTTTGTGGTGGCTTCGCTGGCAGTTGGTAAATAGTGAGAAGAGAAGAAAGTGGGTAAGAGAGTAGATAGCGGGTGAGTAAAGTGGGATTGAAAGATAAGAAGAAAGATAGCGACAGTCGGTATTACCTCTGGAGCGGTCGGAGAGTTACCGACCAGAGGGGGTGGATTGCCTTTGGTTCGCTACGCCGAAGGTAATAGGTTTCGCTACCAGCTTCGACCGCTCGCCGCAGGGTGGCAGCACCGTGGCCGTTCGGACTTGCGAGCGTGCTAGAGTCAGGCTGCTCTAGACCTCTGCCTTGAACGGACACGATGACGGACGGGATCCCGCAGTTCAGCTAATCTGCACTGCGAGACTTACACTTAGCTCGTTTCGCTATTAACGCGGCTCGTCAGACCCGTTTTACGGGGTCTAGAATTGAACCGACGTTAAAAGCTAGCGATAGTGCGTTTTAGGAAGGGAAGGCTCAGCCCTTGCCTGTACACGATCCGTGCCTTCAGAACTAATTGCTTAGTCAAGATGGCGGCACGTTGTGACAGGTGAGTTAACCTAGGTCGGGGATATGTCTAACGGCCGTTGGTAGACGCGTGAGAGGCAAGAGAGAGCGCCACCACGACGTCACCTTGTTGCCGGGGAAAAGAAAAAGAGAAGAAGAAAAATAGAGCTACCACTTACCTGCTTTACCACCACGCAGCAGGCACCAAGCTCCCAGGGAAGTTCCGCGTCCCACGATGTTTGGAAGTCACCCGCGTCGCTCCCGGGTTGATCGCTCCTCGGTGGAAATATAAACACATTAAAATATAATAAAAATCACTAACACAAGATTTATTTTTGATTTTCAGAAGTTGGCGGAATTGTTTTTATAATGGTTTAAATGGGCCGAACCCAGCGGCACTGCAATGCCGGGCCAACCCGCGGCAGAGCCGGAGCAAGCCCCAGACACTCCGCCAACTTCCAAAAATCAGTTTAATATTCTGGCTCCGCAATGCGGAGCGTATCAGATATTAAGCTGATAAGAACAGATAAAAGGCGTTTATTAATTCAACACATGTTCCCCCGGGCTTACAAAAGTGCACCCGGGGGTATCGTTACAGTTCATTCGTCGCCTTTTGGGCGAGGGCTTGGCACAGTAGAACAGAATTCAGTCTTATGATTTGGCATGACTAGTTGTCCAGGGCCTGGTGGGTTTAGAAATGAAGGATGAGATGAGAGTGCATGGATGACGTGAAGTTGTATACATAAAAATAAAAGTAATAATAAAAAAAAAAGAGATGGATGAGAGATGATATGGATAAATGAGCTGATGGAGTGATTATGCATAGATGAAGGTGAAGTTATGAGAAAAAATAAATAGAAATAGGTGAATTAGGTAAAATTGTATAAATAAAAGCCAGGCCCTGGATCCTCGCCTACGCTGATGATTGAAATATGTGTATATAGGACCAGTACTGGTCCTGTGTCAGGTACAATGTAATTTGAGTTCAGTCTAAATAGTAAAAAGGACCAGTACTAGTCCTAAGTCAGGTACATTGAGTCATGAAGTAGGATAAAATAGAAATAAGGACCATTTCTGGTCCTACGTCTAATCTAGCTGATTTAAAATCGGTGTATAAATAAAATTGTATATAATAAATAAAAGAATAAATAAAATACTAAGCTAGATTAGCACGAGGGAGGCTTGCCCTATCCTATTTGATCTGGGGCTGGTCCCGGAGCATCCACAGGCAGTTCTGGCTCTACTCTATACTGTCGTACGCCCGAGACGTGCTCCACATAAATATCGCGACCCCACCTAATGGTCTCCGACACTATGAGCCTGCGCATAAGGCTTGCGTACTTACTGCCAATTCGCAGTTGTTTTAGCACAGGCTCATTGGCCGGATCCCATGAGCCGAGGGCACCGACGACGATCGCAGAGACCGCTACTCGATAGCCGTGACCGTGCAGCGCGTCGGCCAGGGGTTTGTACTTTAACACTTTACGTGCCCTGGCCTCTTCGAAAGCTAGATAGGTGTTCTCAAATGCGACGGTCACGTCAACGATCACGATACTCTTTGAGGGCTCGTGCCTGACCACAATGTCAGGGCGGAGAGCCCCCAGCTCGCCGTCGACCCCCTCGACTGTTCTATTGACTCTAAGTTCCCCTGGGAGGCGACAAGCCTTGGCTACTCGTTTGAGAACGGCGTCGTGTCGGAGTTGCCATGCCGCCGAGTGCGGCCGGCAGTGACAAAGGACATGGGGAAGGGACTCCAGGGCCCCCCCGCAGCGCCGGCAACGCCTATCCCCGTCACCCCAACGTCTCGCCCCGTTAAGAGGCAGGACATCGAGGCGTGCACGGTGGATAAAGCGCCAATCGGCAAAGCGGGTGAAGCTACCACCTCTAAGGAAGTGGTTCGACACGTTTGACCGTGCCGAAACCTGGAATACCTTACCTTGGTCCGGCTTACGCTTTAACCTTAGAAGGTAGAATTCAGTCACCGCTGCCCGCAATCGGCGGATGATCTGTCCGCGAGCGTCTTCCGACACCGTCGTCTCCCTTTCGCCCGAGCCTCTCATCGTAACGGCCAGTTCCCGCCTCAGCTCTGACCATTTCCAAGTCACGGCGAGCCTGTCCTTTGATCGCCGGGTCGCGTTCCGAGCCCTCGTCCACAGCGAAGAAATGTCCCCCCCGTCTCGTGCAAACTCCCCCTCCAGCGAGCCGGAGAGGTAGATTGCGAGGTCTTGGTTCGACGGGTCTCTACCTATCTTCTTGGCTACCGCATGCCTCAGCGACGCCCAGGCCAATGACCTGACCACCGGATCATCCACCGTCAAGAGACGGAAGGCGTGAGCGATGGTAAGGACATCGGCCATGTCTGCTAGTGGGAGCAGGCCACATCCCCCCCGGCTGGGTGGGAGGTAGACCAGCTCGGCGCTGGCACGCTGAGGCAGATGGAGCCAAGACTTAGTCAGTTTCCTGATTACCTTATCGGCTTCTCTTAAGGGACCTTTCTCCACCAGTGCTCCCCGCAGCAAGAAGTCGAGGCGCGGCACCAGGAATGTAGCCACGGTCTCAGCCTTCTGCCAGGGTGTCAGTAGGGACTCGTCGACGGCCCGAAGATCGCGGAGAAGCTCGTCGATCGTCAGCAACGGCGTCTGCTTGATTTGGAAGCCGGTCGGCACTCCGAGGTGCTGGTAAGGCTCGCCGGCTGCCAGGGCTCTAATTTCTTCGTTCTGGAGGGTGAAGCGGGTGGGCATTACCCTGCGAGTGCCTCTGCAGTCCTGATGCAGTGTTGCGCACTTCGCAGGGTTGAACCGAAGTCCAATCCCACCCGCCGCAGCCTCCACCTTTCTTAACAAGTCACGCATGCCCTCGGTGGAATCGGCAATTAGGGCAATGTCGTCCGCGTACGCTAATGCTTGGTGCCGATGTCCGTGAAGCGTATAACCCGCGGGTGAGCCGGTCACTGCACGCAGGATCGGCTCCGCCGCGAGGTTAAACGCCACAGGGCTCATCGGGCACCCTTGCTTAACCCCTGATCGAATTTCTATGGGTTCGGTGAGTCCGTCGGAGGTACGCACCCGGGTGGTGCAGCCATCATACATGCTCTCCACTATATTTCGGAGAGCGGGAGGAGCGCCGGCCTCCCCCAAGGCGCGGTAAATAGCAGCATGGGGTATTGAGCCAAACGCGTTGGTCAGATCTAGCCATGCCACCACCACCTGGCGGCCCCCTCTGCGAGCGTCGTTAAGGACCTCCTGCAGTACGAAGTTGTGCTCGTAGCACCCCTCGCACGGCAGGAAGCCCTTTTGTGAGGGGCTTAGACGCCGATTTCGGATCGACCACGTAAGCAGTCGGTCGGCCAGGACTGCGGCAAAGAGTTTGGGAGTCGTGTCACCGAGCGCGAGCGGTCGCCAGTTCGAGAGATCGTCGCGATCGCCCTTCTTGTGAACCAGCACGGTAGTGGACTCCTTCCAGATAGAAGGGATCAACTCCAGACGTAAACAGGTGTTGAAAAGTGCGGTGAGCACACGACAGTCGGGATCCGCCCTTCTCAGGTCATCGTAAGTCAGACCGTCGGGTCCAGGCGCGGAGTTTGACGTCCGCCGTAACCGCCGGTCTACCTCACTCGCTGTGAAGGGCCGAACCAGAGTGTCGTTGCTCACCACGTCTGGAGGCCCGTACGGAGGAGGAGGAGGCTGTGCTCCGAGTGGCTCCGACGGAGCGTACATGTCCCGGAAATGCTCCTCGACACGTTCCCTAGGCACTTGACAGTGCTGGGACCGGCCAAGGAGCACCTCCTGAACCGCACGCCGCCGGTTAGCCCGGAACAACTTTTGAATTCTGGTTGCCTCCTCCACCCGATCACCTCTATCCGGAAGGGCCGGCCGTGGCTGTTGCTGCTGGTGTTGTTGCACCTCTGGGCGATCCCGGCGATCTCTCGCACCGCGCCCACGCCCAGCTCCACGTCTCCCTCCCTCTCGGCGTTGGTCCGGCCTTCCTTCCCTGCTCCTCAAGACCCCCACCGGTTTTCCAGCGCCTTGGAGGAAAGCCGCGACTTGCGTCGCAGTTTCCTCCAGATCTTCATTGCTGGCAGCCGCTTCCGCCATGCCAACCAGCAAGTCCCTCTCGGTCGGTGGCTCGTCCTCAGCACGAGGCTGGGGATTCTGCCTTCGACGGAGGGCCTGGCCGGCAGCCGTTGGCGACCGCCGCGCTGGAGTCGGTGGGTGTCGAGAGACCGTAGCCGATCCGTGACTACTCGCAGAGCGGGTCACTTGCCCCGGGAAGCCCGATGCTCCACCCCCTCCACCAGTTCCGGGTGCGCGTCGCCGAGTTCCTCTACCTCCCCCTGATCCCACCCCCCTGGTCCTATTTGAAAACCCACCCCTTACTGAGATATTACTGTTTTCCTCGCGGCCCGACCCCCCCGTGGAGCACGTCTGGGGCGTACCTGAAATAAAATCACAAGTATTGTTAATTGAGGAAGAGTCTAAAAGAACGCTGAATCTATTGCTAGTATTTACTGGATTAAAGTCGTCTTGATTTTCTGAATTTAAATTATTGGAGTTAATATTATTTGAAAATTGTCTCCCTGTGGGAGCTCGGGGACCAGCCCCGAGATCTTGCCTAGATGATCTAGGTGATGTTTTATTTCCAGTGCTGCTGCGTATAGCCTGCGCTGTAGCGGGGGACCGCCTCGCTCTGGATGGTGCTGCTGGCGGCGACGGCAGTTCCTCTTCGGACGACGACTCTGTCGACGACCCTGGCCTGCCTCGGTGGTGGCGGCGGGCCCTTCCTATTGCCATCTGCCACGGCGTCGCGCTCTGGCAGGTGGTGATGCTGCGCGCTGCTGGTGTTGTGTGGGCCTCCCTGGATGGCCCCGCTACCCCTATGATGGCCACCGGTGGGAGAGATGGGGTGGTGGCCGGTGGCGGGACGGTGTTGATCACCCACCTTTCCGCTCCTTGTATCCGAGGGGTCATCACTGGCCCCCCGGAGATGGTGGTGGTGACCGTGGTGGTGGTGAGGGTCACAGGAAGCGTCGGGGTGCAGATCTGCTCGTTGGCCGGGGCCCTCGGTTCCTCGCTGATGGTGAGTAGGGCTGCTGGGCCCCGGCTTCGCCTCGGTGGAGGGCTGCGGGGGCCTCCCGCCACCCCTGGCGGGAGTGATGTCGCTCTGCTGTTGGACCGCAGCCCTCGGCGTGTCCCCATCGTGCCTCCTGTGGCCTGGAGCGGTCGGGCTTGGCCCGCTGAGACGGCTGCGTAGGTGGGTGATATCGCCGTCCTCCTCGTCGACCCCGGCGGAGTGGGTCTCTGGCTGGTGGTGGTGACAGGTGGGCGCCTTGCAGTGCCCGCCGCTGTAGGTGATGGTGTGGCGGCGGGCGATCTTCCCTTAGTGGCCGCCGGGGTGATCCGTCGCCTCGTGCCGGGCTTTGGCACCGCTGCTCTCGTCGCTGTAGGTGGCCTTTCCACCGGCATACTGCTGGCTCGGCGACTCCTAGTGTTTGGCCCCGTATAGATGAAGGACGGGGCCTCGCGGGGGGAGCAGGTACGGCCCCCCGCTGCCGGTGGACTCGTTGAGCTGGTTGTGGCGGTGCTAGGCCCGGCTGCTGGTGATCGGGTAGCGGGAGCGGCTGTTGAAGATGCCGCTGCCTGGTAGGAGGCCTCTGTAGGCCGTGGCAGGTCTCTTGTCGTCGTCGTTGCCGCCGCCTGTCTCGCTCGGGTCGAGCGACCCTCGTTGGCGGTAGTATTAGCGGTCCCTCGCGTTGGCTCAGGCACCGCAGCAGCGTCTCCGGTTCGTCTGAAATTAATAAAATTATCGAGCCTCCCTCGGCTCGAAATATTAGAGTTTTGGCTAGAATTACAACTATTTGGTTGCGACGCGGGAGGTACAGTCGCACCCAGTCCTGCCGCATGATCTTGGTGCCGTGCAGCGTAGTGCAGCTTCACCTGCTTCAGGGGGTAGGCCCCTTCACCAGCCTCGCTGCACACGCCGCATCGGTGGATAACGCTATGGCCTGGGTGATATCGTTTGGCGTGTTTCAGCAGGTCCGAGTGCGACTTGTACACACCTCCGGCTCTCCGTCCCTGATTATTTGAATAGCATTGAGGGCAGCGGAACTCCTCCGGGAACGGGTATTCTATAATTATAATTATGTTGTTATTATTAGTTTCATTTACCATGGTGCTGCTTTGTGGTGGCTTCGCTGGCAGTTGGTAAATAGTGAGAAGAGAAGAAAGTGGGTAAGAGAGTAGATAGCGGGTGAGTAAAGTGGGATTGAAAGATAAGAAGAAAGATAGCGACAGTCGGTATTACCTCTGGAGCGGTCGGAGAGTTACCGACCAGAGGGGGTGGATTGCCTTTGGTTCGCTACGCCGAAGGTAATAGGTTTCGCTACCAGCTTCGACCGCTCGCCGCAGGGTGGCAGCACCGTGGCCGTTCGGACTTGCGAGCGTGCTAGAGTCAGGCTGCTCTAGACCTCTGCCTTGAACGGACACGATGACGGACGGGATCCCGCAGTTCAGCTAATCTGCACTGCGAGACTTACACTTAGCTCGTTTCGCTATTAACGCGGCTCGTCAGACCCGTTTTACGGGGTCTAGAATTGAACCGACGTTAAAAGCTAGCGATAGTGCGTTTTAGGAAAGGAAGGCTCAGCCCTTGCCTGTACACGATCCGTGCCTTCAGAACTAATTGCTTAGTCAAGATGGCGGCACGTTGTGACAGGTGAGTTAACCTAGGTCGGGGATATGTCTAACGGCCGTTGGTAGACGCGTGAGAGGCAAGAGAGAGCGCCACCACGACGTCACCTTGTTGCCGGGGAAAAGAGAAAGAGAAGAAGAAAAATAGAGCTACCACTTACCTGCTTTACCACCACGCAGCAAGCACCAAGCTCCCAGGGAAGTTCCGCGTCCCACGATGTTTGGAAGTCACCCGCGTCGCTCCCGGGTTGATCGCTCCTCGGTGGAAATATAAACACATTAAAATAAAAATCACTAACACAAGACTTATTTTTGATTTTCAGAAGTTGGCGGAATTGTTTTTATAATATTTTAAATGGGCCGAACCCAGCGGCACTGCAATGCCGGGCCAACCCGCGGCAGAGCCGGAGCAAGCCCCAGACACTCCGCCAACTTCCAAAAATCAGTTTAATATTCTGGCTCCGCAATGCGGAGCGTATCAGATATTAAGCTGATAAGAACAGATAAAGGCGTTTATTTTTTTCAAAACATGTTCCCCCGGGCTTACAAAAGTGTACCCGGGGGTATCGTTACAATTCATTTTCGCCTTTTGGGCGAGGGCTCGGTGCATAAAATAAAATTCAGTCTTATATTTCGGCATGACTAGTTGTCCAGGGCCTGGTGGGTTTAGAAATGAGGGATGAGATGAGAGTGCGTGGGTGACATGAGGTTGTATAAATAAAAGTAAAAATAAGATAAAAGTAGAGATGGGTGAGTGATGGGATGAATGAATGAGCTGATGAAGTGATTATGTATGGGTGAAGGTGAAGTTGTATAAAGAAATAGGTGAATCGGGTAAAATTGTATAAATAAAAGCCAGGCCCTGGATCCTCGCCTACGCTATGATTAAAATATGTGATTATAGGACCAGTACTGGTCCTGTGTCAGGTACAATGTAGTTTGGTATCAGTCTATATGGTAAAAAGGACCAGTACTGGTCCTAAGTCAGGTACATTGAGTCAAAATATTAAGATAAAATAAAAATTAGGACCATTGCTGGTCCTACGTCAAATCTAGCTTAGCTGTTAAAAATGGTGTATAGATAAAATTGTAAGTAGACAAATAAATAAATAAATAAATAGGTACAAAACAACAGCTAGACTTGCACGAGGGAGGCTTGCCCTATCCTATTTGATCTGGGGCTGGTCCCGGAGCATCCACAGGCAGTTCTGGCTCTACTCTATACTGTCGTACGCCCGAGACGTGCTCCACGTAAATATCGCGACCCCACCTAATGGTCTCCGACACTATGAGCCTGCGCATAAGGCTTGCGTACTTACTGCCAATTCGCAGTTGTTTTAGCACAGGCTCATTGGCCGGATCCCATGAGCCGAGGGCACCGACGACGATCGCAGAGACCGCTACTCGATAGCCGTGACCGTGCAACGCGTCGGCCAGGGGTTTGTACTTTAACACTTTGCGTGCCCTGGCCTCTTCGAAAGCTAGATAGGTGTTCTCAAATGCGACGGTCACGTCAACGATCACGATACTCTTTGAGGGCTCGTGCCTGACCACAATGTCAGGGCGGAGAGCCCCCAGCTCGCCGTCGACCCCCTCGACTGTTCTATTGACTCTAAGTTCCCCTGGGAGGCGACAAGCCTTGGCTACTCGTTTGAGAACGGCGTCGTGTCGGAGTTGCCATGCCGCCGAGTGCGGCCGGCAGTGACAAAGGACATGGGGAAGGGACTCCAGGGCCCCCTCGCAGCGCCGGCAACGCCTATCCCCGTCACCCCAACGTCTCGCCCCGTTAAGAGGCAGGACATCGAGGCGTGCACGGTGGATAAAGCGCCAATCGGCAAAGCGGGTGAAGCTACCACCTCTAAGGAAGTGGTTCGACACGTTTGACCGTGCCGAAACCTGGAATACCTTACCTTGGTCCGGCTTACGCTTTAACCTTAGAAGGTAGAATTCAGTCGCTGCTGCCCGCAATCGGCGGATGATCTGTCCGCGAGCGTCTTCCGACACCGTCGTCTCCCTTTCGCCCGAGCCTCTCATCGTAACGGCCAGTTCCCGCCTCAGCTCTGACCATTTCCAAGTCACGGCGAGCCTGTCCTTTGATCGCCGGGTCGCGTTCCGAGCCCTCGTCCACAGCGAAGAAATGTCCCCCCCGTCTCGTGCAAACTCCCCCTCCAGCGAGCCGGAGAGGTAGATTGCGAGGTCTTGGTTCGACGGGTCTCTACCTATCTTCTTGGCTACCGCATGCCTCAGCGACGCCCAGGCCAATGACCTGACCACCGGATCATCCACCGTCAAGAGACGGAAGGCGTGAGCGATGGTAAGGACATCGGCCATGTCTGCTAGTGGGAGCAGGCCACATCCCCCCCGGCTGGGTGGGAGGTAGACCAGCTCGGCGCTGGCACGCTGAGGCAGATGGAGCCAAGACTTAGTCAGTTTCCTGATTACCTTATCGGCTTCTCTTAAGGGACCTTTCTCCACCAGTGCTCCCCGCAGCAAGAAGTCGAGGCGCGGCACCAGGAATGTAGCCACGGTCTCAGCCTTCTGCCAGGGTGTCAGTAGGGACTCGTCGACGGCCCGAAGATCGCGGAGAAGCTCGTCGATCGTCAGCAACGGCGTCTGCTTGATTTGGAAGCCGGTCGGCACTCCGAGGTGCTGGTAAGGCTCGCCGGCTGCCAGGGCTCTAATTTCTTCGTTCTGGAGGGTGAAGCGGGTGGGCATTACCCTGCGAGTGCCTCTGCAGTCCTGATGCAGTGTTGCGCACTTCGCAGGGTTGAACCGAAGTCCAATCCCACCCGCCGCAGCCTCCACCTTTCTTAACAAGTCACGCATGCCCTCGGTGGAATCGGCAATTAGGGCAATGTCGTCCGCGTACGCTAATGCTTGGTGCCGATGTCCGTGAAGCGTATAACCCGCGGGTGAGCCGGTCACTGCACGCAGGATCGGCTCCGCCGCGAGGTTAAACGCCACAGGGCTCATCGGGCACCCTTGCTTAACCCCCGATCGAATTTCTATGGGTTCGGTGAGTCCGTCGGAGGTACGCACCCGGGTGGTGCAGCCATCATACATGCTCTCCACTATATTTCGGAGAGCGGGAGGAGCGCCGGCCTCCCCCAAGGCGCGGTAAATAGCAGCATGGGGTATTGAGCCAAACGCGTTGGTCAGATCTAGCCATGCCACCACCACCTGGCGGCCCCCTCTGCGAGCGTCGTTAAGGACCTCCTGCAGTACGAAGTTGTGCTCGTAGCACCCCTCGCACGGCAGGAAGCCCTTTTGTGAGGGGCTTAGACGCCGATTTCGGATCGACCACGTAAGCAGTCGGTCGGCCAGGACTGCGGCAAAGAGTTTGGGAGTCGTGTCACCGAGCGCGAGCGGTCGCCAGTTCGAGAGATCGTCGCGATCGCCCTTCTTGTGAACCAGCACGGTAGTGGACTCCTTCCAGATAGAAGGGATCAACTCCAGACGTAAACAGGTGTTGAAAAGTGCGGTGAGCACACGACAGTCGGGATCCGCCCTTCTCAGGTCATCGTAAGTCAGACCGTCGGGTCCAGGCGCGGAGTTTGACGTCCGCCGTAACCGCCGGTCTACCTCACTCGCTGTGAAGGGCCGAACCAGAGTGTCGTTGCTCACCACGTCTGGAGGCCCGTACGGAGGAGGAGGAGGCTGTGCTCCGAGTGGCTCCGACGGAGCGTACATGTCCCGGAAATGCTCCTCGACACGTTCCCTAGGCACTTGACAGTGCTGGGACCGGCCAAGGAGCACCTCCTGAACCGCACGCCGCCGGTTAGCCCGGAACAACTTTTGAATTCTGGTTGCCTCCTCCACCCGATCACCTCTATCCGGAAGGGCCGGCCGTGGCTGTTGCTGCTGGTGTTGTTGCACCTCTGGGCGATCCCGGCGATCTCTCGCACCGCGCCCACGCCCAGCTCCACGTCTCCCTCCCTCTCGGCGTTGGTCCGGCCTTCCTTCCCTGCTCCTCAAGACCCCCACCGGTTTTCCAGCGCCTTGGAGGAAAGCCGCGACTTGCGTCGCAGTTTCCTCCAGATCTTCATTGCTGGCAGCCGCTTCCGCCATGCCAACCAGCAAGTCCCTCTCGGTCGGTGGCTCGTCCTCAGCACGAGGCTGGGGATTCTGCCTTCGACGGAGGGCCTGGCCGGCAGCCGTTGGCGACCGCCGCGCTGGAGTCGGTGGGTGTCGAGAGACCGTAGCCGATCCGTGACTACTCGCAGAGCGGGTCACTTGCCCCGGGAAGCCCGATGCTCCACCCCCTCCACCAGTTCCGGGTGCGCGTCGCCGAGTTCCTCTACCTCCCCCTGATCCCACCCCCCTGGTCCTATTTGAAAACCCACCCCTTACTGAGATATTACTGTTTTCCTCGCGGCCCGACCCCCCCGTGGAGCACGTCTGGGGCGTACCTGAAATAAAATCACAAGTATTGTTAATTGAGGAAGAGTCTAAAAGAACGCTAAATCTATTGCTAGTATTTACTGGATTAAAGTCGTCTTGATTTTCTGAATTTAAATTATTGGAGTTAATATTATTTGAAAATTGTCTCCCTGTGGGAGCTCGGGGACCAGCCCCGAGATCTTGCCTAGATGATCTAGGTGATGTTTTATTTCCAGTGCTGCTGCGTATAGCCTGCGCTGTAGCGGGGGACCGCCTCGCTCTGGATGGTGCTGCTGGCGGCGACGGCAGTTCCTCTTCGGACGACGACTCTGTCGACGACCCTGGCCTGCCTCGGTGGTGGCGGCGGGCCCTTCCTATTGCCATCTGCCACGGCGTCGCGCTCTGGCAGGTGGTGATGCTGCGCGCTGCTGGTGTTGTGTGGGCCTCCCTGGATGGCCCCGCTACCCCTATGATGGCCACCGGTGGGAGAGATGGGGTGGTGGCCGGTGGCGGGACGGTGTTGATCACCCACCTTTCCGCTCCTTGTATCCGAGGGGTCATCACTGGCCCCCCGGAGATGGTGGTGGTGACCGTGGTGGTGGTGAGGGTCACAGGAAGCGTCGGGGTGCAGATCTGCTCGTTGGCCGGGGCCCTCGGTTCCTCGCTGATGGTGAGTAGGGCTGCTGGGCCCCGGCTTCGCCTCGGTGGAGGGCTGCGGGGGCCTCCCGCCACCCCTGGCGGGAGTGATGTCGCTCTGCTGTTGGACCGCAGCCCTCGGCGTGTCCCCATCGTGCCTCCTGTGGCCTGGAGCGGTCGGGCTTGGCCCGCTGAGACGGCTGCGTAGGTGGGTGATATCGCCGTCCTCCTCGTCGACCCCGGCGGAGTGGGTCTCTGGCTGGTGGTGGTGACAGGTGGGCGCCTTGCAGTGCCCGCCGCTGTAGGTGATGGTGTGGCGGCGGGCGATCTTCCCTTAGTGGCCGCCGGGGTGATCCGTCGCCTCGTGCCGGGCTTTGGCACCGCTGCTCTCGTCGCTGTAGGTGGCCTTTCCACCGGCATACTGCTGGCTCGGCGACTCCTAGTGTTTGGCCCCGTATAGATGAAGGACGGGGCCTCGCGGGGGGAGCAGGTACGGCCCCCCGCTGCCGGTGGACTCGTTGAGCTGGTTGTGGCGGTGCTAGGCCCGGCTGCTGGTGATCGGGTAGCGGGAGCGGCTGTTGAAGATGCCGCTGCCTGGTAGGAGGCCTCTGTAGGCCGTGGCAGGTCTCTTGTCGTCGTCGTTGCCGCCGCCTGTCTCGCTCGGGTCGAGCGACCCTCGTTGGCGGTAGTATTAGCGGTCCCTCGCGTTGGCTCAGGCACCGCAGCAGCGTCTCCGGTTCGTCTGAAATTAATAAAATTATCGAGCCTCCCTCGGCTCGAAATATTAGAGTTTTGGCTAGAATTACAACTATTTGGTTGCGACGCGGGAGGTACAGTCGCACCCAGTCCTGCCGCATGATCTTGGTGCCGTGCAGCGTAGTGCAGCTTCACCTGCTTCAGGGGGTAGGCCCCTTCACCAGCCTCGCTGCACACGCCGCATCGGTGGATAACGCTATGGCCTGGGTGATATCGTTTGGCGTGTTTCAGCAGGTCCGAGTGCGACTTGTACACACCTCCGGCTCTCCGTCCCTGATTATTTGAATAGCATTGAGGGCAGCGGAACTCCTCCGGGAACGGGTATTCTATAATTATAATTATGTTGTTATTATTAGTTTCATTTACCATGGTGCTGCTTTGTGGTGGCTTCGCTGGCAGTTGGTAAATAGTGAGAAGAGAAGAAAGTGGGTAAGAGAGTAGATAGCGGGTGAGTAAAGTGGGATTGAAAGATAAGAAGAAAGATAGCGACAGTCGGTATTACCTCTGGAGCGGTCGGAGAGTTACCGACCAGAGGGGGTGGATTGCCTTTGGTTCGCTACGCCGAAGGTAATAGGTTTCGCTACCAGCTTCGACCGCTCGCCGCAGGGTGGCAGCACCGTGGCCGTTCGGACTTGCGAGCGTGCTAGAGTCAGGCTGCTCTAGACCTCTGCCTTGAACGGACACGATGACGGACGGGATCCCGCAGTTCAGCTAATCTGCACTGCGAGACTTACACTTAGCTCGTTTCGCTATTAACGCGGCTCGTCAGACCCGTTTTACGGGGTCTAGAATTGAACCGACGTTAAAAGCTAGCGATAGTGCGTTTTAGGAAGGGAAGGCTCAGCCCTTGCCTGTACACGATCCGTGCCTTCAGAACTAATTGCTTAGTCAAGATGGCGGCACGTTGTGACAGGTGAGTTAACCTAGGTCGGGGATATGTCTAACGGCCGTTGGTAGACGCGTGAGAGGCAAGAGAGAGCGCCACCACGACGTCACCTTGTTGCCGGGGAAAAGAAAAAGAGAAGAAGAAAAATAGAGCTACCACTTACCTGCTTTACCACCACGCAGCAGGCACCAAGCTCCCAGGGAAGTTCCGCGTCCCACGATGTTTGGAAGTCACCCGCGTCGCTCCCGGGTTGATCGCTCCTCGGTGGAAATATAAACACATTAAAATATAATAAAAATCACTAACACAAGATTTATTTTTGATTTTCAGAAGTTGGCGGAATTGTTTTTATAATGGTTTAAATGGGCCGAACCCAGCGGCACTGCAATGCCGGGCCAACCCGCGGCAGAGCCGGAGCAAGCCCCAGACACTCCGCCAACTTCCAAAAATCAGTTTAATATTCTGGCTCCGCAATGCGGAGCGTATCAGATATTAAGCTGATAAGAACAGATTAAAGACGTATATTTTTTTTTTTTCAAAACATGTTCCCCCGGGTTTACAAAAGTTCACCCGGGGGTATCAGTACAGGTTGTTTCGCCTTTAGGCGAGGGCTAGAGATTATAATTTTGGTTTATAGTCTTTTCGACTCAGTCTTTTGTTTCAGTATTTTGGGGTTTCCAGGGCCTGGTGATGTTTGATGAGGTGAGTGAGGTGAATGAGGGTGAGAACATAGAGTGATGTGGATGATAGACAGAACGACGTGAGAGATGAGACGAATAAAATATGAGTACATACATGGATGAGTAAATAAATAGGTGGGATGGAATAAAAATAGCCTAGTCAAGAAGATAAAAATAGAATGTGGGGACAGAACAGGTGTATCGTACAAGAATTATCAGTAAATAAAAGATAAAATAAACAGAAATAAATGGTATAAAAATTATCAGTAAATAAAAAGACAGGATGAGCAAAACTAAATAGTGTAGAAATACAGTCAGGATGAAGATGAGATGAGAAAGAAGTAGAACTAGATGAGGTGGGTGGGTGAGGCGAGAATCGTAGTTCATAAATATACATATCAATAAATAAAAGCCAGGCCCTGGGCCCTCGCGACTAGATTTAAAATATTTATAGGACCAGTACCGGTCCTGAGTCAGGTACGATAGCTTATGGCTAAAAATTGCAGATAGAATGAGGACCAGTACTGGTCCTAAGTCAGGTACACAGATATTTTATAAATACTATTTTATCTACCTATGAATCGAGGGAGGCTTTTCCCTTATGGCCTTTGGTCTTGGGGTGGTCGCGGGTTGCCCGCAGGGAGCTCGTCATCTATTCTATATTGACGTACGCCTGAGACGTGCTCCACGTAAATATCCCTACCCCATTTAATGGTATCCGACACAATGAGCCTTCGCATTAATTGAGCGTATTTTGGACTAATTCTTAACTGTTTTAAAACAGGCTCATTGGCCGGATCCCATGAGCCGAGAGCACCGATGACGATCGCAGAGACCGCCACGCGATAGCCGTGCCTGTTCAATTCATCGGCCAGCGGTTTGTATTTGAGAATTTTCCTCGCCCTGGCCTCCTCGAATGCTAAATAGTTGTTCTCGAAAGGCACGGTGATATCGACGATGACGATACTCTTTGAGGGCTCGTGCCTGACCACAATGTCAGGGCGGAGAGCCCCCAGCTCGCCGTCGACACCCTCGACCCGCCTATCTACCCTCAATTCCCCTGGGAGGCGACAAGCCTTGGCTATGCGTTTGACGACGGTGTGGTGTCTTAGTTGTCGAGCCGCCGAGTGCGGCCCGCAGTGGTTGAGGACGTGGGGAAGACTCTCCAGGGGCTCACCGCAACGCCGGCAACGCTTATCCCCGTCACCCCAACGTCTTGCTCCGTTAAGAGGCAAGACATCGAGGCGCGCACGGTGGATAAAACGCCAATCAGCGAAGCGAGTGAAGCTTCCACCTCGAAGGAAGTGGTTCGACACGTTTGACCGTGCCGAAGCCTGGAAAACCTTCCCCTGGTCCGGTTTACTTTTAAGGCGACGGGTGTAGAATTCAGTCACTGCCAGCCGCAATCGGCGGATGACTTGATTTCTTGACTCTGGGGACACCGTCGTCTCCCGCTCACCTGAGCCTCTCATCGTCACCACCAGTTCCTCCCTAACCTCTGACCATTTCCATTTTGCTGCGATCTTGTCCTTGGATCTCCGAGTCGCATTTCGAGCCCTCGACCACAGCGAAGAAATGTCCCCTCCGTCACGCGAAAACTCCCCCTCCAGCGAACCGGAGAGGTAAGTGGCAAGATCTTTATTTGACGGAGCTCTACCTATTTTCTTGGCTACCGCATGCCTCAGCGACGCCCAGGCCAATGCTCTGACCACCGGGTCATCCACCGTCAGAAGACGGTAGGCGTGAGCGATGGTCAGTGCATCGGCCAAGTCTGCGAGTGGGAGCAGTCCGCATCCCCCCCGGCTGGGAGGGAGGTAGACTGGCTCGGCGCTGGCACGCTGAGGCAAGTGGAGCCAAGATTTTACGGTTTTTCTTATGATTTTATCTGCTTCTTTGAGGGGACCTTTCTCCACTGAAGCACCCCGCAGTAGGAATTCGAGGCGTGGCACCAAGAAGGTGGCCACGGTCTCTGCCTTCTGCCACGGGGTAAGGAGGGACTCGTCGACGGCTCGAAGATCCAGGAGAAGATCGTCGATGGTAAGTAATGGGGTCTGCCTAACTTGGAAACCGGTGGGGACTCCGAGATGCTGATAAGGCTCGCCGGCTGCCAGGGTCCTAATTTCTTCTCCTTGGAGGGTGAAGCGGGTGGGCGTGGCCCTGCGAGTGCCTCTACAGTCCTGATGTAGTGTTGCGCACTTCGCAGGGTTGAACCGAAGTCCTATCCCACCCGCCGCAGCCTCCACTTTTCTTAATAAATCCTGCATCCCCTCCGTGGTATCTGAAATCAGAGCCAGGTCATCAGCATATGCTAAAATTTGGTGCCGATGGCCATGCAGCGTGTAACCCGCGGGCGAGTCGGCAGCTGCACGCAGCACCGGCTCGAGCGCGAGGTTAAACGCCGCAGGGCTCATCGGACACCCTTGCTTAACCCCCGATTGGATTTTAATTGGTTCGGTGAATCCTTCGGCGGTGCGCACCCGGGTGGTGCAGTCTTTATACATGCTCTCCAAGATGTTCTGGAGAGCGGGAGGAGCACCAGCCTCCCCCAAAGCCTGGTAGATGGCAGCGTGCGGAATTGAGCCAAACGCGTTGGTAAGATCCAGCCACTCCACCACCACCTGGCGGCCCCTCCTGCGAGCGTCGTTAAGGACCTCCTGCACCACAAAGTTGTGTTCATAACACCCCTCGCACGGCAGGAAGCCCTTTTGTGAACTAGAGAGACGTTTGTTCCGGATCGACCACGTAAGCAGTCGGTCAGCCAAGACTGCAGCAAAGAGTTTGGGGGTCGTATCGCCGAGCGCGAGCGGTCGCCAGTTCGAGAGATCGTCGCGATCGCCTTTTTTGTGCACCAGCACGGTGTTGGACACTTTCCAGATAGAAGGGATCACCTCCAGACGAACACAGGTGTTGAACAGTGCGGCGAGCAGCCGGCACTCTGGATCCGCCTTTCTCAGGTCATCGTAAGTCAGACCGTCGGGTCCCGGCGCGGAGTTTGACGTCCGCCGGAGCCGCCGGTCTACCTCACTCACCGTGAAAGGCCGAACCAGAGCTTCGGTGCTCGCCTCGTCTGGGGGCCCGTACGGCGGCGGAGGAGGCTGTGCTCCGAGTGGTGCCGACGGCGCATACATATCCTCAAAGTGCCTCTCGACCCGATCCCTGGGCACTTGACAGTGCTGGGACGGTCCGAGAAGCACTTCTTGAACCGCCCGCCGCCGGTTAGCCCGGAACAACTTTTGGATTCTAGTTGCCTCCTCCACCCGATCACCTCTATCCGGAAAGGCCAGCCGTGGCTGTTGCCGTTCCTGGTCTCGTTGCATATTTTGGCAATCGCGGCGAACCCTCGAACCGCGCCCACGACCAGATCCACGACCCCTTCCCCCTCGGCCTTCATCCGACCTCCCTTCCCCGCTCCTCAAGACCCCCACCGGCTCTCCAGTGCCTTGGAGGAAGGCTGCGACTTGCGTCGCTACCTCCTCCAGATCTTCGATATTGACAGCCGCTTCCGCCTTACCGATCAGCTCGTCCCTCTTGGTCGACAGCTCGTCTCCAGCACGAGGCTGGGGGCGTTGCCGTCGACCGAGGGCCCGACCAGCAGTTGTTGGCGGCCGTCGCACTGGAGTCGGTGAGTGTCGAGAGACCGAGGCCGATCCGCGGCTACTCGCAGGGCGGGTCGCCTGCCCCGGGGAACCCGACGCTCCACCCCTGCCACCGGATCCGAGTGCACTCCGCCGAGTTCCTCTACCTCCCCTTGAACCCACCCCCCTGGACTTATTCAAAACCCCTACCCTTACTGGTGATTCCCCGTTCTCCCTGTGACCTGGCTCCCTCGAGGAGCATGTCCCGGGCGTACCTGGTGAAATTAAAATTGGCTCTATTATACTACTATTTGGATCGTCTAGGTTGTTTAAATTATTGGAAAGAATACTGAATCTATTGCGTGAGCTATTAGTCGAAGTGTTAAAAGAAATATCACTCCCTGCAGACGCACGAGGACCAGCCCCGAGGCCATGCCGGGAAGAATTTGGAGTATAATTTGAATTTGAATTATTAGATAAAGTACGGATTGCCTGGGCCGTTGTTGGGGACCGCCTCATCCTCGGGGGAGCTCTCGGTGGGGACGGCGGTTCCTCTTCGGACGACGATCCTCCTGAAGACCTGGGCCCGCTCTGGTGGGATCTGCGGGCCCTTCTCGTCGCTGCCTGCCACGGCGTCGTAGATGTTTCAGTTCCTGGGGTGGCCCTCGATGGTCCGGCTACCCCGACTATGGCCACCGGGAGGAGCTCTGGAGCTGCCGGAGGTGTTATGGCAGCTCTCGTCTCCTCCTGCCCTGCCCTGTAGAGCCGGGATGACATAATGGGCCTCCCTGATGTCGTCGTAGTGATGGTGGTGGTGGTGGGCGTCTCAGGCAATGTGAGGGGGCACAACGGTACGTTAGCCGGGATCCAGATGTCCTCGGTGATGGTAGGGAGTGCCCGGGGATCCCGGCTATCCCTCGTTGCAGGGCTGCGCCTGGTTATCGCTACCTCGGGTGGTAATGAGGTAGCTCTCGTGGCGGAGCGCAGCCCTGGGCGTGTCGTTGTGGGACCCCTCGCGGCCTGAGTAGACCGGCTGGTGCCTGCTGCGGTCACTGCAGCGTAGGTCGGAGAGTTGGACGTCCTTTTCGGCCCCGGCGGAATTGGCCTAGATGTAGTGGATGTCAGGGGGCGCCGCGTCGTGCCTGCCACCTTTGGAGATGGTGTGGTGACAGGCGAGCGCCCCTTCGTCGACGCCGGGGCTATCTTCCTCGCTGTAGCTGCAGTTGATCTAGGCACCGCGACTCGCTTGGAGATGGAGTTGAGGCGAGTCGCTGGCCGGTCGCCCACTGGAACGCTGGAGGCCCTCCGGCTCCTCGTCGTGGGTCCTGCGTAGAACGAGGGCAGGGTCTCTCGAGGGGAGCTTGGACTGCTCCCCGTCGTCGTTGGGGTGGCCATGTCTGGCCGTGGCACTTCAGGTGTCGGAGTTGGTGTCGACACCTGGGATGTAGTCGGCGTGGAGGTCGTCGTCTCTGTAGCGGGGCTCAGGATGGTATTGTCCCCGCTTCTGGCTACAGCTATAGGTGGCGGTGGGGTTGCTGCTGTAGCCGTCGTCTCCGCCGTCCGTTGGCTCCTCGTCGATGTTCGGCCAGTGGTAGTGGAGGCTGTCCCCCGTCCCGGTCCAGGCAATCTATTTAGAATAAAATTATCGAGCCTCCCTCGGCTCGAGGTATTAGTCAAACTATTTACAGTGCTTAGATTAGGACTATCACGGACGTTCACAATATTTGCGCCGGTCGTCCGCGCCGTGGCAGTCCTCGGGGCACGCGGAGGAGCTGGATCCGCAGTTGGGTGCTGCTTCGAGTGGTGCAGCTTCACCTGCTTCAGGGGGTAAGCCCCTCCGCCGGTGAAGCAGCAAGCAGCACACTTAATTTCGATTTTGCTATTTGGATGGTGTTTTTTAGCATGCTTCACCAGCTCCGCATGCCCTTTGAACACCCCCCCGGTTCTTTTTCCGTGGTTTCGTTCGTAGCAGAACGGACACCGGAACTCCTCCGGGAATGGGAATTCTAAAACTATATTATTTAAATCATTATTATTATCATCATTGCTGCTACTGGCCATTGTGCCGCACGGTACAAGTTCAGTGGGTGCGTGAAAGTAAAAGAGTAGAGAATAGATATAGAAGAAAGATAGCGACAGTCGGTATTACCTCTGAAGCGGCGAAGAGAGTTACCGACCAGAGGGGGCGGATAACCTTTGGTTCGCAGTCGATGGTAATAGAATTAGCTTCGACCGCTCACCGCAGGATGGCAGCACCGGGCCCGTTCGGACTTGTGAGAATTCTAGAATCAGATTGTTCTAGACCTCTGCCGTTGACGGACTCGCTGTCGGACGGGATCTCACAGTTCAGCTATTCCGAACTGTGAAACTTACACTTATTTTGAGCCGCCTAGACGTGGCTCGTCGGACCAGATTACTCCGGTCAATTAATGAATCACGCTAGGGTTTTCAAAGGTGCGTTTTTTAGGAGGGAAGGGCAGGCCCTTACCTACGTCGCACGTGTCTTCAGAGCTAATTAACTTGCAATTAGTCAATATGGCGGCACGGCAGCGCAAGGGAGTCTGTCCGGGGTAGCGGGATAACGACTAACGGCTAACAGGTGTCACGTGACGGCTAGAAAAATGGCCGACACTACCTGTTGCCGGGGAAAGAGAGAAGAGAAGAAGAAGGAAAGAGCACCCACTTACCTTGTATATACTCCGTGCGGCGACCTCTTACAAAATTCCCGGTGGGGAGCTCCAGTGTCCGTTGGGGGGTGCACTTAGCTTCGGACCGGCGCTCGTCAAAGGTGTTCGCTCCTCGGCACGGATGGTCACACACAGAAATAAATAAAATAAAAACACTTGTGTTTGATTTTTAGAAGTTGGCGGATAATTTTATAAGAGTTTAAATGGGCCGAACCCAGCGGCACTGCAATGCCGGGCCAACCCGCGGCAGAGCCGGAGCAAGCCCCAGACACTCCGCCAACTTCCAAAAATCAGTTTAATATTCTGGCTCCCCAATGGGGAGCGTATCAGATATTAAGCTGATAAGAACAGATTAAAGACGTATATTTTTTTTTTTTTCAAAACATGTTCCCCCGGGTTTACAAAAGTTCACCCGGGGGTATCAGTACAGGTTGTTTCGCCTTTAGGCGAGGGCTAGAGATTATAATTTTGGTTTATAGTCTTTTCGACTCAGTCTTTTGTTTCAGTATTTTGGGGTTTCCAGGGCCTGGTGATGTTTGATGAGGTGAGTGAGGTGAATGAGGGTGAGAACATAGAGTGATGTGGATGATAGACAGAACGACGTGAGAGATGAGACGAATAAAATATGAGTACATACATGGATGAGTAAATAAATAGGTGGGATGGAATAAAAATAGCCTAGTCAAGAAGATAAAAATAGAATGTGGGGACAGAACAGGTGTATCGTACAAGAATTATCAGTAAATAAAAGATAAAATAAACAGAAATAAATGGTATAAAAATTATCAGTAAATAAAAAGACAGGATGAGCAAAACTAAATAGTGTAGAAATACAGTCAGGATGAAGATGAGATGAGAAAGAAGTAGAACTAGATGAGGTGGGTGGGTGAGGCGAGAATCGTAGTTCATAAATATACATATCAATAAATAAAAGCCAGGCCCTGGGCCCTCGCGACTAGATTTAAAATATTTATAGGACCAGTACCGGTCCTGAGTCAGGTACGATAGCTTATGGCTAAAAATTGCAGATAGAATGAGGACCAGTACTGGTCCTAAGTCAGGTACACAGATATTTTATAAATACTATTTTATCTACCTATGAATCGAGGGAGGCTTTTCCCTTATGGCCTTTGGTCTTGGGGTGGTCGCGGGTTGCCCGCAGGGAGCTCGTCATCTATTCTATATTGACGTACGCCTGAGACGTGCTCCACGTAAATATCCCTACCCCATTTAATGGTATCCGACACAATGAGCCTTCGCATTAATTGAGCGTATTTTGGACTAATTCTTAACTGTTTTAAAACAGGCTCATTGGCCGGATCCCATGAGCCGAGAGCACCGATGACGATCGCAGAGACCGCCACGCGATAGCCGTGCCTGTTCAATTCATCGGCCAGGGGTTTGTATTTGAGAATTTTCCTCGCCCTGGCCTCCTCGAATGCTAAATAGTTGTTCTCGAAAGGCACGGTGATATCGACGATGACGATACTCTTTGAGGGCTCGTGCCTGACCACAATGTCAGGGCGGAGAGCCCCCAGCTCGCCGTCGACACCCTCGACCCGCCTATCTACCCTCAATTCCCCTGGGAGGCGACAAGCCTTGGCTATGCGTTTGACGACGGTGTGGTGTCTTAGTTGTCGAGCCGCCGAGTGCGGCCCGCAGTGGTTGAGGACGTGGGGAAGACTCTCCAGGGGCTCACCGCAACGCCGGCAACGCTTATCCCCGTCACCCCAACGTCTTGCTCCGTTAAGAGGCAAGACATCGAGGCGCGCACGGTGGATAAAACGCCAATCAGCGAAGCGAGTGAAGCTTCCACCTCGAAGGAAGTGGTTCGACACGTTTGACCGTGCCGAAGCCTGGAAAACCTTCCCCTGGTCCGGTTTACTTTTAAGGCGACGGGTGTAGAATTCAGTCACTGCCAGCCGCAATCGGCGGATGACTTGATTTCTTGACTCTGGGGACACCGTCGTCTCCCGCTCACCTGAGCCTCTCATCGTCACCACCAGTTCCTCCCTAACCTCTGACCATTTCCATTTTGCTGCGATCTTGTCCTTGGATCTCCGAGTCGCATTTCGAGCCCTCGACCACAGCGAAGAAATGTCCCCTCCGTCACGCGAAAACTCCCCCTCCAGCGAACCGGAGAGGTAAGTGGCAAGATCTTTATTTGACGGAGCTCTACCTATTTTCTTGGCTACCGCATGCCTCAGCGACGCCCAGGCCAATGCTCTGACCACCGGGTCATCCACCGTCAGAAGACGGTAGGCGTGAGCGATGGTCAGTGCATCGGCCAAGTCTGCGAGTGGGAGCAGTCCGCATCCCCCCCGGCTGGGAGGGAGGTAGACTGGCTCGGCGCTGGCACGCTGAGGCAAGTGGAGCCAAGATTTTACGGTTTTTCTTATGATTTTATCTGCTTCTTTGAGGGGACCTTTCTCCACTGAAGCACCCCGCAGTAGGAATTCGAGGCGTGGCACCAAGAAGGTGGCCACGGTCTCTGCCTTCTGCCACGGGGTAAGGAGGGACTCGTCGACGGCTCGAAGATCCAGGAGAAGATCGTCGATGGTAAGTAATGGGGTCTGCCTAACTTGGAAACCGGTGGGGACTCCGAGATGCTGATAAGGCTCGCCGGCTGCCAGGGTCCTAATTTCTTCTCCTTGGAGGGTGAAGCGGGTGGGCGTGGCCCTGCGAGTGCCTCTACAGTCCTGATGTAGTGTTGCGCACTTCGCAGGGTTGAACCGAAGTCCTATCCCACCCGCCGCAGCCTCCACTTTTCTTAATAAATCCTGCATCCCCTCCGTGGTATCTGAAATCAGAGCCAGGTCATCAGCATATGCTAAAATTTGGTGCCGATGGCCATGCAGCGTGTAACCCGCGGGCGAGTCGGCAGCTGCACGCAGCACCGGCTCGAGCGCGAGGTTAAACGCCGCAGGGCTCATCGGACACCCTTGCTTAACCCCCGATTGGATTTTAATTGGTTCGGTGAATCCTTCGGCGGTGCGCACCCGGGTGGTGCAGTCTTTATACATGCTCTCCAAGATGTTCTGGAGAGCGGGAGGAGCACCAGCCTCCCCCAAAGCCTGGTAGATGGCAGCGTGCGGAATTGAGCCAAACGCGTTGGTAAGATCCAGCCACGCCACCACCACCTGGCGGCCCCTCCTGCGAGCGTCGTTAAGGACCTCCTGCACCACAAAGTTGTGTTCATAACACCCCTCGCACGGCAGGAAGCCCTTTTGTGAACTAGAGAGACGTTTGTTCCGGATCGACCACGTAAGCAGTCGGTCAGCCAAGACTGCAGCAAAGAGTTTGGGGGTCGTATCGCCGAGCGCGAGCGGTCGCCAGTTCGAGAGATCGTCGCGATCGCCTTTTTTGTGCACCAGCACGGTGTTGGACACTTTCCAGATAGAAGGGATCACCTCCAGACGAACACAGGTGTTGAACAGTGCGGCGAGCAGCCGGCACTCTGGATCCGCCTTTCTCAGGTCATCGTAAGTCAGACCGTCGGGTCCCGGCGCGGAGTTTGACGTCCGCCGGAGCCGCCGGTCTACCTCACTCACCGTGAAAGGCCGAACCAGAGCTTCGGTGCTCGCCTCGTCTGGGGGCCCGTACGGCGGCGGAGGAGGCTGTGCTCCGAGTGGTGCCGACGGCGCATACATATCCTCAAAGTGCCTCTCGACCCGATCCCTGGGCACTTGACAGTGCTGGGACGGTCCGAGAAGCACTTCTTGAACCGCCCGCCGCCGGTTAGCCCGGAACAACTTTTGGATTCTAGTTGCCTCCTCCACCCGATCACCTCTATCCGGAAAGGCCAGCCGTGGCTGTTGCCGTTCCTGGTCTCGTTGCATATTTTGGCAATCGCGGCGAACCCTCGAACCGCGCCCACGACCAGATCCACGACCCCTTCCCCCTCGGCCTTCATCCGACCTCCCTTCCCCGCTCCTCAAGACCCCCACCGGCTCTCCAGTGCCTTGGAGGAAGGCTGCGACTTGCGTCGCTACCTCCTCCAGATCTTCGATATTGACAGCCGCTTCCGCCTTACCGATCAGCTCGTCCCTCTTGGTCGACAGCTCGTCTCCAGCACGAGGCTGGGGGCGTTGCCGTCGACCGAGGGCCCGACCAGCAGTTGTTGGCGGCCGTCGCACTGGAGTCGGTGAGTGTCGAGAGACCGAGGCCGATCCGCGGCTACTCGCAGGGCGGGTCGCCTGCCCCGGGGAACCCGACGCTCCACCCCTGCCACCGGATCCGAGTGCACTCCGCCGAGTTCCTCTACCTCCCCTTGAACCCACCCCCCTGGACTTATTCAAAACCCCTACCCTTACTGGTGATTCCCCGTTCTCCCTGTGACCTGGCTCCCTCGAGGAGCATGTCCCGGGCGTACCTGGTGAAATTAAAATTGGCTCTATTATACTACTATTTGGATCGTCTAGGTTGTTTAAATTATTGGAAAGAATACTGAATCTATTGCGTGAGCTATTAGTCGAAGTGTTAAAAGAAATATCACTCCCTGCAGACGCACGAGGACCAGCCCCGAGGCCATGCCGGGAAGAATTTGGAGTATAATTTGAATTTGAATTATTAGATAAAGTACGGATTGCCTGGGCCGTTGTTGGGGACCGCCTCATCCTCGGGGGAGCTCTCGGTGGGGACGGCGGTTCCTCTTCGGACGACGATCCTCCTGAAGACCTGGGCCCGCTCTGGTGGGATCTGCGGGCCCTTCTCGTCGCTGCCTGCCACGGCGTCGTAGATGTTTCAGTTCCTGGGGTGGCCCTCGATGGTCCGGCTACCCCGACTATGGCCACCGGGAGGAGCTCTGGAGCTGCCGGAGGTGTTATGGCAGCTCTCGTCTCCTCCTGCCCTGCCCTGTAGAGCCGGGATGACATAATGGGCCTCCCTGATGTCGTCGTAGTGATGGTGGTGGTGGTGGGCGTCTCAGGCAATGTGAGGGGGCACAACGGTACGTTAGCCGGGATCCAGATGTCCTCGGTGATGGTAGGGAGTGCCCGGGGATCCCGGCTATCCCTCGTTGCAGGGCTGCGCCTGGTTATCGCTACCTCGGGTGGTAATGAGGTAGCTCTCGTGGCGGAGCGCAGCCCTGGGCGTGTCGTTGTGGGACCCCTCGCGGCCTGAGTAGACCGGCTGGTGCCTGCTGCGGTCACTGCAGCGTAGGTCGGAGAGTTGGACGTCCTTTTCGGCCCCGGCGGAATTGGCCTAGATGTAGTGGATGTCAGGGGGCGCCGCGTCGTGCCTGCCACCTTTGGAGATGGTGTGGTGACAGGCGAGCGCCCCTTCGTCGACGCCGGGGCTATCTTCCTCGCTGTAGCTGCAGTTGATCTAGGCACCGCGACTCGCTTGGAGATGGAGTTGAGGCGAGTCGCTGGCCGGTCGCCCACTGGAACGCTGGAGGCCCTCCGGCTCCTCGTCGTGGGTCCTGCGTAGAACGAGGGCAGGGTCTCTCGAGGGGAGCTTGGACTGCTCCCCGTCGTCGTTGGGGTGGCCATGTCTGGCCGTGGCACTTCAGGTGTCGGAGTTGGTGTCGACACCTGGGATGTAGTCGGCGTGGAGGTCGTCGTCTCTGTAGCGGGGCTCAGGATGGTATTGTCCCCGCTTCTGGCTACAGCTATAGGTGGCGGTGGGGTTGCTGCTGTAGCCGTCGTCTCCGCCGTCCGTTGGCTCCTCGTCGATGTTCGGCCAGTGGTAGTGGAGGCTGTCCCCCGTCCCGGTCCAGGCAATCTATTTAGAATAAAATTATCGAGCCTCCCTCGGCTCGAGGTATTAGTCAAACTATTTACAGTGCTTAGATTAGGACTATCACGGACGTTCACAATATTTGCGCCGGTCGTCCGCGCCGTGGCAGTCCTCGGGGCACGCGGAGGAGCTGGATCCGCAGTTGGGTGCTGCTTCGAGTGGTGCAGCTTCACCTGCTTCAGGGGGTAAGCCCCTCCGCCGGTGAAGCAGCAAGCAGCACACTTAATTTCGATTTTGCTATTTGGATGGTGTTTTTTAGCATGCTTCACCAGCTCCGCATGCCCTTTGAACACCCCCCCGGTTCTTTTTCCGTGGTTTCGTTCGTAGCAGAACGGACACCGGAACTCCTCCGGGAATGGGAATTCTAAAACTATATTATTTAAATCATTATTATTATCATCATTGCTGCTACTGGCCATTGTGCCGCACGGTACAAGTTCAGTGGGTGCGTGAAAGTAAAAGAGTAGAGAATAGATATAGAAGAAAGATAGCGACAGTCGGTATTACCTCTGAAGCGGCGAAGAGAGTTACCGACCAGAGGGGGCGGATAACCTTTGGTTCGCAGTCGATGGTAATAGAATTAGCTTCGACCGCTCACCGCAGGATGGCAGCACCGGGCCCGTTCGGACTTGTGAGAATTCTGGAATCAGACCTCTGCCGTTGACGGACTCGCTGTCGGACGGGATCTCACAGTTCAGCTATTCCGAACTGTGAAACTTACACTTATTTTGAGCCGCCTAGACGTGGCTCGTCGGACCAGATTACTCCGGTCAATTAATGAATCACGCTAGGGTTTTCAAAGGTGCGTTTTTTAGGAGGGAAGGGCAGGCCCTTACCTACGTCGCACGTGTCTTCAGAGCTAATTAACTTGCAATTAGTCAATATGGCGGCACGGCAGCGCAAGGGAGTCTGTCCGGGGTAGCGGGATAACGACTAACGGCTAACAGGTGTCGCGTGACGGCTAGAAAAATGGCCGACACTACCTGTTGCCGGGGAAAGAGAGAAGAGAAGAAGAAGGAAAGAGCACCCACTTACCTTGTATATACTCCGTGCGGCGACCTCTTACAAAATTCCCGGTGGGGAGCTCCAGTGTCCGTTGGGGGGTGCACTTAGCTTCGGACCGGCGCTCGTCAAAGGTGTTCGCTCCTCGGCACGGATGGTCACACACAGAAATAAATAAAATAAAAACACTTGTGTTTGATTTTTAGAAGTTGGCGGATAATTTTATAAGAGTTTAAATGGGCCGAACCCAGCGGCACTGCAATGCCGGGCCAACCCGCGGCAGAGCCGGAGCAAGCCCCAGACACTCCGCCAACTTCCAAAAATCAGTTTAATATTCTGGCTCCCCAATGGGGAGCGTATCAGATATTAAGCTGATAAGAACAGATTAAAGACGTATATTTTTTTTTTTTTTCAAAACATGTTCCCCCGGGTTTACAAAAGTTCACCCGGGGGTATCAGTACAGGTTGTTTCGCCTTTAGGCGAGGGCTAGAGATTATAATTTTGGTTTATAGTCTTTTCGACTCAGTCTTTTGTTTCAGTATTTTGGGGTTTCCAGGGCCTGGTGATGTTTGATGAGGTGAGTGAGGTGAATGAGGGTGAGAGCATAGAGTGATGTGGATGATAGACAGAACGACGTGAGAGATGAGACGAATAAAATATGAGTACATACATGGATGAGTAAATAAATAGGTGGGATGGAATAAAAATAGCCTAGTCAAGAAGATAAAAATAGAATGTGGGGACAGAACAGGTGTATCGTACAAGAATTATCAGTAAATAAAAGATAAAATAAACAGAAATAAATGGTATAAAAATTATCAGTAAATAAAAAGACAGGATGAGCAAAACTAAATAGTGTAGAAATACAGTCAGGATGAAGATGAGATGAGAAAGAAGTAGAACTAGATGAGGTGGGTGGGTGAGGCGAGAATCGTAGTTCATAAATATACATATCAATAAATAAAAGCCAGGCCCTGGGCCCTCGCGACTAGATTTAAAATATTTATAGGACCAGTACCGGTCCTGAGTCAGGTACGATAGCTTATGGCTAAAAATTGCAGATAGAATGAGGACCAGTACTGGTCCTAAGTCAGGTACACAGATATTTTATAAATACTATTTTATCTACCTATGAATCGAGGGAGGCTTTTCCCTTATGGCCTTTGGTCTTGGGGTGGTCGCGGGTTGCCCGCAGGGAGCTCGTCATCTATTCTATATTGACGTACGCCTGAGACGTGCTCCACGTAAATATCCCTACCCCATTTAATGGTATCCGACACAATGAGCCTTCGCATTAATTGAGCGTATTTTGGACTAATTCTTAACTGTTTTAAAACAGGCTCATTGGCCGGATCCCATGAGCCGAGAGCACCGATGACGATCGCAGAGACCGCCACGCGATAGCCGTGCCTGTTCAATTCATCGGCCAGGGGTTTGTATTTGAGAATTTTCCTCGCCCTGGCCTCCTCGAATGCTAAATAGTTGTTCTCGAAAGGCACGGTGATATCGACGATGACGATACTCTTTGAGGGCTCGTGCCTGACCACAATGTCAGGGCGGAGAGCCCCCAGCTCGCCGTCGACACCCTCGACCCGCCTATCTACCCTCAATTCCCCTGGGAGGCGACAAGCCTTGGCTATGCGTTTGACGACGGTGTGGTGTCTTAGTTGTCGAGCCGCCGAGTGCGGCCCGCAGTGGTTGAGGACGTGGGGAAGACTCTCCAGGGGCTCACCGCAACGCCGGCAACGCTTATCCCCGTCACCCCAACGTCTTGCTCCGTTAAGAGGCAAGACATCGAGGCGCGCACGGTGGATAAAACGCCAATCAGCGAAGCGAGTGAAGCTTCCACCTCGAAGGAAGTGGTTCGACACGTTTGACCGTGCCGAAGCCTGGAAAACCTTCCCCTGGTCCGGTTTACTTTTAAGGCGACGGGTGTAGAATTCAGTCACTGCCAGCCGCAATCGGCGGATGACTTGATTTCTTGACTCTGGGGACACCGTCGTCTCCCGCTCACCTGAGCCTCTCATCGTCACCACCAGTTCCTCCCTAACCTCTGACCATTTCCATTTTGCTGCGATCTTGTCCTTGGATCTCCGAGTCGCATTTCGAGCCCTCGACCACAGCGAAGAAATGTCCCCTCCGTCACGCGAAAACTCCCCCTCCAGCGAACCGGAGAGGTAAGTGGCAAGATCTTTATTTGACGGAGCTCTACCTATTTTCTTGGCTACCGCATGCCTCAGCGACGCCCAGGCCAATGCTCTGACCACCGGGTCATCCACTGTCAGAAGACGGTAGGCGTGAGCGATGGTCAGTGCATCGGCCAAGTCTGCGAGTGGGAGCAGTCCGCATCCCCCCCGGCTGGGAGGGAGGTAGACTGGCTCGGCGCTGGCACGCTGAGGCAAGTGGAGCCAAGATTTTACGGTTTTTCTTATGATTTTATCTGCTTCTTTGAGGGGACCTTTCTCCACTGAAGCACCCCGCAGTAGGAATTCGAGGCGTGGCACCAAGAAGGTGGCCACGGTCTCTGCCTTCTGCCACGGGGTAAGGAGGGACTCGTCGACGGCTCGAAGATCCAGGAGAAGATCGTCGATGGTAAGTAATGGGGTCTGCCTAACTTGGAAACCGGTGGGGACTCCGAGATGCTGATAAGGCTCGCCGGCTGCCAGGGTCCTAATTTCTTCTCCTTGGAGGGTGAAGCGGGTGGGCGTGGCCCTGCGAGTGCCTCTACAGTCCTGATGTAGTGTTGCGCACTTCGCAGGGTTGAACCGAAGTCCTATCCCACCCGCCGCAGCCTCCACTTTTCTTAATAAATCCTGCATCCCCTCCGTGGTATCTGAAATCAGAGCCAGGTCATCAGCATATGCTAAAATTTGGTGCCGATGGCCATGCAGCGTGTAACCCGCGGGCGAGTCGGCAGCTGCACGCAGCACCGGCTCGAGCGCGAGGTTAAACGCCGCAGGGCTCATCGGACACCCTTGCTTAACCCCCGATTGGATTTTAATTGGTTCGGTGAATCCTTCGGCGGTGCGCACCCGGGTGGTGCAGTCTTTATACATGCTCTCCAAGATGTTCTGGAGAGCGGGAGGAGCACCAGCCTCCCCCAAAGCCTGGTAGATGGCAGCGTGCGGAATTGAGCCAAACGCGTTGGTAAGATCCAGCCACGCCACCACCACCTGGCGGCCCCTCCTGCGAGCGTCGTTAAGGACCTCCTGCACCACAAAGTTGTGTTCATAACACCCCTCGCACGGCAGGAAGCCCTTTTGTGAACTAGAGAGACGTTTGTTCCGGATCGACCACGTAAGCAGTCGGTCAGCCAAGACTGCAGCAAAGAGTTTGGGGGTCGTATCGCCGAGCGCGAGCGGTCGCCAGTTCGAGAGATCGTCGCGATCGCCTTTTTTGTGCACCAGCACGGTGTTGGACACTTTCCAGATAGAAGGGATCACCTCCAGACGAACACAGGTGTTGAACAGTGCGGCGAGCAGCCGGCACTCTGGATCCGCCTTTCTCAGGTCATCGTAAGTCAGACCGTCGGGTCCCGGCGCGGAGTTTGACGTCCGCCGGAGCCGCCGGTCTACCTCACTCACCGTGAAAGGCCGAACCAGAGCTTCGGTGCTCGCCTCGTCTGGGGGCCCGTACGGCGGCGGAGGAGGCTGTGCTCCGAGTGGTGCCGACGGCGCATACATATCCTCAAAGTGCCTCTCGACCCGATCCCTGGGCACTTGACAGTGCTGGGACGGTCCGAGAAGCACTTCTTGAACCGCCCGCCGCCGGTTAGCCCGGAACAACTTTTGGATTCTAGTTGCCTCCTCCACCCGATCACCTCTATCCGGAAAGGCCAGCCGTGGCTGTTGCCGTTCCTGGTCTCGTTGCATATTTTGGCAATCGCGGCGAACCCTCGAACCGCGCCCACGACCAGATCCACGACCCCTTCCCCCTCGGCCTTCATCCGACCTCCCTTCCCCGCTCCTCAAGACCCCCACCGGCTCTCCAGTGCCTTGGAGGAAGGCTGCGACTTGCGTCGCTACCTCCTCCAGATCTTCGATATTGACAGCCGCTTCCGCCTTACCGATCAGCTCGTCCCTCTTGGTCGACAGCTCGTCTCCAGCACGAGGCTGGGGGCGTTGCCGTCGACCGAGGGCCCGACCAGCAGTTGTTGGCGGCCGTCGCACTGGAGTCGGTGAGTGTCGAGAGACCGAGGCCGATCCGCGGCTACTCGCAGGGCGGGTCGCCTGCCCCGGGGAACCCGACGCTCCACCCCTGCCACCGGATCCGAGTGCACTCCGCCGAGTTCCTCTACCTCCCCTTGAACCCACCCCCCTGGACTTATTCAAAACCCCTACCCTTACTGGTGATTCCCCGTTCTCCCTGTGACCTGGCTCCCTCGAGGAGCATGTCCCGGGCGTACCTGGTGAAATTAAAATTGGCTCTATTATACTACTATTTGGATCGTCTAGGTTGTTTAAATTATTGGAAAGAATACTGAATCTATTGCGTGAGCTATTAGTCGAAGTGTTAAAAGAAATATCACTCCCTGCAGACGCACGAGGACCAGCCCCGAGGCCATGCCGGGAAGAATTTGGAGTATAATTTGAATTTGAATTATTAGATAAAGTACGGATTGCCTGGGCCGTTGTTGGGGACCGCCTCATCCTCGGGGGAGCTCTCGGTGGGGACGGCGGTTCCTCTTCGGACGACGATCCTCCTGAAGACCTGGGCCCGCTCTGGTGGGATCTGCGGGCCCTTCTCGTCGCTGCCTGCCACGGCGTCGTAGATGTTTCAGTTCCTGGGGTGGCCCTCGATGGTCCGGCTACCCCGACTATGGCCACCGGGAGGAGCTCTGGAGCTGCCGGAGGTGTTATGGCAGCTCTCGTCTCCTCCTGCCCTGCCCTGTAGAGCCGGGATGACATAATGGGCCTCCCTGATGTCGTCGTAGTGATGGTGGTGGTGGTGGGCGTCTCAGGCAATGTGAGGGGGCACAACGGTACGTTAGCCGGGATCCAGATGTCCTCGGTGATGGTAGGGAGTGCCCGGGGATCCCGGCTATCCCTCGTTGCAGGGCTGCGCCTGGTTATCGCTACCTCGGGTGGTAATGAGGTAGCTCTCGTGGCGGAGCGCAGCCCTGGGCGTGTCGTTGTGGGACCCCTCGCGGCCTGAGTAGACCGGCTGGTGCCTGCTGCGGTCACTGCAGCGTAGGTCGGAGAGTTGGACGTCCTTTTCGGCCCCGGCGGAATTGGCCTAGATGTAGTGGATGTCAGGGGGCGCCGCGTCGTGCCTGCCACCTTTGGAGATGGTGTGGTGACAGGCGAGCGCACCTTCGTCGACGCCGGGGCTATCTTCCTCGCTGTAGCTGCAGTTGATCTAGGCACCGCGACTCGCTTGGAGATGGAGTTGAGGCGAGTCGCTGGCCGGTCGCCCACTGGAACGCTGGAGGCCCTCCGGCTCCTCGTCGTGGGTCCTGCGTAGAACGAGGGCAGGGTCTCTCGAGGGGAGCTTGGACTGCTCCCCGTCGTCGTTGGGGTGGCCATGTCTGGCCGTGGCACTTCAGGTGTCGGAGTTGGTGTCGACACCTGGGATGTAGTCGGCGTGGAGGTCGTCGTCTCTGTAGCGGGGCTCAGGATGGTATTGTCCCCGCTTCTGGCTACAGCTATAGGTGGCGGTGGGGTTGCTGCTGTAGCCGTCGTCTCCGCCGTCCGTTGGCTCCTCGTCGATGTTCGGCCAGTGGTAGTGGAGGCTGTCCCCCGTCCCGGTCCAGGCAATCTATTTAGAATAAAATTATCGAGCCTCCCTCGGCTCGAGGTATTAGTCAAACTATTTACAGTGCTTAGATTAGGACTATCACGGACGTTCACAATATTTGCGCCGGTCGTCCGCGCCGTGGCAGTCCTCGGGGCACGCGGAGGAGCTGGATCCGCAGTTGGGTGCTGCTTCGAGTGGTGCAGCTTCACCTGCTTCAGGGGGTAAGCCCCTCCGCCGGTGAAGCAGCAAGCAGCACACTTAATTTCGATTTTGCTATTTGGATGGTGTTTTTTAGCATGCTTCACCAGCTCCGCATGCCCTTTGAACACCCCCCCGGTTCTTTTTCCGTGGTTTCGTTCGTAGCAGAACGGACACCGGAACTCCTCCGGGAATGGGAATTCTAAAACTATATTATTTAAATCATTATTATTATCATCATTGCTGCTACTGGCCATTGTGCCGCACGGTACAAGTTCAGTGGGTGCGTGAAAGTAAAAGAGTAGAGAATAGATATAGAAGAAAGATAGCGACAGTCGGTATTACCTCTGAAGCGGCGAAGAGAGTTACCGACCAGAGGGGGCGGATAACCTTTGGTTCGCAGTCGATGGTAATAGAATTAGCTTCGACCGCTCACCGCAGGATGGCAGCACCGGGCCCGTTCGGACTTGTGAGAATTCTGGAATCAGACCTCTGCCGTTGACGGACTCGCTGTCGGACGGGATCTCACAGTTCAGCTATTCCGAACTGTGAAACTTACACTTATTTTGAGCCGCCTAGACGTGGCTCGTCGGACCAGATTACTCCGGTCAATTAATGAATCACGCTAGGGTTTTCAAAGGTGCGTTTTTTAGGAGGGAAGGGCAGGCCCTTACCTACGTCGCACGTGTCTTCAGAGCTAATTAACTTGCAATTAGTCAATATGGCGGCACGGCAGCGCAAGGGAGTCTGTCCGGGGTAGCGGGATAACGACTAACGGCTAACAGGTGTCGCGTGACGGCTAGAAAAATGGCCGACACTACCTGTTGCCGGGGAAAGAGAGAAGAGAAGAAGAAGGAAAGAGCACCCACTTACCTTGTATATACTCCGTGCGGCGACCTCTTACAAAATTCCCGGTGGGGAGCTCCAGTGTCCGTTGGGGGGTGCACTTAGCTTCGGACCGGCGCTCGTCAAAGGTGTTCGCTCCTCGGCACGGATGGTCACACACAGAAATAAATAAAATAAAAACACTTGTGTTTGATTTTTAGAAGTTGGCGGATAATTTTATAAGAGTTTAAATGGGCCGAACCCAGCGGCACTGCAATGCCGGGCCAACCCGCGGCAGAGCCGGAGCAAGCCCCAGACACTCCGCCAACTTCCAAAAATCAGTTTAATATTCTGGCTCCCCAATGGGGAGCGTATCAGATATTAAGCTGATAAGAACAGATACTACACTTTGATCTTAGCCAAGAGGCCGAGAAGCGATACTCTACCAGCACTCTATAGCATCTAATATCGTTGGAATAAAGTTACTTTACTCGCGAGAAAGTCGCGACGCGTAGCGGTGGATGTTGGTACAGGATGAACAGGACCGCTGCCCATCTAGCGGTCTTCACAGGATCTACGATTTAAACTGTGTTATCAGTTGGTAAGACAGTCCGTATTTGCCTTTTAAATACCGAAATGACCTCATCGTTAAACTAATGTAGAATATGTTACTGCAGGATATATAAATTCCGAAAATTTCGGAAATACGAATTTTATCTTCCAGTTTTTGACATCATGTACTACACAATTTACATACTACACCGATGAGTGAAATACAAAATATTCCAGAATTTTTTGAAAATTTTTTCAGCATTTTTTGAGCATTTTTACCGGTATACTGCTGGGGTAAAAATGCTCAAAACATTCTAAAAAAATTCTCATTTTCAGGTGCTTCCATTGGAAATATTTCTCCAGAGTTTCAGATTTTCAAACGAATAATTGCGGACGTGAGGTAAAAAACTTCAAACTTCGGAAAACCCCACGTTATTTAAACGTAAATTCCAAGTGCCCGGTGGCACCATCAAATATTAAAATAAAAATTCCGAACTTCGGGAACATTTTTTTTTTTTTATTTATCTGAAAACGTTTCATCCACTTGGAGCGAAAAATTTCAAAAAAAAGTCAAAATAACTGTCACCCTAATACACAGGTATATAGGACAGGTATACTTTAGATTACAGTGATAAAGAGTGAAAAAGCTAGCGACCGGTGGTGGCAAAACTCTGTCTCTTTCTACCCCGTAGCATGCTAAGCCACGTAGGTTGCGATGGTGTGGCCGCCACCTCCTTCCCTCATTTTTTAATCTACTGGACACTTTTCGAAAGGGTTCACATGGGGACGCGTACTCCATATTCTAATGTCGATGATTTGAACGCACTTACGCCGTCCCACAACACTATACAGCTGGATGACGCCGGTAATGAATACAGTTGGATGCACTATATCTATAGCAATGTTGAAACTTAACTGGGTCGTAAGAATGCGAGTGACAAGTGTTCAAATATCAAAGGATAGCCTGTGGCTTATTATTTTATGAAGACAACTTGCTCAATATTGCACATTATTTTAATTCCCCATCTATCACCGAAATGAAGAAGTTGATGTCCTTCGCGCTGTTGTTATTCGAGCATGAATCCTCCCATGCTTTCGTTAATATTGTTAGTCATAACATTAGTTAAGTTCTAATAGTATGTAATAAGTTTGTTGCTTGGAAATTCGAGGAGACCCCTTTGTACATACATACATATTAGGGTGTCCGTTATTTACCAACTTGGTTTTTTTTTCGCAGCGCCCCCTAAATTTTTAGTTTATCACCTAAAAAAAATTATCAGACTCATATAAGCTCTTAGTATTCATATTAAACCGTGCCACAAAGACGATACATTTCCCATTTAAATGACATGGGGTTTCGGCATGTTTTACATTTAATTTTTTTCTCTTGAGCAAGTCAATATACAGCGATGAAAGTCACATATTCTTATAGGAAATTGAACGCTGTACAAAAAAGTTCTCTTATGATTTTTTGATAAATTCACTCGTTTAAAAGTTATTCAAGGTTAAAGTTGAACTCATAGTAATTTTCTAGATTTTTTTGACTTTGACAGCAAAATTATCATTATTTATAGTAGATGTGAAGTTAACACTCGAACTGTCATTTATCAGGAAGGGATTAAATCAATCCAGTCGAGTCAATTTTGAAAGTTGTCTGTCGCCTGACGTTTCGGCAGTGGTGTTCTGCCCTCATCAGAGGCTTGGCCTAATTGGTGGTAAATTTGACACCTCAATATGTGAGATAGTCATGTTCGGAAGAAGGATAGTATGGTTGCTATCCTTCTTCCGAACATGACTATCTCACATATTGAGCTGTCAAATTTACCACCAATTAGGCCAAGCCTCTGATGAGGGCAGAACACCACTGCCGAAACATCAGGCGACAGATAACTTTCAGAATTGACTCGACTGGATTGATTTAATCCCTTCCTGATATATCATTATTTATATAAAAGTAAATTATATGTTGCGAAAAATATCTAATTTTAATTGTATTATAGGTAAAATTAGATATTTATTAATATTATTAATATTGATATTATTAATATATTAATATTAATATTAATCATATATTAATATATTAATATTCATAATAATCATATATTAATATTATTAATACTCTAGCTAAGCACGAAGATCAAAAACAATATGTCATTCAAATTGTAAGTGAGTATAAAAAAAAATTTCCAAATGCCACCAAAGAATGTTTAATAAAATAAATTGTGTTAATCACTATGTTAAAAAATATAAATTAGGGTGTCCGGCAAAATTTTTTTTTTCTTTTTTTTGCGCTCCATCGACGAAAAACGTTGATTTAGATAGAAAAAATAATTCCCTCAAAATTTCAGCTCGATACAAAAATTTTTAGAACTGGCTCAATCGACATATAGGTCGATTTGCTTTTTTTTTTCTTCTTTTTTTTTATAGTTCCATCGACGGAAAACATTAATTTAGATAGAAAAAAAGATTCCCGCGAAATCTTAGCTCGATACGAGAATATTTAGAACTGTCTCAATCGATATATAGGTCGGTATTCCCGATCTGCTCATTATATTTGCGAATATATAGATGAGGCATTACGGCAATGACTGATTAAACGTTTTAATATGAAAAATTGAGAATTCGTAGGTTCTTTTTTCAAATTCCAATGATAATATTGTATCTTGATCGCATTTCTAATTGACCGAGAAACGATTTTCGTATATTTTTCTTTCAAAAACGATGAATTCTTCATTTTCAACGAACTATGAGTGATACCAGGAAATCGCAAGCGGATTTTTTATAGTGTTACTATAAATTTCTTATTAAGGAAACAAAAATACATCCGTATGATTCAGCTTGAGTGATGGATGCGAAACACAACAAAATATTATCAAAATGCTTGTATTTATTTAAGCGTAGTAATTAAGAAGAAATAACGTGAGAGTAAATGGTAATGTACGAAACCTCGATTACCCCTTTCGTGTGATCAATGTCCGACGGACAACAAAGGCCCAAGGTGGTCCACAGTCCACCCCATACGAGGGAAAGTCCGCAAGTAGTAGATACTCCGATAGACGATCCCGACACTCTTATAAATCTTGATTCTGAGCAAAATCTAGACTCAAATCCAGATCTAAAGCCAAATCTAAATCCAACTGCAGAACCAGACGTGCGAATTACTAGGTCGAAAGCTAAGGGAACACAGCTATTCGCGGTAGATCTTGAGGAAAACCCCAGAGAATCTAAAAAACCGAAACGAACGGAGGTTTAAACCACCACTACGGAAAATCCTGTTAATAAAAATAGGAGAATGCCGGATCAAGGAAACGGTGGACCTTTGGGTCAAAACCCTCAAAGTTTCATTTCGATAAAAGATGCGTTAGCAGCAGTCCCGAATTTTGACGGAAAGCCGTCGGACGTACGTAGTGTTATTCAAGGATGCAAAGATGCGCGAGATATGGTACCGCCGCAGATAGAACTCAGTCTCACGAGAATAATAAGAAATAAAATAAAAGGTGAAGCTAGACGCGTACTCGAGGACGAACGATTTGATAAAATAGATGAATTAACTTCACGAATTAGTGAAATATATGGTCCCACGAAGTCAGTAAACCTATGTCAGGGAGAACTAGGTAATCTATTTCAGAAAAAAGACGAATCCGTAGTAACCTACGCGGCTAGGGTTCGCGAAGCAATTTCAAACGTAATTCAAGCATTTGTACAAGAACGTAGAACAGATGATTTCGAAGTGTTTAAAAGAAACACAGAAGCCGACGGTAAGGCAGCATTCCTACGAGGATTAAAATCAGAGATAGAAGTTAAAATTCGTAAAGTCCCAAATACGTTTAAAGAATTAGTAGACGCGGCTCGAAAGATAGAGCAACAGGAAGAAATTAAAAGAAACCTTAGACGCAAAGAAGAATCCGAAAAAATTCAAGATGCTAAGGTAAATTACGCGCAAAGTAAAACTCCAAAATGTACAATCTGCGGGAGACAAGGTCATGAGACCCGAGATTGTCTATTTAATAGAGACAGTAATAACCGCGATCAAAGAAATCAAATGCAAACTACTTATGATTCAAGAAATCAAGTTCCAAACCAGCAGCAAGGCCTACATGCAGCCTAGTTATCAGAATGATTCAAGGAGTCAATTTTCAAATCGTCAATACGGGCAGTCAAATTTTCAAGGCAATTATAATCAACGGAATCAAGGGAATTATCAATCACGTAATAAAGATTTTAATCCGCAAAGTCAATACCCAAGCCCTCAACGGAATCAGGGAAATTATCAGTCACGCAATAATGATTTTAATTCACGAAGTCAATACCCAATCTCTCAACGGAGTCAGGGAAATTATCAATCACGCAATAATGATTTTAATCCACGAAATCAATACCCAAGTCCTCAACGAAATCAGGGAAATTATCAATCCCGCAATAATGATTTTAATCCGCGAAATCAATACCCAAGCCCTCAACGGAATCAGGGAAATTATCAGTCGCGCAATAATGATTTTAATTCGCGAAGTCAATACCCAAGCCCTCAACGGAATCAGGGAAATTATCAATCACGCAATGACGATTTTAATTCACGAAATCCATATTTAAATCAACAACGAAATCAAAGAAATTATCAATCGCGAAGTAACGATTTTGACCCGCGAGATCAATATTCTAATCAACGACGGGATCAATTTTTCAATCCAAGAAATCAGTATAATTCTGACCAAGAACGGTCCATAGAACGCGAATTGTGCCGTTACTGCAAAAGTTCCGGTCACTCAATTAGCGAATGTCGCAAGAGAGAACGAAATGAGCAATATAAACAAGAAATGCGTAATAACCAATCACCAGTTTCGGGAAACTGGGAAGGCCCTCCGAACGAAGGCGTGAGCTCGGAGGCCACCAGCAGACCCAATCGCGCCATTACAATGATACAGAGTTATCCATTGGAAGACGAATAAACTTGATCGAAAGCGAATTTTATGAAAAAAACGGAGTTTTAGGGACGGGAAATCTTGAGGAAAATATTCCAATTTTTGCTTCGACCAAAAATGCAGAAGACAAAACTGCAGTACAGACTAATAATATCAAGACGAAGACCTTTAATAGAGAAATAACTCAGACGAATAATTCTAAAGCAGAGATTTTTAGTAGTTAAGAAAACGAAGAGATACAAACGAATATTAATAAAGCAAATACTTCGAATGATATTTTGTCCGAAAATAATGAAGATGATTACTCTAATGTTATTTTATGTGAAGATGATGAAGATGATTATGCAGTAAGCCTATAATATTTGTAAAATCGCCGAAGCTACTCAGACAAATGGTTCTGAACCAGAGATTTTAGGAGTTTACGAAAATGAAGAGATAGAAACGAATGTTTTCAATGATATTTTATATGAAGATGATGAAGACGATTACTTTAATGTTATTTCATGCAAAGATGATGAAGATGATTACCCCAATGATATTTTGCGCGACGACAGTTATTTTAAAGGTACATTTGGTCAAGACGATAGCATTCAGCCAAATAATTTCAGAGAGATTCCCAATGTAATTTTATACGAAGACGATAAAGCAAGGTACTCTAATGTTATTTTATGCAAAGATGATGAATACGGTAACTCTAATGATATTTTACGCGAGGACAATGATTTTGAAAATCAAAGCAATGTAATTCAAGCAAATAATTCCAAAGAGAATATTTCTAATTCAATTTTACGCAAAGACAATGATTCCAAAAGTACGTTAAATCGAAACGTTACTATTCAAGCAAATAATTCCAGAGAGAATATTTCTAATTCAATTTTACGCAAAGACAATGATTCCAAAAGTACGTTAAATCGAAACGTTACTATTCGAGCAAATAATTCCAGAGAGAATATTTCTAATTCAATTTTACGCAAAGACAATGATTCCAAAGGTACGTTAAATCAAGACGTTACTACTCAAGCAAATAATTCCAGAGAGAATATTTCTAGTTCAATTTTACGCAAAGACAATGATTCCAAAGGTACGTTAAATCGAAACGTTACTATTCAAGCAAATAATTCCAAAGAGAATATTTCTAATTCAATTTTACGCGAAGAAAATGATTCCATTTAGATTCCATCTAGATCAGTCAAAACGTTACTATTCAAGCAAGTGATTTCAAAGAGAATAATTTCAATGATAATTTACGTAAAGACGATGATTCTGAGATTATACCAATTCAAAGCAATACTGTTCAGGCAAGCTATACCAAAGAGGATATTTCTAGCCTAATTTTACGCGAAGAACGATTCTAAAAATACACTACATCAAGGCAATCCAATTCAAGCAAGTTTTTCCAAGAAGAATATTTCTAATTCAATTTCACGCAAAGATGATGAAGACGATTTTATAATACAAGCAAACAATTCCGAAGACAATATTTCTTATGCTTCATTATATGAAGACAATGAAAATAATAATTATGCTACGCGCATATTTTCACAAGTGACCAAAGAAAAATACGTGACTACAATCCCGTCAGTGAAGATAGAGGCAAACGAATTACGAAATACAGGTACTTTTATGTTAGATACAGGATCCGATTTAAATCTTATCAGAAAATACTGCATTAAACCAGAGATCGAAATGAATAAGGGTAAAAAATATTGTTTAAAGGGAATTTCTGCAGTAGACGTGGTAACTCTAGGAGAAGTCGCTATAGATATAGCAGGTACTCGGGGTAACTTTCAAGTAATCCCAGGGAATATACCAATACAACAGCACGGTGTGCTAGGATCCGAATTTTTCCGCGAAAATGACGCGAAAATAAATTTTGAAAAGGGACGTTTAGAATACGGAGCAACACGTATCCCGTTCTTAAAAAGAGGTTTATTATATGATAACTGTTACGAAAAGATTATAGAAACTAATGATGACAAAGCAACCCTACCATTTCCGAGCAGGGAACCTACCGTTTGTTTTGGATACGTTGAACCAAGCTTAAGCCCAGCATCCCCAGTTGATAAAACTTTTAAAGAAAATTCAAGGATAGGAATAATCAAGGTTCCACCAAGAACGCGAAAAAATATCTGCATCAATCTTGAAGAAACCAGCTTACGCGAAGGATACTTACCCCTCTTAATACCAGATTCTAAGGTTTACTTAGGTAATGCGATAGTGACAAACCGTAACAATAAAGCCTATCTTTACGTAATAAATGCAACAAACGAACAAGCAAATTTAATAATACCCCCGCAAGAGCTTCAAGAAATAGAGAAGGTGATAAGATATTCAGAACAAACCGGAAAACCTTTAACAAGTGAAAAAGAAACCGAACCAAAACCAGACAGCGAAATCGGTAAATTCAAAATGAGAACTAAAAATAAAGGAAGACACGGAAATCAGGCAATTAACCAGGAAATCTTAAAGGACACAGATAATTTGACGAGTAAATTAAAAAAACGCAGAAGAATCACCAAAGATAAAAGAAACGAGTGTAATGAAACTAGGGAAAATAAAATTTCAACAACTAATAAAAGAAAGATTGAACATTCCGAAATCAGAAAAAACAGACCTGTGATTACCGAAGCGAAGGAATTAAACAAACTCGAAGTAAACGACGGCCTTACGAATGATCAGGAATATATGACAGATATAACTGTAATAGACGATACGATGAGTACAACGGACAGCGACACTTCAGATAACGAATCCATAACTAACGAAAAATTTTGCATGACTATTTCAGGTTCATCCCAACAAATCGAAAATAGGTTAGATATTCTAAGATCCCTTTTACGACTAGATCATTTAAACGAGGAAGAAAAGCAGGAAGTCGAAAGATTAATACAACAAAATTCAGACGTTTTTCATTTGCCAGGAGATTACCTAGGAAGCACTAACGCGATAAAGCATAAAATTCTCACAACGGACGAACAATCGATTAACACTAAACAATATCGTTATCCACCTATACATAAGGAAGAAATTAAAAGGCAGATAGCAGAATTATTAGAATCTAATATTATTCAACCATCATCGTCACCCTATAATTCTCCGTTATGGATAGTTCCCAAAAAACCCGATTCCAAGGGTAACAAGAGATGGCGAATGGTAATAGATTATAGATCTTTAAACGAAAAAACGCTGGGAGACGCATACCCGCTACCTAACATTATCGACATAATAGACCAACTCGGAGGAGCAAGATACTTTTCTGTATTTGATCTAGCTTCCGGATTCCATCAAATCGAGATGGACGAAACTGATAGGGGTAAGACTGCATTCACCACGCCACACGGGCATTATGAATTCAATAGAATGCCCTTTGGTCTAACAAATGCCCCAAGAACCTTTCAAAGATTAATGGATCAAGTATTATCGGGATTACAAGGAATAGAAATGCTCGTGTATCTAGATGATATCGTTCTCTATGCAAAATCGCTAGAGGAACATCGACAAAAGTTCGATAAGTTAACAAGGCGACTAAGGGAAGCAAATCTGAAGCTTCAGCCGGACAAGTGCGAATTTTTAAGGAAAGAGGTGGCATACTTAGGCCACATTATTGGAGAAAACGGAGTTCGCCCAGATCCAAAAAAATTAAAAGCCGTAGAAGCATTCCCAGTACCAAAAAACCGGAAAAATATTCAACAATTTTTGGGTTTAGCCGGATATTACCGCCGCTTTATCAAGGATTTTTCTCGCATTGCAAAACCACTTTCTAACTTATTAAAAAAGGATTCGCTTTTTATTTGGACAACGGATCAACAAGAAGCTTTTGAAACCTTAAGAACGCTCTTATGCAGGCAACCTATACTTCAATATCCAAATTTCGAGCGAGAATTTATAGTTGCGACCGACGCTTCTTATTTCGCTATTGGAGGAATACTTAGTCAGGGAGAAATTGGTAGAGATCTACCTATATCGTATGTTTCTAGAGTATTGAATGGAGCTGAGCTTAACTACTCAACAATAGAAAAGGAGTTAGTCGCTATAGTGTATTGCGTTTTATATTTTAGACCTTACCTTTACGGAAAAAACTTCACACTCGTTACAGATCACAAACCCTTAACCTGGCTTCACTCAATTAAGGACCCCACCTCCCGACTAGTACGTTGGAAAATAAAATTAGCCGAATACGATTATAAGGTTGTGTATAAAGCCGGAAAAACAAATGTGAATGCGGACGCATTGTCCAGGATCCCCGTAACGGACGAAAATGAAATGGAATATCGAGAAGAAACCTTAACCGAGCTGACGGAACCAGTCAAAATACAAAAAGGGCAATTAAGTTCGACTACATTTCGAAACTTGTCACCTGACGATTTAGTTCTTCCAAAAGTGTTTACGATCACTTACAACGATAGCGCCGAATTAAAAAACAAACCAAAATGGCGAGATAATAGCGGAATGAAAACACGCGGCTGTGGAATAATTTCAGAAATTAAAGGTAAATTATCAGAACAAGATGTAAATTGCGCATTTTTTATAACTATGAATAACCACCCATGCGACGAAGGTTCCAGAGATTTACAATTAAAGAATAAATTGCCACAATACACAGATCTAACTCTAGGAAGAGCCAGGGTGTTAGAAGTAGGAAACAAACACTATATAGGCTTAGTCATCAAAGAAACAAAAAATACATGTTTAGATCGCGAAATTCTGACCGAAACTTTAAAATCATTATTAGATACATCAATTGAACTTCAATTAGAACAGATAACCTTAGCCAGAACTCCACAAATTGATGATATACCATGGAAGGAGTTGTTCGACCTCATACAGAAAATTTTTGCCGATAGCTTATGCAGAATAAGAATATGCAACAGCCTTACTGAAGATATTTCTGAAGAGGACAGATCAATAGCGACACGAAAATTACGCGAAGATTTTAGTCAAACCATTAATACACAAGCCGACGACTACGAAACAGACGATGAATTCGGAAAATTAGACCCAATCACGGAAGAAATACAGAATGATAATTATAACTCGGATGAATTCGACGCACTCGAGTCACTCGACAAGGAATTGACTGACGGAGACAGTGACGAGGAAGACGAAGATAACGATGAAATTAATTCAGACCCACCGTTAAACCTTGCCGAAGGAATAGGAACTCACTCCAATGTTATCATAATTAAAGATAATATAGGAACTAAAAGGGGAGCTATAGCCTGGTTTGCACTAGAAGGCGGAGAACCGCTAGATTCAGGAGGAAAGATACTAGCAGATAAGCATAGAGCAGTGAAATTAGGAAAAGGTAATTTATATAATGCAGGAGAAACCTGGTACAGAAAACGAAAATCTAGAAGACAATTCGTAATGATCCTATCGACAGAAGGAGATAAGATGGCCCAATTAAAAGCAGCAATATTAGAACTCAAAACTCTACTAACTCAAACTAACGTTACGACATTATATTTATCAGAAAGTAAAGAAGGTGTTAACGGAATTTCATGGAAACAGATTCTCAACTTATTAAGACAAACGTTTATCGAAAACACCCTCAAAATTTTAATTTGCAATAATCAAATCATCGAACCATTACGATCAGAACGCCTAACAATTATAGAAGAAGCCCACGCGTCAGCTATAGGGGGACATAAGGGCGTGACAAAAACCTACAATCGAATTAAACAACAGTATTGTTGGACTAATCTAAAGGAAGAAGTTCAGAAATATATTCTACAATGCGTGAGCTGCCAAAAGAAGAAGCTAGTTCGAGTAAAAACTAAACAACCAATAGTAATAACAGACACATCAACCACCGCGTTTGATAAGGTGTCAATGGATATAGTAGGTCCACTCCCAACAACGAAAAACGAAAATTCATTTTTACTAACTATGCAGGATAATTTAACTAGATATTCAATAGCCGTGCCTATAAAAAGGGCAAACGCGCAAGAAATAGCTGAAGCGTTTGTTAAGAAATTCATCTGCCAGTTTGGTACGCCTAGAGCTGTACTGACCGATCAGGGACAAGCATTTATAGGAAATCTATTAAAGGCAGTCGCCAAGCATTTTAAAATCCAACAATTCAAAACCACAGCGTTTCATCCACAATCAAACGGATCGTTAGAAAGATCCCACCACGTTCTAGTAGAATATCTAAAACATTTTATTAATGACAAACAGGATTGGGATAATTGGATTGAATTAGCTATGTTCTCGTATAATACCAGTACCCATGAAGCTACGAAGTACACGCCATACGAATTGGTTTACGGTCGAACGGCCCGTACGCCTTCAAGCAAAATTCCCATAGACGGAGAGCTCAGGTCATATAACGAGTATATATCAGAACTATTAGATACGTTCCATAGTATCAGGGCAGATGCGAAGGAAAATTTGGAAAAAGCCAAATTAAAATATAAAGACTATTACGATAAAAAATTAAACCCACGGGAGGTACAAGTAGGACAGCAAGTATACACGCTTAAAGAAAAGGAGGGAAAGTTCGGAGACCATTACAACGGACCCTACGAAGTAGGTATTAGAAATTTTAGACAAGGAAAATATCAGAATACAATCAGAGAAAGGAAAAACGAAAGTCATACATTTAAACCGCACTAAACTCGCTCATATACCTAAAAAACCGCCAGAAAAGCCTAAGCCACAGACAATAAAACAAGAATTAGGTCAATTCCAACCACGCGAACTACCTGAACAATTAGGAAAAATCGATAATAAACCAGTGATAAAACAATTAAAATTTGGACCACAAATAATCGAAACAATAGGAGACCTTTTCAGTACACCTTTGGAGGTAGCATTAGCTAATTGTATACCAGCAGATCTAATTTTGAATACAGGTACATGCAAAATATTTAAAGAAAGGTTTGGGGAATTACCCGAAATAAGACCACAAATTAATGTCGGAGCGGTGATCGCAATTAGCACAAGCCACAATAGACAAGTATTTTACCTGGTGTCTAGAAAGACACACAATTCTAAACCAACCTACGAAACCCTCGACAAGGCATTGAAATCTCTTTATACAAGATGCAAAGACTTTGACATAACTAGATTAGCCATGCCTCAATTAGATTGCGAGTTAGGACTCGACTGGATTAAAGTACGGAAATTAATAGAACAAAATTTTTCGGAGGAATTTAGTATAACAATTCACCTAAATTCACCAGAACGAAGGGTAAACTTGACAAGTGCTTACGATGATCACAACCCACAACCGGTTATCCGAATAATAATCTTAGGAATTTTTGTCTATGCTCTGATTGATACAGGAGCCCAACTAACAATAATGGATCGAAGAACATTAAGGGAAATTGAGAATCAAGCGCCAAGACCGGCGCCAAGATTAGAAAACTCTGGGATAGGGATTAGAACAGCAATTAGCAACTGTACCCAAATATCCGGAGAAAGAGTACTAATTACCATACACGTAGCCCATACCACCATAAGGCAGGATACCGTAGTAATGGAAAACCTGACAGCACCACTGATTTTAGGTTTAGATTTCCTAGACAAGGCCGACGCGAAGATAGATCTCGAAAACGATCTATTGATATTGGGAAAACCCAATGTAACAATACCATTTGCAGACAACGGAAGAAAAGAAATGAGATTAGAGCGAGACAATAGGATTCAAATAACGGAGATAGAGGATGACCTGTTTAATGCCCCACTTGATATACCGCTAGCACATTGCATAGCGAAGGATCTTAGAATGGGTGCAGGAATTGCGCTGCAATTTAAGCGTAGGTTTGGCTCTATTAAGGAACTTAGGGAACAAAAACCAGAAGTTGGAAACGCGTTAATGCTAAAATGCGAAGGCCGGCTAATATTCTATCTCGTCACCAAAGACCGTAGCGACGGGAAACCCACATACGAAACCTTGACGCTGGCATTAAAGGCGCTTTATGACAAACTAAGCAGGCTTAGAATAAATAGACTGGCGATCCCTAAAATAGGATGCGGACTAGACAAGCTCCGCTGGGACAAGGTGAAAGGAATTATAAAAAGAACGTTTTCAAACAATTTCGAAATCTCCGTATATGAATTGCCACTACCCCCTATGTTTCAAAATAAATATTGAAGCTATTTGTAAAATCTAGTCGTAAACAATATACGAAAATAGAAAATGATGAATGAAATCCCAAATTATTATTGTTTGCAGATGATCGGCCCCCTCATCATAAACTCATTAACACAGATCGCATTTACCCATGATCCTAATATACCAGGCGATTTCACGAGAATCAAAATAACATTCGGAAATCGGGAAATCCAGGCGACATACGGCCCCAGACCAATCAGTCAGAGAATAAAAAACATCTTGACAGATCTGATTCGAAACAAAATTCTGACAGAAGGGGATTATGCACACTTCTACTTCATAAAAACGGAACCCAATGAAGTGACGCGAAAGATAAACTATTTTCCATACGTCTCTAATTTAATATATTTATTAGAAGGATCAGAACAAAGAGACATGTGGGTCCGTTTAACAATTAACAACGATGCTTTTTTCATTCAGTATCAAATTAACGGAAACGAAGTAACTAGAGTCGGCGACGACCCCGGTTATTTAACCCTTACTGTGAACTTTTGCATCGACCATCCCGAGATGCCGAACTTGGTAGAAGTACTAGAGTTTGCACCACGACCCCAGATTCAAAACCAACGCTATCACCAATTCTACTAAATCATCACTATTCATTCTCCTTCACCTTTCTTCTCCATGTTCAACCCTCAATTTTTCTCCCCCTTTGCTTTTCATTTTTTTTACCATCAGTTATTACTTTACCCTAGATGTGATTATGCGCAACACGCAAACAAATTTATCATTGTTCTCAGATGATCGGCCCCCTTGTGATCAACCAGTCCACCCGGGTCACATTCATTCGTGACCCTGTGGTGTACGGCGGATTCACAAGGGTGAAAATAACATCCACAAGTCAGGAAGTGCAAGTGACGCACGGGCCTAGACAGATCACCCAGCCAATTCGAATTATTCTGAAGGATTTAATAAGAAACCGTATACTGGCGGAGGGAGGTTATTTACATATTTATATGGTACATGTAGACCACAGCGAAGTGGGACGAAGGATGTACCACTTCACACAGATCCCAAACCTAATATATGTCCTAGAAGGACCGGCGGGGAGGGACGTGTGGGTCAGGGTGACCAGGGACCATGACCTTTTCTACTTACAATATGAAGTCAACGAGGACGGAGTCAATAGAATTGACAACGACCCCGGGTACCTGACCCTGACCTTCGGTCCTCCCTCTGACATTCCAGACCTTCCCCCCCTGTATATGGAGTTTCCGCCAAGGGCTCAAAATCCGGAATCGCCCTACCATCAATATTATTAGCTCTTGTTTTCCTTTCTTCTCCGTTCGTTTTCACACTTTCCCTTTTCTTTCTGTTTCCTATATTCTTTTCACAACCCAGTTATACCTCCTATAGAATTAGGCTAATATTAAGATACACTTATAACATTCGTCCCAAATAAAGACGTACCTCTTTGTATTTAATTTTAATAACTTGATTTTAAACAATTTGTTTTATATATCAAAGATTTTTATCTACCCTATCATAGTCAGTCTCCTAACGACGAGCCTTCACTGAAAAATTAGTAGTTTCTTCTAAAAACAAAATATTGAATACCTTATTCTTTGTTGTGATCCAATATAAACATAGACATGATGAAATTTCAGAAATACCTGTAGTTGCGGAAATGGCGGAAGGGATAAGAATTTTTTTTGAAGACCACAACGACGGCGAACAAACATTTATCGAAACAAAACTTATACGACAAAGAATTATAGTAGAATGTAACAAGACTTTCTCGGAAGAAGAAAAATCTATCATAACTTATTTAATCCAGAATAACTTTTTAAAAATCGGTATAATATATCGTTATAATTATTCAACTAATTTTGAAGATATAGGAGTATATCTCAGGGAAGGTATTTGAGATCCATTCGGAGAACTTCTAATTGTCCAGGACAAACCCGACAGTGTATTTGTCGAAATTAACGGTACTGATTACGATGATATATGGGAACACTTCGATGTTATTCCCTATTAAAAGGTCAATAAAAGGGGAAAACAATGCTTGAATTCCAAATCATTATTGCACCAATGTAATAGATTGAGTTTTTTTTTTATATATAAAACAAAAAACATATCTGGATTATAGACAGACTTCGTCCACTATGCAACTACCATCAGCCAAAACGATCCATTTTCATTTGGTGCCAACTCCCAGGGCAGGCAGGTCGTATTTGAAGATTAAGACTACGTTAAACAGAGTAGAACATGACGAAGAACTCGAAGAATCGGTCAAGAACGGAATCGTACAGTTATTAGCGGGTGGAAATATTTCCTGCAAAAATTATATAGTCTACAGATATATATAACAAATAACGAAGAAGATTACAATCGAGAACGGGAAGAATTCCAGAAGGGGTTTAACATTCTTAATTCGTTAAATCAGAACTATCTGATATTCCTGTTAGGAAGATTCACGCCCGGAATTACACAAATCTTTGTTACGATTATTGAGGACGACTTAATCGTCGAGGAAAAGGAAGACCTAGACCGTTAAAATGTAACTATAATAGGACAACCTGTATCCAAACCACTCCAAACTCCAAGATCACTTCAGAACCCGGCTACTCCCACGAACTCCTACTTCATCCAAAACCTGAGATCCAAATTAGAAGATAACGGATAGAAATTTAAATCACTCGTTACAACTTGCAGATGAAGTTCGTCATCGATCTCCAAGGATTCAGAGGGGACAATAATAAATTCCTAATTAAGGAAATCGCGATGCAATGCAGCGAACCAATACGGAACAGGTACCTAATCCTCAAAATGGAGGAAGAGCTAGGAAACCTAGAAGCCAACGCCCACCGAACTAATAGGTGGCTCACCAAAGAGTTCCACGGCCTGCAATGGGAAGAAGGAGAAGAAAACAGCGCATTTGTAGAAGATCTCCTGCACACAATAGGACAAGAACCAAATGTTGACATCTTTGTGAAGGGAGATGAAAAAATGCAGGTCATGAAAAGATATTGTCCAAATGTTTTCAATTTAGAGGACTTCGGGTGTCCTCAAATCTCAGCGCTAGTTAGAGAGTTAGAGGAAAAATATCCGCGAAACTGTGCCCTATATTCAAGACCATGCCCACGCCATTTACAAATGGCAAGTAAATTTCACTGTGCGTATCAGAACGCCAGAGCCTTAGAGCTCTGGACGACAGAATTTTTCGAAAAATCAGACTTCAATAATCCCGCACATTCTTTGGGCGCAGAGACTGTAGGGACGGTTAGGAATGAAAAAGAGCAAAACGCTAAAATCCTGCAAGTGTTAGAAGGAATGGTAGTGGTCCTGAATCACCTCATAAAATATAAAGAGTGAAGAAAATGAAAAATTCACAGACAAATCGTGTTATATCTACATTATATTATTATTTTCGTTTTTTTGTATATTTCGTTCCCAGCTACTATATACGCATATATACCTAAGTTAATAAGCTTTATATAAAGATTAGACAGACGCAGAAAAAGGAAAGAAAAATTCAAAAAAAGGGAGAAATAACTCTCAAGATACATAACTATATCGCTACATACTATATCAGAATATATAAACCACCTATTAATCAATATATTAATCCAGTTCCAATATTACACATATAAGGTTTACATTAAAAAAGCATATTCTTTAAAATCATTCTCGGTGAGGCAAATATTTTATTCAATCTATATTAATCAATATATATTATTCAAGAAAAAATATCAATCCAGTTCCAATATCGCATATATATATAAAGATAGATTAAGTAAAAGCATATTCTTTAAAACCATTCTTGGCGAGGCAAATATTATAAAACATAGATTAAGCAAAACGCATATGTACCTTTGCGAAAATCACGTTCACGAACTCTAAGTTAAGGGAAGTATATACTCTCGGAACAAGCAACTATATTAATAAACTGTTAATCCATTTAAATTAAGATATGTTACTCGTTCAAAGTATATTAACCAGTACAATTAAGAAAAATTAATTACGTATTATGATTAACCTTAACTCTGGAATTAAGTGAATTACATATACCTTGTTTTCAAAATTTTTTGATATGAGCAAACACATTAATCGAAAATTAGCCGGTCTGTTACTCTGAACCATCAATTATAATACATACACTACTTGTAAGTGAGATATGTTAAACGTCATATATAACCGAAAACAGATAATCCTGAAAAATTATATGTAAATTTAGATTACCTACAAACCTAGGATACATACCACACCATAATATAAAGTAGAACACAAGAATACTGAGTATACATGCACATGTGTATATATCAAGTATAACACACTATCCGCATATTACAACACTACTTAACTTTTACTTCAATCACCCATATAATCGACCCTATGTGCGTTGTATACATACAAACATATATTCAAGAATATATCTCTATTATTATTATAGCACTATATTTATTTTTCTCAAACATTGATCCAAATCAAAGCATTCCTACACATCCATTCGATTCCAATCTCATTATCCGAACTAGAGAACCAAGAGAAAGGATTATTTCTAGAATGATAACTTTATGGTAAAATAAATTCAATCAAATCTTTTTGTTCAAATAGGGACCATCCGGGATGGATCTCAGAATAATTATCATATTGCGACTCGTTTTGATGACGAACGCCTTGATTGGATACGACTGTGGATCAAACATGATGAATTTAACGACCGTATCGCTACTAAAAGTAGGATCTTGTGATTTACAAAACATTCAACCAGTGGCAACTAGTCTTGATATTCAATTATTACAATTATCAGATTATTCCGAAGTAAAGGTTACTCAATGTAAAATAGAAATCCATAGATCTATATTTTATTGCGGAATGCATTCCCACGTTTCATTGGTAACAAATGGCCAAACAGAGTATATTCATTCAGTTTCAAAGGAAGAATGCATTTCGATGCATCTCTATAGATCTTGGAAATTTGGAATTTACGGTATCATAAATTCATTAGTAGCCAACAATACGATTACTCGACCGATAGATTTAGGAGGTACGACAAGCGTAGACGGTACTTGCGACGGGACAACTTATAAAGACGAATACGGAAGTTGGAATAATGTAGTCGTACAGGGAGTAATAAGAATAACCTTGACCGATTACATGGCAAAAACAAATTTAAACTCAAACAAAATCGTACTCAGATCAGGAACTACCAGCGACTTTAACGTAGGAAACGTTATAGACAACGAGGGAGGAAACACGTTTTGGGAAGTTGTGCCAAGAGATTCATGTCGTTTAGATCGATACGATGTCTTATACGAAGGGAAAGCTACTAAAATTCAAGATGATAATGAAATACGGGAAGAACTTTACACATTGACTACGCAGGACATTACTTTTGCGTTAGCTAAACAAGGACAGACACAAATATGCGGACACACGATAATCAAAACAGAACACCCAAAATTATTCATCGCCGAAACCACAAAAAATAATGCTTTTATCGCAAGGAAACCTATTTCTGAAAATAACTTAGATATTTTCACCTACGTCAATTCGAAATTCGTTTACGTAGAGCGACACTTGAGATCACAAATCACAACCCTTTATCGCGATGTACTAACGCAAAGATGCGAATTAGAGCAAAAAGTCTTACGTAATGCACTATCACTCGCAGCAATCACTCCAGACGAATTCGCCTATCATCTAATGAAAGGACCAGGATATATGGCAGTAGTCGCGGGAGAGGTCATTCACGTTATTAAATGCATACCGGTAGAAATTAAAATTAGGAAAACCGAACAGTGCTATCAGCAATTACCTGTTTATAGAGGCAATACCAGCCTATTCTTATCACCTAAAAGTCATATGCTATACAAGACAGGAACACAAGTAGATTACAACCCCTTTATACCTACAATGTATTACTTAAACGAAAAATGGTACAAGATGTTACCATCACCGACGGAAACCGTAGAACCACCAGCAATTCAACCATTAACCGCACTAACTTGGAAATATGTGAATCCGAATGAATTAGCAACAAGTGGAATCTACTCAGCGGAAGATTTAGAACGATTACGCGACCACATAATGTTCCCCGCAGAGAGGCCAGGATTACTCAACGACATGGCTAGAGGGAGGACAGGACAATCAATCGCAAATCAGAAGATGTCAATCATGAGTTTCCTAGACGAAGAAACTATGCAAAAAATAGTCAACAATGCATGGACAAAAATATGGGGTTGGTTTACTAGCTTTGGAACAGCTAGCGCAGGAGTTATAGGATTATGGATCGCCTTTAAAGTAGTTAAATTTCTTATCGACACATTGATACACGGATACGCCTTACAAGATGCCTATGGATGAAGTCTCCACGTGCTAGGTGCTATATGGGATTCCTTGACGAACTTACTATTGCATTTAGCAAATAAAGGGGAAAAGGAAACAAAAGAGCCTAAAACACCCGAAAAATCCGCACCACCGTTACCTCAAATGTCGCAAACACCGCCCTTGGAACGGATCCATAGAAGCTCGAATCTATACCCAGGTTTGAATATGCATTTCAATGGTCCTATACCAATTTACGCCACACCTACAACCAAGAACATATCAACAACAGCTAACTTGCCGACAACAACCAACATATCAACAACAGCTAACGCACCTCCCGAAAATTCAAAAAATGTATCATTCAAAATTAACGACGAAGATAGTGAATGATCGAGCAACGGGCTCGCCATTCTCAATTAAGGGGGGAGGTGTAACGTCCGTCTGGACGTGTATGCTCTATTTCTGTTTATAACTATAAAATATCCCTAGAATTACCTATATCTCCATAGAATATGAGAACCTCGTTATGATGTATAGCTCTGAGTATTTTTGTCTAACTTTCTAAACGACTAACTATTCATAAAATCGCTAGGAGTTGTCTACCTACAATTCCCCATTTTTGTTAATACTAAAGAACTCAGACCTTACCGACATTACCCAGCGAGATTCTCTTATGCTTGGCGGATAGATATAAAGGAATTCAAATAATTGATTTTGCTATAAATTATTATAAATGCTATCGCTATATTATTAATCACATCACATTATTCATTGCTATCGCTTAACTAAAAACTTTATATAAGTTACTTTCATTCAAGTTCAATATAAAATTATCGCAATATTATTCACTGGACCGCGCTACTCATCATTACCTTATTTTCAGGATTATGCACAGCAATTATACCCATTACCTATTAATCATTATCTTTATCAATAATCAAGTAATAGAAATTATATTTTATAATACACCTTTGGATTCAGCTTTAAATACCTAACACACATACTTATCCAACTTCATACGGAAGATATTCTTCTGAGAGGAACACACACACACATATACATGAGTACATCTTGACTCACCACACTCGGGCTATCCCTGGACCTTATCTTATAATACACACTAACAATAGATTCATGCTTTATTATACTGTAACCATAAGATAATAATCCACATTATATCAATATACCATATTTACGCTATCCACGGATTCCTTCAACTTCAATATATACATACACACCAAATGAATTGTGACGTGACCCTTATTCAGGCCTCGGGTCCAGACCGGATAACTAGGCCTCGAGACCGAGTCAGTCGACAATAACTGGCAAACGATCGAAAAGAAAATAATTACATTGGAATTTGGGCGCCAGACGAACTTTCTTCGTCACGAGATAATAATAAAATTGAATAACAAAAGAAAACGGACTGAAAGAATAAGCGGCGACTAGCTGCAGTACCGCGGAGAGGGGTCGGGATTATGTGAGGGAATAGCGTACACAATAACGACTCGTGCCATATAAATTTTAACAAAATAAACGAAATTTATTCAAAAAAAAGAAATAGACTAGATTGCACAACGTGATGCTAATAACAAAAAGAAATAATTATAATACCGCCGCAGCGATCATGCACCTCGGGGTGTCACCCCTCGGGCCTAAAACAACAGTTTATCGAGCTTCACAAAAAATTACTCTTACAAAAATTACAAAAATTACTCGTAGACAAGATCAGGCTTCCACGTAGGAGAGCAATAACAGAGAAAAATATCGCTTAGCTCGATACAATAATGCCTCGCAGCAAACTAAAACTAATTTCCAAAATGACTTAAAATTAACTTACACTAACTCTGCCTACGTAAGCTAAACCAAAATTGCCAAATATGAGAACTGGTTAATTCTGACCTAATGCTCTGAATCTCCTCGTGGGAGAAAAAGAGCGCGACAGTGACGGACTAAGGCTGTCTCACTCACACTCGTGTGTGCAGCGTACGTGCTCTAATAAGTGATCTTACGCGACAGAAACTCGAAAATTTTACTCAAAGAAAAATAAAGAAAAACTCAAAAAAACTCAAACTCGAAACTCTATTATGCCTTCTGACACTGGTGGCGGCCGACCGGCTCGGAGATCGGTTTAATTTAATCCCAAATTCTACTCAGCCTCGTGGCTCGCAACAAGGCAAGATGGCAGGTGGCCGTTTGCCGGATTCAAATTTTTACGGATCAAATTGGCTAACGCTTACCGTTGTCCAGCCACTCTCGGTCAGTTTTCCTCGCAGGAAAAACCTCGAAGACCATCCAGGCACTCCAACAGCCACGGTAACGACCTCAGGCACTCACACTCACTCAAAAAGTCCCTCTAAGGGAATCTACAAAATCGCCTCGTGGCTACGACAAACTCTAACAAATTTCGCAACCAGCTCGAAGCTCAGCGATCTACCTGCGAAGCAGGCCTACCGCAGAGTCATTAGACCACATGACGCCGGTCGTGCGCACACCCTTCTTACGCAGTCGAATATTGATTTTGCGATCGACCGCTGGATCTCTACTTGGCGGCGTGCCACGCGCGTAAACTCAAATTTGGCCAGGACGTAGGAAGCCCTCGTTGTATGACCACGGTTCGCAGGCTCTTGGGGGTGGCGGGAATCTCTTCCACCACCTGTATCCCTCGTAGCTGAGTGCCCTCGGCACTCCCCCGTGTCTTCGTGTGTATGAGAGGATGCTTCCTTAGGCGTCGACTCGTGTAGGAGTTATCGGTCCACTCTCGAAATCGGGTGCCTTCACGTGAGTCTCCGTCATATTTTTGGCCGTGTCTCCCACATAATAGAGAAAAGGTTAAAAAAAAACAAAAGAATAAGAACTAAATTCGACAGTCTTAAGTCGGTCACGGTCGCCTCTCGGAGTAAAATCTAGCCTCGGGGCTGCCCTAACTCATTCATACAGCTTTCAGGCACTCGATGCACCCTTAACTAAGGTCGTCTAAGGGAGTTCGGGCATATTGTAACATGCAATGTTACAGAATATCCTAATCAATTAAAAACATCATATTCTAACTTTAACCTACATAAATAGATATAAGCTATCTATAATTCATTTATAAAACGCCTATATAAATATAATATACCCAAATTATTATACGCATATCGTGAGCTATACAACAGACTCTTTCACACACGCTTAAAGAATTATACGCATTCACATATACTGCTATTTCGATAATCAGCAAACTAGCTCTTATACTTTTTACAAATGATTGATGCTATTAAGATACTATTATATTATTGATTAAATACTATATAATCAACCCTTTTATATTGATATATAAATCCAGAATCAGCTATTGATATTTTTAATTATCTTTGTTAACTTTCAAATGTCATACAATCTTTTATATTATATCAATTAAAATTTAACGTTATCATTAACTACCAAAATATATTCAGAACGTATTGCCGATATCATGTAAAATTAACATGTGCTAATTTAAACTTTAGCATTTATATCTGTATGACAAATCGTAACGAATCGCCGTGAGACAGAATGCCTCATAAAATGATCATACGACTGCGTTCCTTCAATATCTAACATTCGAAAGATTAAGATAATAAATATCACGCGCAGATCAAGACCGCTATAATTAGTGGAAAATCTTAACTATATTCAAATGAAGGCACTCAACCAATCTCATTATTTCATTTACGATTAAAATAATTAAAGCTAAGTAAATCATTATAAACTCATGTAATAGTACCTATACCTATTGTATACTTAACTCTCACTGAAAACCCTTAAAATCAGATTATCGAAGGTGAAATCAAAGATTTATAAACTATGAAAATAAACTTATCAAACTACAAAACGAACAATATCTGAGAGGTACGGGGATGACATATATGACGACAAACATATCTTGTACCTAAAGGGACAAATGGGGGACAAAGAAAAATACGATAGCTGGATGCCAAGTTATTGAGAACCTTCTTCGACACCTTCCGAACACGTGTCAACACGCTGCGCAGTCAAAGACAAAGCGTAATACCTACGAAGATAAAGAACAAACGCAGCATCCTGGAATGTACCGATGTACTACTGCATAAACAAAGGGAGAAGTTTCCCATGGTCCCCACTGGTCGTGGATGGAGAAAATTGCCCCTACTACCTTACTTCAATTTGGGACCCCCGCACCCACAAGACCCCCACTGGTCATAGATGGAGAAGACTACCCCACTATCACACTTCAATTTGGGACCCCCGCACCTCAATTACCATATATAACACCCACCAAGCTGAAAATCGCTCTCACTTCGCCATTGTTCTAAAAAGTATTATCCAGCTCACTTTCAACGATCCGACGATTTTTAAAAGTTAGACTCTTTTCGATATCAATTTTACTGATTTTATGGACTTAGAAAGATTTCTTAATATCAGCTTATTTCAACTCGGGACTTAAACGTTTTTCATAGAAATTCATTCTTTTGCTATTTATACTTTTTATTTAACTTCAAACTTTGATTCTTATTTTATCGGTTACGATAGTGAGAGTTTTAGTACAATCTATTGTAAAAATATACCAGTGTTAATTCAAAATAATAAATAGTGTCAAAAAATATCAATAGAACTCTACCAAGTTTTAAATTCATTTTAGAAGATACAAATACCATCATTTCTGCAACCATCCAGTGTCACCCGCAGCTGACCGCAGTCCAGCCTGTTTTTCTTTATTTTATTTTATTCTCCTTTACACTATAACAAGGTAAGAAAAAATTACGATTATTTATCAGGAGCAATAATCCTTTCTCTGCCTTCGTTCCTTTACCAAGAGTTCTATTTCCTACTAATAATGCGAAGGTAACGACGAAATTCAAACTCATACAATTCAAGTAATTCAAACCATTCCAGTGATTCGATAATTTCAACAATTCAAGTGATTCATTTAATTCAAATAATTCAACCAATTCCTTTAATACCAGCTAATATAGTTAGACGAGAATCTTAAGGTTAGACTACGACGCTGAGAACATTCCCCCTCAAAAAACACTAGATCTATCCGATCCACTGTACTTTAGTACTTAGTCGGTATTGGTGACCCACTAAACTACTGAGTGTACACCCAACGAGGTTGATTCTGATCCCTTCCGGTTTGAGCGATTCTTATTTTACGTTGGCAACGGTAACGTCATGCAGCACCCCGCGCCGGAACGGCGTACTGCAAGACATTACCGTTGCCAACGTAAAATGAAAATCGCCCAAACCGGAAGGGATCAGAATCAACCTCGTTGGGTGTACACGTTGGTTGGCAACGGTAATGTCTTGCAGTACGCCGTTCCGGCGCGGGGTGCTGCATGACGTTACCGTTGCCAACGTAAAATAAGAATCGCTCAAACCGGAAGGGATCAGAATCAACCTCGTTGGGTGTACGTCTAGGTCGTTCTAAAGGACAATTCTAGTTGCTAGTCTCTAGATTTGCCCACGAACGTCCGCTACGACGTCACAGCTCCTCGGTAGACACGAAACACACAAAAATAAATAAGAAAACCTACACAAATTTCGTTTTGATTTTCAGAAGTTGGCGGAATTGTTTTTGAAATAGTTTAAATGGGCCGAACCCAGCGGCACTGCAATGCCGGGCCAACCCGCGGCAGAGCCGGAGCAAGCCCCAGACACTCCGCCAACTTCCAAAAATCAGTTTAATATTCTGGCTCCGCAATGCGGAGCGTATCAGATATTAAGCTGATGAGAACAGATAAAGGCGTTTATTTTCTCAGAACATGTTCCCCCGGGCTTACAAAAGTGCACCCGGGGGTATCGTTACAATTCATTTTTCGCCTTTTTGGCGAGTGCTAATTAAGTATAGTAAAATCAGTCTTTTAACTGGCATGACTAGATGTCCAGGGCCTGGTGGGTTTGAAGATGAGGGGTGAAATGAGGGTGCGTGGGTGACATGAGATTGTATAAATAAAAATAAAAGTACGAGTAAGAAAAAGAGATGGATGAATGATATGAATAAATGAGCTGATGAAGTGATTGTGCATAGATGAAGGTGAAGTTATATAAGAAAATAAATAGGTGAGTCAGATAAAATTGTATAAATAAAATCCAGGCCCTGGATCCTCGCCTACGCTATTGATTAAAATGTATGCATATAGGACCAGTACTGGTCCTGAGTCAGGTACAAGAGTAATTGTAGAAAGTCAAAATAGTAAAAAGAACCAGTACTGGTCCTAAGTCAGGTACGTTACGTCATTATGATTATTACTATAAAAATAAGGACCATTTCTGGTCCTACGTCTAGTCTAGCTGAGTTTAAAATCTGTGTATAAATAGAATTGTATATAATGAATAGAAAAATAGATAAAATACTAAGCTAGATTAGCACGAGGGAGGCTTGCCCTATCCTATTTGATCTGGGGCTGGTCCCGGAGCATCCACAGACAGTTCTGGCTCTACTCTATACTGACGTACGCCCGAGACGTGCTCCACATAAATATCACGACCCCACCTAATGGTCTCCGACACTATGAGCCTGCGCATAAGGCTTCATACTTACTGCCTACTCGCAGTTGTTTCAGCACAGGCTCGTTGGCCGGATCCCATGAGCCGAGGGCACCGACGACGGTCGCAGAGACCGCTACTCGATAGCCGTGACCGTGCAACGCGTCGGCCAGGGGTTTGTACTTTAACACTTTGCGTGCCCTGGCCTCTTCGAAAGCTAAATAGGTGTTCTCAAATGCAACGGTCACGTCAACGATCACGATACTCTTTGAGGGCTCGTGCCTGACCACAATGTCAGGGCGGAGAGCCCCAGCTCGCCGTCGACCCCCTCGACTGTTCTATTGACTCTAAGTTCCCCTGGGAGGCGACAAGCCTTGGCTACTCGTTTGAGAACGGCGTCGTGTCGGAGTTGCCATGCCGCCGAGTGCGGCCGGCAGTGACAAAGGACGTGGGGAAGGGACTCCAGGGCCCCCCCGCAGCGCCGGCAACGCTTATCCCCGTCACCCCAACGTCTCGCCCCGTTAAGAGGCAGGACATCGAGGCGTGCACGGTGGATAAAGCGCCAATCAGCAAAGCGGGTGAAGCTACCACCTCTAAGGAAGTGGTTCGACACGTTTGACCGTGCCGGAACCTGGAATACCTTACCTTGGTCCGGCTTACGCTTTAACCTTAGAAGGTGGAATTCAGTCACTGCTGCCCGCAATCGGCGGATGATCTGTCCGCGAGCGTCTTCCGACACCGTCGTCTCCCTTTCGCCCGAGCCCCTCATCGTAACAGCCAGTTCCCGCCTCAGCTCTGACCATCTCCAAGTCACGACGAGCCTGTCCTTTGATCTCCGGGTCGCGTTCCGAGCCCTCGTCCACAGCGAAGAAATGTCCCCCCCGTCTCGTGCAAACTCCCCCTCCAGCGAGCTGGAGAGGTAGGTTGCGAGATCTTGGTTCGACGGGTCTCTACCTATCTTCTTGGCTACCGCATGCCTCAGCGACGCCCAGGCCAATGACCTGACCACCGGATCATCCACCGTCAAGAGACGGAAGGCGTGAGCGATGGTAAGGACATCGGCCATGTCTGCTAGTGGGAGCAGGCCACATCCCCCCCGGCTGGGTGGGAGGTAGACCAGCTCGGCGCTGGCACGCTGAGGCAGATGGAGCCAAGACTTAGTCAGTTTTCTGATTACCTTATCGGCTTCTTTCAAGGGACCTTTCTCCACCAGTGCTCCCCGCAGCAAGAAGTCGAGGCGCGGCACCAGGAATGTAGCCACGGTCTCAGCCTTCTGCCAGGGTGTCAGTAGGGACTCGTCGACGGCCCGAAGATCGCGGAGAAGCTCGTCGATCGTCAGCAATGGCGTCTGCTTGATTTGGAAGCCGGTCGGTACTCCGAGGTGCTGGTAAGGCTCGCCGGCTGCCAGGGCTCTAATCTCTTCGTTCTGGAGGGTGAAGCGGGTGGGCATTACCCTGCGAGTGCCTCTGCAGTCCTGATGCAGTGTTGCGCACTTCGCAGGGTTGAACCGAAGTCCAATCCCACCCGCCGCAGCCTCCACCTTTCTCAATAGATCTCGCATGCCCTCGGTGGAATCGGCAATTAGGGCAATGTCGTCCGCGTATGCTAATGCTTGGTGCCGATGTCCGTGGAGCGTATAACCCGCGGGTGAGCCGGTCACTGCACGCAGGATCGGCTCCGCCGCGAGGTTAAACGCCACAGGGCTCATCGGGCACCCTTGCTTAACCCCCGATCGAATTTCTATGGGTTCGGTGAGTCCGTCGGAGGTACGCACCCGGGTGGTGCAGCCATCATACATGCTCTCCACTATATTTCGGAGAGCGGGAGGAGCGCCGGCCTCCCCCAAGGCGCGGTAAATAGCAGCATGGGGTATTGAGCCAAACGCGTTGGTCAGATCTAGCCATGCCACCACCACCTGGCGGCTCCCTCTGCGAGCGTCGTTAAGGACCTACTGCAGTACGAAGTTGTGCTCGTAGCACCCCTCGCACGGCAGAAAGCCCTTTTGTGAGGGGCTTAGACGCCGATTTCGGATCGACCACGTAAGCAGTCGGTCAGCCAGGACTGCGGCAAAGAGTTTGGGAGTCGTGTCACCGAGCGCGAGCGGTCGCCAGTTCGAGAGATCGTCGCGATCGCCCTTCTTGTGAACCAGCACGGTAGTGGACTCCTTCCAGATAGAAGGGATCAGCTCCAGACGTAAACAGGTGTTAAAAAGTGCGGCGAGCACACGACAGTCGGGATCCGCCCTTCTCAGGTCATCGTAAGTCAGACCGTCGGGTCCAGGCGCGGAGTTTGACGTCCGCCGTAACCGCCGGTCTACCTCACTCGCTGTGAAGGGCCGAACCAGAGTGTCGTTGCTCGCCACGTCTGGAGGCCCGTACGGAGGAGGAGGAGGCTGTGCTCCGAGTGGCGCCGACGGAGCGTACATGTTCCGGAAATGCTCCTCGACACGTTCCCTAGGCACTTGACAGTGCTGGGACCGGCCAAGGAGCACCTCCTGAACCGCACGCCGCCGGTTAGCCCGGAACAACTTTTGAATTCTTGTTGCCTCCTCCACCCGATCACCTCTATCCGGAAGGGCCGGCCGTGGCTGTTGCTGCTGGTGTTGTTGCGCCTCTGGGCGATCCCGGCGATCTCTCGCACCGCGCCCACGCCCAGCTCCACGTCTCCCTCCCTCTCGGCGTTGGTCCGGCCTTCCTTCCCTGCTCCTCAAGACCCCCACCGGTTTTCCAGCGCCTTGGAGGAAAGCCGCGACTTGCGTCGCAGTTTCCTCCAGATCTTCATTGCTGGCAGCCGCTTCCGCCATACCAACCAGCAAGTCCCTCTCGGTCGGTGGCTCGTCCTCAGCACGAGGCTGGGGATTCTGCCTTCGACGGAGGGCCTGGCCGGCAGCCGTTGGCGACCGCCGCGCTGGAGTCGGTGGGTGTCGAGAGACCGTAGCCGATCCGTGACTACTCGCTGAGCGGGTCACTTGCCCCGGGAAGCCCGATGCTCCACCCCCTCCACCAGTTCCGGGTGCGCGTCGCCGAGTTCCTCTACCTCCCCCTGATCCCACCCCCCTGGTCCTATTTGAAAACCCACCCCTTACTGAAATATTACTGTTTTCCTCGCGGCCCGACCCCCCCGTGGAGCACGTCTGGGGCGTACCTGAAATTATTTCAAAAGAATCATTAATTGAGGAAGAGTCTAGAAGAACGCTAAATCTATTACTAGTATTTACTGAACTTAGGTTGTCTTGATTTTCTGGATTTGAATTGTTGAAGTTAATATTATTTGAAAAATGTCTCCCTGTGGGAGCTCGGGGACCAGCCCCGAGATCTTGCCTAGAGGACCTAGGCGAAGTCCTATTCCCGTTACTGCTGCGTATGGCCTGCGCTGTAGCAGGGGACCGCCTCGCCCTCGCTGGTGCTGCTGGCGGCGACGGTTCCTCTTCGGACGACGACTCTGCCGACGACCCTGGCCCGCCTCGGTGGTGGCGGCGGGCCCTTCCTGTTGCCATCTGCCACGGCGTCGCGCTCTGGCAGGTGGTGGTGCTGCGCGTTGATGGTGGTGTTGCTCGGGCCTCTCTGGATGGCCCCGCTACCCCTATAATGGCCACCGGCGGTAGAGATGGTGTGGTAGCCGGTGAGAGGACGGCGTTGATCACCCACCTTTCCGCTCCTTGGACTCGAGGGGTCATCACTGGCCCCCCGGAGATGGTGGTGGGGACCGTGGTGGTGGTGAGGGTCACAGGAAGCGTCGGGGAACAGATGACATCTATGGCCGGGACCCTCGGTTCCTCGTTGATCGTCAGTAGAGCTACTGGGCCCCGGCTGAGCCTCGGTGGAGGGCTGCGGGAACCTCCCGCCACCCCTGGCGGGAGTGATGCGGCTCTGCTGTTGGACCGCAGCCCTTGGCGTGTCCTCGTCGTACCTCCTGTGGCCTGGAGCGGACGGGCGTGGCCCGCTGAGACGGCCGCGTAGGTGGGTGAAGTTGTCGTCCTCCTTGTTACCCCCGGCGGAGTGGGTCTGGTGCTGGTGGTGGTGGCTGGTGGACGCCTTGCAGTGCCCGCCGCTGTTGGTGATGGAGTGGCGGCGGGCGATCGTCCCTTGGTGGCCGCCGGGGTGATCCGTCGACTCGTGCCAGGCTTTGGGACCGCTGCTCTGGTCGCCGCTGGGCGGGTGGTAGGCCTTGGTTCCACCGGCACACTGCTAGCTCGCCGGCTTCTAGTATTAGGCCCCGTATAGATAAAGGACGGGGCCTCGCGGGGGGAGCAGGTGCGGCTCCCCGCTGCCGGTGGACTCGATGAGCTGGTGGTGGCGGTGCTGAGCCCGGCTGCTGGCGATCGGGTAGCGGGAGCGGCTGTTCGTAGTGCCGCTGCCTGGATGGAGGCCTCTACAGGCCGTGGCGGGTCTCTCGCTGTCGTCTCCGGTGACTCCTGGGTCGCCGGTGTCGTCGTCGCTGCTGTTGTGGCGGGGCTCGAGGTGGAATTGGCCCCGCGTCTCGCTGTCGTTGTCGTTGTCGTTATCGCCGCCGGTTGGGCTCGAGTCGAGCGACTCTCGATGGCGGTGGCATCAGCGGTCCCTCGCGCTGGCTCAGGCACTGCAGCAGCGTCTCTGGTTCGTCTACAAGAAATATAGTTATCGAGCCTCCCTCGGCTCGAAGGATTAGGATTATGACTAGAATTAGGGTTAGAAATATTTGGTAGCGACGCGGGAGGTACAGTCGCACCCAGTCCTGCTGCATCATCTTTGTGCCGTGCGGCGTAGTGCAGCTTCACCTGCTTCAGGGGGTAGGCCCCTTCCCCAGCTTCGCTACACACGCCGCACTGGTGGATAACACTATGGCCCGGGTGGTATTTCTTGGCGTGCTTCAGCAGGTCCGAGTGCGACTTGTACACACCTCCGGCTCTCCGTCCCTGATTATTTGAATAGCATCGAGGGCAGCGGAACTCCTCCGGGAACGGGTATTCTATAATTATAGTTATGTTGTTATTATTAGTTTCATTTACCATGGTGCTGCTTTGTGGTGGCTTCGCTGGCAGTTGGTAAATAGTAAGAAGAGAAGAAAGTGGGTAAGAGAGTAGATAGCGGGTGAGTAAAGTGGGATTGAAAGATAAGAAGAAAGATAGCGACAGTCGGTATTACCTCTGGAGCGGTCGGAGAGTTACCGACCAGAGGGGGTGGATTGCCTTTGGTTCGCTACGTCGAAGGTAATAGATTTAGCTACTAGCTTCGACCGCTCGCCGCAGGGTGGCAGCACCGTGGCCGTTCGGACTTGCGAGCGTGCTAGAGTCAGACTGCTCTAGACCTCTGCCTTGAACGGACACGATGACGGACGGGATCCCGCAGTTCAGCTAATCTGCACTGCGAGACTTACACTCAGCTCGTTTCGCTATTAACGCGGCTCGTCAGACCCGTTTTACGGGGTCTAGAATTGAACCGACGTTAAAAGCTAGCGATAGTGCGTTTTAGGAAGGGAAGGCTCAGCCCTTGCCTGTACACGATCCGTGCCTTCAGAACTAATTGCTTAGTCAAGATGGCGGCACGGTGTGACAGGTGAGTTAACCTAGGTCGGGGATATGTCTAACGGCCGTTGGTAGGCGCGTGAGGGGCAAGAGAGAGCGCCACCACGACGTCACCTTGTTGCCGGGGCAAAGAGAAAGAGAAGAAGAAAAATAGAGCTACCACTTACCTGCTTTACCACCACGCAGCAAGCACCAAGCTCCCAGGGAAGTTCCGCGTCCCACGATGTTTGGAAGTCACCCGCGTCGCTCCCGGGTTGATCGCTCCTCGGTGGAAATATAAACACATTAAAATAAAAATCACTAACACAAGACTTATTTTTGATTTTCAGAAGTTGGCGGAATTGTTTTTATAATATTTTAAATGGGCCGAACCCAGCGGCACTGCAATGCCGGGCCAACCCGCGGCAGAGCCGGAGCAAGCCCCAGACACTCCGCCAACTTCCAAAAATCAGTTTAATATTCTGGCTCCGCAATGCGGAGCGTATCAGATATTAAGCTGATAAGAACAGATTAAAGACGTATATTTTTTTTTTTTTCAAAACATGTTCCCCCGGGTTTACAAAAGTTCACCCGGGGGTATCAGTACAGGTTGTTTCGCCTTTAGGCGAGGGCTAGAGATTATAATTTTGGTTTATAGTCTTTTCGACTCAGTCTTTTGTTTCAGTATTTTGGGGTTTCCAGGGCCTGGTGATGTTTGATGAGGTGAGTGAGGTGAATGAGGGTGAGAACATAGAGTGATGTGGATGATAGACAGAACGACGTGAGAGATGAGACGAATAAAATATGAGTACATACATGGATGAGTAAATAAATAGGTGGGATGGAATAAAAATAGCCTAGTCAAGAAGATAAAAATAGAATGTGGGGACAGAACAGGTGTATCGTACAAGAATTATCAGTAAATAAAAGATAAAATAAACAGAAATAAATGGTATAAAAATTATCAGTAAATAAAAAGACAGGATGAGCAAAACTAAATAGTGTAGAAATACAGTCAGGATGAAGATGAGATGAGAAAGAAGTAGAACTAGATGAGGTGGGTGGGTGAGGCGAGAATCGTAGTTCATAAATATACATATCAATAAATAAAAGCCAGGCCCTGGGCCCTCGCGACTAGATTTAAAATATTTATAGGACCAGTACCGGTCCTGAGTCAGGTACGATAGCTTATGGCTAAAAATTGCAGATAGAATGAGGACCAGTACTGGTCCTAAGTCAGGTACACAGATATTTTATAAATACTATTTTATCTACCTATGAATCGAGGGAGGCTTTTCCCTTATGGCCTTTGGTCTTGGGGTGGTCGCGGGTTGCCCGCAGGGAGCTCGTCATCTATTCTATATTGACGTACGCCTGAGACGTGCTCCACGTAAATATCCCTACCCCATTTAATGGTATCCGACACAATGAGCCTTCGCATTAATTGAGCGTATTTTGGACTAATTCTTAACTGTTTTAAAACAGGCTCATTGGCCGGATCCCATGAGCCGAGAGCACCGATGACGATCGCAGAGACCGCCACGCGATAGCCGTGCCTGTTCAATTCATCGGCCAGGGGTTTGTATTTGAGAATTTTCCTCGCCCTGGCCTCCTCGAATGCTAAATAGTTGTTCTCGAAAGGCACGGTGATATCGACGATGACGATACTCTTTGAGGGCTCGTGCCTGACCACAATGTCAGGGCGGAGAGCCCCCAGCTCGCCGTCGACACCCTCGACCCGCCTATCTACCCTCAATTCCCCTGGGAGGCGACAAGCCTTGGCTATGCGTTTGACGACGGTGTGGTGTCTTAGTTGTCGAGCCGCCGAGTGCGGCCCGCAGTGGTTGAGGACGTGGGGAAGACTCTCCAGGGGCTCACCGCAACGCCGGCAACGCTTATCCCCGTCACCCCAACGTCTTGCTCCGTTAAGAGGCAAGACATCGAGGCGCGCACGGTGGATAAAACGCCAATCAGCGAAGCGAGTGAAGCTTCCACCTCGAAGGAAGTGGTTCGACACGTTTGACCGTGCCGAAGCCTGGAAAACCTTCCCCTGGTCCGGTTTACTTTTAAGGCGACGGGTGTAGAATTCAGTCACTGCCAGCCGCAATCGGCGGATGACTTGATTTCTTGACTCTGGGGACACCGTCGTCTCCCGCTCACCTGAGCCTCTCATCGTCACCACCAGTTCCTCCCTAACCTCTGACCATTTCCATTTTGCTGCGATCTTGTCCTTGGATCTCCGAGTCGCATTTCGAGCCCTCGACCACAGCGAAGAAATGTCCCCTCCGTCACGCGAAAACTCCCCCTCCAGCGAACCGGAGAGGTAAGTGGCAAGATCTTTATTTGACGGAGCTCTACCTATTTTCTTGGCTACCGCATGCCTCAGCGACGCCCAGGCCAATGCTCTGACCACCGGGTCATCCACTGTCAGAAGACGGTAGGCGTGAGCGATGGTCAGTGCATCGGCCAAGTCTGCGAGTGGGAGCAGTCCGCATCCCCCCCGGCTGGGAGGGAGGTAGACTGGCTCGGCGCTGGCACGCTGAGGCAAGTGGAGCCAAGATTTTACGGTTTTTCTTATGATTTTATCTGCTTCTTTGAGGGGACCTTTCTCCACTGAAGCACCCCGCAGTAGGAATTCGAGGCGTGGCACCAAGAAGGTGGCCACGGTCTCTGCCTTCTGCCACGGGGTAAGGAGGGACTCGTCGACGGCTCGAAGATCCAGGAGAAGATCGTCGATGGTAAGTAATGGGGTCTGCCTAACTTGGAAACCGGTGGGGACTCCGAGATGCTGATAAGGCTCGCCGGCTGCCAGGGTCCTAATTTCTTCTCCTTGGAGGGTGAAGCGGGTGGGCGTGGCCCTGCGAGTGCCTCTACAGTCCTGATGTAGTGTTGCGCACTTCGCAGGGTTGAACCGAAGTCCTATCCCACCCGCCGCAGCCTCCACTTTTCTTAATAAATCCTGCATCCCCTCCGTGGTATCTGAAATCAGAGCCAGGTCATCAGCATATGCTAAAATTTGGTGCCGATGGCCATGCAGCGTGTAACCCGCGGGCGAGTCGGCAGCTGCACGCAGCACCGGCTCGAGCGCGAGGTTAAACGCCGCAGGGCTCATCGGACACCCTTGCTTAACCCCCGATTGGATTTTAATTGGTTCGGTGAATCCTTCGGCGGTGCGCACCCGGGTGGTGCAGTCTTTATACATGCTCTCCAAGATGTTCTGGAGAGCGGGAGGAGCACCAGCCTCCCCCAAAGCCTGGTAGATGGCAGCGTGCGGAATTGAGCCAAACGCGTTGGTAAGATCCAGCCACGCCACCACCACCTGGCGGCCCCTCCTGCGAGCGTCGTTAAGGACCTCCTGCACCACAAAGTTGTGTTCATAACACCCCTCGCACGGCAGGAAGCCCTTTTGTGAACTAGAGAGACGTTTGTTCCGGATCGACCACGTAAGCAGTCGGTCAGCCAAGACTGCAGCAAAGAGTTTGGGGGTCGTATCGCCGAGCGCGAGCGGTCGCCAGTTCGAGAGATCGTCGCGATCGCCTTTTTTGTGCACCAGCACGGTGTTGGACACTTTCCAGATAGAAGGGATCACCTCCAGACGAACACAGGTGTTGAACAGTGCGGCGAGCAGCCGGCACTCTGGATCCGCCTTTCTCAGGTCATCGTAAGTCAGACCGTCGGGTCCCGGCGCGGAGTTTGACGTCCGCCGGAGCCGCCGGTCTACCTCACTCACCGTGAAAGGCCGAACCAGAGCTTCGGTGCTCGCCTCGTCTGGGGGCCCGTACGGCGGCGGAGGAGGCTGTGCTCCGAGTGGTGCCGACGGCGCATACATATCCTCAAAGTGCCTCTCGACCCGATCCCTGGGCACTTGACAGTGCTGGGACGGTCCGAGAAGCACTTCTTGAACCGCCCGCCGCCGGTTAGCCCGGAACAACTTTTGGATTCTAGTTGCCTCCTCCACCCGATCACCTCTATCCGGAAAGGCCAGCCGTGGCTGTTGCCGTTCCTGGTCTCGTTGCATATTTTGGCAATCGCGGCGAACCCTCGAACCGCGCCCACGACCAGATCCACGACCCCTTCCCCCTCGGCCTTCATCCGACCTCCCTTCCCCGCTCCTCAAGACCCCCACCGGCTCTCCAGTGCCTTGGAGGAAGGCTGCGACTTGCGTCGCTACCTCCTCCAGATCTTCGATATTGACAGCCGCTTCCGCCTTACCGATCAGCTCGTCCCTCTTGGTCGACAGCTCGTCTCCAGCACGAGGCTGGGGGCGTTGCCGTCGACCGAGGGCCCGACCAGCAGTTGTTGGCGGCCGTCGCACTGGAGTCGGTGAGTGTCGAGAGACCGAGGCCGATCCGCGGCTACTCGCAGGGCGGGTCGCCTGCCCCGGGGAACCCGACGCTCCACCCCTGCCACCGGATCCGAGTGCACTCCGCCGAGTTCCTCTACCTCCCCTTGAACCCACCCCCCTGGACTTATTCAAAACCCCTACCCTTACTGGTGATTCCCCGTTCTCCCTGTGACCTGGCTCCCTCGAGGAGCATGTCCCGGGCGTACCTGGTGAAATTAAAATTGGCTCTATTATACTACTATTTGGATCGTCTAGGTTGTTTAAATTATTGGAAAGAATACTGAATCTATTGCGTGAGCTATTAGTCGAAGTGTTAAAAGAAATATCACTCCCTGCAGACGCACGAGGACCAGCCCCGAGGCCATGCCGGGAAGAATTTGGAGTATAATTTGAATTTGAATTATTAGATAAAGTACGGATTGCCTGGGCCGTTGTTGGGGACCGCCTCATCCTCGGGGGAGCTCTCGGTGGGGACGGCGGTTCCTCTTCGGACGACGATCCTCCTGAAGACCTGGGCCCGCTCTGGTGGGATCTGCGGGCCCTTCTCGTCGCTGCCTGCCACGGCGTCGTAGATGTTTCAGTTCCTGGGGTGGCCCTCGATGGTCCGGCTACCCCGACTATGGCCACCGGGAGGAGCTCTGGAGCTGCCGGAGGTGTTATGGCAGCTCTCGTCTCCTCCTGCCCTGCCCTGTAGAGCCGGGATGACATAATGGGCCTCCCTGATGTCGTCGTAGTGATGGTGGTGGTGGTGGGCGTCTCAGGCAATGTGAGGGGGCACAACGGTACGTTAGCCGGGATCCAGATGTCCTCGGTGATGGTAGGGAGTGCCCGGGGATCCCGGCTATCCCTCGTTGCAGGGCTGCGCCTGGTTATCGCTACCTCGGGTGGTAATGAGGTAGCTCTCGTGGCGGAGCGCAGCCCTGGGCGTGTCGTTGTGGGACCCCTCGCGGCCTGAGTAGACCGGCTGGTGCCTGCTGCGGTCACTGCAGCGTAGGTCGGAGAGTTGGACGTCCTTTTCGGCCCCGGCGGAATTGGCCTAGATGTAGTGGATGTCAGGGGGCGCCGCGTCGTGCCTGCCACCTTTGGAGATGGTGTGGTGACAGGCGAGCGCCCCTTCGTCGACGCCGGGGCTATCTTCCTCGCTGTAGCTGCAGTTGATCTAGGCACCGCGACTCGCTTGGAGATGGAGTTGAGGCGAGTCGCTGGCCGGTCGCCCACTGGAACGCTGGAGGCCCTCCGGCTCCTCGTCGTGGGTCCTGCGTAGAACGAGGGCAGGGTCTCTCGAGGGGAGCTTGGACTGCTCCCCGTCGTCGTTGGGGTGGCCATGTCTGGCCGTGGCACTTCAGGTGTCGGAGTTGGTGTCGACACCTGGGATGTAGTCGGCGTGGAGGTCGTCGTCTCTGTAGCGGGGCTCAGGATGGTATTGTCCCCGCTTCTGGCTACAGCTATAGGTGGCGGTGGGGTTGCTGCTGTAGCCGTCGTCTCCGCCGTCCGTTGGCTCCTCGTCGATGTTCGGCCAGTGGTAGTGGAGGCTGTCCCCCGTCCCGGTCCAGGCAATCTATTTAGAATAAAATTATCGAGCCTCCCTCGGCTCGAGGTATTAGTCAAACTATTTACAGTGCTTAGATTAGGACTATCACGGACGTTCACAATATTTGCGCCGGTCGTCCGCGCCGTGGCAGTCCTCGGGGCACGCGGAGGAGCTGGATCCGCAGTTGGGTGCTGCTTCGAGTGGTGCAGCTTCACCTGCTTCAGGGGGTAAGCCCCTCCGCCGGTGAAGCAGCAAGCAGCACACTTAATTTCGATTTTGCTATTTGGATGGTGTTTTTTAGCATGCTTCACCAGCTCCGCATGCCCTTTGAACACCCCCCCGGTTCTTTTTCCGTGGTTTCGTTCGTAGCAGAACGGACACCGGAACTCCTCCGGGAATGGGAATTCTAAAACTATATTATTTAAATCATTATTATTATCATCATTGCTGCTACTGGCCATTGTGCCGCACGGTACAAGTTCAGTGGGTGCGTGAAAGTAAAAGAGTAGAGAATAGATATAGAAGAAAGATAGCGACAGTCGGTATTACCTCTGAAGCGGCGAAGAGAGTTACCGACCAGAGGGGGCGGATAACCTTTGGTTCGCAGTCGATGGTAATAGAATTAGCTTCGACCGCTCACCGCAGGATGGCAGCACCGGGCCCGTTCGGACTTGTGAGAATTCTGGAATCAGACCTCTGCCGTTGACGGACTCGCTGTCGGACGGGATCTCACAGTTCAGCTATTCCGAACTGTGAAACTTACACTTATTTTGAGCCGCCTAGACGTGGCTCGTCGGACCAGATTACTCCGGTCAATTAATGAATCACGCTAGGGTTTTCAAAGGTGCGTTTTTTAGGAGGGAAGGGCAGGCCCTTACCTACGTCGCACGTGTCTTCAGAGCTAATTAACTTGCAATTAGTCAATATGGCGGCACGGCAGCGCAAGGGAGTCTGTCCGGGGTAGCGGGATAACGACTAACGGCTAACAGGTGTCGCGTGACGGCTAGAAAAATGGCCGACACTACCTGTTGCCGGGGAAAGAGAGAAGAGAAGAAGAAGGAAAGAGCACCCACTTACCTTGTATATACTCCGTGCGGCGACCTCTTACAAAATTCCCGGTGGGGAGCTCCAGTGTCCGTTGGGGGGTGCACTTAGCTTCGGACCGGCGCTCGTCAAAGGTGTTCGCTCCTCGGCACGGATGGTCACACACAGAAATAAATAAAATAAAAACACTTGTGTTTGATTTTTAGAAGTTGGCGGATAATTTTATAAGAGTTTAAATGGGCCGAACCCAGCGGCACTGCAATGCCGGGCCAACCCGCGGCAGAGCCGGAGCAAGCCCCAGACACTCCGCCAACTTCCAAAAATCAGTTTAATATTCTGGCTCCCCAATGGGGAGCGTATCAGATATTAAGCTGATAAGAACAGATACTACACTTTGATCTTAGCCAAGAGGCCGAGAAGCGATACTCTACCAGCACTCTATAGCATCTAATATCGTTGGAATAAAGTTACTTTACTCGCGAGAAAGTCGCGACGCGTAGCGGTGGATGTTGGTACAGGATGAACAGGACCGCTGCCCATCTAGCGGTCTTCACAGGATCTACGATTTAAACTGTGTTATCAGTTGGTAAGACAGTCCGTATTTGCCTTTTAAATACCGAAATGACCTCATCGTTAAACTAATGTAGAATATGTTACTGCAGGATATATAAATTCCGAAAATTTCGGAAATACGAATTTTATCTTCCAGTTTTTGACATCATGTACTACACAATTTACATACTACACCGATGAGTGAAATACAAAATATTCCAGAATTTTTTGAAAATTTTTTCAGCATTTTTTGAGCATTTTTACCGGTATACTGCTGGGGTAAAAATGCTCAAAACATTCTAAAAAAATTCTCATTTTCAGGTGCTTCCATTGGAAATATTTCTCCAGAGTTTCAGATTTTCAAACGAATAATTGCGGACGTGAGGTAAAAAACTTCAAACTTCGGAAAACCCCACGTTATTTAAACGTAAATTCCAAGTGCCCGGTGGCACCATCAAATATTAAAATAAAAATTCCGAACTTCGGGAACATTTTTTTTTTTTTATTTATCTGAAAACGTTTCATCCACTTGGAGCGAAAAATTTCAAAAAAAAGTCAAAATAACTGTCACCCTAATACACAGGTATATAGGACAGGTATACTTTAGATTACAGTGATAAAGAGTGAAAAAGCTAGCGACCGGTGGTGGCAAAACTCTGTCTCTTTCTACCCCGTAGCATGCTAAGCCACGTAGGTTGCGATGGTGTGGCCGCCACCTCCTTCCCTCATTTTTTAATCTACTGGACACTTTTCGAAAGGGTTCACATGGGGACGCGTACTCCATATTCTAATGTCGATGATTTGAACGCACTTACGCCGTCCCACAACACTATACAGCTGGATGACGCCGGTAATGAATACAGTTGGATGCACTATATCTATAGCAATGTTGAAACTTAACTGGGTCGTAAGAATGCGAGTGACAAGTGTTCAAATATCAAAGGATAGCCTGTGGCTTATTATTTTATGAAGACAACTTGCTCAATATTGCACATTATTTTAATTCCCCATCTATCACCGAAATGAAGAAGTTGATGTCCTTCGCGCTGTTGTTATTCGAGCATGAATCCTCCCATGCTTTCGTTAATATTGTTAGTCATAACATTAGTTAAGTTCTAATAGTATGTAATAAGTTTGTTGCTTGGAAATTCGAGGAGACCCCTTTGTACATACATACATATTAGGGTGTCCGTTATTTACCAACTTGGTTTTTTTTTCGCAGCGCCCCCTAAATTTTTAGTTTATCACCTAAAAAAAATTATCAGACTCATATAAGCTCTTAGTATTCATATTAAACCGTGCCACAAAGACGATACATTTCCCATTTAAATGACATGGGGTTTCGGCATGTTTTACATTTAATTTTTTTCTCTTGAGCAAGTCAATATACAGCGATGAAAGTCACATATTCTTATAGGAAATTGAACGCTGTACAAAAAAGTTCTCTTATGATTTTTTGATAAATTCACTCGTTTAAAAGTTATTCAAGGTTAAAGTTGAACTCATAGTAATTTTCTAGATTTTTTTGACTTTGACAGCAAAATTATCATTATTTATAGTAGATGTGAAGTTAACACTCGAACTGTCATTTATCAGGAAGGGATTAAATCAATCCAGTCGAGTCAATTTTGAAAGTTGTCTGTCGCCTGACGTTTCGGCAGTGGTGTTCTGCCCTCATCAGAGGCTTGGCCTAATTGGTGGTAAATTTGACACCTCAATATGTGAGATAGTCATGTTCGGAAGAAGGATAGTATGGTTGCTATCCTTCTTCCGAACATGACTATCTCACATATTGAGCTGTCAAATTTACCACCAATTAGGCCAAGCCTCTGATGAGGGCAGAACACCACTGCCGAAACATCAGGCGACAGATAACTTTCAGAATTGACTCGACTGGATTGATTTAATCCCTTCCTGATATATCATTATTTATATAAAAGTAAATTATATGTTGCGAAAAATATCTAATTTTAATTGTATTATAGGTAAAATTAGATATTTATTAATATTATTAATATTGATATTATTAATATATTAATATTAATATTAATCATATATTAATATATTAATATTCATAATAATCATATATTAATATTATTAATACTCTAGCTAAGCACGAAGATCAAAAACAATATGTCATTCAAATTGTAAGTGAGTATAAAAAAAAATTTCCAAATGCCACCAAAGAATGTTTAATAAAATAAATTGTGTTAATCACTATGTTAAAAAATATAAATTAGGGTGTCCGGCAAAATTTTTTTTTTCTTTTTTTTGCGCTCCATCGACGAAAAACGTTGATTTAGATAGAAAAAATAATTCCCTCAAAATTTCAGCTCGATACAAAAATTTTTAGAACTGGCTCAATCGACATATAGGTCGATTTGCTTTTTTTTTTCTTCTTTTTTTTTATAGTTCCATCGACGGAAAACATTAATTTAGATAGAAAAAAAGATTCCCGCGAAATCTTAGCTCGATACGAGAATATTTAGAACTGTCTCAATCGATATATAGGTCGGTATTCCCGATCTGCTCATTATATTTGCGAATATATAGATGAGGCATTACGGCAATGACTGATTAAACGTTTTAATATGAAAAATTGAGAATTCGTAGGTTCTTTTTTCAAATTCCAATGATAATATTGTATCTTGATCGCATTTCTAATTGACCGAGAAACGATTTTCGTATATTTTTCTTTCAAAAACGATGAATTCTTCATTTTCAACGAACTATGAGTGATACCAGGAAATCGCAAGCGGATTTTTTATAGTGTTACTATAAATTTCTTATTAAGGAAACAAAAATACATCCGTATGATTCAGCTTGAGTGATGGATGCGAAACACAACAAAATATTATCAAAATGCTTGTATTTATTTAAGCGTAGTAATTAAGAAGAAATAACGTGAGAGTAAATGGTAATGTACGAAACCTCGATTACCCCTTTCGTGTGATCAATGTCCGACGGACAACAAAGGCCCAAGGTGGTCCACAGTCCACCCCATACGAGGGAAAGTCCGCAAGTAGTAGATACTCCGATAGACGATCCCGACACTCTTATAAATCTTGATTCTGAGCAAAATCTAGACTCAAATCCAGATCTAAAGCCAAATCTAAATCCAACTGCAGAACCAGACGTGCGAATTACTAGGTCGAAAGCTAAGGGAACACAGCTATTCGCGGTAGATCTTGAGGAAAACCCCAGAGAATCTAAAAAACCGAAACGAACGGAGGTTTAAACCACCACTACGGAAAATCCTGTTAATAAAAATAGGAGAATGCCGGATCAAGGAAACGGTGGACCTTTGGGTCAAAACCCTCAAAGTTTCATTTCGATAAAAGATGCGTTAGCAGCAGTCCCGAATTTTGACGGAAAGCCGTCGGACGTACGTAGTGTTATTCAAGGATGCAAAGATGCGCGAGATATGGTACCGCCGCAGATAGAACTCAGTCTCACGAGAATAATAAGAAATAAAATAAAAGGTGAAGCTAGACGCGTACTCGAGGACGAACGATTTGATAAAATAGATGAATTAACTTCACGAATTAGTGAAATATATGGTCCCACGAAGTCAGTAAACCTATGTCAGGGAGAACTAGGTAATCTATTTCAGAAAAAAGACGAATCCGTAGTAACCTACGCGGCTAGGGTTCGCGAAGCAATTTCAAACGTAATTCAAGCATTTGTACAAGAACGTAGAACAGATGATTTCGAAGTGTTTAAAAGAAACACAGAAGCCGACGGTAAGGCAGCATTCCTACGAGGATTAAAATCAGAGATAGAAGTTAAAATTCGTAAAGTCCCAAATACGTTTAAAGAATTAGTAGACGCGGCTCGAAAGATAGAGCAACAGGAAGAAATTAAAAGAAACCTTAGACGCAAAGAAGAATCCGAAAAAATTCAAGATGCTAAGGTAAATTACGCGCAAAGTAAAACTCCAAAATGTACAATCTGCGGGAGACAAGGTCATGAGACCCGAGATTGTCTATTTAATAGAGACAGTAATAACCGCGATCAAAGAAATCAAATGCAAACTACTTATGATTCAAGAAATCAAGTTCCAAACCAGCAGCAAGGCCTACATGCAGCCTAGTTATCAGAATGATTCAAGGAGTCAATTTTCAAATCGTCAATACGGGCAGTCAAATTTTCAAGGCAATTATAATCAACGGAATCAAGGGAATTATCAATCACGTAATAAAGATTTTAATCCGCAAAGTCAATACCCAAGCCCTCAACGGAATCAGGGAAATTATCAGTCACGCAATAATGATTTTAATTCACGAAGTCAATACCCAATCTCTCAACGGAGTCAGGGAAATTATCAATCACGCAATAATGATTTTAATCCACGAAATCAATACCCAAGTCCTCAACGAAATCAGGGAAATTATCAATCCCGCAATAATGATTTTAATCCGCGAAATCAATACCCAAGCCCTCAACGGAATCAGGGAAATTATCAGTCGCGCAATAATGATTTTAATTCGCGAAGTCAATACCCAAGCCCTCAACGGAATCAGGGAAATTATCAATCACGCAATGACGATTTTAATTCACGAAATCCATATTTAAATCAACAACGAAATCAAAGAAATTATCAATCGCGAAGTAACGATTTTGACCCGCGAGATCAATATTCTAATCAACGACGGGATCAATTTTTCAATCCAAGAAATCAGTATAATTCTGACCAAGAACGGTCCATAGAACGCGAATTGTGCCGTTACTGCAAAAGTTCCGGTCACTCAATTAGCGAATGTCGCAAGAGAGAACGAAATGAGCAATATAAACAAGAAATGCGTAATAACCAATCACCAGTTTCGGGAAACTGGGAAGGCCCTCCGAACGAAGGCGTGAGCTCGGAGGCCACCAGCAGACCCAATCGCGCCATTACAATGATACAGAGTTATCCATTGGAAGACGAATAAACTTGATCGAAAGCGAATTTTATGAAAAAAACGGAGTTTTAGGGACGGGAAATCTTGAGGAAAATATTCCAATTTTTGCTTCGACCAAAAATGCAGAAGACAAAACTGCAGTACAGACTAATAATATCAAGACGAAGACCTTTAATAGAGAAATAACTCAGACGAATAATTCTAAAGCAGAGATTTTTAGTAGTTAAGAAAACGAAGAGATACAAACGAATATTAATAAAGCAAATACTTCGAATGATATTTTGTCCGAAAATAATGAAGATGATTACTCTAATGTTATTTTATGTGAAGATGATGAAGATGATTATGCAGTAAGCCTATAATATTTGTAAAATCGCCGAAGCTACTCAGACAAATGGTTCTGAACCAGAGATTTTAGGAGTTTACGAAAATGAAGAGATAGAAACGAATGTTTTCAATGATATTTTATATGAAGATGATGAAGACGATTACTTTAATGTTATTTCATGCAAAGATGATGAAGATGATTACCCCAATGATATTTTGCGCGACGACAGTTATTTTAAAGGTACATTTGGTCAAGACGATAGCATTCAGCCAAATAATTTCAGAGAGATTCCCAATGTAATTTTATACGAAGACGATAAAGCAAGGTACTCTAATGTTATTTTATGCAAAGATGATGAATACGGTAACTCTAATGATATTTTACGCGAGGACAATGATTTTGAAAATCAAAGCAATGTAATTCAAGCAAATAATTCCAAAGAGAATATTTCTAATTCAATTTTACGCAAAGACAATGATTCCAAAAGTACGTTAAATCGAAACGTTACTATTCAAGCAAATAATTCCAGAGAGAATATTTCTAATTCAATTTTACGCAAAGACAATGATTCCAAAAGTACGTTAAATCGAAACGTTACTATTCGAGCAAATAATTCCAGAGAGAATATTTCTAATTCAATTTTACGCAAAGACAATGATTCCAAAGGTACGTTAAATCAAGACGTTACTACTCAAGCAAATAATTCCAGAGAGAATATTTCTAGTTCAATTTTACGCAAAGACAATGATTCCAAAGGTACGTTAAATCGAAACGTTACTATTCAAGCAAATAATTCCAAAGAGAATATTTCTAATTCAATTTTACGCGAAGAAAATGATTCCATTTAGATTCCATCTAGATCAGTCAAAACGTTACTATTCAAGCAAGTGATTTCAAAGAGAATAATTTCAATGATAATTTACGTAAAGACGATGATTCTGAGATTATACCAATTCAAAGCAATACTGTTCAGGCAAGCTATACCAAAGAGGATATTTCTAGCCTAATTTTACGCGAAGAACGATTCTAAAAATACACTACATCAAGGCAATCCAATTCAAGCAAGTTTTTCCAAGAAGAATATTTCTAATTCAATTTCACGCAAAGATGATGAAGACGATTTTATAATACAAGCAAACAATTCCGAAGACAATATTTCTTATGCTTCATTATATGAAGACAATGAAAATAATAATTATGCTACGCGCATATTTTCACAAGTGACCAAAGAAAAATACGTGACTACAATCCCGTCAGTGAAGATAGAGGCAAACGAATTACGAAATACAGGTACTTTTATGTTAGATACAGGATCCGATTTAAATCTTATCAGAAAATACTGCATTAAACCAGAGATCGAAATGAATAAGGGTAAAAAATATTGTTTAAAGGGAATTTCTGCAGTAGACGTGGTAACTCTAGGAGAAGTCGCTATAGATATAGCAGGTACTCGGGGTAACTTTCAAGTAATCCCAGGGAATATACCAATACAACAGCACGGTGTGCTAGGATCCGAATTTTTCCGCGAAAATGACGCGAAAATAAATTTTGAAAAGGGACGTTTAGAATACGGAGCAACACGTATCCCGTTCTTAAAAAGAGGTTTATTATATGATAACTGTTACGAAAAGATTATAGAAACTAATGATGACAAAGCAACCCTACCATTTCCGAGCAGGGAACCTACCGTTTGTTTTGGATACGTTGAACCAAGCTTAAGCCCAGCATCCCCAGTTGATAAAACTTTTAAAGAAAATTCAAGGATAGGAATAATCAAGGTTCCACCAAGAACGCGAAAAAATATCTGCATCAATCTTGAAGAAACCAGCTTACGCGAAGGATACTTACCCCTCTTAATACCAGATTCTAAGGTTTACTTAGGTAATGCGATAGTGACAAACCGTAACAATAAAGCCTATCTTTACGTAATAAATGCAACAAACGAACAAGCAAATTTAATAATACCCCCGCAAGAGCTTCAAGAAATAGAGAAGGTGATAAGATATTCAGAACAAACCGGAAAACCTTTAACAAGTGAAAAAGAAACCGAACCAAAACCAGACAGCGAAATCGGTAAATTCAAAATGAGAACTAAAAATAAAGGAAGACACGGAAATCAGGCAATTAACCAGGAAATCTTAAAGGACACAGATAATTTGACGAGTAAATTAAAAAAACGCAGAAGAATCACCAAAGATAAAAGAAACGAGTGTAATGAAACTAGGGAAAATAAAATTTCAACAACTAATAAAAGAAAGATTGAACATTCCGAAATCAGAAAAAACAGACCTGTGATTACCGAAGCGAAGGAATTAAACAAACTCGAAGTAAACGACGGCCTTACGAATGATCAGGAATATATGACAGATATAACTGTAATAGACGATACGATGAGTACAACGGACAGCGACACTTCAGATAACGAATCCATAACTAACGAAAAATTTTGCATGACTATTTCAGGTTCATCCCAACAAATCGAAAATAGGTTAGATATTCTAAGATCCCTTTTACGACTAGATCATTTAAACGAGGAAGAAAAGCAGGAAGTCGAAAGATTAATACAACAAAATTCAGACGTTTTTCATTTGCCAGGAGATTACCTAGGAAGCACTAACGCGATAAAGCATAAAATTCTCACAACGGACGAACAATCGATTAACACTAAACAATATCGTTATCCACCTATACATAAGGAAGAAATTAAAAGGCAGATAGCAGAATTATTAGAATCTAATATTATTCAACCATCATCGTCACCCTATAATTCTCCGTTATGGATAGTTCCCAAAAAACCCGATTCCAAGGGTAACAAGAGATGGCGAATGGTAATAGATTATAGATCTTTAAACGAAAAAACGCTGGGAGACGCATACCCGCTACCTAACATTATCGACATAATAGACCAACTCGGAGGAGCAAGATACTTTTCTGTATTTGATCTAGCTTCCGGATTCCATCAAATCGAGATGGACGAAACTGATAGGGGTAAGACTGCATTCACCACGCCACACGGGCATTATGAATTCAATAGAATGCCCTTTGGTCTAACAAATGCCCCAAGAACCTTTCAAAGATTAATGGATCAAGTATTATCGGGATTACAAGGAATAGAAATGCTCGTGTATCTAGATGATATCGTTCTCTATGCAAAATCGCTAGAGGAACATCGACAAAAGTTCGATAAGTTAACAAGGCGACTAAGGGAAGCAAATCTGAAGCTTCAGCCGGACAAGTGCGAATTTTTAAGGAAAGAGGTGGCATACTTAGGCCACATTATTGGAGAAAACGGAGTTCGCCCAGATCCAAAAAAATTAAAAGCCGTAGAAGCATTCCCAGTACCAAAAAACCGGAAAAATATTCAACAATTTTTGGGTTTAGCCGGATATTACCGCCGCTTTATCAAGGATTTTTCTCGCATTGCAAAACCACTTTCTAACTTATTAAAAAAGGATTCGCTTTTTATTTGGACAACGGATCAACAAGAAGCTTTTGAAACCTTAAGAACGCTCTTATGCAGGCAACCTATACTTCAATATCCAAATTTCGAGCGAGAATTTATAGTTGCGACCGACGCTTCTTATTTCGCTATTGGAGGAATACTTAGTCAGGGAGAAATTGGTAGAGATCTACCTATATCGTATGTTTCTAGAGTATTGAATGGAGCTGAGCTTAACTACTCAACAATAGAAAAGGAGTTAGTCGCTATAGTGTATTGCGTTTTATATTTTAGACCTTACCTTTACGGAAAAAACTTCACACTCGTTACAGATCACAAACCCTTAACCTGGCTTCACTCAATTAAGGACCCCACCTCCCGACTAGTACGTTGGAAAATAAAATTAGCCGAATACGATTATAAGGTTGTGTATAAAGCCGGAAAAACAAATGTGAATGCGGACGCATTGTCCAGGATCCCCGTAACGGACGAAAATGAAATGGAATATCGAGAAGAAACCTTAACCGAGCTGACGGAACCAGTCAAAATACAAAAAGGGCAATTAAGTTCGACTACATTTCGAAACTTGTCACCTGACGATTTAGTTCTTCCAAAAGTGTTTACGATCACTTACAACGATAGCGCCGAATTAAAAAACAAACCAAAATGGCGAGATAATAGCGGAATGAAAACACGCGGCTGTGGAATAATTTCAGAAATTAAAGGTAAATTATCAGAACAAGATGTAAATTGCGCATTTTTTATAACTATGAATAACCACCCATGCGACGAAGGTTCCAGAGATTTACAATTAAAGAATAAATTGCCACAATACACAGATCTAACTCTAGGAAGAGCCAGGGTGTTAGAAGTAGGAAACAAACACTATATAGGCTTAGTCATCAAAGAAACAAAAAATACATGTTTAGATCGCGAAATTCTGACCGAAACTTTAAAATCATTATTAGATACATCAATTGAACTTCAATTAGAACAGATAACCTTAGCCAGAACTCCACAAATTGATGATATACCATGGAAGGAGTTGTTCGACCTCATACAGAAAATTTTTGCCGATAGCTTATGCAGAATAAGAATATGCAACAGCCTTACTGAAGATATTTCTGAAGAGGACAGATCAATAGCGACACGAAAATTACGCGAAGATTTTAGTCAAACCATTAATACACAAGCCGACGACTACGAAACAGACGATGAATTCGGAAAATTAGACCCAATCACGGAAGAAATACAGAATGATAATTATAACTCGGATGAATTCGACGCACTCGAGTCACTCGACAAGGAATTGACTGACGGAGACAGTGACGAGGAAGACGAAGATAACGATGAAATTAATTCAGACCCACCGTTAAACCTTGCCGAAGGAATAGGAACTCACTCCAATGTTATCATAATTAAAGATAATATAGGAACTAAAAGGGGAGCTATAGCCTGGTTTGCACTAGAAGGCGGAGAACCGCTAGATTCAGGAGGAAAGATACTAGCAGATAAGCATAGAGCAGTGAAATTAGGAAAAGGTAATTTATATAATGCAGGAGAAACCTGGTACAGAAAACGAAAATCTAGAAGACAATTCGTAATGATCCTATCGACAGAAGGAGATAAGATGGCCCAATTAAAAGCAGCAATATTAGAACTCAAAACTCTACTAACTCAAACTAACGTTACGACATTATATTTATCAGAAAGTAAAGAAGGTGTTAACGGAATTTCATGGAAACAGATTCTCAACTTATTAAGACAAACGTTTATCGAAAACACCCTCAAAATTTTAATTTGCAATAATCAAATCATCGAACCATTACGATCAGAACGCCTAACAATTATAGAAGAAGCCCACGCGTCAGCTATAGGGGGACATAAGGGCGTGACAAAAACCTACAATCGAATTAAACAACAGTATTGTTGGACTAATCTAAAGGAAGAAGTTCAGAAATATATTCTACAATGCGTGAGCTGCCAAAAGAAGAAGCTAGTTCGAGTAAAAACTAAACAACCAATAGTAATAACAGACACATCAACCACCGCGTTTGATAAGGTGTCAATGGATATAGTAGGTCCACTCCCAACAACGAAAAACGAAAATTCATTTTTACTAACTATGCAGGATAATTTAACTAGATATTCAATAGCCGTGCCTATAAAAAGGGCAAACGCGCAAGAAATAGCTGAAGCGTTTGTTAAGAAATTCATCTGCCAGTTTGGTACGCCTAGAGCTGTACTGACCGATCAGGGACAAGCATTTATAGGAAATCTATTAAAGGCAGTCGCCAAGCATTTTAAAATCCAACAATTCAAAACCACAGCGTTTCATCCACAATCAAACGGATCGTTAGAAAGATCCCACCACGTTCTAGTAGAATATCTAAAACATTTTATTAATGACAAACAGGATTGGGATAATTGGATTGAATTAGCTATGTTCTCGTATAATACCAGTACCCATGAAGCTACGAAGTACACGCCATACGAATTGGTTTACGGTCGAACGGCCCGTACGCCTTCAAGCAAAATTCCCATAGACGGAGAGCTCAGGTCATATAACGAGTATATATCAGAACTATTAGATACGTTCCATAGTATCAGGGCAGATGCGAAGGAAAATTTGGAAAAAGCCAAATTAAAATATAAAGACTATTACGATAAAAAATTAAACCCACGGGAGGTACAAGTAGGACAGCAAGTATACACGCTTAAAGAAAAGGAGGGAAAGTTCGGAGACCATTACAACGGACCCTACGAAGTAGGTATTAGAAATTTTAGACAAGGAAAATATCAGAATACAATCAGAGAAAGGAAAAACGAAAGTCATACATTTAAACCGCACTAAACTCGCTCATATACCTAAAAAACCGCCAGAAAAGCCTAAGCCACAGACAATAAAACAAGAATTAGGTCAATTCCAACCACGCGAACTACCTGAACAATTAGGAAAAATCGATAATAAACCAGTGATAAAACAATTAAAATTTGGACCACAAATAATCGAAACAATAGGAGACCTTTTCAGTACACCTTTGGAGGTAGCATTAGCTAATTGTATACCAGCAGATCTAATTTTGAATACAGGTACATGCAAAATATTTAAAGAAAGGTTTGGGGAATTACCCGAAATAAGACCACAAATTAATGTCGGAGCGGTGATCGCAATTAGCACAAGCCACAATAGACAAGTATTTTACCTGGTGTCTAGAAAGACACACAATTCTAAACCAACCTACGAAACCCTCGACAAGGCATTGAAATCTCTTTATACAAGATGCAAAGACTTTGACATAACTAGATTAGCCATGCCTCAATTAGATTGCGAGTTAGGACTCGACTGGATTAAAGTACGGAAATTAATAGAACAAAATTTTTCGGAGGAATTTAGTATAACAATTCACCTAAATTCACCAGAACGAAGGGTAAACTTGACAAGTGCTTACGATGATCACAACCCACAACCGGTTATCCGAATAATAATCTTAGGAATTTTTGTCTATGCTCTGATTGATACAGGAGCCCAACTAACAATAATGGATCGAAGAACATTAAGGGAAATTGAGAATCAAGCGCCAAGACCGGCGCCAAGATTAGAAAACTCTGGGATAGGGATTAGAACAGCAATTAGCAACTGTACCCAAATATCCGGAGAAAGAGTACTAATTACCATACACGTAGCCCATACCACCATAAGGCAGGATACCGTAGTAATGGAAAACCTGACAGCACCACTGATTTTAGGTTTAGATTTCCTAGACAAGGCCGACGCGAAGATAGATCTCGAAAACGATCTATTGATATTGGGAAAACCCAATGTAACAATACCATTTGCAGACAACGGAAGAAAAGAAATGAGATTAGAGCGAGACAATAGGATTCAAATAACGGAGATAGAGGATGACCTGTTTAATGCCCCACTTGATATACCGCTAGCACATTGCATAGCGAAGGATCTTAGAATGGGTGCAGGAATTGCGCTGCAATTTAAGCGTAGGTTTGGCTCTATTAAGGAACTTAGGGAACAAAAACCAGAAGTTGGAAACGCGTTAATGCTAAAATGCGAAGGCCGGCTAATATTCTATCTCGTCACCAAAGACCGTAGCGACGGGAAACCCACATACGAAACCTTGACGCTGGCATTAAAGGCGCTTTATGACAAACTAAGCAGGCTTAGAATAAATAGACTGGCGATCCCTAAAATAGGATGCGGACTAGACAAGCTCCGCTGGGACAAGGTGAAAGGAATTATAAAAAGAACGTTTTCAAACAATTTCGAAATCTCCGTATATGAATTGCCACTACCCCCTATGTTTCAAAATAAATATTGAAGCTATTTGTAAAATCTAGTCGTAAACAATATACGAAAATAGAAAATGATGAATGAAATCCCAAATTATTATTGTTTGCAGATGATCGGCCCCCTCATCATAAACTCATTAACACAGATCGCATTTACCCATGATCCTAATATACCAGGCGATTTCACGAGAATCAAAATAACATTCGGAAATCGGGAAATCCAGGCGACATACGGCCCCAGACCAATCAGTCAGAGAATAAAAAACATCTTGACAGATCTGATTCGAAACAAAATTCTGACAGAAGGGGATTATGCACACTTCTACTTCATAAAAACGGAACCCAATGAAGTGACGCGAAAGATAAACTATTTTCCATACGTCTCTAATTTAATATATTTATTAGAAGGATCAGAACAAAGAGACATGTGGGTCCGTTTAACAATTAACAACGATGCTTTTTTCATTCAGTATCAAATTAACGGAAACGAAGTAACTAGAGTCGGCGACGACCCCGGTTATTTAACCCTTACTGTGAACTTTTGCATCGACCATCCCGAGATGCCGAACTTGGTAGAAGTACTAGAGTTTGCACCACGACCCCAGATTCAAAACCAACGCTATCACCAATTCTACTAAATCATCACTATTCATTCTCCTTCACCTTTCTTCTCCATGTTCAACCCTCAATTTTTCTCCCCCTTTGCTTTTCATTTTTTTTACCATCAGTTATTACTTTACCCTAGATGTGATTATGCGCAACACGCAAACAAATTTATCATTGTTCTCAGATGATCGGCCCCCTTGTGATCAACCAGTCCACCCGGGTCACATTCATTCGTGACCCTGTGGTGTACGGCGGATTCACAAGGGTGAAAATAACATCCACAAGTCAGGAAGTGCAAGTGACGCACGGGCCTAGACAGATCACCCAGCCAATTCGAATTATTCTGAAGGATTTAATAAGAAACCGTATACTGGCGGAGGGAGGTTATTTACATATTTATATGGTACATGTAGACCACAGCGAAGTGGGACGAAGGATGTACCACTTCACACAGATCCCAAACCTAATATATGTCCTAGAAGGACCGGCGGGGAGGGACGTGTGGGTCAGGGTGACCAGGGACCATGACCTTTTCTACTTACAATATGAAGTCAACGAGGACGGAGTCAATAGAATTGACAACGACCCCGGGTACCTGACCCTGACCTTCGGTCCTCCCTCTGACATTCCAGACCTTCCCCCCCTGTATATGGAGTTTCCGCCAAGGGCTCAAAATCCGGAATCGCCCTACCATCAATATTATTAGCTCTTGTTTTCCTTTCTTCTCCGTTCGTTTTCACACTTTCCCTTTTCTTTCTGTTTCCTATATTCTTTTCACAACCCAGTTATACCTCCTATAGAATTAGGCTAATATTAAGATACACTTATAACATTCGTCCCAAATAAAGACGTACCTCTTTGTATTTAATTTTAATAACTTGATTTTAAACAATTTGTTTTATATATCAAAGATTTTTATCTACCCTATCATAGTCAGTCTCCTAACGACGAGCCTTCACTGAAAAATTAGTAGTTTCTTCTAAAAACAAAATATTGAATACCTTATTCTTTGTTGTGATCCAATATAAACATAGACATGATGAAATTTCAGAAATACCTGTAGTTGCGGAAATGGCGGAAGGGATAAGAATTTTTTTTGAAGACCACAACGACGGCGAACAAACATTTATCGAAACAAAACTTATACGACAAAGAATTATAGTAGAATGTAACAAGACTTTCTCGGAAGAAGAAAAATCTATCATAACTTATTTAATCCAGAATAACTTTTTAAAAATCGGTATAATATATCGTTATAATTATTCAACTAATTTTGAAGATATAGGAGTATATCTCAGGGAAGGTATTTGAGATCCATTCGGAGAACTTCTAATTGTCCAGGACAAACCCGACAGTGTATTTGTCGAAATTAACGGTACTGATTACGATGATATATGGGAACACTTCGATGTTATTCCCTATTAAAAGGTCAATAAAAGGGGAAAACAATGCTTGAATTCCAAATCATTATTGCACCAATGTAATAGATTGAGTTTTTTTTTTATATATAAAACAAAAAACATATCTGGATTATAGACAGACTTCGTCCACTATGCAACTACCATCAGCCAAAACGATCCATTTTCATTTGGTGCCAACTCCCAGGGCAGGCAGGTCGTATTTGAAGATTAAGACTACGTTAAACAGAGTAGAACATGACGAAGAACTCGAAGAATCGGTCAAGAACGGAATCGTACAGTTATTAGCGGGTGGAAATATTTCCTGCAAAAATTATATAGTCTACAGATATATATAACAACTAACGAAGAAGATTACAATCGAGAACGGGAAGAATTCCAGAAGGGGTTTAACATTCTTAATTCGTTAAATCAGAACTATCTGATATTCCTGTTAGGAAGATTCACGCCCGGAATTACACAAATCTTTGTTACGATTATTGAGGACGACTTAATCGTCGAGGAAAAGGAAGACCTAGACCGTTAAAATGTAACTATAATAGGACAACCTGTATCCAAACCACTCCAAACTCCAAGATCACTTCAGAACCCGGCTACTCCCACGAACTCCTACTTCATCCAAAACCTGAGATCCAAATTAGAAGATAACGGATAGAAATTTAAATCACTCGTTACAACTTGCAGATGAAGTTCGTCATCGATCTCCAAGGATTCAGAGGGGACAATAATAAATTCCTAATTAAGGAAATCGCGATGCAATGCAGCGAACCAATACGGAACAGGTACCTAATCCTCAAAATGGAGGAAGAGCTAGGAAACCTAGAAGCCAACGCCCACCGAACTAATAGGTGGCTCACCAAAGAGTTCCACGGCCTGCAATGGGAAGAAGGAGAAGAAAACAGCGCATTTGTAGAAGATCTCCTGCACACAATAGGACAAGAACCAAATGTTGACATCTTTGTGAAGGGAGATGAAAAAATGCAGGTCATGAAAAGATATTGTCCAAATGTTTTCAATTTAGAGGACTTCGGGTGTCCTCAAATCTCAGCGCTAGTTAGAGAGTTAGAGGAAAAATATCCGCGAAACTGTGCCCTATATTCAAGACCATGCCCACGCCATTTACAAATGGCAAGTAAATTTCACTGTGCGTATCAGAACGCCAGAGCCTTAGAGCTCTGGACGACAGAATTTTTCGAAAAATCAGACTTCAATAATCCCGCACATTCTTTGGGCGCAGAGACTGTAGGGACGGTTAGGAATGAAAAAGAGCAAAACGCTAAAATCCTGCAAGTGTTAGAAGGAATGGTAGTGGTCCTGAATCACCTCATAAAATATAAAGAGTGAAGAAAATGAAAAATTCACAGACAAATCGTGTTATATCTACATTATATTATTATTTTCGTTTTTTTGTATATTTCGTTCCCAGCTACTATATACGCATATATACCTAAGTTAATAAGCTTTATATAAAGATTAGACAGACGCAGAAAAAGGAAAGAAAAATTCAAAAAAAGGGAGAAATAACTCTCAAGATACATAACTATATCGCTACATACTATATCAGAATATATAAACCACCTATTAATCAATATATTAATCCAGTTCCAATATTACACATATAAGGTTTACATTAAAAAAGCATATTCTTTAAAATCATTCTCGGTGAGGCAAATATTTTATTCAATCTATATTAATCAATATATATTATTCAAGAAAAAATATCAATCCAGTTCCAATATCGCATATATATATAAAGATAGATTAAGTAAAAGCATATTCTTTAAAACCATTCTTGGCGAGGCAAATATTATAAAACATAGATTAAGCAAAACGCATATGTACCTTTGCGAAAATCACGTTCACGAACTCTAAGTTAAGGGAAGTATATACTCTCGGAACAAGCAACTATATTAATAAACTGTTAATCCATTTAAATTAAGATATGTTACTCGTTCAAAGTATATTAACCAGTACAATTAAGAAAAATTAATTACGTATTATGATTAACCTTAACTCTGGAATTAAGTGAATTACATATACCTTGTTTTCAAAATTTTTTGATATGAGCAAACACATTAATCGAAAATTAGCCGGTCTGTTACTCTGAACCATCAATTATAATACATACACTACTTGTAAGTGAGATATGTTAAACGTCATATATAACCGAAAACAGATAATCCTGAAAAATTATATGTAAATTTAGATTACCTACAAACCTAGGATACATACCACACCATAATATAAAGTAGAACACAAGAATACTGAGTATACATGCACATGTGTATATATCAAGTATAACACACTATCCGCATATTACAACACTACTTAACTTTTACTTCAATCACCCATATAATCGACCCTATGTGCGTTGTATACATACAAACATATATTCAAGAATATATCTCTATTATTATTATAGCACTATATTTATTTTTCTCAAACATTGATCCAAATCAAAGCATTCCTACACATCCATTCGATTCCAATCTCATTATCCGAACTAGAGAACCAAGAGAAAGGATTATTTCTAGAATGATAACTTTATGGTAAAATAAATTCAATCAAATCTTTTTGTTCAAATAGGGACCATCCGGGATGGATCTCAGAATAATTATCATATTGCGACTCGTTTTGATGACGAACGCCTTGATTGGATACGACTGTGGATCAAACATGATGAATTTAACGACCGTATCGCTACTAAAAGTAGGATCTTGTGATTTACAAAACATTCAACCAGTGGCAACTAGTCTTGATATTCAATTATTACAATTATCAGATTATTCCGAAGTAAAGGTTACTCAATGTAAAATAGAAATCCATAGATCTATATTTTATTGCGGAATGCATTCCCACGTTTCATTGGTAACAAATGGCCAAACAGAGTATATTCATTCAGTTTCAAAGGAAGAATGCATTTCGATGCATCTCTATAGATCTTGGAAATTTGGAATTTACGGTATCATAAATTCATTAGTAGCCAACAATACGATTACTCGACCGATAGATTTAGGAGGTACGACAAGCGTAGACGGTACTTGCGACGGGACAACTTATAAAGACGAATACGGAAGTTGGAATAATGTAGTCGTACAGGGAGTAATAAGAATAACCTTGACCGATTACATGGCAAAAACAAATTTAAACTCAAACAAAATCGTACTCAGATCAGGAACTACCAGCGACTTTAACGTAGGAAACGTTATAGACAACGAGGGAGGAAACACGTTTTGGGAAGTTGTGCCAAGAGATTCATGTCGTTTAGATCGATACGATGTCTTATACGAAGGGAAAGCTACTAAAATTCAAGATGATAATGAAATACGGGAAGAACTTTACACATTGACTACGCAGGACATTACTTTTGCGTTAGCTAAACAAGGACAGACACAAATATGCGGACACACGATAATCAAAACAGAACACCCAAAATTATTCATCGCCGAAACCACAAAAAATAATGCTTTTATCGCAAGGAAACCTATTTCTGAAAATAACTTAGATATTTTCACCTACGTCAATTCGAAATTCGTTTACGTAGAGCGACACTTGAGATCACAAATCACAACCCTTTATCGCGATGTACTAACGCAAAGATGCGAATTAGAGCAAAAAGTCTTACGTAATGCACTATCACTCGCAGCAATCACTCCAGACGAATTCGCCTATCATCTAATGAAAGGACCAGGATATATGGCAGTAGTCGCGGGAGAGGTCATTCACGTTATTAAATGCATACCGGTAGAAATTAAAATTAGGAAAACCGAAGAGTGCTATCAGCAATTACCTGTTTATAGAGGCAATACCAGCCTATTCTTATCACCTAAAAGTCATATGCTATACAAGACAGGAACACAAGTAGATTACAACCCCTTTATACCTACAATGTATTACTTAAACGAAAAATGGTACAAGATGTTACCATCACCGACGGAAACCGTAGAACCACCAGCAATTCAACCATTAACCGCACTAACTTGGAAATATGTGAATCCGAATGAATTAGCAACAAGTGGAATCTACTCAGCGGAAGATTTAGAACGATTACGCGACCACATAATGTTCCCCGCAGAGAGGCCAGGATTACTCAACGACATGGCTAGAGGGAGGACAGGACAATCAATCGCAAATCAGAAGATGTCAATCATGAGTTTCCTAGACGAAGAAACTATGCAAAAAATAGTCAACAATGCATGGACAAAAATATGGGGTTGGTTTACTAGCTTTGGAACAGCTAGCGCAGGAGTTATAGGATTATGGATCGCCTTTAAAGTAGTTAAATTTCTTATCGACACATTGATACACGGATACGCCTTACAAGATGCCTATGGATGAAGTCTCCACGTGCTAGGTGCTATATGGGATTCCTTGACGAACTTACTATTGCATTTAGCAAATAAAGGGGAAAAGGAAACAAAAGAGCCTAAAACACCCGAAAAATCCGCACCACCGTTACCTCAAATGTCGCAAACACCGCCCTTGGAACGGATCCATAGAAGCTCGAATCTATACCCAGGTTTGAATATGCATTTCAATGGTCCTATACCAATTTACGCCACACCTACAACCAAGAACATATCAACAACAGCTAACTTGCCGACAACAACCAACATATCAACAACAGCTAACGCACCTCCCGAAAATTCAAAAAATGTATCATTCAAAATTAACGACGAAGATAGTGAATGATCGAGCAACGGGCTCGCCATTCTCAATTAAGGGGGGAGGTGTAACGTCCGTCTGGACGTGTATGCTCTATTTCTGTTTATAACTATAAAATATCCCTAGAATTACCTATATCTCCATAGAATATGAGAACCTCGTTATGATGTATAGCTCTGAGTATTTTTGTCTAACTTTCTAAACGACTAACTATTCATAAAATCGCTAGGAGTTGTCTACCTACAATTCCCCATTTTTGTTAATACTAAAGAACTCAGACCTTACCGACATTACCCAGCGAGATTCTCTTATGCTTGGCGGATAGATATAAAGGAATTCAAATAATTGATTTTGCTATAAATTATTATAAATGCTATCGCTATATTATTAATCACATCACATTATTCATTGCTATCGCTTAACTAAAAACTTTATATAAGTTACTTTCATTCAAGTTCAATATAAAATTATCGCAATATTATTCACTGGACCGCGCTACTCATCATTACCTTATTTTCAGGATTATGCACAGCAATTATACCCATTACCTATTAATCATTATCTTTATCAATAATCAAGTAATAGAAATTATATTTTATAATACACCTTTGGATTCAGCTTTAAATACCTAACACACATACTTATCCAACTTCATACGGAAGATATTCTTCTGAGAGGAACACACACACACATATACATGAGTACATCTTGACTCACCACACTCGGGCTATCCCTGGACCTTATCTTATAATACACACTAACAATAGATTCATGCTTTATTATACTGTAACCATAAGATAATAATCCACATTATATCAATATACCATATTTACGCTATCCACGGATTCCTTCAACTTCAATATATACATACACACCAAATGAATTGTGACGTGACCCTTATTCAGGCCTCGGGTCCAGACCGGATAACTAGGCCTCGAGACCGAGTCAGTCGACAATAACTGGCAAACGATCGAAAAGAAAATAATTACATTGGAATTTGGGCGCCAGACGAACTTTCTTCGTCACGAGATAATAATAAAATTGAATAACAAAAGAAAACGGACTGAAAGAATAAGCGGCGACTAGCTGCAGTACCGCGGAGAGGGGTCGGGATTATGTGAGGGAATAGCGTACACAATAACGACTCGTGCCATATAAATTTTAACAAAATAAACGAAATTTATTCAAAAAAAAGAAATAGACTAGATTGCACAACGTGATGCTAATAACAAAAAGAAATAATTATAATACCGCCGCAGCGATCATGCACCTCGGGGTGTCACCCCTCGGGCCTAAAACAACAGTTTATCGAGCTTCACAAAAAATTACTCTTACAAAAATTACAAAAATTACTCGTAGACAAGATCAGGCTTCCACGTAGGAGAGCAATAACAGAGAAAAATATCGCTTAGCTCGATACAATAATGCCTCGCAGCAAACTAAAACTAATTTCCAAAATGACTTAAAATTAACTTACACTAACTCTGCCTACGTAAGCTAAACCAAAATTGCCAAATATGAGAACTGGTTAATTCTGACCTAATGCTCTGAATCTCCTCGTGGGAGAAAAAGAGCGCGACAGTGACGGACTAAGGCTGTCTCACTCACACTCGTGTGTGCAGCGTACGTGCTCTAATAAGTGATCTTACGCGACAGAAACTCGAAAATTTTACTCAAAGAAAAATAAAGAAAAACTCAAAAAAACTCAAACTCGAAACTCTATTATGCCTTCTGACACTGGTGGCGGCCGACCGGCTCGGAGATCGGTTTAATTTAATCCCAAATTCTACTCAGCCTCGTGGCTCGCAACAAGGCAAGATGGCAGGTGGCCGTTTGCCGGATTCAAATTTTTACGGATCAAATTGGCTAACGCTTACCGTTGTCCAGCCACTCTCGGTCAGTTTTCCTCGCAGGAAAAACCTCGAAGACCATCCAGGCACTCCAACAGCCACGGTAACGACCTCAGGCACTCACACTCACTCAAAAAGTCCCTCTAAGGGAATCTACAAAATCGCCTCGTGGCTACGACAAACTCTAACAAATTTCGCAACCAGCTCGAAGCTCAGCGATCTACCTGCGAAGCAGGCCTACCGCAGAGTCATTAGACCACATGACGCCGGTCGTGCGCACACCCTTCTTACGCAGTCGAATATTGATTTTGCGATCGACCGCTGGATCTCTACTTGGCGGCGTGCCACGCGCGTAAACTCAAATTTGGCCAGGACGTAGGAAGCCCTCGTTGTATGACCACGGTTCGCAGGCTCTTGGGGGTGGCGGGAATCTCTTCCACCACCTGTATCCCTCGTAGCTGAGTGCCCTCGGCACTCCCCCGTGTCTTCGTGTGTATGAGAGGATGCTTCCTTAGGCGTCGACTCGTGTAGGAGTTATCGGTCCACTCTCGAAATCGGGTGCCTTCACGTGAGTCTCCGTCATATTTTTGGCCGTGTCTCCCACATAATAGAGAAAAGGTTAAAAAAAAACAAAAGAATAAGAACTAAATTCGACAGTCTTAAGTCGGTCACGGTCGCCTCTCGGAGTAAAATCTAGCCTCGGGGCTGCCCTAACTCATTCATACAGCTTTCAGGCACTCGATGCACCCTTAACTAAGGTCGTCTAAGGGAGTTCGGGCATATTGTAACATGCAATGTTACAGAATATCCTAATCAATTAAAAACATCATATTCTAACTTTAACCTACATAAATAGATATAAGCTATCTATAATTCATTTATAAAACGCCTATATAAATATAATATACCCAAATTATTATACGCATATCGTGAGCTATACAACAGACTCTTTCACACACGCTTAAAGAATTATACGCATTCACATATACTGCTATTTCGATAATCAGCAAACTAGCTCTTATACTTTTTACAAATGATTGATGCTATTAAGATACTATTATATTATTGATTAAATACTATATAATCAACCCTTTTATATTGATATATAAATCCAGAATCAGCTATTGATATTTTTAATTATCTTTGTTAACTTTCAAATGTCATACAATCTTTTATATTATATCAATTAAAATTTAACGTTATCATTAACTACCAAAATATATTCAGAACGTATTGCCGATATCATGTAAAATTAACATGTGCTAATTTAAACTTTAGCATTTATATCTGTATGACAAATCGTAACGAATCGCCGTGAGACAGAATGCCTCATAAAATGATCATACGACTGCGTTCCTTCAATATCTAACATTCGAAAGATTAAGATAATAAATATCACGCGCAGATCAAGACCGCTATAATTAGTGGAAAATCTTAACTATATTCAAATGAAGGCACTCAACCAATCTCATTATTTCATTTACGATTAAAATAATTAAAGCTAAGTAAATCATTATAAACTCATGTAATAGTACCTATACCTATTGTATACTTAACTCTCACTGAAAACCCTTAAAATCAGATTATCGAAGGTGAAATCAAAGATTTATAAACTATGAAAATAAACTTATCAAACTACAAAACGAACAATATCTGAGAGGTACGGGGATGACATATATGACGACAAACATATCTTGTACCTAAAGGGACAAATGGGGGACAAAGAAAAATACGATAGCTGGATGCCAAGTTATTGAGAACCTTCTTCGACACCTTCCGAACACGTGTCAACACGCTGCGCAGTCAAAGACAAAGCGTAATACCTACGAAGATAAAGAACAAACGCAGCATCCTGGAATGTACCGATGTACTACTGCATAAACAAAGGGAGAAGTTTCCCATGGTCCCCACTGGTCGTGGATGGAGAAAATTGCCCCTACTACCTTACTTCAATTTGGGACCCCCGCACCCACAAGACCCCCACTGGTCATAGATGGAGAAGACTACCCCACTATCACACTTCAATTTGGGACCCCCGCACCTCAATTACCATATATAACACCCACCAAGCTGAAAATCGCTCTCACTTCGCCATTGTTCTAAAAAGTATTATCCAGCTCACTTTCAACGATCCGACGATTTTTAAAAGTTAGACTCTTTTCGATATCAATTTTACTGATTTTATGGACTTAGAAAGATTTCTTAATATCAGCTTATTTCAACTCGGGACTTAAACGTTTTTCATAGAAATTCATTCTTTTGCTATTTATACTTTTTATTTAACTTCAAACTTTGATTCTTATTTTATCGGTTACGATAGTGAGAGTTTTAGTACAATCTATTGTAAAAATATACCAGTGTTAATTCAAAATAATAAATAGTGTCAAAAAATATCAATAGAACTCTACCAAGTTTTAAATTCATTTTAGAAGATACAAATACCATCATTTCTGCAACCATCCAGTGTCACCCGCAGCTGACCGCAGTCCAGCCTGTTTTTCTTTATTTTATTTTATTCTCCTTTACACTATAACAAGGTAAGAAAAAATTACGATTATTTATCAGGAGCAATAATCCTTTCTCTGCCTTCGTTCCTTTACCAAGAGTTCTATTTCCTACTAATAATGCGAAGGTAACGACGAAATTCAAACTCATACAATTCAAGTAATTCAAACCATTCCAGTGATTCGATAATTTCAACAATTCAAGTGATTCATTTAATTCAAATAATTCAACCAATTCCTTTAATACCAGCTAATATAGTTAGACGAGAATCTTAAGGTTAGACTACGACGCTGAGAACATTCCCCCTCAAAAAACACTAGATCTATCCGATCCACTGTACTTTAGTACTTAGTCGGTATTGGTGACCCACTAAACTACTGAGTGTACACCCAACGAGGTTGATTCTGATCCCTTCCGGTTTGAGCGATTCTTATTTTACGTTGGCAACGGTAACGTCATGCAGCACCCCGCGCCGGAACGGCGTACTGCAAGACATTACCGTTGCCAACGTAAAATGAAAATCGCCCAAACCGGAAGGGATCAGAATCAACCTCGTTGGGTGTACACGTTGGTTGGCAACGGTAATGTCTTGCAGTACGCCGTTCCGGCGCGGGGTGCTGCATGACGTTACCGTTGCCAACGTAAAATAAGAATCGCTCAAACCGGAAGGGATCAGAATCAACCTCGTTGGGTGTACGTCTAGGTCGTTCTAAAGGACAATTCTAGTTGCTAGTCTCTAGATTTGCCCACGAACGTCCGCTACGACGTCACAGCTCCTCGGTAGACACGAAACACACAAAAATAAATAAGAAAACCTACACAAATTTCGTTTTGATTTTCAGAAGTTGGCGGAATTGTTTTTGAAATAGTTTAAATGGGCCGAACCCAGCGGCACTGCAATGCCGGGCCAACCCGCGGCAGAGCCGGAGCAAGCCCCAGACACTCCGCCAACTTCCAAAAATCAGTTTAATATTCTGGCTCCGCAATGCGGAGCGTATCAGATATTAAGCTGATGAGAACAGATAAAGGCGTTTATTTTCTCAGAACATGTTCCCCCGGGCTTACAAAAGTGCACCCGGGGGTATCGTTACAATTCATTTTTCGCCTTTTTGGCGAGTGCTAATTAAGTATAGTAAAATCAGTCTTTTAACTGGCATGACTAGATGTCCAGGGCCTGGTGGGTTTGAAGATGAGGGGTGAAATGAGGGTGCGTGGGTGACATGAGATTGTATAAATAAAAATAAAAGTACGAGTAAGAAAAAGAGATGGATGAATGATATGAATAAATGAGCTGATGAAGTGATTGTGCATAGATGAAGGTGAAGTTATATAAGAAAATAAATAGGTGAGTCAGATAAAATTGTATAAATAAAATCCAGGCCCTGGATCCTCGCCTACGCTATTGATTAAAATGTATGCATATAGGACCAGTACTGGTCCTGAGTCAGGTACAAGAGTAATTGTAGAAAGTCAAAATAGTAAAAAGAACCAGTACTGGTCCTAAGTCAGGTACGTTACGTCATTATGATTATTACTATAAAAATAAGGACCATTTCTGGTCCTACGTCTAGTCTAGCTGAGTTTAAAATCTGTGTATAAATAGAATTGTATATAATGAATAGAAAAATAGATAAAATACTAAGCTAGATTAGCACGAGGGAGGCTTGCCCTATCCTATTTGATCTGGGGCTGGTCCCGGAGCATCCACAGACAGTTCTGGCTCTACTCTATACTGACGTACGCCCGAGACGTGCTCCACATAAATATCACGACCCCACCTAATGGTCTCCGACACTATGAGCCTGCGCATAAGGCTTCATACTTACTGCCTACTCGCAGTTGTTTCAGCACAGGCTCGTTGGCCGGATCCCATGAGCCGAGGGCACCGACGACGGTCGCAGAGACCGCTACTCGATAGCCGTGACCGTGCAACGCGTCGGCCAGGGGTTTGTACTTTAACACTTTGCGTGCCCTGGCCTCTTCGAAAGCTAAATAGGTGTTCTCAAATGCAACGGTCACGTCAACGATCACGATACTCTTTGAGGGCTCGTGCCTGACCACAATGTCAGGGCGGAGAGCCCCAGCTCGCCGTCGACCCCCTCGACTGTTCTATTGACTCTAAGTTCCCCTGGGAGGCGACAAGCCTTGGCTACTCGTTTGAGAACGGCGTCGTGTCGGAGTTGCCATGCCGCCGAGTGCGGCCGGCAGTGACAAAGGACGTGGGGAAGGGACTCCAGGGCCCCCCCGCAGCGCCGGCAACGCTTATCCCCGTCACCCCAACGTCTCGCCCCGTTAAGAGGCAGGACATCGAGGCGTGCACGGTGGATAAAGCGCCAATCAGCAAAGCGGGTGAAGCTACCACCTCTAAGGAAGTGGTTCGACACGTTTGACCGTGCCGGAACCTGGAATACCTTACCTTGGTCCGGCTTACGCTTTAACCTTAGAAGGTGGAATTCAGTCACTGCTGCCCGCAATCGGCGGATGATCTGTCCGCGAGCGTCTTCCGACACCGTCGTCTCCCTTTCGCCCGAGCCCCTCATCGTAACAGCCAGTTCCCGCCTCAGCTCTGACCATCTCCAAGTCACGACGAGCCTGTCCTTTGATCTCCGGGTCGCGTTCCGAGCCCTCGTCCACAGCGAAGAAATGTCCCCCCCGTCTCGTGCAAACTCCCCCTCCAGCGAGCTGGAGAGGTAGGTTGCGAGATCTTGGTTCGACGGGTCTCTACCTATCTTCTTGGCTACCGCATGCCTCAGCGACGCCCAGGCCAATGACCTGACCACCGGATCATCCACCGTCAAGAGACGGAAGGCGTGAGCGATGGTAAGGACATCGGCCATGTCTGCTAGTGGGAGCAGGCCACATCCCCCCCGGCTGGGTGGGAGGTAGACCAGCTCGGCGCTGGCACGCTGAGGCAGATGGAGCCAAGACTTAGTCAGTTTTCTGATTACCTTATCGGCTTCTTTCAAGGGACCTTTCTCCACCAGTGCTCCCCGCAGCAAGAAGTCGAGGCGCGGCACCAGGAATGTAGCCACGGTCTCAGCCTTCTGCCAGGGTGTCAGTAGGGACTCGTCGACGGCCCGAAGATCGCGGAGAAGCTCGTCGATCGTCAGCAATGGCGTCTGCTTGATTTGGAAGCCGGTCGGTACTCCGAGGTGCTGGTAAGGCTCGCCGGCTGCCAGGGCTCTAATCTCTTCGTTCTGGAGGGTGAAGCGGGTGGGCATTACCCTGCGAGTGCCTCTGCAGTCCTGATGCAGTGTTGCGCACTTCGCAGGGTTGAACCGAAGTCCAATCCCACCCGCCGCAGCCTCCACCTTTCTCAATAGATCTCGCATGCCCTCGGTGGAATCGGCAATTAGGGCAATGTCGTCCGCGTATGCTAATGCTTGGTGCCGATGTCCGTGGAGCGTATAACCCGCGGGTGAGCCGGTCACTGCACGCAGGATCGGCTCCGCCGCGAGGTTAAACGCCACAGGGCTCATCGGGCACCCTTGCTTAACCCCCGATCGAATTTCTATGGGTTCGGTGAGTCCGTCGGAGGTACGCACCCGGGTGGTGCAGCCATCATACATGCTCTCCACTATATTTCGGAGAGCGGGAGGAGCGCCGGCCTCCCCCAAGGCGCGGTAAATAGCAGCATGGGGTATTGAGCCAAACGCGTTGGTCAGATCTAGCCATGCCACCACCACCTGGCGGCTCCCTCTGCGAGCGTCGTTAAGGACCTACTGCAGTACGAAGTTGTGCTCGTAGCACCCCTCGCACGGCAGAAAGCCCTTTTGTGAGGGGCTTAGACGCCGATTTCGGATCGACCACGTAAGCAGTCGGTCAGCCAGGACTGCGGCAAAGAGTTTGGGAGTCGTGTCACCGAGCGCGAGCGGTCGCCAGTTCGAGAGATCGTCGCGATCGCCCTTCTTGTGAACCAGCACGGTAGTGGACTCCTTCCAGATAGAAGGGATCAGCTCCAGACGTAAACAGGTGTTAAAAAGTGCGGCGAGCACACGACAGTCGGGATCCGCCCTTCTCAGGTCATCGTAAGTCAGACCGTCGGGTCCAGGCGCGGAGTTTGACGTCCGCCGTAACCGCCGGTCTACCTCACTCGCTGTGAAGGGCCGAACCAGAGTGTCGTTGCTCGCCACGTCTGGAGGCCCGTACGGAGGAGGAGGAGGCTGTGCTCCGAGTGGCGCCGACGGAGCGTACATGTTCCGGAAATGCTCCTCGACACGTTCCCTAGGCACTTGACAGTGCTGGGACCGGCCAAGGAGCACCTCCTGAACCGCACGCCGCCGGTTAGCCCGGAACAACTTTTGAATTCTTGTTGCCTCCTCCACCCGATCACCTCTATCCGGAAGGGCCGGCCGTGGCTGTTGCTGCTGGTGTTGTTGCGCCTCTGGGCGATCCCGGCGATCTCTCGCACCGCGCCCACGCCCAGCTCCACGTCTCCCTCCCTCTCGGCGTTGGTCCGGCCTTCCTTCCCTGCTCCTCAAGACCCCCACCGGTTTTCCAGCGCCTTGGAGGAAAGCCGCGACTTGCGTCGCAGTTTCCTCCAGATCTTCATTGCTGGCAGCCGCTTCCGCCATACCAACCAGCAAGTCCCTCTCGGTCGGTGGCTCGTCCTCAGCACGAGGCTGGGGATTCTGCCTTCGACGGAGGGCCTGGCCGGCAGCCGTTGGCGACCGCCGCGCTGGAGTCGGTGGGTGTCGAGAGACCGTAGCCGATCCGTGACTACTCGCTGAGCGGGTCACTTGCCCCGGGAAGCCCGATGCTCCACCCCCTCCACCAGTTCCGGGTGCGCGTCGCCGAGTTCCTCTACCTCCCCCTGATCCCACCCCCCTGGTCCTATTTGAAAACCCACCCCTTACTGAAATATTACTGTTTTCCTCGCGGCCCGACCCCCCCGTGGAGCACGTCTGGGGCGTACCTGAAATTATTTCAAAAGAATCATTAATTGAGGAAGAGTCTAGAAGAACGCTAAATCTATTACTAGTATTTACTGAACTTAGGTTGTCTTGATTTTCTGGATTTGAATTGTTGAAGTTAATATTATTTGAAAAATGTCTCCCTGTGGGAGCTCGGGGACCAGCCCCGAGATCTTGCCTAGAGGACCTAGGCGAAGTCCTATTCCCGTTACTGCTGCGTATGGCCTGCGCTGTAGCAGGGGACCGCCTCGCCCTCGCTGGTGCTGCTGGCGGCGACGGTTCCTCTTCGGACGACGACTCTGCCGACGACCCTGGCCCGCCTCGGTGGTGGCGGCGGGCCCTTCCTGTTGCCATCTGCCACGGCGTCGCGCTCTGGCAGGTGGTGGTGCTGCGCGTTGATGGTGGTGTTGCTCGGGCCTCTCTGGATGGCCCCGCTACCCCTATAATGGCCACCGGCGGTAGAGATGGTGTGGTAGCCGGTGAGAGGACGGCGTTGATCACCCACCTTTCCGCTCCTTGGACTCGAGGGGTCATCACTGGCCCCCCGGAGATGGTGGTGGGGACCGTGGTGGTGGTGAGGGTCACAGGAAGCGTCGGGGAACAGATGACATCTATGGCCGGGACCCTCGGTTCCTCGTTGATCGTCAGTAGAGCTACTGGGCCCCGGCTGAGCCTCGGTGGAGGGCTGCGGGAACCTCCCGCCACCCCTGGCGGGAGTGATGCGGCTCTGCTGTTGGACCGCAGCCCTTGGCGTGTCCTCGTCGTACCTCCTGTGGCCTGGAGCGGACGGGCGTGGCCCGCTGAGACGGCCGCGTAGGTGGGTGAAGTTGTCGTCCTCCTTGTTACCCCCGGCGGAGTGGGTCTGGTGCTGGTGGTGGTGGCTGGTGGACGCCTTGCAGTGCCCGCCGCTGTTGGTGATGGAGTGGCGGCGGGCGATCGTCCCTTGGTGGCCGCCGGGGTGATCCGTCGACTCGTGCCAGGCTTTGGGACCGCTGCTCTGGTCGCCGCTGGGCGGGTGGTAGGCCTTGGTTCCACCGGCACACTGCTAGCTCGCCGGCTTCTAGTATTAGGCCCCGTATAGATAAAGGACGGGGCCTCGCGGGGGGAGCAGGTGCGGCTCCCCGCTGCCGGTGGACTCGATGAGCTGGTGGTGGCGGTGCTGAGCCCGGCTGCTGGCGATCGGGTAGCGGGAGCGGCTGTTCGTAGTGCCGCTGCCTGGATGGAGGCCTCTACAGGCCGTGGCGGGTCTCTCGCTGTCGTCTCCGGTGACTCCTGGGTCGCCGGTGTCGTCGTCGCTGCTGTTGTGGCGGGGCTCGAGGTGGAATTGGCCCCGCGTCTCGCTGTCGTTGTCGTTGTCGTTATCGCCGCCGGTTGGGCTCGAGTCGAGCGACTCTCGATGGCGGTGGCATCAGCGGTCCCTCGCGCTGGCTCAGGCACTGCAGCAGCGTCTCTGGTTCGTCTACAAGAAATATAGTTATCGAGCCTCCCTCGGCTCGAAGGATTAGGATTATGACTAGAATTAGGGTTAGAAATATTTGGTAGCGACGCGGGAGGTACAGTCGCACCCAGTCCTGCTGCATCATCTTTGTGCCGTGCGGCGTAGTGCAGCTTCACCTGCTTCAGGGGGTAGGCCCCTTCCCCAGCTTCGCTACACACGCCGCACTGGTGGATAACACTATGGCCCGGGTGGTATTTCTTGGCGTGCTTCAGCAGGTCCGAGTGCGACTTGTACACACCTCCGGCTCTCCGTCCCTGATTATTTGAATAGCATCGAGGGCAGCGGAACTCCTCCGGGAACGGGTATTCTATAATTATAGTTATGTTGTTATTATTAGTTTCATTTACCATGGTGCTGCTTTGTGGTGGCTTCGCTGGCAGTTGGTAAATAGTAAGAAGAGAAGAAAGTGGGTAAGAGAGTAGATAGCGGGTGAGTAAAGTGGGATTGAAAGATAAGAAGAAAGATAGCGACAGTCGGTATTACCTCTGGAGCGGTCGGAGAGTTACCGACCAGAGGGGGTGGATTGCCTTTGGTTCGCTACGTCGAAGGTAATAGATTTAGCTACTAGCTTCGACCGCTCGCCGCAGGGTGGCAGCACCGTGGCCGTTCGGACTTGCGAGCGTGCTAGAGTCAGACTGCTCTAGACCTCTGCCTTGAACGGACACGATGACGGACGGGATCCCGCAGTTCAGCTAATCTGCACTGCGAGACTTACACTCAGCTCGTTTCGCTATTAACGCGGCTCGTCAGACCCGTTTTACGGGGTCTAGAATTGAACCGACGTTAAAAGCTAGCGATAGTGCGTTTTAGGAAGGGAAGGCTCAGCCCTTGCCTGTACACGATCCGTGCCTTCAGAACTAATTGCTTAGTCAAGATGGCGGCACGGTGTGACAGGTGAGTTAACCTAGGTCGGGGATATGTCTAACGGCCGTTGGTAGGCGCGTGAGGGGCAAGAGAGAGCGCCACCACGACGTCACCTTGTTGCCGGGGCAAAGAGAAAGAGAAGAAGAAAAATAGAGCTACCACTTACCTGCTTTACCACCACGCAGCAAGCACCAAGCTCCCAGGGAAGTTCCGCGTCCCACGATGTTTGGAAGTCACCCGCGTCGCTCCCGGGTTGATCGCTCCTCGGTGGAAATATAAACACATTAAAATAAAAATCACTAACACAAGACTTATTTTTGATTTTCAGAAGTTGGCGGAATTGTTTTTATAATATTTTAAATGGGCCGAACCCAGCGGCACTGCAATGCCGGGCCAACCCGCGGCAGAGCCGGAGCAAGCCCCAGACACTCCGCCAACTTCCAAAAATCAGTTTAATATTCTGGCTCCGCAATGCGGAGCGTATCAGATATTAAGCTGATAAGAACAGATTAAAGACGTATATTTTTTTTTTTTTCAAAACATGTTCCCCCGGGTTTACAAAAGTTCACCCGGGGGTATCAGTACAGGTTGTTTCGCCTTTAGGCGAGGGCTAGAGATTATAATTTTGGTTTATAGTCTTTTCGACTCAGTCTTTTGTTTCAGTATTTTGGGGTTTCCAGGGCCTGGTGATGTTTGATGAGGTGAGTGAGGTGAATGAGGGTGAGAACATAGAGTGATGTGGATGATAGACAGAACGACGTGAGAGATGAGACGAATAAAATATGAGTACATACATGGATGAGTAAATAAATAGGTGGGATGGAATAAAAATAGCCTAGTCAAGAAGATAAAAATAGAATGTGGGGACAGAACAGGTGTATCGTACAAGAATTATCAGTAAATAAAAGATAAAATAAACAGAAATAAATGGTATAAAAATTATCAGTAAATAAAAAGACAGGATGAGCAAAACTAAATAGTGTAGAAATACAGTCAGGATGAAGATGAGATGAGAAAGAAGTAGAACTAGATGAGGTGGGTGGGTGAGGCGAGAATCGTAGTTCATAAATATACATATCAATAAATAAAAGCCAGGCCCTGGGCCCTCGCGACTAGATTTAAAATATTTATAGGACCAGTACCGGTCCTGAGTCAGGTACGATAGCTTATGGCTAAAAATTGCAGATAGAATGAGGACCAGTACTGGTCCTAAGTCAGGTACACAGATATTTTATAAATACTATTTTATCTACCTATGAATCGAGGGAGGCTTTTCCCTTATGGCCTTTGGTCTTGGGGTGGTCGCGGGTTGCCCGCAGGGAGCTCGTCATCTATTCTATATTGACGTACGCCTGAGACGTGCTCCACGTAAATATCCCTACCCCATTTAATGGTATCCGACACAATGAGCCTTCGCATTAATTGAGCGTATTTTGGACTAATTCTTAACTGTTTTAAAACAGGCTCATTGGCCGGATCCCATGAGCCGAGAGCACCGATGACGATCGCAGAGACCGCCACGCGATAGCCGTGCCTGTTCAATTCATCGGCCAGGGGTTTGTATTTGAGAATTTTCCTCGCCCTGGCCTCCTCGAATGCTAAATAGTTGTTCTCGAAAGGCACGGTGATATCGACGATGACGATACTCTTTGAGGGCTCGTGCCTGACCACAATGTCAGGGCGGAGAGCCCCCAGCTCGCCGTCGACACCCTCGACCCGCCTATCTACCCTCAATTCCCCTGGGAGGCGACAAGCCTTGGCTATGCGTTTGACGACGGTGTGGTGTCTTAGTTGTCGAGCCGCCGAGTGCGGCCCGCAGTGGTTGAGGACGTGGGGAAGACTCTCCAGGGGCTCACCGCAACGCCGGCAACGCTTATCCCCGTCACCCCAACGTCTTGCTCCGTTAAGAGGCAAGACATCGAGGCGCGCACGGTGGATAAAACGCCAATCAGCGAAGCGAGTGAAGCTTCCACCTCGAAGGAAGTGGTTCGACACGTTTGACCGTGCCGAAGCCTGGAAAACCTTCCCCTGGTCCGGTTTACTTTTAAGGCGACGGGTGTAGAATTCAGTCACTGCCAGCCGCAATCGGCGGATGACTTGATTTCTTGACTCTGGGGACACCGTCGTCTCCCGCTCACCTGAGCCTCTCATCGTCACCACCAGTTCCTCCCTAACCTCTGACCATTTCCATTTTGCTGCGATCTTGTCCTTGGATCTCCGAGTCGCATTTCGAGCCCTCGACCACAGCGAAGAAATGTCCCCTCCGTCACGCGAAAACTCCCCCTCCAGCGAACCGGAGAGGTAAGTGGCAAGATCTTTATTTGACGGAGCTCTACCTATTTTCTTGGCTACCGCATGCCTCAGCGACGCCCAGGCCAATGCTCTGACCACCGGGTCATCCACTGTCAGAAGACGGTAGGCGTGAGCGATGGTCAGTGCATCGGCCAAGTCTGCGAGTGGGAGCAGTCCGCATCCCCCCCGGCTGGGAGGGAGGTAGACTGGCTCGGCGCTGGCACGCTGAGGCAAGTGGAGCCAAGATTTTACGGTTTTTCTTATGATTTTATCTGCTTCTTTGAGGGGACCTTTCTCCACTGAAGCACCCCGCAGTAGGAATTCGAGGCGTGGCACCAAGAAGGTGGCCACGGTCTCTGCCTTCTGCCACGGGGTAAGGAGGGACTCGTCGACGGCTCGAAGATCCAGGAGAAGATCGTCGATGGTAAGTAATGGGGTCTGCCTAACTTGGAAACCGGTGGGGACTCCGAGATGCTGATAAGGCTCGCCGGCTGCCAGGGTCCTAATTTCTTCTCCTTGGAGGGTGAAGCGGGTGGGCGTGGCCCTGCGAGTGCCTCTACAGTCCTGATGTAGTGTTGCGCACTTCGCAGGGTTGAACCGAAGTCCTATCCCACCCGCCGCAGCCTCCACTTTTCTTAATAAATCCTGCATCCCCTCCGTGGTATCTGAAATCAGAGCCAGGTCATCAGCATATGCTAAAATTTGGTGCCGATGGCCATGCAGCGTGTAACCCGCGGGCGAGTCGGCAGCTGCACGCAGCACCGGCTCGAGCGCGAGGTTAAACGCCGCAGGGCTCATCGGACACCCTTGCTTAACCCCCGATTGGATTTTAATTGGTTCGGTGAATCCTTCGGCGGTGCGCACCCGGGTGGTGCAGTCTTTATACATGCTCTCCAAGATGTTCTGGAGAGCGGGAGGAGCACCAGCCTCCCCCAAAGCCTGGTAGATGGCAGCGTGCGGAATTGAGCCAAACGCGTTGGTAAGATCCAGCCACGCCACCACCACCTGGCGGCCCCTCCTGCGAGCGTCGTTAAGGACCTCCTGCACCACAAAGTTGTGTTCATAACACCCCTCGCACGGCAGGAAGCCCTTTTGTGAACTAGAGAGACGTTTGTTCCGGATCGACCACGTAAGCAGTCGGTCAGCCAAGACTGCAGCAAAGAGTTTGGGGGTCGTATCGCCGAGCGCGAGCGGTCGCCAGTTCGAGAGATCGTCGCGATCGCCTTTTTTGTGCACCAGCACGGTGTTGGACACTTTCCAGATAGAAGGGATCACCTCCAGACGAACACAGGTGTTGAACAGTGCGGCGAGCAGCCGGCACTCTGGATCCGCCTTTCTCAGGTCATCGTAAGTCAGACCGTCGGGTCCCGGCGCGGAGTTTGACGTCCGCCGGAGCCGCCGGTCTACCTCACTCACCGTGAAAGGCCGAACCAGAGCTTCGGTGCTCGCCTCGTCTGGGGGCCCGTACGGCGGCGGAGGAGGCTGTGCTCCGAGTGGTGCCGACGGCGCATACATATCCTCAAAGTGCCTCTCGACCCGATCCCTGGGCACTTGACAGTGCTGGGACGGTCCGAGAAGCACTTCTTGAACCGCCCGCCGCCGGTTAGCCCGGAACAACTTTTGGATTCTAGTTGCCTCCTCCACCCGATCACCTCTATCCGGAAAGGCCAGCCGTGGCTGTTGCCGTTCCTGGTCTCGTTGCATATTTTGGCAATCGCGGCGAACCCTCGAACCGCGCCCACGACCAGATCCACGACCCCTTCCCCCTCGGCCTTCATCCGACCTCCCTTCCCCGCTCCTCAAGACCCCCACCGGCTCTCCAGTGCCTTGGAGGAAGGCTGCGACTTGCGTCGCTACCTCCTCCAGATCTTCGATATTGACAGCCGCTTCCGCCTTACCGATCAGCTCGTCCCTCTTGGTCGACAGCTCGTCTCCAGCACGAGGCTGGGGGCGTTGCCGTCGACCGAGGGCCCGACCAGCAGTTGTTGGCGGCCGTCGCACTGGAGTCGGTGAGTGTCGAGAGACCGAGGCCGATCCGCGGCTACTCGCAGGGCGGGTCGCCTGCCCCGGGGAACCCGACGCTCCACCCCTGCCACCGGATCCGAGTGCACTCCGCCGAGTTCCTCTACCTCCCCTTGAACCCACCCCCCTGGACTTATTCAAAACCCCTACCCTTACTGGTGATTCCCCGTTCTCCCTGTGACCTGGCTCCCTCGAGGAGCATGTCCCGGGCGTACCTGGTGAAATTAAAATTGGCTCTATTATACTACTATTTGGATCGTCTAGGTTGTTTAAATTATTGGAAAGAATACTGAATCTATTGCGTGAGCTATTAGTCGAAGTGTTAAAAGAAATATCACTCCCTGCAGACGCACGAGGACCAGCCCCGAGGCCATGCCGGGAAGAATTTGGAGTATAATTTGAATTTGAATTATTAGATAAAGTACGGATTGCCTGGGCCGTTGTTGGGGACCGCCTCATCCTCGGGGGAGCTCTCGGTGGGGACGGCGGTTCCTCTTCGGACGACGATCCTCCTGAAGACCTGGGCCCGCTCTGGTGGGATCTGCGGGCCCTTCTCGTCGCTGCCTGCCACGGCGTCGTAGATGTTTCAGTTCCTGGGGTGGCCCTCGATGGTCCGGCTACCCCGACTATGGCCACCGGGAGGAGCTCTGGAGCTGCCGGAGGTGTTATGGCAGCTCTCGTCTCCTCCTGCCCTGCCCTGTAGAGCCGGGATGACATAATGGGCCTCCCTGATGTCGTCGTAGTGATGGTGGTGGTGGTGGGCGTCTCAGGCAATGTGAGGGGGCACAACGGTACGTTAGCCGGGATCCAGATGTCCTCGGTGATGGTAGGGAGTGCCCGGGGATCCCGGCTATCCCTCGTTGCAGGGCTGCGCCTGGTTATCGCTACCTCGGGTGGTAATGAGGTAGCTCTCGTGGCGGAGCGCAGCCCTGGGCGTGTCGTTGTGGGACCCCTCGCGGCCTGAGTAGACCGGCTGGTGCCTGCTGCGGTCACTGCAGCGTAGGTCGGAGAGTTGGACGTCCTTTTCGGCCCCGGCGGAATTGGCCTAGATGTAGTGGATGTCAGGGGGCGCCGCGTCGTGCCTGCCACCTTTGGAGATGGTGTGGTGACAGGCGAGCGCCCCTTCGTCGACGCCGGGGCTATCTTCCTCGCTGTAGCTGCAGTTGATCTAGGCACCGCGACTCGCTTGGAGATGGAGTTGAGGCGAGTCGCTGGCCGGTCGCCCACTGGAACGCTGGAGGCCCTCCGGCTCCTCGTCGTGGGTCCTGCGTAGAACGAGGGCAGGGTCTCTCGAGGGGAGCTTGGACTGCTCCCCGTCGTCGTTGGGGTGGCCATGTCTGGCCGTGGCACTTCAGGTGTCGGAGTTGGTGTCGACACCTGGGATGTAGTCGGCGTGGAGGTCGTCGTCTCTGTAGCGGGGCTCAGGATGGTATTGTCCCCGCTTCTGGCTACAGCTATAGGTGGCGGTGGGGTTGCTGCTGTAGCCGTCGTCTCCGCCGTCCGTTGGCTCCTCGTCGATGTTCGGCCAGTGGTAGTGGAGGCTGTCCCCCGTCCCGGTCCAGGCAATCTATTTAGAATAAAATTATCGAGCCTCCCTCGGCTCGAGGTATTAGTCAAACTATTTACAGTGCTTAGATTAGGACTATCACGGACGTTCACAATATTTGCGCCGGTCGTCCGCGCCGTGGCAGTCCTCGGGGCACGCGGAGGAGCTGGATCCGCAGTTGGGTGCTGCTTCGAGTGGTGCAGCTTCACCTGCTTCAGGGGGTAAGCCCCTCCGCCGGTGAAGCAGCAAGCAGCACACTTAATTTCGATTTTGCTATTTGGATGGTGTTTTTTAGCATGCTTCACCAGCTCCGCATGCCCTTTGAACACCCCCCCGGTTCTTTTTCCGTGGTTTCGTTCGTAGCAGAACGGACACCGGAACTCCTCCGGGAATGGGAATTCTAAAACTATATTATTTAAATCATTATTATTATCATCATTGCTGCTACTGGCCATTGTGCCGCACGGTACAAGTTCAGTGGGTGCGTGAAAGTAAAAGAGTAGAGAATAGATATAGAAGAAAGATAGCGACAGTCGGTATTACCTCTGAAGCGGCGAAGAGAGTTACCGACCAGAGGGGGCGGATAACCTTTGGTTCGCAGTCGATGGTAATAGAATTAGCTTCGACCGCTCACCGCAGGATGGCAGCACCGGGCCCGTTCGGACTTGTGAGAATTCTGGAATCAGACCTCTGCCGTTGACGGACTCGCTGTCGGACGGGATCTCACAGTTCAGCTATTCCGAACTGTGAAACTTACACTTATTTTGAGCCGCCTAGACGTGGCTCGTCGGACCAGATTACTCCGGTCAATTAATGAATCACGCTAGGGTTTTCAAAGGTGCGTTTTTTAGGAGGGAAGGGCAGGCCCTTACCTACGTCGCACGTGTCTTCAGAGCTAATTAACTTGCAATTAGTCAATATGGCGGCACGGCAGCGCAAGGGAGTCTGTCCGGGGTAGCGGGATAACGACTAACGGCTAACAGGTGTCACGTGACGGCTAGAAAAATGGCCGACACTACCTGTTGCCGGGGAAAGAGAGAAGAGAAGAAGAAGGAAAGAGCACCCACTTACCTTGTATATACTCCGTGCGGCGACCTCTTACAAAATTCCCGGTGGGGAGCTCCAGTGTCCGTTGGGGGGTGCACTTAGCTTCGGACCGGCGCTCGTCAAAGGTGTTCGCTCCTCGGCACGGATGGTCACACACAGAAATAAATAAAATAAAAACACTTGTGTTTGATTTTTAGAAGTTGGCGGATAATTTTATAAGAGTTTAAATGGGCCGAACCCAGCGGCACTGCAATGCCGGGCCAACCCGCGGCAGAGCCGGAGCAAGCCCCAGACACTCCGCCAACTTCCAAAAATCAGTTTAATATTCTGGCTCCCCAATGGGGAGCGTATCAGATATTAAGCTGATAAGAACAGATAAAGGCGTTTATTTTTTTCAAAACATGTTCCCCCGGGCTTACAAAAGTGTACCCGGGGGTATCGTTACAATTCATTTTCGCCTTTTGGGCGAGGGCTCGGTGCATAAAATAAAATTCAGTCTTATATTTCGGCATGACTAGTTGTCCAGGGCCTGGTGGGTTTAGAAATGAGGGATGAGATGAGAGTGCGTGGGTGACATGAGGTTGTATAAATAAAAGTAAAAATAAGATAAAAGTAGAGATGGGTGAGTGATGGGATGAATGAATGAGCTGATGAAGTGATTATGTATGGGTGAAGGTGAAGTTGTATAAAGAAATAGGTGAATCGGGTAAAATTGTATAAATAAAAGCCAGGCCCTGGATCCTCGCCTACGCTATGATTAAAATATGTGATTATAGGACCAGTACTGGTCCTGTGTCAGGTACAATGTAGTTTGGTATCAGTCTATATGGTAAAAAGGACCAGTACTGGTCCTAAGTCAGGTACATTGAGTCAAAATATTAAGATAAAATAAAAATTAGGACCATTGCTGGTCCTACGTCAAATCTAGCTTAGCTGTTAAAAATGGTGTATAGATAAAATTGTAAGTAGACAAATAAATAAATAAATAAATAGGTACAAAACAACAGCTAGACTTGCACGAGGGAGGCTTGCCCTATCCTATTTGATCTGGGGCTGGTCCCGGAGCATCCACAGGCAGTTCTGGCTCTACTCTATACTGTCGTACGCCCGAGACGTGCTCCACGTAAATATCGCGACCCCACCTAATGGTCTCCGACACTATGAGCCTGCGCATAAGGCTTGCGTACTTACTGCCAATTCGCAGTTGTTTTAGCACAGGCTCATTGGCCGGATCCCATGAGCCGAGGGCACCGACGACGATCGCAGAGACCGCTACTCGATAGCCGTGACCGTGCAACGCGTCGGCCAGGGGTTTGTACTTTAACACTTTGCGTGCCCTGGCCTCTTCGAAAGCTAGATAGGTGTTCTCAAATGCGACGGTCACGTCAACGATCACGATACTCTTTGAGGGCTCGTGCCTGACCACAATGTCAGGGCGGAGAGCCCCCAGCTCGCCGTCGACCCCCTCGACTGTTCTATTGACTCTAAGTTCCCCTGGGAGGCGACAAGCCTTGGCTACTCGTTTGAGAACGGCGTCGTGTCGGAGTTGCCATGCCGCCGAGTGCGGCCGGCAGTGACAAAGGACATGGGGAAGGGACTCCAGGGCCCCCCCGCAGCGCCGGCAACGCCTATCCCCGTCACCCCAACGTCTCGCCCCGTTAAGAGGCAGGACATCGAGGCGTGCACGGTGGATAAAGCGCCAATCGGCAAAGCGGGTGAAGCTACCACCTCTAAGGAAGTGGTTCGACACGTTTGACCGTGCCGAAACCTGGAATACCTTACCTTGGTCCGGCTTACGCTTTAACCTTAGAAGGTAGAATTCAGTCGCTGCTGCCCGCAATCGGCGGATGATCTGTCCGCGAGCGTCTTCCGACACCGTCGTCTCCCTTTCGCCCGAGCCTCTCATCGTAACGGCCAGTTCCCGCCTCAGCTCTGACCATTTCCAAGTCACGGCGAGCCTGTCCTTTGATCGCCGGGTCGCGTTCCGAGCCCTCGTCCACAGCGAAGAAATGTCCCCCCCGTCTCGTGCAAACTCCCCCTCCAGCGAGCCGGAGAGGTAGATTGCGAGGTCTTGGTTCGACGGGTCTCTACCTATCTTCTTGGCTACCGCATGCCTCAGCGACGCCCAGGCCAATGACCTGACCACCGGATCATCCACCGTCAAGAGACGGAAGGCGTGAGCGATGGTAAGGACATCGGCCATGTCTGCTAGTGGGAGCAGGCCACATCCCCCCCGGCTGGGTGGGAGGTAGACCAGCTCGGCGCTGGCACGCTGAGGCAGATGGAGCCAAGACTTAGTCAGTTTCCTGATTACCTTATCGGCTTCTCTTAAGGGACCTTTCTCCACCAGTGCTCCCCGCAGCAAGAAGTCGAGGCGCGGCACCAGGAATGTAGCCACGGTCTCAGCCTTCTGCCAGGGTGTCAGTAGGGACTCGTCGACGGCCCGAAGATCGCGGAGAAGCTCGTCGATCGTCAGCAACGGCGTCTGCTTGATTTGGAAGCCGGTCGGCACTCCGAGGTGCTGGTAAGGCTCGCCGGCTGCCAGGGCTCTAATTTCTTCGTTCTGGAGGGTGAAGCGGGTGGGCATTACCCTGCGAGTGCCTCTGCAGTCCTGATGCAGTGTTGCGCACTTCGCAGGGTTGAACCGAAGTCCAATCCCACCCGCCGCAGCCTCCACCTTTCTTAACAAGTCACGCATGCCCTCGGTGGAATCGGCAATTAGGGCAATGTCGTCCGCGTACGCTAATGCTTGGTGCCGATGTCCGTGAAGCGTATAACCCGCGGGTGAGCCGGTCACTGCACGCAGGATCGGCTCCGCCGCGAGGTTAAACGCCACAGGGCTCATCGGGCACCCTTGCTTAACCCCCGATCGAATTTCTATGGGTTCGGTGAGTCCGTCGGAGGTACGCACCCGGGTGGTGCAGCCATCATACATGCTCTCCACTATATTTCGGAGAGCGGGAGGAGCGCCGGCCTCCCCCAAGGCGCGGTAAATAGCAGCATGGGGTATTGAGCCAAACGCGTTGGTCAGATCTAGCCATGCCACCACCACCTGGCGGCCCCCTCTGCGAGCGTCGTTAAGGACCTCCTGCAGTACGAAGTTGTGCTCGTAGCACCCCTCGCACGGCAGGAAGCCCTTTTGTGAGGGGCTTAGACGCCGATTTCGGATCGACCACGTAAGCAGTCGGTCGGCCAGGACTGCGGCAAAGAGTTTGGGAGTCGTGTCACCGAGCGCGAGCGGTCGCCAGTTCGAGAGATCGTCGCGATCGCCCTTCTTGTGAACCAGCACGGTAGTGGACTCCTTCCAGATAGAAGGGATCAACTCCAGACGTAAACAGGTGTTGAAAAGTGCGGTGAGCACACGACAGTCGGGATCCGCCCTTCTCAGGTCATCGTAAGTCAGACCGTCGGGTCCAGGCGCGGAGTTTGACGTCCGCCGTAACCGCCGGTCTACCTCACTCGCTGTGAAGGGCCGAACCAGAGTGTCGTTGCTCACCACGTCTGGAGGCCCGTACGGAGGAGGAGGAGGCTGTGCTCCGAGTGGCTCCGACGGAGCGTACATGTCCCGGAAATGCTCCTCGACACGTTCCCTAGGCACTTGACAGTGCTGGGACCGGCCAAGGAGCACCTCCTGAACCGCACGCCGCCGGTTAGCCCGGAACAACTTTTGAATTCTGGTTGCCTCCTCCACCCGATCACCTCTATCCGGAAGGGCCGGCCGTGGCTGTTGCTGCTGGTGTTGTTGCACCTCTGGGCGATCCCGGCGATCTCTCGCACCGCGCCCACGCCCAGCTCCACGTCTCCCTCCCTCTCGGCGTTGGTCCGGCCTTCCTTCCCTGCTCCTCAAGACCCCCACCGGTTTTCCAGCGCCTTGGAGGAAAGCCGCGACTTGCGTCGCAGTTTCCTCCAGATCTTCATTGCTGGCAGCCGCTTCCGCCATGCCAACCAGCAAGTCCCTCTCGGTCGGTGGCTCGTCCTCAGCACGAGGCTGGGGATTCTGCCTTCGACGGAGGGCCTGGCCGGCAGCCGTTGGCGACCGCCGCGCTGGAGTCGGTGGGTGTCGAGAGACCGTAGCCGATCCGTGACTACTCGCAGAGCGGGTCACTTGCCCCGGGAAGCCCGATGCTCCACCCCCTCCACCAGTTCCGGGTGCGCGTCGCCGAGTTCCTCTACCTCCCCCTGATCCCACCCCCCTGGTCCTATTTGAAAACCCACCCCTTACTGAGATATTACTGTTTTCCTCGCGGCCCGACCCCCCCGTGGAGCACGTCTGGGGCGTACCTGAAATAAAATCACAAGTATTGTTAATTGAGGAAGAGTCTAAAAGAACGCTAAATCTATTGCTAGTATTTACTGGATTAAAGTCGTCTTGATTTTCTGAATTTAAATTATTGGAGTTAATATTATTTGAAAATTGTCTCCCTGTGGGAGCTCGGGGACCAGCCCCGAGATCTTGCCTAGATGATCTAGGTGATGTTTTATTTCCAGTGCTGCTGCGTATAGCCTGCGCTGTAGCGGGGGACCGCCTCGCTCTGGATGGTGCTGCTGGCGGCGACGGCAGTTCCTCTTCGGACGACGACTCTGTCGACGACCCTGGCCTGCCTCGGTGGTGGCGGCGGGCCCTTCCTATTGCCATCTGCCACGGCGTCGCGCTCTGGCAGGTGGTGATGCTGCGCGCTGCTGGTGTTGTGTGGGCCTCCCTGGATGGCCCCGCTACCCCTATGATGGCCACCGGTGGGAGAGATGGGGTGGTGGCCGGTGGCGGGACGGTGTTGATCACCCACCTTTCCGCTCCTTGTATCCGAGGGGTCATCACTGGCCCCCCGGAGATGGTGGTGGTGACCGTGGTGGTGGTGAGGGTCACAGGAAGCGTCGGGGTGCAGATCTGCTCGTTGGCCGGGGCCCTCGGTTCCTCGCTGATGGTGAGTAGGGCTGCTGGGCCCCGGCTTCGCCTCGGTGGAGGGCTGCGGGGGCCTCCCGCCACCCCTGGCGGGAGTGATGTCGCTCTGCTGTTGGACCGCAGCCCTCGGCGTGTCCCCATCGTGCCTCCTGTGGCCTGGAGCGGTCGGGCTTGGCCCGCTGAGACGGCTGCGTAGGTGGGTGATATCGCCGTCCTCCTCGTCGACCCCGGCGGAGTGGGTCTCTGGCTGGTGGTGGTGACAGGTGGGCGCCTTGCAGTGCCCGCCGCTGTAGGTGATGGTGTGGCGGCGGGCGATCTTCCCTTAGTGGCCGCCGGGGTGATCCGTCGCCTCGTGCCGGGCTTTGGCACCGCTGCTCTCGTCGCTGTAGGTGGCCTTTCCACCGGCATACTGCTGGCTCGGCGACTCCTAGTGTTTGGCCCCGTATAGATGAAGGACGGGGCCTCGCGGGGGGAGCAGGTACGGCCCCCCGCTGCCGGTGGACTCGTTGAGCTGGTTGTGGCGGTGCTAGGCCCGGCTGCTGGTGATCGGGTAGCGGGAGCGGCTGTTGAAGATGCCGCTGCCTGGTAGGAGGCCTCTGTAGGCCGTGGCAGGTCTCTTGTCGTCGTCGTTGCCGCCGCCTGTCTCGCTCGGGTCGAGCGACCCTCGTTGGCGGTAGTATTAGCGGTCCCTCGCGTTGGCTCAGGCACCGCAGCAGCGTCTCCGGTTCGTCTGAAATTAATAAAATTATCGAGCCTCCCTCGGCTCGAAATATTAGAGTTTTGGCTAGAATTACAACTATTTGGTTGCGACGCGGGAGGTACAGTCGCACCCAGTCCTGCCGCATGATCTTGGTGCCGTGCAGCGTAGTGCAGCTTCACCTGCTTCAGGGGGTAGGCCCCTTCACCAGCCTCGCTGCACACGCCGCATCGGTGGATAACGCTATGGCCTGGGTGATATCGTTTGGCGTGTTTCAGCAGGTCCGAGTGCGACTTGTACACACCTCCGGCTCTCCGTCCCTGATTATTTGAATAGCATTGAGGGCAGCGGAACTCCTCCGGGAACGGGTATTCTATAATTATAATTATGTTGTTATTATTAGTTTCATTTACCATGGTGCTGCTTTGTGGTGGCTTCGCTGGCAGTTGGTAAATAGTGAGAAGAGAAGAAAGTGGGTAAGAGAGTAGATAGCGGGTGAGTAAAGTGGGATTGAAAGATAAGAAGAAAGATAGCGACAGTCGGTATTACCTCTGGAGCGGTCGGAGAGTTACCGACCAGAGGGGGTGGATTGCCTTTGGTTCGCTACGCCGAAGGTAATAGGTTTCGCTACCAGCTTCGACCGCTCGCCGCAGGGTGGCAGCACCGTGGCCGTTCGGACTTGCGAGCGTGCTAGAGTCAGGCTGCTCTAGACCTCTGCCTTGAACGGACACGATGACGGACGGGATCCCGCAGTTCAGCTAATCTGCACTGCGAGACTTACACTTAGCTCGTTTCGCTATTAACGCGGCTCGTCAGACCCGTTTTACGGGGTCTAGAATTGAACCGACGTTAAAAGCTAGCGATAGTGCGTTTTAGGAAGGGAAGGCTCAGCCCTTGCCTGTACACGATCCGTGCCTTCAGAACTAATTGCTTAGTCAAGATGGCGGCACGTTGTGACAGGTGAGTTAACCTAGGTCGGGGATATGTCTAACGGCCGTTGGTAGACGCGTGAGAGGCAAGAGAGAGCGCCACCACGACGTCACCTTGTTGCCGGGGAAAAGAAAAAGAGAAGAAGAAAAATAGAGCTACCACTTACCTGCTTTACCACCACGCAGCAGGCACCAAGCTCCCAGGGAAGTTCCGCGTCCCACGATGTTTGGAAGTCACCCGCGTCGCTCCCGGGTTGATCGCTCCTCGGTGGAAATATAAACACATTAAAATATAATAAAAATCACTAACACAAGATTTATTTTTGATTTTCAGAAGTTGGCGGAATTGTTTTTATAATGGTTTAAATGGGCCGAACCCAGCGGCACTGCAATGCCGGGCCAACCCGCGGCAGAGCCGGAGCAAGCCCCAGACACTCCGCCAACTTCCAAAAATCAGTTTAATATTCTGGCTCCGCAATGCGGAGCGTATCAGATATTAAGCTGATAAGAACAGATACTACACTTTGATCTTAGCCAAGAGGCCGAGAAGCGATACTCTACCAGCACTCTATAGCATCTAATATCGTTGGAATAAAGTTACTTTACTCGCGAGAAAGTCGCGACGCGTAGCGGTGGATGTTGGTACAGGATGAACAGGACCGCTGCCCATCTAGCGGTCTTCACAGGATCTACGATTTAAACTGTGTTATCAGTTGGTAAGACAGTCCGTATTTGCCTTTTAAATACCGAAATGACCTCATCGTTAAACTAATGTAGAATATGTTACTGCAGGATATATAAATTCCGAAAATTTCGGAAATACGAATTTTATCTTCCAGTTTTTGACATCATGTACTACACAATTTACATGCTACACCGATGAGTACAATACGCAACATATTCCAGTATTTTTTGAAAAATATTTTAGCATTTTTTGAGCATTTTTACCGGTATACTGCCGGGGTAAAAATGCTCAAAATATTCTAAAAAAATTCTCATTTTCAGGTGCTTCCATTATCAACATTTCTCCAGAGTTTCAGATTTTTAAACGAATAATTGCGGACGTGAGGTAAAAAACTTCAAACTTCGGAAAACCCCACGTTATTTAAACGTAAATTCCAACGGCCCGGTGGACCATCAAATATTAAAATAAAAATTCCCAACTTCGGGAACATTTTTTTTTTTTTATTTATTTGAAAACGTTACATCCACTTGGAGCGAAAAATTTCAAAAAAAGTCAAAAGAACTGTCACCCTAATACACAGGTATATAGGACAGGTATAATTTAGATCACAGTGATAAAGAGTGAAAAAGCTAGCGACCGGTGGTGCAAAACTCTGTCTCTTTCTACCCCGTAGCATGCTAAGCCACGTAGGTTGCGATGGTGTGGCCGCCACCTCCTTCCCTTATTGTTCAATCTACTGGACACTTTTCGAAGGGGTTCACATGGGGACGCGTACTCCATATTCTATACTCTTTGATTCTAATGTCGATGGTTTGAACGCACTTACGCCGTCCCACAACACTATACCGCTAGATGACGCCGGTAATAAATACAGTTGGAGGCACTATATCTATAGCAATGTTGAAATTTAACTGGGTCGTAAGAATGCGAGTGACAAGTGTTCAAATATCAAAGGATAGCCTGTGGCTTATTATTATATGAAGACAACTTGCTCAATATTGCACATTATATTTTAATTCCCCATCTATCACCGAAATGAAGCAGTTGATGTCCTTCGCGCTGTTGTTATTCGAGCATGAATCCTCCCATGCTTTCGTTAATATTGTTAGTCATAACATTAGTTAAGTTCCAATAGTATGTAATAAGTTTGTTGCTTGGAAATTCGACGAGACCCCTTTGTACATACATATGTATATGCTCTGAATGACTGAGCAAAGTAAATAAATCAATCAATTTTGCAAAGGAAAGCAAAACAGCTGAATCCTTATAATAAAAAAATGTATTATACATGGAAATGACCACAATATTTTGTACTACCAAAAGGAAAGGGGCAAAGGCGTAGAATATGAAAAAGCAGTTGCATTCTTAGCGATTCGGCAGATAAGCTTCTGTCCGGAATAAAGTGAATACATAGGTATATGTATGTATATAATATTCGAATCGAGCGTGAAGAAAATAACAAAGTGACACTTCCAATTTACAATTTGACAAATTATGGTTCGTGATGTATAAAATGATGCACGGTTTCAGAACTCTTTCCAGCTTGACTTATTTGCACCTCCTTGTGAATTATCGTGGTCACTAGCTCAGAATAGAATTTCACGGCGTAACCGACCTTAACAGAAACTAATTAAATAACCTGCCTAATCGTTTAGCGTATGTTACTGAATGTTTGGTAAGTAAAGTAAGGTACTAATATACGCCGAAGTATATAATGCATATTTATTATGCATACAATGGAGAATCTCTAAGTGTATAGCTACATCAGCAGAGTAATTTTACAATTGAAGTGAAAAAAGAAATATTTCAAATTATTATATAGTATGAACTGCACATTGTATCTCGGGGTTCTTCAACGTTTTACATTACCGTACAGCTGTTTTACATAAGCGTACTGCAGCTATCTTACATAAGCGCTCACGAGTATACGTAAGGCTAATAGATGTGCACGTGCCTAGTAAAATGACCTGAGACTTCGGTGCACCTTAAGAAAAATTATTGCAAGTATAAGGCCATAGACGCTTTATGTAACTGTTCAATCATAGAACATCCCTGGTGAAAATGATTCTTCGAATTTTTAGGCCTATTCGAACCGTTTGTAGTTTGTCAGAAGAAATTGTAATTTTTTGTCATTTTTCATAAAAAATTGTAATTTTTCAATGAAAAACTACCAAAATCTACGTATTTCTATGGTGTACCACGAAAATTGCCAATTTTTCATAATAAATTATGAAAATCTATGATTTTTAATGAAAAACTATGAAAAGCTACAATTTCTTATGAAAAACTACACAGACGTTCGAAATGGCCTAAAAATTTGTAGAAGTAGAAATTTTCACCAGGGATAAGTTCGAGCAAGCTAAGCCCATAATCGAGCCCATAATAATAGAATGATACCAATAACATATATGTATACATAACATATGTTTGGTAATTTGGGGCTCCGTAGAAATTATCCAAAAAAAAAACAAACAAAAAAATACAATAATATAGCATCGTACTGCGGTAGAGCAGAATGTACAAGGCGAGTATACGCAAAATCATATCAAATCCAAAGAGGTTGCAACTATCGACAACGCATCGGGGCCAAGGAAACTGCGCAAATGGTGTATGGATGATCTTAAATTAAATTAAGGACCCGATAACAATCTAAAGAACGAATCTAAGGAAATAAATCGAAGAAGAAGAAGCGGAACAAAAAATTTCATTTTCTTTTCCAACTGCTACAATATGCGTTTATATATTAACCAGTACCTATCTATAGGTATGTTTTGTCGGCCATACGCATACCCAACGGCAAACCAATATTTCAATCTCATGCCAATTGCATGTATTCATTAACAATATTCTTGCGTGATGGCGTGTTGAATATACATATTATAATGTGACCGAACATATATATGGGGCATTCTCCGTCAGAACGTACGGGAAAAATAATTCAAAATTTTGATTTCATCGAAATTTTTATGGGTGATACACCTAATGAGAGGAGCTTTCACAATTTTTTTCGTTCATCTGTTTCTGAGATATGAATTTTTGATTTTTTTTTTTCGAAAATACATCACTTCTTGAAAAATTGATCAAATGGGGTTTTTTTTTTGGAAAATTTTTGTTTTTAACTATACTTTAAGAAAAAAAAATATAAAAAACGTGATCTTTGTCAATTGCGGTATGGTTTTTTCATTCAAAGCTCAAACCACGATTTCGAGAGGTTGGACATTTTTTTTTTTTTTAAATTCTCATAAAAAAACATTGTTTTTTCTACAAATTATGCCGTCGGATTTATCGTGGGGTCACATCTCATTTAATTTTTTTTATTTCTGATTCAAAATCTTTTTGTGTAAATTTAATCGTACTAAATTTCTAAAAAGATTCAAAATAACAATTCCGTTGATTCTGGAAGCTCCTATGCCTTCACTTTGAATATAAAAATATGAAATTATGTATTGGAATTTATGTAGTCATCAATTACGATATCGGGACCAATAATTTCATATTTTTATATTCATAGCGAAGCCCATATGCTTCCAGAATCAACGGAATTGTTATTTTGAATCAATTTAGAAATTTAGTACGATTAAATTTACACAAAAAGATTTTGAATCAGAAATAAGAAAATAGAATGAGATGTGACCCCACGGTGGATCCGACGGCATAATTTGTAGAAAAAACAATGTTTTTTATGAGAATTAAAAAAAAAAAAAAAAACGGCCAACCTCTCGAAATGGTGAAGTTTGAGCTTTGAATGAAAAAATTATACGCAATTGACGAAAATCACGTTTTTTGTATTTTTTTTCTTACTTCTTAAAAATCTCGAATTTATCGCAATTCTCGCACTTCCGTCATCGCTTTTGCGAAATACTCTCGGAGGTTCTCGGGTTTATGTATCGTACACCGTGTGAACTGTGCCGTTGTATCATATTTCAGGAATTCAAACTCTCAAGTGTCAGAATTTGTTGGAGGTTACAACTTACAAATAACAGGGGTGCGATTCTGTAACTTTTGCGCTAACTTAGCACATGTGCTAAATTTTTTCCCCGATTCTACGCCAATGCACGTCCCCGCTAGCACCCGTTCACCCCCGGTAGCGCCAATAAGCTCCATTTTCGGGTGTCAACAAGCGGGGGTCGCCATGCAACTGCACGAGGATGAACAATCGAACCAAAGGAAAGACTGGTTCTGTGATAAAACTCGGGCGATCGAGTGCTATCTAAATGAATTTTTATCACCTGCCGTAACGCAACTCTCAGAGGCTTCGCTAACTATAGCGATCGGGTGCTATCGAAAAGAATTTTCAGCGCCTGTCGTTAACGAGACTCTATAATATATTCCTTATTTTTTTATCGAATATGCATCGTATAAAAATGTTATCATTTTTTATTAAATTGATATTTCAATTACTTTTCAAGAAAATTAAAATTAAAATTCTATGAGATAAATGTTTATCGAATTTACGTGTATTCTGTAACTCCCCGTATAAATAACGTACTTTTTAAATGTTCGCGTATGTTATGGGCATACGTATAGGGCATTATACGCAAGATCTTCTATGGTGGTAGGTACTACCTCTGAAACAATCTCATAATTTTTATGGAATGGTTTTTCGAATAATTTTTGCGTTACAAAAATATTCTTTATTGGAATACCCTTTCGGTACGTGCGTCGCGCAACTCGACACGAATTGTCATTTTCTATGATGAATATTTTGCTCTTTATAGACAAGTAACAACCAAACCTTTTGAGGTAAGTGTCGATTTTTTATCACGTACAAATGTTTCAATAGTTTTTCATTTTTTAAATCATTTTACAGCAAATACATACTCCAAAAGTTATGATGGTCCGTAACTTTGAACATTTTTGCCGCTTTGTAAAATCTTATAAAATTCTAAAGAATTCAGTGTGAAATTTAGAATTTTTTAATGCAAGTTCCATGGTGGGTCGAGTTCTCCTTATAGGCTTTTCGTACACTCGCAATTTTTATAATTCAATCAAACTGTGTGGACGTCTTTGATTTGCTTTTTGATGAGCGTTTCTCGTTCAAAGATTGTTGTATTCGATGAACAAAAAATGTTCGTGATGCAAATCGTCAGTGTATGTATGCTGCTGGGGTGAAAATGCTCAAAAAATGCTCAAAAAATTCTCAAAAAATTCCGAAAAAATTCTCATTTTAAGGTGCTCACATACCGGTAAAAATGCTCGAGAAATACTACAAAAATTCTGGAAAAATTCTGATTCTCAGGTGTTTTCGTTGTAAACATTTCTCTAGAGTTTCAGATTTTTAAACGAATAATTGCGGACGTGAGGGACAGAAAATCGTAACTTCGGAAAACCCCACGTTATTTGAACGTCAATTTCAAGGGCCCGGTGGCACCATCAAATATTATAATAAAAATTTCGAACTTCGGGAAAATTTTTTTTTATTGATTTGAAAAAGTTTTATCCACTCTGAACGAAAAATTTCAAAAAAAGTCAAAATAACTGTCACCCTAACATACATACCTATACATATACTATATGTATGTTTATATACTATATACTGTGAGTTTTTCTATCTGCGGAACGACCCGTGCGTTCAGCTCATGTTCAGGTTGAGAACCGTAGCCCCCACGGCTATCCCCACCCTCAAGATTATTCGTCAAAATACCCTAAATATTAGGGATTGTTGAAAATGATGAAAAATTAAATTTGGACAATCATCTAAGGTAATAATGAAGCAATTGAACATGAGCTGAACGCACGGGTTGTTCCGCAGATAGAAAAACTCAGGGTATGTAAGTTGGGGTGACAGTTATTTTGACTTTTTTGGGAATTTTTCGCTCAGAGTTGATAAAACGTTTTCAAACCAATAAAAAAAAATTTTCCCGAAGTTCGAAATTTTTATTATAATATTTGATGGTGCCACCGGGCCCTTGAAATTGACGTTCAAATAACGTGGGGTTTTCCGAAGTTACGATTTTCTGTCCCTCACGTCCGCAATTATTCGTTTAAAAATCTGAAACTCTAGAGAAATGTTTACAACGAAAACACCTGAGAATCAGAATTTTTCCAGAATTTTTGTAGTATTTCTCGAGCATTTTTACCGGTATGTGAGCACCTTAAAATGAGAATTTTTTCGGAATTTTTTGAGAATTTTTTGAGCATTTTTTGAGCATTTTCACCCCAGCAGCATACATACACTGACGATTTGCATCACGAACATTTTTTGTTCATCGAATACAACAATCTTTGAACGAGAAACGCTCATCAAAAAGCAAATCAAAGACGTCCACACAGTTTGATTGAATTATAAAAATTGCGAGTGTACGAAAAGCCTATAAGGAGAACTCGACCCACCATGGAACTTGCATTAAAAAATTCTAAATTTCACACTGAATTCTTTAGAATTTTATAAGATTTTACAAAGCGGCAAAAATGTTCAAAGTTACGGACCATCATAACTTTTGGAGTATGTATTTGCTGTAAAATGATTTAAAAAATGAAAAACTATTGAAACATTTGTACGTGATAAAAAATCGACACTTACCTCAAAAGGTTTGGTTGTTACTTGTCTATAAAGAGCAAAATATTCATCATAGAAAATGACAATTCGTGTCGAGTTGCGCGACGCACGTACCGAAAGGGTATTCCAATAAAGAATATTTTTGTAACGCAAAAATTATTCGAAAAACCATTCCATAAAAATTATGAGATTGTTTCAGAGGTAGTACCTACCACCATAGAAGATCTTGCGTATAATGCCCTATACGTATGCCCATAACATACGCGAACATTTAAAAAGTACGTTATTTATACGGGGAGTTACAGAATACACGTAAATTCGATAAACATTTATCTCATAGAATTTTAATTTTAATTTTCTTGAAAAGTAATTGAAATATCAATTTAATAAAAAATGATAACATTTTTATACGATGCATATTCGATAAAAAAATAAGGAATATATTATAGAGTCTCGTTAACGACAGGCGCTGAAAATTCTTTTCGATAGCACCCGATCGCTATAGTTAGCGAAGCCTCTGAGAGTTGCGTTACGGCAGGTGATAAAAATTCATTTAGATAGCACTCGATCGCCCGAGTTTTATCACAGAACCAGTCTTTCCTTTGGTTCGATTGTTGATCCTCGTGCAGTTGCATGGCGACCTCCGCTTGTTGACACCCGAAAACGGAGCTTATGGGCGCTACCGGGGGTGAACGGGTGCTAGCGGGGACGTGCATTGGCGTAGAATCGGGGAAAAAAGTTAGCACATGTGCTAAGTTAGCGCAAAAGTTACAGAATCGCACCCCAGGTCAATATAACGGCTTCTTCTGACAAAAATTCATAGCGTCTTACTACATTATTGGAATTTGTCACAGACGCAGAGAAGAAAAGCTGACTAATAAGTTACGCATTCATTCGGATTCGAGCTGTTGAATACCCGAATCTACGGACGAAGACGTGTGAAAACTTAATTGAATACATAGGTACTTTTTTCAACGATCTTTCACATTTTAAAAGTCGAGGCTGCTAAAATTGCTGAATTCGCTAAACAAATGTAGTTAATTTTACCACGACTAAATATGAATCAGTAAAATTTAAAACTGAAATGATTTATCACATCTTGTCATTTTCTTTCGGGTTATAGTACATACATACGTCGGAGAAGGATTTTGAAAAAGGTCAGTGAAGATTAAGTTCAAGTAATCATAGTACAAGTCCAATAGTATTAGTGTGTACAAGTCCAAATAATTTACTGACACTTGTGTGTAATAATTAATTATGTTAGTGATAGTAAATGTAATACTAAATGTAATAATAATCTGCTTATCATTGTATATTATGTATTAAATACCACGTTGCATGAACGTAATTACATGAGTACACCAGATGAACATGAGTAACCTAATGACCAAAATGAGTACTCTGATCAGAATAATGAGTAACCCTTATGAGTACGATGATGACAAATATGAGTAACTTAATAGAGATTTAGGATAAAAAATATTATAAAATAATGCCACGAAGAAAGAGTAACCGAACTGACGAAAAAGAAATCGAGTTTCAACGCTTGCGTAAAGAAAGAAATAACGAAAATCAACGTAAGCGTCGTGGTCGACAAAATAGTATAGCAGATTGTATCAGTGTTCCAGATGACAACGTCGAAATCCAATGCAAGCGTCAGTGTCAAGAAAATGTCATCAATTTAGCAGATTGTAGCCGTGTTTTAGATCAAAACGTAGAAATAGTAAACCCCGATGCCTGCAGATATGAATCTCATGGACTCTTAATAAACGTCGTAGCAAACGACACAGAAGTGATCAGATATAAAACCATAGGTAGCGTAGATAGATGTAACTTTTAATCAATTGAATAATTATTATTACTAATCGTCCGTTCGTAAAATTAAAGTAAGTCGATACTTGAATAACGAAGGTTCGGATTATTGACGATTTGGGCTATCCGTTCCTATATGCGGCTTTCCGCACCATCCTATGTCTTTCTATCCGTGTAATTGCGAAATTTTCAGCAGGGCTACTACGTATAATGTTCTTACTAATTCCATAAATTTTATAATTCAATTCTATTTGTGTTAAAGATGCTGAGAAATAGTTGCAGACGCGCGCGAAGCGCGCGATATGAGCTAGTAGCTTAAATAAGACATTATATGACCTCGGAAGCACACGCTGCTCGTTGGATGTAAATTATAGCTGATTGTATGTATGTATGTATTGCTATTCAATTGTCTTATTGTTTCGCCTGTCGCTCTGTTCTTATAGTTTCACGTCTTTTAATTGTCGCTATATCAAGTATTTAGATTAGGGTGATTTTTTTTTTCGACTATTTTTATTTTTTCACTCCCCACCTAAAATTTTGTTGGACATGTCGAACAAAAAATTCCCTGAAAGTTATAGCCCTTAATATTAATATTAAGTACTTCCCCAGAGCGTGAAAAGATTTTCCATCTAAAATACACGTAAGGTAAAAATTTTTTTTTCAAAATTCTATAACTCAGCGGCATTTTATGCTATCACATTGGTCTTAGTCTCAATTTACGCAGAATTGAACGATCTTTAGAAGTGTCTATGACGGCGTGAGTGCAACTTACACTGGTGAGATGCTACGGGTCGCTAAAGTTGATTTTTACCCAAAATTCTCGTTTTTTCGCTGTTATCTCCAAAATGATTAACTTTACCGAAAAAATGTAGAAAATAATTTTGTTGGAAATTTAATTTCCTACAAAAAAGGTCTTCTAGATTTAAATGCTCAGATTAATATTTCTTGAGATATTGAACTTTGACTGGGACAGACCGTTTCAAGGCTGCGGGTCGAAATAAAATAAAATAAATGGGTATCTAGATAATCTATAGAGCAACAAACAACGTGAAACAAAATTTCCTCTTTCAACCATTTCATAGCTGCGAATAGCCAAAGCCGCATTTGATCGAAAAACAGGTCTAGATGCATCGAAAAAAAAATCAGGAAACCGGTTGACCTGTGGGCCAACCCTAAAACTTCCCGCTATGTGTTGAATACGTTACTACAAATTGATACTATTGTGTTTATAATCCATTGAGAAAGGTTATAAGTATAGTTAGTTTTCCGTATATAAATTTTTTCCCGTATGATTTTTAATCAAAAATCGAGTTTTTTCAAATGTCAACCTTTCTAGGTTTTGGGGAGTTATATTTAATGTCAAAAGATATCGTTCAGTCTCAATTGTATACCTTTTCGATCGCCGCAAGAATCATTCAAATCGGTTAATTCGTTCCAAAGGTTTAATACGACAAAAAAAGAAATTTTTGTCGTGCAATATCTTTTAAAGTAAACGTTCGATTTTGATGAATCTTGCGGCAATCGAAAGGGCTATCGAAGACTTAAATCTGATCAAGTTTTGAGACTCATCGCGCGAACAGATTAGGAGATATGCACTAAAAACATGAAATTTTTGTTTTTTTTAATTTTTATTCTTCGAATAACTTTGGAACTACTCGACCGATTGACTCCAAAATCTAATCAGATCTAAGTCTTGATAAACCCTTTCGATCGCTACAAGAACCATTCCACTCGGTCAATTCGTTCTGAAGATATCGTACGACAAAAAATTTGTTATACACACACACACAAACGGACGTCCATCCAAAAATAGTCGGAATAGCTTCCTAGGACCTCAAAACGTCGACATCTGATGAAAACTCGGTTTTCGAAAATCGGACCGAAACCAATAACTTCCCCTCTTTTATGAAAATTTTCAATTTCCATAGCGGGAAGTTAAAAATACGTATCTAGATTATGCAACGCCGGCGACTATTGTGTGGAAGGTGTGGAGATGTCCACACTCGAAATTTTTCGAGCATGGGATTCCACACTCGAAATTCTCCTGACTAATCGTAAAATTCAATTGTGCAAGTACGAGGAATATCGATTTTCTTTTATTCTGAAAAAAATATGGAATTGCCCCCGAACACATCTTTTTTATATTTGGCTGTATTAAATTACAATATTGACGGAGTTACCCTTGTGGATAAGGTAGTCTGCACTCTGCAGTTCTAGAATCCATAGTCCACCTTCGATCGCTAGATGTACATCGAGAAATCGCAGAAAACTTGAAAACTGATAAAATCATCGATGAATTCATATCTAAAAACTCTGTCAGAGGTTCAACGTTCGCAAATAGCAATGAATAAATGAAAAACGAAAAAAAATAATCCCCCCCCCCCCCTCATGGTCCAACTCCACACTCGAAATTATCAGAAGTCGCCGGCGTAATTGAGATTATGACTGCCACAGCAAAAAACGTGCATCAAAGTTTTCTCCATGGGACCGACCGTCTCGGAGCTACGAGTGACCAAAGTACATTTCTGCAGATGTAGAAATCTTGAAGGTGAATTATATCAATATCGAATGTGTTTGAATTCTTGAATTTCTCTAAGCTTATAAGAAAAAAATTGTACATACATACATACTTCGGGTGTCACGAATGAGCGATGAAAACAAAACAAAGCTAACTCTTGCACCAATGTGTCAGACAGAGAAGAGATATACCAACACAACATCGCTTTGTGTTCCATTTCCATATATGGGACTTTTCCACGAAACCTCGCGATCAAGAGACGCGGTAGCGTCTCGCGTCAAGTACATTAAAAAAAAGCGCGACTCGCCCGAGTCTCTTTACCGTAGAGGCAGCTCTGAGCGGAGTGGGGGGATAATGTTTTTATACATTACACCGAATTGGTAATATACCGGGGATTAACGTTTTATTTTCGTAATAAGGGTCGAAAGAACTTCCATTTGTGACCCAAATCTAGGCAATCGGTGCACCAACAGCTAAGAAATTAATAATTTCTGAAATCGGATGGGTCAGTTTGACGATAATAATTTTTCGTCTCCTCCGTCATAATTTTTCTCCGTCGGCAGAACGCAATAATCAACATAGAAAGTCCATTATCGAGATGAAAATACATGGATAAAAATATAGTGGGAGCTGTCGCTCTTGACTATAATAACAAGTTGCATATGTTTTATGGTGTAACGAAAAATACTCCTACTGCGCACGCGCGTGCACATAACCGAAATAGTTATACGCATTCTTGAATGACAGCTGACTGCTTGGATAGATGAGAAAAATATTACGAGTAGCTGAAAACCTTTTTGAACCAACAAATGATTTCTTATTACGCTTGCTGGAAAATATGGAGAAAGTGCGGAGTAAGAAATTGTCATTTAATATTAGTCTCGATGTCCTCTGAAAGATATCCATTCAATCGTTCACGTTAGGTTGTCCAGATTTCGAGGTTATAAGAGTAGATGTCAGGTTGCTGAGGTTATAGAGATTGAGGTTATGAGAGATTTGCATAATGTCACGTCGATCGTGATTATCGGAGCTATTCATTCGTAGCATATTTTATACTTGTAAAATTTGGATATATAATAATAATTTTTGAAATTATTATACCTACGAAGCTGATGAAGAAATGTTTATGATTTATTTACGTTATGCGGTCCTAGGTAGATCATTAAAATTAGATGACATTTTTTCATAAATACTTTCTGAAATCTGGGAATATAATTGTACTGGAATTCTAACAATACCAACAGCTAATAAGATTCTAAATTCTCATTTCTATGAGCTCAATTATTATCGTCTTCATGAACGATTGATCAATATCAGTGATTGAATTGTCGTGGCCAGATACTAGATTAATATTGGTTGGCCACTAGCACTATGACCTTATTTGGATTATGTATGTACTTCTCACTACGCGGTATCCTTGGGTAAAAATTTGAAACCCATGCTGTACGATTTATTCTAATGAGCTCGCGTTCTTTTTCTGAGCTTAAAGTTCTGGTACCACCGAGCAATTTTTCAAGTTGTCTAAAAATAATGAGAAAAAAATGTTCGAGCACTTGAAAAGACTAAAGATGTAATTCTGCTATGTTATTGTGATCATTTTACTAGGTCAAGTTAATTTGATCAGCATTCGACCCTGCAGTGATGAAATTATAGTCCTCCGTAGCCCATGATTTTGTCTTTGAAAGGTTCGCTGCATATAACAAAAGTTGACTGAGTGTAACTTGACAGTACTAATTCGAAATGATGTTAAAAAAAGCATCAATGTGACACAATCTGAAGAATAGTGTCCACTTTTCTGTATGATTATTCAACAACTGTAAATTACATATTATGTGAAAAATTTTGTAAACTGGATTTTCCACAATTTTCTTTGTGGATGTTTTTTTAATATTCTTTCAACTTTATTCTGTCAGTTTGAAGCTCTGTCGACAACTCTTGGTAAGCAGTGATCCTTTCAAAGTCAGAATCATAAGCTACAAAGGTCTATAATTTTATCATCGGTGGCTCGAATGCTGATCAAGCTTGAATTACCAAAATAATCACAATTAGGTAGCCTCATTACATCTTCAACTCTTTAGGCGCTCAATTATTTTATTTTTTCAAATGTTTTCAGACAAATTCAAGAATTGCTCAGTAAGACCAGAACTTTGAGCTGAAGAAAACAAGAGTTCATTAGAATGAATGGAACAGCACTGGTTTCATGGTTTCATTCGAAAAAACACCCCCAGAAGTTTTATTCAAATCTATAACTTGGAGGTCTGATATTCTCCTTCTTAGTCTACCGAACACATAATTACGTTAATATGACTTTGAATTTATATCGAAAGTAAGTCTATGATATCTACAGTGAAAGTAATGCTAATAGGGGTCAAGGCTTCTTATTACAGTTCATTTTTCAGTCATCGATAACAACACAGCCTCATCAGTGAAACTCTTTCAATAGAACTCATAACAGTTAGAGAAAATATGAGAAAAATAACATCTAACAGAAACAGCCAAGAAAATCAAAACGTCTACAAAAAGTAATAAAATCCCCCAAGAGCACCTCAGGTGCAGAAACCTTGCGCCTAGTACATTAAAACGTAAAGATCAACAAAAATTCGTTACTAAAATATTCGACGAAGTAGCATCTGATCTACAAAAGTATTAAAATCAATAGACGTTACCAAGTACAATCAAATTTTCCCACATATATTATACTACAGATATTAAGAATTATCAGTCGACCAATAAGATTATTATTTATTATTGAGTAAGTATTGAGCAAATTTTTTTTTTGCTTCAAACGCTGTGATTATAGCCAATTGCGCAATACATTTGCAATGCTAATTTTGTTGTAGAAATTCGCGAACGAGGAAATCAACATAGACCGGTGGAAATAAATCTCTTATTGCAGTAATAGTTATACCGTTTAAGTAGTAAGCATTACACTTGTTATAGTTGCGGCTCGGGGACAGATTTATTGTATTATTGAATTCATCACAAGTGAAAATAAACATAGAAGAAACCGGTACAAAAAGTAGTGAAATCCCCCCAAAAGCACCTCAGGTGCAAAAACCTTGCGCCAAGCACATTAAAACGTTGTAACTATCAACAAAACTATCAACAAAACTTTGTTACCAGAATATTTGATGAAGTAGCATTTGATCTACAAAAGTACTGAAATCAATAGACATTGCCAAGTACAATTTATTTTTTCACAATTAATTCCTGATTGTGACCTAGTGCCTATTAGTGTTTGGTTGGTATTCACATATGAATATACATGACATGCGTAACACCTTATGATATGTGACATATGTACTCATGAGAAAAGATTAATCCAAATTAAAATTGAGAAAAAAAAAAAAAAAAAAATTTGGAGGTAGTGGTACTTGGCGGGCATTTTTGCAGAAATTACAAGAAAATATAAATTAAACTATTTCAATATTCTTGAAATAATTCACCCATCAGCCCGCCAAGTACCACTACCTCCAAATTTTTTTTTTTTTTTTTTTCTCAATTTTAATTTGGATTAATCTTTTCTCATGAGTACATATGTCACATATCATAAGGTGTTACGCATGTCATGTATATTCATATGTGAATACCAACCAAATACTAATAGGCACTAGGTCACAATCAGGAATTAATTGTGAAAAAATAAATTGTACTTGGCAATGTCTATTGATTTCAGTACTTTTGTAGATCAAATGCTACTTCATCAAATATTCTGGTAACAAAGTTTTGTTGATAGTTTTGTTGATAGTTACAACGTTTTAATGTGCTTGGCGCAAGGTTTTTGCACCTGAGGTGCTTTTGGGGTTATACATACCGGTAACAAATATCTCTTTTAAATGGTCTAGTTACGGTACTGGTTTGCAGATGTGATCTTATCTTTTGTGATCTTTGATTTTGATGACATGCTTCTGACGCGTTGAGATATCATTGATGACGTGCGTGTGCCGTAAATGTCGGTTGTATGTATGATGTGTTGTAGAATACGCCAACGCGGAACAGACATTAAGCTATATACGGTTATGTGAAATGAAAACTGACTTTGAGGATGCACAGTATGAACAAAAAAAAAGATAAAAATATGAGGCTAGTCTCATTTTATGCCTGCATGATTCCTGCGTTCCTCAGAGAAATTTCAAATTTTTTCAAACAATTGTTTCCAAGTTATGACAAGGAATGTTAAAAAATATGCCCTTTTTTGGGGTACTTCAGAGAATAGTCATCTTTGATCGTTGATCATTTTATTCCGAATAGTGGGAAAAAATCGCCATTTTTTCCCTCATTCTTGCAACCTCGGAGAAGACGTTTGTGCAAGAATAAATTTTTTTCAAGACTTCGTTCACTTGTTATTAATCAAAAGGCAACGCCCCAATATATTCGATTCCACTCATCGTATTGACTTCGTATAACAACCTAAAAATGAAGAAAAAAAAGCGTGATAATCTATTGGAAGATATTTTGCAATTAGCCCGCTATTATTTGTTATAAATATTTTCTTTTTCTTCTGCCACAAAGGCTCGCCGCCTTCCTCACCACGGGAGTTGAAATGTGATCTTACAAGAGGGCTGTTGAGCATAAGCGTAGCGTTGGGGAAATACCAAGGAAATGTCTTGTGTAGGGAAGGAAAATGTTTCGAAAAATAATGCCCACGCTCATAAAGGCTCTTGGGATGACAGTGGCGTCAAGCGAAACGTTTTCTTCAAACTGTTTAAAATCTTTTATTTTCTTTTATCGAATAATTCAAAATCATAGGCATAAAAACATAAAAATATAGTAACGATAGATCTTTTTCGATAATTCATAAATTCTTTAAACAATATCGAGATAGTAAATGAAAAAGTCAGTAAATATAATTTTTGTAAAATAAAAAAACTTGATAGAATATAACAAGCATTGATAAAAGGTTTGTTTTCAATCTATCGACAGTTTGAGAATAAATGGAGATGATATTTTGTAAAAAAAGACAGTTTCTTAGTGTTCATAAATTGATTCTTACTCTATAAGCTCTTTTTTACAGAAGCCATATTGCACATATCGATGCAATCGAAGGTATATATCGATGATTGCTTAAAATTAAAGAACGAAAACGTTTGGAATCTGCATTGTCAGTTGACAGATGCCGTTGACCTATTGTGAATCCCAAACTGTGGTTTGAATACTAACTCACTCTGCCTACGCCACTGGGATTTCTCCGTACAAGTGATCAGTGCCTGACTCTCGCGGCGGCCCTTTGACACCGCAGGAAAATATTTTTATTTATAACAAATAATAGGGGGCTCATTGCAAAATACCTTCCGAGAGATTACATTTCGAAGTTTTTTTTTTTCCTTCATTTTTAGGTTGCTTTACGAAGGCAATGAGATGACTAGAATCGAAGATATTGGAGTGTTGCTTATTGATTAATAACAAGTGAACAGAGTCTTGCAAAAAATTAATTCTTGCACAAATGTCTTCTCCGAGGTTGCGAGAATGAGGGACAAAAATGGCGATTTTTTCCCACCATTCGGAATAAAATGATCAACGATCAAAGATGACTATTCTCTGAAGTACCCCAAAAAAGGGCATATTTTAAAACCTTCCTTGGCATAACATGGAAAAAATTGTTTAAAAAAATTTGAAACTTCTTCGAGGAACGCTGGAATAATGCAGGAATGAAATGAGACTAGCCTCATATTTTTATCTTTTTTTTTTGTTCATACTGTGCATCCTCAAAGTCAGGGGTCTATACTTTTCAATCCGATAGTAGGTATGTTGAGTCTACAGAATGCGAGCTGTGCTTTAACATTGGCTCGCGTGAGTAACATATTATATGCAAAAAATTTAATATTATTCTTTAACGACGGAAAAGACTATTGGATTTCAAGTGTAATAAAATATGTATTGGTAACGAAAAGATTATACATGTTGTGTGTAGATATAGTATGTAAAAGTAGAGGGTAATTCCATCTCAAATCGACCAATGGTTGGAATCGACCACTTTCGATTTGGATGAATTTTTGTCAGAACTTTTCTTTTATCATAAAACGAAGTTCTGCCAAAGGAAAAAAAATAAAAAAATTTTTTTTACGAAAGTTATGCGAAATTGAAAATTCCACAATTTTTCGCATTTTTCAAGTTTATTTTTTAAATATCTCGAAAACTATTACAGTTACAAAAATGGGCTTGAGTTTGTTTTAAAAGGGATACTTGGGACTATGAAAATGAAATGTTTTGAAAAAAAATTCCCGAAAAATGATGAACTGTCATAATTATGGAATCTGAAAAATCGTAAAAATCGAAGTTTCGCATTAAATTTTTAGCTCAATTTTTTATATAATGCCTTCAATTGATCCAAAAATATCCTGAAATTTTCAAGAGGGTGTTTTTTTTTCTTCAAAGATATAAATTTTTGAATTTGCATAAAAAAAATTTTTTTTTTTTGAAACTTCTAAACAAAGTAAAGTTAAGCAAATATTTAGTTTAGTTATTTTGTGCAATGAAAAATTTAATCTACGATGTGAGAACGTAAATCTAATAACATGATTGAAATTGCTTTTTTTATTTATGTGGTATCATTTTAAATCCAAACTCATTATGTGGTCGTTTGTTTTTTTTTATTTCTTTTCCCATTGTTGATACCACATTTCTTTTTGTCAATCTGGAAAAAGTTAGATAAATTAAAAAAATTAATTTATTGAATTATTATTATTAATAAAAATTTTATATTTATATTAAATTTTCATCAGAAAATTAATATCACTCTGACTTCTTCCGGATTAAGATAAAGAAATGAGGCATCAGCAACGGAAGAAGGAGTGAAAATAGAACGACTTACGTAATGAGTTTGGATTTAAAATGATACCACATAAATAAAAAAGGCAATTTCAATTATGTTATTATTTTTACATTCTTATGTCGTAGATTATATTTTTTATTGCTCAAAATTACAAAACTAAATATTTGCTCAACTTTAATTTATTTAGGAGTAGCAAAAAAAATTTTTTTTTATGCAAATTCAAAAATTTATATCTTTGAAAAAAAAAAACACCTTCTTGAAAATTTCAGGATATTTTTGGATCAATTGAAGGCATTATATAAAAAAAATTGAGCCAAAAATTTAATGCGAAACTTCGATTTTTACGATTTTTCAAATTTCATAATTATGACAGTTCATCATTTTTCGGAAATTTTTTTCAAAATATTTTATTTCCTTAGTCCCAAGTATCCCTTTTGAAACAAACTCAAGCCCATTTTTGTAACTATAATAGTTTTCGAGATATTTAAAAAATAAACTTGAAAAATGCGAAAAATGCGAAAAATGGTGGAATTTTCAATTTCGCATAACTTTCGTAAAAAAAATGTTTAATTTTTTTCCTTTGGCAGAACTTCGTTTTATGATAAAAGAAAACTTCTGACAAAAATTCATCCAAATCAAGACCGGTCGATACCAACCATTGGTCGATTTGAGATGGAATGACCCAGCTGCAACTTGCGTATAAATGCAATAGGGGAGACCGGGGCTAGTCAAGTTCCGCAGGGAAGTTGTTGCGAACAATTGTAGCTTCAAAATGAAAATAGAAAACGATATGTTTTAAGCCTGCTTCGATGCGTCACCCGGTCACGAATCGAAGCGCGTTTGAAATATATCGTTTTCTCTTTGCATCTTGGAGCTACACCTGTTCGGAACAACTTGCCTGCGGAACTTCTAGTCCCGGTCTCCCCTATAATTGATCCAGGGTGGCCACAAATTCCGGGAAGAAAAATTTCATGACATTTCCAGATTCTCCAGGACCTAAATCGCAGTTTTTCCCTGACATTTTCCCCCTCCTAATAAGTTGATTAATCCTAACTCCTTCAACTCATTAGGTTTGTTCTTCTTATGGCCAGTTTCTTCACCTCTGGTTAAATTTATCCGGCAGATATCCTATGCCTTTAGCACAGGATATCTGGCGGATAACTCTATCCGCAAGATAACCCTAGGTGAAGAAACTGGCCAGTAGCTACACTTTCTACACTTTTACCAGATTTTACACTTTTCACTAGAAATTTACACCTCCTATTGGGCGAGTGTAAAAAGTGTAAGGAAAGTGTAAGAAAAGTGTAGAAAGTGTAGCTAAGAAGAACAAACCTATTACACCCACATTCAGTTCAAATTCAATTCAACTAGAAAAAATATTCTTACCTTCAAATGAAAGAGAACAACGTAGGTTATGATGACAGTTAAAAAATAAACACCACTTTTTCATAGATATTAAATCTGGACCAATTTTTTTTCTTTTCGAAAAAAGTAACTTTCCCATCCCAAAAAAAATAATTTTTTATTTCAATTTGAGGAGACAGATATTTTTAGATTTTTCCATGACCGAATAAGAATTCCCTGACAATTCCAGGTTTTCCATGACCCTTTTTAAATTCCCTGACATTTCCAGGTTTTCCAGGTTTTCCAGGTCAGTGGCCACCCTGTGATCACAATTAGTTTTATTATAGGTATTAGGGTGGTCCTTATTTACAGTGTTTTTGAAATTTTCTGCGGACAAGGTAGAAAAAGTTTGCAAATAAATTCAAAAAAAAAAATATCCAAAGTCTATAGGTCAACTCCAAGTACTGCCTACAAGGCAGCGAATTTTCCCATTTGATTTACATGGAAATTCGTGCTCACTGTATTATTTTTTTTTCCTGCCTTAATAGTGCTTCGAAAAATCTGAAATTGGTATACGTCTTTCCTATAGTCACAGGTATTCAACGAATAATTGGGCGATTTTTCGGAAAAAAAACCTTTATCCTTGTAGGGAAGACATATGCCAAATTTTACTGCCTTGTAGGCAGTACTTTGAGTTGACCTACAGACTCCAAGTTTCGCGTACTTTTTTTTGAATTTATTTGCAAACTTGTTCCACCTTATCCGCAGGAAATTCCAAAAACACCGTAAATAAGGACCACCCTAATAGGTATATATGATTTGCACAATGCAAACGAATTTATACTTTGTCTGATAATAATTGCTAGACCAAATTTCTATATAAGTATGATTGTTATTCTAATAATGAAAAGTCTATAATTATTCTGATGTCTTTTATTGAGTGGTTTTGAATTCGGCCCTATTGTGCATGACTGAGTCGATTTCTCAAAATAGCCCAGTCGCTATTATAGGTATGTAGTACAAAGATAATTGCTGAAATTGCAATAATTCGATACCACAATTTCCTTTTTTTAGTCATTGTTGGGGATCACTGGTAGACTACATTGAGATTTTTGGGACACTAGCTCTTCTGCGTTAGCCGCTATCTTGAATTTCAGAGCGAATTTGTTTTTATTAAATATTAAGTCGAAAAATATCGATCGTAGACGTAAATTGCCAATGACCAAAGTTATATAGAGAATCCAATTTTTTACAAGTTGGGTTCGAACCTCTTCTAGTCAAAAGTTGAAAATATAGGTGCATAGAATTAAAATATTTAATAAAATCAAATTTACCCGTAAATTTAAGGTGGCGTCCCAAAAATCTGAATTTAGTCTACCAATGACCCCTACCGATGACTAAAGAAAGAAAATTGTGGTACCGAATTAATGCAATTTCAAATAACAAGAATTATAACAGACATGGCGTTGCACATGAAGTCAGAAGCGAGACAATCTCCCGCCTTGTAATCTCTAGAAAGCCGGAAGCTAACATGCCTAGTCATTTGCAGAAAAAAAACGAATTGGTCAATTCATTTTGTTTTTAAGATTTGGGGCTGAATAAGCGAACAATAATAATTGAAGTTATTGTATTTTGATACGAAATAATTTCTTTTTAATCAATTTTAATCCGAGATCTTTGAATGAATTATTGACTTGATCCAATTGTCTTATTGTTAGCAAACTGCAGGGGATATATTGTTTATTACATGTTCAAAATTCAAGCTGAGATGCAACAAAGTTTGTTCTAGGATCGACCGTTTCGAGGCTACGGGTGGCCAAAGTTCATTTCTGCCGATGTAGAAATCTTGGAGGTCATTTTGATATACCTATAGGTATTAAACTCTTTATTGATTTTCAACATTTTCATTGCCTTATCGTCTTAATAAACGTTTGAACGAAATTAATCAAATCGATAGAAGAAATGGAGACAAGATATTTTCGTTTTTGATCCGCAATAAAAATGTCCAACTATGCCATTGACTAATAGTATTTCCTGCGAAAGCACAACTCGTGATCAGCGCTGGCGTCGCAACTCGCAACTTATAATTACATTTTTTTTCCTATGAATAATGCGCCCGTCGAGGCTGTAAAACTCGTGACCGACCGATCGATTAGCATTCGGTTAAAGTCGGAGTTCCACAGAGAGTTCGGCGCCTTTCGTTTTCTATTCATATCTCAATCTAGCCAGTATTCATTTGAAGTAAGAGCCGAACTCAACGGTTCGTGACGCGGTTTGGCCCCCGCTTAACTTTTTGTCAGTGTTAACGTTCATACAAGGCGAGTTTTATCGTTCAGTAATGAAAATTTAGAAACTCCTTCGAGCGTACAAACATACATAATAAATAACTTGAATAAAAATAAACTCTACCGTGGTTCTCTCGATCTAACATAAAATGGGATCACTTTTCCGAAGCGAGGAGATGACCTTGTGTCAGCTCTTCCTTCAAAGCGAAGCAGCTTATGCCTGCGTGTCCGAACTGGGAGAATTGGGTCTCGTTCAATTTCGAGATGTGAGTTTTAACTATGAATCTGATGAATATTTGTATTTTCGTATCTAGATTATTTTACCATAATCGATTTCTCCAACGGTGATTCCGTACCGTGTCACTTTTTTCAAATTTCCTTATTGATTACTCACTCTTAACTATCTTGCATCAAGATCAAACATTGACGATCCCATGTATGTATGTATGCACACACAACATTTTAGATTAGTTGGTATGGAAAAGTTCGTCCCTGGGTTCATATTCTATATTTCGTCATCGACCGTCTTCTACTTTTTTCAGTGACTAAGAAAATCAGCATTTCATATTATCATTTTTTTTTTTTTTGGGCATTCATTTTTCCAAACATTTTCAGCGTCTTCTCATTCAATTTTAAATTCATTACAAATTGTTTGAAACGAAAAAAATAAAAAAAAAACAACGGGGATTCTCAATTCAAGGTTTTGTGGGTCAGGTTAGGTTAGGTTAGGTTACGCCCTCGAAATGATAATTGTATGTAGAAGAAGAAACCTACAGCATTATCGAAACGTTCAAAATTGGAATTCAATTAGTCACGACTTTTTCATACTGATCTTAAAAGACTCGTTAAAAGATCATAAAATTTGGTATAAAACGAGACAGCTTTTAATGCTGCAAATCATTTTTCTGTTTTTTTCTCCCAATTTTCTAGCTTAATCCTGATGTCAATGCATTTCAACGTAAATTTGTGAACGAGGTAAGACGATGCGATGAAATGGAGCGCAAGCTGCGCTACCTTGAAAAAGAAATAAAAAAAGATGGTATTCCTATGCTTGATACCGGAGAAAATCCTGAGGCGCCACAACCCCGTGAGATGATAGACCTAGAAGCAACTTTTGAGAAGCTTGAAAATGAGCTGCGTGAAGTTAACCAGAATGCGGAAGCTCTGAAACGTAATTTCTTAGAACTTACAGAGCTTAAACATATCCTGAGAAAGACTCAGGTCTTCTTTGACGAGGTAAGCAAATTCCATTTATTATTGACATACTTGAATATTTAATTTATTTATTATTGTACATTTGTTTCGTGTGGTTATATACAGGGTGTCTTTCAATTAGTCATACAAACCTATATAGGGCGATTCCTTGCTTGAAAAGAAAACGATTTTCCGCTGCCAAATTTTTATCAGTACAATAGTTTTACAGCAATAGCAACAAATAGTCAGCCAATCAGCAGCCACTTTTATCGTGTATAAGAAGGTGCTGAGTTTGAAAATCACCCCGTTCGCCCCCGCGCCGCAGCCGACCTACAACAACGAGCTAGGCGAGAAAAAAAAGACGAACGCGATTCCCGCCTCGCTCGTTGTTGTAGGCCGGCTTCGGCGCGGGGGCAAACGGGGTGATTTTCAAACTCAGAACCTTTTTATACACGCTAAAAGTGGCTGCTGATTGGCTGACTATTTGTTGCTATTGCTGTGAAACTATTGTACTGATAAAAATTTGGCAGAAAGAGAATCGTTTTCTTTTCAAGCAAGGAATCGCCCTATATAGGTTTGTATGACTAATTGAAAGACACCCTGTATATATACACAGAAAAAAAAATTGTTTCTGCTGGAGATAACTATTCTTGATTCAAGAAAATAGTTAGGAAGATCGAAATCATTCCTGACAAAGTAAAAAATTTTCTTGAATTAAGAAAATTCCTTGGTTCAAGAAAATACTTACTTCGTCATGGATAATTTCGATTTTCCTAATCACTTTCTTGGTTCAAGTTTACTTTTTTTTCTGTGTGTGTATATATATATATATATATATATATATATATATATATATATATATATATATATATATATATATATATATATATATATATATATATATATATATATATATATATATATATATATATATATATATATATATATATATATATATATATATATATATATATATATATATATATATATATATATATATATATATATATATATATATATATATATATATATATATATATATATATATATATATATATATATATATATATATATATATATATATATATATATATATATATATATATATATATATATATATATATATATATATATATATATATATATATATATATATATATATATATATATATATATATATATATATATATATATATATATATATATATATATATATATATATATATATATATATATATATATATATATATATATATATATATATATATATATATATATATATATATATATATATATATATATATATATATATATATATATATATATATATATATCATTAACAATGGTATGGTAACTACAATGTATGGAAGGATAATTTAGATAGTTAAATCATTAACTATTCTATTAACATAGTTAAGAAGAAGGGGATATCATGGCTGTGGATTTCTTTTTCAGTAGAATAAAAAACCGAACAAACAAAGCTGAAAAAATTGCAGTCTTAACTTTTACACTTTTCAGCCATAATAAGTAATTTTAATAATTATATTACGGTTTGTTCAGATTCAGAGGGCAGAGAAATTGTGTTTTTATAATAGAATGATATTAATGAAAATTACGAAGTTGTTAGCTAGAAAAATACTCATTGGTAATATTGGTGAAAACGAAATCTCATATATATAAATTATTTTGAATAGTAGAAGAAGAAATGGAGGAAGAACAGAAGGATATATCATTCAATTTTATTTTTCATTATTTGCACAGCCATTTTATTTGCAATTATACTAAAACAATTTGGCATGATCATTTAGCTTGTGAAATTTTACGTTTTACAATAATTACGTCAATGCTGCCTGTTCAGGTATAACGTTTCTTTGATTTTCTGAAGAGATGTGACCATCCGTTTAACAGTTTTAAACTACATGAGTTCGGGTCGCAGAACTGCGCTAAATAAATTAAATATTTATTTTATTTGATTATACTTTGAAGGAATATTATTGACTTTCATCAGTCATATTTGAACATAAAACCTCATTGAATCGCGATATACTTTAATATTAGTTTAACATTTTGAAGATCACACTGATATTCAGGTATAAGAAGAAGTGATTACATAAATCTCTGTACACTATAATACTGATTTTTAAATTTTAAACGACGATGCCTTGTAGCTGGAGAAAGAAATGTTTATAGGATTAATGAACATGCATGACAAAGAAAAAATTGAACATAAATAATTGCACCACAGTGCCTGATGCTAGTCTAATTTTTGTATTTTTGCTTAAAAATCTTAACTGAATGCCACGGCACTTTACCACGAATGACAAATTTCGTTAGTACTATGTATACAACAAAGAAAAACTAATAAAAATTCTAGTTGGAGACAAAAAGTAAACCTGTGACGCTGTATGTCTGGGTTTAATGTTACTAATTATTTTGTTGAGTGATTCTAGGGATGTTTATGTGTCATTGTTGCCAACTAACAAAGTTGCAGCCTCGCAACGGACACACGTCACTTGTTATGCTCTGTCTCCCCGTTACTGAATTCCAAAAAATCCCGACAGCCATTTTTCATGTTGTTCTTATTTACTCATAATCTCAATGAATTCATATCAATCTTATATTTCCATCGAAATAGATATTTTTTTTACTAGGTACAGAAAAAAAAAAAAACTAAGAACAGTATGAATTATCTCATCATCGTAAGATATTTTTTTCCCAAAAACCAACATTCCTGAGGTTTCAAATATCTCCGTTGTCTACGTACACACATCAGTGTCCCATTGAATTGAAATGCACGAATAGTTGTGTTGTCTCAAGCTTGTGGTGTCACATTTTGAATTTATATACTTTATTTGAATTGTCTATCCTTGAATAGATATACCATCTCTTGTATACAATTTATTATTTAATATGTATGGCATGTTTAACCGAAATACGGCTGTTGCCTGTATCTATCCTTAGCTGTATCTTTGTCAGCGTGCAGGAAGTATAATTTAAAAAAAAAAATGTCTTTTCTTTTTTAATTACTTGATAAAAAATATTTAGATCTATATTTTAGTTGGAGGTTTGATTTGATTTCAACTATGGCAGTAATGAAATATAGTTTGAATAAAATTTTTATAGAAATTTAGTGTCTTGGTTTGATAAACAAAATCAATTGAAAAAACAAACTGTTTTAAGTACATGGATAGGTAGGTATATGTCCAGTCGGCAAGTCGAACTTAGAATTGATACTATGATAACTGATAAGATATTATCTTGAGGCTCAAAAACAGATCAAATAGCATGTCAGTTCGGTAAATGCGATACTCTTATGGTAATCCGTTAATCACAAAAAAATCAATTTCAACAGAACCGAGATCAGTGACTAAAAATCAATTAAATTCTGACAACGCTATCTTAAAAGATTAATATCAAATTACCAATGAATTTTACCGCCCACTTATAGCTTCAGGTATAGTTGTATAACTGACTAGTAAACGTAATTCCAAAATCATGCATGTTTTATTCTGGATGAAATTAGAATCGACAAAAGAAAATAAGTTACCGTTTTCAATTATCATTTTTTTTTTACTATTTTTGTTTTATAGTTAGTAAATTTGTTAGTATATAAACGTAGCCAGCCAGTAGAAAGTAGGCGGTGATTTGACCTCGTCCCAATGTCACATGCTACAGCAGTATAGTATAGTATTAAGGTTTCTCTGTCATGAAACTCCACCTGAAATATGAACATGGTTTTACTGCAATGCTTATAGCAAAAAAAGCATTACACAACTTTTTTGTTATGTATTATCACAGCTATTATTGTAGTCTAGTATCGGTTTCGATGAACATAGAAGACATTGATGTCCACTGATTATGGTTTATAAATGCATAGTAGATATTTTTTCATCGTTTAATTACTGCTCAATCAATACTCTATAATCACTAGGCATGGACAATTCTAAATTTTTTATAAGTGTTCTGTCTTGTCTCGTAACATGCTGCAATTTAGATTGAATTTACCTGTGTAATTCAAACCACCGTCTACGATTGTCAGAGTTTGATAAAGGATTATTAATCAAGTAACACCAATCATAAATCTTGTAAAATGAACCTTGTAATGTGATTAGACCTTGATATCTGATGTTCAATCATTTTATTTTCACATTCTATGAAGGCTGTAGCAGGATAAACATGGGAGAACTGCCTCTGTGGTTATTCTAGTAAAATCTTAGAGATATAATATTTGTACCCAAAAATACACCTAATCATTTTAATTGATTTAATCGTTTAATCATACTTATTTGGCAAATCAATTGGTTTGACCGATCAGAAGAAAAAATTCCTTTTTTTTTTCTCTAATTTTCGAAAATAAATTTTCTTTCTTGAGAACCAATTAGTGCAGGGTGTTGAAATATTCAGGAAATTTGTATTTTTTAAGTGCAAATATATCCCTCAAACTGCACTAGAGAAAACATGAGGACAGCTATCCCATATTGATTTTGCTACGGCTTTTCGAAATGCTCAACTCCTTTAGCTGCCTTCTGAATTATACTTTTATAATCTTTCACACGTTCCTAAGAAAATTTCAAATTACATGCACGTATTTTGTATTTCTAGTTTGAAAATGATCTTGGGCTAATTCATGAGCTGATTTTCAGATTAGTGATAAATGATATTTAATGACCGCAATATTGATTCATCTTATCGGACGCGGAACTAATACTCATTAACCGGTCAACTGATTTATTACCTCAATCATTTTTCATCAGGGTTTTACATTTCTCAAAGATTATTCTCTCTATTTTTGCACCTAACGTCTAGATACCTAGATACCAATTATACCTCTCAAGGTATCAATGGGCACTACGAATTTACTGATCAATTTCAGCAAAAGATGGCTAATTTAATTATCGCCCAAGTTTGAAATGGTAATAGTTTTCATAATGGTATGCAAAGCTAACACAAATCTCAATTCCAAGTTCCATTTATTGGAGTACATGAAAACGTAAAAAATCTTATCTGATACTAGATTTTGATACTATTGAACTTGATATTTTAGACTGATGAAATATTTTTTGCTCTTTTCCTTGTCATGTAAATTACCTTGTCAAAAAATATAGTCGTATCATTCATTATGATTAAAGTATTGCTGTGTATGGGAATTCCTCCAACATCCAGTAGTGATATTGAATAACATACATTGCACTTTTTTAATGATTTTACAAATGCCTCTCTCTCTATAATGCACTTACATTTTTTATCATTCCTTATTTAAATAATCTCGCTTACCAATACCTTTGGGGGTAGCCAATATAAAGGCTTTCTTATTTTTAATAAATTCGTCAATACAATGTTCGTGAATGTATTTCAGATAATATAAGCGTAATGTCCAAAAGTTAGTTCTATCATCTCGACTTAAGAGTATATTTGGTTTACATTTTCTATGCAAAGTTTCTGTAATGTGAAACCCACTAAAATTAATTTTCACTCAAAGTGTTTGCATGTCTTTCATTAAATTGCACGAATTTCGCGTTCTATGGTGTATTTTACATCCATTTAGTAGGTGGTAATGACATCAATTTATTCTTCTATTTAAGAGGTATGTACAGCAATAGATCTTTTTTTCAACTGGTCGCTTGAATAAAATCCGTATGATTTGTTTTTAAATAGATTGAAATCATTGTACTTTAACGCTAATTACAATAGTTGATCATTTTATTCTGTATCAAAGCTTGAAATATGACTTATTCAAACATTTTTATTCCGATATCTTCACAGCTGTTGTTAGCTAAATATGTATGGGGCATTCCACGTCAACTCGACCAATGATTTCCCCTTACCATTTTTAATTCGCTTCACGATTTTTCATACAATTCTCCTATCCCCAAAAAGCACTCCTGAATTTTTTCAGATTTTTTCTCTCTAACCGTTAACTTTTTATGAATATTCAAACTTACTTACAATGCGACATTTTTTTTAAATCTCGAAAAATTCTCAAAAATCTTATTTTTCTTGCCGACCATTTTGACACTGACCTATGATGGGCCGATTGTTTTTTCTATTTTTTTTAGCACCTTAAACATTTTGAACGGACAAAACACCATGTTTCAACGTTCCGTAAATTCTCAAAAAAATTCCAAATAATTCTGTGTTCCCCGAGTCTTACGTCAAAAGATTCAGAATTAAACACAGGGTTTTTGATAAATTTTTGAGAATTTTCGGAACGTTGAAACACGGTGTTTTGTTCATTAAAAATGTTTAGGGTGCTAAAAAAAATAGAAACAACAATCTGCCAATCAAGATATCAAAATGATCGGCAAAAAAAATAGGATTTTTGAGAATTTTTTTTGATTTTTAAAAAATATCTTATTGTAGATAGGTTTGAATATTCATAAAAAATTTACGGTTGGAGAAAAAAATCTGAAAAAATTCAGGAGGGTTCTTTCGAGATAAGAGAGTCGTATAAAAAATCGTGAAGTGAATGAAAAATAGTAAGAGAAAATCATTGGTCGAGTTGAGATGGAATGCCCCGTATATATTATCTTGTCATATTCCTTTTTCTTTATAGTATTAAAAATTGCATCGCAGCTATAGCCACGCTGTACACATAAACGATTAGTTAATTAATGTACTGTTTCCGCATATTTCCACCTCATGGAATTAGTAACACCGAACTACAAGATAAACCTTACGAATCTCGGTTAGAATTTATCATTTCTAATGATAAATGGCTAAAGTTTAAAGATTGCTGGGATCTTAGAAATGATATTCAATCATCTTGGAGTATATTTATTTGGTATAAACATTTAACAAGGTCAAAAAGCTTGAAAGACTAGTTGCTAGATTCGATTGTTCATTAGTTGCTAATCCTATGAAGTTTTGAGCTTCCCTCCTACCCAAATCCCTCTCAGCAGCCAATGCAAGTGCAAATCTCTACCACCTTGGTGAGTCGAGCTTCTATCTCCTAGAGAGAAAGAGAGCATTGTGGGGAGACAGGGCATTTGGAGGGGTGACATGTGTCTGTTGCCAGGCTGAGCACGGAGGTGTCGTGTCGCAGATGGCAGACCCGAGCCGCGAGGAAGAGCAAGTCACCCTGCTGGGCGAAGAGGGCCTCCGCGCTGGCGGCCAGGCTCTCAAGCTCGGGTAATTAATTGCGGCGTAACACTGCATAATGCAGAGCGCAGGGTTCCAAAAGTTTCTATGTTGACAAAGAGATTTTTCACACGCACTGATATTTATTAAAAGATTTAATTTTAGCTTTTGTTAGAAATATATCAGTTTAAGGAGAAGATCTGTTGTCTATTAGTTGATTTTGCATCAATGTACATACCAGATTCATTTGATTTTAATGATTCTTTAGTTTGTTAGCTGAGGAAACTAATTGGTTGTATTGTAATATTTTGCAAATCTTAATATTTGGAAGGAATAACAAAATTGAAACAGAGAAATACCATCAAATTATGGAACTCTTATTAGTAATGTACGCTCTCCAACGGCTAGGTGAGCTATAATAATTATTAATCGTAAATAACAAATTTGTTTTAATAATTTTGAAAGCGAAACTGGGAATGCCGATACGATTAAAGATATATTATTTAGTGCCCTAGAAGCTTTGTATGAACGCTATGCTCTGCACCTTAGATAGAAGTGACCGAGGATCATTGCATGTACAATATGCATGTTATATTATTGTCTTTGTTAATATTTCTGTGCAAAAAACACCTTATGCACTGTACTGCAACATGGTACTCGGTCATTCAACATGGAATGATAAACGCCAAGAGCTTAAATTCAGTTCAGGCAGGTAGGCTTGTTGTTAGATTGCTAAGGTGAGGCGATACTGCTTATAATAACGTTTCCCAGTTTCAAATATTTGAACCGGGAATGGCGTTAAAATCGAACGTTTAGTAGAGAGCTATGAGAGCAATAAGTCAGTGTGTTGTATGGTTGCAGCACCTGTACTATGCAGCAGACACCATAGCAGCGCACTATAGGAACCCCCTCAGGCAAGCCGTTATCAACCGTTATTTGCGTTTGCACCACCCTGTTTTTTGCTCAGTGTCTGCCTGTAGTTGAAAAAAAATTACCAACGCTACAAGAACATTATAAATTTCATAATTGTTAAGGCATTTGCCAGATCAAAAATAACATTCTTTTTTGAATTAATTATTCGCTACCTACAATCAGTTATAATATCAAAAGATATAACATCTGTAGCACTACTTCGTAGCTCGATGAATTTGACTATTTTCTTTTAAACATAGAAGTATTTTTTTTTTTCTTCATTTTTACTGATGCCAATAGAAAATTCATCAGCTACCAGTAACATCGATTTTAGCTGGATAAATCGACTTACAGTTGAGAATGTGCTATTGTATTCTACAATATTTTTACATATATATATTTCTGGCATTACCTAATGCTTATACGTTGTATCATACAATATTGATGAACTATGTATGTTAGGGTGTGTCAGTTTGACTTTTTTTTTTTTAATTTTCATGGTGCTACTTTTCAAGTCACTAGGTCTTATCAAGAAGAAGAATCCCACATAGTGAAATTTTTCTCCGTCAAGCTTAAGTGGTTCCGAAACTTTTTTTAGTTTCCCATTTAATTAACACACGAAAAATCTATTTTCGTGTCAATTCACATAGTTTTGTAGTTAATCAATATTTTTCAAAAAGATATTGACTTGTAAACAATTTTTGAAATTCTGTATCCGAAACAAATTAATAAATTGAAATTATAAAAATAATAAAATGTGATATTTACTCTACAACCAACAAACTAAAAAAAAGTTTCGGAACCACTTAGCCTTGACATACGAAATTTTTCGAGCAGGGAATCTCTTTGTGTTGACGAGAACTACCCGTTAGAAACGTAACCAGAAATCGTTTTTCTTTGTGACACACCCTAATGTATGTACAGTAAAATTGTTTATCTAAAATGCGGCTCACAAATGCTTTGACAATTAATGATGCTCTTGAAAGACAAACCACGACTGTTTGCTATTGATTGTTGAATAACATTCTGTTTACGTGTTCAAAATCAGATAATCTGTTCTCTATTTAATTGAAAAGTAAATAAAATTATTGAGAAATTAATTAATACGACGGCTGTGATTAATCTCAAAATATTCAATTTTTTCGGAGTTTTCGTTGAATGAATAAATTCGACTTTCGCTTGATGTAAATAAGGTTCCAAAATAAAATACATATAATCTGGTGAACTCAGAACGACAATTTGCCAAGAATTAAAACATTTCTCACTATTCGATGTATCTAATTTATAATTGTCTCGTAATTATACCTAGTATACGATAAATTTATTATCCAGACAAACATGTAGAGACATGTCATGTGAATAACATTTAAATGATGATGGTGTGGCCATGGGTATGTATGAACATGTATTTATTTTAACATTGCCACTTAGCAGCACTTTTGCTTTATTCCTGCTTCAATTTTCTTAGAGTCCCCAAATGTTATCCTGAAGTTAGACTGCCCTGGCTCAGATGAACAGCAGAAGAAACAATTTTTAAACACCTATCGACATCATGAAATTCAATAATTCTCAATATTAAATATAATTATTTTCAATGTAAATCAGATATTTGAGTTTACATTGATGGCAGTTTATTTTTGCACAATTTAGTTAGTCATGTTGTGTCATTTTTCAAATATTTATCAAAACACATCATTTTTTCAATTAGGACTTGCATATTTTTCAAATATGAGCCACAGGTATACGTAAAAAAATTTAACGCTGCATAGGTTCACAACCCTGTTAGAAATATGCATGTGCTTGCTTGATTGTTGGTTCTAATCGCTACGTTATTTTTCACATACTTGACCCTTATTTATATAGGTACATGCGTCATACTCACATGAGCAACAATAACTAACATGAACATTTTTTTGTTCATTCTTTGGTATAAGCTATAGGATCTAGTGTGTACAATATTTACAGCTATAATACTCTACACACATCGATAGTGTATCCTTCAAATTTACTCTTATAGATATTACTTTCCAATGATTTTTATTAAGTCTAGGTAAAGATTTGATTTAGTCAAAAAAACTGACACGTATGTTCTGTGAAGTGTCAATTAATATTAATCAAATAAGAATTGCCATGTGCATTTTCGTGAATGTGTGAAGCTGTTTCACTCGAGGCACACTCCACGAGCAACATTACTATGAATTGATTATTGCAGGAATAAAATGGCAATTTATATTTGGATCAATAGCAAGTGGCATTGAATTTTACCCTTACATGTGTGGTAGTAGGACTTTGCTTTATGAAGATGAAGTACACTAGTAGACACTGATTATCGTCGTAAAATGTTATTACATTCATTCTGAACAAGGTAGCTCATTGTCACACAAAGTGGATGAATTATTCATAATAATTGGATTATAGATAATTCCCTATGAAAAAATCTTGTTAATGATAGTTTATTTACATAACTGTCGTACTTGCAGTTAAAATACACAATTGATGATTAGAATGGACCGTAAACAACATTGTTCGCAGTAGTATTTATAAAATATGTAACATTGTTGAACAAAAGTTCCACTCTTTAGTATTGCATTGAAATACTCCAGTAATAAATAATCAATTGAAATGATTTTATCCAGTACAATCTTTGCTATAGTATAAAAATTATCTTGAAAATATCATTTTCTCAAGTATACGTATGTAACGAGAATGAGTTTTGCTTTGAAACTTACAAAGTATGTTCAGTGATACCCACACAATGAACGCCAAGCACCCATGTTAAAGCAGAGTGGCGTTTAAGCACTGTGATCGTGTATAGTGTGCTAATGTGGTTGTGTCTTGTCTGTTGTGTCGTCAGCAAGAGCACGCTGGCTTGAACCCCACCGAGTCCATGACACGTGCACTGATTAGTGACGATAATATCGCCCGCCAGTCTACCCTCGGTCCTGTACAGCTGGGGTACGTACCTAGACGCTTCCTCAACTAGTTTACCCTCTGCCCTATTTTTAATATCGGTGCTAACATTTACAAATATCCCTACTTACTCGCGTAGCACAGTATTAACATTTCTCAGATATATGAATTAATGGTCATAATATCTATCTCCTCGTTCTCATATGTACCACGACAATATGCTCATCTGGTAAGCCGAGTTAACATCAAACTCTGAAAACATGAGTCTCTGAAAAATGTCAATCAATGATTGATTGTATGTCATATTGCAGAAAGAAATCATATTGCTGGTTTAGAATCATAGCCAGAGCATATGTTAAAAACAGTTCGAGGTCTTGTATTGTAAAAGTAGTTAAATTGTAGCCTGCTCATTTGCGAGGGCATTGATATGTACATGGAAATGGTATTTTGATGAATACCTTGTAATATAGCTTGTTTATTCCATTCATACATATATAAAATGATTATATCATATAAGTGCAATGATAAGGATATTCCTGGTTTACTACAAGCTAAGAATTTTGGCAGATAATCGTAAGTGAAGTACACATTCAGATCTGAGATCATTTGTTAGAAATAGATTGTTGATATTGTGCTCTACTCCTTGTCTCCTAGCATTCTATAGTCGTTAAGTTTTATAGTAGTATCATGATCTTCTTATGCCTTGGAACTCATACTCTTGGACATCTGCCTGCCTATGGAATGCTATCTCTATCCTATTTCATAAAAACGCTAAATAGCGTACCTATATTATCCTGTAGAAAGTAGCATGTATTTGCCTTATTTCCTATTCCTCTCTTAACTATTAGCATTAATAAAAACAGTACTATATTACCCATGAAGACAGCAGACAATATACAAATAGTTTCTTGAATAGTTTTTTATTTCATTTTTCTATTAACTTTTTTTATAGCCTCATGAATCGTTGAATATGAATTTTATGTTTTTGATCATGCAAAATATGATGTAATGGTGAGCAAGTTTTCATAAAAAAAAAAATCAACCAACACCAATACTAAGCAAAGCATCTAACTAAACTTTGAGGTAGCTGAGATATATTTCACATCTTCAACAAATTTTTGAAGTAAATATTGTCATGTTAGTTGAATTATTTTGTTTAAACTCTGGACACTTTACCAATGCATATAATATACTGAACACTTGGAACACTATACAGAAGCTAATTCAATAATCTTCCGATGTTCATTAATTAATGAACCATGTCACATCATATTAGGTCCCAGTAAGTGTTTGGTTTGCTTTTGTTTTGTCTGAGTGTCATTGTTGTCTTTTGGAAAGTATTCGTTGAAAATTCTGAACAAGAAATCTTCAAGGTATGTAAGCAACCATGGCTGCCAGAATCATCGTCCTGCTGTTATACACAATTCGACATGGTCTCCATAAGTATTTAATTGCACTGATTTTTTTTTTTTTTTAATCAATGTTGAATATTTATTTGATTGCGTTTTGAGTTGAATCAAATTACATTTATTACAGAAAATACGACATATTTTAAACTCTCAAGATATGCAAGACAGAATTGTATATTGCTGCCGTAATACTTTTACATACAATCGACATAATATTTTCCGTCTTTATCATTGTTCAATATTTGATAATACAGTTGAAGTACAATAATTCACAATTATACATAATTTTACTTGTTTCTATCAGTATAGTATATGTATTGTGAATAAAAGTTTCTAATTTAAAAATAATAATCGTCCAAACAAAATATTTTTCAAAACTCAGTTTAACAGATATTACTCGTAATACTATGAATAGCATTCATCGTTCGTGTAAACAGGATTGGATTGAAAAAGAATAATAATACAGTAATGTTCCTATAAATGATAGAAGAAAACAAAAAATAACTTACATAGTATGTGTATCATTGGATATAAAGATTATTTGGAAAATATTTTCTATAAATCAGTCGAACTAAAAATTACTAATAATATTAGATATACTATGGATTCAACATAGTTAGGCTCTCTATGTTTCCATTTCTTATTCAATTACGTATGCTTCAAATTATTTTTTCAATAAATAGTTTCGTCGCGGGAGTCATTCTCAGAGAACGAATACCAGCGTTTGAACGTATGTTGTGGCGTGCATGTCGCGGAAATGTATTTCTCCGCCAGGCTGAGATTGAGACTCCACTTGAAGATCCATCCACAGTGAGTATTTTTGTATGGCATTTATTCTCCTATTAATTTCCATCCTCTGCATAAGAAGTTTACTGTAAACTGGTAATTATGGATCTTATCTTAACAATTTATCTCGTGTCTTGCAGGGTGACCAAGTGTTCAAGTCAGTTTTCATCATATTCTTCCAAGGTGACCAGCTAAAAACTCGCGTGAAGAAGATCTGCGAGGGTTTTCGTGCTACCCTATATCCATGTCCAGAGGCTCCTGCTGATCGCCGTGAAATGGCGATGGGTGTGATGACCCGTATCGAAGATTTGAACACCGTGAGTCATTCTTTGAATACATTATGAATGAATTTTCATTTTAATATCATGTACTTTTTGAATATCTTATATCTAAACAACGGTTGGAGAAATAAATACCTTATTTCCAAGGTGCTTGGACAAACGCAAGATCATCGACATCGTGTATTGGTAGCTGCTGCTAAGAACATTAAAAATTGGTTCGTAAAAGTGCGCAAGATTAAAGCTATCTATCATACACTTAACTTGTTCAACTTGGATGTAACCCAGAAATGTTTGATCGCTGAATGCTGGGTACCAGTACTTGATATTGAAACCATTCAACTGGCATTGCGTCGTGGCACTGTAAGGACATCTTTCACTATTCAGTTATCTACTTACTTCCATGTTATTGCACCTAATGCTGATGTAAAACTTACTCATTGAAATGATTCGGATGTTTTCTAGGAACGAAGCGGAAGTTCGGTACCTCCGATTCTCAATCGTATGGAGACATTTGAAGATCCTCCGACATACAATCGAACGAATAAATTCACCAAGGGTTTTCAAGCATTGATTGATGCGTACGGGGTTGCCTCTTACAGGGAAATGAATCCTGCTCCCTACACAATAATTACTTTTCCATTTTTATTTGCCGTCATGTTCGGCGACTCTGGTCACGGACTTATCATGTTTCTATTTGCTGCCTGGATGGTCCTTAAAGAGAAACCTTTGGCTGCAAAGAAGTCTGACAACGAAATTTGGAATATATTCTTCGGCGGTCGTTACATCATATTTCTTATGGGCCTATTCTCAATATATACAGGCTTCATTTACAACGATGTATTCTCTAAATCATTGAACATATTCGGCTCGTATTGGTCAGTCCATCAAAATTTCACTACGCTCAAAGCCCATTCAACAATGCAACTAGATCCAGCAACTACGGATTTCGCTCAAGTTCCTTATCCAATCGGTATGGATCCGGTCTGGCAATTGGCTCAAAATAAAATCATATTCTTCAACTCTTACAAGATGAAAATCTCTATCATCATCGGTATAATTCACATGTTATTCGGTGTAACCGTTGGCCTGTGGAATTATTTGTACTTCAAGAAACTTGAGAATATATTTGCCCTGTTTATTCCCCAAGTTGTTTTCCTGTGCTTCCTTTTCTTGTACATGGTCATTCTCATGTTCATCAAGTGGATTAAATTCGGACCTACCAACGGTGAGTTGAAATTTATTGCTTTTATAGCGATAATCGTTTATTAATTAGAATTAAATATCCCCTGCAATACGATATATTTATACACTTATTTTTTCATATTCCAGAAGTCGCATATGGACCGCACTGCGCTCCTTCCGTACTCATCACATTCATTAACATGATTTTGGGTAAATCCAGTCCGCACGAAGCTGTATGCGAGGAATGGATGTATGCTGGACAAGGCGTTATTCAACCAATCCTACTTGTCTTGGCATTACTTTGTATTCCCTGGATGCTGATGGCTAAACCCATTCTGATTATGCGCAAGAATAGGAGGCAGCACTATCAGGTTGCACAGCTGATTGTTTAGAGATGAGAAAACTAAAATTTGGTCGTTGATTTTTCTTTGAAAATATATTGAAAAATCAGATTTCCCAATGATATCACTGCTAAATTGATCGGTAATGTTGAACTTTATTTTTTTTTTCATGATTTAGTTGAACAACCATGGAACTGAAAACGGAGATGTAGAGGGTGGTGCTGGAGCAGCTGCAGTGGCTAATCCAGGTGCCGTCCAAGGCGCTCAGGCACATGAAGAGGAAGAAATGTCAGAGATATGGATTCATCAGGGAATCCACACCATTGAATATGTGCTTGGCAGTGTCTCGCATACAGCTTCTTATTTGCGGCTTTGGGCTTTGTCGCTGGCCCATGCCCGTAAGTAACTGTTTGAATTAGAGAGATTGGAAAGGCTTGGTCTAGGGGTATTTATTATAACAATATGAAATACAAAAATGCAGTGAAATGATGCTGATAGTGCGAAATCCGGTTTTGCCATGATTTCAGGAGAACGGACAAAGATTTTGTTGACCCCAAGCGATATTTGTGCTCCTTGGGCCCTTCACTGTCGATTAAAATTCAAAAATTCAACATTGCAAAAAAATTTACAAAACGACGTAACAAAAACCAAACAAAAAACTTTGAAAAATTCGAGTTATTTGCTACTGTAAAATTGAAACCACAATTTTTCTGTTTGCTCGTTTTTAGGATCAATTACTGCGCTATGGGGTTTTCAAACTCCAGTTAAAAGATCAAGTTGATATGTTCAACAGTTCTCAAGATATTATAGCAAAACCGTCTTCGCTATACTTTTGTTTGTAACTTGTACATAATAATTTTACAGAGTTGTCCGAGGTACTATGGAACATGGTACTGAGGAAGGGATTAGCAAGAGAAGGCTGGATTGGGGGCATTATACTATGGGCAGCATTTGCAGTCTGGGCCGTTCTCAGTGTCAGTATTCTTGTCCTCATGGAAGGACTGTCTGCTTTCTTGCACACGCTGCGTCTTCACTGGTAATTTAAAACTCTGAAACTGTGTTTTTCTTTCAGTTCTTTGAATATGCAAAATTTTGAATAATGATATTTACATCTCCTTTTCAGTTGTTTTTTTTTCTGCTTGTTTTTATTACAACTTTTGGAAATTGTTTCAGTGTCTTAACATTTACAATCTTATTCTGTTCTTAGGGTAGAGTTCCAGAGCAAGTTCTACAGCGGTCTTGGATACAGTTTCACACCATTTTCTTTCGAGATAATACTTGATACTGCACAAGGAACAACTGAGGAATAAATAATTGCCCAGTTTACTTAAATAAAACTTTATCTTGTCTATCTTAAACATATGTAACTATATCATGTTATTTTTATAGTCATAGTGGAGTATACATATATTGCATCAAATTTTCCATGAATAAATTTTCAAATAAATTTCCAAAACTCAAATTAGTAATCATAAGACTCAAATTAGTAACAATAGGTCAATGTTGAGCTGACGAACAATATCGAACAAAGCAAGCTACTGTTTCTGCAATAATACGAAAAGATTTGGAAAATTTTCATTATCTCCTAATGACAAATGTATCTAATTAAGATTGTGAAACTTTGTGTAGAGAACTATCTAACGGACAAAAAAAATGCTTGTTAGTAAAAAAAAAAAGTATTAAAGATTGAGCAATCAAGATATTGTAACGACGAATTGCAGTTACAACCAGGGTCGTGAGTCGTCAATTACTTTGAAATTTCAATAACCAGTTTGATTGTCCATTACATTCGTAAAATGTAATTGAACCTATTTGTAATGTAATGGGTAATTGAAAATGTAATGGCATTACATGTTAATTACAATTTTCACTACCCTGGTTACAATTACAAACTACAGTATTGACATCTAATAATCAATGGGCTGTCTCGAAGAAATAATCATGTTTAAAACTCGGTCTCACTTAATACTAGTTTGAATTCGAATCAAGCTATAAGTCGAATCCCGTAATTTAGTAGATAATCTGTATTTATTAACATTATCGTTAGAATCAAAAGAGACTAAAAAAAAAAAACTTTATGGTGTTATGTATTTGTTGGTATTTAAAATAAATGTCGCAATTCAAATTTAGTGCCAATCATATTCCAACTGCCAAATGTTTCTACATTCATATGCATTAACATCTGTAAAATTGAATATGTACCAGTACACCGAGGTGAATGGGTAAATTCTTCATTTATTTGAATGGAAACCTATATTTTTTACTACGGAATTTTATTCCATTCGAAAAATCAAACAACTTTCGTACGAAATTTTTTATTGTAAACACAGATTTTTCATGATATTCAGCTGAACAACTACCTTTCTCTTCTTTAGTTCATATTCTTTTATTCTTGTATTTTTCTTCTTTATTTTTCAACTTTCAAGAACATGCCACCTCTAAACTATTAAGTTTGGAGAAAAAATGCGAGACAAAAATTGCGTAATTTCATGCAAAGAATATTGGAGAATATTCTTCCAAAACTTCTTCAACCATTTTTGATTTTTTTTCACGCAAATAAAGGAACTGCAATGAAAAGTTATAGGAAAAAATTCTGCAATTATTTTCCGAAATTCTTTGCATGAAATTGCGCATTTTGTGTCTCTTGCAATTTTTTTCAAGGCGATGGTTCAGAAATGAAATGTTCTTAGAAGTTAAAAAATCTCTAGTTGTTTAGCTGTGGTATGTCATGAAAAATTGATGTTTCACAAAAAAATGTTTCATACGAAAGCCATTTAATTTTTCAAGTAGAATAAAATTACGCGATAAAAAATATAGGTTTCTAATTAAAAACGAAGTTGACCTTCATATCACCTTGTCGTCTCCACTGACAAAAAAACCAATACCACCAGTATCTGTCCCCATCGAAACCCGACAAATTTTATTTAAAACATTTTTCTCTACAACCATTACTTTTCGAGATATTCAGCTGGATCGTTCAAAATGGGACACCCTGTATGAAGAAGCCGCTTAAGGATCACAATGCAGAGTTCTATCCGTAACACGAGTTCCACCATCCACAACAGGGTTCCACCATTTGTGGCACAGTTCCACGAGAGTTTTACATCCAGTTAGATTTTCGACACCTCGCTAGAGTTGGATAATCCTAATTACTAACAGAGGCCCAAACTGTCAGAGGAAATTCAAACGTCAACGATCATCTGTTGTCAATCCAGACGAGCTGTGTAATTCTGAAGCAAACGCTGCACAGTGTTAAATCCAAGTTAATCAAGTGTAATGTCTGGCAAACTTGCAATGTCAAATCAACCTACTCTGGTATGTTTCGCAACTTTAATAAAAAGGTCTGGCCTATTTTCAAGTGAATTCACAAGAGTTCAATAATTATCAAAACTAATAATCGGGACAATAACTCATTAACTGAAATTTTTAATTAGAACTCCTAATTATTTTGAATCTAGAATTCAATTTGAATCAACACAAGATGTGTTCAAGCTTAAACTTCAGATCATATAGGTATACCCCTGAAAATCTATTTTCAATTGAAGGCCTTACCAAAATTGTTGATGCTCAAATATTAAGTCATAAAAAACCAATTGAATACAATACATCGTAAGTCTTAACTTTCATTATCCTCAATTTACGCAAATCATATTGTTATAATCCTAACTGCGTAAACGCTCCACTGCAAGAAAACTAGAGGCGTGTTAAATTTAAACCATTCTTGAGTGAATCAAAAGTCACCAGGTGGTATCTTCATTACAGCTACTATAATTAATATTCATATCATTGCTGATTCTAGCTGTATCAAGAAAATTATCAAGGCAAGGTCTAACATAGTTATACTATTTCAAAGTCGAGTTGATTCCAAATTCCGTTCGTGCTAAATTCTATTCAAGTAACAAGGAATTCGTCCAATCCATTGTATCTAGCATCAAGGAGCTTGAGAATAGCTCCTCGGTGTATGTAGTTTGTGTAGTTTGCTTGTCACGATAATTCCAATACTCCAGATTTATCCACGATAGAATAATGAATGTCTGCGCGACATCACCATGCGTCGATATTCATTGGAAGCTGTAACGTCCGACTGGACATATAGAGACCTTTCCAATTTAACACACGTACCTTCTTTCGATATAACTTAAATAAGTTTATTCAATAAAATTCAAAAAAATAATTAACATTGTTATTGCTATAATCCTAGCTCAATGAAGTATTGCACTACAATTATTTAATTGAGTCATGGAAACTCATTAACGAATAACATATTACTATTGTATGTACACCCATCGAAGTTGATTCTGAAGGGTCTTAGTTGGACGATTCTGAAATAATGTTGTCAATGCAGTAATACCATAGTAATACATCGTAATACGCCGTTCCGTAACACTAGGAAACATTACCATAATTGCCAACATTATATCAGAGTTACCCCAGTAGAACCCTTCAGAATCAACTTCGTTTGGTAAAAGAATTATATGGTTGATAAATTGGTTTTTCGTTATAATTATATTAGTAAGAAATAGGTAACTAATTCATTTACAGTTCACATTGCAATTAATATTTATATATTCGGTTTCGCACAGCGCTCTTCAGCCTAGATATACAAGTGAAAAATAAATCATCTAATTTGATTAAATTTTTTCAGCTGAGTTTTGATTCGCTATAATACTTGCACGATTTACGAAAGATTTCTCGCCAATTTGACTCAATTTCAGAGGCGTTGTAAATATTATTCTATTGTTTCTAAGGCTTTTTATTTATTTTCATTTTTTTTCTTTTTTTTTTTCTTTTTTACAGCCGCGGCGGTGATGATGGCGGTGATGGTGGTGGCGTTGGTGGTGGCGACGGTGGCGGTGAAGCCGGTAAACGCGGCTCCCGTACCGGAAGGCCCGCTGCTCTTGGCATTTCTGAAAAGACATGTAATCGCGGGATTAGCAAGAATTTATAGAAACTGACGGATTCCGGGAAGTAGACCCGTGATAGAGCAGACTGAGCTAGCATTTATAAATAAATGCACTTATTATTCTTATGGCGGAACTTACCGTCGCGTCGAGCTGCTGCTCTAGCTTTGGCCTTTCGGTCGTAAAGCCGCGATTTTATCGTCGAAAACGGGATATCGATCCCGGGGTATCTGGAATAACAGAACGCAGAAAACAGTTTTTTATTGTTCTTTTGTCGGAGTATTATCCAAGAAAACCTGCAGTGGGCGTACTTGAACACACAATTTTACATTGATATCGCGTGGGTACGGTATAAACGACAGAAAAAATCTTTCCATACTGTAAAAATATAATATCGGCAATGCCGACGGTGTTTATAACACGAGATCTCCCTTCTATTGAACGTAGTTTTGACAAGGATTTAGAACATTTGCGTCAAAAATGAATTTCTTATCATTGTGCGCCGCGAAGCAGTGTCGTGGATTTGTGCTGCTCATATATTACAGGTATATTGCAACCGTGACTCTGCAGTACTGCAGAGATATTATAAAAATCAAAACATGAGGAATTTTCGCGGAATTAAGGTATGTATAAATGGTTATGATATTTCCGATATATGTATGTACGTATAAGTACAGGTTGATTATGATGTTTGAAAATAATGTAAAATATTTGAATATGTGAATAACTTGAGCAACCTAATATAAGAAAAATTCCTGCAACATATCTTCGCTTCACGGTATCTTTGGTGTCAATCCTTCGCGCGTCGAACGAACCTAATTACACCTTTAAAGAATGTCCTGGAACTGAGTTACGCGACTATTAGTATTGGAAAAATTAGAGAAGAAATAGTCATGTAACTCAGCTCCGGGGCATTTTTTAGAGGTGTAATCATATAGGCTTGTTTGACGAGCAAAGGATCATACTATAGAGATGCTGTCAAGCGCCGATTTTTAGGATATCGTTTGGCTCTGCAGCTGCACGGATAAGATTATTGACAAGCTTGTTCTTTCTCCATTCAGAACTAATGTTGATCTAATTGAAGTGCAATGCGATTGCACGGGTTAGCGTGATGTGGATATAGGCTTCCTGTTATTATTTATTTTATTTTGTTCTCTGTATGAATTGGAAGTCTATTTTGCGGGATGCGGCATAAAGACTTCGAAAATTCGTCGTATCAAGACCACCCTAATGTATGCGTATGTATGAACCGTATTGTATCACATACATACATGAATCCTATAAGGGTGTCCGTTATTTCCCAAATTGACTTTTTTCACTTAGGTATAGTTCAGATCATTAGTTTGTAACCTAAAGAGAATTATGCGAAGTAACAAAAATTTTTCATATGCCACCATCCCCTGCCTGAATGGCAATACTTTCCCTATTTGATTAACATGGGATTTTTGCACCTTTTAGACTTCGATTTTTTTTCGCCTACTATATTCATTACCTCATCATTGTATATTGTTAATTCTACTATACTGTTCTGACCTATTTAGATGGACAAATTTCTACATTGTTGAAAAAAAAAAATTTTTCATAATTTTTGAGGGCAAAATTCTCCAAAATCTGTTGAACCAACAGATGGTGTTAAGATACAATTTCTAAATTGAGATGAAAGATTTGTTTTTATTCAAAATTTATATTAAACAATAATGAGAGCGTTTGTAGTGACTCTATCGTTCGTGTGCTTCATACATTAATACTAGCGAATTTATCGGACTAGACGAACTCAAATTTTTCAATGCAATAATCAATTTTAATACTAACGTCTTTATGAACTGTAAGATTCCCACTCAATGAGAGCAGCGTAAACTACAGAAGACAGAAAAAAACCGAAAAGAACATTCTAAATTTTTTATCAAGTAGAAATTCCTTCGGCCCGGGTTCGAACCGGGACCTTCGCATCTGTACTGCGACGCCTTATCCAATTCGACCACCGAAGGACCGAAAGAATCTTTACTTGAAATTCGTGTGATTCTACGTGTTGACATTTTTTCATAGTCTCAATATCGGTGTTTGTTTGTAGTGACTCTATCGTTCGTGTGCTTCATACATTAATACTAGCGAATTTATCGGACTAGACGAACTCAAATTTTTCAATGCAATAATCAATTTTAATTAATTTCTACTTGATAAAAAATTTAGAATGTTCTTTTCGGTTTTTTTCTGTCTTCTGTAGTTTACGCAGCTCTCATTGAGTGGGAATCTTACAGTTCATAAAGACGTTAGTATTAAAATTGATTATTGCATTGAAAAATTTGAGTTCGTCTAGTCCGATAAATTCGCTAGTATTAATGTATGAAGCACACGAACGATAGAGTCACTACAAACAAACACCGATATTGAGACTATGAAAAAATGTCAACACGTAGAATCACACGAATTTCAAGTAAAGATTCTTTCGGTCCTTCGGTGGTCGAATTGGATAAGGCGTCGCAGTACAGATGCGAAGGTCCCGGTTCGAACCCGGGCCGAAGGAATTTCTACTTGATAAAAAATTTAGAATGTTCTTTTCGGTTTTTTTCTGTCTTCTGTAGTTTACGCTGCTCTCATTGAGTGGGAATCTTACAGTTCATAAAGACGTTAGTATTAAAATTGATTATTGCATTGAAAAATTTGAGTTCGTCTAGTCCGATAAATTCGCTAGTATTAATAATGAGAGCGTATAAAAACATATGTACAACCTTCAAATAGATAAAAAGCATTGAAAAGTCAATAAATTCAAAAATATTCGGGAACTATTTGAAGATCCGGTAAAAATAAATTTTGACCAGAACAGTAGTGGAATCAATAATATTTAATGAGTCAATAAATATGGTAGGCGAAAAAAAAATCGAAGTCTAAAGAGTGCAAAAATCCCATATATGTTAATCAAATAGAAAAAGTATCGTCATATAGGCAGTGGTTAATAGAGCTTGGAAATTTTTTTTTTCCCCTTCCATAATTGTTTTTAGACGAAAAACTAATGATTTCGACCATACCCAAGTGAAAAAGGTCAATTTGGGAAATCATATATACACCCTAATGCATACATACACACATGCTGCAATATTCAGATTTTCACATACCGCCTCATCACCGTCCTGTAAATGTCTCGGACGGACAGACGCGGGTTTGTCTCCGCGAGCTCAACCATCTGCCTCTTGGCGATCTCACGCACTGGCAGATTGTCATCCGGGACGTGATTGTGCGGTGTTGTCAGCCGCACGTGAGCCCGACCTAGGGATCATCTTGGATCGCCATGCCTGGGCACCGTCGACCACGTGCCCGCTGGATGCAGCAATACCGACGTCCCCTGGCAGCATTCGGATTTCGGCAATAATAGCCGAAACCTTCCATAATATACACGAACGATCCGGCCCGTTCGCCGCGGAGGCGTAATCCGCGGCGTTCACCGTGATGTTGCATTTTCTGAAAAAGAGAGGTTTCGGAGAAAGTATATGAATAAGTACAGGTATATTCACGACAATTAGAAAAAATGTTCAAATTAACGTATGTATTTAATAATTATAATATTTCATTGATTTATGATGGCTACAGCTGTTCACGCAGGGGATGCTGCCTGCAAGCGCACACTATAATTAAGCTTAAACAACGTCTGTGAGTGGCGTAGAGGTTTGGCGACGTGCCCCGTTAAGGAATTGCAACTCCTAATTTACTGCCTCTGATGAAATTTACGATAATCTGATTAATTTACTTACCGTCAACGGGGGTAATTATGGTATCGCAGGGGCAATTATGGTACAAGCATGTTTTTACTTATCATCACCTACGGTGATGATAAGAAAAGTATTGGTTTTGGTCGAAAAGTGACTTTTGCTAATTTCAACGAATCTTTACGTTTTCGACCCTCTAGCATTCGAAAAACAGGTTTTCAGAAAGATGTCGGTCTGTCTGTCTGTCGGTCTTTTGGATAAACACGCACGGTGATCTCGGAAACGGTTCGATGGAAAAATCTGAAATTCACAGGACTTCACAACTAAACGACGGGCATGAAAAATTGCCATATCTCGGTTAATTTGAACTTCTGGTTCTACTGGAAATGAACCGATTTTCGATGTTTTACCGACCAGTATATAGGTACTATTTCCTCTGTATTATCTTTTTAAATGAAAGATTATGGACCAGATCGAATTGGGATGAAGTGCAGTGAATGACATTGTTGTTTGTGAAGATATAGGGCGTTCCTTGCCAAAGCTAGATAACTAAAAATTGTGCGGAATTCTGAGTTTTTTCAATGAAAAAGTCGAAAGTAAAACAAATTTGCAATTTTTTTGTTTTTTACCAGCAACTTGTAATATTCTGACCATATTTGATATAGGATTTCCGGTAATGATATGAATTCATAAAGTGATGAAAAATACCGCGAAGAAAATCTGTTTTTTTCGTCTTTTGCCGCTCTGTTTGTTTCTGTATCCGTTGTCGTGAAGTAATTTGAACCTTATTGCGTCTAGCTATAATGTAGTGTGAAGTGTCCCGAACAGAGTGCATAAAACGTCGAGTGTTTTCATTGCGTGAGAAAACCGAAAAAAATTCGTAAGTACGCGAAAACGTCAAAACCTTAGATTTCACGTTTTCGCGTACGTATATATGTACCTACTTATGATTTTTTTTCGGTTTTCTCACCAAATGATAACACTCGACGTTTTATGCACTCTGTTCGGGACACTTCACACTACATTATAGCTAGACGCAAGGTTCAAATTACTTCACAAAAACGAGTACAGAAACAGAAAAGATGCTTGTACCATAATTGCCTCTGCAATACCATAATTACCCCGGTTGACGGTATATGAAAGTCGTTTTGATTGTCGCACTTTTCTATTACAAGCGATTTCCTTTGAAATTCCGGGTGAAACCGCCATGAAATGCGCAACATAATTCACCACAAAATTACTTCAAAGAAGTTCTATCGAAATCGAACGATTTTCGCAAAAGTACTTCGTGGTTAGGTCACTTGACGGTGGAGCTTCCAGGTGAATCTGAAAAATAAATGAATTACAAAAATCTTTTGCAATTTTCTCAACGGTTGTACAAACGAGGTAGCTGATGGAAAATAATCAGAAGATATAAGAGTATACCTATATGTATGGTATGTATATACCTATAAGCCACTGAGGGATAAAAAAAAAGAATAATCAGACAAAAATCGCGAATGACCCTTTGAAGCGGCAATTATACTTCAGCTGTGAGAAATTGCAAGGAAATCCGGGGAGTCTGGGAAAAAGTCTCAATATTCCGTCTCTCTTAACATGGAATGCCCCCTGTACATAGGTACATACATACATCATCATTGTATTATGACAATAAATATGTCGTAGAAACGTACACAAAGACTACCTGACGACGCTGCACATTGAACGAAAGATATACTGCGTAATGGAAATATATATTCCAAATCCTGAATGCTGATACTTATTTATACTGATGTATTGTTTCACAAAAAATATTCCTTTTTCAGAATGCCGGTTGCGCATTTCCGATACGTCTACAGCGGCTGTATACCTATTATACAAATACACATATTATAATTATTATATCTGCGTGAATCCGGAGGCTGCACCCGGGGTCGGCGGTCTTAGTTCACAATTATAAGGCGGGTGCGGGGATCTCGATGCCCGGGCAGTTGCCAACATTGCAAATTCGGACCGTAAACCAGCTCAAAGCATATAAATGACGAATAAGGTAGCTAAATAGTGTGCTTGCAGACAGCATCCCCTGCATGAACCCGCAATTATAAATAAATGAAATGTTATATGTACTATTTAATATAGGTATGCGTATTAGACCAGTTCAAGAATATCCACTACTTTTTTTTTTTCTAAACCACTACTGAAATACTTTCAGAGGAATGAGAAAAGACGCCTGTTAAAAGCGGAGCTCTTAATTTTGAAATTTAGAGGTCGCGCATCGAGAATTTCTATTTCCCATTTGAATAACATGGGAAAAAAAGTTTTTTTTTTTTTAGAATTTTTCAGCTCACAAACCAATCAACGGATTTCAATGCGCGACTTAAATTCTTGTAGGAAATTGAACGCTCTACAAAAAATGTCTCTTATCATTTTTCAATAAACCGACGAGTTCAAAAGTTATTCAAGCTCAAAATTTTATTCATAGTAAATTTAATTTTTTTTCTTTAATTTCTGCCAAATTGTTAAATTTTATTACTAGTTATTACTAAATATTATTTAGTAATAACTAGTGATATTATTTGGTAATAACTAGTAATAAAATTTAACAATTTGGCAGAAATTAAAAAAAAAAAAGTTCAATTTACTATGAATAAAATTTTGAGCTTGAATAACTTTTGAACTCGTCGGTTTATCGAAAAATGATACGAGACATTTTTTGTAGAGCGTTCAATTTCCTACAAAAATATAAGTCGCGCATTGGAATCCGTTGATTGGTTTGTGAGCTGAAAAATTCTAAAAAAAAAAAAAAAAATTCCCATTCAAGGCGATTCAAGTAAATCCGGGTCGGGCTTACGTGCGGGTAAGAACTCCCACTATCACGACTCGGACGATAATCCACCAAGAGGGACATGGTGGAACTTGCGGAGACGAGATACCCCGGGATCGCTCTCGCTTTTGAATCTGTAGAATATGTAAAAAATCACAAACGATTTATTATAATATAGTATAACTACAACATATTATGAAAAACATTAAGGGGCAAAAATAATGTCGAGGTCAAATATCGGCAATAATGGATGGAAAGCCCCATAACATGCATGCTTCGTGTTATGCATCTACTACCTCTTTATAGCCTTATTTACATGTAGATCATATTTAATTTGACTATTGATAAAATTCTTAACCAACGATTATTCAAAAATTGTTTTAATAGTAATAATATGGCGGTCTTCATTCAGGTCAGTGCTGTAATAAATAATAATACTTTCTCACTATTTTTATATCAACGTTGAATGATACCCACTGCTTAGCGAGTACATTTTGTGAAGATTTCGCGGCGCGCGCGCAATAAACGCGGTATATCTTTGAAAATATAATTAATAAGAAGAGTTTAAATTGAAAAAATGTAGAAAATTCAATGCTCTACACGTTTAATATAAGTATTTTCGTGAAACAATAAACGGTTAGGGAGATATTCAAAGAAATAGTTTTGTAAATGTTGTAATTTGGAAAATATGATTGTTACAAAAAAAAGTTTTAGATGAAAAAGATGGGAAATTCAATAATGTATAAAAAGGTCTTGACACGTTTTGTCGTAAAGTGGACGGTTCGCGAGATATAATAGAATGAAACGCGTTGTCCAAGATGGCGGCGACCCTGATAACGATAAGAAGTCGCCAATCTAGATTTAGACTCGGGAGACATCCTCCTACCAGCCCTGAAATTATCCCATGTTCCTTACTTTTTTCACCCCATATGACCTATTTATTGGGCTGTATACCTATATTGCAGGGTACAGGCTCGTTAATTTATAGTGATTTAGAAACTTCCGAGCAATTTCAAGCGACGTACGTATATTAGGTATATGTATGTATTACAGTACCGACAATGAAATAGAATAAGCGGTAGATACTCGGGACCGAAAAGAAATGCAAAGAACACCTGACTCCTTATTGTGTGTTCGCGGTGTCTTGAATTCGTAGAATTTAGGCGAATGAATGAATGAAAAAATTATCAAATATATACAACCGCGATGCGCGATATATGCTTACTATAGGTATATATGAATAAAAAAATTATTATTTTTATTTCAGTTATTGACATCTAGATCAAGCTGACGAAAGCCCGGGTCTTTTTGATGAATTAAAAATAATAAAAAAGAACCAGTCGTGAAATGTATATTCTGCATGATATATTCATATAGGTATAATAAAGAAAGTCGAACAGTGATTTCCATTTCTCTATACTTTTAAACAATCTATGTTATATCTCCTTCGATATATGCTATTATGTATAGCGAGATTTTTGTTTCGAACCAGACAAACATAGGTAAACTATGTTCGAAACTTGGCGATACAGGCTCTCGACCTACGTGACCGCTAAATCGCGTCTTGCTTGGAGGGGCGGTTAGTCTGTTAGAGTTGACACTGAATAATATACTACTTAGTGCTATCGCGCAATAAGAAAATTGACGAATTTCAACGATAAACCAATATTATAAAGGATTCTAACGAACAACTGAATGCCATAATATAATATGAAATAATGAAGCATCATGCACTGCGACGTATGTATGTCTGTCAATGATTGATATACACACAGCCACGCGGCTCAATATTAAACTCGGATTAGATACCTTTTTCTTTTTCTTCTTCTTCGTCTTCTTCTTATTCTTCTTCGTCTTTTTTTTCTTCTTCTTCTTCTTCTTCTTCTTCTTCTTCTTCTTCTTCTTATTCTTATTCTTATTCTTATTCTTCTTCTTCTCACCCTCGATACAGTTTTACGACTGATCGTTTGCTGGTCAGTTCGAGCGTTGAGTGTAGAAACCTATAGAGGTGCAGAATGCGTGGTGGGGATATGCTTATTTACTGTACAAGAGCTTTCCCGCCCAACTAGCAGGTGGCGCTGATGCAAATTGACCGAATTTTATGCACACATAAGAGAAGTCCGTGTAAACGACCTCCAACACGCCTGCGGCTCACAGACGTCTCTAACTTCCCGCCCAACCACTTGGATCGCCACGATCGCTCACTCCACGTATAGAAGTTACGCGTAGCTGCAATGCACACATCCAATCGTTTCACACCGACGCTTTAATTCTCTCGAATTCAAGAATGCTCGTATCCTGGGATCGCTTGAAAAATTCGCATGTCTATAAGTTAACCAGCACCTTTTTTACGAATCCCAGTTCGCCTTCTCCGAAAATTATGGTGTCATTCGATTGGGATTGGCATCTCTAAAAACTTTTAAAAAAAATTCAAGTGGCGCTCCAAAAAATTGCAAAAGTTATAAACAATTTAGTAAAAAAAAAAAAAAAAAGCGTTTCGTTTTCCGCGAATAACTCGGTAACCATTGCAGTTATCGCAATTTTTAAAAAAGATCCCTAAAAAGCAGGAAATTTCCCAAAAAAAAGTCTGGACTCCCGAAAGTCTACGACCAATATTTATAATTTTAATTTATGGGTCAAAATAGTGCAAAAAATTCAGGTATCTTTGAGATACATAAATGAACAATAATCCGTAAAAAAAATTTTTATTCCATGATATTTCAATTACTTATCCCTTTGATAATTAAGTTATTTTTACAATTTGTAAATCAACATAAAAACCTGTGTAATTTTCAAATGAAAAATCTGAGATTTTTTCCACTTCCGGAATCCAGTCTTCAAAGGGTTTAGAAGAGATCCCCGTTTATAACGTTTGAAAATTCTCATTTTTCACTTTTTTATTAACAATTTGAGGGATAAAAGTACTATAGAACCAAACAGCGCTTTCAAAAAATTTGTTTTCAAACGTTCCGATTGTTTTATTTTATAATCATTGAAAACTATATAAAAATATTTTTTTTTAGTTTTTTACTCCAATTGTTTAAAAAATTGTTATAAACAAATGCATTGCTTATGACATTATCAAAAATTTCTTTTCGAGAATTTGACCATTGATGATGTTATGAGTACACGAGCACGTAATAATGAAAATTATGGTTTGAAAAAAAAAAAAAACGTTTCTTGAAAAAACGTTGTGTCGTTCAAAAACGCATTTTTGAATTAACAATTTTTTTGCCTGTTAAAAATGAATATTAAGGAACCATTTTTTTTAAATCATTATTTCTGGTGCTCTTTCAGATTCTGAAAAAAAAAAATTTTCTTCATTTTTCATTTGTTTATTTAATCAACAATTTGTCATAAACAAATAAATTTCCGGACTATATTTTTCATTAGATACTAAAGATAAAAATAAAACCAATCATGTATGACTTTTTGAGGAAAAAATTGTTGTCTATTTTTTATATGATTTCAAATATTTTCATGTTTGTAAGCTTGCCATTTTTTCTTGTTACTTATTATTGCAGTGCTAATAACTTGTGAGCTATTAGAATTAGCAATACGACAAAGACACTCCGCGTCTTTTTTATGCTCCATCAAATAATAAACAAATTAAGCTTTCAACCAAAGCTCCTCGATTATTCATTAAATTATTAGCAATTATTTATAAGAACTAGAAGTCTGACTTTAGGAGCGCGCGCGCGCGCACACGCTCGCCGAACTATTCAAAAAGAACTTTACGATGAATATTGTGTGCGTGGTAATGACTGCACAGGACATTCATTTTACCGATGTATTGTTCCAGAACATGGGTCAAATTATTATGACCTTTTACAACATTGGTAGAGCCACAAGCTACATTATTCGAATGATCAATATTTTCGGGTATTGCCGGTCTTTGTACATTCGAATTATGCTCGATATTATCTCTGTTAATGCCGCATAATGAACTGTTTTCCCCGTAATTTTGGAAATTTGCTTCATTTTTCGAATTTCCTAACAAACTATGATGCAATTACTTTCCCTTCTCATTTGCCTCCCACCTCTCTTTGAATTCCTTTAGAAACCTTTAGAAACCTTCCTTTTAACTGTCTCCTCATAAAACAATACGTACTGTGAATTCCCCTGTCAACTAACTTACGAACAGGTTGTATATTTGCAGGAAGGTAGAATAAGAAGCTTGTTAAAATTTGAGATTCTAATATTAATATCAAAAGGTGCCTTATGACGAATTTCTATTTCCCATTTAAATAACACGGGAAATGATCTAGTGGCACACTTCAATTTTTATATCTTAACTACTGACAATCTGTCATGTTTGTATGATCTGCGAGGTTCAAAACCTTGACGTCAAACATCGTCTTTGAGATCTGTATCTTCTGCAATTTTTTGGAAATTTGCTTCATTTTTCGAATTCTCTAACTCTCTATTATTGCTTACTGAACTATTTTCCCCGGAATTTTGTGAATTTGCTTCATTTTTCGAATTTTCTAACAAACAATAATGCAATTTTTTTTGTTGCCTTGATTGGCGCTGGCTTATGGTATTCTGTTCAACTTTTTGTCTCTTAGCTGCTTTCCGTGTAAACTTCCGACGTCCCATTTTCATAAAAATTAAAAAATCGATCACTGAATACGGTTGTTAAAAAACTGCTTGTTTTGTCAATTCGTATTTGATTAACAGCGTCACTGATTTACTGAAATACTGATTATTTTGTCAATTCATCTTTCATCAACAGCGTCACTGATTTACTGAAATACTGATTATTTCGTCAATTCATCTTTCATCAACAGCGTCACTGATTCAATGACATCAATTTTTGCAAAATTTCGTCACTGGGTTGATAAGTGGTGAATAATTATTTATTTTCAACCTCCATAGAATACAATTTTCACAAATACAATAATGAAATACAATTTACGTCCTGTTATAGATTTGATATATTTTTTTCACAATTCTAAAATCAACTCGATTTCTTCTACCACCGAAGTTTAACCTGCAAAAGAAAGCATTACAAAAATTCGAATTTCGAATTAAAATCACCTTTAAAGCTATACGTACCATTGCTACGAAGAATCGGTGCAAAATAATGGTCACTCCCGGAGTCTCTGCTTCAAACACCTACTCTATTGTGTAATAATTCCATCACACTTCTTCGATTTATATCTATCAAATCAATAGATTAAGAAAGTGCGCTGTGAATTTTTTCACCACACAAAATTCGCAGAAGATATAACGTTGTTGATGCTATTATTTATTGATTAATAACTGGTAAATAATAATAATATTTATTAATTAATAAAAAAAATCTTTTTTTGATCCTTTATTACACGTTTTTAGTAATCCATCCTTCAAATTTGGCATACCAATATCGTTATTGTCATCGAATAGGTCCCCAAAAATTACCGCACCGAATGTAAAACAATATTCCACAGAGAGAATAGATACTCTCGCCATTAACTCTGATACCGACAAGTAAGAATCATGGTCGTCATTTTTGTGTACAACCTACGCTAAGCTCTGCTATCAATGTACAAATGATTTCCATAATTTAACACCGCATCAATAGTGTTTGACGTCCATGATGTAACCGGATTAGGAATTGCCATGGATATTGATACTGCGGCGTTATAGCCGTGCACTGCTTTCCTCTACTGAATTGTGGGAATCTAACGTCGCCTTAATGAAATGAACCATGTATTAATGTTTGTCGAAAATCAGTCTCTACACTGCTTTCATCGTAAGTTGTTTTATTTTCTTCTTCAAAAAACATGAACGATTTTGAATCCATTACTGTATTCTTCATGTTCTTGAGCATGTTCTTCATGTTCTTGAGCATTCTCCACTCGCAAACGTTTTTCTTGAACCACCTTTTCAGTTATACATTTTAATTTTCTACGACCCATTTTTTTTATTAAATGCGAATTACCTACCTATCTCAATGCGCAATGAACTCTCCTATAAACTATGAATTTACATTCTAATTACTCCTCCTATAAACTATGAAATTACATTCTTACTCATCTGTGCAAGAATTGATGTCTTCTTCATAGGAAGTTGTGTAACCAAATTTAAAATATAAACATGTTGTTCAATGGTTTTCGACTTATTCTTAAAAAATTAGTGATTTAAGTCTCACGATATGAGTTATATCAAATCGAGCCGTTTCTCACATTGTAAGTTAATTTTTTCTGGTTCAAATCGCATCTGTGACCTCGACTAATTAGAAAGATGAAAACATATCCAATTTGATTTCGAAAAATATTTACCATTTGTTTGGACAGTTCCAATTGGCTGAATACGGTCGCCTTCGTTTTCAAATTCGAAATGGTCATCATCGCCCAATGCATTGGCAACGACTGGTATATGAATTTCAAGTTTCCAATGGCCGTCGGTGATTGATCCACACCCGAATTCGTTTCCTGTACCGGATTGCCTCTCGATGATTCCAAAATTGCTTTTTACGAATCCTTGTACTTCTCAAATATCAAATATACAAGTTATTTTATCCGTATGTATATAGGTAATATATTTTTAAATAATATTTTATTAATGTAAAACGTGATTTTTTTCGACATTCCGATTTAAAGTTCCGTGAGCATACGTGTTACAATTAATAATGATTACCAAATTAATTTTCGTTGATATTTTTCTAAAAGTCCAATTTGTATTTTTCAGTACGAAAGAATCAATCTGTTTTTAAAATGCGTGAGTGAGCTACAACGGGCCAATTTTTTTCTGCTACAGTTGGTCAGGCAAAATTCATTAAATTTCCCATCTGAATTATTTTTTCGGGCCTTATTACTCGTCGGTATTCGAAATAATCTTGGTAAACAACTTTGAACTAACAAATCATTGAGTTTCGAACTTATGGATTCATTTCTAATACAAAAACTTCACAAACCTAATCTTGTTTCGTTCAAAATTGAATTTTATGTTAGGGTAAGTCCGGGGGAGTTGGCCATAGTTTTTTCAAGGATCTGTCAAAAGAAAACTACAAATGTTTCTACACTTATCTTCATATGTAATTAAACTTTGAACATTTAACTTTAAGATAATTAACAAAAATAAAAAAAATTCTGATAAGATCAACCTCAAAATTAGCATTTTTTCAAAATTGTGATTGGCCATCTCTCCCGGAGTATCCGGGTGAGATGGCCATAGGAGTAGAGGAGAGATGGCCAGCACTCAATTCTACCCTTGGCTCTCTCTTCAATTTTATGTTCCGGTTCTTAGCTTTTTTTTTTCCTCCTAGACACATCTAGAGCATCTATCATTAAATCCCGTACAATTTTCGAGTACCCGAAGTTGGCACACTATGCACTAAGGTCAATCTTTGATGAAACGTGGTTTCATAATAATTTTCTCAGCAACCAACCCAGTTATCCTCGTCTTTGCTCACATTGTCATCATCACTACTCTCAAACACCCTTCTAATTGCTTTTTTTTTTCTTGCAGTACACTTCATGGTGGTTATTTTCATAAAAACTGTATGTGGCCATCTCCCCCAATCTTCCGGGAGAGATGGCCACATTTAAAATTTAAACAAATAGAAACAGTACATGCAAAATTTCGAGCTTATATCAAAGCTCTGTTCGTAAACTATTCAAGGAATACAAAAATAATCACTATTTTCACAAAATAACATCATCACAATGTAAAACATGAACCCCTCAAAAAATTTCAGCAGTAGACAAAACAATGGGGCAGGATTTTACTTGCTTTGTTGTTGTTTTTTTCCAAACTTTTGCTCATACACTTGCACTTACACTCAATGCAAAGCGAACTAAGCAATAACAAGTGAAATCTGATAAGCGATCTATGAAATATTTCGATTGGCCATCTCTCCCTTATGGCCATCTCCCCCGGACTTACCCTAAATCATAGCAGTGAGTATGGTGTGCCCAATTATTTCATAATGTTTCACTTTACTATACTATTATTGTTATTCTACGATGATTTTTGTTTAAAAACTTTTGAATTTCTCAATTGATTTTTCCGTAATTTTAATGATTTTCCAGCTTGCTTCTAGGTTTATCCATTGTGCTCGAGGGTGAAGAGCACTATGTGTCTAAATTTTTTATTCTGGATCCCGTTTTTCATTCTTTCTCCTGTCCGGATTCCCTGAATTTTAATTCTAAGATATTCTTGCAAATGGATTCAACTATCGATTCTCCCTAGTTCGGAATGAAAGATGTCTTTGAAAAAAATTATGAAAATCAAATAGTGAAAAATAACCCATTGCGGCCTAGTCTTCCCTATCGTAGATTTCTCTGAATGGCGTATATAATATATAATATATTATTTAACACGGTTATTTACTTATGCATTTGTTGAATTGAGCGACCTTTTCAATCTCCATCAATTCAGGTTCATCGGCGTCCTCTTCGGACTCGATATTCTGTTTGCCCAATACATTGACGATTGTGTTCGACTGTATTATCAGTTCGTATGCAACAGTTCCTTTGTTAAAATTTCGATTTACACTGGGCGTACAATACGCTCCGTCTAAATGGATAATTTGTAATAGGTTTATCATTGAAGAGTTAGAATATGAAATTGATTTTTTTTTCTTTCTTTTTTAATTTTCATATTCAAGTTGGCTATTTAGACAAAAGGAATTAACTGTATAAAATTTTCAATTAAATGTAATATGCTGTTTTCCCTAAAATTTTATTTACGTGCATTTTGAGTTCAAAATAGGGCCTTACGATATCCAATTTTTTTCTTTTTTTTGGTGCAGCAATTCATCAAACACAAATTTATATCATTTTCAACTTTTCTCTAAAATTTTATGGTTTTTGCTTTGTGATAAAAATGAATACAAATCTTCTCGTAAACAGCTGGTTTTAAAAATCGGAATGAATTCTGTAAATTTTTTGTTCATATAGTCTTTAATTTTCTAAATTTGCGACAGATTCGGTGAGGATGGGGTCAAACCTTGTGCATGATCCTGTGGACTACCACATATACATACAGGGTGAGGCACCTAAAGTGTTACAAGCTGTTTTCTCCGAAGCTATCGAAGGTACGGAAAAATATTTCAGACCAAAGTTGTATGGTTTAGAGAGTGAAAGAAGTTGGCGTTCTTGGATTGTTTAGTGGTGGTGTCGCTGAGGTCAGGGAAAGGTCAACTTTGTTTTTCTAAATGGAAACCCATATTTTTCATTATGTAATTTTGTTCTACTTGAAAAATCAAACGGCTTTGCTATGAAACATTTTTTTGTGAGACATCAATTTTGTATGATATTGAACTGAACAACTAGAGTTTTTACCATTTTTAAGAACATTTCACCTCTAAAATATCAAGTTTGGAGGAAAATTTCAGGAGACAAAGAGTGTGTAATTCTTTGAGAAGATTCTTGGAGAATAATCGCAGATTTTTTCAACAATTTTTGATTGCAGCTTCTTCAGTTGTTTAGAAAAAATTAAAAATTGTTAACAAAAAATCTGCAATTATTTTTGAAGAATCTTCGTATGAAATTACGCACTTTTTGTCTCCGGAAATATTTTTCCGTACCTTCGATAGCTTCGGAAAAAACGGCTTGTAACACTTTAGGTGCCTCACCCAGCGCCGGATTAAGCTTTCGAGGGGCCCGGGGCTAAATAACGAAGGGGCCCACTCAAGGGCAGAGAAAATCCCAAGTTTTGCGAAAAGAAAAAAAAATCGGGATTATGCAATGAAAAACATTTATTTTGATAAATAAATGACAAATTACATTATAATTTAAAAAAAATTTTCTCGCTTTCTCTGCAGCATATTCTGCTAATATATCATCAAAATCTTGTTAAATAGGACAGCCTTTCATTCAACATTGTCGATTGGAACATATTTTTTATTCTTTCCAAAGCCGAAAACGATCTTTCAGTCTCGCAATTAGCTATTGGAATAGTGACTAGGATTCGGTATGTAATATAGGTATTAGGAAATACTGGGATCATGTCATTATCAACTATCCAATTCAATACTTTTGAAGGATTCAGTAGTTCGGCGTTTTCTTTGTCAGTTTCCTTCTGACGGTTCGAAAAAAAACCTTTCTCTCGCAATTTTAGCAGTGGAATAAATTGCTTCAACTCAATGAAGAAACTGCCATCTAAATCATTTGCGTAAACTTCTACAAGTTTATTTGCTTTGATTTGCAAATCGCCAAAGAGACCAATTTCAAACCTAATTAATTCAAGAACTGTTTGTATATTCCAGAAATATGCAAAGAGCCTAGCACTTCGAGCATAGATGACGTTATTTTAAAATAATATGAATATTTTTACAAAAATATTTTCTTTTACTGTAACATAATTTTTCTCTGACGGATACTGTAAACAAATTCTTTTCAAATAACGAAAATCAAATCCGGAGTATGCATACTTAAAAAAATCGGGTCAACTAATTAAAAAAAAAAAATTTTCTGCATCTCATATAATTTTTTGTTTTGAGTTCGTCTAGTCCGATAAATTCACTAGTATTAATGTATGAAGCACACGAACGATAGAGTCACTACAAACAAACACCTATATTGAGACTATGAAAAAATTTCAACACGTAGAATCACACGAATTTCAAGTAAAGATTCTTTCGGTCCTTCGGTGGTCGAATTGGATAAGGCGTCGCAGTACAGATGCGAAGGTCCCGGTTCGAACCCGGGCCGAAGGAATTTTTACTGGATAAAAAAATTTAGAATGTTCTTTTCGGTTTTTTTTTCTGTCTTCTGTAGTTTACGCTGCTCTCATTGAGTGGGAATCTTACAGTTCATAGAGACGTTAGTATTAAAATTGATTATTGCATTGAAAAATTTGAGTTCGTCTAGTCCGATAAATTCACTAGTATTAATGTATGAAGCACACGAACGATAGAGTCACTACAAACAATTTTTTGTTTTATTGTTCGTAATTTTTATTCATATTTTTCGAGAGTAAGGGGCCTCCGGACCCCAGGGGCCCGGGGCTGTAGCCCCTGCTAGCCCCATGTTTAATCCGGCGCTGGCCTCACCCTGTATATTTATGTATACTTAAAATGATCATAGACGCTTTGACAGAAGTTTGTTATTCTACACGAATATGTCATTGGACGTCACTGCCTTGGTTAAAGTATCGGATATAAAAAATTTTCCGTATGAATCCGTTTGATTCCGAAATGTGTACCCGAGATTTATTTCAAGTGAGTTCGTGAAAAATAAGTGTCTCCGTCGACCGGTTTCATTCAGATTGCTTGTACGGATTGAGAATGATTGAAAGTTATTTTCAAATTTGTTTTGCTTCGGTCGGATTGAACTTAATGATTGAAAAAGATTGAAAATTTTGTTTTTAAGTAGGTTGTTGGTGCAGTAGGAATCATTCATTAAAATCACTGATTAAAAACGATTGAAAACCTGCTTCGGATTGACTTATATTGGGACGGATACAGATTATGCAATTGCTCTAAAAATTTAGGATTACGCCGGATTGAATTCCAATTCGAAACTTTTACCACGGAGGACTTTGACTCAACTTGGATCGATTGATTAACCCGGTTGATTATCAAAAACGTATTTCACAAAGAATATGTGTATCAAATTTTTCAATTCTTACGTAATTTCTGCGGATAAATGGTTCAATTCGGTGAATCTCTTTATTCCACGTGATTATCTGCACCCTATCTCCCAATCCGTTACTGACGTAGAATTTGAAGATTCTATGGCCCTGCATCCCAACGATTTTGGTACTCTCGATCGTATCGACAAATCCGACGATCTCACTGGATATTATGTGAATAGTAATTTTATAATTATTAAAGCAAGTTGAACATATTGCCCTTGACAAAATGTTACAAATGTTTAATGTTGTAAGTATGTTCACATTTCATCTGTACAGAAAATACTCACACAGTAGAATCGGATGGCTTTATTGCTGCCAAGTCTTCCGGCGACGTGTAGTCAATGACTTCGTCTCTTGGATCAGCTACATCTTTAGAAAATGATTAAAAAATATTATTACAGATGTCGAACGTCGTCTTTTGAATTCATGTGCGAGAACTCATATACAATGAGCTTCATTTTTCTTTACAATATGCGATTTGACCTATCCCCAAAAATCTATCAGACTATCACCTGTTGAGATCAGTATTTCATTTATTTTCTTGAAATAAATGAATGATCAATGATCATCAATTATTTCTCCTGCTATTTACAAAAGCCCTATAGCAACGGTGCATTCCGATGTGATTACAATAAATTCACGAAGCCACATTTCTATGCTGTGTGATATTATTAGATGTATGATGAATATTTTTTTTCACGTAAATAGGTAATTGTTTCCATAAAATTATGAATTTTAATATGAACAAATTTACTACGAAAATTTGATTTGATTTGGATCACATTTTTCAATCATTTCAATTCTGCAAAATAATACTTAGGCTTAAAATTTTTAACTTATAGCTTCGAATAATTATTCACAGCATAATGAATAAAAATATCAATGATTTCTTCCAAGTAAGTTCTCCTTCAAAAAAACACAAAAAAATCTGCCTGTATGAAAATATTCACGATATTATAATAATTGGATGTACTCACGAGTGTCTGCCATTTCAAGTTGAGATTATTATATTGAACAAATTATTATTTTTTTTATCACGGAGATAAACCAACGCGTTTCAATGCTAACAAACAGTATAATAATGACAAATGCAATTCACTGTTTGCACTCATGGCCCGCTACGGTAACTTGAATGTAAAAATCGTTTTCATGTTGTTATCGATTTTAGCTTGTTGTCGATTTTATTCATAATAATATAACGGGAGTTCAAAACTTTGCAATGTGATTTTCATGATTGCAGTGATCACACTTTTTAATCACATTTTACTTTTACTTTGAAACAGCAATACGACTCTTCAGCACGTATGAAGGTTCAAAGGCATATCATTCTTTTTTTCATATCTTCTAGAGAAATAAGAAAGTGTGTTTATCAAATTCTAAATACAAACTGAACGAGTCTAAACAAATAAAAAATATAACGTGCGTATAGGTATGTATGTACCTGAGAGCCGATTGTCTTTGTTTTTTTTCCGTTCCATTTTAATCGCTGAAACTTTCGAAAATCTTAAGTTGACTTGCACAGCGTGAATATTTGCCGTCGGAAATTAAATTATGTAATCAACTAAATTTTTAAGAATATATGAAAAAAACAAACCATAATTGTCGAATATGGATCACATCGCATAACCCACCACTACCGCCACTTTTAATTTCTTCACGTTACTTCAAAATTATACCTGCTTGTTATAAATTGAGGTGATACGCTATAACCGTGCACGTCCTTCTCTACAGTTTGACGTACGTTTTGATCTAATCACTTTTCTGAAAATTAAAAATACGTACGTTCTGATCTGATCACTTTTCTAAAAATTACAAATATGTATGTAGTTCAGACGATAATCACCGCCACTTTTGATTTTAACTTCGACTTACTCTAAAATCATATACCTGTTTGCCGTGCACGTCCTTTTCGCCAATTTGATTTGCCTGGTATCCTCCGTGAACACAACACAAATTTTCAAATTTTCCACGATCAAGGTTATCAGTCGTTTGCACTTATATGCCGTTTGTGACAGCGACGGCCGCCAGTCATATTTTTCGCGCGTCCCGAGCACATTTCCGGCGAACAGCTTCAAACCGCGCGAAGTGAGCCGAGCAGCGTCACCGCCGTCCAATCGGCATCGCGGAAAGGCCGTGACGAAAATACGATAACCAGCGATTACCAGCGATAAATAATCGTGACAACCAACTTTTTATATTAGGATTAGGAAATAAACAAGTAAACAGATAGAATTTCAATTTAAGCTCGATTATTCTACGATGCTGCATTATATCGTCTCCAATCGGAGAAGAATTCAATTTGTAGATTTAAAAATTGAACACACGGTGTCCCATTTGAAAATTATACGCATTAGGATATGTCGAAAACTAGAGATGCTATCGAAAAATTTTTCAGACAAAAGTTGTATGGTTACGGGGGGGGGGGGGGGGGGGGCATTTAATAATGCGATGAGTTTTGAATTTTTATTGGGTTTTATGGGGTTTTTATGACTTTTGTTTTTTAAACGGGAACCCCTAATTTTTAGTGCGGATTCATAACTTTTTTTTAGGGTGCACATTCGAGAGAACGGCATTTCGGGTGCAGCGTATACATATACACCTATACACCTATATGAACAAGGTGTATATTGCCACAACGGATAAATTATGCGACCGGATTTTCATTAGCGTTCAATAGAAGAACTTGATACACGCGAGTCTATTTATCGCAATAACTTATCAGCTAACAATTACAACTATAATTTATATAAGGCCGGGCTGCGTCGTGATTTGGGGTTTCGGGTTCAATGATCGAAAATGCACGATTTCAAAATGATTGTTGTATTTAAATGTTGAGCTTTGAATAATACACATGCTTCTTACATGATTTCGTTGTATTAAAACTTTTGAATAATTGACTAAATTCGGTCAACCTAGTAACCACCTGCTGCCAATAATTGTCGCGATCTGCAGACCTATTAATTTTTGCGCTATTACCTATTGAATAGCTTTCAATGTTCTTGATGAATCTTTGCAACAGGGTGATCAACGATCATAGGCAGATGGGAATTTCAAGTGCAGTATAAAACAAGGCGTATCAATGAATAAATTCAATCACCCTCTTCTCGTTTACGCTTAATAAGAGTAATTTTTTTTCCTTTGGTCCTATTGATATGGCTTATTATACTGAATGGATAAAGATAATATTTTACATTTCCGATTATTCGACTAGATTGGTGGCGGAGTCGGGGTATATTTTTCCATTGTTGTGAATTATGCGAGGGGCTAGCAACTTCCTACAAGTATTTGAGTGGCTCTCGCGGTGACCGCAAAAGGAATTGATTTCTGTTGATTTTGTCCATGATTTCCGCGATTTCCACTGATACATAATTATTGGTGATTTCTTAGGATTCCACGTGATTTCCAATGATTTCTAGTGAATTCCAAAATCTTGGAAAAAACGATCTCCACGTTCAAACACAGTTGGAATAAGAAATACGTCATTGTATGGACCAAAGCGACTTTTCGTAACTTGCAATTTATTTTACTGATTTCCGTGATTTCCGGAATCATGTGATTTCCAATGATTTCCACCGATTCCCAAGGAATCGGAACGAAAAAAGGCATCATTGGAATTCCAATGATTTCTTGTGATTTCTTATCGATTTCAGGCTTAGGTGGCTCACTGATTCCCAGAGTTGCCAGCCGGCTGAACAGAATCACGCGGGTCTCTCATTGGTGGTAGCGAAGTTGCGCGGAATTTCGAATTGCGCCAATCAGAACGCGCAGGACTGACGCGCTGCTCGTCAGATCCTCGAACTGACCAGCAAACGATCAGTCGTAAAACCGTATCGAGGCTGGCAAGAAGCGGAACAAGAATAAGAAGAAGGAGACGAAGAAGGAGAAAACAAAAAAAAAAAAGAATAAGAAAAAAAGGAAAAGGAAAAGGAAAAGGAAAAAGGTATCTAATATGAGTTTAATATTGAGCCGCGTGGCTGTGTGTATATCAATCATTGACAGACATACGTCGCAGTGCATGATGTTTCATATTATATTATGGCATTCAGTTGTTCGTGACGTTAGAATCCTTTATACATATATTGGTTTATCGTTGAAATTCGTCAATTTTCTTATTGCGCGATAGCACTAAGTAGTATATTATTCAGTGTCAACTCTAACAGACTAACCGCCCCTCCAAGCAAGACGCGATTTAGCGGTCACGTAGGTCGAGAGCCTGTATCGCCAAGTTTCGAACATAGTTTACCTATGTTTGTCTGGTTCGAAACAAAAATCTCGCTATACATAATAGCATATATCGAAGGAGATATAACATAGATTGTTCAAAAGTATAGAGAAATGGAAATCACTGTTCGACTTTCTTTATTATACCTATATGAATATATCATGCAGAATATACATTTCACGACTGGTTCTTTTTTATTATTTTTAATTCATCAAAAAGACCCGAGCTTTCGTCAGCTTGATCTAGATGTCAATAACTGAAATAAAAATAATAATTTTTTTATTCATATATACCTATAGTAGGCATATATCGCGCATCGCGGTTGTATATATTTGATAATTTTTTCATTCATTCATTCGCCTAAATTCTACGAATTCAAGACACCGCGAACACACAATAAGGAGTCAGGTGTTCTTTGCATTTCTTTTCGGTCCCGAGTATCTACCGCTTATTCTATTTCATTGTCGGTACTGTAATACATACATATACCTAATATACGTACGTCGCTTGAAATTGCTCGGAAGTTTCTAAATCACTATAAATTAACGAGCCTGTACCCTGCAATATAGGTATACAGCCCAATAAATAGGTCATATGGGGTGAAAAAAGTAAGGAACATGGGATAATTTCAGGGCTGGTAGGAGGATGTCTCCCGAGTCTAAATCTAGATTGGCGACTTCTTATCGTTATCAGGGTCGCCGCCATCTTGGACAACGCGTTTCATTCTATTATATCTCGCGAACCGTCCACTTTACGACAAAACGTGTCAAGACCTTTTTATACATTATTGAATTTCCCATCTTTTTCATCTAAAACTTTTTTTTGTAACAATCATATTTTCCAAATTACAACATTTACAAAACTATTTCTTTGAATATCTCCCTAACCGTTTATTGTTTCACGAAAATACTTATATTAAACGTGTAGAGCATTGAATTTTCTACATTTTTTCAATTTAAACTCTTCTTATTAATTATATTTTCAAAGATATACCGCGTTTATTGCGCGCGCGCCGCGAAATCTTCACAAAATGTACTCGCTAAGCAGTGGGTATCATTCAACGTTGATATAAAAATAGTGAGAAAGTATTATTATTTATTACAGCACTGACCTGAATGAAGACCGCCATATTATTACTATTAAAACAATTTTTGAATAATCGTTGGTTAAGAATTTTATCAATAGTCAAATTAAATATGATCTACATGTAAATAAGGCTATAAAGAGGTAGTAGATGCATAACACGAAGCATGCATGTTATGGGGCTTTCCATCCATTATTGCCGATATTTGACCTCGACATTATTTTTGCCCCTTAATGTTTTTCATAATATGTTGTAGTTATACTATATTATAATAAATCGTTTGTGATTTTTTACATATTCCACAGATTCAAAAGCGAGAGCGATCCCGGGGTATCTATTGTCAATAATCTTATCCGTGCAGCTGCAGAGCCGAACGACATCCTAAAAATCGGCGCTTGACAACATTTCTATAGTATCATCCTTTGCTCGTCAAACAAGCCTATATAATTACACCTTTAAAAAATGCCCCGCAGCTGAGTTACATGACTATTTTTTCTCTAATTTTTCCAATACTACACTGAGAGAATTTTATAGTAAATACTACTATCGCATTATTGTGAAAACACACTAACAACCGATTGTAATAGCCGAAGTAATAGCGATGATTGAATTCAACACCCAGCTGATGATAATATTTACCATCTGTATAAAAAAATTCACGATCTGTATAAAAAAATCTACCACTGAGATGGTAATGGTTACCATCTCTTATGTTATTATGAACCATACAATACCATTCCATATTATACCATTCTAATATCGTACACGCTATCATGAAATTCTCTCAGTGTAATAGTCGCGTAACTCAGCTCCAGGACATTCTTTAAAGGTGTAATTAGGTTCGTTCGACGCGCGAAGGATTGACACCAAAGATACCGTGAAGCGAAGATATGTTGCAGAAATTTTTCCTATATTAGGTTGCTCAAGTTATTCACATATCAAGATTCGTAGCAGCGAATCGCTGCCAAGTACTTTTCGGCTGGCGAAGAAGTTAGAAGAAAAAGAAGAAGAATAAGAAGATTGAGATTTTTCATCAACTCTAGGGGTCTGTAATTTCGAAAGTACTCGGTCAATTACGTCCAAATTTCTTGAGGAAACTCATTCGGACTTAAATAGTTGGCCCTATGAAGTCTATCCCTGAATATTGTGTGATTCCGGAAATATGACGCAATGTTTACAAGTACGAAAGTTTGCTGGAGTATGAATGATCCTCTGAAAGATACCTGAGAGTGATTCGCTGCCGTAAATTTGTTATTACATTTGTTATTGTATTTGTTATTGTTATTGCATTCTTACAAAAAGAAGTGAAATCCGCACCAAAAACATCTGAAATGTAAAAAAAGCCGCCAAGTACTCAGATAACAACACAATAGAAATTCACGAAAAACTTTTCGCCAGTCTCTGTCGTGAAGTCGGACGTCGCTGTTTCGTGTAGTGATATCGAAACATCATTCCAAGAGCTACGTACTTGGCGGGCACATTTTCTTTATTATTCTTCGCCCCGTTTACTTATTACGAAATATCTTGAAGCCACCTATGGTATCATGACATTAGCAGTACTGAATTGATAATAATATGTAGTTATACTGATAACAATAATGTGTGAGCAGGGGGTAATACATCATCAGTTATAATCATCATTGGTCACATAGGCAATTTTCAATAATCATCAGCCTCATCGCGTCAAGTGTCCTGTCTCTACGTTAGAGAACTTGGAATTCCTGACAAATATCGGTCGATTTATGAACGATTTCAAACCAATCAAACGTATCACTCTGTTGCTTCAAAGTTACATATCCTATAAGCCCAAATCGAGCATGTTATACATTAAAGCCATAAATGTTAGAAAATAAAAATGGTCAGTGCAGAAGTACGCAGAATAATCATAGATATTTAGAATGACCTATCATACGAATACAATTATGGCAACATGTGTGTAAAAGAACGTGATTTCCTTACTCGATTACAACAAAATTCCGATAACTATTGACTGTATCTGCATTTGATGATTGTTCTCATCCCAAGCTACTGACTGTGAAAGTTGGAATATCGTTGCGCGCGAGCGTACTGACGGGCTCGTGCGAGGGCGTCCTTGGGCGCCCGCGCGCGGGCACGTCAGTATGCTCGCGCGCAACGATATTCCGACTTTCGCATTGCGACTAGTTCCGAACCAGTTCTTCACAGTAAAATACCAAAAAGTGTCGACTGAAACAGATTGGTATATCTTCTAATTTTCTGAAAGAATTACTTTCCATGATCTATTGCCAATCGAGCTCCGGAATTCAAGATCGATCATATCATACAAGAATATATGTAAGCCTAACGCCTTATCGCCCCGCCTAGACGGCACACACGTCTATAGAGATATAGCTTGACGAGTCGCCGGTCAACCGGTACACGACAGTCACCTCGCTACAAAGCGATAGACCAGACCGAGGTACCGACAATTGTGTGGATTCAGGTGCGATACTAGCATTAATATAACTTTAGCATTTACCAAAATTGTAAACGTTCTATTGTAAACTGTGCTTATAAATTACAGTAATCTTTCGCTGCATCTTCACGTGTCGAGTTATTCACCTCTCCTCTCCTCAACTATCATAAGCCTCTGATTTCGAGGCTTACATATATATGTATAAGAATGTTTGTTTTCGAATTCATTAATTCTATGCTAGAATAGAATCACGCAAAGTGCAAACGGGTTCTAATCATGGCAGAGTAAAGAAATTAAATGTGCCCGCCAAGTACGTAGCTCTTGGAATGATGTTTCGATATCACTACACGAAACAGCGACGTCCGACTTCACGACAGAGACTGGCGAAAAGTTTTTCGTGAATTCCTATTGTGTTGTTATCTGAGTACTTGGCGGCTTTTTTTACATTTCAGATGTTTTTGGTGCGGATTCAAATATTTTACATTATTTTCGAACATCATAATCAACCTGTACTTATACGTATACATATATCGGAAATATCATAACCATTTATACATACCTTAATTTCGCGAAAATTCCTCATGTTTTGATTTTTATAATATCTCTGCAGTACTGCAGAGTCACGGTTGCAATATACCTGTAATAATATAATGAGCAGCACAAATCCACGACACTGCTTCGCGGCGCACAATGATAAGAAATTCATTTTTAACGCAAATGTTCTAAATCCTTGTCAAAACTACGTTCAATAGAAGGGAGATCTCGTCTTATAAACACCGTCGGCATTGCCGATATTATATTTTTACAGTATGGAAAGATTTTTTCTGTCGTTTATACCGTACCCACGCGATATCAATGTAAAATTGTGTGTTCAAGTACGCCCACTGCAGGTTTTCTTGGATAATACTCCGACAAAAGAACAATAAAAAACTGTTTTCTGCGTTCTGTTATTCCAGATACCCCGGGATCGATATCCCGTTTTCGACGATAAAATCGCGGCTTTACGACCGGAAGGCCAAAGCTAGAGCAGCAGCTCGACGCGACGGTAAGTTCCGCCATAAGAATAATAAGTGCATCCATTTATAAATGCTAGCTCAGTCTGCTCTATCACGGGTCTACTTCCCGGAATCCGTCAGTTCCTATAAATTCTTGCTAATCCCGCGATTACATGTCTTTTTAGAATTGCCAAGAGCAGCGGGCCTTCCGGTACGGGAGCCGCGTTTACCGGCTTCACCGCCAGCGTCGCCACCACCAACGCCGCCACCATCACCGCCACCATCACCGCCATCATCACCGCCGCGGCTGTAAAAAAAAGAAAAAAAAAGAAAAAAAAAAAAATGAGAAGATTGAGAAGACGGATGGAGAAGGATGAAAAGACCTCTTCAAAGTCCGGCAAACTAGATGCACCGAACTGTATAATAAGTTAGAATTAGTAATGTCAATCATTGTTTTCTTTTGTTTATCAAATTAAATTCATGCTCCGTTTCATAAGAGGTATACTTTATTTTCGCTGAAACAATGATGCATATAGACTTTGCAAAGTGCCTCATTCTACATATATAGCTATTTTATCTTACATGAATTAATTTCATCTACATATTCGTCAGTTTTTATATGAGACCTATATGTATAGGTATGATAGGTAATATGTAATGTAAGTTTTATTTTTCTTTGTCAAGCCAATGGAGCTAAAAGTATTATAATATTTTTTTCATGCACTTTCTTTGATACCGAAATGTGCGTATCAAATTACATAAACTATGCTGATATTGACAATTGATAACGAAATGTGCGTATCAAATCACAAACTATGCTGATATTGACAATGTTCAATTTAAATAGAATAAAAAAAAAAGAATTTTCTAACACTAATAAATTTGGCAGTAGAAACTTAAAAACAACAATCAAAGAATGTAATTTATGAAATGGATTTTCGCTGTGTGGTATGTACAACTTTCACGTATTTCCAGTTACGTATATTGATAATCCAACGGTTGTAGCATCATTTTTTGATGCCACATCCATACCGATACTTGGTTTAAGAAAAAAAAAAATAATTTAATTTCCGTCTTTTGTGGAGAATACGAATCGTCATTTTTTCAATAATCTAAAGAATCCCGCACAAAGCTTATGGGAAGTGGTTCCCGGTCAAATTGGCTCTAAGTATTGTATAATGTGGTTCATATCACCCAGAACAAAAGTGTCAATGGGCACCAGGTCCAAAAAAGGGTAGTATTCGAGATATCAGCTGTCAAACATCCAAAAAATAGGTTTATTAGCTTCTCGTAGCAAGCACTTGGGCTGAGGTTTGGACGTGGTAGCATGATATTTTATTACTTGGTCATCCATATGTGGGCGCGTGTTGCGTGCCTGTGTGTGTGCGTAAAAAGAAAAAAAAGAAGAAAAAAAAAATGAAAATAAATAAAAAGCCTTAGAAACAATAGAATAATATTTACAACGCCTCTGAAATTGAGTCAAATTGGCCAGAAACATTTCGTAAATCGTGCAAGTATTATAGCGAATCAAAACTTAGATGAAAAAATTTAATTAAATTAGATGATTTATTTTTCACTTGTGTATCTAGGCTGAAGAGCGTTGTGCAAAACCAAATATATAAATATTAATTGCAATGTGAATTGTAAATGAATTAGTTATGTTTCAGGTTTTTAATAATGTATATTGAAATACTGTTGGTCCATAATCACTATATTTTTCCATTTATTTCATTCCGTTTATTGAACTTATAAAACTAGATCTTATATTCTTTTTTATTGTTTAGTTTTTGTTCCATGTAATAATTCTGAACTATAATGTATTGGGTGCAAACCCGTTGTTTTTGATAGAATAAGATAAAATACAAATAAAATATCATGCTACCACGTCCGAACCTGAACCCAAGCGCTTGAGCTACGAGGAGCAGATGAGCCTATTTTTCCGATGTTTGACATCTGATATCCCGCCAAACTGGCCATTTTCGGACCTCGTGCCCATTGACACTTTTGTCCGGGATGATATGAACAACATTACAGTATAAGAGCCAATTTGTCTGGGAACCACGTTCCATAAGATTTGTGCAGGGCTCTTTAGCCTTATCACATTCATAATTATATTGCAAATCCTTAATGTTAATTTGAATCGCTATGGAAAAAAATGTATTTCTTACTAATATAATTATAACGAAAAACCAATTGATCAACCATATAATTCTTATACCAAACGAAGTTGCTTCTGAAGGGTTCTACTGGGGTAACTCTGAAATAATGTTGGCAATTATGGTAATGTTTCCTAGTGTTACGGAACGGCGTATTACGATGTATTACTATGGTATTACTGCATTGACAACATTATTTCCGAATCGTCCAACTAAGACCCTTCAGAATCAACTTGGTTGGGTGTACATACAATAGTAATATGTTATTCGTTAATGAGTTTCCATGACTCAACTAAATAATTGTAGTGCAATACTTCATTGAGCTAGGATTATAGCAATAACAATGTTAATTATTTTTTTGAATTTTATTGAATAAACTTATTTAAGTTATATCGAAAGAAGGTACGTGTGTTAAATTGGAAAGCTCTCTTTATATCCAGTCGGAGGTTACAGCTCCCAATGAATATCGACGCATGGTGATGTCGCGCAGACATTCGTTATTCTATCGTGGATAAATCTGGAGTATTGGAATTATCGTGACAAGCAAACTACACAAACTACATACACCGAGGAGCTATTCTCAAGCTCCTCGATGCTAGATACAATGGATTGGACGAATTCCTTGTTACTTGAATGGAATTTAGCACGAACGGAATTTGGATTGAACTCGACTTTGAAATAGTATAACTATGTTAGACCTTGCCTTGATAATTTTCTTGATACAGCTAGAATCAGCAATGATATGAATATCAATTATAGTAGCTGTCATGAAGATACCTGGTGACTTTTGATTCACTCAAGAATGGTTTAAATTTAACACGCCTCTAGTTTTCTTGCAGTGGAGCGTTTATGCAGTTAGGATTATAACAATATGATTTACGTAAATTGAGGATAATGAAAGTTAAGACTTACGATGTATTGTATTTAATTGGTTTTTTATGACTTAATATTTGAGGATCAACGATTTTGGTAAGGCCTTCAATTGAAAATAGATTTTCAGGGGTATATATATGATCTGAAGTTTAAGCTTGAACACATCTTGTGTTGATTTAAATTGAATTCTAATACTTGTAAATAAGATTCAAAATAATTAGGAGTTCTAATTTAAAATTTTAGTTAATGAGTTATTGTCCCGATTATTAGTTTTGATAATTATTGAACTCTTGTGAATTCACTTGAAAATACGCCAGACCTTCTTATTAAAGTTGCGAAACATACCAGAGTAGGTTGATTTGACATTGCAAGTTTGCCAGACATTACACTTGATTAACTTGGATTTAACACTGTGCAGCGTTTGCTTCAGAATTACACAGCTCGTCTGTATCGACAACAGATGATCGTTGACGTTTGAATTTCCTCTGACAGTTTGGGCCTCTGTTAGTAATTAGGATTATCCAACTCTAGCGAGGTGTCGAAAATCTAACTGGATGTAAAACTCTCGTGGTGGAACCCTGTTGTGGATGGTGGAACTCGTGTTACGGATAGAACTCTGCATTGTGATCCTTAAGCGGCTTCTTTATACAGGGTGTCCCATTTTAAACGATCCAGCTGAATATCTCGAAAAGTAATGGTTGTAGAGAAAAATGTTTCAAATAAAATTTGTCGGGTTTCGATGGGGACAGATACTAGTGGTATTGGTTTTTTTGTCAGTGGAGACAAGGTGATATGAAGGTCAACTTCGTTTTAATTAGAAACCTATATTTTTTTATCGCGTAATTTTATTCTACTTGAAAAATTAAATGGCTTTCGTATAAAAGATTTTTTTGTGAAACATCAATTTTTTATGACATACCACAGCTAAACAACTAGAGATTCTTTAACTTCTAAGAACATTTCATTTCTGAACCATCGCCTTGAAAAAAATTGCAAGAGACACAAAATGCGCAATTTCATGCAAAAAATTTCGGAAAATAATTGCAGAATTTTTTCCTATAACTTTTTATTGCAGTTGCTTTATTTGCGTGAAAAAAAATCAAAAATGGTTGAAGAAGTTCTGGAAGAATATTCTCCAATATTCTTTGCATGAAATTACGCAATTTTTGTCTCTCATTTTTTCTCCAAACTTAATAGTTTAGAGGTGGCATGTTCTTGAAAGTTAAAAAATAAAGAAGAAAAATACAAGAATAAAAGAATATAAAATAAAGAAGAGAAAGTTAGTTGTTTAGCTGAATATCATGAAAAATTGGTATTTACAAAAAAAAATTTCGTACGAAAGTTGTTTGATTTTTCGAATGGAATAAAATTCCGTAGTAGAAAACATTGGTTTCCATTCAAATAAATGAAGTTGACCTTCAATTCCCTTGGTGCCTCCACTCACAAAAAAACTAATATCACTAGTAGGGTGGGCCAAATAAACCAACTATTTTTTTTCGAGAGGCCCTTTTATTTGTCATATTCCTTTTTTACATGAATATTTCGACTTTCGCAACTTCAAACAATTCATTTCAGAAGATATTTTAAATTTTTATGTCCTATACATTCATAATTAAGAGGTTTGTTCTTCTTAGCCACGGTCGTGGGACAGCCGCAATATTCAGTGGCCATTCTGAACAGACTGATATTTTGAGTTCTGAATTTATTCGCAATTTGATGGCAGCGCATGAAGTGCCCAAACCGAATAGCAAGCTGTAATGACTGTATGTATGCTTAGAGCATATATACCTGGAGGAAGCATGTTGGTCGAAAAGTATGCAGACAGAGAGGGACATAGCAAGAAAATAACCTCTCTCTTTCTACGCCAGGAGCGTAACATGACAAGCCAGGTACCCGCGTTACTGAACGAGAAAGCATGACATGATATATTCACAAGTTAATGCGCGGGGCACCGTGACTTTTTACTTACGGGTGTAGCTAGTCACGTGACTAAAATCTGACGATCAGTCAGAACCTGCGCGACAAAGAGAGGTTATTTTCTCTGTCTCTACGTCATTCGCCACTTATGGGAAAAGATAGGACAACGGACATGCTCCCTCCAGGTATAGGTATATGCTCTAAGATGTATGTATAGCTGATTTTCAATCATTCAACCGAGTTATTAGCGGTTGCTCGTATAGCGAATCAAATTTGTCTACGAAAGACTGTGACCAATTGCATGTGCACGGTAGCACTGACCAGCCAGCGATCGATCATGATTAAAAATCACCTTATGTAATGTATGTACATACACCCAACGAGGTTGATTCTGATCCCTTCCGGTTTGGACAATTTCCGAGACAGCCAATCGGCTTGCAAGAATCGCTGTAGTCCAGAGCACTGATTGGTTGTTTCGGGAGCTGCCCAAACCGGAAGGGATCAGAATCAACCTCGTTGGGTGTACACTTGACGTGTTGGATTGTGACACATATGAAGTTGCACCATTTTCTGACGAAACATTAAAAATTTGAGCACAGCAATTGTCAGCGCTCCTATTGGTTTTGTATCGGGTATGTCGGGTCGCGATTGCCTAACAATTGCTGTACTCAACTTTTTTATGTTTCGTCAGAAAGGGGTGCAACTTCATATGTGTCACAATCCAACTCGTCAGGTGTACACATAGCGTGTTTGATTATGACCGGTGTGAAGTTGCCACCACAGTCTCTTGTCTCATTCTATCCATCGTGGTTACATAGACAAGGAAAGAGACAAGAGACTGTGGTGGCAACTTCACACCGGTCATAATCAATCTCGTCAATACATATGTATGTATGTACATACATACTACATATGTATGTACCCTATGCCTCCTACCTACCTAGCCGAGGATCTGATCGCGTGAGCACCGCGCGACGCGACGAATCATACAACACTTGGCGGATTCTGGGACGGAAGTGTCAAATCAGAAAAGTTACCAGGCTAGTAGTTACTAGGCAAGTAGTGAGACTAATCTAAAAAAAATAAGTAGTGAGGGATAATCACAAACACCGAGTAACGTTTCGAGGTTAGATTATCTGTCTCGCTTTTTGAAACTTGGCAGACGGCTCGAGCGCGGCGACTGTCTCACTACTTGCCTAAGGCTTGTTCTTCTTGGTGGTTTTCCAATTGAGTCAATTTTTGAGCACAGTGCCGCACTAAGCCATGTTATTGGTCATTTCTCTTGGATCCAACCAATAACATGGCTTAGTGCGGCACTGTGCTTGAAAATTGACTCACTTGGAAAACCACCTACTATATTAGGCCCTCGAATTTTTAATAAAGGAAATTTTTGTTTGCGAACCACTGCTGTAAATGTAAAGGTTTCCAAGCAACTATTTATCTGAAGAAAAAAACATTTTTTTTCCCCACCTACAATTCATTCATTATTCAATCCAGTCTGGATTGGTTATGTATAATCATTACAAGATCGTCTGGAATTTCGAAAATAGTTCAATACAGAGCTGGCTTTAGCACAACTCTTGTATACTGAGCACCTACACAGCTGTATACTTTTAGTTTGGTAAAAAATAAGCGTAAAATCGGAAGCCTTCACTCTTTTCTCCAATCGTCGTGAATTTTTACTCGCGATTAGGTAACCTACATGAATATGCGTACGAATAAGTATGGTCAGAGCATTATGACGACGCCACATCTCTAACCAACATCCGCCCACGGATTATACTCACATCACATCTTAAAAAGGATAGAAGCAATTTACCGTCATCTCATTGGCCAGAAGCAGGGAGGAAAATAAATAATTTCCATCGAATTGGGTGTGTTGAGAATCCAGTCCTCTGTCTTTTTAATGACAATGTACGAATCGTTATAATATAAGTACTTGTATGTACGCCGTGTTACGATTATAACAGGTAAATATACATAAATACACTTATAATTAGTGTATTATAATCATACATAAACAGTACAGATGTGGGAGTAGAAAGTCGTCTTCACAAAACTCGCGGATTTATTTTGTAATATACATCTTATAGCTATATGTATAATTGCTAATAGTATTAAATATAGTGTTTATATCATGGCGACGGGGTGGGACACATTTCAGCAGAAGCGTATTGTTTGAATCGGTTCGTGAATCGTGAGTCGTCTTCTAATCGCAGAATCAACAACGGTGAATAGATCTCGACTATCAGGGTGCCTGAGCCGCAAATTCAAAGTCCAGTCCCACCCCAGTTTATAATATATAATCCTCGTTTCAACAAATCAAACTATGCCAGGGTAAGCAATGCTATAATAATCTATTTTTAGCATTGACTCAAAATTACGCTTTATAACGTAGTCATTAAATATCCCGAACAAATCGATCAACCCTTACGTCTAAAATCAGGTCAAATATCATTCAACACTATTGAGATCTACACTAATTATACTATGTAATACCATGCCTACATTCGCAATTTTATTTTATTTATTTATTTTTTTTTTTTTAATTTTATTTCACTTTTACGCTAAGTCTATGGGAAATATGTGGCATTTTGTCGTTTGCATTATTCGACATTTTTGTGAAAAACAAAAAAAAAAAAGAAAACGGAGTTATTAAAATACATTGATTATGTGGTAGAAATGAAATAATATACAAAACAACCAAAAATTGTTATTCTCAACAAAAATGATCACCACTCTTCCGCTGGCTTTTAATTATTGTCAATAACAATACATGTTGTTTAGACTACATGATATTAATGTTAACTTTCAATTGAGATCATCCACTTACTGCACTAAGCTTATAGATTAATATTGCATGTTCATTATGTTGTTGGAATATTGACATATTGACAGTAGACCAGGATTGAACACTTTTTTTTTCTGAGATATTTCCTTGCGGACTGTAAAATCCATTTAAGTCTCATGGAATATCTACACCAAAAAAACAAATGACTATTTAATTTCTAACTGAGTTTTTTTCTTAACTAGCAATAAAATATTCAGTAAATAACTTAAATCCATGTATAATACAGTCATTTGAGAGCTAGATATATAAATTTGTCCACAGTTTGACATATTAAATTGTGGCTTGTTTTTTTTTTTTTTCATAAAAGAGCTGAATACATCTACTTTTGCTGATACTGACTGTTGCTGATACATCTACTTTCAGCGTTGCGTTGTAACTGAATTCTGTTATAATATTACTCACGTGATAATTAGATTCTACCATATTAGTCAGCAAATTTTAATCAACGTTAGTTAGTATATGCTGAATATTGAGTAGAACAAGAATAGAAGATTTCATTTGCGAAACAATATTTCTTGAATGTAAAGTAACAAACTAGCTATCCATACATCCTCTTATCTACCTGGACGTTTTATCTGTTCCAAAGTGGACTACCATTAGATAACTTATCAATCTACACACACGACTGAAGCGGTTCTTTACTTAAGTGAAAAAAAAAAGTTGTGATTTTTGTTGAAAAGTGTTGGAAAGCGAGCTGAACTTTGATTGTTGAATCAAACTTGACTCGATTAATGTTTATTTTTAAATCGTGTTCTCCGTTGCACAAGTATTGAGTCTTCAGCTGACAAAATAATGTCTCGAAACAGTGATACCCTGCCGTTTCCTACGTCCATATCCTTGCGATCGTTGAACAACAGTGATTTATATCATAGACGAGCACTTTCGCGGGAAAATTTATTTGAAAGAAATAGTGATAATGATTCGAACAGCGAGCAATCCACCTTTATATGTGATTACGAGGAACTTGCTGAATGGACAGGTTTTGATAAAGCTCCAAAACTTCCACCTAGGAATTTTAAAAATTCTTATATGGAAACTAATGATCCGAGCAAACAAATGACAGACAAAAAAACGGGGTATATACCTAGAGAATAAGTACCACATTGAGTGATCAAATTTATCTTTCAATTCGATTTGAATATGATAATTTCTAGCGAGTATACTCTGCTATTAGGATTTGAGAACAATGAAACTAATTCATAGACCTGCAATATATCTATATTTCTATCCATCCCATCTGCAATTGCTCGTAACACACTAATAATTGTATATTTAAAAATTCTTATTTGTTTGTCAGAGTTTATAACGGTAGTTTTTCATGATAAATTCGTTACAGAGTTACAGGAATGTCGCTGGATCATATGTTCTGCTCTCGCTGTCGCGAGGGCTTTGAACCACATGAGAAAATCGTTAATTCTCGAGGAGAATTATGGCATCCACAGTGTTTTGTGTAAGTAATATATTCTGCTGCCTAATTAATGCTATTTTACTAATAAAGAAATTATCGTGTTCAATAATATCATTTCTCCTAGAATAAATATGTTGTAAAACGAATCAGATTTCACAATCAGTTGGATTGATAAACTAAAGCTGAATGAATTTAAATCAGTGAGTATTATCTACTGAATTCTTAATTTTATTTTCACAGATGTGCGCAATGCTTTCGCCCCTTTCCTGAAGGAATTTTCTATGAATTTGAGGGTCGTAAATATTGCGAACATGATTTTCATGTGTTATTTGCTCCTTGTTGCGGAAAATGTGGTAATTAGTCCTTCTAACATTGACTCTAAATTCTGACTATGCAATATATTCTATATAATCAATCTTGGATTGTTGGTAATTATAAAATTTACCTAGAACAAGTTATATTCTAGGTGAATTTGTGATCGGTCGTGTAATCAAAGCAATGAATGCTAACTGGCATCCAGGTTGCTTCCGCTGCGAAGAATGTAGCGGAGAGTTAGCAGAGTCTGGTTTCATGAAATGCCAGGGCAGAGCTTTGTGCCACACTTGCAATGCTCGGATAAAAGCTGGTGCTCTTGGGAAGCACATTTGTCATCAATGCCAGTTCGTACTTCACGTTTTTGACTTTGTTTTAGTTGCTCTAAAAAATATTGCGTTAACCATAATTTCACATCTAAATATAACACGACAAATAATAATTCTGCAGTGGTGTAATCGACGATAAACCGCTGCGCTTTCGTGGAGAGGTGTATCATCCCTATCATTTCAACTGTACTGCTTGTGGAATAGAATTGAATGCCGATGCTAGAGAAGTTCGTTCTAGGCCTGGATTTGCTGCAAATGAAATGGTTTGTCGTATTTTCATTTGTTCTAATCCTGAAAAAATTATACCACCTCTTTGATCTGTCGGTATGACAATTTTTTTAAGAGATTATTACTCGTATAAATTCGTTTCATTGTGTATCTAATTGTTTTTCTTATAGAATGAACTCTACTGTCTGAGATGTCATGACAAGATGGGTATACCGATATGTGGCGCTTGCCGACGCCCTATAGAGGAACGAGTTGTAACAGCCTTAGGGAAACATTGGCATGTCGAACACTTTGTTTGTGCAAAGTGTGAGAAGCCGTTCTTGGGCCATCGCCATTACGAGAAGAAGGGCCTAGCCTATTGTGAGACTCACTATCATCAACTTTTTGGGAATCTGTGCTTTGTGTGCAATCAAGTGATTGCAGGAGATGGTAAGATTTCATTTTCAAATATAAAGCAGCTAGTTCCACATGTTTTTACACCAGCGTTCTTCCATTATTCATTGTGCAAAGGGTTTAGGAAGTATTCGGGTAAGCACGAGTCTAGTATCAATAGTTTTCAATATTGAATCAACTTCAAAGGGACTTCATAGCTGATGGACTTTCATAGCTGTCCTTATGTTGAAGCGGTTTTAATTAAATTCCATGAAACTGGAGTATGTTGCATTTCAAACCATGCTGATTAAAAGTCTTCATGGGACAAACCGCCTGAAGTTAAGGGTTTTCCAAAATATTAAAGTATGATGTTCGAAAATTACAGCTGACAAGGATAGCATGTTTCCACCACGCATATAATGTATGCATATTAGAGGGGGGCCAAACAAGCTGACCATGTTTTTTTTTTTTTTAAAGTTACCCCTAAAAACTTGTTCTTTATGATCAAATAACGAACCTCAAGAAAACTCGGCTCTTAACGTTAATATTTAGAGGTCGCTCATCGCTACTTCTTATTTTGCAATTAAAATGCATGGGAAATGTTCTGGTGGCACTTTTCGATTTTCATATCTCAAGAACTAATCTACTTGGAAAGATTCTGCATAGCTGCTTTTGTTCAAAATTGACGCTCTACAAAAAAGGCCTCTTGGTCTTTTTCGATGAATGTAACTGTTTCCAGGTTATTCATGGTTATTCCCCTACTGAAAATGTTCATGTGTTTATAATCATATAATGTTATGAATTAATTCTGTATGTAACTTAATTATTATATGATTCATCTTGTAGATTTAATGAAATACAGAAGGAATCAAATAATAAATCATATAAGCACGATATACTACATAAAAAATCATATACAGTAGAACCTCGATTATCCGAACCTCGATCATCCGAACCTCGATCATCCGAACCCTCAATTATCCGAACGATGACTTAGTTTATCCGAACGCTCAATTATCCGAACGTTGGCGCGAAAGATACATTGTTGTACATTAGAAATTGACGATTTTGTAAAAAAAAATACAAAGAAGCATTCTACTTTTTTCAGGTGTTCAAAATACATGTAATATATATTTCAACGTTAATATGTACGTCAAATTTTAACATATATGTATGTACTGTGTTTATGTAAAAAGGTGTTGTTTATGATCTCGTCCCAAAAAACCCACTTTTCGATCATCCGAACTTTTGATTATCCGAACTAGTCTCGGTCCCAATTGGTTCGGATAATCGAGGTTCTACTGTGATCAACCGTATAGTTTATCATGTAATTTGTTTTGTATTATATCTGATCATTTGTGCTTATGTGATATATTATGCGATTTCTTGTATATTTTATCAAATTCACAAGACAAATCATATGATGAATTATATTCAGATTTCTTTCACAACATTATGTGATTTATCAATTTCTTCATTCATTTGATTGTTTTTCCTCACAGTTTTCACAGCATTGAACAAGGCGTGGTGTGTACACCACTTTGCATGTTCATATTGTGATCAGAAGATGAACCAGAAGACTAAGTTCTTTGAATTCGACTTGAAACCAGCGTGCAAAAAGTGTTACGAGAAATTTCCCCAAGAATTGAAAAGGCGAATGCGTCGTATGTACGATCTTAATCCGAAGAAAATTCCTGCTTAAATGAATGATAATATCGCTATTACCAGACGTGTTTCAAAACGTGAGTATAATAATATATATTTATTGTACTCCTGCGTTAGTCGTCGATAATTATATTACAGGAATATCATTATTCGTATAAATATATCAAAATAACCAAAGTAAAATATACAATATTAATTTTAAAGTGTGTCTGTGGAGACACAATAAACATACTTTATAAGGCTAATACTTTTGATCACATATTATCCTGATAAATAAAAATTAGTTGATAATCTTCGCAAGCTTAATGGCCAGAAGAATAATCGAAAAATAGGCACATGTGTCTTGATCAATAAGACATGTATATTGTAATTATTATGCTAATACTTCGATTCATTGTACACTGATTTCTGTAGATTTTTAAGATGCCACAGAACTTGTGTTTCGTATATTCGATGACATCAGAAGTGAGGAAATTTCGTCTACAAATTGAGCCTAAACGTGTGCACGAATTTCACGGGATTAATATTTTTTCTTTTATCGTAGCTTACATCAAACTGTAGTGCGCGTGCTTAACCATCCCTAACTTAGATTACATACCAGTAATGATTATTACGAATGAAGAAAAATCACATCGCTGTTGTCATCTGCTGTGGATAATATCTATCCTGGCAGCAGTAGAACAGGCTTTTCATATTTTCACCGATTCTACAATATCAGAAAGTCTTTCATTCAAGATAGAAAGCATGCGTCGTGTAGAAATACACACTGATTTTGGTAAAACTTATTTCATCTGTCTACGATCCTCAAATGAGGCACAATTTGATGACGAAATTCCTCGTATTTAAGGTCTCGGTATGATACACTACATCTATAAGCGGAAACTCTTACACTAACAGCAATACTTGCTTCCATTTTTATAAAACTTGTCAAATCTTTGTGCCTTATACCTTAAGAATAGCGAAAAATATTTTACACAATACATATACAAATAAACATATCGTTTAATAATTTTTTACGCTTTACAGAGACTATATCTATACGTTACGTGCATCACTATATTACCTATATACTATATGAGTAATACACAGAATGTTATAGCGGTATTATACACAATAATTTTCTATACAGATATTGTATGATGTGAATTTTTAATTTTTTATTTTTCATTATATTGTGAAGTCAAAATCTTGATGAATTTTACTTGCTGGTGCTTTTTCATAACTTTAATTGAAATTGAAACAATGTAGAAAAATGAACTATTTTCTATTAATACATCATTTTCGTCAGAGGTATAATTAAATAAATATTTATTAAAACTTAATCGTTTATATAATTGTATTAACAAAGACTTTTAAAAATAAATTTAATATTTAAAAACGTTGCGTCTTAATTATTCGGTTTGCTTAACTCGGTTTATAGAAGATAAGTATAGGAGGAGGAGGGTAGGTCACAGTATAAGAGATAAGCAACCAATAAAAAAAAAAAATTGATACTGCATATACAGAAATAGTTTTCTATAACAGGCTTACGACAAAGACTTATGTACGTTCATTTGTGTAACTATGATAAAATAGTCATATGCATAGGTCTACGTTGATAATTCGCTTTAAGTTATACGCTTAAAATCGATGTCGAACATTTCATGAAAAGTAGAGCTATTATCTTTTATCTGATAGGAGAGTAATATCCACACGGTATCTGTCAGGAGTGGCTGATAAGCTATCAGTTGTAGAGACTGGGAACCAATTTCTAGTTGGATTATTGCACTGTTCCAAAGAATTGCTGCTGCGTTTAACTGATTTTTAAGGTAGAGGAATATATAAAAAAAAAAAACATTGATTACGGTTACATTATGCTCTCTTAAATTGACAATTGATACAGTGATAACAGTGTTCGGATTATTATTCCGTTTTATTAAAAGGTCGTAAGTTTGTTAATTGATTTTATTATTTGTGTGATATATGCATCATCCAGATACCTATGTGGAATTATCTATCTTCATGCTTCAAATTGCGATACAAAAAATCGCAAAATTCATTTTCCTCAATTAAATGTTCAGAACAACAAGCATGTGATATTCCTTGATCAAACATGTTTGTACATTTCTCAAGATAAGATTAGTGCAAGTTATTTTCAGGAAGAATTTGCATACATTACTTGTTCATTTATTTTGTCTTTGTGATTTACGAACGAAGTTTTAAAAAGTACAATCAGTTTTGTTTTGGTGATATTTAATTAATGGGTATAGCAATGACGTGTAATTTTAAAATGATGCAAATATGCAATGTGCATTGGGATTCAATTGAACAACATCAGATTGATTGAAAACAATATGTATATCAATGTGTAGTAAAGAAGAAAAAATGAAGAAAAAATTTCTATACGTAATAAATATTACCACTGTTATCTATAGCTATTGCATTCGTGGGATCATATTGTCACATGTAAATGTATCAGTACCATATCTTTTTAACTGTCATTAGTCTTTCAAAGCCAGTATGATTTCTATTATAATTTAATTTATCAGAAAAACTATTCAAGTTATTTTATCATAAAATATCAAAACTGATTACACATATTCCAATTATTTATTTTTTTCTTTCTCCATATAAGAGTAAATTGATTTATTGTAGTAAAATTCTATAGTTTTTGTCTTTTTTCTACGTGAAATTTGACAATATTCCCAAAATCATTTAACGTGTCAATTCGTTTGCTTCATTACGAATAACGACACCATTAACAGTAAGCTGTTTCACAATGAATCATCAGTAGCTAATATATAGGATCTGGCAGGCATTCCTTATAAGTCAACTGTTTGTCTTATCAGCTGACGATGAGATGCCTACCAGTCTCAACTGCATTCATAATTCTTGATGGAAGATGGTACCACGTATAAAAACATCCAGCCTAAACGTTTGAATGATAATAATTTTCCAGCGTAATTTTTTACATTAAAAATAAGTGAAAAATTAATTTGTTGATGTATAATTTTTCTGAAAATGTTGTCGAGCTAGTATTGAAAGAAAGATCGGTCAACATCACCGCATCAATTTATATACCAAATAATCTACGAAGAGTTATTTCTGCATTAATTTTTCACTGGTCGTATGAAGTGAAAATTTTGGAAATTATTTACTCTGCTGCTCTTATATCAATTTTGTATGTGCAAACGTAAGTTGCTGTGTGATAATACTTGGGCATAACAGTAATGAAGAGATGATTCGGACTACGCAATGCTATTGTGAACAAAGAACTGCTGTGAATTGATGCCCTGAGCAAATTTTCAACGATGTCTTCATCACCAGATCACAGTTATGATCGTCTTGATGGAGCAGAGAGCATGACAACAAGGTGACGTTTATCAATGTAGAATAAAGGCAACTAAAAAATTCTTTTGGGGATTAGATAAATAATAGGTTTCCTTTTTGACTCAAAAATTGCTTAAATGAATTATAATTTGAATTGCCTTCAATCAGTTTCACAGACTAGGATCAGACCTGTAATTCTCAATGTTTTAACTTCCACTCAACAAATAATTGTTTCAATGTAAAGAATTACCAAAAGTTTTGTGAGAATGAATATTTGTCGCAAAATTTTGCACAAGCTTATCTGACATGTGCATTGAATGATTGTGAATGATTAATGCAATCACGATGTTTTTCAATCGGATATCATTTTTCTCAAAAATATTACTAATAACTGCAATACTTGGTATTGCATTCGTATCTGAGGCATATATTTATACTCATGATTTCACTCGGGTAATTTAAAGACCTGATGTTCACAGCCTAGACACTGGTAGTCTTTCTAGACCAATTCCGAGGAATAACGACAGTCCTAAGTACAGCTCTACATATGTTCCTCACAATCGACTGTCTCGATATGCCACGGCACTCATAAATCTTGTACCTGTTAGATTTAGGAGGTATGCATAGTGCAGTACATATATTAATAAAGATTTAGTAATCGCGTTGTGATAATTCATCAATTCAATAAAAAAATATATAAAAATAGATAATTATATTCAAATGCTTTCTTGACAGTGAAATATTACCTTTTTCCATATTTTGTGATTTAATGAAAAAAAGTTAGAAATCAAGATAGTAGCTTTGAACAACAGTTGAACGACAAAACCGTTCTTATATACAGGGTGTTCCAGACCACCCGTACACCCCTTTCAAAATCTAAAATACATGGTTTAGCGAAAAATGCTTTAGATAAAAGTTGCTGAGCTCTAAGGGGCACACATTATGATGACCGTGTCTGTGACCTTGGAGATCGTCCTCAAGGTTATTTCAAGGTCAACTTTGTTTTTTCAAATGGAAACCCATATTTTCAGTCCCGGATTCGGAAAGAGCGGAACATTTTACGTTCAGATCATGTATTATACGTAGAGGTTTGTTCAACTCCTATGATGTTGTACACCCATTTCTAATGAAGAAAATTCACCATTCTAAGAAGTTCGTCGAGCAGTTGATTGTTTTCTAAGAAGGGTAAGGGCTCCAATCCAACAAAATGGAGCTATTTTTGAGCACTAGATCTAGAATTTCCATTCTCTTTGATTATTCATATTCATCGAAAAGAAAAAAACAAATTAATAATATTGTGATTTATTATGTCATTATATCGAAATATGTTGACTATGTCATCGTCGTTTAATTAAAGTTATAACATCTTATTGTCATGGAATTTAATCAAAATAAAATAAATGTTCAACCAGGATAAAATTGATGTACTGCTTTTTTTGCGTATATTCAAAATCCGCAATAAAAATACCTCATGCGGTATGATTCTGGTAGGGTAACCGGGAGCGCAAAATATCTCTATTCGATAGAGGGCAACTATTTTAATAATAACTTTTCAGTTTCTCAGAATGGGCAATTTTCTTCATTACAAACGGGTGTACAACAGCATAGGAGTCGAACAAACCACCACGTATAATACATGATCTGAACGTAAAATGTTCCGCTCTTTCCGAATCCGGGACTGAAAATATGGGTTTCCATTTGAAAAAACAAAGTTGACCTTGGAATAACCTTGAGGACGATCTCCAAGGTCACAGCCACGGTCATCATAATGTGTGCCCCTTAGAGCTCAGCAACTTTTATCTGCAGCATTTTTCGCTAAATCATGTATTTTAGATTTTAAAAGGGGTGTACGGGTGGTCTGGAACACCCTGTATATAGACAACTGAGGGTAACATTTGGGTTGTATATTATTTCTTCAGAACACCAGGTTCAGAATTACCATTAGACAAAATCGGTTTGTTCTCGAGCGTGTCGTTCAGTTGGTTGAACGAGTATTTATATGCTGGGTACAAAAATGGGCTGAGAAATAAAACCCTACCCACAGCTGCTGAGCAGGATTCATGCCAAGTAAATGGACCCAGGTAAGCAGATAGTAATGAGAACAAACACCTGCAGCACAGTTTACACTCATCGCTGCAACCAGCATGATAAAATCGACGGCTGAGCAGAACAATATCGTATCTCAAAATTTGGTTCAACAACATCGTATCTCAAAATTTCGATCAACAACATCGTATCTCTGTGTATAAGACATAGGAGATACGATGTTGTTGAATCAAATTATGAGATACGATGTTGTTGAACCAAATTTTGAGATACGATGTTGTTGAATCAAATTTTAAGATACGATGTTGTTCTGCTCAGCCGTCGAAATGATAAATTTCTCATCAAGTGTGCTAAGAATGTTTCTCAAGTACATCGTTTTGCATGCTTAACAATCAGATTGATATTCAATGGTATGTAGATTCGATGGATTATGGCATACTCACGTGGTAGAACGTGGACAAGCTGGAGCATCAGTCCCTCGAATAGCTTGGAAATTTGTCCGCACACGAGTTCTTGTTGCATCTCTGATCTACATGCTAGGCACATTGCTTTCGCTGTTAAGCCCAGTAAGAGATATGATGCTATTGAGTAAATGAACTAATTCTTATTTTCTTACAATTTGATGATATTCAGATTATGGTTCGACTGATAATCGCCGTTATATGTATATAATTACACCCATGTAATATACTTTTGTTATATTTCAGATTTTTCTGTTACAACAAGTTATCTTTGCAATAGAGCATAGACATATGATACACAATAGCACAATCAACAGTACAGATAGTATTCCGAATAATAACTTTTCACCCGTCGGAAACGGACCATTGAATTCTACAGTTCTAGTCACAGCCACTTCTTCGTTAACAACTACAGCTTTGGCTCCATTAGTTACAAACGTAATGAACAACACGCTGATCAAACAAATAAAAGTGTCAATCGATGGTAAACTCAGTCACAATCTGCCACCCTCAATCAAGAGGAAATTGATGCTAGACGAAGCCCTCATTTTTGGCAATATCATACTTTTTATCCTTGCTGAAATAGTATCGCACTTTCTAATCGCATGGAGTTCTACCATGAATCTTAGGTGGGTTTTCTAAATGTAAAGCTATAAGGTCAAAGAAACAATATTATACTCGAATTTTATTCAATAAATACGCCATTCCTCAACTCAATCAAGTAAATTACGATTCTCCAGCTGATATATACCTCCAAGTAAATAAACAATTAATATTGAATTACCAGTCCCCTATGATATCTCAATACTTATTAGAATTTATAATTTTTTAGAACAGCAAGTCGTTTAAGATCAGCCTGTCTGGCATTAGTTTATAAGAAGTTAATTCACTCTTCAGTGAGATATCCAGCTTCAGCTTACCAGGTAATTATTGTTCATATACAGATGCTTAATGTAAAACTTTTTAAAACTGAAAATATACCTACCTATACAAATATTTTTACTTTATTTCAGACAATAACATACTTTGTCCCAGACAGCGATACTTTATACGATTTGATAACAAATGGTCCGTTGATTTTCACAGGACCAATTACTCTAATATTAATTTCACTTTTCGTATGGCATTTGATGGGACATTGGGCTCTCGTTGGTGTAGCTGTATTACTCCTGTTTTATATGTGCTTGGTAATTATCTTATGAATAGATATATTTATAATAATTACATAAGGAGAAAGAAGACAGTATTATAATAGTATGATATTGTAGTTGTATTTTGCGTATCTATTGATCCAGTAATCTTCCAGATCCTTACAGCATATTTAACGTCCGTTTTTGCAACCAAAACGATGGACTATTCGTTGGCGAGAATGTCCCTAGTTGAAGAATTTGTGAGTAATATATACCTGGCCAAAGTCACGTTGTGGGACAACTATTTTAGAACGAAAATAGAAGGTGTGTGTTCGAGCGATGTATCATCATCATCATCATAATCATGAATTATTATACGATACTCAACTAGCAATATTATTAATATACCTATACACCAATTAATTCAATTCAGAGACAAGGAGAAAAGAGTTGGTTGAGATGCGTCTTGGGGGACTAAGTGAGGGGTGGAGCCTATGCATGGTGCACTTCATCCCGGTTGTAACAGTGTGCACTACTACCATGGCTGCCCTACTGACTTTGAAGCATGTCGGACCGGCACAAGTAAGAATTTTATTGTTATACTATGCACAGCGGTGCTTTCGTGATGAAACATCTAAAATAAAACGAACCATCGGCAGTTCGACAAAGCTATTATACATCACCAGTATAATTATGTAATTTTATTATGTTGTCGGTTTTAATGAACGTCATTGCGCTTGATTGGTAATACTTCAGAATCTCCTTTACACTACTTGATGTTTGCTTCTTAACTTTTCAGTACATGATCATATTAGTGATTTTGTTGATCAATCTGAAGCAGTGCGTGCGAAGTAGTTGGCTAGCCATGAGTAGCATATCTAGAGGCATAACATCGCTGAACAAATTAAAGGTGAGACACAATGTTTGCTGGTGAATTTATAACAGGACTAAATTAACATATATTTGTTGATCTTCCTCAAGGCTGTATTGATACTAAAAGAGGCGGATAGATACCCAGATAAACCAATAGACAAGAATTTAGCAATTACAATAAATCGAGGAAATTTCAAATGGGTTCAGGATAAGCAGGTCATCGACAGTCCGGGAAAACGAACTTCTCAGTAAGCTTAATATTTTATCTAATACAGTATCACTATACTTGAATATACATATATGTATTAGCTAGAAAGGTATAATAAATCTGGTTTTCAGCAGTTATAGTACACTATTACAAATATTTAATCCATGATTAAACTCTGCATAGATTTTATCTCGAGAGTCACGATGGAGTGCCAATTCGTTTCAACGTATTATCCGTTACAGAGACATTGACTGACATTAATTTTTACGCGCCAAAAGTGAGTAACATATGTGAATTCATGTAAGGAAATAGTTAACAATAATTAATTATGACCTACTGCACCTTCGTTCTGAATAATGATTCTATTGCGTTTAATTTTAAAGGGAAAATTGATAGGAATTTGTGGTCAACCAGGCTGTGGCAAAAGCTCTCTTCTCTTAGCTTTAATGGGGCATCTAAATCACATTAGTGGCCATGTAACGAGGGATGGGACGTGCGCATATGTCCCTGAGACACCATGGTTACTCGATGGCACACTAAAAGAGAATATACTCTTTGGAGAGACGTTTGACTCTAACAGGTCCGCTGATAATATTCGCTAACAACTAGTTAATTCTGTTCACTTCAGATAAGTATTATGCAATAACAACAAAGTCTATGCTTTCAGATATTACAAGGCGATTCATTCATGCCTTTTGAACGTAGATATGACGTTATTGCCAGCTTCGGATGACACTGACCTTACAGAAGTAAATCTTAGCGTTGCTCAAAAGCAGAGAATTACATTGGCTAGAGCAGTATATGCCCGAAGAGATATTAATATACTAGACAATCCCCTTGCTGATGTTATAGACGTAAATGAAAGTAATCAAATTTTTGAAAAATGCTTTCTCGAATTAATGGGAAGGAAAACCGTCATTATGGTATCTGAAAAGATACAGGTACGTTGTCATCGATGTATGTAATGGTGATTGTCGATGATGGTTGCAAGATTGCAATGCTTGAGGTTTATATGTTATTTACAGTTTTTGAATAGATGCGATACTATTTATGTGATGCGGGAGGGACAAATTGTCGAACAGGGAACCCACGAAGAACTAATTCAATGGGATAGCGAATATACTCGATTAATTCGCTCATATATGAAGAAGTATCAACGAAAATACTACAGGTGAAAAGGACTTAAGCTTCTGATTAGTTGTTCTTTAAACAAGATTCAATTATCAGGTGTTAGATACATGATTAATTATAACTGTTACCAATCAGTGTATAAAGAACAACGTTTTCAGATCACTTGATAATCATAAAGAAAATATTATTGCTCAATTTTTATGGATTCTGAATAATTTTGTTTCCTCAGAGATGGAGAACCGATAAGTCCATCTTCAGCGCAACTATTAATGGTAGCTACTCCGAGAGGGATTCTAAGTAGTTCGAGCACAAATGCATCTTTAGATAGCATGCCTAACGATATTGTGAGTAAAATCCACTATATAGGAACGTGGAATCCAATCAATTTAATTGGGACACACTAGTTTACTTGGATTTTGGGTGAAATCTGGATCTCATTATCTTAGTATTTCGCAATTTGGAGGATTAACTTTTTTTCGTAACATTTCAACAGGAAGATTCGGCTCCGTTAAAGCATGAGCTCAATTCCGAATTCCCAGTTAAATTCAATACAGATGCTCAAAAGCCAGTTGTGGAATATGGAATATATGTTAGAAACGCTGGCGGATGGTGTATGGTAATTGGAATATGTATATTCTCCATGTTTTGCGCCTTTTTCATAGCTGTAGCGCCATTAACTTTCACTTATATAGCGGAGGTAAAGTACAATATACGTATACTGGATTTTCAACTATCTATATTATGCCTATAAGAATCGAGAATATACCTATGTGAAATATTAAGAATTATAAAGTTCTTAGAATTCAAATTATAAATATGAATAAATTGTATATCATAGATTATGAATATTCTGTGATGTATAATTTATCGACACGGTGTACGCCACAGTTAAATCCTTTTCATTCCATTTCAGAGGATAATTGATAACAATACTCACGTTATAATTATATTTTCCGCAATGGCTGGCTCCATTATAGTATTTGGATTGATTTTAATGATTCTTTATAACAAGGCAAGTAAATTAATTCTATCCCTGTAATTCTTGGATCAAAAAAAATTTCAAGAAACCATAATCGGTATCCTAATAATTCTTTACTGCAGGCTGTTTTTAGGGCTGCAATGGAGTTGCACAACCAATGGATCGACGGTCTCTACACTGCTCAAATGTCTCTTTTCACAATGACACCAATATCCGTTCTTCTTAACATATGCAGCTTGAATTTATATGAAGGTATATCACATGCATTCAGATACAATTGTTATACAAATACGAAAATAAGTCTCTCAACTTTTCACATCACAAATAGAAATTTCGAAGCTCAATTCATTTTGTATTGATTTGCTTAATATAACCTCAGAATAAACATTTTCTGATACTTATTTTCAGTTGACTCTGTACTGCCAAGGTCACTAGTTACTATACTGATGCACATAGGGATTAGCACATTTAGTTCGGCAATAGTTGGAATAATTTCACCTTGGCTCCTCATACCAATTGCATTGTTCGTTATTGCTGCTATTTCATACAGCATATACGTTCGGTAAGTTAACAAGAATATAAAGAATAGAAATAAGATATAGAAATACGCAACGTGGGGTTTGCAGTAATTGATAATATCACTCTGGACAATCTCATTGTACTTACAAATCTGCTTTTTTATAAAGATAGTTTCCGAAAATCCAACAGATACACGATGTAACCGAACGTATATTATCGGTGTACATATTTCTGCTTATAATTACAGCGGTGCGATTACAGGATTATACGAGGCAAAAGTTAACTCTGTTGTACCAATGTATAATCACGCTCTGAATACTATCGAAGGGCGCCCAACTATTCAAGCTTACCACAAGGAAAAAGATTTTAAAAAGAAGTGAGCAGTGATTGTGATAACAATTTGCAATTATTCAACTATCATCGTTTCCTAATTTGACAAGTTATATTCAATTTCACAGGTTTTACAGGTACTGCGATCATAATTCGACCTACAATTTTATGTTACACTCGATCAAATTGTGGATGGAATATAGAATCAAGTTGTTCGGAGGTAATAGCGATTTACTGAACACTATAATATATAATGCTTGCAAATGATCAAAAATCTGGCAAACAAGAATTTTAATACATATTGATGTTCTTGTTTATAATTATCAACTTCTGATCAGATAATAATCTTGAACGTTAGTTTTGAATTAATTACAAACTGATGGTATTCATTTTGTTGAGGGAGTACGTTATGTACCCCTTCGAAATAATTTTCAAATCAATGATGTGCTGTGAAGAAATATTCTATTTACTCAGTTTTTTCACTAGCGATTGCGATTATTTTGAGACATAATTCAGAATTATTTCAGATTTTATGGACTTTGCCTTACACAGATTGATTGCACCAATGCAAAAGTGGTTGGCGCAGGGTACAGGTCGGATCGATCACCGAAACTTCTCCGAATTTTGAGAAAATATTCTCAATTTATGTAATTTTAAAGCGATCAACTAATGATATTCGATGAATTTCATGTTTAGATGTGAAAATTTTTTACTTCAAGCTGTTGTTTTGTAGGTGTTGAGAAAATAGTGCGCTACACGCTCACGATAATGAAAAACTGACCTTATCTCTCTTTATGTTATTGATTTGCCCCGAAATTACATCATTTTAGAATGTTCCTCCCAAATTTAAAAAACTTTCAATCAACAATGCGACTTGTACCCTGCTACAACCAATTTTTCTTCAGTAGACTGAATCTATCCAGGGCGAAATCCTTATGGAATAATCTCTAATTATGTTTTAAAATAAATGTTATCAACTGTGAAAAACTGAGTCAATAGAATATTTCTTCGAAGCATCCGAGTGATCAGAAGAAACTTATTTCTAAGGTGTATGGTATACCTCCTTAGAATCTAAAGAAGTGACCTAATAATTAAATATCCACTTTAGCGCTGACAATAATAAAAATAGAACTTCTGTTTCATTTGGATAAAATGAGCATTGATTTATAATTATTATCGAGGAATAACTAAGTATATGATGTTACAGCATTGACCTTAGTCGCAGTTGTATTAATCTGTGTCCTTCTGAGTCGTATAAGCAATCGGTTCGAGCTCATGATTCTAGCAACAATCTGTGGATTGCAGTTAATTGCTAGCACTGTCAATATAACAGGAGCATACACGAGTGCATATACCAGCTTCATGGCCATTACTGGACTGGATTTTTACATGGAGGTAAAAATGACTGTATCAATAAAAATTGGAAACTTCTTGTCTCAATAAGTACAGTAGAACCTCGATTATCCGAACCTTGATCATCCGAACGCTCAATTATCCGAACGATGACTTAGTTTATCCGAACGCTCAATTATCCGAACGTTGACGTGAAAGATACATTGTTGTACATTAAAAATTGACGATTTCATAAAAAAAATATAAAAAAAAGCATTCGACTTTTTTCAGGTGCATAAAATACACGTAATATATTTATATTTCAACGTTAATATGTATGTCAAATTTTAATATACAGAGAAGCTAACGTGAAAGTTAACACTCAGTCACAGCCAACTCGGCACACTCTACGTTTTTCGTCTATTTTTCGCAGGCTGGCCATTCTCTATTTTTATTTTTTTTTTCCTTTTTTTCGTTCGATTCTTTCCGATGTTCATCGATTTGACCAGAAAATTAAAAAATAGCGCATGGCTAGCCTGCGAAAAACAGACGAAAAACGTGGAGTGTGCCGAGTTGGCTGTGACTGAGTATTAACTTTCACGTTAACATCTCTGTATAGGTATGTATGTATGCACTGTTTTTATGTAAAAAGGTGTTGTTTATGATCTCGTCCCAAAAGACCCACGATTCGATTATCCGAACTAGTCTCGGTCCCAATTGGTTCGGATAATCGAGGTTCTACTGTAGTTTTAATAATAACTGGATGCAAAAACTTGATCTGATTTATCCTTTCGTTATTTTTTTTTATCAACGATTACTCTTATCTTTACAGAATATTCCAAAAGAAAGACCAGGAAATGCCAGCCTACCTACAAATTGGCCGATAGATGGTAGTATAAAGTTTGACAACGTTATTCTGAGCATAGGCCCTGATATTGATCCGGATCTGGAGATAATAAATTTTGAAGTTGCGTCTGGGGAAAGTATTGGTTTGTATAAATTGAATATCTGAATTATTATACTACCGAACCTCATCTACTATAAAATTGAACTGTTCAATTCTGCACTCTTAACGTAATTGCCTATTTTACCAATTCTTCTTTCCAGCTCTAATCGGTGCGCAAAGAAACAGTAAAATTTCAATATTATCTGCGCTGTACAAAATTATTGAAATCGCATCGGGAAAGATTTCTATAGGACATACCAATATTAGTGATATACCAACGCATAAGCTAAGGCAGTGTATCACTTTCATACCAGGTGATCCGTTGCTATTTAATGGCAGTATAAAGTGAGTAATATAGTTTTGATCGCAATATATGAAAGATTGAAATAAATTTAGTTTCCTGTCATATGTGAAAAAATTACCAGTATCAAATGTTGTGAATTTCTATGTATTCTAGATATAATTTGGATCCGACAGGAGAGATATCAGAAAAAGAGTTGATGGTAGCTCTGCAACAGGTCTATCTTTGGGAAAAGGTCTCAAAACTTGTAGACAAGTTAGAAAGCGATGCGACTAACTGTTTTACAGTGGGTGAACGAAAATTGATGTATTTTGCCCGAATAATTCTTCGAAAAACGATCAAAGTAAGTATTCAAATTCGGAAAAACCATTTACAATATTCATAATATCGTTGAATGCAGCAGTTCGGATGATTAATATGTTTTAATTGAATTGAAATTCCAGATAATAATTATCGAAGAATCAATCACGCACTTGGGAGCAGACATGGAAAAAACTATAGAAATAGTTTTGAGGGATGTGTTCACCGAGTACACAGTGATCGTGCTCTCTACTGAAAGAGTTCGCCATTGTCAACGAACGCTTGTTCTAAGTCAGGGAAAGGTAAAATTGAATTTATTCTCATTCACTAAATGTAAGAAATAATTCTGGCGAGGGAAGAAATTGAGAATGTGATATCTATATTTCAGGTAATTGAGAGTTCAAATCGCAAATCGTCGTTATCACAACACAGCATAGAAGCTTCAGACGTGTTGGTGAGAACAGCGATGAATAGCGTGTTTGAAACAAGTTTTTAGGTGTTCTGCATTAGACTATGTTATTTAGCTCGTTAAAAATATCTGTATTTAATTTTAGGAATATTTTATGAACTGTAAATAAGCTTATAGCTAGTTATTGTAAGGTTCGTTACAATTTATCAGCATATTCGACATTGGCTAAAATTGTTTTATTTAAAAAATTTTTTGATCCGCCACCATCAAATCTCATTTCTCTGCTCATATCAGACGTCAATTCAATGATATCCTGTAATTTCAGTTGAAAATCTTACCAGAGTGTTAGAGATTTAAACCTTCGCATGCCTATTATATAACCTATTATACCTAATTAAATGCTGCCGTTATTGTAAGATGTAAAAATAAGATGAAATAGTTGTAGGAATTGATCACGGTAGATGAGAATCGCTCCGTGCACACCTATACATTCTCACGGAAGTGAGAATGTTAGTCAGTCATGTACATATACACTTTTTCCGTACATAAAATGCCTTTTCAAACCACTGGCGTCGCTACCAGTATGCATATACACGACGACACATTCTCACTTTGGTGAGTGTATTTGTGTGCACAGAGCGAAATTCCATTCAAATTAACAATGCATAATGTACACAACACACTTTTCATGTCATACTATAGTTACATTTATTAATTATTTTCACTTGTTAATAGAGTTTTTATATAATTAATATAAATAAAAATGTGTACAGGTATAATACATAATTTATCTACGATTAGATATAATTAACTTGGTTAGCGGTTGACGTCTCTCATCAGTAATAATTTTGAAAAATGAATAACTGTTAGAAAAGAAACTCATTTCTTTCTATTTTTCTTTCATTTGATTCGTTCTTTTCTGCAATCCTTGAGTTTCTTGGCTCATATTTGGCAACTAGATATACAGTACCGTCCATAAGTTCGGGATCACCTTCCGAATTTTCGATCGAGACAGAAAGTTGAATATCTCGGTCAAAAAAAATCGTAGCCAAATGATCAAGGTGGCATTTGAAAGTGGAAAGAACCAGCTTCATTTTCCTTCCTTTTTCAATTTTCCACGATTTTTTCCGCACTCACTAGATAATGTTAAACATGACCTTTTTTTTGTGATTTTCATACTTTTGAAAAGTCGCGTGTAATTCTTCGGGGAATGACTATGGAAATTTTTTCTCAGAGGGACTCGAAACTGTTAAGATTAAGCTGTAAGTTGGTATTTCGAATTCGTCAAGTTATTCAACTTTTTGTGCGGAAGTTCGTTTTTAGAAATGCGTCGTAACTCGAGAACTGTGGGGTTTCAGATGAAATGTCATGATATGAAAAATGTGTATTTTTGAATTTCTAACTCGTTCAAATTCTTTTTGAACTTTTTTTTTTTTAATTTCTTTCACATGATAAGTCCGAAATAAAATTGACAATAAATTTTTTCATGATATAATAACAAAAGCATCACAGAATTATGTGTTGTTCTTTACACATTATTGGATCTTATATAACAAATCATTTGCAACAAATGAAATTTGCAACAATATTGATATCAATAAGAAAAAAAAAAAAAAAAAAGAAAATTTGTTATATACAATCCAATAATTTGTTCAAGTACAACACACAATTCTGTGATGCTTTTATTATATCATGAAAAAATTTATTGTCAATTTTATTTCGGACTTATCATGTGAAAGAAATTAAAAAAAAAAAAAAGTTCAAAAAGAATTTGAACGAGTTAGAAATTCAAAAATACACATTTTTCATATCATGACATTTTATCTGAAACCCCACAGTTCTCGAGTTACGACGCATTTCTAAAAACGAACTTCCGCACAAAAAGTTGAATAACTTGACGAATTCAAAATACCAACTTACAGCTAAATCTTAACACTTTCGAGTCCCTCTGAGAAAAAATTTCCATAGTCATTCCCCGAAGAATTACACGCGACTTTTCAAAAGTATGAAAATCACAAAAAAAGGTCATGTTTAACATTATCTAGTGAGTGCGGAAAAAATCGTGGAAAATTGAAAAAAGAGGGAAAATGAAGCTGGTTCTTTCCACTTTCAAATGCCACCTTAATCATTTGGCTACGATTTTTTTTTGACCGAGATATTCAACTTTCCGTCTCGATCGAAAATTCGGAAGGTGATCCCGAACTTATGGACGGTACTGTATAGAATAAACTATGATGTTCATTGTTTTTTGATAATTAATATCTATTCTACAAAAGTTAACTTGGTAGTGCTACTGCGATTTGCACTTAATTAGAATAATTAAATATAGAATGAAATCAAGAGTGATTTTTCCTAATTATACTTTAATATAAAAATATAAATTTACCACAGTCTGCTATGTATTATTGAAATTCAAATAACTGTTAGAAATTTATGATCGTAACTACAATAGTGTAGACTGAACTCGTTTATTCCAGACAGTGGTTTATCCCAAAATCCATTCTATCTCACCCCATTTTCAATCGCATTTCATCAGTTTAATATTATTTCTTATAATAACGGGAATGCTACGGTAATGTTCATTGCGGCAAAATTATTGTACTATTTACTGTGTGCAGGTAAATTCTTGTGAGATACTTGCGGAACAGTGTTGTGAAATTGGTATTAAATTTATGTCAATTAGGTACTTCATTACTTTTGCTATGTATAATTAAACTTTCTTCAATTAGAAATTTTTATTCTGTTACAATCTATAATATGGGGGTGATGTGTAATTAAAATAAATTACACAGTGTAAAAGTAATTGAATAGATAATTGAATTACAAACGTAATTAACGACTTGCAACACTGCTGCGGAGTCTGAAGTCAGTTAGTAAAAGACAGACAAAAGACATCAGTTTTATCTGTAAAATAGTATGATTATCTAATTATCTTTAAGGGGAAATGAAAGATAAACTCGAGTCATCTAGCGGATTTCTCACCGTACTGAAACAAAATTCAACGAAAGCATGTCCGAAGAGCGTCATTTTTTGGATTTTTGAAAATTGACGAGCGTCATGCCCTTCGTTCAATTTTAATCCATCGCTGATATTAATTCCACATCAATCGAACATGCTTTCGTTGAGAAAAGGGGGTTGAAAAATATCAAGTAGAAGAATCGTGTTTTAGTACGGTATATTGTATTACGGTGATATTTTTCAAACCCCTTTTTCTCAACGAAATCATGTCCGATTGATGTTAAATTAATATCAGCGATGAATGAAAATTAAACGAAGGGCATGATGCTCTTCGATTTTCAAAAATCCAAAAAAATGACGCTCTTCGGACATGCTTTCGCTGAATTTTGTTTTAGTACGGTGAGAAATCCGCTAGATGACTCGAGTTTATATCTTTCATTTCCCCTTAATAGTATGATTTTCCAAATATTTCAATAAATTTGAATGAAAAATAATTCGGCACAACTCTTGAATACTATATATTTCTTACGCATTGCTGTACGATCGATTATATCTGAGTGAGAATCAAGTTTTATTGAGTGAAATCACTGGTCTCATCCGACCAATTTGAACAGTGATCAAGCCCTTTACTTCCTAGCTCGATATCAGATATTGTAGATATAATCGAAAAGAAACAATGGTAAAATTGTAAGAAATAATTTGATAAACTTATGACGTTGATACAATGAATCACATAAGGTGGAAGCACTTAATTTGTGGATCAATATCTCCTTTCGTAGAGACATGTAATAATTTCATCATTTTTAAACGCCCTCTTACTCCTAACTATCTCAGATTTGTTTTATCTCTCCGCTGCAATGTGGGCAACAAGCTATATTCGGGCAGCTAGATCTCGAAGGGAGAAATAGCTGACCTCCCACTGCTACTGCAGCACCCATAACAGCACTACAGGCTACATCTTGTCTTCCAGATAATAACAAATTTGGACTCATCAACAGCTGAAATCAATAAATTATGTCATGATTATTCCTTCTGAATGCTCTGACTATGATGCAAGATAACATTCGTAACAAAATTAAAGTCTTAATAGGTTTTTATAATACATTGCAGGTCCAAGTATTGGAGTAGGTCTAAGTTTATGTGAAGATGAACAGACTGCATAACTCACCTGTTCAGCATTCTTTTCGGCGATCGTTTTCATCTCTAAACCGACAATGTTTATTTCTTTCCTAAGATTGATCTTGTCCATACCACCGAGCAGCTGTACTTTAAGAATTTCAGCAAGTTGACATGAGCCATCGGTTAAATCGACAATATTTGTACTAGGCAATTCGTGTCTACGATTTGACACTGTTCCAACAGAATCAAAGTTCTCACGAAGTAAACTCAGGGTCCTAATGATAAGATAAAGAACAAGGCGGCTTGTATTAGTTTCTTCAACGTGATGCTTAACTACTTCAGTGGAATGCTAGAAACGCATTTAAAATACCAAGAATAATAATCATCCGGTTCTGAGACCTGGGTGATCTCTTCATGGGGTATTTTTATGCCTACAGCTTCTTTTGGTATGTTAAAGAAGTTGGAAACAAGATTTTCAGATAGTATACATGTCTTGGAGAAACATTATGTCATTATATTGATCCAGAATTTCAAAGTAAGCGTCTTGTTTCCTCAAAGAACAAATGATGTTGCTTCAAAAACTTCCTTGTGGAATTTTTTCTTTACTTTTTTGATGCCGTACTCAAACAGAGTGTGAAAAAATTGTCGAGGATCACAAAAAAATTTTAAGAATACTTATTTTTATACTTGACTATCTTAGTCGCAACGAAATTCTAAAAATTGAATTTACCAGATTCCAAGTCATTGAAACAAAGCAGCCTGGCTGAAAAATGGTATCTGTGAACAACAAATATTTCCTATCCAATGGAAGAAAGAAAACAGATTCCTAACTTTAATTACTATTTAAATATCCAGGGTGCAAAATGCTCAAAGAGCTTCAGCTACTAAAACAACTTCATAAAAAATCACTTTGATGCCATAGTGTAAATTATTTAAAAGCATCTAATTTTAATCCAGTGAAAATTTTAATTCCTATTCAATATACCTGTATGTTCTGAGACTAGTATCTCTTACTTTGCTCCGCTCTTCTAATAGTCTTTTTATTGTCTCTTGAAGATCCGTAGTCCTCTGACAAAGCGCTGCCTTCCATCGAGCAAGTTCCTCGACCATCAAGCTAAAATATTATACAACCAAGTGGTGATATTTAATAATTTCTAAACTATTTGCTTAATAATAAGTGAGGCATAGCCCCCAGCAGAAGACTCATCTAAATATCATTATTGATAGTACCTGCTCGCCAAAAATTTGCTTCTCCAAACCTCGCACTGACCAGCAAGCCATTCTGTTTGCTCTTGATGAGTGTTGAGGTGTTGTGCAGAGTTAAGCAAGGCGCGAGCTAGCTGAAGCTTATCCTCAGTCAACAAATGAACTTTGGTCTCAAGATCCTCTCCCACAGCAGCCACCAGCAGATTTTTGAGCTCTCCATTCACCTGCGCCAATTAATTAGAATAACTTTGATCCTAGAATGTAGAGTCCCTTAAAATAATTCAGAAGTCCTTTCACCTGGGCTTGAAATTTCAGTTGACTTTCAAGCTGGGAATTTTCTTCTTTCAGTTTCTGAATCTCACTTTCATAAGCTTTTCTTTCTATCTCTGCAGCGTCTGTGGCAATATTTTTAGTACCACTTTCTAATCCTTCATTCTGAGCCCGATTCCTTTTCTCGGCATCGTTAGCCTTCAGCATAGCCATTTGAGAAACCATTACATTTATGTCCAAGTTATTCTTTGATGATTTTCTAGGCTTCTTTTGGTATGGAATAATAGGATTAACAGCTGCCTTGTAAGGTTCATATGGTACAAATTTTGGCTCTTTTGATTTCAACGAGCTTAATATATGCTTTTCCTTTTTCACTTGGGAAACGCTCCTAGGTGTAAGGTTCACTATCATTCCTACAGGTGTTACTGGGGTCGTAGAATTTGACTGCTTTAAATTTGTAGGATGATAAATCAGAGTGTCTCCTAGACGGACTTTTATCTGTTTTTTTTCTACTTTATCATCCGCTATATTCTCCATACCATCACCCTGTGTACGTCTCGGACAATTCATAATTCCTTGTGTTTCTGTACACCACAATTATCGTTATGAAATTACTGCCTGATGTTGAAGATACTTAAGCGCAAAAATTATCGCAAAATACTTGACGCGCAATCATTCATAATACCGAAGCTAAAATTTCATTTCCAATTTCGTTCAAATTATCCAGAGATATTTTTTCATGGTTTCTGTAAAATCGAGTTGAAGATATACAGGTGGTCCATTTAAATTTCCCCAGGCCAATATGTCGTGAACTGAACAAGATAGTGCAAATGTTTCAGACAAAAGTTGTATCATTCTAAGGGGTACATTTAATAATGCTATGGGTTTTGAATTTCGTATAGGATTTTAGGGGGTTTTTATGAGGTAACTTTTGTTTTTTAAATAGGAACCCCTATTTTTTACTACAGGTTCATAATTTACACAAAAAAATATATTACTTTTGTAGGAAACTTTTTTTTTTCTAAAAGTTCAAATTCTGATTTTTTTTTTTCAGTTGCGATTTTTTTTTTACAATCAAAAAAACTTTTCCATTAAAAATATGAGGTCAGAGAATTAAATATTAGAAGTGAAAAGTTTTTTCTATTTATTGATTAATCATGGCAAGTCACTTTTAAAGTTCATTAATCATTTTAAGAATGTTATTACATTATTAGCTTTCTAACAGTATGATTAATTTCATAATTTCACAATGAGAAAAAAAGTTTCGTACAAAATTTTTGATTTCTTTTTGTGCAGATTATGAATCTGTACTAAAAAACAGGGGTGCCCATGTAAAATAAACAAGTTACCTCATAAAAACCCCATAAAACCCTATAAAAATTCAAAAACCGTAGCATTAGCAAATGTATCCCTCGGAACGATACAACTTGTGTCTGAAACATTTTTCACTATCTTGCTTAGCCTGGGGAACTCAAAATGGGCCACCCTATCTTTTTGTAAAGGGTAAGAGCATTTCTGCTCTTGTTTTATTTATTTTTTTTTCTGTTGAGTACAGTCGTGAATTTCAACGTTTAAAGGATTAATTAATGATTTGTTGGATTATAACTGAACTTCAAACTTTGGCGATTAGACTCAAGTTATTAATGCATCAAAAAAAAGGTAGATATGTAGATTACAAAGAGAATAAAAAAAAGCATGATAAAATATTTTTTAAAAATGTGTATTGTAGGTCTGCAGAGTTTGAAAAACGTAGTGGAACAATATTTTTACGTAGAAATAAAGGTAAATTACATTAAATGTTAATCTAACCTTGAAAATTGTTTACTTTAACGCTGTTTTTCCGCGAGGTAGAAAAGGTTGCGACAGTTTCATCGTTTTGAATTTGTGATGATTGAGATTCCATATTGAAAATGATGAAAAGAAACGAATACTCAATATTATATATGAATTCGTATTTTAAAGGGAACGCGACCAACACCTGTACGAGTTTATCAGCTGTTTACGTCAAATTTATCAAGAGCGGAAGTTCGTGTAGCGGCAGATCTGCTAATATACATATACGCGCCAATGAAAATACCGTTACAAAATAATTGACGGTAAGAATCCAGGTTTGATTGGTCGCCGACGGCAGCGTGCTTTTCAGTATTGTGATGGCGTCAAACCCCGATCCAGTTGACGATCGGCGTATTTTTAAAATACGCAAAATCCATGCTTTCAGGCTTAAATGAAGATGAAACGATCGAAAATTGACATAATCAACGCTACTGTAGAATCCTACTTAAAACGACGGCACTATCAGGTACGTGTGATGATAACCTTGTTTTTTTTTTTTATCAATCTTTTGGAAAGCGGGGATTAACCTTGTCCGATCCATAACAAGACATAACCTCTCACAATGTTTACTACGATGAAAACTACACAGGAGAGTGACGTTTTCCGAAAATCTGAACTATCGGGGTGTCTGACTAGCGAAGAAATGACATTAAGCGCAGCTGTCGAATGTGGTACTTCGCGTGAAAATTCAATCGTATTTAGCGCTATTACTAACGATGCTGGAGTAGCTGATCAGGCATATCACAAGTATGTATAAGCGATATTAGATATTTAATTATATAAACTGTATGTATAATTAAACCCCGGTGCTTGAAATTTTCTCTTCAATTTTTTTCCTAAATAAAACAAAAAAAAAAAACTTATCTATGACCGAGAAACAGTCGCATAATGAACTGGTAATTTTAATCCGTGCCACTAAATTATTGAATATTTCTATTCCCATAGTCAACTGAGCTTAATGAAAGTGAATTTTTCAAATTTTTACCAATTTACTGTATAAAGTTTGTTTCATTCCAAATGAATATCTAATAGTCTAACTAGTTTTGTTGTTACAATATTTTTAGTCTGTCACTCTCTCTACGTTCAACATTATGGTCTAATCTTCCCTGTTTCATTTACTGATTTTTTTTTTTTTTTTTCTTGTATTTTGACACATGCATTGATGCATCAGGAATTGCATGAAACTTGTTTTGAAAGATTCACCAACTTCATTTATCAATGATTATTTATAGTAATGCCAGTCGGTGTTTATGGATAGAAATTTATATAATTTTGATTTTTCTATCAGCCAAAAGTGGAAAGAAAGAAATTCATTTGCATGTGTGTATTGCATGTACACATGTTTGCGGTTTTTATGTGTACATTGATAATTGGGATCAGGTTATTGTTTTCCAATCCTTTGAACATTTTTATTTTGTTACCCAAAGCAAAAGTTTGAAAAAAGAACACGACTGATAGTTAAAAAATCTCATCCTGCTATTGGCTCGTATGTTAATATATTTCAATATTGAGTTGTAAGATCTTGGCAAACGAAAAAGGTCCCTTAATTAACCGGATAGTAGGTATACACTTTTATAGAAAAATAAATTAGCAAAATTTCATCCACGATCGCATCTGAGTTTATATCCTTGTGAATGTCGATTCTGTGTGAATAAATCAAAAAAATGGTTGATGAATGATTCAATTCAACTAAAGGTGCGTTCAGATAGATACCTATATACAATACTTCATGTTCGAAGAATTTGTGTTCATTTTTTTAACAAAATTTCTCAGTTTTAATTGATTTCAGATTATTAGAGATTATGTAGAAAACTGAGATTCATACATACTTTCTGTAAAACAAGTCATTTTGTTTATTGTGGAGGTAATTTAAAAGAATTTTGCTAATCAAAAATGAAGCTTGTGAAGTTCAATTGATTTTTCACCTATTCTTCCAAATGAACACACTAGAATAAGATTCACAGCTATTGCATTTGCATACAGTTTATCGTCAGCAAGATTGACATTTTGGAACTGATAATATTACTGTTTTTATTTACCCTACTCATGATGCACCCGCCCCCCCCCCCCCGCCCCCTTCGTCCTTAAAATCACATTAAAACATTTCTTTATTTGTTCAAACATGATGTGAAAGTTTGTCTAAATAAGTGTATATTTTTTTTCACAGATTAAAAGTATGGGTTCAAACGATAGCTAATGAAAAGTTGAGATGTGAGCTACGTGGAGTATTGTATCCAATTTTTTGTCATTTGTATCTAGAGATGTTACATGGTGGTAACAGACAGGCAGCTGTTCAATTTTTAAAAATGTACCAAAACGACTTTGTCTCTGATACAGAAAAAGATTTTTTAGAAGAACTGTCTAGCGTTTTTTCTATTCAAGATATTGAACTCAGGCCACTGGTCAATGCATTCAGAACTAGAAAATATAAAGTTGATATGTCCGACGATGCTCATTTATGTCTTCAAAAGTTTATCGCCAAACAAGGACACGTCATTCTAATGCAGGTAATCAATGGCAAAGAATTACAATGATTGGCTTGTATTGAAAAATTGATTGTTTTTTTTCTTCGATTACTATATTTCTTCATTATCCAACTGATAAGTTTTTTTTTTGTTGTTTTACTTAGGTAATCAACACACACCTGACAATTATTAAAAAACTATCGGAAATACATCCGGACGAAGATGGAAGTAGGGATCGTGTACCAAGAGGAGAATCGGCGATTAATGGGCATGTGGAGCAGCCTTCCGGTACTGGTGTGGATCGTGAAATGCGCGAATTGCAAGAAGCGATTCGATTGATCCGTAGTAACATTCACCAACCACTGAGAGTCTACACTGTTAGTAACGCCAATGAAAAGTAAGTTTGAAAATTTTCATTACGGTCTAACATACTGTATGTTTTGTTGTAGACTATAAGTAAATAATTTATTTTGTTAGGATCTGAAAATATAACATCTCCATACTTTGATAAATATTTTTTCAAACTTTGCAACTAATCTCAGTATAGATGAATAGAGATTTCTTTATTAGAACATTGATATATCATCGAGGAATCAACTTCTGATGTTGTTATTTCCTCAATTTGTATTGTCCATAAAATCTTTGCATATCTTCAGCGCCAGCTGCGGCTCAGTTACGGCTAATATAGACAGGCTAGCAGCTGGTTTCAGCACTTCAGAGATAAGACTATGGGGTATAGGAGACACGGTACTTACAAGGCAAAGACTTAAAGCATCACCGCCAACTTACGCCTGTGACAATCCATCGACGAGTAGAAGTTTACAAAGTGATGATCACATGTAAGTTTAGTAAAATATTGAGCATTAATTATTTATCATCTGATTCTTGATAGAAATTAAATTTCACTTAGATTTCTTATTCAAGGTGTATCTTATTATTTTTAAAGGGACGGAGCGGGGGCAATTGTAATGAGAGGTCACACGGATGTCGTGCATGATTTAAAATTCATTCCCGAAGCTGACATTCTTTTATCTGTGTCAAGTGACAAAGATATGAGGGCGTGGCGACTGAGCGATTATTCATGTGCAGCTATATACAAGTATATAATATTTTCCTTAAACCCAATTGGAATCTTGTTATTTAGATATGATCTAGATTACAAACGATGTAAAACTTTCCCCAACATATTTTCAACGGACCCCGCATTTACCCTTGTGTAAAAGCGGTTTCAGAAAAATTCCATGAAACTGGAGTATGTTGCATTTAAATAACTTGGTCGATGACATGAATAACTTGGAAACGGTTGGATTCATCGAAAGAGACCGAGAGACCTTTGTTGTAGAGCGTATAATTTTAGACAAAAGTAGCTATGTAGAATCTTTTCAAGTAGATTAGTCTTGAGATATAAAAATCGAAAAGTGCCACCACAATATTTTCCATGTATTTTTATTGGAAAATAAAAAATAATGACGAGCAACCTCTAAATATTAATATTAAGAGCTAACTTTTCCTGAGGCTCGTTATTTGATCATAAAGAACAAGTTTTTGAGAGTAACATTTGGAGAACAAAAAATAGTCGGTTTATTTTTCCCACCCTAATATGTATACATTACATGCGTGGTGGAAACATGCTGCCCTTGCCAGCTATAATTTTCGAACCTTGTACTTAAATATCTTGGAAACCCTTAACTCTCGAGGGTTTGGCCTGTGGAGATTTTTCAGCATGGTTTCAAATGCAATATACTTCAGTTTCATGGAATTCGACTGAAACCGCTTTTAGATGAGGATAAATGTTGGGTCCCTTCAGATCAATTCAAATTCTCGATTATTCGAAAACTCTTATGTTTCAGTGGTCATAATTACCCCATATGGTGTATGGATACCAGCGTATTTAATTTGTATGTAGCAACCGGTTCGCACGATCGTACCGCCAAACTCTGGTCTCTGGATAGAACTTTTCCTCTTAGAATATTTGCCGGTCATTTTCAAGACGTCAATGTAAGCTTTTATTGAATGTACATATACCGGGTCTATTCGTCGGTGAGACCCATAGGGCGCCCTATTATATGCAATTCATAGTACAAGTACGCTCTGTGCCATGAAAAACAAAGAAAATTGTGACGTTTAACTCTCAATTGTCGTTGTTTTTTCGGTAACAGAGCTTACTTGTACTATAAATTGCATATAATAGGGCGCCCTATGGGTCTCACCCACGAATAGACCCGGTATGTATATTTTTTATATTTTTCAATATGAATAACTTTTCTTCAGAATTCAAGTTACATCACCATATGATCTTGACACAATTGCTCTTTTCAGTGTGTTAGATTTCATCCCAATGCTCGATATCTAGCAACCGGTTCTGCCGATAAAACTGTCAGGCTTTGGAGTAAAGACGACGGTAGCTTAGTGAGGGTTTATGTTGGCGCACAATCAACAATTTATAGTCTTGCCTTCAGTCCAGATGGAAAATATTTAGCCGCTGCTGGTAAGTTAATTTTTTTCACACATGCAGGCGTAAATATTTATTGTTTTTTGAATCGCTTCTAGCTAGAATGAATGACGAATGATGACATCCAGGATAGCAGTCTGCATTAGTTATTGCGCTTTATATAGAAAACGAGTTACGATTCGGAGCTTATATGCAATTAATTTTTGAGAATGATGTTTAAATATGAAAATTGGTTCTGTTTTGATGTGACGTTGCTGTTTATCAATGTGCTGATGAGATACTGTAGTTATTTATGTATAAATCCAGTCATAAACTGAATTTCAGAAATCAAAGCACTCTGAACAAAAGGCCACTATTTGCCTTGGATCATTACATTTATTGAAGTTAGTTTGACTTGATTTGAAATTTTTAATGAAATTGTCTTCTGGAAACCCATGATTTTTTCTCCAAAAGGTTTTCTGTAGTGCTAAAGCTAACCCAAGAGCTTTAAACTTACAAGACTTTCTAGAAGTACGGTATTTAGGAAAAAAAAAAAACAAAAAAACTAGAAAACCGAAATTTTAAAGAGAGGCTCCCATTTTTTTGGAGTCAAATTTTCACATGTTTCTTATAACTTATGTTTTGCTTAATTAATAAGTGAAAATAAAGCCGTCAAAAGTGAACTGCAAAAAACTTTGAAACTTATGAAATATATCCTTATGACTTTACTAGATATCGTTAGATTTGCAAGTTAAATTGAGAAAAAAAATTTAAGATTACAACAGTAACGAGGAAACACACAGCCATCTGATTAGCTATAGACCCAAATAATGTTTATATTAACAATCATTCTAAACGCTTCTTCCTATTCAACAGGTGACGACAAAATTGTTTCCATATGGGATTTGGCAACTAACACACAATTGATCGAGCTTAAAGGTCATCAAGATACCGTAATGAACTTGGACTGGAGTTCAGATGGTCAGTATATTGCTAGTGCTAGTATAGACGGAGCGGTAAGGCTTTGGTCTACTCAACAACACATCAATACCAGTAATGGGTACGTGTAAGATTAAATTACGCTAAGCGTTATGAATATTCTCTGAAAATATTTAGTTGTAATTAGGTAATATTCAAATAATTTTGAACAATGTTTCTCTCGCCTTCAAAATACTGGATCTGATAGTTTATTCTTGACGAGAAACGTTTCAACTATGATGTTGAGATTTTAGACATAAATCTCAGATACTAATATTTGAATGCCATTATAATTTAATAAATAATGGACAAATTACAGGGACAACGCAAATTCACAATCTGGTTCAGATAAATCGCAAGTCTACCCAACAAATTGCTCAAGTATTCTGTCACTACAATACCACCGCAAGAATAACTCGCTTGTTTGTATTGGAACGGTATAGACTAAATTGTAAGTTATTGTAGCTAAGCTACAAGTTATTTATTTCATGTGTGTTAATGTACGAAAGAAAATTATTTCATTTGTGTTACTGTACGAAAGGAAATGCATAACTGAATAATAATTGCATTTGTGATCGTCATTGGTGATACGTGTTCTGTATCTTTCAGCATTAATTACAATACCAATACTATCAACTTACTCTTGTTGTGTACAAATATGAGTTTTTTTTCGTAACAATAACTTAAAACGATGGCGTTGTTGATGATTTTCAACTTTTTCAAGTAATACCTATATGATACACGAATTCAAATATACCAGATGATATGTGGTGTGTAATGAAACACCTTAGACATGATCAAATATTTTGTGCTCTTCGGTTTGAGACTTTAAATAGAAATTGATAAATGATCTAGTTTTTTGAACAGAATTGAAAAAGACTTAAACAATTTATTTGTTGGTGTAATAAATAGCCAAAAGAATCCTTAAACTTTTATTGACATACATTTGAATAACAAATCCGAATATATCGCTGCCAAACTTACTTGCTGTAAAATAGGTAATTGTTCTCATTTAATTAATACGAACAAAAATTTATTATCATTGCTATCATTATTATTTTCTTCTTTGAACGATTTTAAACTGTAATAATTAGAATCACCATAACGAAACCTGTAAATTTTTATAAAATAATATGCTGTGAACCAAATTATTTCATTTTTCTAAGAAGTGTTGACATGTAGTTCTTGATGTCAATTACAAGTGTCGGTATAAAAACCGTATTGGGGCATTACATACCTACGTAAATGCGCTATCATGGTTTTATAAGTCAAATAGATTGTACATACATAGTAACGCAAAATAAAAAAAAGGGTAAAAAATAAAGTCGTATTATAGCTACTGGTCACAAATGTCTTGGTATTGTTGGTATTACATAGTTCTAAACTTCTAAGACGTGAATAGCACTGCAATAGAAATGATTGATAGTTATCAAGTTGTAAGAAACATGTCAATAATATTATAGTTGTACGATGGTTCCACGAGGAACGATTCTTTAAAATTTATGTCAGCTGGATTTTTGTCGGATTAAAATTGACCGCATTACTAACATCCCAGTTTTGTTCAATTGACTAAATCTAGTTTTCTTTTTTCTTTTTTTTAGAACGAATTAGAACGCGTTTAACTTACCTTTTGATTATTTAATTAGAGATATTTTAATGGACTGGTTCGGGTATGAATAATTTGCATATAAGAATCTAATACTTGAATATATGTAGGTATTTACTAAATAGCCTTCCCCACTGTTAAACTACCACAGCTCCACATGAAAAATTGTTCTTCCTTCAATATTACATCATGCCAATATGTGCACTACTACAGTTGATATGTGATGATCATAGTTTTCTGATGCATTATGTCCAATAAAAATATATGCGCCTTGATATATGGATTATGAAACATAGTAAGACGACTTCGATTACATATCCAGACTGTACCCTTGTAGAAAAGACTTATAGATATACAGTCCGACCTCTCAATAAGAACGAAAAGCCCCCAAGGGGAAGAGTTTTTCCTAGAATTCGAGTACCCCCACCAGGCGCGCGCTCCGCACTCACTAACTCTGTCTGTCTCTCTCTCTTCCTTCGGCATGCGATCTTCTCAATGAGAACCAGAGAATAAGAAGTCGGAGTGGGGGAAGTGCTCAAGCGAGAAACTGGGGAAGCGTTCTCATTGCGGGCGTTCTTATTGAGAGGTCGGACTGTATATGATTGTAAATAAATTTTTCTCACAGTTATATTGTCTAATCGTATTTGTGGCTTCACAGTATTTTGAACTGGTAGCTGTTGTTGTGTAATTGACCCTCAAATTTTATTTAAAAAAATTATAGAAATTTGTGTCCATGCGTTCATGGAAGCACTTCGATTTCAAATAACTGAAAATTTACTTTGCTTGTGACAATTGAACGAATGTTTTCTTTTCTTTATCGAATCGAATATCTCTGAGAAAAATACATAAATTGAGAAAAATATTCATATAAAATGGCAATAATTTATTATTATTTTTTTCATGATTAAAAATGGCGAGTTTTCCGTTTTGTATTTAAGCTAGGAATCCAACACATCGAGTACATTAAATTAGGTATTATTTTTTGTATTTTAATTGTACAATTTCCAATTGAAAAATGCAGTGTATGATTTTCCTAGTAAAACTAGCCGGAGTAGTTAATTTCAAAAGGTTTAAATGCATCATAATTTGATTTCATGGTTTGTTTTTACTCTGAAGTTACAATACGAACAAATAGTTAGATGAAAGAATATTTTTGGGTATAATAGATCCGGTCCTCTATTTTGGGATTGAGAATACAAATTGATTGCTAGAACTAATTCGCAGTAACGTGTATGCAAACAAGCACGTCGACAATTTTAATACTCAATGTAAATAACGAACGTTTGATTTATTGTATTTCATTGTCCTTCGAATGCTCATTGTGCTTGATGTAATGTTCGAATACGATTTGTTGGTTCGACTCAATAGGTCGTAAAGTATTGTTTACATATTCTCCGTTTGTCTAATCACCGTATCAATAACAATAATGTAATTCCAATTTGAAATTATGAAAAAAAAAAAAAAAATCCAAAACCAAACTTAATTGCAGCAAATAGTATGTAGGTTGTGTTTTACTTTTTAACATACCTAGCTTGAAAATGAGTTTTATTTTTATTTATGCGACACAGGTATTTTACCGAATAAAATATACTATTAATGTTTTGCGACAATTCTTCGCAACTCCTCAGAGTTGTTATTGCTGACTAATAAATTGGGTAGTTAAAAACATTATTTGAGACATAAAAATAAGTATTTGATATCTTTTAGTGAATTATATGTTAAATTGACTTATAGACCTGTTGTATCCTTTTCTATTATAAGGGATAGGGAATAAGGATCCGTTCCAGAGGTGATAGAGAATCACACTTAGTTGCAAGAATAGCGATAATAAAGTGTAGAATTTATTTAATATCGAGATGAAGTACAAAGTTCTTTTGAGCACTTGCTTACGTTTGAATTACAAAGTTGTTTGGTTGAGCATTGGCTCACGTTCAGTACTTGAGTATTACGGATTAGATCCGTGTGTTAAAACCAAAGAGAATCTGCTCAAGACTGCCGGTAACCTGGTCTTCTACCTAATTTATCAGTTACATATTGCTGATTCGGTTGGTGAGGCAATATACCTACGTTGCAGATCCACTGCATTCCAGGTCACCTTGCTTATGCTAAACCTACTTTCGCAATTATTGCGATATAGAATTCCAGCCTACAACAGACCTTTTTCTATGAAATGTGTTATAAATGAATGTTTTTAAAATGCGGTTCAGTGGAAAGAAATCTACAGATCTGTTACGTTAATTTAATGATTGATATCATACTGGTATTTAATCAGTTCTTTTGATTCTCTCGTTGTAACAATTTTATTAAATTATTATTAGGAGCATCTAATACCATAGCTTGTTGGTGCCTCTAAAGACGTTTGAATACACTAAGCACCATAGCAATACACAGTGGAATACACCAAGCAGGAGTTTGAAAAATTGTTTTCTTCCAATTGTTCATTAATTCAAACGTACACAGTTTATGTAAAAAAAAAAGCACCCAACGTTTTGAAAGACCATCTTGAAGTTGAAATTTCAAACTTCAAAATATGTTTATATTTAATATTTTTCGGCAACTTTTCGTCGAGTTATATCGTTTAGAACAAAAATTGTTTCTTTTTTTTCAAATATACGGATGGACCATTAATTTTTCTCACGATGACGAGAAAATTGGACTAGCTTATAAGATCGTTATTGAAAAATGTCCAATTAGGTATGTTACATATACTTTTATTTTTGCAATGTACCGGGTGTAACAAAAAATTTGGTCGCCACTTCACCGGGTGATTTTCCAGCTCGAGATCGGTGAAGATCTATCAAAACTTGTAGCCACAAAACTGACCTTGACCTTTAAAATCAAGGTCAAAATTTTTACTATTTTGAAAAATCCTACTAATTCAGAGAATAAAAAGTCTTCGAGGAACCATAGGTCTAGATCGATTCCTTCCCATCAAAAAAGACTTCGGAAGATGAAAGAAATTCGGTGTAATTATAGCAACAGAAATTTCAATCGGTTATCGACCACAAGACTTCGGCCTCGTCTTGAATTTCTTCTTATGATATTTTGAATTTTTTTGGAAATTTTTGTGATTTTTTTTCTTTAATTTAAAAAATTATTTTGAGTCCTTTCGCCTTTACTTGAATTTTCATTAATTTTCTTCGAAGTTTTTTGAAGTCTTAGGATTTTAAAAAACAAGATTTGAACTGTTCTGATTTCTTTATAGATTTATTTACATTTACGTATTGCGGTTAATCTTTACTGGTTACGGCGTAGATAACGTGATATCATAAGATCGAACCATCATGATCAATCGCTCTCAAACCTTGTTCACAAAACCTTAAAAAACTTCAAAAAACCTTCACAAAAATCAAAGAAAATTCGATAAAATTCAAGAGAACGTGGACGAACTCGAAAACAAAAAAATTGAAAAATTTTGAAAAAAAATCAAATTTCATTCACATGTGAAATTGTGAAATGAAAAGTAGTTGACGTGAAAAGTTCGAATATTTTTATTAAAAATAATATAGTTTATAATTAATAAATTGGAATCTGAAAGTAAATGGAATGTCTAAACGTAAGGTAAGGTCTAACAACAATACTACTATAATGTATTATAATGGAATAACAAGCAAATAAGTTAACACATGACATTAATTCTATCAAAAGAAAAGCGCGAACCGAATGCTCTAATAGCAGACAGTAGCAGACCTAGAATAGAAATGTAGCAGATCAAAACAAACAGGCTCATTATGCTACGAGCGTGGGTGCTCGGCCATCTGTACTAGTGAGGACCAATCAGAGCCTGCGAGACAAAGAAGGCATATACTGTCCCTCAGTCTGACTAACACTCGTGGTTAAGGGGGGGCTTTAGGCGATTTTTACCGACATCAACTATTCTTTCGAATATCTCCGAAACGGAGGGTCCAATCGGATTGTCCTTTGGGCAGTCGATGTTTGACGAGGAATGAATTCGATCTATCATGAGAAATTTAACGAAATAATTAATTTTTTTTTTTTTTTTCAATCGCAAAGTGCGGGCGTGCCACCTATTTCGACTTATATCAAGGCCTATGCATCGAAAATGCAAAATCGGCTTCCTGAGCCCGATTCTGCATGAAATTCCGAACACAACCATCCGAAAACATCTTTGTTTTCGACAACGATAAAGACGTGATCCGTATTCTACGAATTTATGGTATTTAGCAAATGTCAACGGCTGGAAGCAGCCATTATATTGGTTCCCAAAACGCCTGTAAGACGTCGCCGCGCGCGAGTTTTCTGCTTCTCGTACTACCACCACTATTACGTTGGTATGTTGGTACCACGTGATTCGACGTGCAGTCAGAGATGATTTGAAGACTAACAAAACGTAAGTATATTCACGATATAATACTTTCCAATGATTTCTGCAATATCTTGGTAGGTGAATTTATTCAATCGATTCATAATTGAGCATTTTGTTCATTTATTTTCATTATTCTACAATTTTTCCATGGATTTTCAATACAATTATACGGAATAATATGTAAAGGGTTGTACTACATATAATATAATTTCATGCTATACATCAGTCGTTTTATCTATTATATAAAATCATATAAAAATACATATGATATACGATCTATACATACAATATGACCATGGTTAGTAGAATATTCCTATCTATAGATTCGTTTCAAATACTTAAAAAAAAAATATCTTACGATCGTCAGCCCTCCTTCTCAACCAGTGTTGCGAGTCCCTTATTACATTTAAATTACCCATTCAATTACACATTACCGAAGTAATGAGTAATATTACACATTACCAAAGTAATGGGTGATTAAATAAAAATTAAATTTCCCATTGAATAAAAATTTAACTATAAGTTACCAAAATAATAAAATATGTGTTAACGGCCAAAATTTACGAAATTATGTATAATGTACGAATTGTGTGTATGTGTGTGTTCGATGTATGTGTATGTCGGGTATCCGCGTAGCAACGTATGTACATACGTCTGTTTACGGAGCATAGGGCAAGAAGTGAGCCCGAACCGAGGACCGCAAGGAGACGAGCGGGTAGTAAGGTTCTGACAGAGGTGCGAATCGTGCGAAATAGAGTGTTAGTTTATTAAGTCGTTGATAATCTTGTTAATTTGTGTAATTATGCCATGAATGGCCCGAGGTTTCTGTCGTGACGTCCTAAGTTAAATTATATTGTCATATTAGTCCAATAAACCATAGTAAGCCGGCAATTCAAATATTTAATGAATCGTCCCATCCTGACAAATAAAATGACCTTAACATATGTATAAGAACTAATGATATTCAGGCTATAATTCTTCTATACCTACATGATTATTTTGGTAACGCGTAATTGAATACTTATTTAATAATGAAAATAAATGAACAGAATGCTCAATTATGAATCGATTGAATATTTTCACTTACCAAGACATTGCAGAAATCATTGAAAAGTATTATATCGTGACGTTTTGTTAGTCTTCAAATCATCTCTGACTGCACGTCGAATCACGTGGTACCAACATACCAACGTAATAGTGGTGGTAGTACGAGAAGCAGAAAACTCGCGCGCGGCGACGTCTTACAGGCGTTTTCGGAACCAATATAATGGCTGCTTCCAGCCGTTGACATTTGCTAAATACCATAAATTCGTAGAATACGGATCACGTCTTTATCGTTGTCGAAAACAAAGATGTTTTCGGATGGTTGTGTTCGGAATTTCATGCAGAATCGGGCTCAGGAAGCCGATTTTCCATTTTCGAATTCATTCATCGTCAAACATCGACTGCCCAAAGGACAATCCGATTGGACCCTCCGTTTCAGAGATATTCGAAAGAATAGTTGATGTCGGTAAAAATCGCCTACAGCCCCGCCTTAACGGGTTGTACGGACCCGCATGTCTGACAATACGCGTTACGGCAGAGGTGCGTGCGTTTCGAACGATTGACAAATTTACCACATCCGCTGCAGATTTGCAGAGTGTCGCATACATTTCTGCGAGCATTGAACGATCCCGCCATACGGTGCCTCCGTATAGACAATCCTCGCCAAAAAACCATCGGGCGCAGGCTACGTATCGAGATCGTTCTGCGGACGTGTCGCACCGCGGTACACCGGTGCATATGGAACACCTGTGCGAGCATCTGTGATCGGAGATATTACGATACGCCAGATTGCATGGTTCGCAGAATCGCCTGTTTGCCGCCGCGGCCGTGAGACTGAGTATCGGCTTGTAATGGACACCGCGAGGGCAATACATAATGTTTATTTTGCCGGTCATACAGTCACCCCGCTCCGTCAACACGATCGTGCCGTTATAGACAGGCTCCTCACTGCGACCGAAATTTTTAAAGTCATACACGACGATAACCAGACCTTCGCGCGCAAAATATTCCTGAAATCGTATTATTTCCGGGATACCGCAGCCGTCTGTCATTCGTACATTAGCATCTCTGCATAAGGCTACAGCTGCCTCCCTTTGGATTCTCGAGCGCGTGTGTCTGACGTCAGACCATCGCGGCTCAGCTGCGACGTCCGATGAAACTCTATCCTTACGAGCGTAAGCACGAGCCGCGATCAACGCCCTAGGTAGGCACAGATTATCTCGAGGGACCTCCAGAAGCGAAAGTTTGCTAACATCCTCGCTGGTGAGAGCTTTGCTTTTTCTACCGCGACCAATAGGAACGTTTACGCGATTCACGGTAATCCTAAGCGCGTCGTCTATGGTAAATTCCGATGCACTCTGGGTCAGGCTGAATACCAGATTCCAGAGATCCTCGTATCGACAGTCACGAACCGGCCGAAACGATAATCCAGCGGAGCCTAGCGAGAACGAGGGAGTGTACTATCCGAAGCCCGCGTAATCCGTGCCGTCGTCGGAGGTATCGGCCAGAGCGTAGCTGTGGATGTCGCGAATAGCCTCCTCCAACCAGGTGACCGGATCAGCGGTGTCAGGTGGCGTAATAATCTTTAGCGTCATTTCGCGACCGGTGACGGCGAATCTGCGGTAATGTTTCCGTACCTTGCCAAGTACAACGAACCTGTGACCAGGTGGTAACGCGCCACGTATGTCTAAACCTACGTCTACATCTCTCTCTTCCTCCTCATCTTCACTACGCCGTGAACTTTTGCGTCCGCGTCCCTGTTGCACACCCGATGTACCGGCGCCTTCGTTAATCGGCGGGCTCCACGGTCTCTTGAACGCGATGTTTGTAGCTCTTGGACCTGATACCGAACATTTTTTTATTTTCAAGGTTTCAGTTTTGCAACGTCGTATGTCCTCGTCTATACATATAGGTATGTAGGTACGTAACTACTCACCGGAAGATGGAGAAACAGTCGAACGTGCATCCTCAGTAGTAGAAGATTCGGGGGAGGATGGAATAGCGCTAGTGTTTTTATTATGAATCATAGCTTCTTGTTCACAGAACTCGGCAGCGGTAATCATTTGCTGCACCTTCTCGTCCTCGTCCTCGCGTCGCTGGTTGTGGCGTCGGGGACCGAACTTATTCTAACCGGACGATTTTTAATAGTCTTACGACCGAAAGTCTCGCTTCCCATGCTGGTGTCACTTAAAATAGGATGTGTAACTCGTGAGGGTTGACGATTACTGACTCGTGGTGCAAAATTCACACTCGTCAGTAATCGCCAACTTCCCGCACTTGTTGCACAACATACTATGGTGGCACACTTCAATTTTTATATCGCAAGTACTAATCTACTCAGAATGATTCCGTATAGCCACTTTTGTTCGAAATCGAACGCTCTACAAAAAAGGTCTCTTGGTCTTTTTCGATAAATCTAACTGTTTCCAAGTTGGTTGTTGGCTATCAATGGTAATTAACCAATAATCAACTTGGAAATAGTTAGATTTATCGAAAAATACCAAGAGACCTTTTTTGTAGAGCGTTCAATTCCCTACTAAAATATGTTTGCAGATTTTCCGTATGATGCATCGTTAGCTAGTTATAAAAATCAGAAGCATTAAAAAAAATGTTTTCCATGTTATTCTTATGAAAAATAGAAAAGTGCGATGCGCCACCTCTAAATATTAATACTAAAAGCTCAAATTTTAACAGGCGTATTTTTATACCTAAACGCAACTTTTGAACCTGTTTCCGAGAAAAAATAAAAAATTTTTTTTTTTGAATCGCCCTAATATACATATATACACAATAATAATAAAAATTCGAAACGTTATGTTGTGAAAGAGTTACAATAACAATTTTCCACAATTTATACAAGCGAGCCATGTATGATTATGTATACCCACATGCTGTGTGTATGAATGTATACATACATACATACATACATACATTGAATAGCTATTTTTCTTTTTTTTTATAGTTCATTAATTTATTTCGTATCACCCCCCCCCCCCCCCCCCCACATTATTATAATGTACAGAATCTTACTGTGTGTAAATTTTTGAACGGTGATATTTTTTTTTTTTCAATCATTTGACATGTAAAATTTAGACATTGCAATCGTCAATATTTGTTTAGAAAGTTATAACAATTTGAAGGAAGTTGAACACAGTTGAAAATTCAAATTATTATTAAGTTGAAAAACAAGAATAATAATTAATTTCATGTCGGATATGATAAGCTTTGGGTATCCACATAAACCACGTTTGTTATTTTTACAATTGAAATAAGATAAGATAAATAATTACGTACTAATAAAATGCTTTGAGAGTTGTGAATATATTCTGTCGAGTAATAGATGGTATAAAATCTTGGGGAATAATAATTTTTTCTTCAAGGAATACTAGGAGTCCTCAATTTTGAATTTTGATCACATCCTCACGGCATTCAACGCTATCTATAATCTTCAACTTTACGCATTACTGATATGAATGATAATATATGAATAAACTAAAATAAGTATAAAAACAAGAATATTTGTTACTTTATTTCGTTTAGATTGGAATTGTTGTTCAAAAGTTATACAATTTAGTAGATAATTTTATTCCATGACATAACATGCCTCATGAATACATTCATACATCACTCGTTTACTAGGATTTTTATTTTAGTTTTTCATTTTCATAACAAAAGATTAATTCTTAAACACCTTATAAGTCTAATTTTTTTCTAAATCAAAATAGTTGGTTATAATAACTAGAATGAGTGTTTCCAGGCACACATTTTTTAAACACACATAAGTAAAATTATGAAGTAAAATTTCTTCGAATCAACAGATATCTTATTGCATGAATACATAAATTGTTCATGCCTTGTTGGCTTCTATGCACAGTCCTGTAATGTAACTGATATGTGAAAAATAAGCCCATGATTCGATTTGTGACAAAAAAAACGAAAAAAAAATTTGATAAAAGTATTTGAGTAAATATATTGTAAAATTCAATTTATATCACAAAATAAAAATATTCCTCTGGACAAGAAACGTTATCACTTTAACTTTCGGAGCATATTAAAAATAAGAGTATGTTGTATGTACTTGATACAAAGTATAACGACAAAAAGAAAACGAAACAAGTGTACAATATCTATGAGATATTTTAGTCAGAAATGTTGAAACGATTTTTTTTTTTTTTATAAATATTACTAACAAACACATTATTGGTCTAAAAAGTGAGCCTAATATCGGCTGAATAAATTGTGGGATTATGGCATCACATTTAGTTTATATTAACAGAATATAGGTATGTATGTATGTACATAATTATCTATCAAATGAATAATTAATAAATAAAGTTGGATACTGATTTTGTAAAATTATGTGTCCGCATCTTATCCAAAAAATAAGAATTAATATGAGTTTTGAATAAATGGATAATAAAAAAAACATGTTGACCAATCGTTGCAGGTATGCATTCGCGAAAGAGGAAGAAAAAAGAAAAACTAATTAATCTGGATACAATTTTCCTAATTGTAAGAATTTGGTAATTCAAGAAATGTACATGTAACTTAAATACCTAGTCTTTTTCGTTTTTGTTTGTTTTTTTTTTGTTCACAGGACATAAAGAAGTCTGTAGTAGTGTCAGTAATTACTTTTCTCACTCTATACATAATTTATCAATCATGAATTAAGTCAATTGAAATTTGAATTGACCATTCTTTTGTTTTTTCTCGATTCGCTTGAGGTTTACAGCCGTACAATGGAGTCTAAACAAAGTGTTTACAAATTTAAAAATAAATCTTGAACGTAAGGAAATATAGAATCGCTATTTTCACTGTTTCCTATGGAAAAAATAATGAAACAACTAGCAAGTGGATGAAATTTACAGTATTTCAAGTCAGGGTATTATACATGATCAAATATTATACCCTGCGCGAATAATGGAGATTTTTTTTTTAGATACATTATCGTTTGTACCTTCCTTTGATCAATTGTAAAGCCTTTGCCATAAGTGGAGCTTTCGTCTTTTTAACGACACTGGAAGCTGAAAATATGTAAACACCATTATATTATATGACAATTAAAATCGCAATGAAACAGTAAATAGTAAAAATATGCATATTTATATATACACAAGTTTAACATACATGAAATTCGCGATCGGGCCATAGGTGGTGCAGGAACAGAAATATTAGTAGGTGCTCCGCTACCAGATATTAGTTTATTTTTCAGGTCGGAAGTAGATGAACTACTATTTCTTGCTGTGCCATACTTTGCTTGTTTTCTAAGTACGTTTCGAGGAGGTTTGACTATATTGTCAACGTACGCAAGCTTAGTTTGCCTCACTGGAAGTGACTTGTCTATAGACTGCTTTATGTTCGCGGTCAAAGTCTTCAATTTTGCTTCTTGCTCATCCAAACAGCGCTGTATTAGAAAAAAAAAAAAAAAAAAAACAATTCATTTGCAATTAGATCTATAATTTTTCAATTTCACGAAACATTTTATGAATTATCCAGATCTTGATTCGTGAAAGTTTAAGTAATAAAGGCACGTTGTTATGATAAGACGAAAGAATTAATATTGTATAAAAATCAATAATACCATGTACATCTCGCGCCATGTTTCCATTTCTTCACGTTGCTTTGATCTGAATTCTCTATTACAGTGATACTGCCATAACGTGTCTGTGTCTTCAATTAGATAGGGATTGTGATGTTCCAGTGAAAATAGTTGGTCTGGTGTAGCACGTTCCAAAACAGGCTTAATAATATCGTATGGTACTCCCCCAGTAAATTCAAGTGCTGCAATTGGTACAATAATTGATTTGCATGAAATTTTCTATTTGTTATCAACAAGGATATTTTTTTTTTACGAATCATTGTTAGGCTTTGAAATATTATTACCTATATTGTATCAGTTTTATCACAGTTGATTACTTCTGTTTTGAGACATAATTAGAAATTGTTTGAGATTTTATTGAGTTTTCATCACACAGATTGCGGTCTACCGAAGAAAAAATGGTTGTTGCAGGGTACAGGTCACATCGTTGACCAAACTCTTTGAAACTTAGAGGAAATAGATATTTTTGAATTATGTAATTTCCGGTCAAACAGATACTATTAGGCTGGTTCCACAAATTCCAAGGACAAAGTTATCCCCACATGGTGACCAATCATTTCATAATTTTGAAATGTGTATCTATACCTAGAAAAGGAACTCCTGTAATTTTTTTTTGCATTTTTTGATCGATCAAGCTCATGAAGTTTAGAATATTTCGAAACTGCGTTTGAAAATTTTTTTTCTATTTTTTTCATCAAGTAGGCGTTGAAATTAAAATCCGACAAAATACGTTTTTTATGTGAAAAACTCGCAGCTTTCTGAAAAAAACTGCCAAAATAATTTCACTGCCTAAAAAACTACGAAAATCGATTTTAAAGCAAGAGGAACTGTTTTCAACAGCGTAGCCGTTGTGTAGTCGATGATACTATTGCACTTTATTTATCTGATATTTTCGAAAATTTCGTGAGGCTGTCACAGCTAGGCGGGTCGATCAAAAATTCAAAAAAATTACAGGACTTTCTTTTCCAGTTTTAGTAGCACATCCCAAAGTTCTGAAATGATTTGCCACCATGTAGGTACAACTTTGTTTTCGGAATTGGTGGAACCACCCATATACAGAGATAAGGTCAGGCTTCTATTGTCGCGTTGTTCTTAACACTTACTAAAACCAAACTGACTTGAAATCAAAAATTTTCCTATCTGAAAGTTAAATCCATCGAATATCTTTGCTTTGTCCCAGAATTACCTCAATGTATTATTATGTTTCCTCCGAATTTGAAGTGGATTCGATAAACGATGCGACAACCACTTTCTCTTCGGTGCAATCAATTTATGTAGGGAGTCCATGAAATTTGAATTAATTTTAAATCATGTCTCAAAATACTAGCAACCGACTGTGAAGAAAATTATACATACGATATAATAAAGTACAATATAATATTTCTTTTTCACCCTCTTTTTTTTAATCGAAACATTTAAATATTTCTGAAATGGATTATCTTGTGTATTACAAACTCCGTTTGGAAAATGTTTATTTCTCAGATACATATCTCACCTTCAATATTTTCAATCAATATTCTGATGCACATATCGTACAGTGTCGGAACATTTGTATAGCCAGATTTATTTCCAGAGTAAACCTTAGTTCTGAAAATCATTTAGCAATAATTAAGACTACCGTATTATAGTATGTGAAACTTTTTATCACTCTATACTTATATTTATATTACAAATAGTTGTAGGGAAAGATCTGCTCACCTTTGAGCCTTAGCATATATAACATTGCTGAGAGCAAAATCCTCTTCTTGTTTCCGATGTATGGGATTTACATATGGCAACGGTTTGTAATTGGGACTGATTTCAGGTAAAGTCGATGCCAAATCAACGCTTAATGGCTCGAGCTTGACATGTGGTGACAAAAGAGACGGTGGCTAGGATAAGACATAGTCAGAATGAATAATATTAATTTTAGAATAAGATTATTCTAAGAAAATAGTAATAAATACCGAATTATCACTGCCAGAAGATACATCGTTTGTAACTCTGGGTGGTGATCTGATACGCGATGCTGACGAAGTACTTGGTTCAATTTTTATTGTCTTTGATGGTGAAAAATTTGGAGAATTGTTTCGTTTACGTGAGGTAGATGAGGGGAATGCACACATTCCAAGAGCCTCCGCGAAGCTTGCCCCTGAACAAAAATATATATATAGAAGCTTGGCAGTAATTAATTTGCTATAAATTGGAGTCTAGATAAAACTTGCAAATATCATTAGTTGATCATGTGATTATCAATAATTACAATGAATGGAGTAGTTAAGGCGATTGTTTATACTGAAAAATATAGAGTTGAGATTGTCGGCAAGGAATAACGTACCGGAATTGCAGTCGATACCACCATCTCCGTTTATTTCTTTTTTGACCTTTTTCTTTTCTTTGGGTTCTTTGAAACTGGACGATACCTTTCCATCCTTTGAATCGCTGCTTGTTTTTTGTTCTTTTTTCTCTTTGTGTTTATCTTTATCTTTATCCTTGTAACTATGTTTATCCTTAATCTTATCCTTACTACTAGAAACACTACAATTATTTTTTGACTTAGAAGATTCCCTGTTTAAAAGATGTCCATTGTCTTTTCGTTTCTCGCTCTTTCTGTGCTCAGTTTTATCCTCAAATTTCTCACTTCTTCTCTTATCTTTTTCTTCGTCACGTTTTGTTTTTTCATTGGCACTAGATCTTTTCGATTTACTTGAACTACGGCTCTCCCTCACCTTCTCCTTCGTGCTTTTGTTATCGTTTGATGCTTCTTCATTACGACGCGTCTCATCTCTGATCTTTAGTGGAGGTGACGGTGGTTCAACTTTGATTTGAATTTTTGAAATTTCTTCCTCCGACTCAGACTCGGCTGACAATGACTTGAACATTTTTTTACGCACCTCCTCAGAAGTCGTCGAAGGATGTTTAATAATTTCATCTTCGCTATCAGACTCTGAATGCTTCCTCTTTTTACTGCTGTCTTTCTCGTTATAACTATCCAATTTCCGTTTTCTGTGATTTTCCTCCATCTTTTTTTCCTCTCGAGATTTACTGCTAGAAACTTTACAAGAATCTTTTTTCAAATCTTCAAAGCCTATTTTACTTCTTTCTTTCTCCTTAGCTTTACTTTTCTCTTCCCTTCTCGATTCCCGTTTAGAATCCTTTGAGTCTTTGTCACTTTTTGATTTCTTTTCAGACTTTGAATCATATTTTATGTCGTGTTTCTCTACGTCATATTTTGGTTCGTCTATTGACTCTGATTTATCTACTTCAGTTCTTGAGTGTCTGTATTTTTCACTGCCACTGCTACTATGTGATTTGCTTTGACTATCCTTAGGTTTGGACTTATCTGAGGAAACATTTTTAGAACTGTTTTTAACAAGCTCATTTTTGCTTGATCTACTCTCATGTTTATCTTTCAATTCTTGATTCCCAGGCCTGTAAAATGAAGCATTAACACTCTATACTTGAAATCACAAATCACACCGAAACCCATAAGCAGGAAAAAACAAGAAAAAAAAAAAAAAAAAACAATATGCAAACGATCACGTACTTTTGCAAAAATTGGTAAATCGCGAAATCATTCGCATCAATTATCGATACGTAAAGGTAGCAGTTAACGTATGAAATTACTTCAAATGTTACAGTCAAAAAAGTATAATGATTTTATTCAAAAAATTCGATAGATATAAATAAAGACAATCAGGTTCAATATTTTAAATTCCTTATTATTATACTGCCCATGTACCTTGATTCTTTCCTATCATCTCTGTCGTCGCTACTATCCTTTTCATTTTTTCTCGAACGTGAATGACTGCCATAATCGTCAGGGGGTTCGGAAATGTTTGCTTCATCATCGCTGGCTGCTTCTCCATCACTAGACTCCTCGTCGGCAACCATATTCTTCCACTTAGCTACTAATGCCTTAGCAGCGTCTCCAACATCCCCGACATACTTACGCAGAGCATTAACAGTGCGACCAACTCCAGTCTCTTGTAAATGCTGGACAGTCACAGGTAGTCTGTACAGCTTTCCAATGCAGTATAACATCTGTTTCAAAAATGTAATCAGAAACTTTGCCCGAAAATGACTTTAAATTATGATATTGGTGATAATTTAATTGGCATCAACAATCGTCTATTCTTTAGGGCTAAATAATCACAATCTCCTTCAGAATAGATGAAGATATTTATCGATGATTTCTGTTTATAGATCGAATGGGAAAGAAAGAAAAAATCTGACAAAGATAAAAAATATATGGGAAAAACTGTGTGAACTATTCATTCTCTGACCCTTGCTATTTCCAATGTTACCGCTTTACTTTTACATTCTTTTAGATTGAAAATATAAATAAAAGTATTTCTTTATTTTGCCATTTCACGATCCATTTCGACTCCGCGACTACTTGAAATTCGTATTTTTTCGAATTTGAATATTTTGAAATGTTCTTATGTTATGTTATCTTCGAAACGGCAAACCACATCGACAGATGTCTTTTGATGCAATTTGTTTGGTTTTGAATGGAATTTCGAAAAGCAGTTATTTCGGCTTTTAGAGGTCAACACAAACATTCGTTTTAAAGCATTAAGACCGAAAAAATGATCTAAAGAAAAGAAACATTCTTTGACATTTTGTTTTAGATTCTACAACAAAAATACGAAAATCTTAAGCCTTGTTTGGTAGTGGTTCAGTTATTCGTTTAGAAGTGACTGATTTCTGAATTTTTACCTTCTTCTTTCTTCATAACATTAATCCCTTTTTCGTTGACATTGTATAAATATGATTGCAAAATCTTTTGTACCAAATTAAATATATTGAAATAAATATAGTTAAATGTATTAAAAATTTTCACTAGTAGATCCATCCAGCTCATAGTACTGTTCATAAGATGGACCAATAAGCATCAGATGTTATAGTTTTGTTCAACAAGTAAACACATGAGTAATGATGTCCCAATTTCTGATTGATGAAGTTGGATTGAAATAAGTTCAGAGTCATTTTAGCCTCCGTCTGAACTTTGATTTTGTGAAAAAGAGAAGATAGATCATATCCACCTCATTTCATTTAAAAAACTATTGGAAAATAATATTTAACAAATACAGCTGGACGTTGGAAGCTATTTTAATGTTTTTTTTTTTCTTCTTTGCCACGTTCAATATGAATAATTATTCACATAACATGGTTTGGATTCAATTTTATTGATTGAATTTCAAGCTATTGTCTTAGAAGATGTATTGAGTTAATGAATTGAGATTGATTAGTTAAATTGTATGAAATGAAAATAGTTATGTACAGTCCAGTACATACAATGATGAATGAGCCAACAGATGGTAACAAGACATAACATTATGTATAAAATTTGATGATGTTACCAGACAATTGTTGGAAAATGAAATTTGAGACATTTCATCGGGTTTGAAAATATTGTTGCCAAATTGACGGTGGCGGCGGTAGCAGTGACACTGACAAGTTACATCATTTGTGAATTTTAGCTTTTTTAGGTTATGTTAATCGGATATTTAAGGGTAAAAATATTTCCTAATAAACGTGGCAAGTGGACGGAAAATGGATTTTTAATAATTTCTGAAGAGGTTACACACCTTTTCTTCGTTTCCTGAACATTTTTCTATACGTCGTTGGTAATGTTGAATTATTTCTACAACCGACATGTTTCCAATGCCAGCTGTTATACCACTGAGGTCAAAACCCAAGATGGCGGCTTCGCCGAGTATTTATTATATGTTTATAAATTCCATCTTTATTCTTGATCCGAGTGTAATATTGATTTGTTAAAAATAATTCACGAATATAATATCGTGTTAGCAGGGTTGAAGAATATCAAGAGTTTGTTCTGCAAATTTATACCACGTTAACACGCATTGCCTACTGTTTTATTTCTTTTTCGAATATTATCTCGATAGAAATTTTGCTAACGAGTTTTCGAGGTCGGTCATTGGCGAATTATTGTAATTTATATACGGCAACGTTGTCATATTCCAAATTTATAATGATGGTTCCAAAAAGACAATGGTAGCGAACTCCTTTCTACAAGTTTTAATAGGGTTTGTAAACGATCGTCTATTCTTTCGACACGGTCCGGGTTCAGCAATTTAAACAAAGCCCGACACGGGAGCTATCGGAAAAAATCTTCAGGCTCATGAAACATCTAATCCAGGGATATTTTGAACCGCATCGGCCATCGGCTGCGTGAATTTACGTGGATCTACCTTATCGACCAACAAGTCATCTGCTAAAGTCTAGTTATTTACATACCATACAATATTCACGGCGATGCATTCACTATTCGGCTTATGGCCAGTTTCTTCACCTAGGGTTATCTTGCGGTTAGAGTTATCCGCCAGATATCCTGTGCTGAAGGCATAGGATATCTGCCGGATAAATTTACCCAGAGGTGAAGAAACCAGTGCTGCCAGACGGTCCGTGTGCAGTACCCCTAGACTGATTTTATTTTCCCCTAAAAATCCCCTGAACAAACCCCCACCAAGACTATGACGTCAGCGATCATGGTAAGTTTTCATATACGCGACAGCGACAAGCAAAAGCGGTATACTTCATACGTTATTAATAAGTCATATAAGTTCGTTACTAATATTTTAAAGTTTTATTTGTAAATAAACATTGTTAACCAGTCAAACAAATATCATTAAGTAGTTGAATATACAGGATCAATTTTTTTTTCATACTATAATTTACTAATTAGTAATAAATTCGCGCAAATTAACAAGCCCCTAAAAAATCCCCTAAAGAATTTTTCCCCCTATTAGTCCCCTGGGGGCTTATTCTGTAACTTTAACGGCAGAAATAACTGCAAATTAGCGGCGAAATCATGAAAAACAATTGGCGACTGCCAATGGGTTTCTTCGAATAAAGAGCAGTTATTTTGCAGTTATGGTAACGGCAGAGTTACAGAATAAGCCCCCCTGATGGGACTCAGAAAACCCTAAATCTAGGGGGAAATCCCCTGATCTGGCAGCACTGGAAGAAACTGGCCATTAGATAGTCCTCGGCAAAACTTGGATTTAAATCCCGTTCAAAAAACATCATGCCGACCTGTTTCAACATCCGCGATCACAAAGTTACTATTTTTCACGTGTGTCAGATAGTCAGTCGCCCTTTTGAACGGACTGATGTTTTCTGAATTTATTCGCGATTTGACGGCATCGCGCAAAGTGACAAGCAAATAGACAAGCTATACTTTACTGCAGTCAACGCTATCAGAATATCTAATCTAGTGATATTTCCAGCGGCTGGTAATCACTAATTTTACTGACAGAGATTCCATGTATTTAAAATCTGGTTATTCATTTCTTCTATATTGGCAACGCTTGTCGTATTTTGGCTATTTATGTGCCCGGCAGGTGCTGCGAGTGCCGCAGTCAGCAGGGTAACTTCGATCGCGAAGTTGCGGTTGTCGGGATTCTCTCATTTGCGTATAAGAAAGGGTCGGAGTCGATCGTCCGCTGGTGTATTTCGGGTGTTCGGTTCTTCAATTGGCTAATTCGTTCATTCGTTGAAGCATCGAGTCTACAACCATGCTTCATCTCAGAACGTTAGCGAAAACCGCTGCCCTGAAGCAGTCTTTAACAGACATCAGCGTACTGGCAAGAACCCTTCCATCAGCGCTGCATCAAACGCGCGGCTACGCGGACCATGAAATACCGGATCGGCTAAAAGATGTGGCGACCGACCCGAACCCGAAATTCTTCGACATGGTTGAGTACTTCTTTCACCGAGCCTGCCAGATAGCTGAGGATAAATTGGTCGAGGATCTTGGAAAAGTATCTAAATTAACTGTCGAGGATCGTAAGAAAAAGGTCAAGGGAATCTTGATGCTAATGCAAAACTGCGATCATATACTCGAAATAAGTTTCCCTCTTAGACGCGATTCTGGTGATTACGAAATGATCCAAGGCTACAGAGCTCAGCATTCTACTCATCGTACACCTTGCAAAGGAGGTTAGTCCATTTTTGTTTATCGATTGTTTACCCCCCCCCCCCCTCCCGATTCATTCTATCGATGTAATATTCGAAACTTGACGTTTCAAGATGTGCCGATAATTCGAATACTAATAACGTTTAACGCGGGTCTTGGCAGATAAGTTTGATGTTCGTCTTCGAAACAAAAGACAATACAAATATTGGACTGGATTACAAATCAATATGTAATTTTGTCATCGATATTAATAACGATATTTAATTTTCGATCAAAATATCAATCAAAAACCGTTACGGGAATGATCATTCTAGGTATTTCGTGTGCATGAATGATATTTTTTCCGCGTTGAATAAGCGAGTACCTTCCTGTGTAGCGATAAAATTTCAAGGTCGCCGGCTGCGAAGATATACACAGCGCAAAAGTAATAAGATTATATCCCGGAAGAACGTGTGAAGCATGAGTTCGGATTTTAGTGTTAACAATAAGGATAATTAGTCGTCGTACCCCGACTACACGACTATGCGCACATACCTATAGATCGAGTCAAATGTTTTTTCATCCTTTAGTGCTAGTTTGTCAAGTCAAACATACATACACCTACTTACGTTATGTAACAACTGAGCGTCGAATAAGGAGGCCATTATACATGTAGTAATTGTCGCGATCTTTTTCAAAAGCCCTATACCCGTGGAATCGGAGAAATCTAATTATTCGTTTGTCCTTCGACATCGTCGATCGTCCGTGACCATAAGATTATTGTTATATGGCATGAATATTGACGCACGATGGAGAGACCGAATTCTATTTCAGATCTGTATCAAATATTTAAATTATAGAGAGATATGCTCAGGCATAATGCGCAAATTTTATACTCGATCATGTAACATACCTTGTATTTTTGAGCTTGCCAACGTAGAGGGGCAACGACCTATCAATTTTAGTTATTTGTCGGTAAGTTCAAAGATAACTGCCAAGAAGCTATATGACGATCATATATTAATTACATAATTTGCGTAATAACTGAAGAACCGGCGAGAGTTTATCTCAGTTTTTCGAATAAATAGAATCAAAATTGAAGATAAGCCCACATTGCGGCAGCGGGCGGGTATGGAACTATAGTATGAATAATAATATCAGGCAGATGGATCATTTTTTTTAATGATAAACAATGCGTCACAGTCGTTTGGTAAGTATGTGACATATGTATACATATACACATACATCGTCGCGACGAGAAATAATAAGACGTCAAACACTCTCGACTAACGCGATATGCGTGGGACATTACATTTAATTATTCTAACATTATGACCGCGGTAATAAGCGGCTACTATAAGCCTACACTTTTATACTGAACAACGCACGCTCCCGTTACTAGACTCGTATAATACTCTGCCAAATACCTCCCGCAAACATTACATAATATATTGATTACGGATTCTGTATAACTAACTAGGAGTCGGTCGTACCTCCGGATCACAGATCTTGCTTCCATTATCTGGGGTGTTTTCTGGTGCCAAAATATGAAATACCTGCTATATAACTTCCGTGATTGGCCCTTCGTTCTTCCAATTTGCTAAATATACTGTACCGATGACCATTAAATGAATCTGGCTAATTACCCTAGCATAATTAGTCGAGGTTTCGCGTTATGAGATTCCACATCAGAGTGAATATTTGTACATTAAATTATGTAATTTTTGAACACAACATTTTAAAAATTCATCATCCTAGGTGGGTCATTCCATCTCAAATCGACCAATGGTTGGAATCGACCACTTTCGATTTGGATGAATTTTTGTCAGAAGTTTTCTTGTATCATAAACCGAAGTTCTGCCAAAGGAAAAAAATTCTTACGCAAGTTATGCGGAATTGAAAATGTCACCATAAGTGGCGTCGAGATCACCAGACCAGAAATTGTGCTATGTTGCCTGAATCAGTTATTAGCTGTTAGCGTGTTATCGCCAGTTCGGGCAAGCTCAGTTGCGAGAAGATTTCAGAAGATTTCAGAGTGTCACAGAAAACAAGCCGAGGCTTTCACAGAGTAAATCTTGATCAGAAATGGGATCGAAATTTCCTTAGCTATTTAACCTTGTAAAAGGTTAATAATTAATTGAATATTTTGAAGTGATTATTCCAAATGTGATTTTCGATACAATTAATACATTGAAAATCCGATACGACTGATCATTCGAAATGAATGTCTCCTGAGCGAGCGAAAAAATCAGCAACTCCGTGGGAGAAGCAATATGCATTTTTGATGAGCAAATATTCTGAAAAGAGATAGTTTTCGACTGACTTAATTGTTATACGAAATAATGTTTCCATATTTTGGAAGTGAAAAATAAAATCTACGGTAGAATCCAGACACGCACCTGAACGCCGAATTCTTCTTATAAAAATTGGGTTACAAATGGGTCATCCTCTCCCTAATTGTTTGGAAGGGAAAACGTATTCATACCGATGACCGACTGGAATATCATGATATCACAAGTACTCTCTACAAATCATGCCGTCTCTAGTTTTATTTTCTTTGAAAAGCTTCATGCTTTGTGGTAAGTTCTACTTGAAAAGAGACTTCATATTCAAATTCGTGCTGTATCAGCTTACGATGGAAAATTATGCTTAATCTGCATAAATGAATTTTTTTTATTTAAACACTGCTTGGCCTGCCCACTCTGATTCTTGTTGGGAAATTCTTGGGTTTGGGTAAAGAATACTTATAATTTATTTAGGTAATTTAAAAAATTGTTGAATGTCTCATTCTCGAAAACATCATCAGTTAGTAAGTTGGGAGGAGGGGTCGGTCATGTCGTCGTGTCAGGGTGAATGGTAGGAATTCAGGAAAAATTTAGGATGCTGTTTGGCCGAGCAAAACGCCTCCTGTCGCTATGACTGCAAATGGAGGGGTCGAGGGTCACAGATGTGTCGAATTCATCTGGTCGAATTGACCTGGAATGCTCATGACTTACATAATGATAGGTGATGCGCGCCATATACATAGGTATACTCATCCTTTTGCTCCGCCAAAAAACAGAAAAATAAAACTGACGTAGATCCTTCTATGCACATTGCTTCCTCTCATGACAAATATTTTTACTATCTGCCAAAGACTACCATGCACGTAATTATTCAATATTGGTACATAGGTATTTGACACCGTGATGAATAGCAGCTATTTTAGTATTTGAAGCAAGCAGATTTTATCATCTCTGGTTTTATATCCGTACACATATTCGTAAAATGGGACACGCCTTCCAGAGAACTGCAGACGTCAGCGGCGTAATTAATATAAATTGTTCTGTACACTGCATATTATAACTATAGTATACCTATAGTCATACATTACTACAAGAATGACAAATTGTTTTCGGCATGAGATCTGCAGGAAATAAAACAGTTCAATATAAAATCAGTATTGCAGACATTAAACGTGTGGAAGCAAAGCGTCCTCTTATTTTTAAATATAGGAAAAGTTTCTTCAGACTTTCATATGAAGTTGTCGGCCGACTGTCTTCTGTCTTTTTCCTTGTTGATATAATCGCGAAGAAAAGAAGACGGAAAAATGTGCAGCCAACTTCATACCGGTCACAAATAACCTCGTCAAAGTATACGTTCACAGTATTTTTTATTACGTTGCTAAACGCGACTTTTGTATACAGCAGCAAAACAGAAAAGCTTTCAATAACTTATCTGTTATGCGATTGAGGTGAGTCGTAAGCCGAAGTTGCATAACAGGGAAAGACGACACGTCTCCCGAAGCCTGTATACGTCAGTCGCGTGATCTTTGAGATTACAGTACGTTGCACTCATTTACAACATATATTTCTGCAACAAATCTTTTTTACGTTATCAGATTCAAAGCAAGTATTTGAAAGTGTAGGTAATATGATGATAATCAAGTATTGCTAATTTACTTTGCAAAACGAGACATTTTTTGAGTACGTATTGTTCTCAGGCAGATTACATTGTACAAAAAAGGACCTACACGTTGCTTCTGATATTATAAACCGTGAGTCACATACATACATGTTGTATGTATCAGTATAGGTATATTTAAGTTCTTCTGACATTTTATCGTTGACCAATGGAAAGTTATCTTAATCCGTCCAAAGGCTTCAAACTTGTTATTTCATAAATTTAAACTCATAACAATTATGCATAAGCTAATCAATAAAATCCAGGCACTTGATGTTAATCGCATTTTACAATTCGGTGGTTCAGAACTTTCATGTGTATACGTTCGTTCGTCTGTCCGTCGAACAACTCTTTCCAAAGAAGCTAAACGATTAAAAATCTTATTTTAAAGTTTGATTTTAGAGACGAGCGGCATTATCCGGCTACATTTAAGTTTTCATGCCTACAATACATACTCTCTGATGATACGACGTAGCTAATCGGATCATTTTTTCTAACCATAAGCCAAAACAATCGCGATATAAAAGACTATCGAATATGGATGCTTGTCGACGACACCATATAACTTCTAAGACTCTCTTAATCAATACTCGATCTGTTATACTTATGTAAGAATGATATGTATATTTCTGTAATCTATTATTGTATTGGCGATATCCGTGACACCGAATTTGGGAACGCCTTGTATATACGTATTCGTATTGTGCGTTGTTCACTACTGTAGTTTTTATAGTATACAGCAGCTCTACCAGCTTTTAAGACGACAAAAATACTCTAGGGCTTGACTCACATTCATAAGACGTCAATACATACGTAACAGCTCGGGGGCTCGACTCTCTCTATAACTTGAGCCTCGATGAAAGATTTCCCCCACTATTTTTCACGCCACCTTAATTTTGCTTTTATTTTTATTTTTTCTTCCGAGATCACGGGGCTGGTTTTTTACATTACATCACTCAGAGATAATATGTGATTACACGTAGGTATGTATGCTTATTATATTCACTGTTTACCTATATGCTTTTTCATCAATGCTGCAGCGATATAGGTGATTACATGGTAGTTACCTATATTTAAAAGCAAACTTGCATATTATGTCAGAGTATTTATCGCACCAACAGTTTGTTATTATATTTTCGGTGTTGTTCCTAATTTAAATTTTGTCGAAAAACATTAATGCAAATTGGATAATTTTACATTGATTTTGGAACAATTTCGTTTCATATCAATTTTGATCGAAACGTTCTCTTCCCCATTAACTTATTATTCTATTAAAAAATATAAAAATGCCTAGTATTACGTATACAGTCTTGAAATAAATTTGATATAATTATGAATAATATTGACAAAATTGGTTCATTCTATAATGTAGAGCAGAGTTAATTTGTTCGTATAACATTTGATGCATATGAAAAGATGTGATCCTACTTGACCGTGAACACAATATACGTATATACACATAAAATACGTCTATGTATACATAACTAGTGGGTCTACATATATCGGATAAGTCGGCTTATCGTTAGATAAAATGCGGCCATCTAACTGGGGTGACTTTTATTTCTTCTTTATGAATCTCTTTAGTTCAATAGAACTTCCTATCGCCCTCATCGGCTTGACAACAATAGTTATTTTTGCGTGAAATCGTGTCTACATTTAACAATTGTTACGCAATAATCCAGTCCTCAAGTGTCATATACGGTATATGTATATTTCAGTGAATCGTTATAGAAATAATTTTCTCTTCTAGTTACTCATGCTGAAAAAATTATCTATAATGATTTTAAAACAACTCTTATTTAGTATAAATAAGTTTTAAAAATTTCATATTTTTGAATATACTGTATACGTAACAAGTATTCAAATAATGAAAAAATATGAATATAAAAACATGGGTCAAAAGTATAGTTTATCTTCATTCTTCTCCTTTGTATCCGTATAACATATTACCTACAAGTAACGCCAGGTTGGTGCTGACAACATTGTTTGCCATTTCACTTATAGTGTGCGTCTGTGGCACCCAACTTATTTTCGCGTCTAGAAATAGCACCTGGACGACCACCACGATTCACGAGTCGAAGCGACGCGAAGCTGCTTAAAACCTGTGAGTCAATAGAAGCTGCGAAGCCATTGCAAGCCACGCGCCGAAATGCCGGCCAGCTGTTCGTTAAACTTCTTAAGAATGATATTCTTTATTTTTCACCGATCAACTGGGTCACCATGAAAAAAAAATTTATTGTAACAAAATCGTTGAAATTGAACTCCCACGAATTTTAACTGAAACTATCTATATGGAATCCCGGTTTAGGATCGAAATATTTGGCGAATCGTTCAGGCTTTGCCAAAAAATTTCAAGCTTCTAAAAAAAAGTCTAGGCTCCCTGAAACCGAAGTGTTTTTCCTTACAGCCATTTCGGGTCATTTTGAATGGGTCAATAAATATGCGTATATGTATTTATACACATACACTAAATGAGATGTCGGAGCTTCTTCATAGTTTTCCTTCATACGATATTACATCGTGGGTTATTTATTCCAATAGAAATTAACGATCCATATCTACATATCCCTGCTAAAAATGTCAGGTAGAAACTGATAGATTCGTATAAATACGGAAAAGATTCGGGTTCAAAAACCGTATAGCAAACCCGGTTTTTGGGTACGGATCTTTTTCGGTTCTATCAGTTTCTATCTGCCATTTTGTGCAGGGAAATGTATTAGGATGACAGTTATTTTGACTTTTTTTGTTTTCAAATAAATAAAAAAAAAAAATGTTTCCGAAGTTCGGAACTTTTATTTTAATATTTGATGGTGCCACCGGGCCCTTGAAATTTACGTTTAAATAACATGGGGTTTTCCGAGTTTCAATTTTTTTCCCCTCATGTCTGCAATTATTCGTTTAAAAATCTGAAACTCTGGTGAAATATTTACAATAGAAAGCACCCAAAAATGAGAATTTTTTCAGAATTTTTTCAGAATTTTGACCCCAGCAGTATCCTGGTAAATCTGAAACTTACACCGAAAAAAATCCTTTGTTTACAAAAATAATAATAATTCCGCCAAATATAGATCAATTTCGATCGATAAGGTCTCAAAAGACAGGAAATTCTTGGGAGATGAAAATCCATTGAGTAGAAATCTCTAACAACCACCCCTAATCCTCGAATAATCGGAAAAACAGTCAAAAACGAAGGAAGCGCGAATAAAAAACATGTAAAGAAGTGGCTTGAAAATAAAAATCAAAAAATGCGTGGCGTTGACTTGATCTTCAACGTCCATGGTCCATGGTCCATGATCAGAGACGATTCTTCCATTCTAGCCCGTGCGTATGGGCAATGCTGTCGTATAGATCATGTCCAATTGAATCGACCGGGATATTGCTAGGGTAAAAATTCTCAAAAAATTCTGAAAAAATTCTCACATTTAGGTGCTTCCATTGTGAAAATTTCACCAGCGTTTCAGATTTTTATTCCTGCCTTTCGAGAGCCGAAGTCACCGTCTGATCCTAAAATTCACAGATACACATGCATGCTACTACCTAGGCAGTGGTTTCAGCTCCCAAGGGCTGAAATAGCTTTGGTTATTGGTTATCCGTGTTTTCCTTGATTGAATATCTCGTTAATCATGCGTAACCGACAATTCATTCAAAGCGAAGATTCGTCAGAATCATATCCTGTATCACAAATACGTCAAGATCGAAGTGATCCGTGAAGTTACCCTCTTTCCAAACAATTACCACCTCTTATAATATGTATGAATAATAACTGAAAACTGATAAAGCTTATTGAATTCTTGTCCCATTGAATTTTCATACTTTTTCCGATAAAATATTTCATTTTCTCAAAAGTGCTGGGCTGAGTATTTTTTTCCGCAAACCTAGATGTACCAGAGCATCTAGCATCCCTAAGAGCATCTTAGCATCCCCAAGATGTAGCAACTAGCAGAGTATTAGTTCTGTGGAAGTAATGCATTGACGATTTTTCAAGTTAAATTTGCGAATTTTTGTAAAAAGTAGAAGAAAATATAAATCAAATTATTTCAATATTCTTATAATAATTTAAACATCAGTCCGCCAAGTACCACGTACTCCAATTTTTTATTTTTTTTCTTTACTTTGTTTTTTCGTAATTGTATTTTTAATTGATCCTTCTCTATATGTATGAGTACGTATGTTGCATGTTATAACGTGTTACGCATGTTATGTACATTGAAATGTAAATACCTAGCGCAAACTAAGAACAGTCACATTCATATATTAATCGAGAACAAATTTAATAGTACTTGGCAACGTCTATTGATTTCAATACTTTTTTAGATTAAATGCTACTTTTTCGAATATTTTGTTACCAAATTTTTGTTGATAGTTGCTACGTTTTAATGTACTTGGCGCAACGTTTTTGCACCCGAGGTGCTTTTGGGGGATATTATTGGCTGAAAATATTGACCATTTTCCACAACATCCGTGAAGAAAAAATCAGCCTAATTGAACGCATTTTTATGTCATATGAGATGGCGTTATTAAAAATAATGAAAATTTATCTACACGAAACCAACATTGTATGATATAGTAGAGAAAGGTTGGGAAAACCCGGCCTCTAGGTCAAAACTGGCGACCGCAAACAGAAAAAAAAAAATGGCTCACTGGCATTTCTGCGACTAGTAAGAGTAAGACGAAGCTGTATGCAATGCAGGTTCGCTGAAATTTATGAAAAGCCAGGGTGCAGTGGGTCAAAACTTGCTTATATGTATTTTTATGAGAAAAATCTCACATAATTTAAGAGTGGCCGCAAAGTTCTTCTGGAAAACTTTCGCATAAATGATCTTTTTTCATAGTTTTTTTTGAAACTTATTGTCGAGCCAGTTTTAAACATCCGTAAATTATTTCTTTCTATAAACTTTTTGCTGCCTAACTACTGCCTACAAATTCATGCTGCCCATCTCCACATGTGCACATACATGTTGTTTGAGTGAATTGATATTATTAGCTGATAATCAGAGATGGTTTGATAATTACCGCTGAGACTAAGTGATGATAATTGATAACCTGGGTTTACCACCAGCACCAAACAGCTGTCAAGCAACAGGCAATGATAATCAATAGATTCCGTTCCAATCACTTGAGTTAAAGCGTATCTGATAATGCAAAGTTCAAACAATGCCATACGATCTATGCCATAAGGTGTAAATTTGATATTTTTCTGCTGTGACGCAGCTTAGCAGCTCGTCTTTGCTTTGGCTTAGGCATTAGCACAATTGGTTTGATGAATATCTGTCTATGATCCTTGGGATTTATATTGTGATATATGGGGCTTACTTACTACTTTGATAATTAAATCAAAATATAATCTTCCCCATTCAATTTTATATGGTAAAACAATGAATACGTATTATTTTGCACAGGTATTCGTTTCTCAATGGACGTCTCCCGTGACGAAGTCAAAGCCTTGTCTGCCCTGATGACATTTAAATGCGCCTGTGTTGATGTGCCATTTGGTGGGGCTAAAGCTGGCATCAGGATCAACCCAAAACTGTACTCTGAACATGAACTGGAGAAGATCACGAGGAGATTTACTCTGGAACTTGCCAAGAAAGGATTCATTGGTGCGTAAACCTGGATTTCAACATTTTATTCCACATACATATTTCGTTCTCGATTGCTTCAAATGGAATTAAAATAGCCTCAAAGAAGCCCCAAAAAAAGTTTGGTGTCTTCAACGAAATTTTAACATAGTCACATAAGACTTCATCGATTTCGGACAAAGGACTCTAATCTTTCGAATGACCGTTGTACCACTTTCATATTTACTTGCATTTAGAGGTTATACCTATTTCTGCTGTATAATTTTATCGCCATACACCAGGAACACTTTATAGGAAAGTGTGTGTCTGGTTCTCAACTAATATTACATTCAGCCCAATGATATTTTTCATAGGGCCTGGCGTTGACGTTCCTGCGCCTGACATGGGAACCGGTGAACGTGAGATGTCTTGGATCGCAGATACATATGCAAAGACTATTGGTCACTTGGACATCAATGCTCACGCATGCGTAACAGGAAAGCCCATCAACCAGGGTGGTATTCACGGACGTATCTCTGCCACTGGACGTGGAGTTTTTCACGGACTAGAGAATTTCATTAACGAAGCAAATTACATGAGCATGATTGGTAAGGATAAAGAATTTGAAATCAGGATGAACACAGATGTAAATATTCGATGAACAAATAGTATGTCAGAACCATAGTCTTAAGAGGTCTTTTTCTAAGGTGCTGAAGCACTCATTAGAAAAAGAGGGCGATAGCTGGAGTGATTCTGTCTTCTTCCAGTGAGTACGTTGGTGAGGGAAAAGGGGAAGAACATAGCCACCATACGAATAATTCCCCTTCATTTTTCCTCACCGGTCGTGGCCCCACTTGCTGTGCTATTCGAGAGAGACAGAATCGCTCCAGCACTATCGCTGTCCTTCAATATGTGCTTCAACCAGTCCATAAGTGCGCTCAGTCTATCTCTATAAGTCTATCTCTGTGAGGTCAGAACCTGCTTGAACCTCGATTCTCAAGCGTGTGTATTCAATTTTTCCTCATGGTTCATCATTGAATCCTTCAATTGTAATGGCAATTGTTTATCAATTCATTCAGCTATGAAGCGATAAGATAAAATTGGAAAAATTTCAGGAACTACACCGGGTTGGGGTGGCAAGACTTTCATCGTTCAAGGCTTTGGTAATGTAGGTCTGCACTCGATGCGCTACCTACATCGTGCTGGTGCTGTTTGTACTGGTGTTATTGAGCATGACGGATCAATCGTCAACCCCGAAGGTATCGACCCCAAGGTAATATAATTTCTACTTGCAGGGAATGTGATTCAATTAGATACAAGCATTCGCAGGAAAAATTGGCTATATTGTGTAATTGGCAATAGAATTTCTGGAAAAGTTTACGTATAAGCAACGTTGAACTCATTTTATTACAGCAATTGGAAGATTACCGCAACGACACTGGTACCATCGTCGGTTTCCCTGGTGCGGAGGCTTATAAGGGAGAGAACTTGATGTACGAACCTTGCGACATCTTTATTCCTGCTGCTGTCGAAAAAGTTATTAACAAAGACAACGCTGGTCGTATTCAGGTGAACTTGAACTTTAATAACCCAGATAGCCAATAGTCCGTTTAATTGCATGTGAATGCTGCAAAACGATTGTAATTTATTACAGCAACTTTACCGTCGTTAACGTCTGCATCAAGTGTTGTTCTTGCTAGCAACTTAGTACGGTAATTGATTGCAGCAAAATGATAGCAATATGCTGTCAGCTGATTTCCATATTTCAAGTAAATGTGAGCCAGCATTAATCCGGCACAGGTTATCGTATGAAAATGACAGCAACATACTAGCAAAAATAGAGCAATCAATGAGCAAATAAACGAGCAATCAATGCTGAGTGCGTTCTCGATATCGGTTTATTTGCATCACTGACATTTTTTGCTGTAATTCAAAAGTCTGAATGTGTCCAATAAGTCCCAACTGCATTTATATGTTTGTTGGCTACATAGCATACATTTTGGAATACAGTAGAAACTGTGTGGAACGCAAACTGTAGATTCACAGTAGGTAATTTTCAGTCTATATTAGTAACATTCAATTAGGTAGATTTATCTTGGTAAGATTTAGTTTAATGGGGTAAAGAGAGTTCTTTGTATTTAGGTAAAATGGCAAACCGAATAATGGTAGAAATGTAAGTTGGAGGGGAAAACAGATACACCTAAAGTTACACAATTGAAACTATTATTAAAAATGACTATAAACGAATTTACAAGAAACCACAAAATTAACAATATGTAGAGAATTAGTATGAAAAACATGTCATGAAATATTTAAAAAAAAAAAATTGATAAATAAGATTGACAATTATTTGGAATCGATGAGTATACCTGAAAATTTGAATATCATCGTGTATAAATACGATGCACTATGTGATTTTTAGGTGTAAAATAGCAGAACAGTCAACATTGCAGCGCGAGCTGTACAGTTCTACTACGTGACCTCAGTTGGGTTGATCCAGCGGAAGTATGACCGTCACTGTGCTAGGTGCATCGTAGTACTGGCAACGATGACAACAATAAACGAGAAAACAATGCGCGGTTTTTCTGTAAATTCTGACCAGCAATAAACGGGCATTACATGCCGCGATAGATACAGCAACATGCTTAAGATATTGAACAATTGATGCCTGTTAGATATTGACAATAGTTGGCAGGATAATGCAGTCCTTTTTACATACTGTTGCTGTAAACTTGATTGCAGTCATTTAATGCTGGCTAAATTGCAGCATTTTCGTGTAACCAAATTACCAGCAAACGAGTGCAATTGGCTGACGGTCACGTTCAGCTATCTGGAAATCGTTATATAAATCGATATGATTGAAACCTGGTATAATATCAAGGAAACTGAGGGAACGCAGTAAACTTTATGATATTTGTTATACAGACGATATTTTAATCATTCAACCAACTAGAAACTCTATTCGGTATATAAACTCATGAGCCATTTCTGTTCTCTGTTTTCAAAACAGGCAAAAATTATCGCCGAAGCTGCAAATGGTCCTACAACACCTGCCGCTGATCAAATTCTCATCCAAAGAGATATTCTCGTTATTCCTGATCTCTACATCAATGCTGGTGGTGTAACAGTTTCCTTTTTCGAATGGCTTAAGAATTTGAACCATGTTTCTTATGGACGATTAACTTTCAAGTATGAGAGAGAATCCAACTACCATCTTTTGGGTGAGTGCTTCAAGTCCTATAAATAGTCATAGATCGCGCCATAGTCTAAAGAATTGGGAATTTGATCAAGTGTTGAAGTATTGCTGAATTTATTCAATCATCGCTTCAATATTCCGCAGCTGCATCAACAACATTCAACTTCATTCAATAACTAATTCATGTTGCGATATTGCAGAATCTGTCCAGGAATCATTGGAACGCAGGTTTGGACGTGTCGGTGGTAGAATTCCGGTGACTCCTTCAGAATCTTTCCAGAAACGTATTTCTGGTGCGTCGGAGAAGGACATCGTACATTCTGGTCTAGACTACACCATGGAGCGATCAGCTAGGGTAATTATAATGTTTATTTGAATGGGCCATACACATTTTTTTATTATATGATATATGATTTATTGCTGCTAAGTGAACAAGATATTTACTTCAATGAAATGGATAAAATGAGTCGATTCATCGGTTTTTCGAATCAATGTCTGATCTGATTGGTTTGAATCCATTAATCCAGCTTCATTTCCTTTGACAACTTTTATTGAATATAATGATCAGATAGATCTGTATAGGTACGAGAATAAGTAATTAGAACAACTGTATTTTCAATTTTATGGTGACGAGATTTTTGCAAAGAATTTCATTTCATCATTTTCAGGCCATCATGAAAACGGCGATGAAGTACAATCTAGGATTAGACTTGAGGACAGCTGCCTACGTTAACTCAATCGAGAAAATCTTCACAACTTACTCCGAGGCTGGACTCGCTTTCTAATCACTTATAAATTACGATTCAAATAATATCAATCGTATGAATCGTTGAATGAAGCGCTCAGTATCAAAAACAAAAGCGAAGGAGTAAATGAGGGAAGGATGAGTCAGTATTGCACGCAAATTCTTTATCCACATACCATTTCAGTCATCATTGTTTGTATTCACTTATTCAATACTCGACTTAAACGTCATCACATACCATAGTTTGGCTTATATTTTTTGTATGCGTTCTTATGCCGCGATGTGATAATCATCAGGTGATTTTTAAACTTAAGAGAATGTTAAGAATAGCGAAAGAAGCCAAGATGTGCGGTCACCTTGTACCTATCATTTATTCGGCTGTTTCGTTGTCAATCTCTTTACATCCGCCGGTGATATAATTATGAAAATGAATTTTGCTATTCTGGTGAATACACATGAATGGTTTTTTGTTAAAGAAAACATAAGATATTATTTACATTCATTTATTTTATTTCAATGGACACGATGTATTATATGAACAATAAAGATGTAACAGTTGAAGTATCATGTTAATAAAACGTACTCTCTCGTAAATATTGTTGATTCCTTCAGTGATCTCTACTACAAAATCGCAGAAATTCATTAGCAAATTGTGAACGAATTCAAGGTTCTCCTTGACTTAGAAACGACGAAGTGTTGCTAATAGAACGATAAGTTTAGTTGAAAAATAATAGAAAACTCTATTTTAGGTTGCCATATTTTATTTATTTTTCATCCAGTCAAAGGTTACTCTGCTTTCTGTACGAAATATAAACCTTCGTTGATTCACACTATTTGGCCACAATCGTTCCATTAAAATTATTTTATTATCCAGACTATCATCATAAAAAATGGTATCTTTGGAAAAATGACAAATTAGTGAAATTCATATAGAAGTACTGTCCTATATTTCAACTAATTGTAAGTGGGTACCAATGTTTTGTCTACAATAGTCAGTTATGCTAAATAGTTCTGTTATTTCAACAAGTAAATTGGTATGTATTTTAAATGATTTATGTATTTTTAAATTTGAAATGAATTTGAGATCATATTTAGGTGCGTTCGGAACTAAAGAGAAACTAAGCTCTAAAATTAAGAATTAACTTGGAAATACCGGAATTATCCACTGTAACAATGAAAAGTAAAGTATTTCCGAACGTTTCTTAGGATTGAGATTGGGTGCACTCATCCTTGAGGACAAATAAGAATCGATTTTGAGCAAAAATGTGAATACGAAAATCCAAGGCCGTAACCAAATCCCGCAAATTTATCCAAATTAAAATCCCTGGTCCTGACCTGACCCCCCCCCGACCCCCCGAAAGGCTTTCCTGGCTACGGCCTTGCAAAAATCTATTTCGTTCATTCTATACGAGTCCAATCCTAAATCTAATTATTATATTTCGTGACCTTAGAGTTCTGCACTCCTTCCTGAACATGGATATCCTGCAAACATCATTAATGAGCATGGTAAATTTTGAAATTTTATACTTTTCACCTTATAACTCAGGATGATTCACATGAAAATTGGTCGATTTGCAGGTATAAGTGTGTGGTTCATTCTATATTCTAAAATATTTTATATTATACTCGTCGGTCTAGTACGTAAATTGCGTACGGCATAATGTCGTAAATTGGAAGATAAAATTCATATTTCCGGAATTTTTGAAATCCTTATGTCCAGTAACATATTCCAGGTATATTTGTATTGATTATAAGATTATATCATTTCAGTATTTGAAAAACAAATGTAGACTGTCTTACCAACTGATAAAGCTGTTTGATTTGTAGATCCTGTGACGACCGCTAGGTGGCCAGCGGTCCTGTTCGTCCGGTACCAACTTTCACCGCTACGCGTCGCGACTTTCTCGCGAGTAAAGTAACTTTATTCCAACGATATTACATGCTATAAAATGCTGGTAGAGTATCGCTTCTCGGCCTCTTGGCTAAGATCAAAGTGTAGTATCTGTTCTTATCAGCTTAATATCTGATACGCTCCGCATTGCGGAGCCAGAATATTAAACTGATTTTTGGAAGTTGGCGGAGTGTCTGGGGCTTGCTCCGGCTCTGCCGCGGGTTGGCCCGGCATTGCAGTGCCGCTGGGTTCGGCCCATTTAAACCATTATAAAAACAATTCCGCCAACTTCTGAAAATCAAAAATAAATCTTGTGTTAGTGATTTTTATTATATTTTAATGTGTTTATATTTCCACCGAGGAGCGATCAACCCGGGAGCGACGCGGGTGACTTCCAAACATCGTGGGACGCGGAACTTCCCTGGGAGCTTGGTGCCTGCTGCGTGGTGGTAAAGCAGGTAAGTGGTAGCTCTATTTTTCTTCTTCTCTTTTTCTTTTCCCCGGCAACAAGGTGACGTCGTGGTGGCGCTCTCTCTTGCCTCTCACGCGTCTACCAACGGCCGTTAGACATATCCCCGACCTAGGTTAACTCACCTGTCACAACGTGCCGCCATCTTGACTAAGCAATTAGTTCTGAAGGCACGGATCGTGTACAGGCAAGGGCTGAGCCTTCCCTTCCTAAAACGCACTATCGCTAGCTTTTAACGTCGGTTCAATTCTAGACCCCGTAAAACGGGTCTGACGAGCCGCGTTAATAGCGAAACGAGCTAAGTGTAAGTCTCGCAGTGCAGATTAGCTGAACTGCGGGATCCCGTCCGTCATCGTGTCCGTTCAAGGCAGAGGTCTAGAGCAGCCTGACTCTAGCACGCTCGCAAGTCCGAACGGCCACGGTGCTGCCACCCTGCGGCGAGCGGTCGAAGCTGGTAGCGAAACCTATTACCTTCGGCGTAGCGAACCAAAGGCAATCCACCCCCTCTGGTCGGTAACTCTCCGACCGCTCCAGAGGTAATACCGACTGTCGCTATCTTTCTTCTTATCTTTCAATCCCACTTTACTCACCCGCTATCTACTCTCTTACCCACTTTCTTCTCTTCTCACTATTTACCAACTGCCAGCGAAGCCACCACAAAGCAGCACCATGGTAAATGAAACTAATAATAACAACATAATTATAATTATAGAATACCCGTTCCCGGAGGAGTTCCGCTGCCCTCAATGCTATTCAAATAATCAGGGACGGAGAGCCGGAGGTGTGTACAAGTCGCACTCGGACCTGCTGAAACACGCCAAACGATATCACCCAGGCCATAGCGTTATCCACCGATGCGGCGTGTGCAGCGAGGCTGGTGAAGGGGCCTACCCCCTGAAGCAGGTGAAGCTGCACTACGCTGCACGGCACCAAGATCATGCGGCAGGACTGGGTGCGACTGTACCTCCCGCGTCGCAACCAAATAGTTGTAATTCTAGCCAAAACTCTAATATTTCGAGCCGAGGGAGGCTCGATAATTTTATTAATTTCAGACGAACCGGAGACGCTGCTGCGGTGCCTGAGCCAACGCGAGGGACCGCTAATACTACCGCCAACGAGGGTCGCTCGACCCGAGCGAGACAGGCGGCGGCAACGACGACGACAAGAGACCTGCCACGGCCTACAGAGGCCTCCTACCAGGCAGCGGCATCTTCAACAGCCGCTCCCGCTACCCGATCACCAGCAGCCGGGCCTAGCACCGCCACAACCAGCTCAACGAGTCCACCGGCAGCGGGGGGCCGTACCTGCTCCCCCCGCGAGGCCCCGTCCTTCATCTATACGGGGCCAAACACTAGGAGTCGCCGAGCCAGCAGTATGCCGGTGGAAAGGCCACCTACAGCGACGAGAGCAGCGGTGCCAAAGCCCGGCACGAGGCGACGGATCACCCCGGCGGCCACTAAGGGAAGATCGCCCGCCGCCACACCATCACCTACAGCGGCGGGCACTGCAAGGCGCCCACCTGTCACCACCACCAGCCAGAGACCCACTCCGCCGGGGTCGACGAGGAGGACGGCGATATCACCCACCTACGCAGCCGTCTCAGCGGGCCAAGCCCGACCGCTCCAGGCCACAGGAGGCACGATGGGGACACGCCGAGGGCTGCGGTCCAACAGCAGAGCGACATCACTCCCGCCAGGGGTGGCGGGAGGCCCCCGCAGCCCTCCACCGAGGCGAAGCCGGGGCCCAGCAGCCCTACTCACCATCAGCGAGGAACCGAGGGCCCCGGCCAACGAGCAGATCTGCACCCCGACGCTTCCTGTGACCCTCACCACCACCACGGTCACCACCACCATCTCCGGGGGGCCAGTGATGACCCCTCGGATACAAGGAGCGGAAAGGTGGGTGATCAACACCGTCCCGCCACCGGCCACCACCCCATCTCTCCCACCGGTGGCCATCATAGGGGTAGCGGGGCCATCCAGGGAGGCCCACACAACACCAGCAGCGCGCAGCATCACCACCTGCCAGAGCGCGACGCCGTGGCAGATGGCAATAGGAAGGGCCCGCCGCCACCACCGAGGCAGGCCAGGGTCGTCGACAGAGTCGTCGTCCGAAGAGGAACTGCCGTCGCCGCCAGCAGCACCATCCAGAGCGAGGCGGTCCCCCGCTACAGCGCAGGCTATACGCAGCAGCACTGGAAATAAAACATCACCTAGATCATCTAGGCAAGATCTCGGGGCTGGTCCCCGAGCTCCCACAGGGAGACAATTTTCAAATAATATTAACTCCAATAATTTAAATTCAGAAAATCAAGACGACTTTAATCCAGTAAATACTAGCAATAGATTTAGCGTTCTTTTAGACTCTTCCTCAATTAACAATACTTGTGATTTTATTTCAGGTACGCCCCAGACGTGCTCCACGGGGGGGTCGGGCCGCGAGGAAAACAGTAATATCTCAGTAAGGGGTGGGTTTTCAAATAGGACCAGGGGGGTGGGATCAGGGGGAGGTAGAGGAACTCGGCGACGCGCACCCGGAACTGGTGGAGGGGGTGGAGCATCGGGCTTCCCGGGGCAAGTGACCCGCTCTGCGAGTAGTCACGGATCGGCTACGGTCTCTCGACACCCACCGACTCCAGCGCGGCGGTCGCCAACGGCTGCCGGCCAGGCCCTCCGTCGAAGGCAGAATCCCCAGCCTCGTGCTGAGGACGAGCCACCGACCGAGAGGGACTTGCTGGTTGGCATGGCGGAAGCGGCTGCCAGCAATGAAGATCTGGAGGAAACTGCGACGCAAGTCGCGGCTTTCCTCCAAGGCGCTGGAAAACCGGTGGGGGTCTTGAGGAGCAGGGAAGGAAGGCCGGACCAACGCCGAGAGGGAGGGAGACGTGGAGCTGGGCGTGGGCGCGGTGCGAGAGATCGCCGGGATCGCCCAGAGGTGCAACAACACCAGCAGCAACAGCCACGGCCGGCCCTTCCGGATAGAGGTGATCGGGTGGAGGAGGCAACCAGAATTCAAAAGTTGTTCCGGGCTAACCGGCGGCGTGCGGTTCAGGAGGTGCTCCTTGGCCGGTCCCAGCACTGTCAAGTGCCTAGGGAACGTGTCGAGGAGCATTTCCGGGACATGTACGCTCCGTCGGAGCCACTCGGAGCACAGCCTCCTCCTCCTCCGTACGGGCCTCCAGACGTGGTGAGCAACGACACTCTGGTTCGGCCCTTCACAGCGAGTGAGGTAGACCGGCGGTTACGGCGGACGTCAAACTCCGCGCCTGGACCCGACGGTCTGACTTACGATGACCTGAGAAGGGCGGATCCCGACTGTCGTGTGCTCACCGCACTTTTCAACACCTGTTTACGTCTGGAGTTGATCCCTTCTATCTGGAAGGAGTCCACTACCGTGCTGGTTCACAAGAAGGGCGATCGCGACGATCTCTCGAACTGGCGACCGCTCGCGCTCGGTGACACGACTCCCAAACTCTTTGCCGCAGTCCTGGCCGACCGACTGCTTACGTGGTCGATCCGAAATCGGCGTCTAAGCCCCTCACAAAAGGGCTTCCTGCCGTGCGAGGGGTGCTACGAGCACAACTTCGTACTGCAGGAGGTCCTTAACGACGCTCGCAGAGGGGGCCGCCAGGTGGTGGTGGCATGGCTAGATCTGACCAACGCGTTTGGCTCAATACCCCATGCTGCTATTTACCGCGCCTTGGGGGAGGCCGGCGCTCCTCCCGCTCTCCGAAATATAGTGGAGAGCATGTATGATGGCTGCACCACCCGGGTGCGTACCTCCGACGGACTCACCGAACCCATAGAAATTCGATCGGGGGTTAAGCAAGGGTGCCCGATGAGCCCTGTGGCGTTTAACCTCGCGGCGGAGCCGATCCTGCGTGCAGTGACCGGCTCACCCGCGGGTTATACGCTTCACGGACATCGGCACCAAGCATTAGCGTACGCGGACGACATTGCCCTAATTGCCGATTCCACCGAGGGCATGCGTGACTTGTTAAGAAAGGTGGAGGCTGCGGCGGGTGGGATTGGACTTCGGTTCAACCCTGCGAAGTGCGCAACACTGCATCAGGACTGCAGAGGCACTCGCAGGGTAATGCCCACCCGCTTCACCCTCCAGAACGAAGAAATTAGAGCCCTGGCAGCCGGCGAGCCTTACCAGCACCTCGGAGTGCCGACCGGCTTCCAAATCAAGCAGACGCCGTTGCTGACGATCGACGAGCTTCTCCGCGATCTTCGGGCCGTCGACGAGTCCCTACTGACACCCTGGCAGAAGGCTGAGACCGTGGCTACATTCCTGGTGCCGCGCCTCGACTTCTTGCTGCGGGGAGCACTGGTGGAGAAAGGTCCCTTAAGAGAAGCCGATAAGGTAATCAGGAAACTGACTAAGTCTTGGCTCCATCTGCCTCAGCGTGCCAGCGCCGAGCTGGTCTACCTCCCACCCAGCCGGGGGGGATGTGGCCTGCTCCCACTAGCAGACATGGCCGATGTCCTTACCATCGCTCACGCCTTCCGTCTCTTGACGGTGGATGATCCGGTGGTCAGGTCATTGGCCTGGGCGTCGCTGAGGCATGCGGTAGCCAAGAAGATAGGTAGAGACCCGTCGAACCAAGACCTCGCAATCTACCTCTCCGGCTCGCTGGAGGGGGAGTTTGCACGAGACGGGGGGGACATTTCTTCGCTGTGGACGAGGGCTCGGAACGCGACCCGGCGATCAAAGGACAGGCTCGCCGTGACTTGGAAATGGTCAGAGCTGAGGCGGGAACTGGCCGTTACGATGAGAGGCTCGGGCGAAAGGGAGACGACGGTGTCGGAAGACGCTCGCGGACAGATCATCCGCCGATTGCGGGCAGCAGCGACTGAATTCTACCTTCTAAGGTTAAAGCGTAAGCCGGACCAAGGTAAGGTATTCCAGGTTTCGGCACGGTCAAACGTGTCGAACCACTTCCTTAGAGGTGGTAGCTTCACCCGCTTTGCCGATTGGCGCTTTATCCACCGTGCACGCCTCGATGTCCTGCCTCTTAACGGGGCGAGACGTTGGGGTGACGGGGATAGGCGTTGCCGGCGCTGCGGGGGGGCCCTGGAGTCCCTTCCCCATGTCCTTTGTCACTGCCGGCCGCACTCGGCGGCATGGCAACTCCGACACGACGCCGTTCTCAAACGAGTAGCCAAGGCTTGTCGCCTCCCAGGGGAACTTAGAGTCAATAGAACAGTCGAGGGGGTCGACGGCGAGCTGGGGGCTCTCCGCCCTGACATTGTGGTCAGGCACGAGCCCTCAAAGAGTATCGTGATCGTTGACGTGACCGTCGCATTTGAGAACACCTATCTAGCTTTCGAAGAGGCCAGGGCACGCAAAGTGTTAAAGTACAAACCCCTGGCCGACGCGTTGCACGGTCACGGCTATCGAGTAGCGGTCTCTGCGATCGTCGTCGGTGCCCTCGGCTCATGGGATCCGGCCAATGAGCCTGTGCTAAAACAACTGCGAATTGGCAGTAAGTACGCAAGCCTTATGCGCAGGCTCATAGTGTCGGAGACCATTAGGTGGGGTCGCGATATTTACGTGGAGCACGTCTCGGGCGTACGACAGTATAGAGTAGAGCCAGAACTGCCTGTGGATGCTCCGGGACCAGCCCCAGATCAAATAGGATAGGGCAAGCCTCCCTCGTGCAAGTCTAGCTGTTGTTTTGTACCTATTTATTTATTTATTTATTTGTCTACTTACAATTTTATCTATACACCATTTTTAACAGCTAAGCTAGATTTGACGTAGGACCAGCAATGGTCCTAATTTTTATTTTATCTTAATATTTTGACTCAATGTACCTGACTTAGGACCAGTACTGGTCCTTTTTACCATATAGACTGATACCAAACTACATTGTACCTGACACAGGACCAGTACTGGTCCTATAATCACATATTTTAATCATAGCGTAGGCGAGGATCCAGGGCCTGGCTTTTATTTATACAATTTTACCCGATTCACCTATTTCTTTATACAACTTCACCTTCACCCATACATAATCACTTCATCAGCTCATTCATTCATCCCATCACTCACCCATCTCTACTTTTATCTTATTTTTACTTTTATTTATACAACCTCATGTCACCCACGCACTCTCATCTCATCCCTCATTTCTAAACCCACCAGGCCCTGGACAACTAGTCATGCCGAAATATAAGACTGAATTTTATTTTATGCACCGAGCCCTCGCCCAAAAGGCGAAAATGAATTGTAACGATACCCCCGGGTACACTTTTGTAAGCCCGGGGGAACATGTTTTGAAAAAAATAAACGCCTTTATCTGTTCTTATCAGCTTAATATCTGATACGCTCCGCATTGCGGAGCCAGAATATTAAACTGATTTTTGGAAGTTGGCGGAGTGTCTGGGGCTTGCTCCGGCTCTGCCGCGGGTTGGCCCGGCATTGCAGTGCCGCTGGGTTCGGCCCATTTAAACCATTATAAAAACAATTCCGCCAACTTCTGAAAATCAAAAATAAATCTTGTGTTAGTGATTTTTATTATATTTTAATGTGTTTATATTTCCACCGAGGAGCGATCAACCCGGGAGCGACGCGGGTGACTTCCAAACATCGTGGGACGCGGAACTTCCCTGGGAGCTTGGTGCCTGCTGCGTGGTGGTAAAGCAGGTAAGTGGTAGCTCTATTTTTCTTCTTCTCTTTTTCTTTTCCCCGGCAACAAGGTGACGTCGTGGTGGCGCTCTCTCTTGCCTCTCACGCGTCTACCAACGGCCGTTAGACATATCCCCGACCTAGGTTAACTCACCTGTCACAACGTGCCGCCATCTTGACTAAGCAATTAGTTCTGAAGGCACGGATCGTGTACAGGCAAGGGCTGAGCCTTCCCTTCCTAAAACGCACTATCGCTAGCTTTTAACGTCGGTTCAATTTTAGACCCCGTAAAACGGGTCTGACGAGCCGCGTTAATAGCGAAACGAGCTAAGTGTAAGTCTCGCAGTGCAGATTAGCTGAACTGCGGGATCCCGTCCGTCATCGTGTCCGTTCAAGGCAGAGGTCTAGAGCAGCCTGACTCTAGCACGCTCGCAAGTCCGAACGGCCACGGTGCTGCCACCCTGCGGCGAGCGGTCGAAGCTGGTAGCGAAACCTATTACCTTCGGCGTAGCGAACCAAAGGCAATCCACCCCCTCTGGTCGGTAACTCTCCGACCGCTCCAGAGGTAATACCGACTGTCGCTATCTTTCTTCTTATCTTTCAATCCCACTTTACTCACCCGCTATCTACTCTCTTACCCACTTTCTTCTCTTCTCACTATTTACCAACTGCCAGCGAAGCCACCACAAAGCAGCACCATGGTAAATGAAACTAATAATAACATAATTATAATTATAGAATACCCGTTCCCGGAGGAGTTCCGCTGCCCTCAATGCTATTCAAATAATCAGGGACGGAGAGCCGGAGGTGTGTACAAGTCGCACTCGGACCTGCTGAAACACGCCAAACGATATCACCCAGGCCATAGCGTTATCCACCGATGCGGCGTGTGCAGCGAGGCTGGTGAAGGGGCCTACCCCCTGAAGCAGGTGAAGCTGCACTACGCTGCACGGCACCAAGATCATGCGGCAGGACTGGGTGCGACTGTACCTCCCGCGTCGCAACCAAATAGTTGTAATTCTAGCCAAAACTCTAATATTTCGAGCCGAGGGAGGCTCGATAATTTTATTAATTTCAGACGAACCGGAGACGCTGCTGCGGTGCCTGAGCCAACGCGAGGGACCGCTAATACTACCGCCAACGAGGGTCGCTCGACCCGAGCGAGACAGGCGGCGGCAACGACGACGACAAGAGACCTGCCACGGCCTACAGAGGCCTCCTACCAGGCAGCGGCATCTTCAACAGCCGCTCCCGCTACCCGATCACCAGCAGCCGGGCCTAGCACCGCCACAACCAGCTCAACGAGTCCACCGGCAGCGGGGGGCCGTACCTGCTCCCCCCGCGAGGCCCCGTCCTTCATCTATACGGGGCCAAACACTAGGAGTCGCCGAGCCAGCAGTATGCCGGTGGAAAGGCCACCTACAGCGACGAGAGCAGCGGTGCCAAAGCCCGGCACGAGGCGACGGATCACCCCGGCGGCCACTAAGGGAAGATCGCCCGCCGCCACACCATCACCTACAGCGGCGGGCACTGCAAGGCGCCCACCTGTCACCACCACCAGCCAGAGACCCACTCCGCCGGGGTCGACGAGGAGGACGGCGATATCACCCACCTACGCAGCCGTCTCAGCGGGCCAAGCCCGACCGCTCCAGGCCACAGGAGGCACGATGGGGACACGCCGAGGGCTGCGGTCCAACAGCAGAGCGACATCACTCCCGCCAGGGGTGGCGGGAGGCCCCCGCAGCCCTCCACCGAGGCGAAGCCGGGGCCCAGCAGCCCTACTCACCATCAGCGAGGAACCGAGGGCCCCGGCCAACGAGCAGATCTGCACCCCGACGCTTCCTGTGACCCTCACCACCACCACGGTCACCACCACCATCTCCGGGGGGCCAGTGATGACCCCTCGGATACAAGGAGCGGAAAGGTGGGTGATCAACACCGTCCCGCCACCGGCCACCACCCCATCTCTCCCACCGGTGGCCATCATAGGGGTAGCGGGGCCATCCAGGGAGGCCCACACAACACCAGCAGCGCGCAGCATCACCACCTGCCAGAGCGCGACGCCGTGGCAGATGGCAATAGGAAGGGCCCGCCGCCACCACCGAGGCAGGCCAGGGTCGTCGACAGAGTCGTCGTCCGAAGAGGAACTGCCGTCGCCGCCAGCAGCACCATCCAGAGCGAGGCGGTCCCCCGCTACAGCGCAGGCTATACGCAGCAGCACTGGAAATAAAACATCACCTAGATCATCTAGGCAAGATCTCGGGGCTGGTCCCCGAGCTCCCACAGGGAGACAATTTTCAAATAATATTAACTCCAATAATTTAAATTCAGAAAATCAAGACGACTTTAATCCAGTAAATACTAGCAATAGATTTAGCGTTCTTTTAGACTCTTCCTCAATTAACAATACTTGTGATTTTATTTCAGGTACGCCCCAGACGTGCTCCACGGGGGGGTCGGGCCGCGAGGAAAACAGTAATATCTCAGTAAGGGGTGGGTTTTCAAATAGGACCAGGGGGGTGGGATCAGGGGGAGGTAGAGGAACTCGGCGACGCGCACCCGGAACTGGTGGAGGGGGTGGAGCATCGGGCTTCCCGGGGCAAGTGACCCGCTCTGCGAGTAGTCACGGATCGGCTACGGTCTCTCGACACCCACCGACTCCAGCGCGGCGGTCGCCAACGGCTGCCGGCCAGGCCCTCCGTCGAAGGCAGAATCCCCAGCCTCGTGCTGAGGACGAGCCACCGACCGAGAGGGACTTGCTGGTTGGCATGGCGGAAGCGGCTGCCAGCAATGAAGATCTGGAGGAAACTGCGACGCAAGTCGCGGCTTTCCTCCAAGGCGCTGGAAAACCGGTGGGGGTCTTGAGGAGCAGGGAAGGAAGGCCGGACCAACGCCGAGAGGGAGGGAGACGTGGAGCTGGGCGTGGGCGCGGTGCGAGAGATCGCCGGGATCGCCCAGAGGTGCAACAACACCAGCAGCAACAGCCACGGCCGGCCCTTCCGGATAGAGGTGATCGGGTGGAGGAGGCAACCAGAATTCAAAAGTTGTTCCGGGCTAACCGGCGGCGTGCGGTTCAGGAGGTGCTCCTTGGCCGGTCCCAGCACTGTCAAGTGCCTAGGGAACGTGTCGAGGAGCATTTCCGGGACATGTACGCTCCGTCGGAGCCACTCGGAGCACAGCCTCCTCCTCCTCCGTACGGGCCTCCAGACGTGGTGAGCAACGACACTCTGGTTCGGCCCTTCACAGCGAGTGAGGTAGACCGGCGGTTACGGCGGACGTCAAACTCCGCGCCTGGACCCGACGGTCTGACTTACGATGACCTGAGAAGGGCGGATCCCGACTGTCGTGTGCTCACCGCACTTTTCAACACCTGTTTACGTCTGGAGTTGATCCCTTCTATCTGGAAGGAGTCCACTACCGTGCTGGTTCACAAGAAGGGCGATCGCGACGATCTCTCGAACTGGCGACCGCTCGCGCTCGGTGACACGACTCCCAAACTCTTTGCCGCAGTCCTGGCCGACCGACTGCTTACGTGGTCGATCCGAAATCGGCGTCTAAGCCCCTCACAAAAGGGCTTCCTGCCGTGCGAGGGGTGCTACGAGCACAACTTCGTACTGCAGGAGGTCCTTAACGACGCTCGCAGAGGGGGCCGCCAGGTGGTGGTGGCATGGCTAGATCTGACCAACGCGTTTGGCTCAATACCCCATGCTGCTATTTACCGCGCCTTGGGGGAGGCCGGCGCTCCTCCCGCTCTCCGAAATATAGTGGAGAGCATGTATGATGGCTGCACCACCCGGGTGCGTACCTCCGACGGACTCACCGAACCCATAGAAATTCGATCGGGGGTTAAGCAAGGGTGCCCGATGAGCCCTGTGGCGTTTAACCTCGCGGCGGAGCCGATCCTGCGTGCAGTGACCGGCTCACCCGCGGGTTATACGCTTCACGGACATCGGCACCAAGCATTAGCGTACGCGGACGACATTGCCCTAATTGCCGATTCCACCGAGGGCATGCGTGACTTGTTAAGAAAGGTGGAGGCTGCGGCGGGTGGGATTGGACTTCGGTTCAACCCTGCGAAGTGCGCAACACTGCATCAGGACTGCAGAGGCACTCGCAGGGTAATGCCCACCCGCTTCACCCTCCAGAACGAAGAAATTAGAGCCCTGGCAGCCGGCGAGCCTTACCAGCACCTCGGAGTGCCGACCGGCTTCCAAATCAAGCAGACGCCGTTGCTGACGATCGACGAGCTTCTCCGCGATCTTCGGGCCGTCGACGAGTCCCTACTGACACCCTGGCAGAAGGCTGAGACCGTGGCTACATTCCTGGTGCCGCGCCTCGACTTCTTGCTGCGGGGAGCACTGGTGGAGAAAGGTCCCTTAAGAGAAGCCGATAAGGTAATCAGGAAACTGACTAAGTCTTGGCTCCATCTGCCTCAGCGTGCCAGCGCCGAGCTGGTCTACCTCCCACCCAGCCGGGGGGGATGTGGCCTGCTCCCACTAGCAGACATGGCCGATGTCCTTACCATCGCTCACGCCTTCCGTCTCTTGACGGTGGATGATCCGGTGGTCAGGTCATTGGCCTGGGCGTCGCTGAGGCATGCGGTAGCCAAGAAGATAGGTAGAGACCCGTCGAACCAAGACCTCGCAATCTACCTCTCCGGCTCGCTGGAGGGGGAGTTTGCACGAGACGGGGGGGACATTTCTTCGCTGTGGACGAGGGCTCGGAACGCGACCCGGCGATCAAAGGACAGGCTCGCCGTGACTTGGAAATGGTCAGAGCTGAGGCGGGAACTGGCCGTTACGATGAGAGGCTCGGGCGAAAGGGAGACGACGGTGTCGGAAGACGCTCGCGGACAGATCATCCGCCGATTGCGGGCAGCAGCGACTGAATTCTACCTTCTAAGGTTAAAGCGTAAGCCGGACCAAGGTAAGGTATTCCAGGTTTCGGCACGGTCAAACGTGTCGAACCACTTCCTTAGAGGTGGTAGCTTCACCCGCTTTGCCGATTGGCGCTTTATCCACCGTGCACGCCTCGATGTCCTGCCTCTTAACGGGGCGAGACGTTGGGGTGACGGGGATAGGCGTTGCCGGCGCTGCGGGGGGGCCCTGGAGTCCCTTCCCCATGTCCTTTGTCACTGCCGGCCGCACTCGGCGGCATGGCAACTCCGACACGACGCCGTTCTCAAACGAGTAGCCAAGGCTTGTCGCCTCCCAGGGGAACTTAGAGTCAATAGAACAGTCGAGGGGGTCGACGGCGAGCTGGGGGCTCTCCGCCCTGACATTGTGGTCAGGCACGAGCCCTCAAAGAGTATCGTGATCGTTGACGTGACCGTCGCATTTGAGAACACCTATCTAGCTTTCGAAGAGGCCAGGGCACGCAAAGTGTTAAAGTACAAACCCCTGGCCGACGCGTTGCACGGTCACGGCTATCGAGTAGCGGTCTCTGCGATCGTCGTCGGTGCCCTCGGCTCATGGGATCCGGCCAATGAGCCTGTGCTAAAACAACTGCGAATTGGCAGTAAGTACGCAAGCCTTATGCGCAGGCTCATAGTGTCGGAGACCATTAGGTGGGGTCGCGATATTTACGTGGAGCACGTCTCGGGCGTACGACAGTATAGAGTAGAGCCAGAACTGCCTGTGGATGCTCCGGGACCAGCCCCAGATCAAATAGGATAGGGCAAGCCTCCCTCGTGCAAGTCTAGCTGTTGTTTTGTACCTATTTATTTATTTATTTATTTGTCTACTTACAATTTTATCTATACACCATTTTTAACAGCTAAGCTAGATTTGACGTAGGACCAGCAATGGTCCTAATTTTTATTTTATCTTAATATTTTGACTCAATGTACCTGACTTAGGACCAGTACTGGTCCTTTTTACCATATAGACTGATACCAAACTACATTGTACCTGACACAGGACCAGTACTGGTCCTATAATCACATATTTTAATCATAGCGTAGGCGAGGATCCAGGGCCTGGCTTTTATTTATACAATTTTACCCGATTCACCTATTTCTTTATACAACTTCACCTTCACCCATACATAATCACTTCATCAGCTCATTCATTCATCCCATCACTCACCCATCTCTACTTTTATCTTATTTTTACTTTTATTTATACAACCTCATGTCACCCACGCACTCTCATCTCATCCCTCATTTCTAAACCCACCAGGCCCTGGACAACTAGTCATGCCGAAATATAAGACTGAATTTTATTTTATGCACCGAGCCCTCGCCCAAAAGGCGAAAATGAATTGTAACGATACCCCCGGGTACACTTTTGTAAGCCCGGGGGAACATGTTTTGAAAAAAATAAACGCCTTTATCTGTTCTTATCAGCTTAATATCTGATACGCTCCCCATTGGGGAGCCAGAATATTAAACTGATTTTTGGAAGTTGGCGGAGTGTCTGGGGCTTGCTCCGGCTCTGCCGCGGGTTGGCCCGGCATTGCAGTGCCGCTGGGTTCGGCCCATTTAAACTCTTATAAAATTATCCGCCAACTTCTAAAAATCAAACACAAGTGTTTTTATTTTATTTATTTCTGTGTGTGACCATCCGTGCCGAGGAGCGAACACCTTTGACGAGCGCCGGTCCGAAGCTAAGTGCACCCCCCAACGGACACTGGAGCTCCCCACCGGGAATTTTGTAAGAGGTCGCCGCACGGAGTATATACAAGGTAAGTGGGTGCTCTTTCCTTCTTCTTCTCTTCTCTCTTTCCCCGGCAACAGGTAGTGTCGGCCATTTTTCTAGCCGTCACGTGACACCTGTTAGCCGTTAGTCGTTATCCCGCTACCCCGGACAGACTCCCTTGCGCTGCCGTGCCGCCATATTGACTAATTGCAAGTTAATTAGCTCTGAAGACACGTGCGACGTAGGTAAGGGCCTGCCCTTCCCTCCTAAAAAACGCACCTTTGAAAACCCTAGCGTGATTCATTAATTGACCGGAGTAATCTGGTCCGACGAGCCACGTCTAGGCGGCTCAAAATAAGTGTAAGTTTCACAGTTCGGAATAGCTGAACTGTGAGATCCCGTCCGACAGCGAGTCCGTCAACGGCAGAGGTCTAGAACAATCTGATTCTAGAATTCTCACAAGTCCGAACGGACCCGGTGCTGCCATCCTGCGGTGAGCGGTCGAAGCTAATTCTATTACCATCGACTGCGAACCAAAGGTTATCCGCCCCCTCTGGTCGGTAACCCTCTTCGCCGCTTCAGAGGTAATACCGACTGTCGCTATCTTTCTTCTATATCTATTCTCTACTCTTTTACTTTCACGCACCCACTGAACTTGTACCGTGCGGCACAATGGCCAGTAGCAGCAATGATGATAATAATAATGATTTAAATAATATAGTTTTAGAATTCCCATTCCCGGAGGAGTTCCGGTGTCCGTTCTGCTACGAACGAAACCACGGAAAAAGAACCGGGGGGGTGTTCAAAGGGCATGCGGAGCTGGTGAAGCATGCTAAAAAACACCATCCAAATAGCAAAATCGAAATTAAGTGTGCTGCTTGCTGCTTCACCGGCGGAGGGGCTTACCCCCTGAAGCAGGTGAAGCTGCACCACTCGAAGCAGCACCCAACTGCGGATCCAGCTCCTCCGCGTGCCCCGAGGACTGCCACGGCGCGGACGACCGGCGCAAATATTGTGAACGTCCGTGATAGTCCTAATCTAAGCACTGTAAATAGTTTGACTAATACCTCGAGCCGAGGGAGGCTCGATAATTTTATTCTAAATAGATTGCCTGGACCGGGACGGGGGACAGCCTCCACTACCACTGGCCGAACATCGACGAGGAGCCAACGGACGGCGGAGACGACGGCTACAGCAGCAACCCCACCGCCACCTATAGCTGTAGCCAGAAGCGGGGACAATACCATCCTGAGCCCCGCTACAGAGACGACGACCTCCACGCCGACTACATCCCAGGTGTCGACACCAACTCCGACACCTGAAGTGCCACGGCCAGACATGGCCACCCCAACGACGACGGGGAGCAGTCCAAGCTCCCCTCGAGAGACCCTGCCCTCGTTCTACGCAGGACCCACGACGAGGAGCCGGAGGGCCTCCAGCGTTCCAGTGGGCGACCGGCCAGCGACTCGCCTCAACTCCATCTCCAAGCGAGTCGCGGTGCCTAGATCAACTGCAGCTACAGCGAGGAAGATAGCCCCGGCGTCGACGAAGGGGCGCTCGCCTGTCACCACACCATCTCCAAAGGTGGCAGGCACGACGCGGCGCCCCCTGACATCCACTACATCTAGGCCAATTCCGCCGGGGCCGAAAAGGACGTCCAACTCTCCGACCTACGCTGCAGTGACCGCAGCAGGCACCAGCCGGTCTACTCAGGCCGCGAGGGGTCCCACAACGACACGCCCAGGGCTGCGCTCCGCCACGAGAGCTACCTCATTACCACCCGAGGTAGCGATAACCAGGCGCAGCCCTGCAACGAGGGATAGCCGGGATCCCCGGGCACTCCCTACCATCACCGAGGACATCTGGATCCCGGCTAACGTACCGTTGTGCCCCCTCACATTGCCTGAGACGCCCACCACCACCACCATCACTACGACGACATCAGGGAGGCCCATTATGTCATCCCGGCTCTACAGGGCAGGGCAGGAGGAGACGAGAGCTGCCATAACACCTCCGGCAGCTCCAGAGCTCCTCCCGGTGGCCATAGTCGGGGTAGCCGGACCATCGAGGGCTACCCCAGGAACTGAAACATCTACGACGCCGTGGCAGGCAGCGACGAGAAGGGCCCGCAGATCCCACCAGAGCGGGCCCAGGTCTTCAGGAGGATCGTCGTCCGAAGAGGAACCGCCGTCCCCACCGAGAGCTCCCCCGAGGATGAGGCGGTCCCCAACAACGGCCCAGGCAATCCGTACTTTATCTAATAATTCAAATTCAAATTATACTCCAAATTCTTCCCGGCATGGCCTCGGGGCTGGCCCTCGTGCGTCTGCAGGGAGTGATATTTCTTTTAACACTTCGACTAATAGCTCACGCAATAGATTCAGTATTCTTTCCAATAATTTAAACAACCTAGACGATCCAAATAGTAGTATAATAGAGCCAATTTTAATTCCACCAGGTACGCCCGGGACATGCTCCTCGAGGGAGCCAGGTCACAGGGAGAACGGGGAATCACCAGTAAGGGTAGGGGTTTTGAATAAGTCCAGGGGGGTGGGTTCAAGGGGAGGTAGAGGAACTCGGCGGAGTGCACTCGGATCCGGTGGCAGGGGTGGAGCGTCGGGTTCCCCGGGGCAGGCGACCCGCCCTGCGAGTAGTCGCGGATCGGCCTCGGTCTCTCGACACTCACCGACTCCAGTGCGACGGCCGCCAACGACTGCTGGTCAGGCCCTCGGTCGACGGCAACGCCCCCAGCCTCGTGCCGGAGACGAGCTGTCGACCAAGAGGGACGAGCTGATCGGTAAGGCGGAAGCGGCTGTCAATATCGAAGATCTGGAGGAGGTAGCGACGCAAGTCGCAGCCTTCCTCCAAGGCACTGGAGAGCCGGTGGGGGTCTTGAGGAGCGGGGAAGGGAGGTCGGATGAAGGCCGAGGGGGAAGGGGTCGTGGATCTGGTCGTGGGCGCGGTTCGAGGGTTCGCCGCGATTGCCAAAATATGCAACGAGACCAGGAACGGCAACAGCCACGGCTGGCCTTTCCGGATAGAGGTAATCGGGTGGAGGAGGCAACTAGAATCCAAAAGTTGTTCCGGGCTAACCGGCGGCGAGCGGTTCAAGAAGTGCTTCTCGGACCGTCCCAGCACTGTCAAGTGCCCAGGGATCGGGTCGAGAGGCACTTTGAGGATATGTATGCGCCGTCGGCACCACTCGGAGCACAGCCTCCTCCGCCGCCGTACGGGCCCCCAGACGAGGCGAGCACCGAAGCTCTGGTTCGGCCTTTCACGGTGAGTGAGGTAGACCGGCGGCTCCGGCGGACGTCAAACTCCGCGCCGGGACCCGACGGTCTGACTTACGATGACCTGAGAAAGGCGGATCCAGAGTGCCGGCTGCTCGCCGCACTGTTCAACACCTGTGTTCGTCTGGAGGTGATCCCTTCTATCTGGAAAGTGTCCAACACCGTGCTGGTGCACAAAAAAGGCGATCGCGACGATCTCTCGAACTGGCGACCGCTCGCGCTCGGCGATACGACCCCCAAACTCTTTGCTGCAGTCCTGGCCGACCGACTGCTTACGTGGTCGATCCGAAATCGGCGTCTAAGCCCCTCACAAAAGGGCTTCCTGCCGTGCGAGGGGTGCTACGAGCACAACTTCGTACTGCAGGAGGTCCTTAACGACGCTCGCAGAGGGGGCCGCCAGGTGGTGGTGGCATGGCTAGATCTGACCAACGCGTTTGGCTCAATACCCCATGCTGCTATTTACCGCGCCTTGGGGGAGGCCGGCGCTCCTCCCGCTCTCCGAAATATAGTGGAGAGCATGTATGATGGCTGCACCACCCGGGTGCGTACCGCCGACGGACTCACCGAACCCATAGAAATTCGATCGGGGGTTAAGCAAGGGTGCCCGATGAGCCCTGTGGCGTTTAACCTCGCGGCGGAGCCGATCCTGCGTGCAGTGACCGGCTCACCCGCGGGTTATACGCTTCACGGACATCGGCACCAAGCACTAGCTTACGCGGACGACATTGCCCTAATATCTGACTCCACCGAGGGCATGCGTGATTTGTTGACAAAGGTGGAGGTGGAGGCTGCGGCGGGTGGGATTGGACTTCGGTTCAACCCTGCGAAGTGCGCAACACTGCATCAGGACTGCAGAGGCACTCGCAGGGTAATGCCCACCCGCTTCACCCTCCAGAACGAAGAAATTAGAGCCCTGGCAGCCGGCGAGCCTTACCAGCACCTCGGAGTACCGACCGGCTTCCAAATCAAGCAGACGCCATTGCTGACGATCGACGGGCTTCTCCGCGATCTTCGGGCCGTCGACGAGTCCCTACTGACACCCTGGCAGAAGGCTGAGACCGTGGCTACATTCCTGGTGCCGCGCCTCGACTTCTTGCTGCGGGGAGCACTGGTGGAGAAAGGTCCCTTAAAAGAAGCCGATAAGGTAATCAGAAAACTGACTAAGTCTTGGCTCCATCTGCCTCAGCGTGCCAGCGCCGAGCTGGTCTACCTCCCACCCAGCCGGGGGGGATGTGGCCTGCTCCCACTAGCAGACATGGCCGATGTCCTTACCATCGCTCACGCCTTCCGTCTCTTGACGGTGGATGATCCGGTGGTCAGGTCATTGGCCTGGGCGTCGCTGAGGCATGCGGTAGCCAAGAAGATAGGTAGAGACCCGTCGAACCAAGACCTCGCAACCTACCTCTCCGGCTCGCTGGAGGGGGAGTTTGCACGAGACGGGGGGGACATTTCTTCGCTGTGGACGAGGGCTCGGAACGCGACTCGGAGGTCAAAGGACAGGCTCGCTGTGACTTGGAAATGGTCGGAGCTGAGGCGGGAACTGGCCGTTACGATGAGGGGTTCGGGCGAAAGGGAGACGACGGTGTCGGAAGACGCTCGCGGACAGATCATCCGCCGATTGCGGGCAGCAGTGACAGAATTCTACCTCTTAAGGTTAAAACGTAAGCCGGACCAGGGTAAGGTATTCCAGGTTTCGGCACGGTCAAACGTGTCGAACCACTTCCTTAGAGGTGGTAGCTTCACCCGCTTTGCTGATTGGCGCTTTATCCACCGTGCACGCCTCGATGTCCTGCCTCTTAACGGGGCGAGACGTTGGGGTGACGGGGATAAGCGTTGCCGGCGCTGCGGGGGGGCCCTGGAGTCCCTTCCCCATGTCCTTTGTCACTGCCGGCCGCACTCGGCGGCATGGCAATTCCGACACGACGCCGTTCTCAAACGAGTAGCCAAGGCTTGTCGCCTCCCAGGGGAACTTAGAGTCAATAGAACAGTCGAGGGGGTCGACGGCGAGCTGGGGGCTCTCCGCCCTGACATTGTGGTCAGGCACGAGCCCTCAAAGAGTATCGTGATCGTTGACGTGACCGTTGCATTTGAGAACACCTATTTAGCTTTCGAAGAGGCCAGGGCACGCAAAGTGTTAATGTACAAACCCCTGGCCGACGCGTTGCACGGTCATGGCTATCGAGTAGCGGTCTCTGCGATCGTCGTCGGTGCCCTCGGCTCATGGGATCCGGCCAACGAGCCTGTGCTGAAACAACTGCGAGTAGGCAGTAAGTACGCAAGCCTTATGCGCAGGCTCATAGTGTCGGAGACCATTAGGTGGGGTCGCGATATTTATGTGGAGCACGTCTCGGGCGTACGTCAGTATAGAGTAGAGCCAGAACTGCCTGTGGATGCTCCGGGACCAGCCCCAGATCAAATAGGATAGGGCAAGCCTCCCTCGTGCTAATCTAGCTTAGTATTTTATCTATTTTTCTATTTATTATATACAATTTTATTTATACACAGATTTTAAACTCAGCTAGACTAGACGTAGGACCAGAAATGGTCCTTATTTTTATAAGTAATAATCATAATGACGTAACGTACCTGACTTAGGACCAGTACTGGCTCTTTTTACTATTTTGACTTTCTACAATTACTCTTGTACCTGACTCAGGACCAGTACTGGTCCTATATGCATACATTTCAATCAATAGCGTAGGCAAGGATCCAGGGCCTGGCTTTTATTTATACAATTTTATCTGACTTACCTATTTATTTTCTTATATAACTTCACCTTCATCTATGCACAATCACTTCATCAGCTCATTTATTCATATCATCATTCATCCATCTCTTTTTCTTACTCGTACTTTTATTTTTATTTATACAATCTCATGTCACCCACGCACCCTCATTTCATCCCTCATCTTCAAACCCACCAGGCCCTGCACATCTAGTCATGCCAGTTAAAAGACTGATTTTACTATACTTAATTAGCACTCGCCAAAAAGGCGAAAAATGAATTGTAACGATACCCCCGGGTGCACTTTTGTAAGCCCGGGGGAACATGTTCTGAGAAAATAAACGCCTTTATCTGTTCTCATCAGCTTAATATCTGATACGCTCCGCATTGCGGAGCCAGAATATTAAACTGATTTTTGGAAGTTGGCGGAGTGTCTGGGGCTTGCTCCGGCTCTGCCGCGGGTTGGCCCGGCATTGCAGTGCCGCTGGGTTCGGCCCATTTAAACTATTTCAAAAACAATTCCGCCAACTTCTAAAAATCAAAACGAAATTTGTGTAGGTTTTCTTATTTATTTTTGTGTGTTTCGTGTCTACCGAGGAGCTGTGACGTCGTAGCGGACGTTCGTGGGCAAATCTAGAGACTAGCAACTAGAATTGTTCTTTAGAACGACCTAGACGTACACCCAACGAGGTTGATTCTGATCCCTTCCGGTTTGAGCGATTCTTATTTTACGTTGGCAACGGTAACGTCATGCAGCACCCCGCGCCGGAACGGCGTACTGCAAGACATTACCGTTGCCAACCAACGTGTACACCCAACGAGGTTGATTCTGATCCCTTCCGGTTTGGGCGATTTTCATTTTACGTTGGCAACGGTAATGTCTTGCAGTACGCCGTTCCGGCGCGGGGTGCTGCATGACGTTACCGTTGCCAACGTAAAATAAGAATCGCTCAAACCGGAAGGGATCAGAATCAACCTCGTTGGGTGTACACTCAGTAGTTTAGTGGGTCACCAATACCGACTAAGTACTAAAGTACAGTGGATCGGATAGATCTAGTGTTTTTTGAGGGGGAATGTTCTCAGCGTCGTAGTCTAACCTTAAGATTCTCGTCTAACTATATTAGCTGGTATTAAAGGAATTGGTTGAATTATTTGAATTAAATGAATCACTTGAATTGTTGAAATTATCGAATCACTGGAATGGTTTGAATTACTTGAATTGTATGAGTTTGAATTTCGCATTATTAGTAGGAAATAGAACTCTTGGTAAAGGAACGAAGGCAGAGAAAGGATTATTGCTCCTGATAAATAATCGTAATTTTTTCTTACCTTGTTATAGTGTAAAGGAGAATAAAATAAAATAAAGAAAAACAGGCTGGACTGCGGTCAGCTGCGGGTGACACTGGATGGTTGCAGTAATGATGGTATTTGTATCTTCTAAAATGAATTTAAAACTTGGTAGAGTTCTATTGATATTTTTTGACACTATTTATTATTTTGAATTAACACTGGTATATTTTTACAATAGATTGTACTAAAACTCTCACTATCGTAACCGATAAAATAAGAATCAAAGTTTGAAGTTAAATAAAAAGTATAAATAGCAAAAGAATGAATTTCTATGAAAAACGTTTAAGTCCCGAGTTGAAATAAGCTGATATTAAGGAAACTTTCTAAGTCCATAAAATCAGTAAAATTGATATCGAAAAGAGTCTAACTTTTAAAAATCGTCGGATCGTTGAAAGTGAGCTGGATAATACTTTTTAGAACAATGGCGAAGTGAGAGCGATTTTTAGCTTGGTGGGTGTTATATATGGTAATTGAGGTGCGGGGGTCCCAAATTGAAGTGTGATAGTGGGGTAGTCTTCTCCATCTATGACCAGTGGGGGTCTTGTGGGTGCGGGGGTCCCAAATTGAAGTAAGGTAGTAGGGGCAATTTTCTCCATCCACGACCAGTGGGGACCATGGGAAACTTCTCCCTTTGTTTATGCAGTAGTACATCGGTACATTCCAGGATGCTGCGTTTGTTCTTTATCTTTGTAGGTATTACGCTTTGTCTTTGACTGCGCAGCGTGTTGACACGTGTTCGGAAGGTGTCGAAGAAGGTTCTCAATAACTTGGCATCCAGCTATCGTATTTTTCTTTGTCCCCCATTTGTCCCTTTAGGTACAAGATATGTTTGTCGTCATATATGTCATCCCCGTACCTCTCAGATATTGTTCGTTTTGTAGTTTGATAAGTTTATTTTCATAGTTTATAAATCTTTGATTTTACCTTCGATAATCTGATTTTAAGGGTTTTCAGTGAGAGTTAAGTATACAATAGGTATAGGTACTATTACATGAGTTTATAATGATTTACTTAGCTTTAATTATTTTAATCGTAAATGAAATAATGAGATTGGTTGAGTGCCTTCATTTGAATATAGTTAAGATTTTCCACTAATTATAGCGGTCTTGATCTGCGCGTGATATTTATTATCTTAATCTTTCGAATGTTAGATATTGAAGGTACGCAGTCGTATGATCATTTTATGAGGCATTCTGTCTCACGGCGATTCGTTACGATTTGTCATACAGATATAAATGCTAAAGTTTAAATTAGCACATGTTAATTTTACATGATATCGGCAATACGTTCTGAATATATTTTGGTAGTTAATGATAACGTTAAATTTTAATTGATATAATATAAAAGATTGTATGACATTTGAAAGTTAACAAAGATAATTAAAAATATCAATAGCTGATTCTGGATTTATATATCAATATAAAAGGGTTGATTATATAGTATTTAATCAATAATATAATAGTATCTTAATAGCATCAATCATTTGTAAAAAGTATAAGTATAATTCTTTAAGCGTGTGTGAAAGAGTCTGTTGTATAGCTCACGATATGCGTATAATAATTTGGGTATATTATATTTATATAGGCGTTTTATAAATGAATTATAGATAGCTTATATCTATTTATGTAGGTTAAAGTTAGAATATGATGTTTTTAATTGATTAGGATATTCATTTGGTGTGTATGTATATATTGAAGTTGAAGGAATCCGTGGATAGCGTAAATATGGTATATTGATATAATGTGGATTATTATCTTATGGTTACAGTATAATAAAGCATGAATCTATTGTTAGTGTGTATTATAAGATAAGGTCCAGGGATAGCCCGAGTGTGGTGAGTCAAGATGTACTCATGTATATGTGTGTGTGTGTTCCTTTCAGAAGAATATCTTCCGTATGAAGTTGGATAAGTATGTGTGTTAGGTATTTAAAGCTGAATCCAAAGGTGTATTATAAAATATAATTTCTATTACTTGATTATTGATAAAGATAATGATTAATAGGTAATGGGTATAATTGCTGTGCATAATCCTGAAAATAAGGTAATGATGAGTAGCGCGGTCCAGTGAATAAGATTGCGATAATTTTATATTGAACTTGAATGAAAGTAACTTATATAAAGTTTTTAGTTAAGCGATAGCAATGAATAATGTGATGTGATTAATAATATAGCGATAGCATTTATAATATTTTATAGCAAAATCAATTATTTGAATTCCTTTATATCTATCCGCCAAGCATAAGAGAATCTCGCTGGGTAATGTCGGTAAGGTCTGAGTTCTTTAGTATTAACAAAAATGGGGAATTGTAGGTAGACAACTCCTAGCGATTTTATGAATAGTTAGTCGTTTAGCAAGTTAGACAAAAATACTCAGAGCTATACATCATAACGAGGTTCTCATATTCTATGGAGATATACCGTGACTTTTTGAGGAAGTTGAACGCCAGGGCTACCAACCTAAAACTTCTTTATTCTGGGGACTGCGTTCAACCATATCCTGTTCGAGCTAACTTTATTCTGTTTGAACGGTAAAACCCAAGGGCCGTTGAAGACATAAAAGAAAAAAGTGATGATTGGCTGTAGGCTGATCGCCGCGGCCAATCGGGGCCTTGGCTAACTACCGGCTGGCATACTAACTATTTGAATTCTACAACAGAATAAGGTTAACTCGAACAGGGTATGGTTGAACGCAGTCCCCAGAATAAAGAAGTTTTAGGTTGGTTGCCCTAGCGTTCAACTTCCTCAAAAAGTCACGGTAGGTAATTCTACACTGAAAAAAATTTATCGTTAGGTCTACTATAAAACAACTATAAAATATAGTGCTCTCACGGTCCTGGCATATTTTTTTGTTATAGTAACTACAAAAAATGTAGTAACTCCAACTATTATTTATGCTCAGTGGTACTACATTGCCAACAATAATCATATAGTTATTTTGAATATACACGAATCAACTATAAACTTTTGTTAGCCCAACTTATTTGCTGTGACTGTCAAGACTCCTCATTAGGTTTACAACAGCATTTGAATGTAACTGTCACTATCATGTTCGGTAGTGTGGTAATCACATGCAATGGTGAGTCTGATGATGGTATATCGCTTTATCGACTAGCGTACTAGAGTAATAATGACAAATCATGACAATGAGTTTGATAATAGTCCATAGTTGATACAAGCCTCTGTGTGGTCATAGTATCAACTTGCAAGGATGAGTCTGATCATGGTGCATAGCTTTATCGACTAGCGAACAAGAGTAATACTGACAATTCGCAACGATGAGTTTGATAATAGTGCATAGTTAATGCAAGCCTCTGCAGTAGTCATAGCATCAACTTGCAAGGGTGAGTCTGATCATGGTGCATAGCTTGATCGACTAGCGGACAAGAGTAATGCTGACAATTCGCAACGATGAGTTTGATAATAGTGCATAGTTGATACAAATCTCTGTTAGTAGTCATAGTAACAACTTGCACTAGTGAGTCTGATTATGGTATGTAGCTATTTCGACCAATGAACTGAAGTAGTACTGATAATTCGAAAAGGTCGGTTCAATTATATCACATGACTGTTGCAACATTCTTCTAACGGTGTAGTAACAATTAGAAAAAGTAAGTTTGATCGTCGGGCATAGCTATTTTGACTAGCGTATAGAAGTAATACTGACAATTCGGAAATGTCAGTTTAATATGGAGCATAGTTGTCTAACTTATATCAGATTAGTCTCGGGAATTATGCAAGCATGCATAAATGAGGATTCAGTTAGCTTACAAGGATTCACATTGGGTTGGATTAAGGATACACATATGCAGTTGATAAGTAAACTCTGTATTTTCAAACAAAATATATACTATAATAAAGCATACATATGTATAATACTATTGAACTCAGTTCTTCATGCACTGGCTTTGAGCAGCTGCTGTTAGTGAACCGGAAAATATGCAATAAAAAATAATAACAAAGCTAACTTTATAAACTATACTATATCAAATGCAGAAATTGCAATGATATACTCTCAAATAACTATCCGTTAAATGAGGCGACTCAAGACAGTTGTACTTTTCACACAATAATATTAATAGCAACTTTAAACAGCTGCTGTTCGAACCTTACATAATATGTATTATGTAATAAAAAATTATAATGGAGTTGACTAGATAAACTATACTATCAAATGCAAAAATCGCAACGAATAATCTCAAATAACCATCCGTTAAATGAGAACGTCTCAAGACGTTTTTACTTTTCACACAATAATATTAATAGCGACTTCAAACAGCTGCTGTTCAAAGCTTACACATGTAATAAAAAAATTATAACGGAGTCAACTTTATAAACGATACATCAAATGCAGAATTTGCAACGAATACTCTCAAATAACCATCCGTTAAATGAGAACGTCTCAAGACGTTTTTAATTTTCACACAATAATATTAATAGCGACTTTAAACAGCTGCTGTTCAAAGCTTACACATGTAATAAAAAAATTATAACTGAGTCAACTTTATAAACGATACATCGAATGCAGAATTCGCAACGAATACTCTCAAATAACCATCCGTTAAATGAGAACGTCTCAAGACGTTTTTACTTTTCACACAAAAATATTAATAACGTCTTTAAACAGCTGCTGTTCAAACCTTACACATGTAATAAAAAAATTATAATGGAGTCAACTTTATGAACGATACATCAAATGCAGAATTTGCAACAAATACTCTCAAATAACCATCCGTTAAATGAGAACGTCTCAAGACGTTTTTACTTTTCACACAAAAATATTAATAGCGACTTTAAACAGCTGCTGTTCAAAGCTTACACATGTAATAAAAACATTATAACGGAGTCAACTTTATAAACGATACATCGAATGCAGAATTTGCAACGAATACTCTCAAATAACCATCCGTTAAATGAGAACGTCTCAAGACGTTTTTACTTTTCACACAAAAATATTAATAACGTCTTTAAACAGCTGCTGTTCAAACCTTACACATGTTATAAAAAAATTATAACGGAGTCAACTTTATGAACGATACATCAAATGCAGAATTTGCAACAAATACTCTCAAATAACCATCCGTTAAATGAGAACGTCTCAAGACGTTTTTACTTTTTACACAATAATATTAATAGTGACTTTAAATAGCTTCTGTTTAACCCTTAAACATGTAACAAAAAATTATAACGCAGTTGACTTTATTAACTATACTATCAAATAACCATCCGTTAGGTGAGGCGTCTCAAGACGTTTTTACTTTTCACACAAAAATATTAATAGCGACTTCAAACAGCTGCTGTTCAAACCTTACATAATATGTATTATGACTAGATAAACTATACTATCAAATGCAAAAATCGCAACGAATAATCTCAAATAACCATCCGTTAAATGAGAACGTCTCAAGACGTTTTTACTTTTCACACAATAATATTAATAGCGACTTTAAACAGCTGCTGTTCAAAGCTTACACATGTAATAAAAAAATTATAACGGAGTCAACTTTATAAACGATACATCAAATGCAGAATTTGCAACGAATACTCTCAAATAACCATCCGTTAAATGAGACAGTCTCAAGACGTTTGTACTTTTTACACAATAAGAATAAAATTCAGTTCGTCACACAGAGTGACTTTAAACAGCTGTTGCTGATAAATCGTCATATATAATATATCTCAATAAATATATGGAAAACTTAACCGGTACTTAGCAGTGATTCAGTAATAGCTTATCAATGGGGATATCTACAAATGCAGCCGAAGCTGATGGCTAGAGTTAGTAACTAGAACTACAAGGCTTGGGGCGAGTACAGGGTGCCGGGACCTTGGGTTTTGAAAATGAGTAAGAAGATCATTACTGATTTTGAAGACCCAGGGCCTTCCGGTTTCTAACTCTGGCTACCAGCAGCAGCGACATAAGTTTTGATAATCTAAACATTAATGACGTTGAATCTTATGGAGCGTGGAATCTGCAAACAGATTTATAGAGAATTCTCTGGTTCATATCGCATATTAGATTTGCACTAATGATTCGTTTTGTAATGACATATTAAAGTTTAAAGTCTTATCCATGAACAAAATTATACTGATAAATCATTGGATATGTATATACCATCAGATTTCCGGATCACTGTTTGAATACCAAATAACTTTTTGTGTGAGTGAAGTGCTAAGAACCTGAAAGTGTCAGTGTTTTCTACCCTAAAAGCTTGTAAATGTTCATTTAGAAATTGCGTCGAAAACAGACGTACAATGAGTGCAAAATTGTCTAGACTAGGCTGCAAGCTTGCAGTATTCGTTTGGCTGCAGTAAATCTGTTCGACGGTGGCAAATACCGGCAATATTTCTACATTAATCAGCAATACGATTCCAGCTTTATAAGTATAGTTTTGTACATGGAGACTTTTCACAGGCGTGAATACAGAGAACTTGACAGGTAAATTCTCAACGTTAGTGTATTGTAAATGTTTTGTAGAAACGTGCATTGGCTTGAAAGTAATTTTTCTAAAAAACGGATCACCTTGTAAAAGAATATTAGCAAACTGCAGTAGATTTTTAATCGCAACTGTACGGCATATATTTTTGCGACAAATAGAAATGTTGGCAGCACCTTTCAGTGGTCTATGATTTCCTTCAAAACGCATGCACCACAAATGTCGAATAGGTCCGAATTTACTCATGACACGAGGATAATGGAGCAAGAAATGGTGTTTTGGTTTCAAAGTATTACCAAATAATGTTATATAGAGGCGGTGATGTTCTTCTATTAAATTTGCTAGTAAATCGACGGTGGCAGAACATACCGACATTTGTAATGTTACATATAAGGTTCTTCTTAGCAGCTGGAATAATTGCCAGTATTCATCATCGTCGGGAACGAAGTCACCGATCATTAAGCCAATACACGATATCAAACATTTAACTTCAGCAGCAGACATTTTCAGAGTACCACTATTTAGGTTTTCCATCGATATCAATGGAGGCTGATTAACTTTTGATCCGTAATTAAAGTATTTGATTTTGTGATTCAATACTGAAAGCGTGAAATATTTTTTTTTACATATGAAATGTTTAAGAATACGAGCTAATTCGCGTTTACAAATGCCCTCTAGTTCATCATGCATTGCATCAACTGCAGAATTTTCCGTACAGTGAAAGTTATTCAAGTTATTCCAGATGCACGGCTCTTTGATACCAGTTAGAGATAAGTCATTCAATGCCAGGTCAGAATTATAATTGCTAATTGTTCTTAGAAGAGATTTGTCTTCAACACACATTTGCTGCGTCATTGCTTTATTAGCTTTACAAAATCTGCAGAAAAATCGCGAGTTAAAACCCTGTGCATATCCGAGAGCACTATTAAGCCCTAAATTATCGCCAGTCATTGCAAATACTTGGAAATAGACAGTGAATTTCTTACCATTCACATTTATATCAACGCCATTTGTTGAAAGCAAGTTAAGATCATGTATCACGTGTTTATAAATGCTGTTTTTATCAAATGACTTAATATCATCAGCATGGCAAAGTTGTATCAAAAATATATTTGTCAATTTAGCTGAATGTTCTGATGGCAAACATGCAATGGTGCAATACAGACCGGAAAGTTTATAAATTCCAGCGTGAGAACCGAGAGGATTTGCAGTTTCAAATTCATCCTCATACAAGAGCAATGGCAAAATGATTTTGTGTGGACATATGAATTTTGATTTCCAGAATTCTGTTTGAATTATGTTCTGGACAATATGGCTATCAGTGTTAATTAAATTATTGTAATGATCACGAATTGTGTTAAATACATTTGGAATTTCCAGAAATACTCTAAGTGTTTCAGCTATAGGAATGTATTGAGCAGTTGCCTTTTTATTTTGCAAGACGCCAGATTGACTACGGACTTCAATATACCCTAAAGTAATTTCTCGAGGTTCGATATACACACCTTTCGATTTGAGTATGGACATTCGTTTGTGCTCCGTACTTACAGGAATCATTGAGTTTTGTATTTCATCGAAACATTTACTCGCGATTTCTTTTAGAGAAGGCTCTTGTATAGAACTTATTATGAGATTTTTCAATCCGTCGATGTAACTGTTATTTAGGAATTCGTGGAAGTATGTTACAACACGTGTCACTTGAAGACGTGACATACTAGGATCACCAGATAGGTTTGTTATAATTGATAATATAGAAGTTAAATGTATACCATGATCGTTAAGTATTGGATAAATTTGCTGAGAATCTATGTTTGAGTTAGTAGAGGAAGCGTTTAGAAATGAATTTGATACAAGAGCTTTCTCAAGATCTGTAAAATCTGGAACCAATTGATTCGGTTCATGAACAGTTTGAATACATTCGACGTATTTAGTATCATGTGTTGTAACATGACGACGAAAAGAGCGTATGCTAGAAAATGTACGCAGACAAGCTGATTGTGTACACTTATATATATTAGTGATATTCTGATAACGATGTACGAACTTAACGTGCAAAATCATGTCCTTGACTGGAATCTTACTGCCGCAGATACTACACGCTACGAGCATGATGTATCCTATTCTAATGCACGGGTTGATAAGCCGCGATTCCTGCAGATTTTGACATTCATTCTATTTCAAGTGATTTTTCAACCGCTACGATCCAAAAGTTTCAACGTCATTAAAATTTTTGTTACTTTTAATCTGTAAAATATACAGTTGTATCGCCTGACTTTCGAACTTTGAGTACAGTACTCATTTGGACATGATATCACTCCATAAAATTTCAACGTTGTTGTAATTTTTGTTACTTTTGATACCATACACATACTTTTCTATGAATGTCCACAGTTGTAATGATTGACTATTGTATTTCGCGTCAAGTGCATAATGTATTTTAAAGCACATATCAACCGCTGATAAAAGAGTGCTGGCAGTGTACTTAACTTCGTTGACAACTACGTATATGGCATCAAAGTTGGCCAGTGGTCCAACAGCAACAACGAGTGGCTGAAGCGTCATATCATACAGAGATAACTGCTTCTTGATCCTTTCAAATTCTTGTTCGAAGTCAATCATTGCCTGCAATGATAGTACGGTGATTAGGATCAATAGTATTATAAAGCTGACGAAACATTTTTGATGAACTTTGGTCAATATAGAAAAAGTTCTGAGCAGACTCCATTTTAGCATTTAATAGAGTATTGCAATGGAATTAGTGAGCACTCCAATAAGACAACAATATTGGAAATTTCATAAATCAACATAGAATTTGATGCTATATTTTCAGTAGAAGTATAAGTTGAATATATGTGATCGGAGCTCAATTTATGAACCTGTCAGTCATCGATTTTCATGATGAATTGTAATAACTCACATTAACGTGTAAGATGAATCCATAACCTTGCTCAAGTGCGGATGGCTTCCACTTTTTTTCGTTGCCAGTTTTCACATTCGATGGTGCTAGTAAGTGTGTCAGAGACAATAACGCTGCTGTTTCAGATAGTAGGTCTCCTAAAAACCGTAATATGAAATGAAGTTTCTAAACTTCCATGAAATGATACGTATGATGAAAAAAATGGGATACATTATCCACTAAGTTATATGTAATGTTAGAGTTGTGACCAATACTTGTTTAATATCTGAAGCAAACTTGTTAATTATTGATACGTACCAATTTTAAATGGAAGTCGTATTTTTCTTTCGTCAACAACACGTAAGATTTCAGGAGCGATATCAGGCCAACGTTTCATCAATAGAGTTGGATCACATATTTGAGATTTTCCAAAATCCTGGACTAGCTGAAATAGCGAGGATACAATGAATCTATAGGGATTTGTTTGGGGAAACGTTTTGCTGAAGCTTCTTGACTAATTTTATTGAGACTAAATATTTGAGTGATGCTACTCCACGTTACTTCTTGCAACTTAATGTCACTTGACCGTAGATATTTCATCGTGTCATATAATATGTATCAGAGTGTGCATATATCTTTTGAAACCATACAAAATCTTTTGGAATCAGGCGTTCACGAAAATTAACGAGTAAAATGAAAGTAAATCGAAAGACGTAAAACCGATGAAAAGTTATAGTTGATTGAATGATGTGTACAATTACCAATGAAGATCCTATTGGTGTGGCTAGTATGGGAAATTTCTTGTAGTACTCGGTGATACTGAATTTGTCAGCTATACGAAAATCGTAGGTCTTTTCCCATAATTTTTTCAAGGTAGCTTCGTCATCTGGGCTGATAGTATTTAGATCCATATAATATTGGTCTTTTTGTTCCAAAAGATCTTCAGAAAGAGGCTGTTCTGCAATGGTATCTTCTTTGCAAAGAAGATTTTTTTTCTTTATATATCGATTGATATTGCAGTACCGATGCCAGAGTTTTCCACCTGACAGCCTCCCATCAGACCCCGAAATGTATGGTACATAATAGATTCCTTTTTCTTCTCTTTTAAATATGGCAACAATCTCGTCAGCCCAGAACTCGAATACCTTTCGTGTTATTCTGTCGATGCACAAGATAATAGGTTTTAAAAAATAGTTTTAACAAATGCACACAATTCTTCTCAGGATATGGAAAATGTTGGATCTGCCGTATTATCCATATACTTCATACAAATCAGATTTTCAGGCTTACAACGATTATACTACAACGTGACAAACAGAATTTCAGTTGAACTTACGTTAAATTCTGCTGTAACAGATGATCGACTATGGCATCTGTCAAGTATTTTCGGTCTAGCGTAGAGAGTCGAGTTTGTTTTAATAATGGTTTTAATAGTGGAGAGTTTTTCATTAGCAGTCTCAGTTTCTTAAAAATTAAATAGAACAATTTATGTAAGTTTATTGAAAATAATTTATATTGGAGTAATTAAATTGCAAGAGCAAACAAATTTTACTGAAAAAGATTCATAAGTTCCATGGTAATCAAAGAGTAGATAAAACTTATAAGTCATGGCTATCATCATCAAGAAGGCTCGATAAAATGGGAAAATTGAGATGTGCTGTAGAATTAGATATCAAATCATATTATCAATAACGTACCTGTCCTGCGAGACTCTGCGTACTTGCAGAACTGTCACAATCGGAAATTTCAGTGTTTGAACAGGGTAACTCACTCACTGTAGTATTCGTAGATGCGTTGCTAACAGTGTCAGATAATAACTCGTCATTCAAATTTGTGCCAAGACAAGTGAAATCATTGGGCTGTTAATGATAACAATAGATATTAAATAACGTTAGATTACTTACAGGACTGTAGTCACAATATAGCTATGCAGTAATAGTGGCTTAACAGCAAATGTTGACGAAACTCATTATTGATTTTATTTATTTTAACTCAATAGTTGTTTTTTCGAAAAATTGAATGTTAAATGTAGATATTTGCTTATTTGAACAGTAGCATACTCCGTGAATTTACAAACATAGAACATATTAGCCTGTTAGCCAGAATGAACAAAAAAAATTAGCAAAATACACAGAACATCTCAGCGGTACTAATATTTTTGATGATTAATTGTTTGCACCATTTTGTGTATTAGAAAAATATGGTTTACCTCTGCAGACAGTTTCCGAAGCGATAGGCGATGTTGATCTCGGCAAGATAAAAAGCGTGCTCTTGGCCCTACTTTAGGGATCAGTTTTTCCAGATCCTGCATTGCTATTAAGAACATTGACTGTTCATCAATTTCTTCATCTGTAGCAAAAGCAAAATTTTTACAAGAAACTGAGCAGAGCTGAAGGTACATTACAAAATAAATTTTACGTTACAGTGAAACGGTTGAGTGGAACTATCTGTGACAAAGGGGTGATGGCATTGCCAGGGTGTGACATAACTTTTGATTTGAGGTTTATAAAATTCAGATAATAGTACAAGACTACACAAACATACATGCTACTGGTCAAATGAGTAAAAATAAGCTAATACACAAATCAAAACTGGTTTTACATTATGATGCCGTACTAGAGCTATTTTACTAAATTGAAAATTCATTTTACGTAAAGGATATGTATTGAAACGAATTTTCCTTCGCTTTGATTTGGATAAACGAAGAGCGGATGATCAAAACAGATGGAAAATAAAAATAAAATTTTTGTTTGCAATTATTCTGGATTGTTAGGTCATCTTCTGTTCAATTATCCAAATCAAAATGATTTCTCAGAGAAAAATTTGTCCTGATGAATATTTTTCATGTAGCAGAATTCTCCAATTCGATGGAAGAGCATGAGTATGGCATCATCATATGACAAAATCCCAAGTATCAATGTGACTACATTTAAGAACGGTTCCGGCACAATAACTCTAAAATCTTCAATTGATGTTGGGCCATAAACGTTTTCTCTGATTTTACGTACGGCGTACGTTCATTGAACCCACGATTTTGACACTAGTACCTTATATGTATAATTAAACCAAGCTTGAATGACTATCAAAGCACTGCTGTTTTTTGACAAGAAGTTAGGTTTAAAGGAAAGAACATTTTTTTTTCAGAGTATATACTGCATATGTAATGTGATTAAAAAAAAAACTTGATATTTTTTCCATTACGTGAAAAATAGTTATAGATGGTGAAATGGTACTTTTCGAAACGCGGTGTGAGAAGTTTGACTTCTCATGTGTATAGAGAGCGTTTGAGAAACACTCGATTCACGCACACTTACTGAGCGTACGTAAAGCAATTTGCTTCTCGCACGCCGTGCGTAACTAAAGCACTTGGCTTCACGCACAGCGATTGAGAAGCAAATTGCTCAACGCACGCTCAGTAAGAGTACCCGAATCGGGTGTTTGTCAAACGCTCTCTATATATGCATGAAAAGTCGAACTTCTCACGACTCGGTTCGAAAAATAGTATGTGCAACACGTGCAAAGCAGGTGATATTTAACTCGTGTGATTGCTGCCCTTGCTTCGCTCAGGTGACAAAATTCACACTCGTCGAAAATCACCTGCTTTACTCACTTGTCACACAATGTACTATTTCGATACAAGTGCGGAAGTGTTGATTCTCAGATGAGTGTAAAGTTTTTCACCTCAGCGAAGCAAGGGTGACAATTGCACAGGTCAAGCATCATCTCTCGTACTTGTATCGAAAAATACTATTCCCCAAATATAAGCTTCATAGATTATTTTGAAAGGGAGCCTGAGTCATTTTCAGTTTATTATATTATTATTAAATAATACTAAGTTCTTATATTATTACATGTTAATATTTAGTTATTTTTTACGAGTTTTTTTTAATTGAAGTTGCATGAACAAAAATAATAAATAAATTTTCTCTATTCTTTTGTTAGATTTATATTATAAAATAGATATTTTTCAACACATTTTACAATGAATCTTTTTATTGAGAACGCGAGAAACCACGATATCAAGCCAAAAATTAAGAAAATAAGCTCGAGATCGCCCAAGCCTGCGTTTAAGATTAATCTACAGAGGTTATATTTGGGGAAATATTTTCTCGTCATATAAAAATCCTCTGTCAGCAATCTAGGTCTTTTACGGCAGAGTCGGAATTTCAGTTTTACTCTAATGCCGACTCTTATAAACAACTAAAACAAGAATCAGACAAATACAATGGTAGAAATAGGTTCTTCAAGCCTTCGAGAGTATACGTGAATTTTTTAATATATCTATTTTATACTGCTTTTACAGCTTAAAAAACCTTGACAGACCCACTTTGCTGACGGAGGGTTAACATATTTCACATTAATGGACCAAATGAAATATAAATATATATATGTATATATGTGTATGTATATATATATATATATATATATATGTATATATGTGTATGTATATATATATATATATGTATAAATATGTTATTCATATACTTTGAGACCAGAGAGTATAGAAATTGACTGATATATTGACTATTTTGGGGACACCTGGATACTTTGAGGACTGTCCCCAAACAATTTTCTGATCTAATGTATATTTCGAGGACATCAACCTGTTGATACGATGTTGGGGCCACCGAAAATTTTGCATATACCAACCCAACCCAACCCAACAACGTGATGGTACGCACCCGGGTGTTATGACAAGCGGAGTATAGGCAGGACGGTAACTAGGCGCCCAAAAAGTCGGTGGTTCCAAACGATATGGTTCACACATTTATATATATGTGTATGTATATATATATATATATATATATATATATATATATATATATATATATATATATATATATATATATACATATACATATATATATATATATATATATATGAGGCATTCCACGCCGAACCGACCTACGTCTGACCCTCACCATCGGCGATTTTTTTCATTTTTGAGTATTGCGTAGAGTATACGAAAAAAACATCTTTCACCAAGTTTTAGATTTTTGGGATCACGGGTTTGATTCCTACTGCTCCCGAAAACCCAAAATTTCGACGAAAAGATAGCCCGAATCGATTCGCTTCAAATTTTTATCTTAAATTCTTTGTTGAAAAACAAAAATTTTGATACCAATATGAAAGTGGGCAAGCTTTGGTTTGGAAGCTACAGGCGAAACAAGTTATTGAATAAATGAGAAAAATCGAATTAAATATGAGGTATTCCATGCGAAGTGAACCAATCGTTGACCCTCACCTCTTCAAAAACTGACGCCGTTTTTTCTGGTGATGAAGGAGTATAAAAAAATATTTCCTGAATTTTTTCAGAATTTTCGGATGACAGCCGATGGTCTATATGATTTTTTTTTTCTTTTTTTGGTTTCAATGCATAACTCTCGTTCTCTTTCATCGATTTCCATGAGTACAAAAAAAAAATTTCGTTTTTCGCTTGACCCTCGGAATAAATTTTTTTCATATTTTTATTCTCGCTTTCTGATGTCTAAAACATGCAAACTTCGAAAAAATAACAAAAAAATTGAGTTTTGACCACTTATGACGGTCTCGATTTTTTTGAAAAAAATTACAAAGATTCCTACTATCAAATCATGGGTAGAGCACTGGATCTAATTCATTTCGCGGTTTTTCTGTAAAATTTTTCTCATTCTCTATCGATGTTGACATTGAATGTTCGAAAAAGTTATCAAAACATCAAATTATACTCATAATTTTTGCTCAAAATGTCACTAAATTAACATGAAAAATTCATCGAGTTCGTTGTGGATCATTTTTATCCTTTTATTCAATCATTATTCTTATGAGCACCTTCGTACAAATCATTTTAGAAATGATCGTAACTTGAAACACTTCGTTGACGCATCTACTATAATATCCTCAACACGAAAGAAGAACTGAACCGACGTAAAAGAGGGGAGAAGAGTCATCCACCAGCACCTGGGACCAAGAAAACAGACAAAACAATGCAGAAGAAGAGATGAAAATGATCCACAACAAATTCGATGAATCTCAGATGTCAATTTAGTTCCATTTTGAACAAAAGTTTGGAGTATTTGATCTTTCCAGAACTTTTTTGAACATTCAATGACAACATCGATAGAGAATAAAAAAAATTTTACAGAAAAACCACGAAATAAATTGGATCCAATGCTCTGCCCATGATTTGGCACAGCTCAAAAAAATTGTTTTGAGAGTAGGAATCTTTGTAATTTTTTTCAAAAAAATCGAGACCGTCATAAGTGGTCGAACCTCAATTTTTTTTGTTATTTTTCCGAAGTTCTCACGTTTTAGGCATCAGAAAGCGAGGATAAAAATATGAAAAAAATTTATTCTGAGGGTCGACCAAAAAACGAAAATTTTCTGTTTTTACTCATGGAAATCGATGAAAAAGAACGGGAGTTATGCATAAAAAACCAACAAAAAAAAAAAACATTCATATAGACCATCGGGTGTCATTCGAAAAGACTGAAAAATTCAGGAAATATTTTTTTATACTCTTTCATCACCAGAAAAATCGGCTTCAGTTTTTGAAGAGGTGAGGGTGAACGATTGGTTCACTTGGCATGGAATACCTCATATTTAATTCGATTTTTCTCATTTATTCAATAACTTGTTTCGCCTGTAGCTTCCAAACCAAAAGCTTGCCCACTTTCATATTGGTATCAAAATTTTTGTTTTACAACAAAGAATTTATGATAAAAATTTGAAGCGAATCGATTTGGGCTATCTATTCGTCGAAATTTTGGGTTTTCGGGAGCAGTGGGAATCAAACCCGTGGTCCAAAAAATCTAAAACTTGGTGAAAAATGTTTTTTTCGTATACTCTACGCAATACTCAAAAATGAAAAAAATCGCCGATGGTGAGGGTCAAACGTAGGTCGGTTCGGCGTGGAATGCCTCATATATATATATATATATATATATATATATATATATATATATATATATATATATATATATATATATATATATATATATATATATATATATATATATATATATATATATATATATATATATATATATATATATATATATATATATATATATATATATATATATATATATATATATATATATATATATATATATATATATATATATATATATATATATATTGTAACATTGCATGTTACAATATGCCCGAACTCCCTTAGACGACCTTAGTTAAGGGTGCATCGAGTGCCTGAAAGCTGTATGAATGAGTTAGGGCAGCCCCGAGGCTAGATTTTACTCCGAGAGGCGACCGTGACCGACTTAAGACTGTCGAATTTAGTTCTTATTCTTTTGTTTTTTTTTAACCTTTTCTCTATTATGTGGGAGACACGGCCAAAAATATGACGGAGACTCACGTGAAGGCACCCGATTTCGAGAGTGGACCGATAACTCCTACACGAGTCGACGCCTAAGGAAGCATCCTCTCATACACACGAAGACACGGGGGAGTGCCGAGGGCACTCAGCTACGAGGGATACAGGTGGTGGAAGAGATTCCCGCCACCCCCAAGAGCCTGCGAACCGTGGTCATACAACGAGGGCTTCCTACGTCCTGGCCAAATTTGAGTTTACGCGCGTGGCACGCCGCCAAGTAGAGATCCAGCGGTCGATCGCCAAATCAATATTCGACTGCGTAAGAAGGGTGTGCGCACGACCGGCGTCATGTGGTCTAATGACTCTGCGGTAGGCCTGCTTCGCAGGTAGATCGCTGAGCTTCGAGCTGGTTGCGAAATTTGTTAGAGTTTGTCGTAGCCACGAGGCGATTTTGTAGATTCCCTTAGAGGGACTTTTTGAGTGAGTGTGAGTGCCTGAGGTCGTTACCGTGGCTGTTGGAGTGCCTGGATGGTCTTCGAGGTTTTTCCTGCGAGGAAAACTGACCGAGAGTGGCTGGACAACGGTAAGCGTTAGCCAATTTGATCCGTAAAAATTTGAATCCGGCAAACGGCCACCTGCCATCTTGCCTTGTTGCGAGCCACGAGGCTGAGTAGAATTTGGGATTAAATTAAACCGATCTCCGAGCCGGTCGGCCGCCACCAGTGTCAGAAGGCATAATAGAGTTTCGAGTTTGAGTTTTTTTGAGTTTTTCTTTATTTTTCTTTGAGTAAAATTTTCGAGTTTCTGTCGCGTAAGATCACTTATTAGAGCACGTACGCTGCACACACGAGTGTGAGTGAGACAGCCTTAGTCCGTCACTGTCGCGCTCTTTTTCTCCCACGAGGAGATTCAGAGCATTAGGTCAGAATTAACCAGTTCTCATATTTGGCAATTTTGGTTTAGCTTACGTAGGCAGAGTTAGTGTAAGTTAATTTTAAGTCATTTTGGAAATTAGTTTTAGTTTGCTGCGAGGCATTATTGTATCGAGCTAAGCGATATTTTTCTCTGTTATTGCTCTCCTACGTGGAAGCCTGATCTTGTCTACGAGTAATTTTTGTGAAGCTCGATAAACTGTTGTTTTAGGCCCGAGGGGTGACACCCCGAGGTGCATGATCGCTGCGGCGGTATTATAATTATTTCTTTTTGTTATTAGCATCACGTTGTGCAATCTAGTCTATTTCTTTTTTTTGAATAAATTTCGTTTATTTTGTTAAAATTTATATGGCACGAGTCGTTATTGTGTACGCTATTCCCTCACATAATCCCGACCCCTCTCCGCGGTACTGCAGCTAGTCGCCGCTTATTCTTTCAGTCCGTTTTCTTTTGTTATTCAATTTTGTTATTATCTCGTGACGAAGAAAGTTCGTCTGGCGCCCAAATTCCAATGTAATTATTTTCTTTTCGATCGTTTGCCAGTTATTGTCGACTGACTCGGTCTCGAGGCCTAGTTATCCGGTCTGGACCAGAGGCCTGAATAAGGGTCACGTCACAAAATGGCGCCCAACGTGGGGCCCTGAGAAAAGATAGTGCATTTTGATTAATTTTTTTTTATCGTATTTTTCTATTTCGGGTAGTTTCTGATTTCGCTTTGTCGTAGCGAGCTGCCTTGGCAACTACGGTTGTTTACATTCTCACTACCGGAGAGGGATTAGCGACGCGTACGTTCGTGCCTACATTGTAGCGTATAGAAGTATTGCGAAAATATAATATTCAGAATTTGATCCTTTAAATTTTTTGAGATCGCCTATGCAGGCTGGGACACGGGGAACGACTCCTTGTAAAAGATCAAGCCTCGTGAAAAACCTGTACAGCCGACCGGTACAGAAAATTTTGTATTTGAATTATTGCCTTTTTGTTATATTTTGTTTTTTTTATTTTTGATTATCTCTGTGCATGCCTTGTGGTGTTGGATATAACGTACTGTACATGATTTTGTAAGCGGTAAACATCCTATAGCGTCGCACCATCGGGTGCCGTCGAACAAAGCTATAGCTAGCTAGCAATAGTCAAACCGTCTATTTGCGCGTCGGCTTCAAACGTCGGCGTGAGAGATAAGGCGCGGTCATTGTTTTGAATTCGGCGTTCCACCCGTAGCAGTGACACTCAGGCGTAGGCTCTGAGTTCCCGGCGAGAAAGAGCAACGGTTCTCAACCCGGGGCGACTGCGACACGCATGCTAGTCGGGGTAGCGGCATGCACCGAGGGTAATTGATATGTTTTGAGTTCGAGTTTTGAATTTTCGCGTTCGAGTTCGAGTTCGGGTTTTGTGTTTGCGTTTTTGACTTTTCGCGTTCGAGTTCAAGTTTTGGTTTTTGCGGTTTCGCGTTCGCGTTAAAATTCGAGCTTAAATTCACGTTTTGCGTCGAGAGTTAGAGGAAAAATTTTGACTTTAAGTGTTGGAATTTTTTTTCTTTCGGGGTTATTTTTGGAATTTGTTTTTCTTCTCGTTTTTGGCTTTTTGCGAAATTTTTTTTTTTGATTTCGTTCGGGAGTTAATTGCGTTGCGATTTTCGATTACGTGGCAAGTCGAGTATTGAGTTTAAGTTTTTTTTTGCGTTTCAGAAAAGTTTTTTCTTGTTGTTTTTGAGTTTTCGCGTTCGCGTTCGAGTTTTGAGTTTTTGCGTTCGCGTTCGAGTTTTGAGTTTTCGCGTTCGCGTTTGAGTCTTGAGTTTTCGCGTTCGCGTTCAAGTTCGAGTTCGAGTTCGAGTTTAAATTTGCGTTTTGCATCGAGTTTTTGTGGAAAAGTTTTTTCGGGTTATTTTTGAGTTTTCGGGAAAATTTTGAGTTGTCGAGTTTTTGTAGCTATTTTGGCGATTGAGAAATTTGAATTCTTGCGCTTCAGTTTCGCGAGCTGACTTCTTGAGGCTTTTTCAGAATTTTTCGAGTTCAGTTTTTCGCGACGTAATTTTTGTTTTGTTGTTTTCGCGTTTGAGAGATAATTGTTCGCGTTCCGGAACGTGCATCGTACCATGGCGTCGTACGACACACCATACGGGGACACTCTATGGGAATTAACGCGAGACGAGCTATCCCAGCTGTTAGCCTCGTTACACGTTAGCCCCGAAGGCTCGATCATAGAGTTGCGAGACCGATATGTGAGATATTGGAGGCGAAGACAGGGGCAACGCACGATTCCGTGGGAACCCGAAGATGAAACGATCTTCGTTTCGGGACGACCTACGGAGCCAAGCCCGAGATCTAGGCAGTCGCGAACTCCCTCGCCGCCTCGCGTCGCGTTTGCAACTAGCTTCGATTCGCGCCCCGTAACTACTACGACGACGAGTATCGCGTACTCGACCGGAGGGCCAGTGATGTCGACGATGTACGGCACACGGACTACCGCGTATGCAGTGCGGCCCACCGTAAGTCTAGGGCCGGACGAATTCGCGCGTAGGGCTCACGAGGCCTCGACCTTCGATAGGAATTACGCCGCGCTACGAGAAATCCTAGACGGAGGTGCTCCGGAAAGCATGCCGCGAAGGTCAACGGCTTACCCCCGGGAATTGGAAGAATTCGATCGCGAATACCGCCGAGCACCGACAGTAGAAGCTCCCCCGAGGATCTCGCGAAACCCGCATGGGTTAGAAGACTACGGCCACGAAGAAAGGCGTGCCGCTCGCCCTGAGGTTCCCCCGAGGACCTTCATAGACCTGTGCGAGTCACGGGAGTATGTTAGCGAACATAGACGAAACTCCCAAGTAGAAGGTCCGCCGAGGACTACGATAGAACCTCGCGACCTGGACGAACAATATCGTAGGCCGGCAGAACGGCTATTCGAGTCTCGCGAAATAGAGGAACGGTATCTGAGGCCGTCAGAACGGCTAAGAGAACCAATCGCGAGTAGGGCGCCTCGAGCACCGACTTTCGGAGGCGACAGGTTCGATAGAGATTACCGCGAAGTAAGGAGCAGGTACGAAGCTCCTCGGGAAGAAGCACGTACCCGAGCATCGTGCCCAGTACACGGGGATCGGGAAGAGGGTGAAAGACAGACCCGCGAGGCCACGTGGCCACCGGTGAGTCACAGGCGAAGAGACCGAAGTCTCTCGCCGATTAGATCCCACCCGCCCGCCCAGCGTGGTAACAGAACAGTCACGAGGGCGTGGGAGGAACCCCCAGTAGACTGGGCCGAGGAATCTAGGTACGCACGTCCGGCGTGCCGAGACAGAGCCAAAGAGGTAGTCGAGGCTCTGAAACGATGGAACGTCGAATTCAGTGGCGGAAGCGACCAAAGTGCGGAAGACTTCCTGAGTAGGCTAGACGACTGCCGTAGGTTCACTCCGCTGTCAGGTAGGGAGATTGTACAATCCCTACCGATAATTTTTACGGGTTGGGCGTCTGAGTGGCTGCGTATCGAGCGCGAGAGCTGGTCCAGCTACGAAGACTTTGAGAAAGCATTTAGGAGTTGGTTCGGAGACGAAACCGTCAACAAGCGGTTCCGACAACAAGCCGCGACGCGTACACAGGGGGAACACGAGTCGGTGACCGAGTACCTGACCTGCATCCGAGGGTTATTACACAGGATGACGCGGCCGTACGCGCTTGAGGACCAATTGGACCTCGCTTTCGAAAATCTAAGACCCAACATTCGGGAAACTTTAGATAGAACGCAGATTAGAGATTTCCGCGAGCTAGCGAGAGCAGCTACCGCGCGGGAGAGAAATTTAAGTTTGTCGCGTACGTATAGACCACCCCCGTCCCCCGAGGACTCGTTTATGAAAGAACTGGCGTGTAGGACCAAGGAGAAACCTTCAAAAACAATCCCAGCTATCGCGGCGATAAGAGAGGTGGACCCAAAAGAGTCCAAGGCTACGGAGCCAGAAAAGACCAAGTTGGCCTCGAAATCGAAGGGTGACGATGGTCAAGGGGGGGGGGAGGATGGCCTTGGAAAAGGCCATTAAAGAGCAAATGGCGGCAATGCAGGCCGAAATCGCGAAGCTAACGACGGTAGCCGGACAAAACGCGTCGCGAAAGGCTACGGAAAAGTCTGAACCGGTAGCTACGCAAAAGATATCGGAACGCCCGACGCAAACGAGGGGTAACACGGCGAGCACGCAAGCAGCGGCAGCAGCAGTAACACAAAACCCTCCAGCGTTAGACGGGGGACCGAGCGTAGTATGTTTTAACTGCGACCGTCGAGGTCATGTTTGGAGGGAGTGCCCAGCTCCAAAGACTAGATTTTGTTATCGCTGTGGTAGGAAGGGAGAAATCTCTATTACCTGTTCGCGTTGTAATATGGGAAACGAACAGAGGGAGTAATCGAACCCTCGCAAAGTGTGTTTGAGTTCGCGACTCAGTTTGAGTTTTTTTTTCTTTCGTGAGTTTTCATTTTTTTTGTAAGTCGTAGCGTGTGAATTCGAGTTCGTGCGTTATTGTTGCGTCCGACTTCAATTTCAACGTTTTTGCGTTTTGAGTTTTTGCGTTTCGAGTTTTGCGTTTCGAGTTTTTCGTTCTGAGTTTTGCGTTTCGAGCTTTTGCGTTTCGAGCTGCTGACTTCGCCGCATGGCAGCCCCGAGGGCTCGGTCATGAAAATGTAAGTTTTATAGAGGTCAAGTAAGATGTCTGGGGTTTCGAGTTACGAAAGTACGACTGCCGATCGACCCCAACACGATTGAACCGATTGTTAGTTATCCGGCACCCCGGAACTGTAAATGATCGCGACGATTTGTAGGGATGGCCTCAGGGTACCGCCGGTTTATCACAGCGCTCGCAGGTTTTTCGGAGCCACCCATGCGAATTTCACGTAAGGATAGACGGTGGAAGAGAGGTGACGATCAAATAACACCTTTAGAGTAGAACAGTCCGCGTAACCTGAGCCCCAATTTTGAAATGATTTTGGTTTTGTTTTGTATTTGGTAATTTTGTCGGGCACGATGGGCAAGAGCCTTGGCTTAGCCTACCTGATCTGATTTTTTTTTTGGTTTTTCAGTTTTTTTGGTTTATTTGTTATTTTGTATTACAGTCAGTGACCAAAAGAGGTCCAAAGTCAGTAGACTTAAAAACACACGGCTGCGGCCGCCACTCGGAGTTCGGCCCATGGGTCAAGTTAGCTAGTGCTTCCGCCCCAGTGGTCCGTCTAAGGGGGGGGGAGTTGTAACATTGCATGTTACAATATGCCCGAACTCCCTTAGACGACCTTAGTTAAGGGTGCATCGAGTGCCTGAAAGCTGTATGAATGAGTTAGGGCAGCCCCGAGGCTAGATTTTACTCCGAGAGGCGACCGTGACCGACTTAAGACTGTCGAATTTAGTTCTTATTCTTTTGTTTTTTTTTAACCTTTTCTCTATTATGTGGGAGACACGGCCAAAAATATGACGGAGACTCACGTGAAGGCACCCGATTTCGAGAGTGGACCGATAACTCCTACACGAGTCGACGCCTAAGGAAGCATCCTCTCATACACACGAAGACACGGGGGAGTGCCGAGGGCACTCAGCTACGAGGGATACAGGTGGTGGAAGAGATTCCCGCCACCCCCAAGAGCCTGCGAACCGTGGTCATACAACGAGGGCTTCCTACGTCCTGGCCAAATTTGAGTTTACGCGCGTGGCACGCCGCCAAGTAGAGATCCAGCGGTCGATCGCCAAATCAATATTCGACTGCGTAAGAAGGGTGTGCGCACGACCGGCGTCATGTGGTCTAATGACTCTGCGGTAGGCCTGCTTCGCAGGTAGATCGCTGAGCTTCGAGCTGGTTGCGAAATTTGTTAGAGTTTGTCGTAGCCACGAGGCGATTTTGTAGATTCCCTTAGAGGGACTTTTTGAGTGAGTGTGAGTGCCTGAGGTCGTTACCGTGGCTGTTGGAGTGCCTGGATGGTCTTCGAGGTTTTTCCTGCGAGGAAAACTGACCGAGAGTGGCTGGACAACGGTAAGCGTTAGCCAATTTGATCCGTAAAAATTTGAATCCGGCAAACGGCCACCTGCCATCTTGCCTTGTTGCGAGCCACGAGGCTGAGTAGAATTTGGGATTAAATTAAACCGATCTCCGAGCCGGTCGGCCGCCACCAGTGTCAGAAGGCATAATAGAGTTTCGAGTTTGAGTTTTTTTGAGTTTTTCTTTATTTTTCTTTGAGTAAAATTTTCGAGTTTTTGTCGCGTAAGATCACTTATTAGAGCACGTACGCTGCACACACGAGTGTGAGTGAGACAGCCTTAGTCCGTCACTGTCGCGCTCTTTTTCTCCCACGAGGAGATTCAGAGCATTAGGTCAGAATTAACCAGTTCTCATATTTGGCAATTTTGGTTTAGCTTACGTAGGCAGAGTTAGTGTAAGTTAATTTTAAGTCATTTTGGAAATTAGTTTTAGTTTGCTGCGAGGCATTATTGTATCGAGCTAAGCGATATTTTTCTCTGTTATTGCTCTCCTACGTGGAAGCCTGATCTTGTCTACGAGTAATTTTTGTGAAGCTCGATAAACTGTTGTTTTAGGCCCGAGGGGTGACACCCCGAGGTGCATGATCGCTGCGGCGGTATTATAATTATTTCTTTTTGTTATTAGCATCACGTTGTGCAATCTAGTCTATTTCTTTTTTTTGAATAAATTTCGTTTATTTTGTTAAAATTTATATGGCACGAGTCGTTATTGTGTACGCTATTCCCTCACATAATCCCGACCCCTCTCCGCGGTACTGCAGCTAGTCGCCGCTTATTCTTTCAGTCCGTTTTCTTTTGTTATTCAATTTTGTTATTATCTCGTGACGAAGAAAGTTCGTCTGGCGCCCAAATTCCAATGTAATTATTTTCTTTTCGATCGTTTGCCAGTTATTGTCGACTGACTCGGTCTCGAGGCCTAGTTATCCGGTCTGGACCCGAGGCCTGAATAAGGGTCACGTCACAATATATATATATATATATATATATATATATATATATATATATATATATATATATATATATATATATATATATATATATATATATATATATATATATATATATATATATATATATATATATATATATATATATATATATATATATATATATATATATATATATATATATATATATATATATATATAATTTTTTTTTTTTTTTGGTGCAATAAAATATTTTAGATGCAATTAAAGTTATTTCACTACCGAAGAAATAAAAAAGTTCTTGTAAAAAATGCCAGCGACCCGACATGGCCGCCACGTTTTGTGATGAAGACAATTAGTTTTAGGTATGATTAACTCTATGGAAAAGAATCGTACTTACCCTTAAATCTTGGGATAAACTCTTCAAGTTTCCATGCCCGAAGTAAATCGTCCATTATTGGTGTCTGTATAATATCAGATGCCTGTATCTGCAGCAGATTTCGAGATGAAATCGGACATGAGGTTAAGACCTCGTGTGCACACCTTCGCGATTTGCCGGAACGGAAACTAACAACTCGCAAATGAGCTAAGGCGGAAGTCGCGGAAGTGACGCACTAAGTATGGCGCGAAAATGCGGACCCGCGGGGCATCATACTAGGTCACGTGATGCGTAGTCGAGCAAACAAATGGCACAGCGCAGGTTTCGCAAGGATTCAGCGGAAATGAGCATCAAAATTAAACTTCTACGCAAGTCGCGGAAGTGACGCACTAGACAAAGCCGAAAATATCAGGCCCGCCAAGCATAATGAGACGTCACGTGATGTGCAGATGAGCAAAAAATCTGCACAGCGCAGCGTTGCACATGGCTTACCGGAAATGGGTTGAATCTGATCATGGATTATTATTTCACTATTCATCTATTTATTACAGGTATCCTATAAATACCAGCGAACTGAGTTCAGTTATTCGTTGTGGAAATAGGGATATTTGTATTTTTTTGCTACAATGTATGCACGGACTGGTGGCATCGCACGTACGCCCGCAGAATTCTGCAAAGTCAGAGACGACCGTACTACGACCGACGTACGGCACGACCCCGACACGGTGTAGCGTGATCAACCTTTAAACGGCGTTCAATTTTTTCTGTATAATTTGGAGACAGGCTGAACTTAGTTTAAACTTCGATTAACGTTGGAAGAATCGGGCCTTAGTCTACGGCTATACTCAGCATCGAATCGCAAATTGCAATCCCCCGATCATGATGGCTTGATCAGCTTGTTTGCGACCGAGAAGGCAAGACATGTGACAATCTACACTAAAAATGCTTCCTTCGTTCTGCGTTCTAGGCCAGGGAAAAAACCGAAAGGTAGTACTTTTCAGGTATGAATCCGGAAACTTGATCTAAGGGTAATTCGATGACGCTGAATCGAATGGTGATAATAATTTTGCAATCAACCCCCGGGATCATTATAAAAAAAAGGGTTAAATCGTTTAATTCGGAACCTAATAATTTTATCAAAAAATCTTTCAAACAAAAGTTGTTGGGAATAAAAAAAACGTGAAAAAATATCCTACGTTCATCTTCGTATCTTCGAAAATAAGGGAGAAAAAGATTTATGCGACGGGAGCTAGCCCCCCAGATAAAATCCAAGAAAGCTAGCGCCATAATCGTCGTTTTACGGTGCTTCACGACACGTTTCCAGTATACATATCGAGAGATTACTGAGGAAATTAACACTGTTACAGCCAACTCGACAGACTCCAAGTTTGTCGTCTGTTTATTGCAGGCTGGCCATCCGCTATTTTTTTTTCCTCTATTTCATTGGACATTACCGGCACACTGACGGCCAGCCGGCGTTAAACAGACGAAAAACGTGGAGTGTGCCGAGCTGGTTGTGACTGAGTGTTAACTTTCACGGTAATCGGAGGTAATTGGAGTTCCATATAAGAAGGAAATACATCTATTCTTCGTAATCAGGACGACTATTACCCTAGTTGACCGGAATTAATATTCGTTTGCGTTATTATTTCACGTAGGTTTTCCCGACTATAAGATGTAACGTCGACGTTCCGTATGAAAAGGTAACACATCTATTCTTCGTAATCAGGACGACTATTACCCTAGTTGACCGGAATTAATATTCGTTCGCGTTACTATTTCACGTAGGTTTTCCCGACTATAAGATGTAACGTCGACGTTCCGTATGAAAAGGTAACACACCTATTCTTCGTAATCAGGACGACTATTACCCTAGTTGACCGGAATTAATATTCGTTCGCGTTACTATTTCACGTAGGTTTTCCCGACTATAAGATGTAACGTCGACGTTCCGTATGAAAAGGTAACACACCTATTCTTCGTAATCAGGACGACTATTACCCTAGTTGACCGGAATTAATATTCGTTCGCGTTACTATTTCACGTAGGTTTTCCCGACTATAAGATGTAACGTCGACGTTCCGTATGAAAAGGTAACACACCTATTCTTCGTAATCAGGACGACTATTACCCTAGTTGACCGGAATTAATATTCGTTCGCGTTACTATTTCACGTAGGTTCTCCCGACTATGAAGTATAACGTTGACGTTCTGTGCGGTAATTATCGTAGACGTAACTATATGTATAGATCCAGGATTCTATGTGTTGCGGCAACTTTGCAATATTTGTATGACAGTCACAACATATGTTAGGTCCAACGCTATGTAATATGTCAGGCCAGCGATAAACTCATAGTCTTCGCTATCAGAGACGATTATAGTTCTTTTAACTACTTTATTTCTACGATACTGTTAACGTTGAAACAATCATACAATTTCCCAGTTTTATAGTGAGCAAAACTATATTTTTTATTTCCTCCGACTATGGACGCTTCAACTATATACGTTATAGTTCGTTTTAGCATAGCATTTTTTTCAGTGTAGGGATATTTTATAGTTATAAACAGAAATAGAGCATACACGTCCAGACGGACGTTACACCTCCCCCCTTAATTGAGAATGGCGAGCCCGTTGCTCGATCATTCACTATCTTCGTCGTTAATTTTGAATGATACATTTTTTGAATTTTCGGGAGGTGCGTTAGCTGTTGTTGATATGTTGGTTGTTGTCGGCAAGTTAGCTGTTGTTGATATGTTCTTGGTTGTAGGTGTGGCGTAAATTGGTATAGGACCATTGAAATGCATATTCAAACCTGGGTATAGATTCGAGCTTCTATGGATCCGTTCCAAGGGCGGTGTTTGCGGCATTTGAGGTAACGGTGGTGCGGATTTTTCGGGTGTTTTAGGCTCTTTTGTTTCCTTTTCCCCTTTATTTGCTAAATGCAATAGTAAGTTCGTCAAGGAATCCCATATAGCACCTAGCACGTGGAGACTCCATCCATAGGCATCTTGTAAGGCGTATCCGTGTATCAATGTGTCGATAAGAAATTTAACTACTTTAAAGGCGATCCATAATCCTATAACTCCTGCGCTGGCTGTTCCAAAGCTAGTAAACCAACCCCATATTTTTGTCCATGCATTGTTGACTATTTTTTGCATAGTTTCTTCGTCTAGGAAACTCATGATTGACATCTTCTGATTTGCGATTGATTGTCCTGTCATCCCTCTAGCCATGTCGTTGAGTAATCCTGGCCTCTCTGCGGGGAACATTATGTGGTCGCGTAATCGTTCTAAATCTTCCGCTGAGTAGATTCCACTTGTTGCTAATTCATTCGGATTCACATATTTCCAAGTTAGTGCGGTTAATGGTTGAATTGCTGGTGGTTCTACGGTTTCCGTCGGTGATGGTAACATCTTGTACCATTTTTCGTTTAAGTAATACATTGTAGGTATAAAGGGGTTGCAATCTACTTGTGTTCCTGTCTTGTATAGCATATGACTTTTAGGTGATAAGAATAGGCTGGTATTGCCTCTATAAACAGGTAATTGCTGATAGCACTCTTCGGTTTTCCTAATTTTAATTTCTACCGGTATGCATTTAATAACGTGAATGACCTCTCCCGCGACTACTGCCATATATCCTGGTCCTTTCATTAGATGATAGGCGAATTCGTCTGGAGTGATTGCTGCGAGTGATAGTGCATTACGTAAGACTTTTTGCTCTAATTCGCAACTTTGCGTTAGTACATCGCGATAAAGGGTTGTGATTTGTGATCTCAAGTGTCGCTCTACGTAAACGAATTTCGAATTGACGTAGGTGAAAATATCTAAGTTATTTGCAGAAATAGGTTTCCTTGCGATAAAAGCATTATTTTTTTGTGGTTTCGGCGATGAATAATTTTGGGTGTTCTGTTTTGATTATCGTGTGTCCGCATATTTGTGTCTGTCCTTGTTTAGCTAACGCAAAAGTAATGTCCTGCGTAGTCAATGTGTAAAGTTCTTCCCGTATTTCATTATCATCTTGAATTTTAGTAGCTTTCCCTTCGTATAAGACATCGTATCGATCTAAACGACATGAATCTTTCGGCACAACTTCCCAAAACGTGTTTCCTCCCTCGTTGTCTATAACGTTTCCTACGTTAAAGTCGCTGGTAGTTCCTGATCTGAGTACGATTTTGTTTGAGTTTAAATTTGTTTTTGCCATGTAATCGGTCAAGGTTATTCTTATTACTCCCTGTACGACTACATTATTCCAACTTCCGTATTCGTCTTTATAAGTTGTCCCGTCGCAAGTACCGTCTACGCTTGTCGTACCTCCTAAATCTATCGGTCGAGTAATCGTATTGTTGGTTACTAATGAATTTATGATACCGTTAATTCCAAATTTCCAAGATCTATAGAGATGCATCGAAATGCATTCTTCCTTTGAAACTGAATGAATATACTCTGTTTGGCCATTTGTTACCAATGAAACGTGGGAATGCATTCCGCAATAAAATATAGATCTATGGATTTCTATTTTACATTGAGTAACCTTTACTTCGGAATAATCTGATAATTGTAATAATTGAATATCAAGACTAGTTGCCACTGGTTGAATGTTTTGTAAATCACAAGATCCTACTTTTAGTAGCGATACGGTCGTTAAATTCATCATGTTTGATCCACAGTCGTATCCAATCAAGGCGTTCGTCATCAAAACGAGTCGCAATATGATAATTATTCTGAGATCCATCCCGGATGGTCCCTATTTGAACAAAAGATTTGATTGAATTTATTTTACCATAAAGTTATCATTCTAGAAATAATCCTTTCTCTTGGTTCTCTAGTTCGGATAATGAGATTGGAATCGAATGGATGTGTAGGAATGCTTTGATTTGGATCAATGTTTGAGAAAAATAAATATAGTGCTATAATAATAATAGAGATATATTCTTGAATATATGTTTGTATGTATACAACGCACATAGGGTCGATTATATGGGTGATTGAAGTAAAAGTTAAGTAGTGTTGTAATATGCGGATAGTGTGTTATACTTGATATATACACATGTGCATGTATACTCAGTATTCTTGTGTTCTACTTTATATTATGGTGTGGTATGTATCCTAGGTTTGTAGGTAATCTAAATTTACATATAATTTTTCAGGATTATCCGTTTTCGGTTATATATGACGTTTAACATATCTCACTTACAAGTAGTGTATGTATTATAATTGATGGTTCAGAGTAACAGACCGGCTAATTTTCGATTAATGTGTTTGCTCATATCAAAAAATTTTGAAAACAAGGTATATGTAATTCACTTAATTCCAGAGTTAAGGTTAATCATAATACGTAATTAATTTTTCTTAATTGTACTGGTTAATATACTTTGAACGAGTAACATATCTTAATTTAAATGGATTAACAGTTTATTAATATAGTTGCTTGTTCCGAGAGTATATACTTCCCTTAACTTAGAGTTCGTGAACGTGATTTTCGCAAAGGTACATATGCGTTTTGCTTAATCTATGTTTTATAATATTTGCCTCGCCAAGAATGGTTTTAAAGAATATGCTTTTACTTAATCTATCTTATATATATATATATATATATATATATATATATATATATGCGATATTGGAACTTGATTGATATTTTTTCTTGAATAATATATATTGATTAATATAGATTGAATAAAATATTTGCCTCACCGAGAATGATTTTAAAGAATATGCTTTTTTAATGTGAACCTTATATGTGTAATATTGGAACTGGATTAATATATTGATTAATAGGTGGTTTATATATTCTGATATAGTATGTAGCGATATAGTTATGTATCTTGAGAGTTATTTCTCCCTTTTTTTGAATTTTTCTTTCCTTTTTCTGCGTCTGTCTAATCTTTATATAAAGCTTATTAACTTAGGTATATATGCGTATATAGTAGCTGGGAACGAAATATACAACAAAACGAAAATAATAATATAATGTAGATATAACACGATTTGTCTGTGAATTTTTCATTTTCTTCACTCTTTATATTTTATGAGGTGATTCAGGACCACTACCATTCCTTCTAACACTTGCAGGATTTTAGCGTTTTGCTCTTTTTCATTCCTAACCGTCCCTACAGTCTCTGCGCCCAAAGAATGTGCGGGATTATTAAAGTCTGATTTTTCGAAAAATTCTGTCGTCCAGAGCTCTAAGGCTCTGGCGTTCTGATACGCACAGTGAAATTTACTTGCCATTTGTAAATGGCGTGGGCATGGTCTTGAATATAGGGCACAGTTTCGCGGATATTTTTCCTCTAACTCTCTAACTAGCGCTGAGATTTGAGGACACCCGAAGTCCTCTAAATTGAAAACATTTGGACAATATCTTTTCATGACCTGCATTTTTTCATCTCCCTTCACAAAGATGTCAACATTTGGTTCTTGTCCTATTGTGTGCAGGAGATCTTCTACAAATGCGCTGTTTTCTTCTCCTTCTTCCCATTGCAGGCCGTGGAACTCTTTGGTGAGCCACCTATTAGTTCGGTGGGCGTTGGCTTCTAGGTTTCCTAGCTCTTCCTCCATTTTGAGGATTAGGTACCTGTTCCGTATTGGTTCGCTGCATTGCATCGCGATTTCCTTAATTAGGAATTTATTATTGTCCCCTCTGAATCCTTGGAGATCGATGACGAACTTCATCTGCAAGTTGTAACGAGTGATTTAAATTTCTATCCGTTATCTTCTAATTTGGATCTCAGGTTTTGGATGAAGTAGGAGTTCGTGGGAGTAGCCGGGTTCTGAAGTGATCTTGGAGTTTGGAGTGGTTTGGATACAGGTTGTCCTATTATAGTTACATTTTAACGGTCTAGGTCTTCCTTTTCCTCGACGATTAAGTCATCCTCAATAATCGTAACAAAGATTTGTGTAATTCCGGGCGTGAATCTTCCTAACAGGAATATCAGATAGTTCTGATTTAACGAATTAAGAATGTTAAACCCCTTCTGGAATTCTTCCCGTTCTCGATTGTAATCTTCTTCGTTAGTTGTTATATATATCTGTAGACTATATAATTTTTGCAGGAAATATTTCCACCCGCTAATAACTGTACGATTCCGTTCTTGACCGATTCTTCGAGTTCTTCGTCATGTTCTACTCTGTTTAACGTAGTCTTAATCTTCAAATACGACCTGCCTGCCCTGGGAGTTGGCACCAAATGAAAATGGATCGTTTTGGCTGATGGTAGTTGCATAGTGGACGAAGTCTGTCTATAATCCAGATATGTTTTTTGTTTTATATATAAAAAAAAAACTCAATCTATTACATTGGTGCAATAATGATTTGGAATTCAAGCATTGTTTTCCCCTTTTATTGACCTTTTAATAGGGAATAACATCGAAGTGTTCCCATATATCATCGTAATCAGTACCGTTAATTTCGACAAATACACTGTCGGGTTTGTCCTGGACAATTAGAAGTTCTCCGAATGGATCTCAAATACCTTCCCTGAGATATACTCCTATATCTTCAAAATTAGTTGAATAATTATAACGATATATTATACCGATTTTTAAAAAGTTATTCTGGATTAAATAAGTTATGATAGATTTTTCTTCTTCCGAGAAAGTCTTGTTACATTCTACTATAATTCTTTGTCGTATAAGTTTTGTTTCGATAAATGTTTGTTCGCCGTCGTTGTGGTCTTCAAAAAAAATTCTTATCCCTTCCGCCATTTCCGCAACTACAGGTATTTCTGAAATTTCATCATGTCTATGTTTATATTGGATCACAACAAAGAATAAGGTATTCAATATTTTGTTTTTAGAAGAAACTACTAATTTTTCAGTGAAGGCTCGTCGTTAGGAGACTGACTATGATAGGGTAGATAAAAATCTTTGATATATAAAACAAATTGTTTAAAATCAAGTTATTAAAATTAAATACAAAGAGGTACGTCTTTATTTGGGACGAATGTTATAAGTGTATCTTAATATTAGCCTAATTCTATAGGAGGTATAACTGGGTTGTGAAAAGAATATAGGAAACAGAAAGAAAAGGGAAAGTGTGAAAACGAACGGAGAAGAAAGGAAAACAAGAGCTAATAATATTGATGGTAGGGCGATTCCGGATTTTGAGCCCTTGGCGGAAACTCCATATACAGGGGGGGAAGGTCTGGAATGTCAGAGGGAGGACCGAAGGTCAGGGTCAGGTACCCGGGGTCGTTGTCAATTCTATTGACTCCGTCCTCGTTGACTTCATATTGTAAGTAGAAAAGGTCATGGTCCCTGGTCACCCTGACCCACACGTCCCTCCCCGCCGGTCCTTCTAGGACATATATTAGGTTTGGGATCTGTGTGAAGTGGTACATCCTTCGTCCCACTTCGCTGTGGTCTACATGTACCATATAAATATGTAAATAACCTCCCTCCGCCAGTATACGGTTTCTTATTAAATCCTTCAGAATAATTCGAATTGGCTGGGTGATCTGTCTAGGCCCGTGCGTCACTTGCACTTCCTGACTTGTGGATGTTATTTTCACCCTTGTGAATCCGCCGTACACCACAGGGTCACGAATGAATGTGACCCGGGTGGACTGGTTGATCACAAGGGGGCCGATCATCTGAGAACAATGATAAATTTGTTTGCGTGTTGCGCATAATCACATCTAGGGTAAAGTAATAACTGATGGTAAAAAAAATGAAAAGCAAAGGGGGAGAAAAATTGAGGGTTGAACATGGAGAAGAAAGGTGAAGGAGAATGAATAGTGATGATTTAGTAGAATTGGTGATAGCGTTGGTTTTGAATCTGGGGTCGTGGTGCAAACTCTAGTACTTCTACCAAGTTCGGCATCTCGGGATGGTCGATGCAAAAGTTCACAGTAAGGGTTAAATAACCGGGGTCGTCGCCGACTCTAGTTACTTCGTTTCCGTTAATTTGATACTGAATGAAAAAAGCATCGTTGTTAATTGTTAAACGGACCCACATGTCTCTTTGTTCTGATCCTTCTAATAAATATATTAAATTAGAGACGTATGGAAAATAGTTTATCTTTCGCGTCACTTCATTGGGTTCCGTTTTTATGAAGTAGAAGTGTGCATAATCCCCTTCTGTCAGAATTTTGTTTCGAATCAGATCTGTCAAGATGTTTTTTATTCTCTGACTGATTGGTCTGGGGCCGTATGTCGCCTGGATTTCCCGATTTCCGAATGTTATTTTGATTCTCGTGAAATCGCCTGGTATATTAGGATCATGGGTAAATGCGATCTGTGTTAATGAGTTTATGATGAGGGGGCCGATCATCTGCAAACAATAATAATTTGGGATTTCATTCATCATTTTCTATTTTCGTATATTGTTTACGACTAGATTTTACAAATAGCTTCAATATTTATTTTGAAACATAGGGGGTAGTGGCAATTCATATACGGAGATTTCGAAATTGTTTGAAAACGTTCTTTTTATAATTCCTTTCACCTTGTCCCAGCGGAGCTTGTCTAGTCCGCATCCTATTTTAGGGATCGCCAGTCTATTTATTCTAAGCCTGCTTAGTTTGTCATAAAGCGCCTTTAATGCCAGCGTCAAGGTTTCGTATGTGGGTTTCCCGTCGCTACGGTCTTTGGTGACGAGATAGAATATTAGCCGGCCTTCGCATTTTAGCATTAACGCGTTTCCAACTTCTGGTTTTTGTTCCCTAAGTTCCTTAATAGAGCCAAACCTACGCTTAAATTGCAGCGCAATTCCTGCACCCATTCTAAGATCCTTCGCTACGCAATGTGCTAGCGGTATATCAAGTGGGGCATTAAACAGGTCATCCTCTATCTCCGTTATTTGAATCCTATTGTCTCGCTCTAATCTCATTTCTTTTCTTCCGTTGTCTGCAAATGGTATTGTTACATTGGGTTTTCCCAATATCAATAGATCGTTTTCGAGATCTATCTTCGCGTCGGCCTTGTCTAGGAAATCTAAACCTAAAATCAGTGGTGCTGTCAGGTTTTCCATTACTACGGTATCCTGCCTTATGGTGGTATGGGCTACGTGTATGGTAATTAGTACTCTTTCTCCGGATATTTGGGTACAGTTGCTAATTGCTGTTCTAATCCCTATCCCAGAGTTTTCTAATCTTGGCGCCGGTCTTGGCGCTTGATTCTCCATTTCCCTTAATGTTCTTCGATCCATTATTGTTAGTTGGGCTCCTGTATCAATCAGAGCATAGGCAAAAATTCCTAAGATTATTATTCGGATAACCGGTTGTGGGTTGTGATCATCGTAAGCACTTGTCAAGTTTACCCTTCGTTCTGGTGAATTTAGGTGAATTGTTATACTAAATTCCTCCGAAAAATTTTGTTCTATTAATTTCCGTACTTTAATCCAGTCGAGTCCTAACTCGCAATCTAATTGAGGCATGGCTAATCTAGTTATGTCAAAGTCTTTGCATCTTGTATAAAGAGATTTCAATGCCTTGTCGAGGGTTTCGTAGGTTGGTTTAGAATTGTGTGTCTTTCTAGACACCAGGTAAAATACTTGTCTATTGTGGCTTGTGCTAATTGCGATCACCGCTCCGACATTAATTTGTGGTCTTATTTCGGGTAATTCCCCAAACCTTTCTTTAAATATTTTGCATGTACCTGTATTCAAAATTAGATCTGCTGGTATACAATTAGCTAATGCTACCTCCAAAGGTGTACTGAAAAGGTCTCCTGTTGTTTCGATTATTTGTGGTCCAAATTTTAATTGTTTTATCACTGGTTTATTATCGATTTTTCCTAATTGTTCAGGTAGTTCGCGTGGTTGGAATTGACCTAATTCTTGTTTTATTGTCTGTGGCTTAGGCTTTTCTGGCGGTTTTTTAGGTATATGAGCGAGTTTAGTGCGGTTTAAATGTATGACTTTCGTTTTTCCTTTCTCTGATTGTATTCTGATATTTTCCTTGTCTAAAATTTCTAATACCTACTTCGTAGGGTCCGTTGTAATGGTCTCCGAACTTTCCCTCCTTTTCTTTAAGCGTGTATACTTGCTGTCCTACTTGTACCTCCCGTGGGTTTAATTTTTTATCGTAATTGTCTTTATATTTTAATTTGGCTTTTTCCAAATTTTCCTTCGCATCTGCCCTGATACTATGGAACGTATCTAATAGTTCTGATATATACTCGTTATATGACCTGAGCTCTCCGTCTATGGGAATTTTGCTTGAAGGCGTACGGGCCGTTCGACCGTAAACCAATTCGTATGGCGTGTACTCCGTAGCTTCATGGGTACTGGTATTATACGAGAACATAGCTAATTCAATCCAATTATCCCAATCCTGTTTGTCATTAATAAAATGTTTTAGATATTCTACTAGAACGTGGTGGGATCTTTCTAACGATCCGTTTGATTGTGGATGAAACGCTGTGGTTTTGAATTGTTGGATTTTAAAATGCTTGGCGACTGCCTTTAATAGATTTCCTATAAATGCTTGTCCCTGATCGGTCAGTACAGCTCTAGGCGTACCAAACTGGCAGATGAATTTCTTAACAAACGCTTCAGCTATTTCTTGCGCGTTTGCCCTTTTTATAGGCACGGCTATTGAATATCTAGTTAAATTATCCTGCATAGTTAGTAAAAATGAATTTTCGTTTTTCGTTGTTGGGAGTGGACCTACTATATCCATTGACACCTTATCAAACGCGGTGGTTGATGTGTCTGTTATTACTATTGGTTGTTTAGTTTTTACTCGAACTAGCTTCTTCTTTTGGCAGCTTACGCATTGTAGAATATATTTCTGAACTTCTTCCTTTAGATTAGTCCAACAATACTGTTGTTTAATTCGATTGTAGGTTTTTGTCACGCCCTTATGTCCCCCTATAGCTGACGCGTGGGCTTCTTCTATAATTGTTAGGCGTTCTGATCGTAATGGTTCGATGATTTGATTATTGCAAATTAAAATTTTGAGGGTGTTTTCGATAAACGTTTGTCTTAATAAGTTGAGAATCTGTTTCCATGAAATTCCGTTAACACCTTCTTTACTTTCCGATAAATATAATGTCGTAACGTTAGTTTGAGTTAGTAGAGTTTTGAGTTCTAATATTGCTGCTTTTAATTGGGCCATCTTATCTCCTTCTGTCGATAGGATCATTACGAATTGTCTTCTAGATTTTCGTTTTCTGTACCAGGTTTCTCCTGCATTATATAAATTACCTTTTCCTAATTTCACTGCTCTATGCTTATCTGCTAGTATCTTTCCTCCTGAATCTAGCGGTTCTCCGCCTTCTAGTGCAAACCAGGCTATAGCTCCCCTTTTAGTTCCTATATTATCTTTAATTATGATAACATTGGAGTGAGTTCCTATTCCTTCGGCAAGGTTTAACGGTGGGTCTGAATTAATTTCATCGTTATCTTCGTCTTCCTCGTCACTGTCTCCGTCAGTCAATTCCTTGTCGAGTGACTCGAGTGCGTCGAATTCATCCGAGTTATAATTATCATTCTGTATTTCTTCCGTGATTGGGTCTAATTTTCCGAATTCATCGTCTGTTTCGTAGTCGTCGGCTTGTGTATTAATGGTTTGACTAAAATCTTCGCGTAATTTTCGTGTCGCTATTGATCTGTCCTCTTCAGAAATATCTTCAGTAAGGCTGTTGCATATTCTTATTCTGCATAAGCTATCGGCAAAAATTTTCTGTATGAGGTCGAACAACTCCTTCCATGGTATATCATCAATTTGTGGAGTTCTGGCTAAGGTTATCTGTTCTAATTGAAGTTCAATTGATGTATCTAATAATGATTTTAAAGTTTCGGTCAGAATTTCGCGATCTAAACATGTATTTTTTGTTTCTTTGATGACTAAGCCTATATAGTGTTTGTTTCCTACTTCTAACACCCTGGCTCTTCCTAGAGTTAGATCTGTGTATTGTGGCAATTTATTCTTTAATTGTAAATCTCTGGAACCTTCGTCGCATGGGTGGTTATTCATAGTTATAAAAAATGCGCAATTTACATCTTGTTCTGATAATTTACCTTTAATTTCTGAAATTATTCCACAGCCGCGTGTTTTCATTCCGCTATTATCTCGCCATTTTGGTTTGTTTTTTAATTCGGCGCTATCGTTGTAAGTGATCGTAAACACTTTTGGAAGAACTAAATCGTCAGGTGACAAGTTTCGAAATGTAGTCGAACTTAATTGCCCTTTTTGTATTTAGACTGGTTCCGTCAGCTCGGTTAAGGTTTCTTCTCGATATTCCATTTCATTTTTGTCCGTTACGGGGATCCTGGACAATGCGTCCGCATTCACATTCGTTTTTCCGGCTTTATACACAACCTTATAATCGTATTCGGCTAATTTTATTTTCCAACGTACTAGTCGGGAGGTGGGGTCCTTAATTGAGTGAAGCCAGGTTAAGGGTTTGTGATCTGTAACGAGTGTGAAGTTTTTTCCGTAAAGGTAAGGTCTAAAATATAAAACGCAATACACTATAGCGACTAACTCCTTTTCTATTGTTGAGTAGTTAAGCTCAGCTCCATTCAATACTCTAGAAACATACGATATAGATAGATCTCCACCAATTTCTCCCTGACTAAGTATTCCTCCAATAGCGAAATAAGAAGCGTCGGTCGTAACTATAAATTCTCGCTCGAAATTTGGATATTGAAGTATAGGTTGCCTGCATAAGAGCGTTCTTAAGGTTTCAAAAGCTTCTTGTTGATCCGTTGTCCAAATAAAAATCGAATCCTTTTTTAATAAGTTAGAAAGTGGTTTTGCAATGCGAGAAAAATCTTTGATAAAGCGGCGGTAATATCCGGCTAAACCCAAAAATTGTTGAATATTTTTCCGGTTTTTTGGTACTGGGAATGCTTCTACGGCTTTTAATTTTTTTGGATCTGGGCGAACTCCGTTTTCTCCAATAATGTGGCCTAAGTATGCCACCTCTTTCCTTAAAAATTCGCACTTGTCCGGCTGAAGCTTCAGATTTGCTTCCCTTAGTCGCCTTGTTAACTTATCGAACTTTTGTCGATGTTCCTCTAGCGATTTTGCATAGAGAACGATATCATCTAGATACACGAGCATTTCTATTCCTAGTAATCCCGATAATACTTGATCCATTAATCTTTGAAAGGTTCTTGGGGCATTTGTTAGACCAAAGGGCATTCTATTGAATTCATAATGCCCGTGTGGCGTGGTGAATGCAGTCTTACCCCTATCAGTTTCGTCCATCTCGATTTGATGGAATCCGGAAGCTAGATCAAATACAGAAAAATATCTTGCTCCTCCGAGTTGGTCTATTATGTCGATAATGGTAGGTAGCGGGTATGCGTCTCCCAGCGTTTTTTCGTTTAAAGATCTATAATCTATTACCATTCGCCATCTCTTGTTACCCTTGGAATCGGGTTTTTTGGGAACTATCCATAACGGAGAATTATAGGGTGACGATGATGGTTGAATAATATTAGATTCTAATAATTCTGCTATCTGCCTTTGAATTTCTTCCTTATGTATAGGTGGATAACGATATTGTTTAGTGTTAATCGATTGTTCGTCCGTTGTAAGAATTTTATGCTTTATCGCGTTAGTGCTTCCTAAGTAATCTCCTGGCAAATGAAAAACGTCTGAATTTTGTTGTATTAATCTTTCGACTTCCTGCTTTTCTTCCTCGTTTAAATGATCTAGTCGTAAAATGGATCTTAGAATATCTAACCTATTTTCGATTTGTTGGGATGAACCTGAAATAGTCATGCAAAATTTTTCGTTAGTTATGGATTCGTTATCTGAAGTGTCGCTGTCCGTTGTACTCATCGTATCGTCTATTACAGTTATATCTGTCATATATTCCTGATCATTCGTAAGGCCGTCGTTTACTTCGAGTTTGTTTAATTCCTTCGCTTCGGTAATCACAGGTCTGTTTTTTCTGATTTTGGAATGTTCAATCTTTCTTTTATTAGTTGTTGAAATTTTATTTTCCCTAGTTTCATTACACTCGTTTCTTTTATCTTTGGTGATTCTTCTGCGTTTTTTTAATTTACTCGTCAAATTATCTGTGTCCTTTAAGATTTCCTGGTTAATTGCCTGATTTCCGTGTCTTCCTTTATTTTTAGTTCTCATTTTGAATTTACCGATTTCGCTGTCTGGTTTTGGTTCGGTTTCTTTTTCACTTGTTAAAGGTTTTCCGGTTTGTTCTGAATATCTTATCACCTTCTCTATTTCTTGAAGCTCTTGCGGGGGTATTATTAAATTTGCTTGTTCGTTTGTTGCATTTATTACGTAAAGATAGGCTTTATTGTTACGGTTTGTCACTATCGCATTACCTAAGTAAACCTTAGAATCTGGTATTAAGAGGGGTAAGTATCCTTCGCGTAAGCTGGTTTCTTCAAGATTGATGCAGATATTTTTTCGCGTTCTTGGTGGAACCTTGATTATTCCTATCCTTGAATTTTCTTTAAAAGTTTTATCAACTGGGGATGCTGGGCTTAAGCTTGGTTCAACGTATCCAAAACAAACGGTAGGTTCCCTGCTCGGAAATGGTAGGGTTGCTTTGTCATCATTAGTTTCTATAATCTTTTCGTAACAGTTATCATATAATAAACCTCTTTTTAAGAACGGGATACGTGTTGCTCCGTATTCTAAACGTCCTTTTTCAAAATTTATTTTCGCGTCATTTTATTATATTATATTTATTATATTTTCGCGGAAAAATTCGGATCCTAGCACACCGTGCTGTTGTATTGGTATATTCCCTGGGATTACTTGAAAGTTACCCCGAGTACCTGTTATATCTATAGCGACTTCTCCTAGAGTTACCACGTCTACTGCAGAAATTCCCTTTAAACAATATTTTTTACCCTTATTTATTTCGATCTCTGGTTTAATGCAGTATTTTTTGATAAGATTTAAATCGGATCCTGTATCTAACACAAAAGTACCTGTATTTCGTAATTCGTTTGCCTCTATCTTCACTGACGGGATTGTAGTCACGTATTTTTCTTTGGTCACTTGTGAAAATATGCGCGTAGCATAATTATTATTTTCATTGTCTTCATATAATGAAGCATTAGAAATATTGTCTTCGGAATTGTTTGCTTGTATTATAAAATCAAGACGATTTTATAATACAAGCAAACAATGATGAAGACCATCATCTTTGCGTGAAATTGAATTAGAAATATTCTTCTTGGAAAAACTTGCTTGAATTGGATTGCCTTGATGTAGTTTATTTTTAGAATCGTCGTCTTCGCGTAAAATTAGGCTAGAAATATCCTCTTTGGTATAGCTTGCCTGAACAGTATTGCTTTGAATTGGTATAATCTCAGAATCATCGTCTTTACGTAAATTATCATTGAAATTATTCTCTTTGAAATCACTTGCTTGAATAGTAACGTTTTGACTGATCTAGATGGAATCTAAATGGAATCATTTTCTTCGCGTAAAATTGAATTAGAAATATTCTCTTTGGAATTATTTGCTTGAATAGTAACGTTTCGATTTAACGTACCTTTGGAATCATTGTCTTTGCGTAAAATTGAACTAGAAATATTCTCTCTGGAATTATTTGCTTGAGTAGTAACGTCTTGATTTAACGTACCTTTGGAATCATTGTCTTTGCGTAAAATTGAATTAGAAATATTCTCTCTGGAATTATTTGCTCGAATAGTAACGTTTCGATTTAACGTACTTTTGGAATCATTGTCTTTGCGTAAAATTGAATTAGAAATATTCTCTCTGGAATTATTTGCTTGAATAGTAACGTTTCGATTTAACGTACTTTTGGAATCATTGTCTTTGCGTAAAATTGAATTAGAAATATTCTCTTTGGAATTATTTGCTTGAATTACATTGCTTTGATTTTTAAAATCATTGTCCTCGCGTAAAATATCATTAGAGTTACCGTATTCATCATCTTTGCATAAAATAACATTAGAGTACCTTGCTTTATCGTCTTCGTATAAAATTACATTGGGAATCTCTCTGAAATTATTTGGCTGAATGCTATCGTCTTGACCAAATGTACCTTTAAAATAACTGTCGTCGCGCAAAATATCATTGGGGTAATCATCTTCATCATCTTTGCATGAAATAACATTAAAGTAATCGTCTTCATCATCTTCATATAAAATATCATTGAAAACATTCGTTTCTATCTCTTCATTTTCGTAAACTCCTAAAATCTCTGGTTCAGAACCATTTGTCTGAGTAGCTTCGGCGATTTTACAAATATTATAGGCTTACTGCATAATCATCTTCATCATCTTCACATAAAATAACATTAGAGTAATCATCTTCATTATTTTCGGACAAAATATCATTCGAAGTATTTGCTTTATTAATATTCGTTTGTATCTCTTCGTTTTCTTAACTACTAAAAATCTCTGCTTTAGAATTATTCGTCTGACTTATTTCTCTATTAAAGGTCTTCGTCTTGATATTATTAGTCTGTACTGCAGTTTTGTCTTCTGCATTTTTGGTCGAAGCAAAAATTAGAATATTTTCCTCAAGATTTCCCGTCCCTAAAACTCCGTTTTTTTCATAAAATTCGCTTTCGATCAAGTTTATTCGTCTTCCAATGGATAACTCTGTATCATTGTAATGGCGCGATTGGGTCTGCTGGTGGCCTCCGAGCTCACGCCTTCGTTCGGAGGGCCTTCCCAGTTTCCCGAAACTGGTGATTGGTTATTACGCATTTCTTGTTTATATTGCTCATTTCGTTCTCTCTTGCGATATTCGCTAATTGAGTGACCGGAACTTTTGCAGTAACGGCACAATTCGCGTTCTATGGACCGTTCTTGGTCAGAATTATACTGATTTCTTGGATTGAAAAATTGATCCCGTCGTTGATTAGAATATTGATCTCGCGGGTCAAAATCGTTAATTCGCGATTGATAATTTCTTTGATTTCGTTGTTGATTTAAATATGGATTTCGTGAATTAAAATCGTCATTGCGTGATTGATAATTTCCCTGATTCCGTTGAGGGCTTGGGTATTGACTTCGCGAATTAAAATCGTTATTGCGTGACTGATAATTTCCCTGATTCCGTTGAGGGCTTGGGTATTGACTTTGCGGATTAAAATCTTTATTACGTGATTGATAATTCCCTTGATTCCGTTGATTATAATTGCCTTGAAAATTTGACTGCCCGTATTGACGATTTGAAAATTGACTCCTTGAATCATTCTGATAACTAGGCTGCATGTAGGCCTTGCTGCTGGTTTGGAACTTGATTTCTTGAATCATAAGTAGTTTGCATTTGATTTCTTTGATCGCGGTTATTACTGTCTCTATTAAATAGACAATCTCGGGTCTCATGACCTTGTCTCCCGCAGATTGTACATTTTGGAGTTTTACTTTGCGCGTAATTTACCTTAGCATCTTGAATTTTTTCGGATTCTTCTTTGCGTCTAAGGTTTCTTTTAATTTCTTCCTGTTGCTCTATCTTTCGAGCCGCGTCTACTAATTCTTTAAACGTATTTGGGACTTTACGAATTTTAACTTCTATCTCTGATTTTAATCCTCGTAGGAATGCTGCCTTGCCGTCGGCTTCTGTGTTTCTTTTAAACACTTCGAAATCATCTGTTCTACGTTCTTGTACAAATGCTTGAATTACGTTTGAAATTGCTTCGCGAACCCTAGCCGCGTAGGTTACTACGGATTCGTCTTTTTTCTGAAATAGATTACCTAGTTCTCCCTGACATAGGTTTACTGACTTCGTGGGACCATATATTTCACTAATTCGTGAAGTTAATTCATCTATTTTATCAAATCGTTCGTCCTCGAGTACGCGTCTAGCTTCACCTTTTATTTTATTTCTTATTATTCTCGTGAGACTGAGTTCTATCTGCGGCGGTACCATATCTCGCGCATCTTTGCATCCTTGAATAACACTACGTACGTCCGACGGCTTTCCGTCAAAATTCGGGACTGCTGCTAACGCATCTTTTATCGAAATGAAACTTTGAGGGTTTTGACCCAAAGGTCCACCGTTTCCTTGATCCGGCATTCTCCTATTTTTATTAACAGGATTTTCCGTAGTGGTGGTTTTAACCTCCGTTCGTTTCGGTTTTTTAGATTCTCTGGGGTTTTCCTCAAGATCTACCGCGAATAGCTGTGTTCCCTTAGCTTTCGACCTAGTAATTCGCACGTCTGGTTCTGCAGTTGGATTTAGATTTGGCTTTAGATCTGGATTTGAGTCTAGATTTTGCTCAGAATCAAGATTTATAAGAGTGTCGGGATCGTCTATCGGAGTATCTACTACTTGCGGACTTTCCCTCGTATGGGGTGGACTGTGGACCACCTTGGGCCTTTGTTGTCCGTCGGACATTGATCACACGAAAGGGGTAATCGAGGTTTCGTACATTACCATTTACTCTCACGTTATTTCTTCTTAATTACTACGCTTAAATAAATACAAGCATTTTGATAATATTTTGTTGTGTTTCGCATCCATCACTCAAGCTGAATCATACGGATGTATTTTTGTTTCCTTAATAAGAAATTTATAGTAACACTATAAAAAATCCGCTTGCGATTTCCTGGTATCACTCATAGTTCGTTGAAAATGAAGAATTCATCGTTTTTGAAAGAAAAATAGACGAAAATCGTTTCTCGGTCAATCAGAAATGCGATCAAGATACAATATTATCATTGGAATTTGAAAAAAGAACCTACGAATTCTCAATTTTTCATATTAAAACGTTTAATCAGTCATTGCCGTAATGCCTCATCTATATATTCGCAAATATAATGAGCAGATCGGGAATACCGACCTATATATCGATTGAGACAGTTCTAAATATTCTCGTATCGAGCTAAAATTTCGCGGGAATCTTTTTTTCTATCTAAATTAATGTTTTCCGTCGATGGAACTATAAAAAAAAAGAAGAAAAAAAAAAAGCAAATCGACCTATATGTCGATTGAGCCAGTTCTAAAAATTTTTGTATCGAGCTGAAATTTTGAGGGAATTATTTTTTCTATCTAAATCAACGTTTTTCGTCGATGGAGCGCAAAAAAAAGAAAAAAAAATTTTTGCCGGACACCCTAATTTATATTTTTTAACATAGTGATTAACACAATTTATTTTATTAAACATTCTTTGGTGGCATTTGGAAATTTTTTTTTTATACTCACTTACAATTTGAATGACATATTGTTTTTGATCTTCGTGCTTAACTAGAGTATTAATAATATTAATATATATGATTATTATGAATATTAATATATTAATATATGATTAATATTAATATTAATATATTAATAATATCAATATTAATAATATTAATAAATATCTAATTTTACCTATAATACAATTAAAATTAGATATTTTTCGCAACATATAATTTACTTTTATATAAATAATGATATATCAGGAAGGGATTAAATCAATCCAGTCGAGTCAATTCTGAAAGTTATCTGTCGCCTGATGTTTCGGCAGTGGTGTTCTGCCCTCATCAGAGGCTTGGCCTAATTGGTGGTAAATTTGACACCTCAATATGTGAGATAGTCATGTTCGGAAGAAGGATAGCAACCATACTATCCTTCTTCCGAACATGACTATCTCACATATTGAGGTGTCAAATTTACCACCAATTAGGCCAAGCCTCTGATGAGGGCAGAACACCACTGCCGAAACGTCAGGCGACAGACAACTTTCAAAATTGACTCGACTGGATTGATTTAATCCCTTCCTGATAAATGACAGTTCGAGTGTTAACTTCACATCTACTATAAATAATGATAATTTTGCTGTCAAAGTCAAAAAAATCTAAAAAATTACTATGAGTTCAACTTTAACCTTAAATAACTTTTAAACGAGTGAATTTATCAAAAAATCATAAGAGAACTTTTTTGTACAGCGTTCAATTTCCTATAAGAATATGTGACTTTCATCGCTGTATATTGACTTGCTCAAGAGAAAAAAATTAAATGTAAAACATGCCGAAACCCCATGTCATTTAAATGGGAAATGTATCGTCTTTGTAGCACGGTTTAATATGAATACTAAGAGCTTATATGAGTCTGATAATTTTTTTTAGGTGATAAACTAAAAATTTAGGGGGCGCTGCGAAAAAAAAACCAAGTTGGTAAATAACGGACACCCTAATATGTATGTATGTACAAAGGGGTCTCCTCGAATTTCCAAGCAACAAACTTATTACATACTATTAGAACTTAACTAATGTTATGACTAACAATATTAACGAAAGCATGGGAGGATTCATGCTCGAATAACAACAGCGCGAAGGACATCAACTTCTTCATTTCGGTGATAGATGGGGAATTAAAATAATGTGCAATATTGAGCAAGTTGTCTTCATAAAATAATAAGCCACAGGCTATCCTTTGATATTTGAACATTTGTCACTCGCATTCTTACGACCCAGTTAAGTTTCAACATTGCTATAGATATAGTGCCTCCAACTGTATTCATTACCGGCGTCATCCAGCTGTATAGTGTTGTGGGACGGCGTAAGTGCGTTCAAATCATCGACATTAGAATATGGAGTACGCGTCCCCATGTGAACCCTTTCGAAAAGTGTCCAGTAGATTAAAAAATGAGGGAAGGAGGTGGCGGCCACACCATCGCAACCTACGTGGCTTAGCATGCTACGGGGTAGAAAGAGACAGAGTTTTGCCACCACCGGTCGCTAGCTTTTTCACTCTTTATCACTGTGATCTAAAGTATACCTGTCCTATATATCTGTGTATTAGGGTGACAGTTATTTTGACTTTTTTTTGAAACTTTTCGCTCCAAGTGGATGAAACGTTTTCAGATAAATAAAAAAAAAAAATGTTCCCGAAGTTCGGAATTTTTATTTTAATATTTGATGGTGCCACCGAGCACTTGGAATTTACGTTTAAATAACGTGGGGTTTTCCGAAGTTTGAAGTTTTTTACCTCACATCCGCAATTATTCGTTTAAAAATCTGAAACTCTGGAGAAATGTTTCCAATGGAAGCACCTGAAAATGAGAATTTTTTTAGAATGTTTTGAGCATTTTTACCCCAGCAGTATACCGGTAAAAATGCTCAAAAAATGCTGAAAAAATTTTCAAAAAATTCTGGAATATTTTGTATTGTACTCATCGGTGTAGTATGTAAATTGTGTAGTACATGATGTCAAAAACTGGAAGATAAAATTCGTATTTCCGAAATTTTCGGAATTTATATATCCTGCAGTAACATATTCTACATTAGTTTAACGATTATGTCATTTCGGTATTTAAAAGGCAAATACGGACTGTCTTACCAACTGATAACACAGTTTGAATTGTAGATCCTGTGAAGACTGCTAGATGGGCAGCGGTCCTGTTCATCCGGTACCAACATCCACCGCTACGCGTCGCGACTTTCTCGCGAGTAAAGTAACTTCATTCCAACGATATTAGATGCTATAGAGTGCTGGTAGAGTATCGCTTCTCGGCCTCTTGGCTAAGATCAAAGTGTAGTATCTGTTCTTATCAGCTTAATATCTGATACGCTCCGCATTGCGGAGCCAGAATATTAAACTGATTTTTGGAAGTTGGCGGAGTGTCTGGGGCTTGCTCCGGCTCTGCCGCGGGTTGGCCCGGCATTGCAGTGCCGCTGGGTTCGGCCCATTTAAACCATTATAAAAACAATTCCGCCAACTTCTGAAAATCAAAAATAAATCTTGTGTTAGTGATTTTTATTATATTTTAATGTGTTTATATTTCCACCGAGGAGCGATCAACCCGGGAGCGACGCGGGTGACTTCCAAACATCGTGGGACGCGGAACTTCCCTGGGAGCTTGGTGCCTGCTGCGTGGTGGTAAAGCAGGTAAGTGGTAGCTCTATTTTTCTTCTTCTCTTTTTCTTTTCCCCGGCAACAAGGTGACGTCGTGGTGGCGCTCTCTCTTGCCTCTCACGCGTCTACCAACGGCCGTTAGACATATCCCCGACCTAGGTTAACTCACCTGTCACAACGTGCCGCCATCTTGACTAAGCAATTAGTTCTGAAGGCACGGATCGTGTACAGGCAAGGGCTGAGCCTTCCCTTCCTAAAACGCACTATCGCTAGCTTTTAACGTCGGTTCAATTCTAGACCCCGTAAAACGGGTCTGACGAGCCGCGTTAATAGCGAAACGAGCTAAGTGTAAGTCTCGCAGTGCAGATTAGCTGAACTGCGGGATCCCGTCCGTCATCGTGTCCGTTCAAGGCAGAGGTCTAGAGCAGCCTGACTCTAGCACGCTCGCAAGTCCGAACGGCCACGGTGCTGCCACCCTGCGGCGAGCGGTCGAAGCTGGTAGCGAAACCTATTACCTTCGGCGTAGCGAACCAAAGGCAATCCACCCCCTCTGGTCGGTAACTCTCCGACCGCTCCAGAGGTAATACCGACTGTCGCTATCTTTCTTCTTATCTTTCAATCCCACTTTACTCACCCGCTATCTACTCTCTTACCCACTTTCTTCTCTTCTCACTATTTACCAACTGCCAGCGAAGCCACCACAAAGCAGCACCATGGTAAATGAAACTAATAATAACAACATAATTATAATTATAGAATACCCGTTCCCGGAGGAGTTCCGCTGCCCTCAATGCTATTCAAATAATCAGGGACGGAGAGCCGGAGGTGTGTACAAGTCGCACTCGGACCTGCTGAAACACGCCAAACGATATCACCCAGGCCATAGCGTTATCCACCGATGCGGCGTGTGCAGCGAGGCTGGTGAAGGGGCCTACCCCCTGAAGCAGGTGAAGCTGCACTACGCTGCACGGCACCAAGATCATGCGGCAGGACTGGGTGCGACTGTACCTCCCGCGTCGCAACCAAATAGTTGTAATTCTAGCCAAAACTCTAATATTTCGAGCCGAGGGAGGCTCGATAATTTTATTAATTTCAGACGAACCGGAGACGCTGCTGCGGTGCCTGAGCCAACGCGAGGGACCGCTAATACTACCGCCAACGAGGGTCGCTCGACCCGAGCGAGACAGGCGGCGGCAACGACGACGACAAGAGACCTGCCACGGCCTACAGAGGCCTCCTACCAGGCAGCGGCATCTTCAACAGCCGCTCCCGCTACCCGATCACCAGCAGCCGGGCCTAGCACCGCCACAACCAGCTCAACGAGTCCACCGGCAGCGGGGGGCCGTACCTGCTCCCCCCGCGAGGCCCCGTCCTTCATCTATACGGGGCCAAACACTAGGAGTCGCCGAGCCAGCAGTATGCCGGTGGAAAGGCCACCTACAGCGACGAGAGCAGCGGTGCCAAAGCCCGGCACGAGGCGACGGATCACCCCGGCGGCCACTAAGGGAAGATCGCCCGCCGCCACACCATCACCTACAGCGGCGGGCACTGCAAGGCGCCCACCTGTCACCACCACCAGCCAGAGACCCACTCCGCCGGGGTCGACGAGGAGGACGGCGATATCACCCACCTACGCAGCCGTCTCAGCGGGCCAAGCCCGACCGCTCCAGGCCACAGGAGGCACGATGGGGACACGCCGAGGGCTGCGGTCCAACAGCAGAGCGACATCACTCCCGCCAGGGGTGGCGGGAGGCCCCCGCAGCCCTCCACCGAGGCGAAGCCGGGGCCCAGCAGCCCTACTCACCATCAGCGAGGAACCGAGGGCCCCGGCCAACGAGCAGATCTGCACCCCGACGCTTCCTGTGACCCTCACCACCACCACGGTCACCACCACCATCTCCGGGGGGCCAGTGATGACCCCTCGGATACAAGGAGCGGAAAGGTGGGTGATCAACACCGTCCCGCCACCGGCCACCACCCCATCTCTCCCACCGGTGGCCATCATAGGGGTAGCGGGGCCATCCAGGGAGGCCCACACAACACCAGCAGCGCGCAGCATCACCACCTGCCAGAGCGCGACGCCGTGGCAGATGGCAATAGGAAGGGCCCGCCGCCACCACCGAGGCAGGCCAGGGTCGTCGACAGAGTCGTCGTCCGAAGAGGAACTGCCGTCGCCGCCAGCAGCACCATCCAGAGCGAGGCGGTCCCCCGCTACAGCGCAGGCTATACGCAGCAGCACTGGAAATAAAACATCACCTAGATCATCTAGGCAAGATCTCGGGGCTGGTCCCCGAGCTCCCACAGGGAGACAATTTTCAAATAATATTAACTCCAATAATTTAAATTCAGAAAATCAAGACGACTTTAATCCAGTAAATACTAGCAATAGATTTAGCGTTCTTTTAGACTCTTCCTCAATTAACAATACTTGTGATTTTATTTCAGGTACGCCCCAGACGTGCTCCACGGGGGGGTCGGGCCGCGAGGAAAACAGTAATATCTCAGTAAGGGGTGGGTTTTCAAATAGGACCAGGGGGGTGGGATCAGGGGGAGGTAGAGGAACTCGGCGACGCGCACCCGGAACTGGTGGAGGGGGTGGAGCATCGGGCTTCCCGGGGCAAGTGACCCGCTCTGCGAGTAGTCACGGATCGGCTACGGTCTCTCGACACCCACCGACTCCAGCGCGGCGGTCGCCAACGGCTGCCGGCCAGGCCCTCCGTCGAAGGCAGAATCCCCAGCCTCGTGCTGAGGACGAGCCACCGACCGAGAGGGACTTGCTGGTTGGCATGGCGGAAGCGGCTGCCAGCAATGAAGATCTGGAGGAAACTGCGACGCAAGTCGCGGCTTTCCTCCAAGGCGCTGGAAAACCGGTGGGGGTCTTGAGGAGCAGGGAAGGAAGGCCGGACCAACGCCGAGAGGGAGGGAGACGTGGAGCTGGGCGTGGGCGCGGTGCGAGAGATCGCCGGGATCGCCCAGAGGTGCAACAACACCAGCAGCAACAGCCACGGCCGGCCCTTCCGGATAGAGGTGATCGGGTGGAGGAGGCAACCAGAATTCAAAAGTTGTTCCGGGCTAACCGGCGGCGTGCGGTTCAGGAGGTGCTCCTTGGCCGGTCCCAGCACTGTCAAGTGCCTAGGGAACGTGTCGAGGAGCATTTCCGGGACATGTACGCTCCGTCGGAGCCACTCGGAGCACAGCCTCCTCCTCCTCCGTACGGGCCTCCAGACGTGGTGAGCAACGACACTCTGGTTCGGCCCTTCACAGCGAGTGAGGTAGACCGGCGGTTACGGCGGACGTCAAACTCCGCGCCTGGACCCGACGGTCTGACTTACGATGACCTGAGAAGGGCGGATCCCGACTGTCGTGTGCTCACCGCACTTTTCAACACCTGTTTACGTCTGGAGTTGATCCCTTCTATCTGGAAGGAGTCCACTACCGTGCTGGTTCACAAGAAGGGCGATCGCGACGATCTCTCGAACTGGCGACCGCTCGCGCTCGGTGACACGACTCCCAAACTCTTTGCCGCAGTCCTGGCCGACCGACTGCTTACGTGGTCGATCCGAAATCGGCGTCTAAGCCCCTCACAAAAGGGCTTCCTGCCGTGCGAGGGGTGCTACGAGCACAACTTCGTACTGCAGGAGGTCCTTAACGACGCTCGCAGAGGGGGCCGCCAGGTGGTGGTGGCATGGCTAGATCTGACCAACGCGTTTGGCTCAATACCCCATGCTGCTATTTACCGCGCCTTGGGGGAGGCCGGCGCTCCTCCCGCTCTCCGAAATATAGTGGAGAGCATGTATGATGGCTGCACCACCCGGGTGCGTACCTCCGACGGACTCACCGAACCCATAGAAATTCGATCGGGGGTTAAGCAAGGGTGCCCGATGAGCCCTGTGGCGTTTAACCTCGCGGCGGAGCCGATCCTGCGTGCAGTGACCGGCTCACCCGCGGGTTATACGCTTCACGGACATCGGCACCAAGCATTAGCGTACGCGGACGACATTGCCCTAATTGCCGATTCCACCGAGGGCATGCGTGACTTGTTAAGAAAGGTGGAGGCTGCGGCGGGTGGGATTGGACTTCGGTTCAACCCTGCGAAGTGCGCAACACTGCATCAGGACTGCAGAGGCACTCGCAGGGTAATGCCCACCCGCTTCACCCTCCAGAACGAAGAAATTAGAGCCCTGGCAGCCGGCGAGCCTTACCAGCACCTCGGAGTGCCGACCGGCTTCCAAATCAAGCAGACGCCGTTGCTGACGATCGACGAGCTTCTCCGCGATCTTCGGGCCGTCGACGAGTCCCTACTGACACCCTGGCAGAAGGCTGAGACCGTGGCTACATTCCTGGTGCCGCGCCTCGACTTCTTGCTGCGGGGAGCACTGGTGGAGAAAGGTCCCTTAAGAGAAGCCGATAAGGTAATCAGGAAACTGACTAAGTCTTGGCTCCATCTGCCTCAGCGTGCCAGCGCCGAGCTGGTCTACCTCCCACCCAGCCGGGGGGGATGTGGCCTGCTCCCACTAGCAGACATGGCCGATGTCCTTACCATCGCTCACGCCTTCCGTCTCTTGACGGTGGATGATCCGGTGGTCAGGTCATTGGCCTGGGCGTCGCTGAGGCATGCGGTAGCCAAGAAGATAGGTAGAGACCCGTCGAACCAAGACCTCGCAATCTACCTCTCCGGCTCGCTGGAGGGGGAGTTTGCACGAGACGGGGGGGACATTTCTTCGCTGTGGACGAGGGCTCGGAACGCGACCCGGCGATCAAAGGACAGGCTCGCCGTGACTTGGAAATGGTCAGAGCTGAGGCGGGAACTGGCCGTTACGATGAGAGGCTCGGGCGAAAGGGAGACGACGGTGTCGGAAGACGCTCGCGGACAGATCATCCGCCGATTGCGGGCAGCAGCGACTGAATTCTACCTTCTAAGGTTAAAGCGTAAGCCGGACCAAGGTAAGGTATTCCAGGTTTCGGCACGGTCAAACGTGTCGAACCACTTCCTTAGAGGTGGTAGCTTCACCCGCTTTGCCGATTGGCGCTTTATCCACCGTGCACGCCTCGATGTCCTGCCTCTTAACGGGGCGAGACGTTGGGGTGACGGGGATAGGCGTTGCCGGCGCTGCGGGGGGGCCCTGGAGTCCCTTCCCCATGTCCTTTGTCACTGCCGGCCGCACTCGGCGGCATGGCAACTCCGACACGACGCCGTTCTCAAACGAGTAGCCAAGGCTTGTCGCCTCCCAGGGGAACTTAGAGTCAATAGAACAGTCGAGGGGGTCGACGGCGAGCTGGGGGCTCTCCGCCCTGACATTGTGGTCAGGCACGAGCCCTCAAAGAGTATCGTGATCGTTGACGTGACCGTCGCATTTGAGAACACCTATCTAGCTTTCGAAGAGGCCAGGGCACGCAAAGTGTTAAAGTACAAACCCCTGGCCGACGCGTTGCACGGTCACGGCTATCGAGTAGCGGTCTCTGCGATCGTCGTCGGTGCCCTCGGCTCATGGGATCCGGCCAATGAGCCTGTGCTAAAACAACTGCGAATTGGCAGTAAGTACGCAAGCCTTATGCGCAGGCTCATAGTGTCGGAGACCATTAGGTGGGGTCGCGATATTTACGTGGAGCACGTCTCGGGCGTACGACAGTATAGAGTAGAGCCAGAACTGCCTGTGGATGCTCCGGGACCAGCCCCAGATCAAATAGGATAGGGCAAGCCTCCCTCGTGCAAGTCTAGCTGTTGTTTTGTACCTATTTATTTATTTATTTATTTGTCTACTTACAATTTTATCTATACACCATTTTTAACAGCTAAGCTAGATTTGACGTAGGACCAGCAATGGTCCTAATTTTTATTTTATCTTAATATTTTGACTCAATGTACCTGACTTAGGACCAGTACTGGTCCTTTTTACCATATAGACTGATACCAAACTACATTGTACCTGACACAGGACCAGTACTGGTCCTATAATCACATATTTTAATCATAGCGTAGGCGAGGATCCAGGGCCTGGCTTTTATTTATACAATTTTACCCGATTCACCTATTTCTTTATACAACTTCACCTTCACCCATACATAATCACTTCATCAGCTCATTCATTCATCCCATCACTCACCCATCTCTACTTTTATCTTATTTTTACTTTTATTTATACAACCTCATGTCACCCACGCACTCTCATCTCATCCCTCATTTCTAAACCCACCAGGCCCTGGACAACTAGTCATGCCGAAATATAAGACTGAATTTTATTTTATGCACCGAGCCCTCGCCCAAAAGGCGAAAATGAATTGTAACGATACCCCCGGGTACACTTTTGTAAGCCCGGGGGAACATGTTTTGAAAAAAATAAACGCCTTTATCTGTTCTTATCAGCTTAATATCTGATACGCTCCCCATTGGGGAGCCAGAATATTAAACTGATTTTTGGAAGTTGGCGGAGTGTCTGGGGCTTGCTCCGGCTCTGCCGCGGGTTGGCCCGGCATTGCAGTGCCGCTGGGTTCGGCCCATTTAAACTCTTATAAAATTATCCGCCAACTTCTAAAAATCAAACACAAGTGTTTTTATTTTATTTATTTCTGTGTGTGACCATCCGTGCCGAGGAGCGAACACCTTTGACGAGCGCCGGTCCGAAGCTAAGTGCACCCCCCAACGGACACTGGAGCTCCCCACCGGGAATTTTGTAAGAGGTCGCCGCACGGAGTATATACAAGGTAAGTGGGTGCTCTTTCCTTCTTCTTCTCTTCTCTCTTTCCCCGGCAACAGGTAGTGTCGGCCATTTTTCTAGCCGTCACGTGACACCTGTTAGCCGTTAGTCGTTATCCCGCTACCCCGGACAGACTCCCTTGCGCTGCCGTGCCGCCATATTGACTAATTGCAAGTTAATTAGCTCTGAAGACACGTGCGACGTAGGTAAGGGCCTGCCCTTCCCTCCTAAAAAACGCACCTTTGAAAACCCTAGCGTGATTCATTAATTGACCGGAGTAATCTGGTCCGACGAGCCACGTCTAGGCGGCTCAAAATAAGTGTAAGTTTCACAGTTCGGAATAGCTGAACTGTGAGATCCCGTCCGACAGCGAGTCCGTCAACGGCAGAGGTCTAGAACAATCTGATTCTAGAATTCTCACAAGTCCGAACGGGCCCGGTGCTGCCATCCTGCGGTGAGCGGTCGAAGCTAATTCTATTACCATCGACTGCGAACCAAAGGTTATCCGCCCCCTCTGGTCGGTAACTCTCTTCGCCGCTTCAGAGGTAATACCGACTGTCGCTATCTTTCTTCTATATCTATTCTCTACTCTTTTACTTTCACGCACCCACTGAACTTGTACCGTGCGGCACAATGGCCAGTAGCAGCAATGATGATAATAATAATGATTTAAATAATATAGTTTTAGAATTCCCATTCCCGGAGGAGTTCCGGTGTCCGTTCTGCTACGAACGAAACCACGGAAAAAGAACCGGGGGGGTGTTCAAAGGGCATGCGGAGCTGGTGAAGCATGCTAAAAAACACCATCCAAATAGCAAAATCGAAATTAAGTGTGCTGCTTGCTGCTTCACCGGCGGAGGGGCTTACCCCCTGAAGCAGGTGAAGCTGCACCACTCGAAGCAGCACCCAACTGCGGATCCAGCTCCTCCGCGTGCCCCGAGGACTGCCACGGCGCGGACGACCGGCGCAAATATTGTGAACGTCCGTGATAGTCCTAATCTAAGCACTGTAAATAGTTTGACTAATACCTCGAGCCGAGGGAGGCTCGATAATTTTATTCTAAATAGATTGCCTGGACCGGGACGGGGGACAGCCTCCACTACCACTGGCCGAACATCGACGAGGAGCCAACGGACGGCGGAGACGACGGCTACAGCAGCAACCCCACCGCCACCTATAGCTGTAGCCAGAAGCGGGGACAATACCATCCTGAGCCCCGCTACAGAGACGACGACCTCCACGCCGACTACATCCCAGGTGTCGACACCAACTCCGACACCTGAAGTGCCACGGCCAGACATGGCCACCCCAACGACGACGGGGAGCAGTCCAAGCTCCCCTCGAGAGACCCTGCCCTCGTTCTACGCAGGACCCACGACGAGGAGCCGGAGGGCCTCCAGCGTTCCAGTGGGCGACCGGCCAGCGACTCGCCTCAACTCCATCTCCAAGCGAGTCGCGGTGCCTAGATCAACTGCAGCTACAGCGAGGAAGATAGCCCCGGCGTCGACGAAGGGGCGCTCGCCTGTCACCACACCATCCCCAAAGGTGGCAGGCACGACGCGGCGCCCCCTGACATCCACTACATCTAGGCCAATTCCGCCGGGGCCGAAAAGGACGTCCAACTCTCCGACCTACGCTGCAGTGACCGCAGCAGGCACCAGCCGGTCTACTCAGGCCGCGAGGGGTCCCACAACGACACGCCCAGGGCTGCGCTCCGCCACGAGAGCTACCTCATTACCACCCGAGGTAGCGATAACCAGGCGCAGCCCTGCAACGAGGGATAGCCGGGATCCCCGGGCACTCCCTACCATCACCGAGGACATCTGGATCCCGGCTAACGTACCGTTGTGCCCCCTCACATTGCCTGAGACGCCCACCACCACCACCATCACTACGACGACATCAGGGAGGCCCATTATGTCATCCCGGCTCTACAGGGCAGGGCAGGAGGAGACGAGAGCTGCCATAACACCTCCGGCAGCTCCAGAGCTCCTCCCGGTGGCCATAGTCGGGGTAGCCGGACCATCGAGGGCTACCCCAGGAACTGAAACATCTAAGACGCCGTGGCAGGCAGCGACGAGAAGGGCCCGCAGATCCCACCAGAGCGGGCCCAGGTCTTCAGGAGGATCGTCGTCCGAAGAGGAACCGCCGTCCCCACCGAGAGCTCCCCCGAGGATGAGGCGGTCCCCAACAACGGCCCAGGCAATCCGTACTTTATCTAATAATTCAAATTCAAATTATACTCCAAATTCTTCCCGGCATGGCCTCGGGGCTGGTCCTCGTGCGTCTGCAGGGAGTGATATTTCTTTTAACACTTCGACTAATAGCTCACGCAATAGATTCAGTATTCTTTCCAATAATTTAAACAACCTAGACGATCCAAATAGTAGTATAATAGAGCCAATTTTAATTTCACCAGGTACGCCCGGGACATGCTCCTCGAGGGAGCCAGGTCACAGGGAGAACGGGGAATCACCAGTAAGGGTAGGGGTTTTGAATAAGTCCAGGGGGGTGGGTTCAAGGGGAGGTAGAGGAACTCGGCGGAGTGCACTCGGATCCGGTGGCAGGGGTGGAGCGTCGGGTTCCCCGGGGCAGGCGACCCGCCCTGCGAGTAGCCGCGGATCGGTCTCGGTCTCTCGACACTCACCGACTCCAGTGCGACGGCCGCCAACAACTGCTGGTCGGGCCCTCGGTCGACGGCAACGCCCCCAGCCTCGTGCTGGAGACGAGCTGTCGACCAAGAGGGACGAGCTGATCGGTAAGGCGGAAGCGGCTGTCAATATCGAAGATCTGGAGGAGGTAGCGACGCAAGTCGCAGCCTTCCTCCAAGGCACTGGAGAGCCGGTGGGGGTCTTGAGGAGCGGGGAAGGGAGGTCGGATGAAGGCCGAGGGGGAAGGGGTCGTGGATCTGGTCGTGGGCGCGGTTCGAGGGTTCGCCGCGATTGCCAAAATATGCAACGAGACCAGGAACGGCAACAGCCACGGCTGGCCTTTCCGGATAGAGGTGATCGGGTGGAGGAGGCAACTAGAATCCAAAAGTTGTTCCGGGCTAACCGGCGGCGGGCGGTTCAAGAAGTGCTTCTCGGACCGTCCCAGCACTGTCAAGTGCCCAGGGATCGGGTCGAGAGGCACTTTGAGGATATGTATGCGCCGTCGGCACCACTCGGAGCACAGCCTCCTCCGCCGCCGTACGGGCCCCCAGACGAGGCGAGCACCGAAGCTCTGGTTCGGCCTTTCACGGTGAGTGAGGTAGACCGGCGGCTCCGGCGGACGTCAAACTCCGCGCCGGGACCCGACGGTCTGACTTACGATGACCTGAGAAAGGCGGATCCAGAGTGCCGGCTGCTCGCCGCACTGTTCAACACCTGTGTTCGTCTGGAGGTGATCCCTTCTATCTGGAAAGTGTCCAACACCGTGCTGGTGCACAAAAAAGGCGATCGCGACGATCTCTCGAACTGGCGACCGCTCGCGCTCGGCGATACGACCCCCAAACTCTTTGCTGCAGTCTTGGCTGACCGACTGCTTACGTGGTCGATCCGGAACAAACGTCTCTCTAGTTCACAAAAGGGCTTCCTGCCGTGCGAGGGGTGTTATGAACACAACTTTGTGGTGCAGGAGGTCCTTAACGACGCTCGCAGGAGGGGCCGCCAGGTGGTGGTGGCGTGGCTGGATCTTACCAACGCGTTTGGCTCAATTCCGCACGCTGCCATCTACCAGGCTTTGGGGGAGGCTGGTGCTCCTCCCGCTCTCCAGAACATCTTGGAGAGCATGTATAAAGACTGCACCACCCGGGTGCGCACCGCCGAAGGATTCACCGAACCAATTAAAATCCAATCGGGGGTTAAGCAAGGGTGTCCGATGAGCCCTGCGGCGTTTAACCTCGCGCTCGAGCCGGTGCTGCGTGCAGCTGCCGACTCGCCCGCGGGTTACACGCTGCATGGCCATCGGCACCAAATTTTAGCATATGCTGATGACCTGGCTCTGATTTCAGATACCACGGAGGGGATGCAGGATTTATTAAGAAAAGTGGAGGCTGCGGCGGGTGGGATAGGACTTCGGTTCAACCCTGCGAAGTGCGCAACACTACATCAGGACTGTAGAGGCACTCGCAGGGCCACGCCCACCCGCTTCACCCTCCAAGGAGAAGAAATTAGGACCCTGGCAGCCGGCGAGCCTTATCAGCATCTCGGAGTCCCCACCGGTTTCCAAGTTAGGCAGACCCCATTACTTACCATCGACGATCTTCTCCTGGATCTTCGAGCCGTCGACGAGTCCCTCCTTACCCCGTGGCAGAAGGCAGAGACCGTGGCCACCTTCTTGGTGCCACGCCTCGAATTCCTACTGCGGGGTGCTTCAGTGGAGAAAGGTCCCCTCAAAGAAGCAGATAAAATCATAAGAAAAACCGTAAAATCTTGGCTCCACTTGCCTCAGCGTGCCAGCGCCGAGCCAGTCTACCTCCCTCCCAGCCGGGGGGGATGCGGACTGCTCCCACTCGCAGACTTGGCCGATGCACTGACCATCGCTCACGCCTACCGTCTTCTGACGGTGGATGACCCGGTGGTCAGAGCATTGGCCTGGGCGTCGCTGAGGCATGCGGTAGCCAAGAAAATAGGTAGAGCTCCGTCAAATAAAGATCTTGCCACTTACCTCTCCGGTTCGCTGGAGGGGGAGTTTTCGCGTGACGGAGGGGACATTTCTTCGCTGTGGTCGAGGGCTCGAAATGCGACTCGGAGATCCAAGGACAAGATCGCAGCAAAATGGAAATGGTCAGAGGTTAGGGAGGAACTGGTGGTGACGATGAGAGGCTCAGGTGAGCGGGAGACGACGGTGTCCCCAGAGTCAAGAAATCAAGTCATCCGCCGATTGCGGCTGGCAGTGACTGAATTCTACACCCGTCGCCTTAAAAGTAAACCGGACCAGGGGAAGGTTTTCCAGGCTTCGGCACGGTCAAACGTGTCGAACCACTTCCTTCGAGGTGGAAGCTTCACTCGCTTCGCTGATTGGCGTTTTATCCACCGTGCGCGCCTCGATGTCTTGCCTCTTAACGGAGCAAGACGTTGGGGTGACGGGGATAAGCGTTGCCGGCGTTGCGGTGAGCCCCTGGAGAGTCTTCCCCACGTCCTCAACCACTGCGGGCCGCACTCGGCGGCTCGACAACTAAGACACCACACCGTCGTCAAACGCATAGCCAAGGCTTGTCGCCTCCCAGGGGAATTGAGGGTAGATAGGCGGGTCGAGGGTGTCGACGGCGAGCTGGGGGCTCTCCGCCCTGACATTGTGGTCAGGCACGAGCCCTCAAAGAGTATCGTCATCGTCGATATCACCGTGCCTTTCGAGAACAACTATTTAGCATTCGAGGAGGCCAGGGCGAGGAAAATTCTCAAATACAAACCCCTGGCCGATGAATTGAACAGGCACGGCTATCGCGTGGCGGTCTCTGCGATCGTCATCGGTGCTCTCGGCTCATGGGATCCGGCCAATGAGCCTGTTTTAAAACAGTTAAGAATTAGTCCAAAATACGCTCAATTAATGCGAAGGCTCATTGTGTCGGATACCATTAAATGGGGTAGGGATATTTACGTGGAGCACGTCTCAGGCGTACGTCAATATAGAATAGATGACGAGCTCCCTGCGGGCAACCCGCGACCACCCCAAGACCAAAGGCCATAAGGGAAAAGCCTCCCTCGATTCATAGGTAGATAAAATAGTATTTATAAAATATCTGTGTACCTGACTTAGGACCAGTACTGGTCCTCATTCTATCTGCAATTTTTAGCCATAAGCTATCGTACCTGACTCAGGACCGGTACTGGTCCTATAAATATTTTAAATCTAGTCGCGAGGGCCCAGGGCCTGGCTTTTATTTATTGATATGTATATTTATGAACTACGATTCTCGCCTCACCCACCCACCTCATCTAGTTCTACTTCTTTCTCATCTCATCTTCATCCTGACTGTATTTCTACACTATTTAGTTTTGCTCATCCTGTCTTTTTATTTACTGATAATTTTTATACCATTTATTTCTGTTTATTTTATCTTTTATTTACTGATAATTCTTGTACGATACACCTGTTCTGTCCCCACATTCTATTTTTATCTTCTTGACTAGGCTATTTTTATTCCATCCCACCTATTTATTTACTCATTCATGTATGTACTCATATTTTATTCGTCTCATCTCTCACGTCGTTCTGTCTATCATCCACATCACTCTATGTTCTCACCCTCATTCACCTCACTCACCTCATCAAACATCACCAGGCCCTGGAAACCCCAAAATACTGAAACAAAAGACTGAGTCGAAAAGACTATAAACCAAAATTATAATTTCTAGCCCTCGCCTAAAGGCGAAACAACCTGTACTGATACCCCCGGGTGAACTTTTGTAAACCCGGGGGAACATGTTTTGAAAAAAAAAAAATATACGTCTTTAATCTGTTCTTATCAGCTTAATATCTGATACGCTCCCCATTGGGGAGCCAGAATATTAAACTGATTTTTGGAAGTTGGCGGAGTGTCTGGGGCTTGCTCCGGCTCTGCCGCGGGTTGGCCCGGCATTGCAGTGCCGCTGGGTTCGGCCCATTTAAACTCTTATAAAATTATCCGCCAACTTCTAAAAATCAAACACAAGTGTTTTTATTTTATTTATTTCTGTGTGTGACCATCCGTGCCGAGGAGCGAACACCTTTGACGAGCGCCGGTCCGAAGCTAAGTGCAGCCCCAACGGACACTGGAGCTCCCCACCGGGAATTTTGTAAGAGGTCGCCGCACGGAGTATATACAAGGTAAGTGGGTGCTCTTTCCTTCTTCTTCTCTTCTCTCTTTCCCCGGCAACAGGTAGTGTCGGCCATTTTTCTAGCCGTCACGTGACACCTGTTAGCCGTTAGTCGTTATCCCGCTACCCCGGACAGACTCCCTTGCGCTGCCGTGCCGCCATATTGACTAATTGCAAGTTAATTAGCTCTGAAGACACGTGCGACGTAGGTAAGGGCCTGCCCTTCCCTCCTAAAAAACGCACCTTTGAAAACCCTAGCGTGATTCATTAATTGACCGGAGTAATCTGGTCCGACGAGCCACGTCTAGGCGGCTCAAAATAAGTGTAAGTTTCACAGTTCGGAATAGCTGAACTGTGAGATCCCGTCCGACAGCGAGTCCGTCAACGGCAGAGGTCTAGAACAATCTGATTCTAGAATTCTCACAAGTCCGAACGGGCCCGGTGCTGCCATCCTGCGGTGAGCGGTCGAAGCTAATTCTATTACCATCGACTGCGAACCAAAGGTTATCCGCCCCCTCTGGTCGGTAACTCTCTTCGCCGCTTCAGAGGTAATACCGACTGTCGCTATCTTTCTTCTATATCTATTCTCTACTCTTTTACTTTCACGCACCCACTGAACTTGTACCGTGCGGCACAATGGCCAGTAGCAGCAATGATGATAATAATAATGATTTAAATAATATAGTTTTAGAATTCCCATTCCCGGAGGAGTTCCGGTGTCCGTTCTGCTACGAACGAAACCACGGAAAAAGAACCGGGGGGGTGTTCAAAGGGCATGCGGAGCTGGTGAAGCATGCTAAAAAACACCATCCAAATAGCAAAATCGAAATTAAGTGTGCTGCTTGCTGCTTCACCGGCGGAGGGGCTTACCCCCTGAAGCAGGTGAAGCTGCACCACTCGAAGCAGCACCCAACTGCGGATCCAGCTCCTCCGCGTGCCCCGAGGACTGCCACGGCGCGGACGACCGGCGCAAATATTGTGAACGTCCGTGATAGTCCTAATCTAAGCACTGTAAATAGTTTGACTAATACCTCGAGCCGAGGGAGGCTCGATAATTTTATTCTAAATAGATTGCCTGGACCGGGACGGGGGACAGCCTCCACTACCACTGGCCGAACATCGACGAGGAGCCAACGGACGGCGGAGACGACGGCTACAGCAGCAACCCCACCGCCACCTATAGCTGTAGCCAGAAGCGGGGACAATACCATCCTGAGCCCCGCTACAGAGACGACGACCTCCACGCCGACTACATCCCAGGTGTCGACACCAACTCCGACACCTGAAGTGCCACGGCCAGACATGGCCACCCCAACGACGACGGGGAGCAGTCCAAGCTCCCCTCGAGAGACCCTGCCCTCGTTCTACGCAGGACCCACGACGAGGAGCCGGAGGGCCTCCAGCGTTCCAGTGGGCGACCGGCCAGCGACTCGCCTCAACTCCATCTCCAAGCGAGTCGCGGTGCCTAGATCAACTGCAGCTACAGCGAGGAAGATAGCCCCGGCGTCGACGAAGGGGCGCTCGCCTGTCACCACACCATCTCCAAAGGTGGCAGGCACGACGCGGCGCCCCCTGACATCCACTACATCTAGGCCAATTCCGCCGGGGCCGAAAAGGACGTCCAACTCTCCGACCTACGCTGCAGTGACCGCAGCAGGCACCAGCCGGTCTACTCAGGCCGCGAGGGGTCCCACAACGACACGCCCAGGGCTGCGCTCCGCCACGAGAGCTACCTCATTACCACCCGAGGTAGCGATAACCAGGCGCAGCCCTGCAACGAGGGATAGCCGGGATCCCCGGGCACTCCCTACCATCACCGAGGACATCTGGATCCCGGCTAACGTACCGTTGTGCCCCCTCACATTGCCTGAGACGCCCACCACCACCACCATCACTACGACGACATCAGGGAGGCCCATTATGTCATCCCGGCTCTACAGGGCAGGGCAGGAGGAGACGAGAGCTGCCATAACACCTCCGGCAGCTCCAGAGCTCCTCCCGGTGGCCATAGTCGGGGTAGCCGGACCATCGAGGGCCACCCCAGGAACTGAAACATCTACGACGCCGTGGCAGGCAGCGACGAGAAGGGCCCGCAGATCCCACCAGAGCGGGCCCAGGTCTTCAGGAGGATCGTCGTCCGAAGAGGAACCGCCGTCCCCACCGAGAGCTCCCCCGAGGATGAGGCGGTCCCCAACAACGGCCCAGGCAATCCGTACTTTATCTAATAATTCAAATTCAAATTATACTCCAAATTCTTCCCGGCATGGCCTCGGGGCTGGTCCTCGTGCGTCTGCAGGGAGTGATATTTCTTTTAACACTTCGACTAATAGCTCACGCAATAGATTCAGTATTCTTTCCAATAATTTAAACAACCTAGACGATCCAAATAGTAGTATAATAGAGCCAATTTTAATTTCACCAGGTACGCCCGGGACATGCTCCTCGAGGGAGCCAGGTCACAGGGAGAACGGGGAATCACCAGTAAGGGTAGGGGTTTTGAATAAGTCCAGGGGGGTGGGTTCAAGGGGAGGTAGAGGAACTCGGCGGAGTGCACTCGGATCCGGTGGCAGGGGTGGAGCGTCGGGTTCCCCGGGGCAGGCGACCCGCCCTGCGAGTAGCCGCGGATCGGCCTCGGTCTCTCGACACTCACCGACTCCAGTGCGACGGCCGCCAACAACTGCTGGTCGGGCCCTCGGTCGACGGCAACGCCCCCAGCCTCGTGCTGGAGACGAGCTGTCGACCAAGAGGGACGAGCTGATCGGTAAGGCGGAAGCGGCTGTCAATATCGAAGATCTGGAGGAGGTAGCGACGCAAGTCGCAGCCTTCCTCCAAGGCACTGGAGAGCCGGTGGGGGTCTTGAGGAGCGGGGAAGGGAGGTCGGATGAAGGCCGAGGGGGAAGGGGTCGTGGATCTGGTCGTGGGCGCGGTTCGAGGGTTCGCCGCGATTGCCAAAATATGCAACGAGACCAGGAACGGCAACAGCCACGGCTGGCCTTTCCGGATAGAGGTGATCGGGTGGAGGAGGCAACTAGAATCCAAAAGTTGTTCCGGGCTAACCGGCGGCGGGCGGTTCAAGAAGTGCTTCTCGGACCGTCCCAGCACTGTCAAGTGCCCAGGGATCGGGTCGAGAGGCACTTTGAGGATATGTATGCGCCGTCGGCACCACTCGGAGCACAGCCTCCTCCGCCGCCGTACGGGCCCCCAGACGAGGCGAGCACCGAAGCTCTGGTTCGGCCTTTCACGGTGAGTGAGGTAGACCGGCGGCTCCGGCGGACGTCAAACTCCGCGCCGGGACCCGACGGTCTGACTTACGATGACCTGAGAAAGGCGGATCCAGAGTGCCGGCTGCTCGCCGCACTGTTCAACACCTGTGTTCGTCTGGAGGTGATCCCTTCTATCTGGAAAGTGTCCAACACCGTGCTGGTGCACAAAAAAGGCGATCGCGACGATCTCTCGAACTGGCGACCGCTCGCGCTCGGCGATACGACCCCCAAACTCTTTGCTGCAGTCTTGGCTGACCGACTGCTTACGTGGTCGATCCGGAACAAACGTCTCTCTAGTTCACAAAAGGGCTTCCTGCCGTGCGAGGGGTGTTATGAACACAACTTTGTGGTGCAGGAGGTCCTTAACGACGCTCGCAGGAGGGGCCGCCAGGTGGTGGTGGCGTGGCTGGATCTTACCAACGCGTTTGGCTCAATTCCGCACGCTGCCATCTACCAGGCTTTGGGGGAGGCTGGTGCTCCTCCCGCTCTCCAGAACATCTTGGAGAGCATGTATAAAGACTGCACCACCCGGGTGCGCACCGCCGAAGGATTCACCGAACCAATTAAAATCCAATCGGGGGTTAAGCAAGGGTGTCCGATGAGCCCTGCGGCGTTTAACCTCGCGCTCGAGCCGGTGCTGCGTGCAGCTGCCGACTCGCCCGCGGGTTACACGCTGCATGGCCATCGGCACCAAATTTTAGCATATGCTGATGACCTGGCTCTGATTTCAGATACCACGGAGGGGATGCAGGATTTATTAAGAAAAGTGGAGGCTGCGGCGGGTGGGATAGGACTTCGGTTCAACCCTGCGAAGTGCGCAACACTACATCAGGACTGTAGAGGCACTCGCAGGGCCACGCCCACCCGCTTCACCCTCCAAGGAGAAGAAATTAGGACCCTGGCAGCCGGCGAGCCTTATCAGCATCTCGGAGTCCCCACCGGTTTCCAAGTTAGGCAGACCCCATTACTTACCATCGACGATCTTCTCCTGGATCTTCGAGCCGTCGACGAGTCCCTCCTTACCCCGTGGCAGAAGGCAGAGACCGTGGCCACCTTCTTGGTGCCACGCCTCGAATTCCTACTGCGGGGTGCTTCAGTGGAGAAAGGTCCCCTCAAAGAAGCAGATAAAATCATAAGAAAAACCGTAAAATCTTGGCTCCACTTGCCTCAGCGTGCCAGCGCCGAGCCAGTCTACCTCCCTCCCAGCCGGGGGGGATGCGGACTGCTCCCACTCGCAGACTTGGCCGATGCACTGACCATCGCTCACGCCTACCGTCTTCTGACGGTGGATGACCCGGTGGTCAGAGCATTGGCCTGGGCGTCGCTGAGGCATGCGGTAGCCAAGAAAATAGGTAGAGCTCCGTCAAATAAAGATCTTGCCACTTACCTCTCCGGTTCGCTGGAGGGGGAGTTTTCGCGTGACGGAGGGGACATTTCTTCGCTGTGGTCGAGGGCTCGAGATGCGACTCGGAGATCCAAGGACAAGATCGCAGCAAAATGGAAATGGTCAGAGGTTAGGGAGGAACTGGTGGTGACGATGAGAGGCTCAGGTGAGCGGGAGACGACGGTGTCCCCAGAGTCAAGAAATCAAGTCATCCGCCGATTGCGGCTGGCAGTGACTGAATTCTACACCCGTCGCCTTAAAAGTAAACCGGACCAGGGGAAGGTTTTCCAGGCTTCGGCACGGTCAAACGTGTCGAACCACTTCCTTCGAGGTGGAAGCTTCACTCGCTTCGCTGATTGGCGTTTTATCCACCGTGCGCGCCTCGATGTCTTGCCTCTTAACGGAGCAAGACGTTGGGGTGACGGGGATAAGCGTTGCCGGCGTTGCGGTGAGCCCCTGGAGAGTCTTCCCCACGTCCTCAACCACTGCGGGCCGCACTCGGCGGCTCGACAACTAAGACACCACACCGTCGTCAAACGCATAGCCAAGGCTTGTCGCCTCCCAGGGGAATTGAGGGTAGATAGGCGGGTCGAGGGTGTCGACGGCGAGCTGGGGGCTCTCCGCCCTGACATTGTGGTCAGGCACGAGCCCTCAAAGAGTATCGTCATCGTCGATATCACCGTGCCTTTCGAGAACAACTATTTAGCATTCGAGGAGGCCAGGGCGAGGAAAATTCTCAAATACAAACCCCTGGCCGATGAATTGAACAGGCACGGCTATCGCGTGGCGGTCTCTGCGATCGTCATCGGTGCTCTCGGCTCATGGGATCCGGCCAATGAGCCTGTTTTAAAACAGTTAAGAATTAGTCCAAAATACGCTCAATTAATGCGAAGGCTCATTGTGTCGGATACCATTAAATGGGGTAGGGATATTTACGTGGAGCACGTCTCAGGCGTACGTCAATATAGAATAGATGACGAGCTTCCTGCGGGCAACCCGCGACCACCCCAAGACCAAAGGCCATAAGGGAAAAGCCTCCCTCGATTCATAGGTAGATAAAATAGTATTTATAAAATATCTGTGTACCTGACTTAGGACCAGTACTGGTCCTCATTCTATCTGCAATTTTCAGCCATAAGCTATCGTACCTGACTCAGGACCGGTACTGGTCCTATAAATATTTTAAATCTAGTCGCGAGGGCCCAGGGCCTGGCTTTTATTTATTGATATGTATATTTATGAACTACGATTCTCGCCTCACCCACCCACCTCATCTAGTTCTACTTCTTTCTCATCTCATCTTCATCCTGACTGTATTTCTACACTATTTAGTTTTGCTCATCCTGTCTTTTTATTTACTGATAATTTTTATACCATTTATTTCTGTTTATTTTATCTTTTATTTACTGATAATTCTTGTACGATACACCTGTTCTGTCCCCACATTCTATTTTTATCTTCTTGACTAGGCTATTTTTATTCCATCCCACCTATTTATTTACTCATCCATGTATGTACTCATATTTTATTCGTCTCATCTCTCACGTCGTTCTGTCTATCATCCACATCACTCTATGTTCTCACCCTCATTCACCTCACTCACCTCATCAAACATCACCAGGCCCTGGAAACCCCAAAATACTGAAACAAAAGACTGAGTCGAAAAGACTATAAACCAAAATTATAATCTCTAGCCCTCGCCTAAAGGCGAAACAACCTGTACTGATACCCCCGGGTGAACTTTTGTAAACCCGGGGGAACATGTTTTGAAAAAAAAAAAATATACGTCTTTAATCTGTTCTTATCAGCTTAATATCTGATACGCTCCGCATTGCGGAGCCAGAATATTAAACTGATTTTTGGAAGTTGGCGGAGTGTCTGGGGCTTGCTCCGGCTCTGCCGCGGGTTGGCCCGGCATTGCAGTGCCGCTGGGTTCGGCCCATTTAAACTATTTCAAAAACAATTCCGCCAACTTCTAAAAATCAAAAACGAAATTTGTGTAGTGTTTTCTTATTTATTTGTGTGTTTCGTGTCTACCGAGGAGCGATCAACCCGGGAGCGACGCGGGTGACTTCCAAACATCGTGGGACGCGGAACTTCCCTGGGAGCTTGGTGCTTGCTGCGTGGTGGTAAAGCAGGTAAGTGGTAGCTCTATTTTTCTTCTTCTCTTTTTCTTTTCCCCGGCAACAAGGTGACGTCGTGGTGGCGCTCTCTCTTGCCTCTCACGCGTCTACCAACGGCCGTTAGACATATCCCCGACCTAGGTTAACTCACCTGTCACAACGTGCCGCCATCTTGACTAAGCAATTAGTTCTGAAGGCACGGATCGTGTACAGGCAAGGGCTGAGCCTTCCCTTCCTAAAACGCACTATCGCTAGCTTTTAACGTCGGTTCAATTCTAGACCCCGTAAAACGGGTCTGACGAGCCGCGTTAATAGCGAAACGAGCTAAGTGTAAGTCTCGCAGTGCAGATTAGCTGAACTGTGGGATCCCGTCCGTCATCGTGTCCGTTCAAGGCAGAGGTCTAGAGCAGTCTGACTCTAGCACGCTCGCAAGTCCGAACGGCCACGGTGCTGCCACCCTGCGGCGAGCGGTCGAAGCTAGTAGCGAAATCTATTACCTTCGACGTAGCGAACCAAAGGCAATCCACCCCCTCTGGTCGGTAACTCTCCGACCGCTCCAGAGGTAATACCGACTGTCGCTATCTTTCTTCTTATCTTTCAATCCCACTTTACTCACCCGCTATCTACTCTTTTACCCACTTTCTTCTTTTCTCACTATCTATCAACTGCCAGCGGAGCCGCCACGCAGCAGCACCATGGTAAATAACGACAATAATAATAATAATATAATTATAATTATAGAATATCCGTTCCCGGAGGAGTTCCGCTGCCCTCAATGCTATACCAATAATCAGGGACGGAGAGCCGGAGGTGTGTACAAGTCGCACTCGGACCTGCTCAAACACGCCAAACGTTACCACCCAGGCCATAAAGTAGTTCACCGATGCGGCGTGTGCAGCGAAGCTGGTGAAGGGGCCTACCCCCTGAAGCAGGTGAAGCTGCACTACGCCGCACGGCATCAAGATCATGCAGCAGGACTGGGTGCGACTGTACCTCCCGCGTCGCAACCAAACAGCTGTAATTCTAGTCAAAACCCTAATATTTCGAGCCGAGGGAGGCTCGATAATTTTATTAATTTTAGACGAACCGGAGACGCTGCTGCGGTGCCTGAGCCAACGCGAGGGACCGCTAATACTACCGCCAGCGAGGGTCGCTCGACCCGAGCGAGACAGGCGACGGCAACAACGACGACAACGAGACGCGGGGCCAACTCCACCATAAGCCCCGCCGTAACAGCAGCGACGACGACACCACCGACGACGACGAGAGACCTGCCACGGCCTAGAGAGGCCTCCTACCAGGCAGCGGCATCTCCAACAGCCGCTCCCGCTACCCGATCGCCAGCAGCCGGGCCCAGCACCGCCACCACCAGCTCAACGAGTCCACCGGCAGCGGGGGGCCGTACCTGCTCCCCCCGCGAGGCCCCGTCCTTCATCTATACGGGGCCTAATACAAGAAGTCGCAGATCCAGCAGTATGCCGGTGGAACCCAGGCCTTCCACCCGCCCAGCAGCGACCAGAGCAGCGGTGCCAAAGCCTGGCATGACTCGACGGATAACCCCGGCGGCCACCAAGGGACGATCGCCCGCCGCCACCCCATCACCCACAGCGGCGGGCACTGCAAGGCGTCCACCAGCCACTACCACCAGCTCCAGGCCCACTCCGCCGGGGTCGAAGAAGACGACTACATCACCCACCTACGCGGCCGTCTCAGCGGGTTATGCCCGTCCGCTCCAGGCCACAGGAAGTACGACGAGGACACGCCAAGGGCTGCGGTCCAGCACCAGAGCAGCATCACTCCCGCCAGGGGCGGCGGGAGGTTCCCGCAGCCCTCCACTGAGGCTAAGCCGGGGCCCAGTAGCTCTACTGACCATCAACGAGGAACCAAGGGTCCCGGCCATCGATGTCACCTGTTCCCCGACGCTTCCTGTGACCCTCACCACCACCACGGTCACCACCACCATCTCCGGGGGGCCGGTAATGACCCCCCGGATCCAAGGAGCGGAAAGGTGGGTGACCAACGCCGTCCCGCCACCGGCAAGCACACCATCCCTCCCGCCGGTGGCCATAATAGGGGTAGCGGGGCCATCCAGGGAGGCCCACACGACTTCACCAAGGCGCAGCACCACCATCGACCAGAGCGCGACGCCGTGGCAGATGGCAATAGGAAGGGCCCGCCGCCACCACCGAGGCGGGCCAGGGTCGTCGACAGAGTCGTCGTCCGAAGAGGAACTGCCGTCGCCGCCAGCAGCACCATCCAGAGCGAGGCGGTCCCCTGCTACAGCGCAGGCCATTCGCAGCAGCATTGGGAATAAGAACTCGCCTAGGTCATCTAGGCAAGACCTCGGGGCTGGTCCCCGAGCTCCCACAGGGAGACATTTTCCGAATAATAATAATAGCTTAAATAAATCAAATTCAGTAAATTCAGTAAATTCAAATTTAGTAAATAATAATAATCGATTCAGCATTCTTTCAGATTCTTCCTTAACTAACGATTCTCTTGGAATTATTTCAGGTACGCCCCAGACGTGCTCTACGGGGGGGTTGGGCCGCGAGGGAAACGGGGATAACTCAGTAAGGGGTGGGTTCTCAAACAGGTCCAGGGGGGTGGGATCAGGGGGAGGTAGAGGAACTCGGCGACGCGCACCCGGAACTGGTGGAGGGGGTGGAGCATCGGGTTTCCCGGGGCAAGTGACCCGCTCTGCGAGTAGTCACGGATCGACTACGGTCTCTCGACACCCACCGACTCCAGCGCGGCGGTCGCCAACTGCTGCCGGCCAGGCTCTCCGTCGAAGGCAGAACCCCCAGCCTCGTGCTGAGGACGAGCCACCGACCGAGAGGGACTTGCTGGTTGGCATGGCGGAAGCGGCTGCCAGCAATGAAGATCTGGAGGAAACTGCGACGCAAGTCGCGGCCTTCCTCCAAGGCGCTGGAAAACCAGTGGGGGTCTTGAGGAGCAGGGAAGGAAGGCCGGACCAACGCCGAGAGGGAGGGAGACGTGGAGCTGGGCGTGGGCGCGGTGCGAGAGATCGCCGGGATCGCCCAGAGGTGCAACAACACCAGCAGCAACAGCCACGGCCGGCCCTTCCGGATAGAGGTGATCGGGTGGAGGAGGCAACCAGAATTCAAAAGTTGTTCCGGGCTAACCGGCGGCGTGCGGTTCAGGAGGTGCTCCTTGGCCGGTCCCAGCACTGTCAAGTGCCTAGGGAACGTGTCGAGGAGCATTTCCGGGACATGTACGCTCCGTCGGCGCCACTCGGAGCACAGCCTCCTCCTCCTCCGTACGGGCCTCCAGACTTGGTGAGCAACGACACTCTGGTTCGGCCCTTCACAGCGAGTGAGGTAGACCGGCGGTTACGGCGGACGTCAAACTCCGCGCCTGGACCCGACGGTCTGACTTACGATGACCTGAGAAGGGCGGATCCCGACTGTCGTGTGCTCGCTGCACTTTTTAACACCTGTTTACGTCTGGAGTTGATCCCTTCTATCTGGAAGGAGTCCACTACCGTGCTGGTTCACAAAAAGGGCGATCGCGACGATCTCTCGAACTGGCGACCGCTCGCGCTCGGTGACACGACTCCCAAACTCTTTGCCGCAGTCCTGGCTGACCGACTGCTTACGTGGTCGATCCGAAATCGGCGTCTAAGCCCCTCACAAAAGGGCTTCCTGCCGTGCGAGGGGTGCTACGAGCACAACTTCGTACTGCAGGAGGTCCTTAACGACGCTCGCAGAGCGGGCCGCCAGGTGGTGGTGGCATGGCTAGATCTGACCAACGCGTTTGGCTCAATACCCCATGCTGCTATCTACCGCGCCTTGGGGGAGGCCGGCGCTCCTCCCGCTCTCCAAAACATCGTGGAGAGCATGTATGATGGCTGCACCACCCGGGTGCGTACCGCCGACGGACTCACCGAACCCATAGAAATTCGATCGGGGGTTAAGCAAGGGTGCCCGATGAGCCCTGTGGCGTTTAACCTCGCGGCGGAGCCGATCCTGCGTGCAGTGACCGGCTCACCCGCGGGTTATACGCTCCACGGACATCGGCACCAAGCATTAGCATACGCGGACGACATTGCCCTAATTGCCGATTCCACCGAGGGCATGCGAGATCTATTGAGAAAGGTGGAGGCACAATCACTTCATCAGCTCATTTATTCATATCATCATTCATCCATCTCTTTTTCTTACTCGTACTTTTATTTTTTATTTATACAATCTCATGTTACCCACGCACCCTCATTTCATCCCTCATCTTCAAACCCACCAGGCCCTGGACATCTAGTCATGCCAGTTAAAAGACTGATTTTACTATACCTAATTAGCCCTCGCCAAAAAGGCGAAAAATGAATTGTAACGATACCCCCGGGTGCACTTTTGTAAGCCCGGGGGAACATGTTCTGAGAAAATAAACGCCTTTATCTGTTCTTATCAGCTTAATATCTGATACGCTCCGCATTGCGGAGCCAGAATATTAAACTGATTTTTGGAAGTTGGCGGAGTGTCTGGGGCTTGCTCCGGCTCTGCCGCGGGTTGGCCCGGCATTGCAGTGCCGCTGGGTTCGGCCCATTTAAATTATTATAAACACAAATTCCGCCAACTTCTAAAAATCAAAACACAAAATTTGCATAGTGATTTATTTATTTGTGTGTTTCGTGTCTACCGAGGAGCGATCAACCCGGGAGCGACGCGGGTGACTTCCAAACATCGTGGGACGCGGAACTTCTCCGGGAGCTTGGTGCTTGCTGCGTGGTGGTAAAGCAGGTAAGTGGTAGTCCTATTCTTCTTCTCTTTTTCTCTTCCTTGGCAACAAGGTGACGTCGTGGTGGCGCTCTCTCTTGCCTCTCACGCGCCTACCAACGGCCGTTAGACATATCCCCGACGTAGGTTAACTCACCTGTCACAACGTGCCGCCATCTTGACTAAGCAATTAGTTCTGAAGGCACGGATCGTGTACAGGCAAGGGCTGAGCCTTCCCTTCCTAAAACGCACTATCGCTAGCTTTTAACGTCGGTTCAATTCTAGACCCCGTAAAACGGGTCTGCTATGGGGTATAACATGCTGCTATTTACCGCGCCTTGGGGGAGGCCGGCGCTCCTCCCGCTCTCCGAAATATAGTGGAGAGCATGTATGATGGCTGCACCACCCTGGTGCGTACCTCCGACGGACTCACCGAACCCATAGAAATTCGATCGGGGGTTAAGCAAGGGTGCCCGATGAGCCCTGTGGCGTTTAACCTCGCGGCGGAGCCGATCCTGCGTGCAGTGACCGGCTCACCCGCGGGTTATACGCTTCACGGACATCGGCACCAAGCACTAGCTTACGCGGACGACATTGCCCTAATATCTGACTCCACCGAGGGCATGCGTGATTTGTTGACAAAGGTGGAGGCTGCGGCGGGTGGGATTGGACTTCGGTTCAACCCTGCGAAGTGCGCGACACTGCATCAGGACTGCAGAGGCACTCGCAGGGTAATGCCCACCCGCTTCACCCTCCAGAACGAAGAAATTAGAGCCCTGGCAGCCGGCGAGCCTTACCAGCACCTCGGAGTACCGACCGGCTTCCAAATCAAGCAGACGCCATTGCTGACGATCGACGAGCTTCTCCGCGATCTTCGGGCCGTCAACGAGTCCCTACTGACACCCTGGCAGAAGGCTGAGACCGTGGCTACATTCCTGGTGCCGCGCCTCGACTTCTTGCTGCGGGGAGCACTGGTGGAGAAAGGTCCCTTAAAAGAAGCCGATAGGGTAATCAGAAAACTGACTAAGTCTTGGCTCCATCTGCCTCAGCGTGCCAGCGCCAAGCTGGTCTACCTCCCACCCAGCCGGGGGGGATGTGGCCTGCTCCCACTGGCAGACATGGCCGATGTCCTTACCATCGCTCACGCCTTCCGTCTCTTGACGGTGGATGATCCGGTGGTCAGGTCATTGGCCTGGGCGTCGCTGAGGCATGCGGTACCCAAGAAGATAGGTAGAGACCCGTCGAACCAAGACCTCGCAACCTACCTCTCCGGCTCGCTGGAGGGGGAGTTTGCACGAGACGGGGGGGACGTTTCTTCGCTGTGGACGAGGGCTCGGAACGCGACCCGGCGATCAAAGGACAGGCTCGCCGTGACTTGGAAATGGTCAGAGCTGAGGCGGGAACTGGCCGTTACGATGAGGGGCTCGGGCGAAAGGGAGACGACGGTGTCGGAAGACGCTCGCGGACAGATCATCCGCCGATTGCGGGCAGCAGTGACTGAATTCTACCTTCTAAGGTTAAAGCGTAAGCCGGACCAAGGTAAGGTATTCCAGGTTTCGGCACGGTCAAACGTGTCGAACCACTTCCTTAGAGGTGGTAGCTTCACCCGCTTTGCTGATTGGCGCTTTATCTACCGTGCACGCCTCGATGTCCTGCCTCTTAACGGGGCGAGACGTTCGGGTGACGGGGATAAGCGTTGCCGGCGCTGCGGGGGGGCCCTGGAGTCCCTTCCCCATGTCCTTTGTCACTGCCGGCCGCACTCGGCGGCATGGCAACTCCGACACGACGCCGTTCTCAAACGAGTAGCCAAGGCTTGTCGCCTCCCAGGGGAACTTAGAGTCAATAGAACAGTCGAGGGGGTCGACGGCGAGCTGGGGGCTTTCCGCCCTGACATTGTGGTCAGGCACGAGCCCTCAAAGAGTATCGTGATCGTTGACGTGACCGTTGCATTTGAGAACACCTACCTAGCTTTCGAAGAGGCCAGGGCACGCAAAGTGTTAGAGTACAAACCCCTGGCCGACGCGTTGCACGGCCACGGCTATCGAGTAGCGGTCTCTGCGATCGTCGTCGGTGCCCTCGGCTCATGGGATCCGGCCAACGAGCCTGTGCTGGAACAACTGCGAGTAGGCAGTAAGTACGCAAGCCTTATGCGCAGGCTCATAGTGTCGGAGACCATTAAGTGGGGTCGCGATATTTATGTGGAGCACGTCTCGGGCGTACGTCAGTATAGAGTAGAGCCAGAACTGCCTGTGGATGCCCCGGGACCAGCCCCAGATCAAATAGGATAGGGCAAGCCTCCCTCGTGCAAGTCTAGCTGTTGTTTTGTACCTATTTATTCATTTATCCATTTGTCTACTTACAATTTTATCTTCACACCATTTTTAACAGCTAAGCTAGATTTGACGTAGGACCAGCAATGGTCCTAATTTTTATTTTATCTTAATATTTTGACTCAATGTATCTGACTTAGGACCAGTACTGGTCCTTTTTACCATATAGACTGATACCAAACTACATTGTACCTGACACAGGACCAGTACTGGTCCTATAATCACATATTTTAATCATAGCGTAGGCGAGGATCCAGAGCCTGGCTTTTATTTATACAATTTTACCCGATTCACCTATTTCTTTATACAACTTCACCTTCACCCATACATAATCACTTCATCAGCTCATTCATTCATACCATCACTCACCCATCTCTATTTTCATTTTATTTTTACTTTTATTTATACAACCTCATGTCACCCACGCACTCTCATCTCATCCCTAATTTCTAAACCCACCAGGCCCTGGACAACTAGTCATGCCGAAATATAAGACTGAATTTTATTTTATGCACCGAGCCCTCGCCCAAAAGGCGAAAATGAATTGTAATGATACCCCCGGGTACACTTTTGTAAGCCCGGGGGAACATGTGTTGAATGAATAAACGCCTTTTATCTGTTCTTATCAGCTTAATATCTGATACGCTCCGCATTGCGGAGCCAGAATATTAAACTGATTTTTGGAAGTTGGCGGAGTGTCTGGGGCTTGCTCCGGCTCTGCCGCGGGTTGGCCCGGCATTGCAGTGCCGCTGGGTTCGGCCCATTTAAACCATTATAAAAACAATTTCGCCAACTTCTGAAAATCAAAAATAAGTCCAGTGTTAGTGATTTTTATTTCAATGTGTTTATATTTCCACCGAGGAGCGATCAACCCGGGAGCGACGCGGGTGACTTCCAAGCATCGTGGGACGCGGAACTTCTCTGGGAGCTTGGTGCTTGCTGCGTGGTGGTAAAGCAGGTAAGTGGTAGCTCTATTTTTCTTCTTCTCTTTTTCTTTTCCCCGGCAACAAGGTGACGTCGTGGTGGCTCTCTCTCTTGCCTCTCACGCGTCTACCGACGGCCGTTAGACATATCCACGACCTAGGTTAACTCATCTGTCACACCGTGCCGCCATCTTGACTAAGCAATTAGTTCTGAAGGCACGGATCGTGTACAGGCAAGGGCTGAGCGTTGACTGAAGAATATAAAGACAGCTCACCTTATGGACCTTCGAGAGCCGACTAAAATTCGTCGCGAGCTAGCGCCCCCTCACTAATCGTAACGGTGCATTCAGCAACTGAGTAAAAAATCTTGAAACTCGCTGAATATGTGTCGCGATTACCGACCGAAATATACCGTTTCCGTGATGATATGTCAGAGTAGGTAGTTGCAGGAATCGCAGATACCCCAGAGCCCACCACGCTTTTTTACCGGCTCCAAGAATTGTAGTTAAAAAAAAAATTACGTAAATTCAAAAAGGATTATCGGTGATGAGGAAATTACTAAATAATGCGAAACTAAAACATGTTCACGCATTCACGCGTCCTGCTCAAACATTATGGCAATATGCTGAATTAGCCCCAAAAACAATCCCTCAGGAGTAAGTATAAGTTACATCGAATTGTAGAACTTGATATATGCACATAGATACCGGCAATTGAATATGACGGCAAGAAAAAACGTGTTGGTTTAAATAAATATGTTTTGTACTGTATAAAACATGTGTGGCGCAAATCACAATTATGTCGATGATTGAATGAACAAATTATCTAGCTATCTTTTTAGTCTCGGAATTTCCATACCTTTGGCATCACTAAATAAGCGATTTAGTAATAGAATCAGCTGAGTCGAGACAAACCTGCATAAGATCAGGAATCATCACGAACTCTTTCGCATTTTATGCTTATTAAATTTTTGTTAACACTCGGGCATCTTTTGTTACGTTATAAAGTAACATCAAAATTTATTTCCTATATCAATGTTAACTTGAAAAAAACTTTCAACGATTATTATGTAACTATCTATGTCAATACGTAAAGAATTTGTCCTAACCATCATTATATTGGTAGAATGATTTTGCATAACAATAAAGAAAAACGAAAATTCCTTATATGAAGATTCCGTATATACGTTTTGACAATGTTAGAAATATGAAAGAAATGCATTTAAAGACAAAGAATCGTTTGATTTCTATGAAGCACCCCCCAAGTTAAAATTTCTATTTGATCATCTTGAAAGGTGTACTTTTTTCGGTAAGTTCTGGAAATATGAAACTGAGATTTCCAGAAGATCACTCTCAATCAAGGAGACAATTTATGAAATCATGAAATATGATGCGAAACATTTGCAAAGATGGATTTTTTAACTTCCCGCTTTAGCAAGAGGAAAGTTATTGTAATCACCCCGAAAATGAAAAGTTGAGTTTTCACCAGATCTCCACGTTTTAAGGTCGAGAGAATCACCTCCGACCATTTTCAGATGTACGTCTGGGTGTGTGTATGTGTGCATTAGGGTGGTCCTTATTTTGGATATTTTCGATTTTTTTTCCAGGATCCCCCTAAATCGGTTCTAAATGAATGAAAAGAAATTCCTGCCAAATTGGAGTTCGATATTTCAATTTAAACCTGGCCCCCACGGAAACCAAAGTTTTAAACGGGAAAATACGTGTATTTTAAACTGTCAATTGTTTGAATATTTTTCCAACCTAGTGAAAATTGATATGAAAATTTGAGATGCACAAATATTCCTCATAGTACAAAGTATAATTGAAGTAGTATATCAAATTTTTACATCCGTAATTTCTAGAGTTATCAATATCAATTTAATATTCATAAAAAAATAAACGAATTGATAAAAAAAATTTGATATACTACTATAACTATACCTTACACTATGGGGAATATTTGTGCCAAATCTCGAATTTTTACATTAATTTTCACTACGTTGGAAAAATGTTCAAACAGTCGACAGTCTAAAATACACGTATTTTCCCGTTTAAAACTTTGATTGCCGTGGGGGCCAGGTTAAAATCGAAATATCGAGCTCCAATTTGGCAGGAATTTCTTTTTATTTATTTAGAACCGATTTAGTGGGATCCTGGAAAAAAATTCGAAAATATCCTAAATAAGGACCACCCTAGTATGCATGTATGTATGTGTGTGATCAGTTTTTTTGTCCGACGATATCTCGGGTATGAATGATACAACTTTTTTCACCTACGTTCTAACGACACAAGCCGCCGGATTGTAAAATCCCACATCAAATTCTGCCGGCCGACCGTGGCGGCTGATCCTGATGCCTTGTAAAATATGTTTCCGGAATTAAATTTTCAAACCCACAGCCTCAGATGAAATTTGTAACTTTCGTCACTTTTGAAATAGTCCTGAATAGTGTGATTTTGAAAAAAACAATTTTGTAAGGTATTTCCACACTTCTTTTCGCTCCGAAAGGCTAGGTTATTTCGCGAGTTATTTACAATTTTACCTCAACATCAGATAAGTTGTATACTGAACTCGTCTAAGATAACATACTACTTGAAATTAATACTTTTTGTTATAGAAATAGTGTATGGATTATCGTAAAGCATTATCGAAATGGGGTTAAACAATTTTCAATCGTTTCGTCTATCGAGGTAATTTTAAGTAAGCGCAAACTTTCAGCTGAAGAAATGTTCATTAGGACATAATAAAGTTTTTTGAAAAGCATTAATTCCATTGAACATACTGGTGAAAAAGTACGAGCATTCCATTTGCTTTGATCAAGCGCGCGAGTGCATGGAATCAGGCACCTCGGCCCGAACGGGACGCTGTTGTTAAATAAATTTGATATATTTGTAACGTTTTTAAATTCAAATATTCATTATTTTTTCATCCATTTATTCATGTTTACGCGTGCATTGTTTTATTCACTATTTATTTTTTATACTTGATATTTTTTTTAAATATATTTTAATAGATTTGAAATTTAAGTAAATTTAAGTAATGCGAGATATCCCACTTCGCTCTACAGCTGTGTTGCACGGTCGCGTAGTGGGTCTACGCTCCAATTGCCCGCAAGAGGCACACAGTGTTCAGTGTCCTAGTGTTCGATATCAGTTCGGCAGTGTCGACTGGACTGCGAGGTGTTTTTGTGTTTTTGTGGTAAGTACCAGGTTAATTCATAAATTGTAAATTAATGAACCCTATAATAAAACGCTTTACTAGGCTTGACTAACAGTTAGGCACTATAAGATGGTCGTGCGTGCTAAATCTCATCCCCTATATCCCTTTCATCACGCCACAGGTGTAGTGGAGAAACTAATTTTACACCTTTCTGTCTTTTTTCTGCATCATTTCGTTATTTTCAAATGTATCAAAATTCATAGTATTGTATTCTCCACAAAACATCGTAGAAAAATGTGTTAAATGAGATAACACTGAACATAATAGTAATAATAATAACAATATCAATTATTTGATTCCGAAAATAAATTGCGTCTTGTATTCTCGTAGAAAACAGCGTAATCCAATCTTTTCAGAATTTGTGTGTCACTATAATTTGAAATATTTCGAATTTCGGAGCAAATTCAATAGTTCAAACAGCTGTGACAAAGAAAATATTCATCGTATGAAAAAAAGGCGAAGATCTGAAAATAGTTGTCTAATGGCATAGTTCCGGAAAAAAAATCTAAAAAATTATTTTTGTTTAAATACATAAGTTTTTGATAAAAAAAATGTATGAACGATTGAACAACGGAATCGTTGATTGAATACTATATATTCAGTCAACAACCGTCTTTTCTAAACAGTGATCGATATATTCAGTGAAGGGATTTTTCCTGATAATTTTCGTTAGAAGTTACCCCAAAGACATCGCAGTACATACATGAGTGCATGAGCTATATAGCGCGCCTCCTATTATTTGTAACGGTTATTTTTCGCTAAATTATGAGACTTTGTATTATTGATGAAAGGTCACAGATTTCGTGCTGTGATGATTTCAAACGATGTCATTGATTTCGTAGAATATCAATAAATGGTTTATTTCTTCTTGATATCGATAGAACCTTCTTGATTTATAGATCTTAATAGAAGATAGATGTACATTGGTCAAATGATTTCCTGAGAGAACAGTCCTCGCTTCTTATCTTATTGACTGTATAACTAGTAGGGTGCTCCAAAAAAAAAGTTTGTTTCCTATCATCTCAAAAGTTTCTAGTAGGTATAAAAAAAATCCTCCCACAAGGACAGCTCGATATTTTGATTCTACTTGACGCTCAACGGTTTTTCGTTTTCCCATATAAATAACACGTAAAAAAATTTTTTTTTTGTATTTTTCAAATAAAACTACTAAAAAAAATTTTTTTACAATTTTGATGGACATACTTTTATAGGAAATTTAATTCTCTACAAAAAAACTCTGATATGATTTTCTCGTAAACCTAACGGGTTAAACGTTACCAGACTTTGAATACTCGCAACCAAGTGGGTATAAAAAAAATGTTTAACCCGTGGGTATAAAAAAAACGTTTAACCCGTTAGGTTTACGAGAATATCATATCAGAGTTTTTTTGTAGAGAATTAAATTTCCTATAAAAGTATGTCCATCAAAATTGTAAAAATTTTTTTTTTAGTAGTTTTATTTGAAAAATACAAAAATAAATTTTTTTACGTGTTATTCATGTGGGAAAACGGAAAGCCGTTGAGCGTCAAGTAGAATCAAAATATCGAGCTGTCCTTGTGGGGGGATTTTTTTGATACCTACTAGAAACTTTTGAGATGATAGGACTTGAAAAAAAAACTGTTTATTTTGGAGCACCGTAATAACTAGTATGTAATAAATAGGGATAGAAGGAGGCAATTTCCCACGAAAACACATATCTTACTAGTGCCTAACCGAGACCACGTTTTAGTTACTAATTCCGATATACCCTTTAAGAGGACGAGTGCAGCTTGGTTTGGAAAAGTTGGAGTACTCTAAATCCATTTACTTGTCAGCCAAAGTTTATTTCACACAAAAAAAAATTCTTTTCTTGAACAGAATATGGCGGACGAAATTGCGAAGCTAGCGGCGGAGTGGGCAGTGGTGAAAGAATATAGAGAGAAGCTAGAAAACGAAATGAAGGAAATAGATAAATTGAAAAATGAACTGACAGAAAAGATAAAGACGATCGAAAGGCAAGGCAAAGAAAAGACAACGGACAGAGGAAAGTCAGCGAGCAGAGAGAGAGAAACCGGAGAAAAGAAAACAGACAGAGAGAGAGAAGACAGAGAACAAATAGTGGACAGAGAGACAGAAGACAGAGAGACAGAAGACAGAGAACAGCCAGTGGACAGAGAGATAGACGACAGAGAGCAGACAGCCGACAGCGAGAGAGAAAAAACAGCGGACAGAAAGAGAGAAGATCCAGCGAGCAGAAAGAAAAGAGAAAGGTCAACGACAAGAAAAGACAGAGGACGGACACTGGATAGAGAGAGAGAAAGGACAGCGACGAGGACAGAGGTAAATGAGGCAAACTTGTAGCAAAAAATATTTTTTATCAAATTTTAATATATCAAATGAGAATGACTATCACAAACATTAGATTCGCTTGTCCTCGGATTTGATTCAAGGTATAGATATTGTGTAATAATTGTTAGTACATTTCTAGCCATCCCCGTTCATAAATTCGTAATTCTTCACACACTAATTATTTTTTGCCTCAAATTTTGTTATTTTGGACTACATGAAAACTGCAATCTAAGAATATTCCTTTCGTTCACCTTATCAACATCACATTTTCGTATCACTCCTTACTCATATCTGTCCGGATTTTAGCCACCTGGCACACATTTCAATTACTTTTATTTCGTGATTTTATTCGTTTTCGTGAATTTTCGTCATTAACTAGCCCAGCGTGAAGGAAAAGAAAAAGGGGAAGCAATATGGAAGCGACTTCCTATCTCAGAAAGGGTCGCAGGACGGCCCGCAAACGAAATCCAAAAAACAGCTGCGCAATGAAAAGTGAGTATTCATACGCTCAATAAAATCGTATAAGTACTTGTGGTCTTTCATCATGTCACTTTGAAATTATATGAACTTCATTGATTTTTCTAAGAGAGATAGAAATTGTTGAGGACCGACACCACTCCATTATGTGTAAACTATAAATTCTCGACCCCTGTGTTGTTTTAAAAACATTATGTATTTCGAGTGTCGTTCGAACATTGATCAAAAATTAAAATAACACAACATACAAACCAGTATTCGAATATTTCAAGTTTGGTCATTTCAATATAAGATCTCGCTGATTACTGACAATAACTTTAGATATCAGTGACAATTTTCCTCAACTGTTTTTCTACATCTTTGATGTATGTACAGTCGGGCAATTAAGTTCTTGTAGGGTCGAAATTTCGGCTCCAACGTTTCAGCGTCTACGCTGTTGAGCATGCCCCTCGCTCCGCATACCCCGCACCCTGAGCCCATCGATGCGTTACGGTCGGTCGGTTGGCTATCATTTATCACATATATTTGGGAAGTATTTCTTACTTTATTTTGAGCAGGTAGTCTGCCTGATTTGCCTTCACGCCTACCGGCTCGTCAAATATCGTCCACAAATATACATCTAAGACATTGTCACCTGATTTCAAACTTTTTCATTTTAGTGAGAAAGAGTTAAAATTGAACTCGATTTTGATATTATACAGAATATCCTCATGCAATCAGTTTAGAAAAATTTCATCTAAGGATATGATGACCAACCGAATGAAAGTCGCATTTCAGATTCAGCAGCAGTTTACTAAATTTCTGATTACAGCAAATTCTTCATTTCTTGTAGTCATTATTCTATGTAAGCTTTCCGGTAAATGTATATCTACGATGAATGAAAATAATGAAAATTAAGTTACAGGGAGAAGAATCAAGGTAACATACTCGGTTGGCCGTTTATGAATTTAGATAAAATTTGATATTTTCATTAAATAAGAAACAAATCCAAAATCAGAACTCAATAGTAGATAATGTGAAAAAACAAATGTGATGCAAGTTTGGGAAAATCTCCGTAATCAGCCGAGAATTTGCCAAAGATTAGTTGCCTCGATGCCTCAGCGAATGCAAAGAGTAATAGCCAGTAACGGCGAGATAGCAAAATATTGAATAGTAGTTAATATAATTTATATATCGCGTTATAAATACGTATATTATAGTTGATTGAAGTAGGACAAAATAATATTTCGCTTATGGCTACATAAATGTATTTATTATATAATGGCATATAAAAGATCTTTAATTATTTGGATAGTTTTGTAGATTTCATTAAAATAGATATTTCGTTGTATTTTTTTACTTATACATATAATTTTAACCACGTAGTATATTCAAATATTCTTAAACAGTGATCAATTGTTCTTGGAATATGAATATAATGTCTTGTGATCTACCTGTCTTTAGTATTTATATGGCTGTCGAATTATATATTTAATAGATCATTATATTTTCATAAATCTGTCAGTTTTCATATTATTATATTTATGTATGTAACAAATTATCTCTATCATAATGGATTCATAGTTCATTAATATTTTGTTGTTATTATATTATTATACTTCATTAGTTGTTCATATTTGTAATAGATATAAATTTCATGTTTCTTTATTATTTTTTGTATTATTCAGTTTGTCATTGAATGCATCTATATTATTTTGCTGTTGTTCGGTTTGTTTTTTCTCATTATCTACTATTGAGTTCTGATTTTGGATTTGTTTTTTATTTAATGAAAATATCAAATTTTATCTAAATTCATAAACGGCCAACTGAGTATGTTACCTTGATTCTTCTCCCTGTAACTTAATTTTCAACAGTTTCATTCATCGTGGATATACATTTACCAGAAAGCTTACATAGAATAATAACTACAAGAAATTAAGAATTTGCTGTAATCAGAAATTTAGTAGACTGCTGCTGAATCTGGAATGCGACTTTCATTCGGTTGGTCATCATATCCTTAGATGAAATTTTTTCAAACTGATTGCATGAGGATATACTGTATGATATCAAAATCGAGTTCAATTTTAACTCTTTCTCACTGAAATGAAGAAGTTTGAAATCAGGTGACAATGTCTTAGATGTATATTTGTGGACGATATTTGACGAGCCGGTAGGCGTGAAGGCAAATCAGGCAGACTACCTGCTCAAAGTAAAGTAAGAAATACTTTCCAAATATATGTGATAAATGATAGCCGACCGACCGACCGATGGGCTCAGGGTGCGGGGTATGCGGAGCGAGGGGCATGCTCAACAGCGTAGACGCTGAAACGTTGGAGCCGAAATTTCGACCCTACAAGAACTTAATTGCCCGACTGTACATACATATGCATGGCGTATCCTACGCCAAATCGGTTACCTCCTGGGCCTGAACGCCTATTTTTTTATTTTTTTTTACAATCACCTTACTACATTAATATTTACAATTTTTGTAAAAAAATTTTCTGAAGTAGTAGTCGAGATGTTGATTTGAAAAAACTACAAACTTTCAAATCCAAAAATTTCCAAACACCTGTAATTTTACTTTGATTTAACGGATTTAAAGAAATAACCCCATCAAATTTTTCTATATCTCGAACATCATATGTATTTTTTCCTTCAAAACTTAAAACTTCAATTTTAAAGAAGTATGTCACAATTGATTCTGATAATTTTTTTTTTATAATTCTCGCATTAATAACGAACATCATTCCTCATTCATTACAGGGACTGGATTTCGGGTATCAATTTTTTCCGGTTTTGGAATAGTAGTATTTTCTTCAGATTATTATTATCGTTGATATAACGTAAGCTGTCTTCAAGGTATGGCACTGAATTCTTTTTCATTGAGTTGTTTGGTCGAATGAACTCTTTTTTGACAACCATGTCATTTGCCGAATATTATGATCACATTTTCAACTAAAGAGTGATGTAAGACTGCAAAAATTATGCTTGCTACTTGAATTGAAAATTCCAATCATTCACTAGGAATTTGGAAAGTTAAATTATTCCATAAAAAACGCTACTCCTGAAGTAAGTAAGTACCTAATAAAATTTCAAACTCGGAAGTTTACCAGACTTGTATCAACTCAAATTTATAGATAATGAGAAGAAGAAAATGAATATTGATAATGATTAACTTTTAGTTATTTTCAATTAATGAAATAGGTATTCATATTATTTATTTGACTATTTATGATCAGTAACTAATATACTTGCATTACACTCAATGAAGTGTATGAAAGCTTGTAGCGTCGAAGTTTGTTTTATATAAAAAACCAATTATGGTGTCTGCCCTAGATACAACTGGTCTATTCGTCGTCGATGGGGCGGAGGAGGCAACGGCAGCGACGGACCAGGTAGCGGCAGCAGGGGGGGGGGGGGGGGGAAGCTCGCGAGGACGCGGGAATATATATATATTCAACGCATAATCCTCACTCATGAAGGATTCTTTCTCAAGTGAGCCACCCGAGTTTTTCGATGTCTCCAAAAAAATAATTTGAGTGTCTTGCCTGACGTGCAAAAAAAATTTTGTGAACTATTTCAGATTTTTCGGTAGCTGAAATTCAAATACACTTTTTTGTACTTGGTAAATCAAGCTCGGGAAAAAAAAAAGTTCTGCATAAAAATTTCTTGGTTTTTCCTCTGCCTTTTGTTCAAACTATTTTCGATTTTTTCCCGGCACATTTGAACACGTTTGAACGTATCTAATCGAAATAGAACATCGAAATGTGTGTTTTCACCAATTGGGACAGTTTTTTTTTTCATTACAAACATATGCGAATAATCCACATGTGAAATGGGATTTTTTCGTAATTTTTTTGGAGTGGAGACCAGATGTCTACGAGAAACAAAATCACCGCGCTACATTGTTCTAGTTTTAATCCTTTCATAAAAGATCGGTTTGTCACGATTAATCTCGAAGTCCATTGTCGTCGCTTAAGACCCGTTCTGATTGGTTTTCGAGATCGTCGCGGGGCGAACTTTGTGGTTTAGAATCAGTCTGAAGGGAGCAGTTCATAGTTCAGATCAGATTTTCAGAATTGATCGGAATGACGAGAATGATCACAGCTATTGAGTCAGAGTATTATTTGAATGGTCGTGTCAGGAGATTTTCCAAGGATTGTTGGTCGTCTTTTATTAGTTAATTTTCGAGAATGTACTGGAAACCTTATTCGGAAAAAGGGTCATTCAGTGATTCGCTACAAATATTTGGCAGTTGAATGAGAAAAATTACTCTCGCATAAGAAGAAGGCTGGTTGAAGAAGCGCGCGAAGCGCGCTATTCTGAGCTAGTGATTTAAAAAAATACAGGAAAATTAGATATTCATTTGACATTATAAAAATCGCAACTCAGAGAAAGTCAAACGAATATACAATTTTTCTGTATTTTTTTAAATCAGTAAACTTGAACAATGTAGCACATGAAGGCAACATTTCCAACTGAGCCTGGATACCAACGATAAACAGACTCCCAGACTAAGGCTGTTTATGCCTGGGTCCCAGAAATGCTGGACACTTGAGAACTAGACTAAACAGGAGAGGAGTCTGAGGATATCGAGAGGGAAGTGCATCAGTTCCCGCTGGACCTTCGTCGAGAAAAGAATAATCTTACCTTTGCATTTTAACATTATATACATTCATCACATTCATCCAGTTTATATTTTATATCTCTATATCCATATTATAAAATACAACGTAGTTTTAAATAAAAAGTTCACTACAGATCAGAAGTGGGATAACTATCGTGCGTGCTGTTGAAACAAAAGTGAAGAAGTTTACAGGACTATCTGAAATAATCTACCGGAGAGTGATAATGTCATCACGCAAATCTCATCGAGGCAGGGAAGAACGACGTTCGCGAAGTCGGAATCGCCACCGCTCGCGTAGTCATCATCGCGACAGCGAATACAGCGAAAAGGGGCGAAGATCAAGGTATGAGTCGAGGCAAACTTATCTCGATGAGTTGGACGGATTTCAGACGACTAGCGGAGGATCTGAAGGCCATAGTTCGGCGAGTCGTGAGTCGGATTTTGCTAAACTGGCTGAAATTTTGTCGGAAGTTGTGCGGTCGGGTTCGAAGAGATCAAACTATGTAAATGAGAAAATATTACCGGAATTTGATCCTGAGTTGAGAAAACTTACTGCTAGCGATTGGGTAGAAAAGGTCAACACGTGTGGTCAGATGTATGATTGGGACGACAAAACTAAGTTGTATCTTGCCACATTAAAACTAAAGGGGAATGCCAAACTTTGGCATGATGGATTACAGCATTCGTTGTTGAGTTGGGAGGTATTCTCTTTGGCAATAACCAGGCAATTTCCAGGGGAGGAAAGTTTTAGAAAATTAATAGAAAACGCGGTTACCTATAAAAGTTCACCTGGTCAAGATCTCCAGACATACTGCTTTGCTAAGTTGGGAAAAATTAATAAATTAAAATTAGATCTGTCAGAGGAGAAATTAGCGGATATGGTTGCGCAGGGCATTCACGACGAGTCCATTCGTACGATTGTGTTAGCAGCTCGTAGTAAGACCGTGGCGGATTTAAATAAGTGTTTAGGCGTTTTTCCGAGTTCAAGTAAATTAACGGTTGAAAAGGAATCTAGAAACACAAAAGATCTCAAACGTTCGTATGCGGGGCGGGAAAGATCGAAGCCCAGTTTCAAGGACGGATGCTATAAGTGCGGGAAAAAGGGACACATGAAGCGGGATTGTCCCGAGCTTGAGGGAACCGATTTCTCAAAGGGTAAGGAGATTTCAAAAATTCGAACTAAGGGTCAGGAAAAGGACAAAAATACAAAAAAATGTGCGTATTGCGGTATTATAGGGCATGTAGAGGATCAATGTTTTAAAAAACGCAACAGTATGAAAAAGGAGGCAAGGCAATGACTAACCGCCCGGGAGGAGCAATCCATATCAGTTTTAGAAGTAGAAGCCTCGAAAATAAACAAGCCACTTAAAACGTGCATCATAAACGGCAAGGAAAAACTATGCACAGTGGATTTAGGCAGCGACTGCTCCATCATTAGAGAAAGCGAGGCCAGAGTATTGAATTTAATATTTAGAGACACAAACGAAATATTGACCGGGTTTAATCACGCGGTAGTCAACCCACTTGCATGTGCAAAAGTCAAAATAAACATCGACGGTATCGAATTCAAAATAAGAGTCCTAATTGTGCCAGATGATCAGTTGTCGAAGAAGGTATTAATTGGGCGTAATGTATTACAGCCGGGAATCCGTGTAACAGCCGACGCCTTAGGTTTAAGATTCTCCAAGGCGTCTGATGAGGACTTATCGGGTCTAGCAAATAACATCACGAGGGTCGAGAATGTAGACACCCTGGAAGCAATCGATGGAAATAAGGTACATAGCGAGGACCTAGATGAGAGAGAGCGAAGTAGATTAATGAGTCTATTGAACCGATTTCGACGTAATGTAGCTCTTAATCTCGAAGAGTTAGGACGGTCAAACATCGGGGAGATGAAAATCGAATTGCTGAAAGATGATCCGGTATATCAGAGGCCTTATAGAATGTCGAAAGATGAGCGGGAAAAATTAAACAATTTAATTGCAAAACTTGAGGCTAGTGGAATCGTACGCGAAAGCACTTCACCATATGCGAGCCCAGCCTTCTTAGTTTCGAAAAAAAATGGGGAGGGACGCATGGTCGTTGATTTTCGACATTTGAATAAAATCACGAAGATAATCAAATATCCTTTGCCATTGATTGATGATCAGATTGATAGATTAGGAAATAAGGAATATTTCATATCGTTAGACCTGAAATCCGGTTTCTACCAAATTCCTATGCATCCCGAGTCCATAGAGAAAACGGCTTTTATTACCCCCGATGGTCATTGGGAATTTCTAAGAATGGCAATGGGATTGGCTAATTCGCCCGCCGTATTTCAAAAAACTATTAATCAAGCACTTAAGGGGACCAAAGCCACGGTTTACATTGATGATGTATTATTGGCCGTTCACAATGTCGAGGAAGGTTTTAAAGAGTTAGAACTAGTTTTGCAAGCCTTTGAAAAATACAAGCTGACATTGAATTTAGAGAAATGTAGATTTTTTAATAGGAAAATAGAATATTTAGGCAGGGAAGTCACCGTAGCAGGGGTACGGCCAGGCGAGCATAAAATTCGTGCGGTTATGGAGTCTCCCGACCCAACAAACGTTAAGCAGGTGCGACAATTCTTAGGTCTTGCAGGGTATTTTCGGAAGTTTGTGCAAAATTTTGCCCGGAAGGTAGCTCCACTAACAAACCTCCTGAGGAAAAATGTTTCATGGCATTGGGGAGCAGAGCAATCCAAAGCGGAACAGGAAATAAAGAGAATTTTGTCCACGCGACCAGTTTTGGCAATTTTTGACCCGACGTTAGAAACTGAGGTCCACACGGATGCTAGCGCTATCGGGTTAGGAGCAATATTAATTCAGAAGGATTCAAAAGGAAAAAGGGTTGTCGCGTACTATAGTCGGAAGACTAGCCCCGAAGAACAAAAATACCATTCATACGATTTAGAAACCCTAGCGGTATTTGTTGCTCTCAAGGTATTTCGCGTATACTTGTTGGGAATTAAATTCGCTATTGTTACGGACTGTATTGCTATTCGGGCAACGGCTAGTAAGAAAGACATTCAACCTAGGGTTGCTCGTTGGTGGGTTTACTTCCAGGATTATAACTTCGACATCATATATCGCCCTGGAGCACAAGTTGCCCATGTTAATTATCTGAGTAGGAACCCTGTAGATTGTTTGTCAATTGATATAACATCTGCAGAATGGATAAAGGTGGCGCAAATGCAAGATCACGATATTGAGCCGATAAGGAAGATACTAGAAGCAGGTGATAGGCATGCAGAGGTAAAGCAGTATTTCGAGAGATATGATCTGAAGGGGGGGTAGTCTTCCGAAGAACCGAAGATGGAAATAAATGGGTAGTACCTCGTATGTCTCGTTGGAATATCGTCAAAATGTGCCACGATGATCAGGGACATTTTGCCGTGGAAAAGACTCTCGAGAAAATCCGCGAAAATCATTGGTTTGGGGGAATGAGACGATTCGTTACCAAATATGTCAAGGCCTGTTTGAATTGCCTGTATTATAAAGCAACAGCTGGGCGGAAACCAGGTTTCCTTCATCCGATCGATAAAGTTTCAGTCCCTTTTCACACATTGCATCTCGATCATGTTGGTCCGTTTATACGTACACGTAGCAAGAACACTCAAATATTGACGATTATTGACGGATTTACCAAATTTTGTATCCTCGAACCTGTACACAGCACAAAGACAAAATGCGTCATTAAGGCGCTCGACCAGTTATTCGCACTTTTCGGAGTTCCGACGCGAATAATAACCGACAAAGGGAGTGCATTTACTTCCCATGCGTTTCGAGCCTTCTGTCAGGAGTACGGAGTTAAGCACATTGTGAATGCCGTCGCAACACCAAGGGCTAATGGCCAGTGCGAGAGATTGAATCGGACCGTATTAAATTCATTGGCGGCAACCTGTGCTGGAGAACCAGAAGACTCCTGGGATAACCATGTCAAACGGGTGCAGAGTGCAATAAATTGCACTACCAACAGAACGACTAAGAGGAGTCCGTCTCAGCTTCTTCTGGGTTATAAGCCCAGGGGGGTGGCTGATGCAGCCCTGTCCGGGGAGGTTCAGGCAACTCTTGATAGTTTGGATCTTAAGGAATTAAGGAGAGAAGCTAAACGATCCACAGATCTTGAGCAAGCCGAACAGAAGAGACGGTTTGATGCTCGACGATTCAAACCACCGCGGTACGAGGTGGGTGATGTGGTGATGGTAGCAGCTAGCCAAGCGGCGACTGGAGAGAGCAGAAAATTGGCGGCCAAGGCAAAAGGACCGTTCAAGGTGACTGCAGTTTTACCCAATGATCGCTACGAAGTCCACGATTTGAGGGACTTGAAGAAGTCGCCCAACCAGCGGAGCGTAGTAGCAGTGGACAGTCTTCAAAAGTGGGTCACTTTCGACGCCATGGAGTAGACTGGTAAGTTTGGTTGTACTGGTTAAGAAGCAGCCTTTGACAAAGCTGATGACCGAAGCCAAGTCTGTCGTGCTCAGGTATGATCCCTGGTCAGGATCATACGGGATCTGAGACTTCTAGGCGGAGGCTGGGAACCGTTCGAAGTCGGAGTCAGGGTAGTCTTGGACTGAGTTGTCGCTGGTCACGCGCTCAGTTGACTAGGGCCCCTGGCAAGGCTGGTGACCAGGTTTATTTCCCGAATTTCTTGTTCCCGAACTAACATATCTGTGGTAGTCTCTGGGATGCGATTGATGCCCTTGTGGAACCGATCACTCCAGTTGGGAGCATTTGTTGAATAACAGAAACTATCCACCTTGTGCATCTGAACGTTTGTAAAATTTGTACCTTTGTTTTAGAAACGTAACCCTACGAATTGGGGTCGAGGTCGACCATATGGTCAGGGAGGCCGATTGAAGGCAACATTTCCAACTGAGCCTGGATACCAACGATAAACAGACTCCCAGACTAAGGCTGTTTATGCCTGGGTCCCAGAAATGCTGGACACTTGAGAACTAGACTAAACAGGAGAGGAGTCTGAGGATATCGAGAGGGAAGTGCATCAGTTCCCGCTGGACCTTCGTCGAGAAAAGAATAATCTTACCATTGCATTTTAACATTATATACATTCATCACATTCATCCAGTTTATATTTTATATCTCTATATCCATATTATAAAATACAACGTAGTTTTAAATAAAAAGTTCACTACACACAATGATTTTTTTTCTCGTAGACATTTGAAGTCTTCACTCCAAAAAAATCATAAAAAATCCTATTTTACATGTGGATTATTCTCATATTTTATGTGATGCAAAACAAAACTGTCCGAATTGGTGAAAACACACATTTCGATGTTCTATTTAGATGAGATACGTTCAAATGCGTTCAAATGTGCCGGGAAAAAATCAAAAACAGTTTGAACAAAAAGCCGAGGAAAAACCAAGAAATTTTGACACAGAACTTTGTTTTCCCTGAACTCAATTTATCGTGTTGAGTAGAGAAAAGTGTGTTTGAATTTCAGCCACCGAGAAAACTGAAATAATTCAGAAAGTTTCTTCTCACGCCAGGCAACACACTCGAATTATTCAAGAATTTCTTGAGACATTGAGAAACTTAGGTGGCTCACCTGAAACAGAATCCATCTCTATATAGAGATGAGTGGTAATGTTTACCTTATTCAAAGGCAATAATAATATGATTAATAATAATATTTATAATATTAATAATAATAATAATAATAATAATGATAGCAATAATAATAATAATAATAATAATAATAATAATAATAATAATAATAATAATAATGATAATGATAATGATAATGATAATGATAATGATAATGATAATGATAATGATAATGATAATGATAATGATAATGATAATGATAATGATAATGATAATGATAATGATAATGATAATGATAATGATAATGATAATGATAATGATAATGATAATGATAATGATAATAATAATAATAATAATAATAATAATAATAATAATAATAATAATAATAATAATAATGATGATGGTGAAGATAAATTTGGTACGATTTTATGTAGTTGTGTATGAGTAAATGTATAGTTAATGTTATACAGTAATAAGTAAAGGTATAAAATAAATAAAATTATATAACTTGAATGAAGAGAATTTAAATAAAATTTTCCTATCAATCAGCTCGAACATCAAGTTCCGATTTCATAAAATTTCAGAACAATATTACAAAACGAAGTTTATCATTAGTATCCAATAGATTATTTGAATCATTGAGAGTAAGTAATATTCGACTAAATCAATCTGAAAATCGTATTTTGATAATCATTACAAACACACACATACATACTGATTCACAATCGTTCTAAATGAGCGCATTGAGCAATATAAATATTTCTAAGAAAATAAAAAAACCAGAGAAAAACAAATTTTCATCTGGTATCTTTAATTTGTCGAACCCATTGAAGTCCAGTTCGATTCCAAATGTGTAATAAACTATACCGTTTTGTACAGTTTTAAAGTGAACTTTCAACGAAAAAAAAAATGGTTTCAATTTAGCCACGAAATAACTGACAAAGATACTCTGGCCCTTTTCGCAACTATTCATTAAAGACGGAGATATCAATGGGCGAAGAACCTTGTTGAATATCGATGACAAAACAGTGGAATGAACCTTGTCAACAATAAGCCTGGATAATGATATTCTGAAATCTTAAAGTCGAAATATATAAGACTCATTTTTCATCAGGTTTAGGATATATGATATAAAAACAATTAACGGTTTCAACTAGCATGATCTTATAACCAAAGTTTGGTGTCACATGATTCCTCTTCATGTAGTTTAAAATCTACATTGTTTTTTGTTATCCACCGTCATTTACCATATGATACTCTTTCTTTCTCTGTCTCTTTTGCTCTGTCTCTTTTCGGATTGAAGTTACAATTATGTTAGCACTCATTAGCGAGGACAATTCTGATTTAATCTTAATACAATAATACGACGACACGGTGTTCGATGAGCGGGGCTAATATTTACAGTTATTCACCCAGCCGATACTCCTATACGATACATACGCATATTATACCAATTAATATATTTTGTCGCTTGCTGCTGAAGATTGCTAAAGAAGATGTAAACCATACTCCTATATAAATTAAGATAACAAAAAGACAAATTTGACGTAAGCCATTTAATTCACGTTTTGTAAGAGAAAATTGGATTCTAGACATGAAAATTTTCAAGCTATAAATAGCTTTAGCCATCCATCGTGCATGGCGCATAGCTCTTGGACGTTCAAATTCAATTTTTAATTCTGGATTGCCCTGAAGAAAAATCAAAGATAATTCTAGCAGCTCTTATAGTCATCTCTTGGGTGAGAAACCTGTTAGAAAAATAATTTGTGTCAATTAAAATTCATAGGTGTGAATTTCTAATTTATTAAGTTTAAATGATCAAAATATACCGCCAAATGATGATTAATAAAAGCAATTACCTCGAGTCTTTCTGCTTCTACCAACTAGTAATAAAATTTAACAATTTAGCAGAAGTTAAAAAAAAATTTTAATTTACTATGAATAAAATTTTCAGCTTGAATAACTTTTGAACTCGTCGATTTATCGAAAAACGATGAGACACATTTTTTGTAGAGCGTTCAATTTTCTACAAAAATATAAGTCGCGCATTGGAATCCGTTGATTGGTTTGTGAGCTGAAAAATTAAAAAAAAAAAAAAAATTTCCCGTGTTATTTAAATGGGAAATATAAATCCGCGATGAGCAACCTCTAAATATTAATATTAAGAGCTCCATTTTTAACAGGCGTCTTTTCTCATCCCTCTGAAAGTATTTCAGCAGTGGTTTTGAAAAAAAAAAAATAGTCGATTTTTTTGAACTGGTCTAAAATTTAAATATATGTATATTATTTCGACTTTTTTTTGAAATTTTTCGCTCCGAGTGGATACAACGTTTTCAAACAAATAAAAAAAAATGTTCCCGAAGTTCGGAATTTTTATTTTGATATTTGATGGTGCCTCTGGGCCCTTGAAATTTACGTTTAAATAACGTGGGGTTTTCCGAAGTTTCGATTTTTTTTCCCTCACGTCCGCAATTATTCGTTCAAAAATCTGAAACTCTAGAGAAATATTTACAATGGAAGCACCTGAAAATGAGAATTTTTTCAGAATTTTTTCAGAATTTTTTGAGCATTTTTTGAGCATTTTTACCGATATACTGCTGGGGTAAAAATGCTCAAAAAATGCTCAAAAATTCTCAAAAATTCTCATTTTCAGGTGCTTTCATTGTTAACATTTCTCTAGAGTTCCAGATTTTTAAAGGAATAATTGCAGACGTGAGGGAAAAAAAATTGAAACTTCGGAAAACCGTCGTTATTCAAACGTAAATTTCAAGGGCCCAGAGGCACCATCAAATATTAAAATAAAAATTCCGAACTTCGGGAAAATTTTTTTTATTTATTTGAAAACGTTTTGTCCACTCGGAGCGAAAAGTTTCAAAAAAAGTCAAAATAACTGTCACCCTAGTATATATATATATATATATATATATATATATATATATATATATATATATATATATATATATATATATATATATATATATATATATATATATATATATATATATATATATATATATATATATATATATATATATATATATATATATATATATATATATATATATATATATATATATATATATATATATATATATATATATATATATATATATATATATATATATATATATATATATATATATATATATATATATATATATATATATATATATATATATATATATATATATATATATATATATATATATATATATATATATATATATATATAATATATATATATATATATATATATATATATATATATATATATATATATATATATATATTAATATATATATATATATATATATATATATATATATATATATATATATATATATATATATATATATATATATATATATATATATATATATATATAATATATATATTGTAACGGCAATTTCCCGAGCTCGGGTGACCCAGGAAAATAAATCCGAAAACAAACCTGGCTCCAACGTAGATTAGGGGTGGTTGCTGGGCGCCAGACTTCGGGGATGAAGTCCTCTCTCTCGCTCTCTCGCTCGGGACTAACTCTAGGGATCGGTAGAGGGATATGGTGGGGGCGATGAATAAAGACACCGATACGAAAAAAATATGTTTAACTAAAATGTTTATTCAAAAAAAGAAAAAAGAAAAAGGTCGCGAATTACCGCCCGCTACCTGGCGTATAGGATACAAAAAGATAATATAATATAACGTGACTCTACTCTACTAATTACCAATAGCAAATAAATAATTCAAAGAATAAATAATGAAAAATATGAATAATACTGCTACTAGGAGTAGTTCACTCTCACACTCTCTCTCTCACACGCTCGGGATCGGGTATACTTCCCTCACTCACGCTCTCGTTGAACGGAGAACACACCGCGTTAGCGGCGAGAGACTCCGCTGCCGAACAGCTGTGGCGGGGAAGGGAGTGGGGGTCGGTACACTCTCGCACGACACTTGGGGAATTGCCTGAGCCTCTGCCTCGCTGCAGACTACTGCGACGCGTGACAGCAGACGACTCGACAAGATGGCGGCCGGGACTCGCGAGACGTTAGGTGCGCAGCGGGGACGAAACCGGCACACTAACACGCAGTGCGCGGACCACGTGGGGTACGGGACTTGTTTGAAAACTCTCGCAACGGTCAGGGACTCGCTCTCGAGGTTTTAGGGATGTTTTAGGGAACTCACGGGGGTTGTATAGGGTATTGGGGACCGGGACTAGGGTTTTATGGGTAACCGGACAGATCTTACCTCGATCGGCGACGGTTTCGGCACGGTACTCTTACGTTGACTGCACTCAGTCAGCCACACGTGTTCGTCAAATCCGCCGAGTCGTCGTATTTACCGCTTCCGAGGTTCAACCAGTCCAGAAACACCAGGGTAAAATCCAGGAACTCTCACGGAGGGAATACAGGGCACTCTCACTCTCTCTCACTCTCTCTCTCTCTCTTGGGAAGCTCACGGTCGTCACACGTTTATTTGGCACGAGGCTCGCAACACGCGGGACGAACATGGACTGACCGGCTTTTCCGCTATCAGTAATTCTCACCTGTGCCACCCGTCCGGTGAGCGCTGCTCGTTGCCGGTCAGCGGCGTGCCTCGCCAGGTGACCAACATGGCTCCTGTGGACGAGGGCGGTAAGAATTCGAATAGCGGAATCGGTACTCGATACTCGTGCGGGACTAGGTACGCGCGTAAGGCTGGTTAGGAGGAGGTCAAACGTTTTGCCACGTTACAATATATATATATATATATATATATATATATATAATATATATATATATATATATATATATATATATATCGACCTCTATATATATATATATATATATATATATATATATATATATATATATATATATATATATATATATATATATATATATATATATATTAGGGTGGCCCTTAATATGGGTCTAAAAAAAAATTGGTCGTGCCGCCCTCCAAAACGGTTCCAAATAATTTAAAAAAAATTTACGCGAAACCCTAGCTATGTCCGTTGAGAGGAAGGCGTGCCTGTAAGAACGATGTAGTAATAAACCCGGTGGGAGCACTCCCGTATCGCGAGCGTTAGAAAGTGAAGCTCGTTTCGGCGGCAGGTAGTTAGTTCGAACTCCACGCACCGTTGGCACTCGTGTCGCATCAAGACCGAATTTAACGTACCACTATATGGCAGGAAAATTTATGAAATGATGACAAAATAATTGTCGGAGCTACATCAGGTCAATGAAAAATTTTTTTCATCTCAATTGTTGCAAAATATTAGTTTGGATCTGTTTTTTTTGCATTGCGAGTTTATTTCATAACATGAATATAATTAGTTTTGAGTTCGATCTCATGTGATAGAATACACTCTTCATGAGAGAAAATAATATGCCAACGAATTTTTTGTAATAAGTAAGATAAACAAAGTCTTTGTCGATATGTAGCTCCGCGAATATTTCGCTAAAACTCTCTAAAATTTGTATAGAATACCTAGTACTATGAGTAAGAATTTTGCCAAGTTCAGGGTTTTCTAGAGCAAGAATGTGATCGGAACAAAACGTTAGCCGGGAAGTGCCAAAAATCCTATTATTCAAATTTAAAAATTAAATTCCTTTGGGGCACACCTTATACAATCGAGATAGGAATCTGGGGTTTTAGCTACATCTTTTTTCTATTTATTTAGAGATATGTTAGCCGTGAAAGCATTGAAATTTCGTTACGATTATTTTATGGAACACCCTAATTTATATCTGATATCTGTACTATTATTTTTTACATTATTGTGTTGTTATTATTACTGTTATGATGATTGTTATGCATATCATAATGATTAAATCAGTCTTTGCTTGGTACATATTGAAAGGACCGGAATTTCTTTTGGAGTAATCCTTATCTTCAATTAAACGTGTAAAACTTATTATTATCACCTGCGGAACTTTGAACAGAGAAAGACATTTATTTTTTTCGTTCTGCAACCGTTTTAAATCTGTAGCGTACCTATTCTGTTTTACAGAGAGGTACGAAACATTCGTTCGGCATATTGTCGATGTTTTGTTGAAAAATAATGACGCGACTGCTCGTATCAATAAACTATCAGACTATAACAATATGATGACCATGAGAATATATTAGACACAAGGACGTGACAAATATAACCATATGATAAACATAACAATATACCAAACATTCGAGAAGGGCCCTTCCGCTATTTTTACACGAAATATGGAGATTTTCGGAGTAGAAGGATATTTTATTTGTTAATTTTTTATATTCATGCCAGATTTTTTTACAATTTACAATATAACATCGTCTGATTTACAAATTATGTTTCCTTTTCTCCTACAATGCCAGTTGAAGTTACCGCATTTAGGTCTTGATGGAACGTTCTAACGCTCGCGATACGGGAGTGCTCCCACCGGGTTTATTACTACATCGTTCTTACAGGCACGCCTTTCTCTCAACGGACATAGCTAGGGTTTCGCGTAAATTTTTTTTAAATTATTTGGAACCGTTTTGGAGGGCGGCACGACCAATTTTTTTTTAGACCCATATTAAGGGCCACCCTAATATATATATATATATATATATATATATATATATATATATACATATATATATATATATATATATATATATATATATATATATATATATATATATATATATATATATATATATTGTGACGTGACCCTTATCTAGGCCTCGGGTCCAGACCGGATAGCTAGGCCTCGAGACCGAGTCAGTCGACAATAAATGACTAGACAAGAAAAAGAAAATACTTAAATTGAATTTTGGGCGCCAGACGAACTATCTTCGTCACTAGACACAGCAAAAAAAATATGAAAACAAATTAACAAGCGAAAAGACACTGAAATAATAAGCGGCGACTAGCTGCAGTACCGCGGAGAGGGGTCGGGATCATATGAGGGAGTAGCGTACACAATAACGACTCGTGCCATATAAATTTTAACAAAATAAAAGAAATTTACTCAACCAAAAAAAACAAGAAATAAACTAGATTGCACAACGTGATGCTAACAACAAAACAAATCGTATCGCCGCAGCGATCATGCACCTCGGGGTGTCACCCCTCGGGTCTGAAACAGCGGTTTATCGAGCTTTACAAAAATTAATCGTCGACAAGATCCGGCTTCCACGTAGGAGAGCAATAACAGGAAAAACTATCGCTTAGCTCGATACAACAATGCCTCGCAGCAACTTAAAACTAGGTAACAAATACAACAAACTGCTTCTTGGAAGCTACTCGGTGGCGGTGTAAACTAATACAGGAAATAAGATTAACAATAACAAAGAAAACTGAATTATTACAGACTCGAGGTCTCTTCTAGACTGAGGCTAGGCCCCTGCTTTACCGACCACCGTTTTATTTAACTTATTCCACTATTAACTATCCTACTTACTCTAACTCTGCCTCGTGGGCTAGCAATTTTTAAGAATTTAATATTTACTAAGCTTAAGAACTATCAAACAGCCTACCGGCTCGACAGGCTTGCGCCTGCTATTATGCCTGACTCTCCTCGTGGGAGGAAGAGAGAGGACGACAGTCACCGACTCAGGCTGTCTCGCTTGCACTCAGGTGCGACAGCACCCGACTGACTAGAACAGTGCTTGTACTATACTTGACGCGAAAATCAATTTATTTATTAGAAACTCGACTTAACTAGACTCTACAGGGACACAGGTAACGGCCTACCAACTCGGAGATCAGTTTAATTTGATCCACAATTATGAAGCCTCGTGGCTTTGGACAAGGCAATATGGCTGATGGCCGTTGCCGGATTCAAATTACCATAGGCGAAGTGAACTAACGCTTACCGTCTTCCAGCCAAGCGACGAACAAAACACCCTCGCGGGCGTAGTTCATCCTGAATTCCCTCGGGGAAAGTCCAAGAAGAACACCCACAGGCTACTCCCACTCACTCACAAATCTCTCAAAAATGCCTCGGGGCTCACTCAACAGCTCAACAACCAAAATGTCTTAATCGTAAGACCCAAAAACAAGGAACGCTTGGACGTATCTTTCCTATCTCAAAGCCTACGACAGAGTGCCTAGACCGCATGGCGACAGTCCTGCGCACACCCTCCTTACGCATTCATAGTATCGATTTGGCAATCGACCGCAGGATCGCTCACATGGCGGCGTGGTCAGACCACGCGCGAAAACTCAAAATAGGCCACGATAGAAGAATCCCTCGTCGTAGGATCACGGTTCGCAGGCTCTTGGGGGTGGCGGGAATCTCTTCCACCACCTGTATCCCTCGTAGCTGAGTGCCCTCGGCACTCTCCCGTGTCCTGTGGTACAAGAGGTGACTCTTCTCTTCTTGGGTGGCCTTCGGGAGGCATAGGCGTTGGAGTTTCAGTACACCCCTTCGGATACTCCGCCAACGTCGTCGTAGTAGTCTCCGCCATCTCTTAGGCCGTGTCTCCCACATGGTAGAGAAAAGTGTAAAAGAAACAAAAAAAATCAGTCTTAACTCAACAGTCTTAAGTCGGTCACGGTCGCCTCTCGGAGTTAACTTTAGCCTCGGGGCTTACCCTAACTCATCCCTACTGTTTCAGGCACTCCTCCTACCCTTATTTAAGGTCGTCTAAGGGTGTTCGGGTACCTTGCAACATGCAATGTTACAATATATATATATGGGGTAGTCCATGCCGTTTCGACCAACCCATGACCCCGACCCCCTCCGATTTTGGAATAAATTTTTTATACGATTTGCCGGTCTTCAAAATGCAACGTCAATTCTTCTCAGATTTTTATTATTTGTGGTTTTTTGTTTGAAAATTTCCAAAGTCAAAAAAAAAATGCCATGTTTTAAAAATCTGAAAAAATTCAATAAAATTCTACGAAATAAGATAATTTTTTCCATATTAATTTTCTAGTGGTGTTCTCGAGGGGACACCCGGGACGGGACTAAACTAAGGGAAAAAGTCCAAGTCGGATGCTGTTTTTTTTTTTTCAGACGTCAATTTTTGTGCCTAAAATAATACCGCATAGTTGAAAATGAAATTAATTTTTTTTTTTTTTTTTGTTTTTCTATTTTTTTTTCACTTTTAAAAAAAAATTTTTTTCTGAATGAACGTAAAAAAAAAAGGAATTTATTTTCAACTATGCGGTACTATTTTGGGCACAAAAATTGACGTCTGCAAAAAATAAGACGGTCCGACTTGGACTTTTTTCCTTGGTTTAGTCCTGCCCCGGGTGTCCCTTCGAGAACACCACTATAAAATTAATATGGAAAAAATTATCTTATTTCGTAGAATTTTATTGAATTTTTTCAGATTTTTAAAACATGGCGTTCTTTTGTTGACTTTGGAAATTTTTAAAAAAATAACCAAAAATAATAAAAATCTGAAAAAAATTGACGTTGCATTTTGAAGACCGGCAAATCATATAAAAAATTTATTTCAAAATCCGAGGGGGTCGGGGTCAGGGGTTGGTCGCAACGGCATGGACTACCCTATATATATTGTAACATTGCATGTTGCAAGGTACCCGAACTCCCTTAGACAACCTTAAGTAAGGGTATGAAGAGTGCCGGAAAACTGTAGGGATGAGTTAGGATAAGCCCCGAGGCTAAAGTTAACTCCGAGAGGCGACCGTGACCGACTTAAGACTGTTGAGTTAAGACTGATTTTTTGTTGTTTCTTTTACACTTTTCTCTACCATGTGGGAGACACGGCTTAAGGCGCTTTTAAAGTCGCTAGAAAATGGCGGCGCGGGCCCCTATCTCCGCGGTAATGCAGAGCTTCGTACCCAGGTACCTCCGCACACTGCTAGGTAGCGCGGAGTTCGGTACCGCGGTACCTCTGCACACCGCTAGGTGGCGCAGCACGCATCTGCTAACCGACTTCAGGAGTAGAAATCTGATTAGCCGATGCTTGCCGCATTATGAAAATTCGTGAGTCTTTCACGACAATGCCCATCAGCATCGCAATGTATGCAATCAATTGCACAAAATCATGATCCGATTACCTCGGAAAGTATTTACGTACATACATAAATGTGTGTTAATTCAGTATTCAACGAATGTCAAATAGATAATAAACCAAACTTTGATTTCATCTGAAAAATTCTTTCACTGTTATTTTATCTACGACAAGTCGATAGAATTAATAAATCAATACAGAGATTGAAAACTATGGATTTCCCATACAACTGACGAGTAACTTTCGATTGTCGCTCTTTGACAGAGCAGTGCTTACTAGTGAAAAACTTATCTCACCGCTAATACATCTAGGACAGGGCCGTAGAATTCATAAATCAATACAGAGATTGAAAAATATAGATTTCCCATACAACGGACGAGTAACTTTCGTCTCTCGCTCTTTGACAGAGCGGTGCTCACTAGTGAGAAACTTATCTCACCGCTAATACATCTAGGACAGGGCCATAGAATTAATAAATCAATACAGAGATTGAAAACTATGGATTTCCCATACAACTGACGAGTAACTTTCGATTGTCGCTCTTTGACAGAGCAGTGCTTACTAGTGAAAAACTTATCTCACCGCTAATACATCTAGGACAGGGCCGTAGAATTCATAAATCAATACAGAGATTGAAAAATATAGATTTCCCATACAACGGACGAGTAACTTTCGTCTCTCGCTCTTTGACAGAGCGGTGCTCACTAGTGAGAAACTTATCTCACCGCTAATACATCTAGGACAGGGCCATAGAATTAATAAATCAATACAGAGATTGAAAACTATGGATTTCCCATACAACTGACGAGTAACTTTCGATTGTCGCTCTTTGACAGAGCAGTGCTTACTAGTGAAAAACTTATCTCACCGCTAATACATCTAGGAAGGGCCGTAGAATTCATAAATCAATACAGAGATTGAAAAATATAGATTTCCCATACAACGGACGAGTAACTTTCGTCTCTCGCTCTTTGACAGAGCGGTGCTCACTAGTGAGAAACTTATCTCACCGCTAATACATCTAGGACAGGGCCATAGAATTAATAAATCAATACAGAGATTGAAAACTATGGATTTCCCATAGAAATGACGAGTAACTTTCGTCTCTCGCTCTTTGACAGAGCGGTGCTTACTAGTGAGAAACTTATCTCACCGCTAATACATCTAGGACAAGGCCATAGAATTCATAAATCAATACAGAGATTGAAAGTATGGATTTCCCATACAACTGACGAGTAACTTTCGTCTCTCGCTCTTTGACAGAGCGGTGGTTACTAGTGAGAAACTCATCTCACCGCTAATACATCTAGGACAGGGCCATAGAATTAATAAATCAATACAGAGATTGAAAACTATGGATTTCCCATAGAAATGACGAGTAACTTTCGTCTCTCGCTCTTTGACAGAGCGGTGCTTACTAGTGAGAAACTCATCTCACCGCTAATACATCTAACAAGTAACACTACCCAAGTGTCACTCTCCGATTTCACTCAAACCATGACGAACTTTTAGAACAGTGAAAAATAATCGACACGTATTTTTTTGGATCGGCAAAGGAGCCATTTCAAGGGTGGAAATCACCCTTTGAAGTAAAATATTCAATCGATAATTTGAGGTAATCCAAAAATGTCAACATTCGACAAGTTGAAAAAAAAAGTCATAATAAAATGTTGAACTACGTGGGATTTTTAAAGTAATTCGAAAATAATAATATTTTACGAATTTCATTTTGAACAAATCAATAAAAAAAGAAGTGAAAATAAGATTTTGAAATACATGAGAAAAATTGAAAGCAAAAAAATTATTTAGCTATACAAAATAAAAATAAAAAATAATAAAAAAGGAAAAAAATCTCGCCACCTCCTCGTTGGTTATTCCTGGGTTCGGCAAAGAGCGAGATGTGAGGTAGGTACTCGACAGAGCCATGTAGTGACAATTTTCGATTTTTCCAGCGAAAGCACGTTTTGGTTCAGTGATACGTTAAAAATCGATATTTTATCTATTTTGGTCATTTCCGTATTCTTAATTTACCTCACAAAGAGTTCATTGAACAAAAAAAAAAGGTGTTTCATTTGGCAAATCGCAAAAGAATTCCGAATACGTGATAATAATATGAACTTTAACACAAGATTACCCTCACTTGACCTTGGCAATATCGATAAAGGTCGATTAAACTCCACTATTCGATGCATCGTTGGAAACCCTATAACTTTTGTGGAAGACATTTTCTTCCAAAACGCCTCGTGTCAAAGTTATCCCGCCCTTTTCTAACAGGGTCGAAAGTTCAAAGGATGATTTCCACTCTTGAAATGGCGCCTTTGCCGATCTAAAAAAATACATGTCGATTATTTTTCACTGTTCCAAAAGTTCGTCATGACTTGAGTGAATTCGGAGAGTGAAACTTGGGTAGTGTTACTTGTAAGACAATTAGGCTAGAAAATTAATAAAATACAGAATTAATAAACACAGAAATGACGAGTAACTTTCGTCTCTCGCTCTTTTACAGAGCGGTGCTTACTAGTGAGAAACTTATCTCACCGCTAAATACATCTAAGACAAGGCTAGAGAATTAATAAAATACAAAATTAATAAACATAGAAATGACGAATAACTTTCGTCTCTCGCTCTTTGTCAGAGCGGTGCTTACTAGTGAGAAACTTATCTCACCGCTATTACATCTAGGACAAGGCCATAGAATTAATAAATCAATACAGAGATTGAAAACTATGGATTTCCCATAGAAATGACGAGTAACTTTCGTCTCTCGCTCTTTGGCAGAGCGGTGCTTACTAGTGAGAAACTTATCTCACCGCTAATTACATCTAAGACAAGGCTAGAGAATTAATAAAATACAGAATTAATAAACATTGAAATGACGAGTAACTTTCGTCTCTCGCTCTTTGTCAGAGCGGTGCTTACTAGTGAGAAACTTATCTCACCGCTATTACATCTAGGACAAGGCCATAGAATTAATAAATCAATACAGAGATTGAAAACTATGGATTTCCCATAGAAATGACGAGTAACTTTCGTCTCTCGCTCTTTGGCAGAGCGGTGCTTACTAGTGAGAAACTTATCTCACCGCTAATTACATCTAAGACAAGGCTAGAGAATTAATAAAATACAGAATTAATAAACATAGAAATGACGAGTAACTTTCGTCTCTCGCTCTTTGTCAGAGCGGTGCTTACTAGTGAGAAACTTATTCCACCGCTACTACATCTAGGACAAGGCCATAGAATTATTAAATCAATACAGAGATTGCAAACTATGGATTTCCCATAGAAATGACGAGTATCTTTCGTCTCTCACTCTTTGGCAGAGCGGTGCTTACTAGCGAGAAACTTATCTCACCGCTAATACATCTAGGACAAGGCCATAGAATTAATAAATCAATACAGAGATTGAAAACTATGGATTTCCCATAAAAATGACGAGTAACTTTCGTCTCTCGCTCTTTGGCAGAGCGGTGCTTACTAGTGAGAAACTTATCTCACCGCTAAATACATCTAAGACAAGGCTAGAGAATTAATGAAATACAGAATTAATAAACATAGAAATGACGAGTAACTTTCGTCTCTCGCTCTTTGTCAGAGCGGTGCTTACTAGTGAGAAACTTATCTCACCGCTAAATACATCTAAGACAAGGCTAGAGAATTAATAAAATACAGAATTAATAAACATAGAAATGACGAATAACTTTCGTCTCTCGCTCTTTGTCAGAGCGGTGCTTACTAGTGAGAAACTTATCTCACCGCTATTACATCTAGGACAAGGCCATAGAATTAATAAATCAATACAGAGATTGAAAACTATGGATTTCCCATAGAAATGACGAGTAACTTTCGTCTCTCGCTCTTTGGCAGAGCGGTGCTTACTAGTGAGAAACTTATCTCACCGCTATTACATCTAGGACAAGGCTACAGAATTCGTAAATCGATACAGAGATTGAAGAGTAATTAATAATGTAATGAAGCGAATCCAAAATAAAGGTTCGCATTTCCACAAGTTCAAGTTGGCAAGCAAGCCGAAGTTGCAAGTTCTCACCTCAAAGCAGGGCTGCGGTCCACGTTTGTGGCAAAATATTCCGTTACATTATATGAAAAATGTAATAAAATCTATGGATCACTGAACCCTGTCGACAATTAGTCGAGTTACAAACAAGCAGAGCTACAACATCTGGCCCCGAAGCAGAACATATTCCAGAAGATTCAATTTCTCATTCGATTCCTATAAATGAATAAAATCAATAGATCAGTAAAATTAATCCACAATAAAGACTTCTGTCGAAAATCAATCATCCTTGCCCTGAAGCAGGATAGTCTATGTTTGTGAAAAATTATTTTAACAAAATCTATCTGAAATTGAATAAAATCTATGGATCACGGATCAAACAAAGCGACAAGTCCTAGCCCTGAAGCAGAGCGGTAATCCACGTTTGTGGAAATTATTCTAGTTTTATAAAAGTATGTAGATTCATAAATCAATAATACGAACCCACCGTGGATATCCCTGTCTTAACTGATTGACGTGTCAAGCAACCACAGTTTTGCCCAAAGTTGAGCAATTATTGTTTGAATAGAGATAAGTTATTATCCGAAATATCCCAAAATTCCGTCCAATGCCAAGTAACAATCCGCGATTTATCAGAAGCATTGATTATATCCTCTGCTTCGTTGCATGTTCTAGCACGTTGTGCTGTTTGAGGTTAGGCGGGAGTCGGCTGCAATCACGATCGTAAATAATTTCAACGAAACGAATAGCAATAGCGAGGTCAACTTATACATCTGTACTTTGTAAAAACTTAAGATCGCATAATTCTTTAGTAATCATGTTACCTGCGTTGCACTAAGAACAAACAAACAGCTAATCGCCACAACGCGGCACGTGTTTCCAGAGCCGGCATCGCCTGTCACGACTCGCGAACGCTCTCGTCTAAAGCGCGGGAAATACCGTACCACGTGGCGTATTCGCATTTATTATAACTATTATAGACTCATTGACTGAAGATCTAGTCAACTCACAGTGGATTTCACCCGTACCTACAATTGCTAGAATCGTTAATTTCTTTGTATTTCACCAACGAACGAAAAAACCATAAGCAATACGGACCGAAAAAACAAAACCACAAGTGAAACACTGACGAAATTCTAATTTTTTTTTTGGCGAAATTTGGATTTATAATTTGACAATCTTCACTACGTGCAAAGACAAACTATGTGAATTTTGTCGAATTTTTTAAACTAGCGTCACTTCATTCGCGCGCTCCGCGCGCGGTAAAACCGGGATTCAGAGTCTTTGTCTTGTATATTCTTCTATCCTCGTAATCCTTTTATAGCTGTATTATAATTGACGATTGATCTGTCTCAAATGAATAAATAAATCACAAGTCATGAACGGTAAGTGACACAAAAAAAATTGTTGAACAAAAAGATAGAAAATTTAATTACCTACTAGAAAGGTTGTTACAATCTTTTGCCTAAAGTGCACGATAACGGTGATATAGGCAGATAAAGTTTTTCTCTAAATGAAAGATATGCACACACAGGGGTGCGATTCCATAACTTTTATCACTGCTATCACTGCCATACCCACACACACACACATTCCGCTGTATCACTCGTACGCACGACGTGAAGTCATCGCACGTATTGATCTTATGATATTTATCGACAGTGATAGCAGTGATAAAAGTTATGGAATCGCACCCCAGGGGTGCGATTCTGTAACTTTTGCGCTAACTTAGCACATGTGCTAACTTTTTTCCCCGATTCTACGCCAATGCACGTCCCCGCTAGCACCCGTTCACCCCCGGTAGCGCCCATAAGCTCCGTTTTCGGGTGTCAACAAGCGGAGGTCGCCATGCAACTGCACGAGGATCAACAATCGAACCAAAGGAAAGACTGGTTCTGTGATAAAACTCGGGCGATCGAGTGCTATCTAAATGAATTTTTATCACCTGCCGTAACGCAACTCTCAGAGGCTTCGCTAACTATAGCGATCGGGTGCTATCGAAAAGAATTTTCAGCGCCTGTCGTTAACGAGACTCTATAATATATTCCTTATTTTTTTATCGAATATGCATCGTATAAAAATGTTATCATTTTTTATTAAATTGATATTTCAATTACTTTTCAAGAAAATTAAAATTAAAATTCTATGAGATAAATGTTTATCGAATTTACGTGTATTCTGTAACTCCCCGTATAAATAACGTACTTTTTAAATGTTCGCGTATGTTATGGGCATACGTATAGGGCATTATACGCAAGATCTTCTATGGTGGTAGGTACTACCTCTGAAACAATCTCATAATTTTTATGGAATGGTTTTTCGAATAATTTTTGCGTTACAAAAATATTCTTTATTGGAATACCCTTTCGGTACGTGCGTCGCGCAACTCGACACGAATTGTCATTTTCTATGATGAATATTTTGCTCTTTATAGACAAGTAACAACCAAACCTTTTGAGGTAAGTGTCGATTTTTTATCACGTACAAATGTTTCAATAGTTTTTCATTTTTTAAATCATTTTACAGCAAATACATACTCCAAAAGTTATGATGGTCCGTAACTTTGAACATTTTTGCCGCTTTGTAAAATCTTATAAAATTCTAAAGAATTCAGTGTGAAATTTAGAATTTTTTAATGCATTTCCATGGTGGGTCGAGTTCTCCTTATAGGCTTTTCGTACACTCGCAATTTTTATAATTCAATCAAACTGTGTGGACGTCTTTGATTTGCTTTTTGATGAGCGTTTCTCGTTCAAAGATTGTTGTATTCGATGAACAAAAAATGTTCGTGATGCAAATCGTCAGTGTATGTATGCTGCTGGGGTGAAAATGCTCAAAAAATGCTCAAAAAATTCTCAAAAAATTCCGAAAAAATTCTCATTTTAAGGTGCTCACATACCGGTAAAAATGCTCGAGAAATACTACAAAAATTCTGGAAAAATTCTGATTCTCAGGTGTTTTCGTTGTAAACATTTCTCTAGAGTTTCAGATTTTTAAACGAATAATTGCGGACGTGAGGGACAGAAAATCGTAACTTCGGAAAACCCCACGTTATTTGAACGTCAATTTCAAGGGCCCGGTGGCACCATCAAATATTATAATAAAAATTTCGAACTTCGGGAAATTTTTTTTTTATTGGTTTGAAAACGTTTTATCAACTCTGAGCGAAAAATTCCCAAAAAAGTCAAAATAACTGTCACCCCAACTTACATACCCTGAGTTTTTCTATCTGCGGAACAACCCGTGCGTTCAGCTCATGTTCAATTGCTTCATTATTACCTTAGATGATTGTCCAAATTTAATTTTTCATCATTTTCAACAATCCCTAATATTTAGGGTATTTTGACGAATAATCTTGAGGGTGGGGATAGCCGTGGGGGCTACGGTTCTCAACCTGAACATGAGCTTAACGCACGGGTCGTTCCGCAGATAGAAAAACTCACAGTATATAGTATATAAACATACATATAGTATATGTATAGGTATGTATGTTAGGGTGACAGTTATTTTGACTTTTTTTGAAATTTTTCGTTCAGAGTGGATAAAACTTTTTCAAATCAATAAAAAAAAATTTTCCCGAAGTTCGAAATTTTTATTATAATATTTGATGGTGCCACCGGGCCCTTGAAATTGACGTTCAAATAACGTGGGGTTTTCCGAAGTTACGATTTTCTGTCCCTCACGTCCGCAATTATTCGTTTAAAAATCTGAAACTCTAGAGAAATGTTTACAACGAAAACACCTGAGAATCAGAATTTTTCCAGAATTTTTGTAGTATTTCTCGAGCATTTTTACCGGTATGTGAGCACCTTAAAATGAGAATTTTTTCGGAATTTTTTGAGAATTTTTTGAGCATTTTTTGAGCATTTTCACCCCAGCAGCATACATACACTGACGATTTGCATCACGAACATTTTTTGTTCATCGAATACAACAATCTTTGAACGAGAAACGCTCATCAAAAAGCAAATCAAAGACGTCCACACAGTTTGATTGAATTATAAAAATTGCGAGTGTACGAAAAGCCTATAAGGAGAACTCGACCCACCATGGAAATGCATTAAAAAATTCTAAATTTCACACTGAATTCTTTAGAATTTTATAAGATTTTACAAAGCGGCAAAAATGTTCACAGTTACGGACCATCATAACTTTTGGAGTATGTATTTGCTGTAAAATGATTTAAAAAATGAAAAACTATTGAAACATTTGTACGTGATAAAAAATCGACACTTACCTCAAAAGGTTTGGTTGTTACTTGTCTATAAAGAGCAAAATATTCATCATAGAAAATGACAATTCGTGTCGAGTTGCGCGACGCACGTACCGAAAGGGTATTCCAATAAAGAATATTTTTGTAACGCAAAAATTATTCGAAAAACCATTCCATAAAAATTATGAGATTGTTTCAGAGGTAGTACCTACCACCATAGAAGATCTTGCGTATAATGCCCTATACGTATGCCCATAACATACGCGAACATTTAAAAAGTACGTTATTTATACGGGGAGTTACAGAATACACGTAAATTCGATAAACATTTATCTCATAGAATTTTAATTTTAATTTTCTTGAAAAGTAATTGAAATATCAATTTAATAAAAAATGATAACATTTTTATACGATGCATATTCGATAAAAAAATAAGGAATATATTATAGAGTCTCGTTAACGACAGGCGCTGAAAATTCTTTTCGATAGCACCCGATCGCTATAGTTAGCGAAGCCTCTGAGAGTTGCGTTACGGCAGGTGATAAAAATTCATTTAGATAGCACTCGATCGCCCGAGTTTTATCACAGAACCAGTCTTTCCTTTGGTTCGATTGTTCATCCTCGTGCAGTTGCATGGCGACCCCCGCTTGTTGACACCCGAAAATGGAGCTTATTGGCGCTACCGGGGGTGAACGGGTGCTAGCGGGGACGTGCATTGGCGTAGAATCGGGGAAAAAATTTAGCACATGTGCTAAGTTAGCGCAAAAGTTACAGAATCGCACCCCAGGTCGATACAGTTTTTCTTATAATGGCGCCACTAAATGGGACGAAATTTGTAAGGATAGTGTTTACTTATATATGGGGCATTCCAGCCACAACCGAGCGGCGATTACCTCTTCATTTTTTTTTTCGTGACGCCGATTTTTTTCAGTTACTTTTCGACAAAAAAAAACATACGTATTTCTCAAAAAAAATTATTTTTCATCCTCTTCCGTTTCAACAACCTCCAAAGTAGAATTTTTTTTCGCCTAGTGTATTCTCCGATTTTTTTCAAATAAATTCACTAAAAAGTACATTAAGAACCGCAACTTTTGATCGCTATCTCATCATGGGAAAATCATTTTTCTATTTTTTCTATTGGTATTAAACTGTGAAAAATGTGTTTTTATTAGTAAAAAGGAGCAAGTACACAAATAACGTTGTTGATGCTATTATTTATTGAATCATAACTGGTAAATAATAATAATATTTATTAATTAATAAAAATAATCCTTTTTTGATCCTTAATTATTACACGTTTTTAGTAATCCATCCTTCGAATTTGGCATACCAATATCGTTATTGTCATCGAATAGGTACCCAAAAATTACCGCACCGAACGTAAAACAATATTCCACAGACAGGATAGATACTCTCGCTATTAACTCCGATACCGACAAGTAAGAATCATGGTCGTCATTTTTGTGTACAACCCTACGCTAAGCTCTGCTATCAATGTACATACAAGAATAGAATATTTAATTACCTACAGAATAATCGTAAACGTGATGCTGTATAACCCTCAGTCACAAATACACGACCGAAAAGTCATCGATATTCCCTAAACTGAGAATGACAGATTAATTCAAAACAGAAGACACGATCACATATCTGAAAGTAAAAAATTCAAACCGCCAATCGGCAAACGAATAAAATACATGCGAGATTTCGATTTACATGCGATATTTCGAGAATCCTGGGTCAGGGTTTTTTTAAGTTTGGACAATCTTTGAACTTCGCAATTTCATTTGTCATAGGTACGGAACAAGGGCGTAGCCACGATAGTGCGGGCCCCCTTTTTATTTAGTCAAGCGACAAATAATTTTGGAAAAGAAGTCTTGTCAAGGCATAGCCAAAACCTCCGTACACTAGTCCTGAAATTAGATTTAGATTGATTTCAATCAAACAATTTTCCAATAAGTACTTTATATCACGTTTTCTCGTTTTTGCCCTCCCTGGAGAAAATCCTATAGCTACGCTCTTGTTCCGGAACGCACCTCTGACTGATTTGAGTTCAGTATACTGCAACGATTCTCGGGCAGATTTTCAGGTGCCTCCCACACCTATGCTATTGACTTTAGACATATGCTCTCGCTGACTTTTTTGTGGGAAATTTTATGCACTACAAGATTGTTCCTATACAATTTTTGTCTATCTGGCACGGTTCTCGCAGCGTTCACGGTTACAGCTAACGGCGCGCAGATTATTCATTATTTTGTACGGTTTTTTTTTTAATTTTTTTTGCACTCTTTTGCAGACTAATTTTTTGCGCTTAACTTTGATTTATGATCAGTGGATCATCCCTTACACGTCAATATATTTTTTTTTTCGTCCCGGAATTACTTGCATATGATGCCTAAAATCGGTCTAACTCGACCGGCCTATGCACATACACATGTAAAGCAGGCCAGCGTTCAGTGTTTGTCAAAGTTCTCGTCATTTACCAGCAAGACTTAGAGGCGTGAAGAGCGGACGCAAAAACAAAAGAACAAAAAAAAAAAACCGACATGCCTGGACGTGGCGAGGGACGAGGCCGTGGACGTGGAGGTAAGTGTCTTCTAAACTGTATATTCTTGAAATGAAACCATATAATTTTATTGAATATTGTGAAGCGCATAAAATATAGTTTTCTAAAAAATAATCACATTACTTCATTTCAACGAGCCGTCCAACAAGTAAATTGCTCGCTGAAAATTGATACATCTTTTGATTATTTATGGGTTTTATAGCAATAAGACGCCTAGGTGCCTCCTGCAGCAGTGAGGAGGATGGGGGCACAGCCCAAAGAGCAGAGGTACGTATTTATTTTCCACTTTTATCGTCAATTTCGCTATGTATCCGTCAAATGAATCCCAAATCGTAGTGTTAAAAAATAGTTCTAAAATGTGTATGGTTCCTACGATAACTTGAAAAAGCAGAAATATTGAACGCGTTGAAATATTCGTATTAAATGATTAACTTCGCAAAATATTTGTATTTAATGAGTTACGCAATTACGCGACTAGGCGATTTTGGGCAACACAAGAAAGGTGCGGAATAAAAATCTTCCATTCAGCTACACATATACATATACAGCTTGTCGATGCACGTTGAGCGGTGCCGTAAAGTACGATCGAGACAGCACTAGCTTTTCTCTCCGTCTCTATCTTTCTTTCGGTGTCCCGGCAGCAATATTTCGCAGGAATAGCACAATGTATCGAAATTGTACAGTTTAAATATTATCAAAAATTTGTAGCTTTATAACCTCTCCCAAAGTAATACTGATGTACCATTTCGAATTCAGACTAATATTTATGTTCATTTTGATCTGATGATTTTTATGATCAATTCGTTCTTTGAGTCGAAAATCAATGCAAAACTTTATAAGATTGTATTCAACATTTATTTAATTTCTTAAACTTTCGCAGTAGTGTAGCAATAAACGAACCTGATTAGCAGTTATTTTCAACATGGATTCATCGGAAATTTGCCATTACACTTTTTTTTTTATCGCTTGATCCATTCTGCCTTGTGTTCACCAATTACACTGATCAACAAAAAAAAATTTTTTGTGTGTAACAAGAAAAATTTTGGCTGATTCTGTTAGGAATAAGGTCAAGTAGAGTAGAATTAGTAGTCTAAAATTTTAGATACGAATAGTTTTATTGTAATATGATTTTTTTTATTTTTCTTAAATTACAAATTATTTTAACAAAAATTAAATTATTATCAATGTTATAATATTAATATAAGTACTTTTTTATGATTTTCCCCTCTATTTTGCGTCAGGAACGTCCCTCTGGAGACAAAGGAGAGGAAAAAAAAATACAGGAGAAAATCATAAAAAAGTACTTATATTAATATTATAACATTGATAATAATTTAATTTTTGTTAAAATAATTTGTAATTCAAGAAAAATAAAAAAAATCATATTACAATAAAACTATTCGTATCTAAAATTTTAGACTACTAATTCTACTCTACTTGACCTTATTCCTAACAGAATCAGCCAAAATTTTTCTTGTTAGACAGAAAAATTTTCTTGTTACACAGAAAATTTTTTTTTTGTTGATCAGTGATAAGTGCCGGAACACGGAAACTAGTCCTGATCAAATTAATATACATATGATTTTGTGGAGAGGTTAGGTAGATATTTCGAAATTACTGCTTACTTTTCTTGTTACAAAATTTCGTTGATCAGTGTTATACATGCTCATCGATATTGTTATTTTTGCGGCACTCTAATGAATATGTGTGTGAAACTTTGCCGAATTCAAGCCTCTGTATTCAACTATTACGAAAAATCCAGCCATCTTTGAAAGTACGCAAGTAAAGTAATTTCCGCGTTCTTCTATAGTTCAAAAAAAATAATTCAAGTCACACAAAGCAAGTCCATTGGCCAGAAGTGGACTTGTAGTGTTTAAAGATAAAAAACTTACTCATCGTCAGAGCATTGCATCCATTCCGAAAAAAATTTCGCATACAAATACATACACAAAATTGAACAACTTTAGCTACTTTGATTCTATCTATGTATACGATTAGCCAATTCTCAGATATATTCGGGTGAAAAAAATTATGACGTAAAAATAGCAAATTTTGAACCAGCTACAAAAATTGAAAAAAAAAAATTGAAAAAATCGCTATACTGAATAGTTCATGTGCGTTCGAAATGATTTTTAGTGTAAAACAGTTTAAAAAGTGCGAGTGTTTGACAATGTAAAGTTTACATAGAGTGCCTCGATTTTAAAACGACTCGATACGTACGTTAGCGTTCGAGTTTGTTGTTTTCTATAATTCGGTATGAAATTCGTTCAAAAATGGGCGCGCAGTCAACTTTACGAACTACTATTCACGGTACTGTTTATCGTAGCGAAACGATTCAGAGCACATTTCGAGGCTAAGATAAGCAGAATTTATAGACAAAGATTTTTTGATTGTTGTATAATTTGAAAGTCCGATTGATTGTTATTATCAATTGGAATGGCTAATGATCTTGCCCTTCTAATCGTTGGTTTTTTGAATTCTGGTAAAAATTACTCGATTACTTATTAATTTCTGTATAACAGACAGTTTATAGTATTGGCGAGTTTCGACCGAGTTTATTGAAAATCATTTTCATTTTGTATAATGTGTTGATTCATGTTTGACGTGTGTGTTATGCCTGGTGGCACCGGATTCAACTCACCTCGGCGCGGCTCAATTCGCGAACGCAGCGCGATACATGAATCTTTTTTTCCTCACAGACTCAATCGGAATCCACGAAAAAAAAAAAAAAAAAAAAAAAAAAAAAAGCCAGCTAATTATACTACATCCAATAAGATATTCAGCGATATTAACACGAAAAGTCTGTTAAACTTTCATATTACTGATGACAATCGGAATTTTATATTATTTTGCAAATTGAGAAATTTTCGTATAAAGGCTGATGCTAGAAGCTTTACAATGTGCTTGACGCGTCTTTCCGACTACCAGTAGAACCAGAGATAATATTTAATGTTGACTACGCACTCATTTCGCAACGAAATTCAATGTCTATGAAATATTAAAAAAAAAAATATTTCGAGAATAAAAATGGCATATTGACATTTTTTACACATATTTCACCGAATACAAAGTCATTTCTTTGCCGACTTGACATGCATTTTTCTGCATGTGTAACAAAGCCACAATCTGAAGCAATAATTGTGGATACCATTTTATAAATTATTGCAATTCCTAATACGTAAGAACTATAGATCACGTTCGCTGGATGATAACGATGATTTATATTACAGAGCAAACAGCAGTGGCCGGATCTGCCGCTGCCGCGTCGGTCGCCACGGCCGACCTCCAAGCAGCAGCAGCAACAACAGCAACAACAACAGCAGCAACAACAGCAGCAGCAAGTGCCACCGCTGCAACAACAACAGCAGCAGCAACTGCCACCGCTGCAGCAGGAGCAACAGCAGCAGCAACTGCCACCGCTGCAGCAGGAGCAACAGCAGCAGCAACTGCCACCGCTGCAGCAGGAGCAGCAGCAACAGCAACTGCAGCAGCAACTGCAGCAACAGAAGCAGCAGCTGCAGCAACAGCAGCAGCAACTGCAGCAACTGCAGCAGCTACTGCGGCAGCAGCAGCAACAACAACAGCAGCAACTGCAACCGCTGCAGCAGGAGCAGCAGCAGCAGGAGCAACCCATTTGGCGGCCGCGACCGCTGCTGCTGCCTACGTTGAAACCGGCACCGCAACCGCTGCCCGACGACTACCAGCCACTACCAGTGCCCGATCCGCCGCTCCGGATGACATCCGAGGAGGTCAAAATCCTCCAGCAGCAGATCTGCTTCTATAATAGCAGCCTTCTCGTTCTCAAGCTTAGCAACAAGCTTAAGTTCGAGAAGGACCGTGCTAAGAGGGTGAAGCAGACTGCTGCTAAGAGGGATTTGACCTCTCGAAAGCAGCGGATCGAACGGCAGCTGCAGCGGCTGGAGCCGCACCAGCAACAGCAGCAGGGGCAGCAGCAGCAGCCGCAGCAACAACAACAACAACAACAGCAGCAGCAACAATAATAATAATAACAATAATAATAACAATAGTAATAATAACAATAGTGATAATCACAATAATAATAACAATAGTAGTAATAACAATAATAATAATAATAATCATAATAATCATAACAACGTACACACACACGCACACACACACACGCACGCACACACACACACACACACACACTTTTTATAATTTAAAATTTATTAATCAAATTAGTTTGTATTTATAATAATATTGATAATATATAATAAATAAAATTAATATTTGTTAAAATCATAATTTCGTTAGTTGATTTTTCATATTATTTCATTTTATTTCATCCTAAGCTCGCAACCGCGGGCTGCAGGCGGCACTTTATAAGTGCCAGGGAAACACCCACCCACTCTTACCCACTCACACCATTGTGTAAGTTCGTTTCCTTAGATTATGACGCTCAACCTGAGCAAGTATGTGTATATCGATAGACGATATAACTATATGGAGCTGCGCATATCGTCGCAGCATTCAGAGTCATTCACAGGGAAATGATGTTAACCTACGAGATCTCAATATTATCATTAAGTGTTCTCTCATGGCTTTCGCATCTCGCAAATAGGCTTTCCTAACAGGGTCGTCACCGAGTGCAATTGTCGTTGCGTAAGCCGCAGCGTATACACCGCAACTAAACGAGTCGGGCTGTCTTGTAACGGGTTGAAGAACTACATCCGCAACATCGATATGAGGATATCGTTTGGAAATATAACGCCTTTCCTCTCTGCTCAAACGCTCGTATTCACCGCGTAAGAGACTATCGTAGACGTACAGTGTGGAACCATCGTAATAAAGGCAGCACCAATGTCTGCATGCATTACCACCAATTATCTGGACATCCCTTTGAAAAGGACTACATGGCTTAATGCAGGTATAATAAGCTGTATAGCTAGCGGGGTTACAATTGAAACGGCTGTTTTCTTGCAATACGTTTTGAAACAAGTCAACGCTTGAATCCGTTAACAAACTGTTCAGCGACAATACATTTGCCTCGACTTCTTTGATCGAAATATTTCGACGCAAAATCTCTAACAAATCGGCAGTTTCATGAGAATCTTCGATTTCGTCGTCAATTTCGATTGTTACCCAACCGGCGTTACCGTTATTGTCGTTCTTTGAACTGGAATTGCCCATGTCCTTGGAACTTACCGACAAAACTTTTCTCTCCTCGTCTGTTTGCAAGACGATCTGTGCCGACTCTATACAGTCTTCGCCACTATCGGAACGCGCAATGCGCCGCGCATTTTTTTTCCGCAAAGCTTCTGCCCTGGCTTCGAGAATATATTCAGGATCACGGACCTGCATATTTCTCTGACGACGACTATCTACGATTTCTGGAAGCAAGCATTCCATGTAGAATCTACACAGAAAGGGTTGCATTTTTAAATTCCAGAACGCATCGTCCCTAAGAACCTTAACGAGTTTCAAATCCGTTGAAGTCCACAGTGCAAATATGCAATACTCACGCATGGTTACATGCAGCTGACCTTGCACCTGATAATGGTACATGTGGTTCTTGTTCAAGAGATTCTTGTCTTTCTTGTCAAAAATATTTCGCAAGTTCGGTTTCTCTTGCAAAGCATGATCCAAATTAGCGTTTTGAGCTGAAAACGGACATTTTATTTCGACTATGCCGTCGTCGTCTATTAGGCCGTCTGGAGACGCTCCTAAGTAAGGGATCTCTCGATCGATAAAAAGACCGCAGGGAACGATTTTTTTCCCCAATTGTAACTCTACGTCTCGTAAAGCGTTACTTTCGTTTGCAAGCCCGAACTGGGTAGCGGCGGTGTCAATGACCTTCGGAAATCGAATACCCGTAACCATATTTGCGCACGAAGTACTCGGCAGCATACGACATATCGGCCCGAATTTCGATGCCGTAATTATCTCAGTACGCAACTGATGCCATAGCTCAGAATTGCTTTGTGATATCGTATCACGCTCAATCTGGCTACGGTCGTTCTGGTAGGACTTTAATTTGTCCATGTGTTTTTCAACGAGAACACCGAACGTGTCCTTATCAATATCCGGCTTTCTAGCCGACGGTCCATAGTCTTTGTCGACGCCGTGAAACCTTGGACGCCTCTGATTGCGCTTTTTCAACTTATACACGCGGTTTAGGTGATTTTGGTAACGCCTGTGCCTTTCCATTTTCATCACAGTAGCGGGAACCTTGTAGTTCTTATGGAGGTGCAACTTAGATAACAGTGCCTGAGTGGAGTGCTGCACAACAGCCCCATAGCATCTCATTTCGTACGAGTTTCTCATACAATGGTTGATTCTCTTACCGGAATTCAACTTATTCACTACGGAATTGCAACCCTCTGCTATATTGTTATTGACTTTTCTCAATAAGCTTTTGGCGTGACAGCTCAGATAGCGCACTGCCTCCTGAACGTGAGGATAAAGCCCCGTCCTGTGGAGTTCCGCCAGCACATTCTTACCATTCGGCTCAGGTGTACACTCGAACGGTAGTGTTTGGCAATTCGTGTGATCACCGAACTCGTGATCCAATATAATGAGAATATCTTTACAGAGTCTAGTTGCTTTTTCAGCCTCTGAAGTATTCTCGGCGTTACGGAGATCCCTGGCTCTCTCAACACTTTTACGGATTTTTAATCCGCTCGCTGACACATAGCCCCGAAGTTGGGTTATACTAAGGGTTCCTTTCAAAGGAGCAGTTCTAAGCTTCACGTCAGAAGCGATTTTAAGTTTACGGCACAAGTTGCGAAACAAGTGGTTGTTACACTCTACTTTTTCAACAATAGTTCCGTAATCAGCGTACGGATTATCATCGCGTATAGCCTGATATACGCTGCTATCACCGTCCGCCACAAGCGTTCGGTATATTAAACCGTTGCTCGCAACGCTTGTACGGAAACCTTCTAGAATAATGTCGGTTTCCATTGCGTTGGAGCTACGGTCACGACCCCAATTTTTGTGGCACACATGAGGGGTCGGTTCCTTGTTTAGCAACTCTGCTCTCGCGTGGGTCGCGCAATACTTGTTGCGTACGCCAACATATAAAGCTAACTTGGTCTCGTGACCGAAGATCATGGCTGCACCCGATAGCGCATCGTGTTTACCACCCCCGTATGAGCGTTTCGACCAACAGCCATCCGCAATGACCTGTATGTACGGTACACCGTCGATAACATGCCCCTTCTCGATGGCAATTTCTCTTTCCATTGCCGCAGCTTTTAATCTTTCGGCTTCGGCAACTTCGTGGAAGTTATCAAAAATTTTGTCCCGATATCTCAGGTACGTTGGAGCTGTCATACAAGGGATTGACATCGCGGCAAGCAGTTCTTGCAGTGTACTGTGCCCAGTACCCGATGTGATTGTACCGCAAACGGCACTTTCATTGATCCCAAGTATATTTTGGTGATCAGGATCCGTCCAAATGTTGAACGTGTAATCGCACACTCGACACACGAAATGCAGTTGCGTTCGCAAACCTCGATTGAACGACTTAACCAATTTCAGTTCACTGAAAGGGCAACCCAACTTAATGTTGTGATTGTCGAATTTTTCATGCAATTGCTGCAGAAAGTACATAATGTCGACGATACGTCGACCTTCGATACTGGTGTCACTGACACCTTGGTCCGTTGGACCTTCGATAGTCGTGTCACTGACACCCTGGTCCGTTGGACCTTCGATAGTCGTGTCACTGACACCCTGGTCCGTTGGACCTTCGATAGTCGTGTCACTGACACCCTGGTCCATTGGACCGTTTCCGGCGACAAGTACATTGTCGTCACTTACCATTGTGGAACGATCATCCACGACTGCGGCGGTAGCACGGCCATCTTCTGCGCGAAGTGGAACGTTGCCCTTCTTCGCCCTAAAACAAACCGCGGGTTAATTAGTATTTCCATCAGTAGAATTATGTAGAATGCACACGGCTTCACAGGGATTTCTACTGTCAGAATGGAAATTCTCATCAAATACTATTTTGTGAAACTTATCGACAAATTATACTTGGCGCGGTTAATGGTAATACCGTCATACCGGAAGGCAATTGGCAGACAGATCTATAGAATAATACTTGACTGAAGAATAAATAAATTGCAGTACTTTTACGAATTGTCAGTTATTCATTATCGGAGAGTTGATCATTGCTCGAATTATGCGTGATTTTTTTCACAAAGAGAAACGAATTCATCAAATAATGAACAATTGCTTTAAAAACGACTATTTTTCCAGGGATTAATAAATTCGTGATTGTAAAGTCGAGTTCAAACAGAAAGTTAGTTCCAGGCTCTAATGGATATACCGTATATTAAAGCGAGTTCAGACAATATAAGAATTGAGTATTTTTATCCTGCGGATCCCTGGTCGGCAATGAGCCTATTTATTGAAGGTCCTATGTATTATTGTGATTATGACATCACCTCATTGGTTATTTGACAATCGAAAAAGGTAATGCTATACGACAACTGAGTAATTATGATTCAGGCGTATACATTGTGTGAAACGTTCGACCTTTGTTGCAGCATAGAGTTCCGCAGGAGACATCTAATTAATTCATATACGATGTGGGAAATGAGATATCGAATCCTTGTATTTGTATAAAGAATCGTACTTACCTACTACGATAACGTTCCTTTCGCGGAACGCGTTTTCTTTTGTAATGGCCATTGGCCATAACGATTATGTAGGTATAATCACAGATTATATATATACACTTAACCTAGGCATGCACTTATAGCTAGATATGCTAAAAAAATAAAATAATAAAAATTAGAACACGAATAAACACACACTCAAACTCGCGAAACACACGGAGACACGTACACTCGCGAAACACTCAAGTCAACACTGAACAGTCACAGCACATGTGCGCCGCGAACTGATACCGCTGGAACTTTTGATCTGCGCGGTGTTGTCAGTTATGGAACTAAACATGACAACGGACGAGCCAATTGGCTTCTCACGATGAGTGGAAAATGTATTCCATTCGGTATGAAATATTCTAAAATTAATCGACGTAAAATTAGAGGGCCGTAGTAACATAGATATAATTGGGCAACATTTCATTATTCGTCAACCATCATAGATGAAGTGTAGCAGTCGAGATAATTCGACGCCCCGGTATAAAAGTACGATATCTCATATTGAGGTAGAAAACCATAATATCACAGAGTGTGGTGGAAAAACATGCTATCTCAATTTTCCTTGTACAAAACATCGTATGTCCATACCTTTCACAAAGGACTTGAGACCTTACCACATTATATTTTTGAGATAGCATGGTTTTCTACCACAATTTGAGATATCATACTGTTATACTGAGGCGTCGAATAGGATGGGTATGAAAGTTTTTCTTCGACGAAAAGGAGTGAAGAGTGACAATAGTTATGACATACATCGTGTGTGTTAATCGTCACGTATAGCATCGGTAACATTTCATCAAAATTTCTGAATTCATATCACATCTATATTACTTTTGAAATAATTCATTGATAGAAGATTACAGGGATGGAATCTTCATTGAAATCTGAAAATGACATTGGTTCTTCTGTGAAAAATTCGAAAGTCAGATTCAGTCTTCGAAGTAGTAAAAAATGTATTTGTCCAATTGGAACGAGTTCACATACCGTGGGTGGTACACCCGATAAAGATGTGAATATAGTATGTACGGAAGTCAGCCGAAATTGCGATATTCAAATAGAAAAGGAGGAGAGAACTAGTGAGTTGGTGTTATCCTTGTTTAATATCCCATGTTAAACAAGAACAACTGGGACTCACTGATTGTGAGTTCCCCGCTCTTGATCTATTCCGACATCGCTTCTACTCCCGGGCGATTCATTGGCCCACGAACTCCAGTTGTTATGTTTTGGGTGTGCCGAAGCCAACACTAATGTCGATAAGAGATCAGTGGAGGCCCGTCATTGGCGCAAATTTGAACTGGCTAGGTTCGCGCCTCGCGGCGCCCCTCTTATTTGTCGAGGAACTTCGCAGCATCGAAAACTCTAACGATAAACCCTATTTATTCCCTCGAACGGGGTCTGTACGGGTGAGGAAACAACGTACTATATCAATTATTTACATGGATTTTTTCTGGTCGAGAAATCTAGGTGGATGGAAAATTTAAGCAAGAATGAAAGCAGTGCAAAATAAATAACCTCACTGTAATGCCAACCCCGATTGTAATCTCATCTGTTATTGATTTTCTGCTAACTGTCAGTCGAGTAGGTTATGTTTGGGACCCGCGTAGATTATCGAATTCATTTTTACTCTCTTGAAAAATTATGAGCTGTGAATAAAACGAGTAGAAATAATACGCTGAGCGTAGTTTTCAACTCCGAATTCGAATTCATTCATCCTATCTTCAAATGCTAGGTTATGTAGCGCCCGGGTGAGGTTACGCCGTCTGCGATCTGTCATTGATTTTCTGCTAACTGTCAGTCGAGTAGGTTATGTTTGGGACCCGCGTAGATTATTCGAATTCATTTTTACTCTCTTGAAAAATTATGAGCTGTGAATAAAACGAGTAGAAATAATACGCTGCGCGTAGTTTTCAACTCCGAATTCGAATTCATTTATCCTATCTTCAAATGCTAGGTTATGTAGCGGCCGGGTGAGGTTACGCCGTCTGCGATCTGTCATTGATTTTCTGCTAACTGTCAGTCGAGTAGGTTATGTTTGGGACCCGCGTAGATTATTCGAATTCATTTTTACTCTCTTGAAAAATTATGAGCTGTGAATAAAACGAGTAGAAATAATACGCTGCGCGTAGTTTTCAACTCCGAATTCGAATTCATTTATCCTATCTTCAAATGCTAGGTTATGTAGCGGCCGGGTGAGGTTACGCCGTCTGCGATCTGTTATTGATTTTCTGCTAACTGTCAGTCGAGTAGGTTATGTTTGGGACCCGCGTAGATTATTCGAATTCATTTTTACTCTCTTGAAAAATTATGAGCTGTGAATAAAACGAGTAGAAATAATACGCTGAGCGTAGTTTTCAACTCCGAATTCGAATTCATTTATCCTATCTTCAAATGCTAGGTTATGTAGCGGCCGGGTGAGGTTACGCCGTCTGCGATCTGTCATTGATTTTCTGCTAACTGTCAGTCGAGTAGGTTATGTTTGGGACCCGCGTAGATTATTCGAATTCATTTTTACTCTCTTGAAAAATTATGAGCTGTGAATAAAACGAGTAGAAATAATACGCTGCGCGTAGTTTTCAACTCCGAATTCGAATTCATTTATCCTATCTTCAAATGCTAGGTTATGTAGCGGCCGGGTGAGGTTACGCCGTCTGCGATCTGTCATTGATTTTCTGCTAACTGTCAGTCGAGTAGGTTATGTTTGGGACCCGCGTAGATTATTCGAATTCATTTTTACTCTCTTGAAAAATTATGAGCTGTGAATAAAACGAGTAGAAATAATCGCTGCGCGTAGTTTTCAACTCCGAATTCGAATTCATTTATCCTATCTTCAAATGCTAGGTTATGTAGCGGCCGGGTGAGGTTACGCCGTCTGCGATCTGTCATTGATTTTCTGCTAACTGTCAGTCGAGTAGGTTATGTTTGGGACCCGCGTAGATTATTCGAATTCATTTTTACTCTCTTGAAAAATTATGAGCTGTGAATAAAACGAGTAGAAATAATACGCTGAGCGTAGTTTTCAACTCCGAATTCGAATTCATTTATCCTATCTTCAAATGCTAGGTTATGTAGCGGCCGGGTGAGGTTACGCCGTCTGCGATCTGTCATTGATTTTCTGCTAACTGTCAGTCGAGTAGGTTATGTTTGGGACCCGCGTAGATTATTCGAATTCATTTTCACTCTCTTGAAAAATTATGAGCTGTGAATAAAACGAGTAGAAATAATACGCTGCGCGTAGTTTTCAACTCCGAATTCGAATTCATTTATCCTATCTTCAAATGCTAGGTTATGTAGCGGCCGGGTGAGGTTACGCCGTCTGCGATCTGTCATTGATTTTCTGCTAACTGTCAGTCGAGTAGGTTATGTTTGGGACCCGCGTAGATTATTCGAATTCATTTTCACTCTCTTGAAAAATTATGAGCTGTGAATAAAACGAGTAGAAATAATACGCTGCGCGTAGTTTTCAACTCCGAATTCGAATTCATTTATCCTATCTTCAAATGCTAGGTTATGTAGCGGCCGGGTGAGGTTACGCCGTCTGCGATCTGTTATTGATTTTATGCTAACTGTCAGTCGAGTAGGTTATGTTTGGGACCCGCGTAGATTATTCGAATTCATTTTTACTCTCTTGAAAAATTGTCAGCTATGAATAAAACGAGTAGAAATAATACGCTGAGCGTAGTTTTCAACTCCGAATTCGAATTCATTTATCCTATCTTCAAATGCTAGGTTATGTAGCGGCCGGGTGAGGTTACGCCGTCTGCGATCTGTCATTGATTTTCTGCTAACTGTCAGTCGAGTAGGTTATGTTTGGGACCCGCGTAGATTATTCGAATTCATTTTTACTCTCTTGAAAAATTATGAGCTGTGAATAAAACGAGTAGAAATAATACGCTGAGCGTAGTTTTCAACTCCGAATTCGAATTCATTTATCCTATCTTCAAATGCTAGGTTATGTAGCGGCCGGGTGAGGTTACGCCGTCTGCGATCTGTCATTGATTTTCTGCTAACTGTCAGTCGAGTAGGTTATGTTTGGGACCCGCGTAGATTATTCGAATTCATTTTTACTCTCTTGAAAAATTATAAGCTGTGAATAAAACGAGTAGAAATAATACGCTGCGCGTAGTTTTCAACTCCGAATTCGAATTCATTTATCCTATCTTCAAATGCTAGGTTATGTAGCGGCCGGGTGAGGTTACGCCGTCTGCGATCTGTTATTGATTTTCTGCTAACTGTCAGTCGAGTAGGTTATGTTTGGGACCCGCGTAGATTATTCGAATTCATTTTTACTCTCTTGAAAAATTATAAGCTGTGAATAAAACGAGTAGAAATAATACGCTGCGCGTAGTTTTCAACTCCGAATTCGAATTCATTCATCCTATCTTCAAATGCTAGGTTATGTAGCGGCCGGGTGAGGTTACGCCGTCTGCGATCTGTCATTGATTTTCTGCTAACTGTCAGTCGAGTAGGTTATGTTTGGGACCCGCGTAGATTATTCGAATTCATTTTTACTCTCTTGAAAAATTATGAGCTGTGAATAAAACGAGTAGAAATAATACGCTGCGCGTAGTTTTCAACTCCGAATTCGAATTCATTTATCCTATCTTCAAATGCTAGGTTATGTAGCGGCCGGGTGAGGTTACGCCGTCTGCGATCTGTCATTGATTTTCTGCTAACTGGCAGTCGAGTAGGTTATGTTTGGGACCCGCGTAGATTATTCGAATTCATTTTTACTCTCTTGAAAAATTATGAGCTGTGAATAAAACGAGTAGAAATAATACGCTGAGCGTAGTTTTCAACTCCGAATTCGAATTCATTTATCCTATCTTCAAATGCTAGGTTATGTAGCGGCCGGGTGAGGTTACGCCGTCTGCGATCTGTCATTGATTTTCTGCTAACTGTCAGTCGAGTAGGTTATGTTTGGGACCCGCGTAGATTATTCGAATTCATTTTCACTCTCTTAAAAAATTATGAGCTGTGAATAAAACGAGTAGAAATAATACGCTGCGCGTAGTTTTCAACTCCGAATTCGAATTCATTTATCCTATCTTCAAATGCTAGGTTATGTAGCGGCCGGGTGAGGTTACGCCGTCTGCGATCTGTTATTGATTTTCTGCTAACTGTCAGTCGAGTAGGTTATGTTTGGGACCCGCGTAGATTATTCGAATTCATTTTTACTCTCTTGAAAAATTGTCAGCTGTGAATAAAACGAGTAGAAATAATACGCTGAGCGTAGTTTTCAACTCCGAATTCGAATTCATTTATCCTATCTTCAAATGCTAGGTTATGTAGCGGCCGGGTGAGGTTACGCCGTCTGCGATCTGTCATTGATTTTCTGCTAACTGTCAGTCGAGTAGGTTATGTTTGGGACCCGCGTAGATTATTCGAATTCATTTTTACTCTCTTGAAAAATTATGAGCTGTGAATAAAACGAGTAGAAATAATACGCTGCGCGTAGTTTTCAACTCCGAATTCGAATTCATTTATCCTATCTTCAAATGCTAGGTTATGTAGCGGCCGGGTGAGGTTACGCCGTCTGCGATCTGTTATTGATTTTCTGCTAACTGTCAGTCGAGTAGGTTATGTTTGGGACCCGCGTAGATTATTCGAATTCATTTTTACTCTCTTGAAAAATTATGAGCTGTGAATAAAACGAGTAGAAATAATACGCTGAGCGTAGTTTTCAACTCCGAATTCGAATTCATTTATCCTATCTTCAAATGCTAGGTTATGTAGCGGCCGGGTGAGGTTACGCCGTCTGCGATCTGTCATTGATTTTCTGCTAACTGTCAGTCGAGTAGGTTATGTTTGGGACCCGCGTAGATTATTCGAATTCATTTTTACTCTCTTGAAAAATTATGAGCTGTGAATAAAACGAGTAGAAATAATACGCTGCGCGTAGTTTTCAACTCCGAATTCGAATTCATTTATCCTATCTTCAAATGCTAGGTTATGTAGCGGCCGGGTGAGGTTACGCCGTCTGCGATCTGTCATTGATTTTCTGCTAACTGTCAGTCGAGTAGGTTATGTTTGGGACCCGCGTAGATTATTCGAATTCATTTTTACTCTCTTGAAAAATTATGAGCTGTGAATAAAACGAGTAGAAATAATACGCTGAGCGTAGTTTTCAACTCCGAATTCGAATTCATTTATCCTATCTTCAAATGCTAGGTTATGTAGCGGCCGGGTGAGGTTACGCCGTCTGCGATCTGTCATTGATTTTCTGCTAACTGTCAGTCGAGTAGGTTATGTTTGGGACCCGCGTAGATTATTCGAATTCATTTTCACTCTCTTGAAAAATTATGAGCTGTGAATAAAACGAGTAGAAATAATACGCTGCGCGTAGTTTTCAACTCCGAATTCGAATTCATTTATCCTATCTTCAAATGCTAGGTTATGTAGCGGCCGGGTGAGGTTACGCCGTCTGCGATCTGTCATTGATTTTCTGCTAACTGTCAGTCGAGTAGGTTATGTTTGGGACCCGCGTAGATTATTCGAATTCATTTTTACTCTCTTGAAAAATTATGAGCTGTGAATAAAACGAGTAGAAATAATACGCTGCGCGTAGTTTTCAACTCCGAATTCGAATTCATTTATCCTATCTTCAAATGCTAGGTTATGTAGCGGCCGGGTGAGGTTACGCCGTCTGCGATCTGTTATTGATTTTCTGCTAACTGTCAGTCGAGTAGGTTATGTTTGGGACCCGCGTAGATTATTCGAATTCATTTTTACTCTCTTGAAAAATTATGAGCTGTGAATAAAACGAGTAGAAATAATACGCTGAGCGTAGTTTTCAACTCCGAATTCGAATTCATTTATCCTATCTTCAAATGCTAGGTTATGTAGCGGCCGGGTGAGGTTACGCCGTCTGCGATCTGTTATTGATTTTCTGCTAACTGTCAGTCGAGTAGGTTATGTTTGGGACCCGCGTAGATTATTCGAATTCATTTTTACTCTCTTGAAAAATTGTCAGCTATGAATAAAACGAGTAGAAATAATACGCTGAGCGTAGTTTTCAACTCCGAATTCGAATTCATTTATCCTATCTTCAAATGCTAGGTTATGTAGCGGCCGGGTGAGGTTACGCCGTCTGCGATCTGTCATTGATTTTCTGCTAACTGTCAGTCGAGTAGGTTATGTTTGGGACCCGCGTAGATTATTCGAATTCATTTTTACTCTCTTGAAAAATTGTCAGCTGTGAATACAACGAGTAGAAATAATACGCTGCGCGTAGTTTTCAACTCCGAATTCGAATTCATTTATCCTATCTTCAAATGCTAGGTTATGTAGCGGCCGGGTGAGGTTACGCCGTCTGCGATCTGTTATTGATTTTCTGCTAACTGTCAGTCGAGTAGGTTATGTTTGGGACCCGCGTAGATTATTCGAATTCATTTTTACTCTCTTGAAAAATTATGAGCTGTGAATAAAACGAGTAGAAATAATACGCTGAGCGTAGTTTTCAACTCCGAATTCGAATTCATTTATCCTATCTTCAAATGCTAGGTTATGTAGCGGCCGGGTGAGGTTACGCCGTCTGCGATCTGTTATTGATTTTCTGCTGTCAGTCGAATGCGGTTATGTCGACTATGGTTTGCCTTCTCGTATAATAAATAAAAGCAACGTTATTATTTCAATTACGATTCCGAATTGGGTTGGGTTTTCTACCTATTTCTGACAAAAAATCAGGCGATTTCAAATATAGATGACAGAAAGCAATTACGTCTACGAAATTCTGAAATCGTGGTTGTAGTTCACATGATCCCCACACAATTAGTTCGTGGCAGCACGTGCCATCATAAATAGTTGAGAAAGTATCACCAGCGCTGCCACGATGTATCCTTGATGCATGCGTATAATGTCGGTACAAAATGTCGCCAAAGTGAGATGTCGGTGTTCTTCGTAATCGAAAATCAGATTAGCTGCCGTTTTGTCATTTCAGCATCAAATCTTACGGGAGTGGGCTCAAAATTTGTGTTTTCTCAGTGCCGAGTGGCATCATACCGGACAGTGCAATTCATTCAGTGCAAGTGTTCAAATTTCCATCGTTTATGTGGTTGATTATCAATCTGCAAAAATTTTTTCAAAATTTTCGAAAAGTAAAAAGTCGCTCCACTTTTTGCCAAAGTAAGGCATCAATTGCCCAATTTTTATCCTGATTGTTTGAGTGGCGTAGGAGTTTTGGCTCGCCGCGTTTTCGAGGTGTACAGCGCGACTTTAATATCCCCTTAAGAGATGGCGGAGACTATTACGACGACGTTGGCGGAGTATCCGAAGGGGTGTACTGAAACTCCAACGCCTATGCCTCCCGAAGGCCACCCAAGAAGAGAAGAGTCACCTCCTGTACCACAGGACACGGGGGAGTGCCGAGGGCACTCAGCTACGAGGGATACAGGTGGTGGAAGAGATTCCCGCCACCCCCAAGAGCCTGCGAACCGTGATCCTACAACGAGGGATTCTTCTATCGTGGCCTATTTTGAGTTTTCGCGCGTGGTCTGACCACGCCGCCATGTGAGCGATCCTGCGGTCGATTGCCAAATCGATACTACGAATGCGTAATGAGGGTGTGCGCAGGACTGTCGCCATGCGGTCTAGACTCTCTGTCGTAGGCTAGCATATAGAGAGCATACGTCTGAGCGCTTCTTTTTAGTTTTTCTGTTGCGATATTTTTGGCTGTTTGACTTACGTATTTTGTTGAGTTCGTTGAGCAAGCCCCGAGGCTTTTTGGTTTTGAGAAGAGTTGTGTGGTGTGAGAGTGGACCGAGCTAGATTCGGAGATCCCCCGAGGGAACCGAGGATGAACTACGCCCGCGAGGGTGTACTGTTTGTGTGCTGGCTGGAAGACGGTAAGCGTTAGTTCACTTCGCCTATGATAATTTGAATCCGGCAACGGCCATCCGCCATATTGCCTTGGTCTAAGCCACGAGGCTTAATTATTGTGGATCAAATTAAACTGATCTCCGAGGTGGTAGGCCGTTACCTGTGTCCCTGTAGAGTCTAGTTAAGTCGAGTTTCTAATAAATAAATTGATTTTCGCGTCAAGTATAGTACAAGCACTGTTCTAGTCAGTCGGGTGCTGTCGCACCGGAGTGCAAGCGAGACAGCCTGAGTCGGTGACTGTCGTCCTCTCTCTTCCTCCCACGAGGAGAGTCAGGCATAATAGCAGGCGCAAGCCTGTCGAGCCGGTAGGCTGTTTAATAGTTCTTAAGCTTAGTAAATATTAAATTCTTAAAAATTGCTAGCCCACGAGGCAGAGTTAGATTAAGTAGGATAGTTAATAGAAGAATAAGTTAAATAAAACGGTGGTCGGTAAAGCAGGGGCCTAGCCTCAGTCTAGAAGAGACCTCGAGTCTGTAAGAATTCAGTTTTCTTTGTTATTGTTGATCTTATTTCCTTTATTATTTTACACCGCCACCGAGTAGCTTCCAAGAAGCAGTTTGTTGTATTTGTTACCTAGTTTTAAGTTGCTGCGAGGCATTATTGTATCGAGCTAAGCGATAGTTTTTCCTGTTATTGCTCTCCTACGTGGAAGCCGGATCTTGTCGACGATTAATTTTTGTAAAGCTCGATAAACCGCTGTTTTAGACCCGAGGGGTGACACCCCGAGGTGCCTGATCGCTGCGGCGATACTATTTTTTTGTTATTAGCATCACGTTGTGCAATCTAGTTTATTTCTTTTTTTTTTGTTTGAATAAATTTCTCTTATTTTGTTAACATTTATATGTCATGAGTCGTTATTGTGTACGCTACTCCCTCATATGATCCCGACCCCTCTCCGCGGTACTGCAGCTAGTCGCCGCTTATTCTTTCAGTCCGTTTTCTTTTGTTATTTAATTTTGTTATTATCTCGTGACGAAGAAAGTTCGTCTGGCGCCCAAAATTCAATTAATTATTTTCTTTTCGAGCTTTTGCCAGTTATTGTCGACTGACTCGGTCTCGAGGCCTAGCTATCCGGTCTGGACCCGAGGCCTGAATAAGGGTCACGTCACAAAATGGCGCCCAACGTGGGGCCCTGAGAAAAGATAGTGCATGTTGATTAATTTTTTTTTATCGTATTTTTCTATTTCGGGTAGTTTCTGATTTTGCTTTGTCGTAGCGAGCTGCCTTGGCAACTACGGTTGTTTACGTTCTCACTACCGGAGAGGGATTAGCGACGCGTACGTTCGTGCCGACATTGTAGCGAATATAAGTTTGCGAGAATATAATATCCAGGATCTGATTTCTTAAATTTTTTTTTGGATCGCCTATGCAGGCTGGGACACGGGGAACGACTCCTTAAAAAATTATTAAGCCTCGTTAATACCCGATACAGCCTATTGCTGGAAATTGTGATATTTGAATTATTGCCTTTTTGTTATATATTGTTTTTTGATCGTTGATTACTTCTGTGCATGCCTTGTGGTGTTGGGTATAACGTACTGTACATGATTTTGTAAGCGGTAAACACCCGATAGTATAGCACCATCGTGTGCCACCGAACCGAGCCAGAGCTAGCTAGCGATAGTCAACCCGTCTTTGTGTGCATCGGCTTCAACCGTCGGCTCGAGAAAGTCACGGTCGGTGTTTCGAATTTGGCGTTCCACCCGTAGCAGTGACACTCAGGCGTAGGCTCTGAGTTCTCGGCGAGTCAGAACAACGGTTCTCATCCCACGGCGACTGTGACACGCATGTTAGTCGGGGTAGCGGCATGCACCGAGTGTAATTGATATGTTTTGAGTTCGAGTTTTGAAGTTTCGCGTTCGGGTTCGGGTTCGAGTTTTGCGTGTTGAGTTTCGCGTTCGCGTTCGAGTCTAAGTTTGATGTTTGAGTTTTCGCGTTCGAGTTCAAGTTTGGATTTTTGAATTTTCGCGTTCGCGTTCGAGTTCAAGTTTTGATTTTGCGTTTTCGCGTTCGAAAAAAAAAAAAAATTCAAGTCAAAATTCACGTTTTGCGTCGAGTTCTTGAGGGAAATTTAGACTTTGTGTTTTGAAGTTTTTTTTGCGATTTGGATTTTGTTTTCGGGTTCCGTTCGTGAATTAATTGCGTTTCGATTTCCCGTCACGCGGGAAGTCGAGTTTGGAACTTCGGTTTTTTTTTGCGTTTCATAAAAGTTTTTTTTTGTTCGATTTTTTTTTGAGATTTCGGGAAAATTTCGAGTTTTCAAGTGTGCCGTCGCTATTTTGGCGATTAATAAATTTGAGGTTTTGCGTTTTCGTTTCGCGAGAAGAGCCCGTGAGGCTCATCCAGAATTTTTTTCTGGTGTCGAGTGCAGTTTTTCGCGATTTAATTTTTTTTTTTATTCATTCACGTTTGAGAAATATTAGTTCGCGTTTCGTATCGTGCAGCGAACCATGGCGTCGTACGACACACCATACGGGGAGAACCTATGGGAGTTAACGCGAGATGAGCTATCACAGCTGTTAGCTTCGCTACACGTTAGCCCCGAGGGCTCGGTCGTCGAGTTGCGAGACCGGTACGTAAGGTACTGGAGGCGCAGACAGGGCCAACGGTCTATTCCATGGGAACCCGAAGACGAAACGATCTTCGTTTCGGGACGACCTACGGAGCCAAGCCCGAGAGCAAGACCATCGCGAACCCCCTCGCCACCTCGCGTCGCGTTCGCGACGAGCTTTGACTCGCTACCCGTAACGACTACGACGACAAGCATCGCGTATTCGACTGGAGAGCCGGTGATGTCCACCATGTACGGTACGCGACCCACCGCCTATGCACCACGGCCTACCGTGAGTCTAGGGCCAGACGAATTCGCACGTCGGGCTCACGAAATTCTGACCTTCGAAAGAGATTACGCCGCGCTGCGAGAGATCTTAGACGGAGGTGCTCCGGACAGCATGCCGCGAAGGTCGACAGCTTACCCGCGAGAACTGGAAGAGTTCAATCGCGATTATCGCCGAGCTCCGACAGTAGAGCCTCCGCAGAAGATCCCTCGAAACCCGCACGGGTGGGGAGAATACGATCCGGTCGAAAGGCGTGCCGCTCGCCCGGAGGTTCCTCCGAGGACGTTCAGAGACCTGTGCGAGTCGGAGGAATATGCTAGCGAAAATAGACGCGATTCCCGAGTCGAGGGTCTCCAGCGAACCGCTATAGAGCCTCGCGAGCTGGAGGAACGGTACCGAAGGCCGTCCGATTGGCCAAGGGAACCCATCGCGAGTAGGTCGTATCGGGAACCGACTTTCGCGGATAACCAACGCGAAAGAGATTACCGCGACGTAAGGAAGGGATACGAAGTCCCTCGGGAAGAAATACGTACCCGAACATCGTGCCCAGTGCATGGGGATCGAGAAGAGGGGGAAAGACAGACCCGCGAGGCCACGTGGCCAACGGTAAGTCACAGGCAAAGAGACCGAAGTCTCTCGCCGATGAGATCCCACCCGCCCACCCTGCGTGGTAACAAAACGAGCACGAGAGCGTGGGCAGAACCCCCAATCGACTGGGCCGAGGAATCAAGGTACGCACGACCGGCGTGCCGAGACAGAGCCAAGGAGGTAGTCGAGGCTCTTAGACGGTGGAACGTTAAGTTTAGCGGGGGAAACGAACAGAGCGCGAAAGATTTTTTAAGCAGATTAGACGACTGCCGTAGGTTCACGCCTCTGACCGGTAGAGAAATCGTACAGTCTCTACCAATTATATTTACGGGTTGGGCCTCCGAGTGGCTACGAATCGAGCGCGAGAGCTGGTCCAGCTACGAGGACTTCGAAAAGGCGTTCAGAGGTTGGTTCGGAGACGAAACCGTGAACAAGCGGTTCCGACAACAAGCCGCGACGCGTACACAGGGGGAACACGAGTCAGTAACCGAGTACCTTACCTGCATTAGAGGGTTATTGCATAGGATGACGCGTCCGTATCGAGGACCAACTGGACCTGGCGTTCGAGAATTTGAGACCTAACATTCGCGAAACATTAGATCGGTCGCAAATTAAAGATTTCCGCGAGCTAGCTCGAGTAGCAACCGCGCGGGAAAGAAATCTCAGCTTGTCGCGTACATATCGTCCGCCCCCGTCCCCCGAGGACTCCTTCATGAAGGAACTCGCGTGCAGAGCCAAGGAGAAGCCTGCAAAGAAAACCCAAGCTCTCGCGGCAGTAAAAGAGGTGGAGGCTAAAGAGCCAGAAGCCAAGGAGCCAGCGAAGGCTAAAGCGACCCCGAAAGCGAAGCCAAAGGGCGGCGATGGTCTAGGGGGGGGGAGGATGGCCTTGGAGAAGGCCATTAAAGAGCAAGTGGCGGCTATGCAGGCCGAAATCGCGAGATTAAAGACGGTAGCCGGACCAAACGCGTCGCAAAAAGCTGCGGAGCAAGCGAAACCCGCAGCTACGCGGAACAAACCGGAACGCCCGACGCAAACGAGGGGTAATACCGCGAGTACGCAAGTAGCGGCACCAGCGGGGACACAAAACCCTCCAGCGTTAGACGGAGGACCGGGCGTAGTCTGCTTTAACTGCGACCGGCGAGGTCATGTTTGGAGAGAGTGCCCGGCACCGAAAACGCGATTTTGCTACCACTGTGGTATGAAGGGAGAAATCTCGATTACCTGTTCGCGTTGCAAGACGGGAAACGATCAGGGGGAGTCTCGACCAGGGTCGTCGGGACAATACCAGTAGAAGTTCCGACCCCCGTAGACGTAGAAAAACCGCGGGTAGAATGTCTTCCGTTGCAGACACTAGAATTGCAACCCCGTTGGTTCATTTCAGTAAAATTAGGGAAGACACCAGTACGGGCTCTCGTAGACACCGGGTCTTCGAGGAGTTTTTTAGGCGCGACCGGAAAGCAGATAGCCGAAGAAAACGGATTGACGCTTACCCAACCCGCGTTTAGTCAAGTTGTGTTAGCAAACGGAGGAACGGAGACAGTAGTCGGAGAAATCGTGATTCCAATAGAAGTACTCGGGTACAGGCACGATATTCCGTTGCGAATTCTTCCGTCCCTCTCGTGGGAGTGTATTTTAGGTATGGATTTCGTTAGAGAATTCGGGTTAGAAATGTACGGGTGGAATGATTCGTGGAGGATCAAGGAAGGACCGGATGCGACATGCTCGTTCTACGAAACAGCTCCGGACGTATCGAGTGCAACTCAAGAATGCTATGGCATAGCCGAGTTGTCCGCGTCGGAGAAGACGGTGTTAGACGAGTTTTTAACGCGCGAGTTACCTACAGTAACCGGGAAGCTTGGGTTGACGAACCTAGCCGAACATAAGTTAGATACGCAGGGACACCCGCCGATAAAGCAACGGTATTACCTAGTCTCACCCGTGGTACAAGCCGCTATTCACGAGGAGGTCGATCGTATGCTAGCCGAGGGGGTAATAGAGCCTTCCCAGAGCGCGTGGTCGAGTCCGATAGTGATGGTGAAGAAGCCGAATGGCACGTACCGGTTCTGTCTCGATTTTAGGAAAGTCAACGGCGTGACGCAGAAAGACGCGTACCCGATACCGTATATTAATGGGATACTAGATAAATTACGGGCCGCGAGGTACATTTCGACAATCGATTTGAGCCAAGCGTACCATCAGATCCCATTACCCGCGGATAGTCGCGAAGTCACGGCGTTTACAGCACCCGGACGAGGGTTATTTCAGTTTACGCGGATGCCATATGGACTCACCGGAGCCCCGGCTACGTTCCAACGTCTGGTAGATAAATTAATTACGCCAGATATGGAACCCCACGTGTTCGCGTACTTAGATGACATTATTGTAGTCACAGAAACTTTTGAGAAACACGTAGACTGGTTAAAGCGGGTCTTTGATCAAATAGCGAGGGCTGGTCTTACGTTAAACCCGGATAAGTGTGAGTTTTGTAGAGATGAAGTAAGATATTTGGGGTTCAGGGTGAACAGCGAGGGATTACAGATAGACCCCGACAAGATCGAACCGATTGTTAGTTATCCGGCACCCCGGAACTTGAAGCAATTGCGACGATTTTTAGGGATGGCCTCGTGGTACCGCCGGTTTATTCCAGCGTTCGCGGGTTCTTCGGAGCCATTAACGCGGCTTTTACGTAAAGATAAACGGTGGGAATGGGGTGAAGCACAACAACAAGCTTTAGACGAATTAAAATCCTCGTTAACATCCGCCCCGATTTTGTCGTGTCCAGATTTTCGCGTACCGTTTGTAGTGCAGACTGACGCAAGTGACTTCGGTATCGGTACGGTATTGACTCAGACGGTCGATGACAGCGAACGAGTCATTGCCTACGCGAGTCGGACTCTCTCCGAAGCAGAGAGAAAGTACTCGGTGACCGAGAAAGAGTGCTTAGCAGTCATTTGGGCAATCAAAAAGTTTCGCGCGTACCTCGAGGGTTATCATTTTACAGTGATTACGGATCACAGCAGTCTGCGTTGGCTGCATAATTTGCATAATCCGACTGGTCGCCTCGCGAGATGGGCATTGGAGCTCTTGGAGTACGACTTCGAAGTCGTACACCGTAAGGGAGCGTTGCATCATGTCCCGGACGCCTTATCGCGAATGTATGAGGACGAGGTGGATGACCTCGAGCCGGTACACGTAGCCGCGATTAACGAAGCACAGGATCCGTGGTATATCAAGCGGGTTCAGGAAGTGTTAGCGTCCCCTAAAAAGTATAGAGAGCGGTCGGTTTTCGAAGGTCGGTTATATTATTACAGGCCGAATCCCGTGACCGATCCCGTGGTAGAGGAACTGAATCCGTGGAAGATGGTTCTCCCCGCGGAGTATCGGACGCGAGCGTTCGAAGAACTGCATGTAGACCCGCAAGCCGGACATTTAGGAGTCGAGAAGACCTATGCGCGAATGAGGGAGCAATATTATTGGCCTGGCATGTTTAGAGATATTGTGGTAGCCATCCGAAGGTGCCAACAATGTCAACAATGCAAGGTCGAACAGGCACCTCCCGCAGGCCTAATGGGAGAACGTATTGTAGACGAACCGTGGGCTGTCGTAGCAGCCGATGTCATGGGTCCGTTTCCCCGCAGCCGAGCAGGCTACGAATACCTGCTGGTCTTCGAGGACCTATTTACCAAATGGGTCGAGTGCGTTCCGTTGCGAAAGGCTAACGGGAAAAATATTATGGTAGCTTTCGAGGATCTAATTCTGTCGCGGTGGGGTACCCCGGAGGTATTCCTCACGGATAACGGCACTGAGTTCGCGAATAAAGCCATCGACGACATGTGTGCCGAGTACAATATCGTACACGCACGCGTGCCTCCGTATCATGCGCAGGCGAACCCGGTCGAGAGGGTGAATCGGGTGCTAAAAACTATGATTACGTCATATATCGAGACCGATCACCGAGATTGGGATTTGCATCTGCACGAGTTCCGTTTCGCGTACAATTCGGCGGTGCACAGTTCGCTAAAAGTCAGCCCAGCGTTTTTAAACCTTGGTCGAGAACCGCGGCCGCGAGGGCAACTCCGACGTTCGGAGGAGGGTCCCGCGACTATCCCCGAACCGAGGCCGGAGAAGTGGGCCGAGCGAATGCGTCGACTGCAAGAGCTACGCGATCTTGCGACGCGACACTTACAGAACGCACGGACTCGACAGGCGCATTATTATAATCGTCGGCACAGAGCCGGTCACTACAACGTGGGTGATCGCGTATGGAAGCGTAAACGCATCCTCTCCTCCGCTGCAAATTTTGTCGCTGCGAAATTAGCTCCGAAATTCGAGGGGCCGTATACCGTCACCCAAGTGGTATCGCCGGTCGTATACGAGCTCGAAGATGAGACCGGTCGAACGATAGGGCGACATCACGTGAAGGATTTCAAACCGTACGTCGCGCCGCAGGCCGAGGTCAATCTGAGCGACTCCGAGGAAGAGGAGACTTCCGACGAGGAGTCATAGGAATTTTTGTTTATTTTCGTTTCGCGTTTGCTCCGGGATATACTTTTTTGTTGGGTTGTTGTTAGTTTTGTGTTTGGTAATCTATTATTTTGGCAATAATTATTTTTCTTTGTTATAAGACATTTTTTTTTGCAACATATTTTTTTTTGAATTTAACTTTTCTTGTGTTCGAGGAGTCGAACCCTCCTCCCAGTTTTAGCTCTTCTGCCTTCTGCAGAGGGGGGGAGAACAACGGGTGATGACTTAAACACTAACGGGAAGTTCCCAATGAAAAGTTAGTTGGTTCAGAGGGACCAGAACACCTGTGATATTATATTTAAGCAATACGACTCTGTAGAGTCGATAGCTGTAAGACACGCGGTATGCGGCCGCCACTCGGAGTTCGGCCCATGGGTCAAGTTAGCTAGCGCTTCGGCCCCAGTGGTCCGTCTAAGGGGGGGGGAGTTGTAACATTGCATGTTGCAAGGTACCCGAACTCCCTTAGACAACCTTAAGTAAGGGTATGAGGAGTGCCGGAAAACTGTAGGGATGAGTTAGGATAAGCCCCGAGGCTAAAGTTAACTCCGAGAGGCGACCGTGACCGACTTAAGACTGTTGAGTTAAGACTAATTTTTTGTTGTTTCTTTTACACTTTTCTCTACCATGTGGGAGACACGGCTTAAGAGATGGCGGAGACTATTACGACGACGTTGGCGGAGTATCCGAAGGGGTGTACTGAAACTCCAACGCCTATGCCTCCCGAAGGCCACCCAAGAAGAGAAGAGTCACCTCCTGTACCACAGGACACGGGGGAGTGCCGAGGGCACTCAGCTACGAGGGATACAGGTGGTGGAAGAGATTCCCGCCACCCCCAAGAGCCTGCGAACCGTGATCCTACAACGAGGGATTCTTCTATCGTGGCCTATTTTGAGTTTTCGCGCGTGGTCTGACCACGCCGCCATGTGAGCGATCCTGCGGTCGATTGCCAAATCGATACTACGAATGCGTAATGAGGGTGTGCGCAGGACTGTCGCCATGCGGTCTAGACTCTCTGTCGTAGGCTAGCATATAGAGAGCATACGTCTGAGCGCTTCTTTTTAGTTTTTCTGTTGCGATATTTTTGGCTGTTTGACTTACGTATTTTGTTGAGTTCGTTGAGCAAGCCCCGAGGCTTTTTGGTTTTGAGAAGAGTTGTGTGGTGTGAGAGTGGACCGAGCTAGATTCGGAGATCCCCCGAGGGAACCGAGGATGAACTACGCCCGCGAGGGTGTACTGTTTGTGTGCTGGCTGGAAGACGGTAAGCGTTAGTTCACTTCGCCTATGATAATTTGAATCCGGCAACGGCCATCCGCCATATTGCCTTGGTCTAAGCCACGAGGCTTAATTATTGTGGATCAAATTAAACTGATCTCCGAGGTGGTAGGCCGTTACCTGTGTCCCTGTAGAGTCTAGTTAAGTCGAGTTTCTAATAAATAAATTGATTTTCGCGTCAAGTATAGTACAAGCACTGTTCTAGTCAGTCGGGTGCTGTCGCACCGGAGTGCAAGCGAGACAGCCTGAGTCGGTGACTGTCGTCCTCTCTCTTCCTCCCACGAGGAGAGTCAGGCATAATAGCAGGCGCAAGCCTGTCGAGCCGGTAGGCTGTTTAATAGTTCTTAAGCTTAGTAAATATTAAATTCTTAAAAATTGCTAGCCCACGAGGCAGAGTTAGATTAAGTAGGATAGTTAATAGAAGAATAAGTTAAATAAAACGGTGGTCGGTAAAGCAGGGGCCTAGCCTCAGTCTAGAAGAGACCTCGAGTCTGTAAGAATTCAGTTTTCTTTGTTATTGTTGATCTTATTTCCTTTATTATTTTACACCGCCACCGAGTAGCTTCCAAGAAGCAGTTTGTTGTATTTGTTACCTAGTTTTAAGTTGCTGCGAGGCATTATTGTATCGAGCTAAGCGATAGTTTTTCCTGTTATTGCTCTCCTACGTGGAAGCCGGATCTTGTCGACGATTAATTTTTGTAAAGCTCGATAAACCGCTGTTTTAGACCCGAGGGGTGACACCCCGAGGTGCCTGATCGCTGCGGCGATACTATTTTTTTGTTATTAGCATCACGTTGTGCAATCTAGTTTATTTCTTTTTTTTTTGTTTGAATAAATTTCTCTTATTTTGTTAACATTTATATGGCATGAGTCGTTATTGTGTACGCTACTCCCTCATATGATCCCGACCCCTCTCCGCGGTACTGCAGCTAGTCGCCGCTTATTCTTTCAGTCCGTTTTCTTTTGTTATTTAATTTTGTTATTATCTCGTGACGAAGAAAGTTCGTCTGGCGCCCAAAATTCAATTAATTATTTTCTTTTCGAGCTTTTGCCAGTTATTGTCGACTGACTCGGTCTCGAGGCCTAGCTATCCGGTCTGGACCCGAGGCCTGAATAAGGGTCACGTCACAAAATGGCGCCCAACGTGGGGCCCTGAGAAAAGATAGTGCATGTTGATTAATTTTTTTTTATCGTATTTTTCTATTTCGGGTAGTTTCTGATTTTGCTTTGTCGTAGCGAGCTGCCTTGGCAACTACGGTTGTTTACGTTCTCACTACCGGAGAGGGATTAGCGACGCGTACGTTCGTGCCGACATTGTAGCGAATATAAGTTTGCGAGAATATAATATCCAGGATCTGATTTCTTAAATTTTTTTTTGGATCGCCTATGCAGGCTGGGACACGGGGAACGACTCCTTAAAAAATTATTAAGCCTCGTTAATACCCGATACAGCCTATTGCTGGAAATTGTGATATTTGAATTATTGCCTTTTTGTTATATATTGTTTTTTGATCGTTGATTACTTCTGTGCATGCCTTGTGGTGTTGGGTATAACGTACTGTACATGATTTTGTAAGCGGTAAACACCCGATAGTATAGCACCATCGTGTGCCACCGAACCGAGCCAGAGCTAGCTAGCGATAGTCAACCCGTCTTTGTGTGCATCGGCTTCAACCGTCGGCTCGAGAAAGTCACGGTCGGTGTTTCGAATTTGGCGTTCCACCCGTAGCAGTGACACTCAGGCGTAGGCTCTGAGTTCTCGGCGAGTCAGAACAACGGTTCTCATCCCACGGCGACTGTGACACGCATGTTAGTCGGGGTAGCGGCATGCACCGAGTGTAATTGATATGTTTTGAGTTCGAGTTTTGAAGTTTCGCGTTCGGGTTCGGGTTCGAGTTTTGCGTGTTGAGTTTCGCGTTCGCGTTCGAGTCTAAGTTTGATGTTTGAGTTTTCGCGTTCGAGTTCAAGTTTGGATTTTTGAATTTTCGCGTTCGCGTTCGAGTTCAAGTTTTGATTTTGCGTTTTCGCGTTCGAAAAAAAAAAAAAATTCAAGTCAAAATTCACGTTTTGCGTCGAGTTCTTGAGGGAAATTTAGACTTTGTGTTTTGAAGTTTTTTTTGCGATTTGGATTTTGTTTTCGGGTTCCGTTCGTGAATTAATTGCGTTTCGATTTCCCGTCACGCGGGAAGTCGAGTTTGGAACTTCGGTTTTTTTTTGCGTTTCATAAAAGTTTTTTTTTGTTCGATTTTTTTTTGAGATTTCGGGAAAATTTCGAGTTTTCAAGTGTGCCGTCGCTATTTTGGCGATTAATAAATTTGAGGTTTTGCGTTTTCGTTTCGCGAGAAGAGCCCGTGAGGCTCATCCAGAATTTTTTTCTGGTGTCGAGTGCAGTTTTTCGCGATTTAATTTTTTTTTTTATTCATTCACGTTTGAGAAATATTAGTTCGCGTTTCGTATCGTGCAGCGAACCATGGCGTCGTACGACACACCATACGGGGAGAACCTATGGGAGTTAACGCGAGATGAGCTATCACAGCTGTTAGCTTCGCTACACGTTAGCCCCGAGGGCTCGGTCGTCGAGTTGCGAGACCGGTACGTAAGGTACTGGAGGCGCAGACAGGGCCAACGGTCTATTCCATGGGAACCCGAAGACGAAACGATCTTCGTTTCGGGACGACCTACGGAGCCAAGCCCGAGAGCAAGACCATCGCGAACCCCCTCGCCACCTCGCGTCGCGTTCGCGACGAGCTTTGACTCGCTACCCGTAACGACTACGACGACAAGCATCGCGTATTCGACTGGAGAGCCGGTGATGTCCACCATGTACGGTACGCGACCCACCGCCTATGCACCACGGCCTACCGTGAGTCTAGGGCCAGACGAATTCGCACGTCGGGCTCACGAAATTCTGACCTTCGAAAGAGATTACGCCGCGCTGCGAGAGATCTTAGACGGAGGTGCTCCGGACAGCATGCCGCGAAGGTCGACAGCTTACCCGCGAGAACTGGAAGAGTTCAATCGCGATTATCGCCGAGCTCCGACAGTAGAGCCTCCGCAGAAGATCCCTCGAAACCCGCACGGGTGGGGAGAATACGATCCGGTCGAAAGGCGTGCCGCTCGCCCGGAGGTTCCTCCGAGGACGTTCAGAGACCTGTGCGAGTCGGAGGAATATGCTAGCGAAAATAGACGCGATTCCCGAGTCGAGGGTCTCCAGCGAACCGCTATAGAGCCTCGCGAGCTGGAGGAACGGTACCGAAGGCCGTCCGATTGGCCAAGGGAACCCATCGCGAGTAGGTCGTATCGGGAACCGACTTTCGCGGATAACCAACGCGAAAGAGATTACCGCGACGTAAGGAAGGGATACGAAGTCCCTCGGGAAGAAATACGTACCCGAACATCGTGCCCAGTGCATGGGGATCGAGAAGAGGGGGAAAGACAGACCCGCGAGGCCACGTGGCCAACGGTAAGTCACAGGCAAAGAGACCGAAGTCTCTCGCCGATGAGATCCCACCCGCCCACCCTGCGTGGTAACAAAACGAGCACGAGAGCGTGGGCAGAACCCCCAATCGACTGGGCCGAGGAATCAAGGTACGCACGACCGGCGTGCCGAGACAGAGCCAAGGAGGTAGTCGAGGCTCTTAGACGGTGGAACGTTAAGTTTAGCGGGGGAAACGAACAGAGCGCGAAAGATTTTTTAAGCAGATTAGACGACTGCCGTAGGTTCACGCCTCTGACCGGTAGAGAAATCGTACAGTCTCTACCAATTATATTTACGGGTTGGGCCTCCGAGTGGCTACGAATCGAGCGCGAGAGCTGGTCCAGCTACGAGGACTTCGAAAAGGCGTTCAGAGGTTGGTTCGGAGACGAAACCGTGAACAAGCGGTTCCGACAACAAGCCGCGACGCGTACACAGGGGGAACACGAGTCAGTAACCGAGTACCTTACCTGCATTAGAGGGTTATTGCATAGGATGACGCGTCCGTATCGAGGACCAACTGGACCTGGCGTTCGAGAATTTGAGACCTAACATTCGCGAAACATTAGATCGGTCGCAAATTAAAGATTTCCGCGAGCTAGCTCGAGTAGCAACCGCGCGGGAAAGAAATCTCAGCTTGTCGCGTACATATCGTCCGCCCCCGTCCCCCGAGGACTCCTTCATGAAGGAACTCGCGTGCAGAGCCAAGGAGAAGCCTGCAAAGAAAACCCAAGCTCTCGCGGCAGTAAAAGAGGTGGAGGCTAAAGAGCCAGAAGCCAAGGAGCCAGCGAAGGCTAAAGCGACCCCGAAAGCGAAGCCAAAGGGCGGCGATGGTCTAGGGGGGGGGAGGATGGCCTTGGAGAAGGCCATTAAAGAGCAAGTGGCGGCTATGCAGGCCGAAATCGCGAGATTAAAGACGGTAGCCGGACCAAACGCGTCGCAAAAAGCTGCGGAGCAAGCGAAACCCGCAGCTACGCGGAACAAACCGGAACGCCCGACGCAAACGAGGGGTAATACCGCGAGTACGCAAGTAGCGGCACCAGCGGGGACACAAAACCCTCCAGCGTTAGACGGAGGACCGGGCGTAGTCTGCTTTAACTGCGACCGGCGAGGTCATGTTTGGAGAGAGTGCCCGGCACCGAAAACGCGATTTTGCTACCACTGTGGTATGAAGGGAGAAATCTCGATTACCTGTTCGCGTTGCAAGACGGGAAACGATCAGGGGGAGTCTCGACCAGGGTCGTCGGGACAATACCAGTAGAAGTTCCGACCCCCGTAGACGTAGAAAAACCGCGGGTAGAATGTCTTCCGTTGCAGACACTAGAATTGCAACCCCGTTGGTTCATTTCAGTAAAATTAGGGAAGACACCAGTACGGGCTCTCGTAGACACCGGGTCTTCGAGGAGTTTTTTAGGCGCGACCGGAAAGCAGATAGCCGAAGAAAACGGATTGACGCTTACCCAACCCGCGTTTAGTCAAGTTGTGTTAGCAAACGGAGGAACGGAGACAGTAGTCGGAGAAATCGTGATTCCAATAGAAGTACTCGGGTACAGGCACGATATTCCGTTGCGAATTCTTCCGTCCCTCTCGTGGGAGTGTATTTTAGGTATGGATTTCGTTAGAGAATTCGGGTTAGAAATGTACGGGTGGAATGATTCGTGGAGGATCAAGGAAGGACCGGATGCGACATGCTCGTTCTACGAAACAGCTCCGGACGTATCGAGTGCAACTCAAGAATGCTATGGCATAGCCGAGTTGTCCGCGTCGGAGAAGACGGTGTTAGACGAGTTTTTAACGCGCGAGTTACCTACAGTAACCGGGAAGCTTGGGTTGACGAACCTAGCCGAACATAAGTTAGATACGCAGGGACACCCGCCGATAAAGCAACGGTATTACCTAGTCTCACCCGTGGTACAAGCCGCTATTCACGAGGAGGTCGATCGTATGCTAGCCGAGGGGGTAATAGAGCCTTCCCAGAGCGCGTGGTCGAGTCCGATAGTGATGGTGAAGAAGCCGAATGGCACGTACCGGTTCTGTCTCGATTTTAGGAAAGTCAACGGCGTGACGCAGAAAGACGCGTACCCGATACCGTATATTAATGGGATACTAGATAAATTACGGGCCGCGAGGTACATTTCGACAATCGATTTGAGCCAAGCGTACCATCAGATCCCATTACCCGCGGATAGTCGCGAAGTCACGGCGTTTACAGCACCCGGACGAGGGTTATTTCAGTTTACGCGGATGCCATATGGACTCACCGGAGCCCCGGCTACGTTCCAACGTCTGGTAGATAAATTAATTACGCCAGATATGGAACCCCACGTGTTCGCGTACTTAGATGACATTATTGTAGTCACAGAAACTTTTGAGAAACACGTAGACTGGTTAAAGCGGGTCTTTGATCAAATAGCGAGGGCTGGTCTTACGTTAAACCCGGATAAGTGTGAGTTTTGTAGAGATGAAGTAAGATATTTGGGGTTCAGGGTGAACAGCGAGGGATTACAGATAGACCCCGACAAGATCGAACCGATTGTTAGTTATCCGGCACCCCGGAACTTGAAGCAATTGCGACGATTTTTAGGGATGGCCTCGTGGTACCGCCGGTTTATTCCAGCGTTCGCGGGTTCTTCGGAGCCATTAACGCGGCTTTTACGTAAAGATAAACGGTGGGAATGGGGTGAAGCACAACAACAAGCTTTAGACGAATTAAAATCCTCGTTAACATCCGCCCCGATTTTGTCGTGTCCAGATTTTCGCGTACCGTTTGTAGTGCAGACTGACGCAAGTGACTTCGGTATCGGTACGGTATTGACTCAGACGGTCGATGACAGCGAACGAGTCATTGCCTACGCGAGTCGGACTCTCTCCGAAGCAGAGAGAAAGTACTCGGTGACCGAGAAAGAGTGCTTAGCAGTCATTTGGGCAATCAAAAAGTTTCGCGCGTACCTCGAGGGTTATCATTTTACAGTGATTACGGATCACAGCAGTCTGCGTTGGCTGCATAATTTGCATAATCCGACTGGTCGCCTCGCGAGATGGGCATTGGAGCTCTTGGAGTACGACTTCGAAGTCGTACACCGTAAGGGAGCGTTGCATCATGTCCCGGACGCCTTATCGCGAATGTATGAGGACGAGGTGGATGACCTCGAGCCGGTACACGTAGCCGCGATTAACGAAGCACAGGATCCGTGGTATATCAAGCGGGTTCAGGAAGTGTTAGCGTCCCCTAAAAAGTATAGAGAGCGGTCGGTTTTCGAAGGTCGGTTATATTATTACAGGCCGAATCCCGTGACCGATCCCGTGGTAGAGGAACTGAATCCGTGGAAGATGGTTCTCCCCGCGGAGTATCGGACGCGAGCGTTCGAAGAACTGCATGTAGACCCGCAAGCCGGACATTTAGGAGTCGAGAAGACCTATGCGCGAATGAGGGAGCAATATTATTGGCCTGGCATGTTTAGAGATATTGTGGTAGCCATCCGAAGGTGCCAACAATGTCAACAATGCAAGGTCGAACAGGCACCTCCCGCAGGCCTAATGGGAGAACGTATTGTAGACGAACCGTGGGCTGTCGTAGCAGCCGATGTCATGGGTCCGTTTCCCCGCAGCCGAGCAGGCTACGAATACCTGCTGGTCTTCGAGGACCTATTTACCAAATGGGTCGAGTGCGTTCCGTTGCGAAAGGCTAACGGGAAAAATATTATGGTAGCTTTCGAGGATCTAATTCTGTCGCGGTGGGGTACCCCGGAGGTATTCCTCACGGATAACGGCACTGAGTTCGCGAATAAAGCCATCGACGACATGTGTGCCGAGTACAATATCGTACACGCACGCGTGCCTCCGTATCATGCGCAGGCGAACCCGGTCGAGAGGGTGAATCGGGTGCTAAAAACTATGATTACGTCATATATCGAGACCGATCACCGAGATTGGGATTTGCATCTGCACGAGTTCCGTTTCGCGTACAATTCGGCGGTGCACAGTTCGCTAAAAGTCAGCCCAGCGTTTTTAAACCTTGGTCGAGAACCGCGGCCGCGAGGGCAACTCCGACGTTCGGAGGAGGGTCCCGCGACTATCCCCGAACCGAGGCCGGAGAAGTGGGCCGAGCGAATGCGTCGACTGCAAGAGCTACGCGATCTTGCGACGCGACACTTACAGAACGCACGGACTCGACAGGCGCATTATTATAATCGTCGGCACAGAGCCGGTCACTACAACGTGGGTGATCGCGTATGGAAGCGTAAACGCATCCTCTCCTCCGCTGCAAATTTTGTCGCTGCGAAATTAGCTCCGAAATTCGAGGGGCCGTATACCGTCACCCAAGTGGTATCGCCGGTCGTATACGAGCTCGAAGATGAGACCGGTCGAACGATAGGGCGACATCACGTGAAGGATTTCAAACCGTACGTCGCGCCGCAGGCCGAGGTCAATCTGAGCGACTCCGAGGAAGAGGAGACTTCCGACGAGGAGTCATAGGAATTTTTGTTTATTTTCGTTTCGCGTTTGCTCCGGGATATACTTTTTTGTTGGGTTGTTGTTAGTTTTGTGTTTGGTAATCTATTATTTTGGCAATAATTATTTTTCTTTGTTATAAGACATTTTTTTTTGCAACATATTTTTTTTTGAATTTAACTTTTCTTGTGTTCGAGGAGTCGAACCCTCCTCCCAGTTTTAGCTCTTCTGCCTTCTGCAGAGGGGGGGAGAACAACGGGTGATGACTTAAACACTAACGGGAAGTTCCCAATGAAAAGTTAGTTGGTTCAGAGGGACCAGAACACCTGTGATATTATATTTAAGCAATACGACTCTGTAGAGTCGATAGCTGTAAGACACGCGGTATGCGGCCGCCACTCGGAGTTCGGCCCATGGGTCAAGTTAGCTAGCGCTTCGGCCCCAGTGGTCCGTCTAAGGGGGGGGGAGTTGTAACATTGCATGTTGCAAGGTACCCGAACTCCCTTAGACAACCTTAAGTAAGGGTATGAGGAGTGCCGGAAAACTGTAGGGATGAGTTAGGATAAGCCCCGAGGCTAAAGTTAACTCCGAGAGGCGACCGTGACCGACTTAAGACTGTTGAGTTAAGACTAATTTTTTGTTGTTTCTTTTACACTTTTCTCTACCATGTGGGAGACACGGCTTAAGAGATGGCGGAGACTATTACGACGACGTTGGCGGAGTATCCGAAGGGGTGTACTGAAACTCCAACGCCTATGCCTCCCGAAGGCCACCCAAGAAGAGAAGAGTCACCTCCTGTACCACAGGACACGGGGGAGTGCCGAGGGCACTCAGCTACGAGGGATACAGGTGGTGGAAGAGATTCCCGCCACCCCCAAGAGCCTGCGAACCGTGATCCTACAACGAGGGATTCTTCTATCGTGGCCTATTTTGAGTTTTCGCGCGTGGTCTGACCACGCCGCCATGTGAGCGATCCTGCGGTCGATTGCCAAATCGATACTACGAATGCGTAATGAGGGTGTGCGCAGGACTGTCGCCATGCGGTCTAGACTCTCTGTCGTAGGCTAGCATATAGAGAGCATACGTCTGAGCGCTTCTTTTTAGTTTTTCTGTTGCGATATTTTTGGCTGTTTGACTTACGTATTTTGTTGAGTTCGTTGAGCAAGCCCCGAGGCTTTTTGGTTTTGAGAAGAGTTGTGTGGTGTGAGAGTGGACCGAGCTAGATTCGGAGATCCCCCGAGGGAACCGAGGATGAACTACGCCCGCGAGGGTGTACTGTTTGTGTGCTGGCTGGAAGACGGTAAGCGTTAGTTCACTTCGCCTATGATAATTTGAATCCGGCAACGGCCATCCGCCATATTGCCTTGGTCTAAGCCACGAGGCTTAATTATTGTGGATCAAATTAAACTGATCTCCGAGGTGGTAGGCCGTTACCTGTGTCCCTGTAGAGTCTAGTTAAGTCGAGTTTCTAATAAATAAATTGATTTTCGCGTCAAGTATAGTACAAGCACTGTTCTAGTCAGTCGGGTGCTGTCGCACCGGAGTGCAAGCGAGACAGCCTGAGTCGGTGACTGTCGTCCTCTCTCTTCCTCCCACGAGGAGAGTCAGGCATAATAGCAGGCGCAAGCCTGTCGAGCCGGTAGGCTGTTTAATAGTTCTTAAGCTTAGTAAATATTAAATTCTTAAAAATTGCTAGCCCACGAGGCAGAGTTAGATTAAGTAGGATAGTTAATAGAAGAATAAGTTAAATAAAACGGTGGTCGGTAAAGCAGGGGCCTAGCCTCAGTCTAGAAGAGACCTCGAGTCTGTAAGAATTCAGTTTTCTTTGTTATTGTTGATCTTATTTCCTTTATTATTTTACACCGCCACCGAGTAGCTTCCAAGAAGCAGTTTGTTGTATTTGTTACCTAGTTTTAAGTTGCTGCGAGGCATTATTGTATCGAGCTAAGCGATAGTTTTTCCTGTTATTGCTCTCCTACGTGGAAGCCGGATCTTGTCGACGATTAATTTTTGTAAAGCTCGATAAACCGCTGTTTTAGACCCGAGGGGTGACACCCCGAGGTGCCTGATCGCTGCGGCGATACTATTTTTTTGTTATTAGCATCACGTTGTGCAATCTAGTTTATTTCTTTTTTTTTTGTTTGAATAAATTTCTCTTATTTTGTTAACATTTATATGGCATGAGTCGTTATTGTGTACGCTACTCCCTCATATGATCCCGACCCCTCTCCGCGGTACTGCAGCTAGTCGCCGCTTATTCTTTCAGTCCGTTTTCTTTTGTTATTTAATTTTGTTATTATCTCGTGACGAAGAAAGTTCGTCTGGCGCCCAAAATTCAATTAATTATTTTCTTTTCGATCTTTTGCCAGTTATTGTCGACTGACTCGGTCTCGAGGCCTAGCTATCCGGTCTGGACCCGAGGCCTGAATAAGGGTCACGTCACAATATATATATATATATATATATATATATATATATATATATATATATATATATATATATTTGAAAATTTAACGTAATCAAAAAATATTGACTATTCTAGTTTTCAAATTCATTGCCTATTTTTACATGTATTGTTATCGATTTATCAATTATTAGCTGCTCCGATTTTGGGAGCATTTCCAGGAGACGCCACGAGGAGGCTAATTGACAATGTCTCCCACATATCGTTTAACTCGATCATCTTTGTAAGGAGATGCGAAGTTGCGACTTCGGTTCGTTCAACTCCGAAAAGTTGCAAACTGTTTTTTTTTTTTTTGTCGTTCAACTCGATCATCTCTGTAAGGAGATGCGAAGTTGCGACTTTGGTTCGTTCAACTCCGAAAAGTTGCAAACCGTTTTTTTTTCTTGTCGTTCAACTCGATCATCTCTGTAAGGAGATGCGAAGTTGCGACTTTGATTCGTTCAACCCCGAAAAGTTGCGAACCGTGTTTTTTTCTTGTCGTTCAACTCGATCATCTCTGTAAGGAGATGCGAAGTTGCGACTTTGATTCGTTCAACCCCGAAAAGTTGCGAACCGTGTTTTTTTCTTGTCGTTCAACTCGATCATCTCTGTAAGGAGATGCGAAGTTGCGACTTTGGTTCGTTCAACTCCGAAAAGTTGCGAACCGTTTTATTTTTTTATTTTTTTTTTGTCCTATGCACTTCACAGATTCGTCAATTTCTGCGGAGCTTTCGAATGCATACTATGATTGGTTTGGGCTCTTAACAATTCGCCCATCCACTTAACGTCTTTGTTGATTTTCACGCGCATGAAGTTATACGCGAGTCCACATCTATGTTGGCCGCAGATATCTTCGTCAAACCAACCAGTATATTCGGGTGTATGATTTACAGCAGATTTCATCAGACGGAAGATCTTGTCTTGGATGCCGTACTGGGTCCTGAACAGCGGATAAGCCGCGTCGAAGACCGCATTTACCAGATCAAAAATGAATGAAAAACTACTGGTTGCCACACACATATGCCCAAATTCTTTCTCGTCTTTGGTTTCATATGCCTGAAAGTACGTCAGTAGATGCCTATCGCCGAACTTCGGGTCAGGATGGATAAGCGTTTCGCGGCATCGCTCGCATCCTGTCCTGTCGACCGATTTCTTCGCAATGTAACCTGCTAAGTATTCCACCGCAGATTTTGCCAGTGTTGCCTCGGTCGTGCGTGATTGTCCAACCTTTGAGACGATTTCCTCGATATCAATCAGCTCTTCATCGTCATCGCTGTCATTATCGAGTTCCTCATCAAAGTGGCACTGATCTTCGCTAGTGCCGGCCTCTCTGCTTGGCTCAGCTACTTTTCGTGTCCGGTTATTCGCTGCTGCTTGCACATCGGCATGCAGCAACGTGTCGTCTTCATCGTCCAAGCAATTCGAAGATTGAGCTGGTTTCATCAAATTGAGAACGATGTTTTTCTGGAAGATAAGCCTGAACTGAGTGGCTGTGGGATTCTGATTGTAGGTCCCTCCATGGCATCGGATCATTGAAAACAAATTTTCCAATGGGTCCTGATTTAATCTGGATGTCATTAAAAATTTGACATCTTCCATTTTTAGATCTTGCCACAGCAATAAAACGGCTTGGATAGTTTGTCTGACACCTTTGAAGCACGGAGGAACCTTCAGACCCTTATCAGTCACCGTACGCCACTCGGCAGATCGTTTCAGAATTTCTTCCAAATTCTCCTGAACCTGCGGGCGCTGATCAGAGAGAGCACATCGGTTCGGATTAGCGTCGTTAAGACACCGGCTGTTTAAATTATCGAATCCATCGTTCAATTCCCTAAAAAACCATGCGGTGTCCATAACGGTCTCGCTATTGATACAATCCGTGGTACCGGCGGTCATTAAGGCCGCAGCAACTCTGCGACTAAAAACCTGCAACGCCAGGCGACAATTCATTTTTTGAAAAATGCCCGGGTAGACATGTTTGCTCGATAATTTAACAGCAGCTCTTGTCATTTGGTGTTGCTCGAGCTTCCACAGCTTACGCACGTCATTCCACGATGCCTTTCTAAGGATATCAAACATGATGTCATACATCAAAATCTGATTCCTCAAATTCTTCCACAAATGGGGAGGGTCAAAGAAACAATAAATTTTTTTCGACTGGTAAACGAAATAGGGACCATCCGATGACAACCGCTTACTAATAACACTTTGATTATTAGTGCCTTGATCGCAGACCAGTCCGCGTAGTTCTAGTCCCGTCTCAATAACACCATCAAGCATTATGTCAATGAGTTTTGACAGTGTTCCTGCGGTAACAGAACCGGCAGTTAGAAAATATCCAATTGGCTGCTTCCAATTGTTCAGCAATCCGCGGGCCATAAACACGAGAGCGCTCGTAGCCACTCCGGTTGAGGAACCTAGGCTACCAAGATCCTGAAAACCCTCAATTTTTTGACGACTTTCATTGAACTCAAAGCCTTTCTTTAATTTGACCTCATCAAAGAGAAGAATGCATTGCCGCTCATTTTTCTCCATACACGATACCTTGGCCTTCAAGCAATCGAATATTGCCGGACAGGTGCCCGGCCAAAGATTGGTATCGCCGAACCAACGTTTCAATGCCGCCAGCGAGGGAAGAATAAATCCGAAATTGTCTCGCAGTTTGGTGTACAGGCTTGGCGACGTATAATGCATTTTCATAGCTACTAGCTGATTTTTGTGCTCGTTCGCTCGCTACGCTCGCTCACTCGATTGGTTGAGCGTAGTTCCACGTAGCGTAGTAGTTGTTAGTGGTTTTTTCAATGTTCGGAAAATAATTGTACAATATACATGAGATTACGTGAAAAATGCACTACGGAAATTTGTACATACATACGGGCGCCCTAAACTCTCAAGCGCATAAATCACATCTTGCATTAGGCATTTTCATTTCAGCTGATTTTCCGGATTTTTGTGCTCGATTGGTTGATTTTTGTGAAATAGTACGAAAATTTTGAAATTTTAATCATCGGGATTTATTGTAATCTTCGCAAATGACGTAAGATATTCTTTTAACTCACTTATTTTTGCACTGACGCTGAAATTCGTGACAAGTAGAATGTACTCGAACAGAATACCCGAAACACTCTGTGTCGGTATGTTCATATACGTTTGTTTGCATGCCGCGGCGACCCAACCCATTCTCTCATATTTTTCAACTATGAAATTCCCACTTACGTAGACGACCCGGAGTACAAAAACTACGAACCAGAACTCTGAGATATCGTAATCTTTGACGTCGACTTGGGGCACGAGAACTATGAAGCACGAATCCTAGACATCGTAATATACAGAGTAGACGAACCAAAGCGCGTAAACTACTGAGCGTGGCTCCTGGGCAAAGAGCGCGAAGATTACGAACCGAAACCCCAAAATATCGTACTCTACTACATACACGACCCAAAGCACAAAAACTACAGAGCCCGAATCTGAGACATCGTTATCTACGACGTTAACCACCTGGAGCACGAAAACTACGACCCTAAGCTCCAGTACGTCGTAACCCACTGTAGACGACCTGGAGCTACGAACCGGAACCCCAGTATATCGTAATCTACCACGGGACATCGTCATCTACGACGTAGACGACCTGAAGCACGAAAACTACGCACCGGAAGCCCAAAATATCGTCATCTATGACGTAAACGACCTAAAGTACGAAAACTACGGAGCGCGACTCCTGGACATCGTAATCTATGACGTAGACGACCCGGAGTGCAAAAACTACGAAACACGAGTCCTGGGTATCGTAATCTAATACCTGGACGATCCGGCGCGCGAGATCTACAAACCGAAACTCCGAGGCATCCCAATCTACCGAAACTGAATATATAGCATCGTCATATACCCATCCTTCTGTGACATCTGGAAATCCGGACATCTGGAAATCCGGAAATCCGATCACGGACTTTACTATATCAGAAGATTTCTTTTTCGTTCGGAAGGTATTCTGTCTGTTGCTTATGAAATAATTGCATGATCACAAAAGTATATAGAAAGCCAGTGACTCTGCGGGCCACTGCCTTAGCAAGGCTGTCGTCTGAAAGAATGCCAGCCCGAATCTTAATTTTTTGTCGTGATAACGACAGTTTTGCGTTTTTTAAAGACCGTTGAAGTTCCGCATTGCGTTGCTGCAACCGAACGATCTCGTTGTTTTTACGTTTTATTTTCCGTCTTAAGGCTTTTTTTTCGGTAGTACAAGTATCGTGAATATCTGGAAGTGCTGGAAGCGAAGCATCTTCGGTAATAATCGGCTTGCTATCATAAGCGAAAGGGACCGCATTACGCGTTAAGCGTCCCTTCGGACTGATGTGATTGCGCGGAAAATGTTTACTGCATATTCTTACTCGGCCTAATTCTTTTCCATTTTCTTCGGCGAGGTGGGCAAGATTACTGTTTATAAGCCATTTTACCGTGAGCGCAGGATCTGCAGTCGGCAGACCAAAGAATCGTAGACCAGGAACATTATTTCTGCTACGATTGCCACATGTCGAATATGCGCAAGTATGACTATGCGCTTTATGCCCAACCATGATTCGTATTCACTGGCAATCAATTACGAATCAAAAAATCACTTACCTGTGATTAGTCAACGACTGTGAAATATCCATATATATACACGCAATGAACTAGTCGGATGACTATCTCGTGGATGACTATCTCGTAGATCACAGCACACACGCTGCACGAAAATGTGTCTACTTAGACGCGCGCTCCGGCAACGACTGAACGTTGTTATAAATTGTGCCTATTCGCAAGCTCGCGGAGTCCCACTCACACAGCTGACTGAGCCGGGCGGTTGATTATAACTATCGGGCCATAAATAGGCAGTTTCACATCTTAGATAAAACTGAAAAATTCAAATTAAATTGAATTGAAATATGATCGAGAGCTCATTCGATTCGGGATGACGTCTAGAAAATTAGTAAAGGTCGAGGCGAATGTTTCAAACCCGCCCATAAACAATTGCAAAAGTTACAAACAAAATAAGATTCGGAAAAGAAGGCGTCCAGTTTTCTGCTGATAGCTCGAAAACTAGAAGTGATAGCGTGAACTTGGAAAAAGATTCTTGAAGAGCACAAAATTCCCAATCAAAAAGTCCCGACTCCCGGAACTCTATCCTAATTATTTATACCTGTAATTTAATGTTGAAAGTAGAGCTCCGCGCGGCGAACGCACCGGTGTTAAGCTGCTGCGATACCGACCGTAAAACATAACAAATTTTTTTTTTGTACTATTGAATATTGATTAAAAAATTCTAACAATGATGGTTTTAGCTTAACACTTGAAAGAATAAAAGTCCATCGATAAAAAAATTTCTCGCCGATTTTTCAATTGAATATATTGTCAATCGAGCCATTTATTTTTTATTTTTTTGAGTTTTCGTCTGTATTATATTCAAATAATTGTTTAAGGCAAATTGCTAAAATTATTTCGCTTCGTAGAGACCTTTGATTAACTATACTGGATAAGATTAAAGCATTGCGTTATCTTTAATTGTTACAAGCTATTAGCTATAAATCATCTAAGCTAAAAAAAAATTAAAACATTAAAAAAAGGAGTTAAACATTTGTTTAATCGAATTATATTATCATTATTGTTAGCGTGTTTATTGAAGAAAATGGTATTGAAAAACATTTCCTTCTTTGAATTCTTGGGGCAATTTGTTTAAATTTTTTTTATAAACAAATGGAGTACTAACTCATTTCTCAACATTTATATTTTGGTAGTTCATTCGTTAGAGAATATTATAATTTGAGATGTCTATGATGTTTGATGTTTATAATCAATTTTGTCATTTGGTCGGAGATGGTGAGGTCTAGAGGCTATAGATGAGTTGACGTGGACAATCTCATATACCTACATGTATATTGTATACATAGGTATGTGAGATTGTTTCATTAAAAAAAAAAAAAAAAAAAAAAAAAATTATTGAAATAAATCGAGAAGGTAAACCTAAAGTCGTACAAAAAAATGTTTCAGACAAAAATTATAGGCTTTCCACCGAGCCATTTGAAAATGCTATGGATTTTGAATTTTTATGGGGTTTGATGGGATTTTTAATGGGGTAGCTTTTGTTTCTCGAACGGGAACTCCTATTTTTTAATGCAATTTCGATATTTACAGAAAAAATACAATACTTTTGTAGGAAATTTTTTTTTTATAATAGTTCAATTTCTTTTGATGAAATAATAACGTTTATATAACATAACAAAGCTAATAGGTATAGTGTCGCGTATAGTGTAATAACATTCTTAAAGTGATAAATGAATTTTAAAAATGACTTGCCACGATTAATTAATAAAAATAAAAGACTTCACTCTTGATATTTTTTTCTTTGATCAATTTTTTTTTCTTGTAAATCAAAAAATCTTTTAACCAAAAAAAATGAAAAAAAATGAGAAATTGAACTCTTAGAACAAAAAGTTTCCTACCAAACAATTGTATTTTTTTCTGTAGATCACGAATCTGTATAAAAAAATAGAGGTTCCTATCGAAACAACAAAAGATACCTCATAACAATCCTATACAACCCTATGAAAATTCAAAATCCATAGCATTATCAAATTTCATTCAGTCAATGTATAAAGCAGAATATTGTAAACTCAGAAGGTATTCTAGGTTCTGTTAAAAATAATATTGAAGATTTAATGAAAATGTGTATTAAAGTTCACACTTTCTTACATAATTAAGTCGATATACATATACCTAATTAGTAGAAAGTAGGGAATAGGGCCCCCCTAAAGAAATATTAATGTAACAATGTTCCGGGTGTTATGTTTCTCCTTGTTAGGCTGCATTTATGATTGAAAAGCATGTCACATGTATCATATATGGTAAAATTTGGCGGAGAAAAAAAATTCAATTAAGTGGGGTGAAATGGCCGAGGAAATGGCCCTACCCAAAAACGATTGAAAAATTTCCCAGTTTATTTATTGAATCTGATGCATTATGTTATTTAATAAAATTGTAATATTAATCAATTGTCGCATGATAAAATATAAGATTATACATTTTTTTTCATGTTTGAGGGGACCGTATTATCCCAGTTTTCCTCATTTTTTAAGGGAGCTATGTTACTCCGCTTTCCCCTGTATGAAACGAATGCTTGCAACAAAAAAATTTTGTATTGTCTTCTGATTTTAGCGATCGCAATTGTTGTAATACCATTTCCCGTAAAAAGTAATAGTGAAATTTTCTGTATAAGATATAAAATAAAAAAATAATTTTTTATTTACAGTTTGCTGGAATAATTTATCATTAACAACTAGCTCAATATAATAATTGTTTATTAGAATATATACATATTATTCTATATTATTTGAATTGAATATATAATGTATTTATTATTATTTTAATTGAATATATATATATATATATATATATATATATATATATATATATATATATATATATATATATATATATATATATATATATATATATATATATATATATATATATATATATATATATATATATATATATATATATATATATATATATCGCGTTACTAATGCCAAAAGGGCGTATCTCAAAGTCTACGCCCTTTTGGCATTACAATGCCAAAAGGGCTATCAAAAAAAAAAAATTTTCTCCAATCAACTTAAAAATATAGGTAATGTATAAATCTATGAAAAAAACGAAAAAACAAATTTTTTTTGGGATACGCCCTTTTGGCTTTAAGAACAAAATTTCTTAAAGCCAAAAGGGCGTATCCAAAAAAAATTTTTTTTTCTTTTTTTCCATAGATTTATACATTATCTATATTTTTAAGTTGATTGGAGAAAATTTTTTTTTTTAATACGCCCTTTTGGCTTTAAGAAATTTTTTTCTTGAAGCCAGAAGGGCGTATCCCAAAAAAAATTTGTTTTTTTCGTTTTTTCCATAGATTTATACATTACCTATATTTTTAAGTTGATTGGAGAAAATTTTTTTTTTTTGATACGCCCTTTTGGCATTGTAATGCCAAAAGGGCGTAGACTTTGAGATACGCCCTTTTGGCATTAGTAACGCGATATATATTATTCAGTAAACGCGAAGAGTAATGGATCACCTCATGTTGAAACGAAAGAATGTTTTCAGAAAAATAATTCAATATTCAAGAATAATGGGACTTACAATGTATGCGATTCGTATGAACAAACCATTTTCCAAATAAATCCGTAGTGCAATGCAGACGTGTCGACATAGTCGATAAAGAGGGAAAAAAACAGTGCGACTGCGTGTATATCAGATTTCTATAACTATCAACCCACATTTACCGCCAGAGTCAGATCGTAGGCTACGCAAAACTGTACATTTCAGTAGGTATTACGGATACCGCTTGCAACGCCAAGCCCACTTCAGGCCCCCTTGGTCGGCTCACAAATTAACCCAGGGTGAGCCGTCTTTATATTCTTCAGTCAACGGGCTGAGCCTTCCCTTCCTAAAACGCACTATCGCTAGCTTTTAACGTCGGTTCAATTCTAGACCCCGTAAAACGGGTCTGACGAGCCGCGTTAATAGCGAACCGAGCTAAGTGTAAGTCTCGCAGTGCAGATTAGCTGAACTGCGAGATCCCGTCCGTCATCGTGTCCGTTCAAGGCAGAGGTCTAGAGCAGTCTGACTCTAGCACGCTCGCAAGTCCAAACGGCCACGGTGCTGCCACCCTGCGGCGAGCGGTCGAAGCTAGTAGCGAAATCTATTACCTTCGACGTAGCGAACCAAAGGCAATCCACCCCCTCTGGTCGGTAACTCTCCGACCGCTCCAGAGGTAATACCGACTGTCGCTATCTTTCTTCTTATCTTTCAATCCCACTTTACTCACCCGCTATCTACTCTTTTACCCACTTTCTTCTTTTCCCACTATCTATCAACTGCCAGCGGAGCCACCACACAGCGGCACCATGGTAAATAACGACAATAATAATAATAATATAATTATAATTATAGAATATCCGTTCCCGGAGGAGTTCCGCTGCCCTCAATGCTACACCAATAATCAGGGACGAAGAGCCGGAGGTGTGTACAAGTCGCACTCGGACCTGCTCAAACACGCCAAACGTTACCACCCAGGCCATAAAGTAGTCCACCGATGCGGCGTGTGCAGCGAAGCTGGTGAAGGGGCCTACCCCCTGAAGCAGGTGAAGCTGCACTACGCCGCACGTCATAAAGATCATGCAGCAGGACTGGGTGCGACTGTACCTCCCACGTCGCTACCAAACAATTCTATTTATTCTAGTCAAAATCCTAATCCTTCGAGCCGAGGGAGGCTCGATAATTTTATTAATTCTAGACGAGCCGGAGAAGCTGCTGCAGTGCCTGAGCCACCGCGAGGGACCGCTGATGCCACCGCCATCGAGAGTCGCTCGACTCGAGCCCGACCGGCGGCGACAACGACAATGACAGCGAGACGCGGGGCCAATTCCACCTCGAGCCCCGCCACAACAGCAGCGACGACGACACCGGCGACCCAGGAGTCACCGGAGACGACAGCGAGAGACCTGCCACGGCCTGTAGAGGCCTCCATCCAGGCAGCGGCACTACGAACAGCCGCTCCCGCTACCCGACCGCCAGCAGCCGGGCTCAGCACCGCCACCACCAGCTCATCGAGTCCACCGGCAGCGGGGAGCCGCACCTGCTCCCCCCGCGAGGCCCCGTCCTTCATCTATACGGGGCCTAATACCAGAAGCCGGCGAGCTAGCAGTGTGCCGGTGGAACCAAGGCCTACCACCCGCCCAGCGGCGACCAGAGCAGCGGTGCCAAAGCCTGGCACGAGTCGACGGATCACCCCGGCGGCCACCAAGGGACGATCGCCCGCCGCCACTCCATCACCAACAGCGGCGGGCACTGCAAGGCATCCACCAGCCACCACCACCAGCACCAGACCCACTCCGCCTGGGGTAACGAGGAGGACGGCAACTTCACCCACCTACGTGGCCGTCTCAGCGGGCCACGCCCGTCCGCTCCAGGCCACAGGAGGTACAACGAGGACACGCCAAGGGCTGCGGTCCAACAGCAGAGCCGCATCACTCCCGCCAGGGGCGGCGGGAGGTTCCCGCAGCCCTCCACCGAGGCTCAGCCGGGGCCCAGTAGCTCTACTGACGATCAACGAGGAACCGAGGGTCCCGGCCATAGATGTCATCTGTTCTCCGACGCTTCCTGTGACCCTCACAACCACCACAGTCACCACCACCATCTCCGGGGGGCCGGTAATGACCCCCCGGATCCAAGGAGCGGAAAGGTGGGTAGCGGGGCCATCCAGAGAGGCCCGAGCAACACCACCACCAAAGCGCAGCACCACCACCTGCCAGAGCGCGACGCCGTGGCAAATGGCAACAGGAAGGGCCCGCCGCCACCACCGAGGCGGGCCAGGGTCGTCGGCAGAGTCGTCGTCCGAAGAGGAACCGTCGCCGCCAGCAGCACCAGCGAGAGCGAGGCGGTCCCCTGCTACAGCGCAGGCCATACGCAGCAGTAACGGGAATAGGACTTCGCCTAGGTCCTCTAGGCAAGATCTCGGGGCTGGTCCCCGAGCTCCCACAGGGAGACATTTTTCAAATAACATTAACTTAAATAATCCAGCAAATTCAGAGAATTCAAATTTAGTAAATATAAACAATCGATTTAGTGCTCTTTTAGATACCTCAATTAATGATTCTTTTGAAATAATTTCAGGTACACCCCAGACGTGCTCCACGGGGGGGTCGGGCCGCGAGGAAAACAGTAATATTTCAGTAAGGGGTGGGTTTTCAAATAGGAGCAGGGGGGTGGGATCAGGGGGAGGTAGAGGAACTCGGCGACGCGCACCCGGAACTGGTGGAGGGGGTAGAGCGTCGGGCTTCCCGGAGCAAGTGACCCGCTCTGCGAGTAGTCACGGATCGACTACGGTCTCTCGACACTCACCGACTCCAGCGCGGCGGTCGCCAACGGCTGCCGACCAGGCCCTCCGTCGAAGGCAGAATCCCCAGCCTCGTGCTGAGGACGAGCCACCGACCGAGAGGGACTTGCTGGTTGGTATGGCGGAAGCGGCTGCCAGCAATGAAGATCTGGAGGAAACTGCGACGCAAGTCGCGGCTTTCCTCCAAGGCGCTGGTAAACCGGTTGGGGTCTTGAAGAGCTGGGAAGGAAGGCCGGACCAACGCCGAGAGGGAGGGAGACGTGGAGCTGGGCGTGGGCGCGGTGCGAGAGATCGCCGGGATCGCCCAGAGGTGCAACATCACCAGCAGCAACAGCCACGGCCGGCCCTTCCGGATAGAGGTGATCGGGTGGAGGAGGCATCCAGAATTCAAAAGTTGTTTCGGGCTAACCGGCGGCGTGCGGTTCAGGAGGTGCTCCTTGGCCGGTCCCAGCACTGTCAAGTGCCTAGGGAACGTGTCGAGGAGCATTTCCGGAACATGTACGCTCCGTCGGCGCCACTCGGAGCACAGCCTCCTCCTCCTCCGTACGGGCCTCCAGACGTGGTGAGCAACGACACTCTGGTTCGGCCCTTCACAGCGAGTGAGGTAGACCGGCGGTTACGGCGGACGTCAAACTCCGCGCCTGGACCCGACGGTCTGACTTACGATGACCTGAGAAGGGCGGATCCCGACTGTCGTGTGCTCACCGCACTTTTCAACACCTGTTTACGTCTAGGATTGATCCCTTCTATCTGGAAGGAGTCCACTACCGTGCTGGTTCACAAGAAGGGCGATCGCGACGATCTCTCGAACTGGCGACCGCTCGCGCTCGGTGACACGACTCCCAAACTCTTTGCCGCAGTCCTGGCCGACCGACTGCTTACGTGGTCGATCCGAAATCGGCGTCCAAGCCCCTCACAAAAGGGCTTCCTGCCGTGCGAGGGTGCTACGAGCACAACTTCGTACTGCAGGAGGTCCTTAACGACGCTCGCAGAGGGGGCCGCCAGTTGGTGGTGGCATGGCTAGATCTGACCAATGCGTTTGGCTCAATACCCCATGCTGCTATTTACCGCGCCTTGGGGGAGGCCGGCGCTCCTCCCGCTCTCCGAAATATAGTGGAGAGCATGTATGATGGCTGCACCACCCGGGTGCGTACCTCCGACGGACTCACCGAACCCATAGAAATTCGATCGGGGGTTAAGCAAGGGTGCCCGATGAGCCCTGTGGCGTTTAACCTCGCGGCGGAGCCGATCCTGCGTGCAGTGACCGGCTCACCCGCGGGTTATACGCTTCACGGACATCGGCACCAAGCATTAGCGTACGCGGACGACATTGCCCTAATTGCCGATTCCACCGAGGGCATGCGTGACTTGTTAAGAAAGGTGGAGGCTGCGGCGGGTGGGATAGGACTTCGGTTCAACCCTGCGAAGTGCGCAACACTGCATCAGGACTGTAGAGGCACTCGCAGGGTAATGCCCACCCGCCTCACCCTCCAGAACGAAGAAATTAGAGCCCTGGCAGCCGGCGAGCCTTACCAGCACCTCGGAGTGCCGACCGGCTTCCAAATCAAGCAGACGCCGTTTCTGACGATCGACGAGCTTCTCCGCGATCTTCGGGCCGTCGACGAGTCCCTACTGACACCCTGGCAGAAGGCTGAGAGCGTGGCTACATTCCTGGTGCCGCGCCTCGACTTCTTGCTGCGGGGAGCACTGGTGGAGAAAGGTCCCTTAAAAGAAGCCGATAAGGTAATCAGAAAACTGACTAAGTCTTGGCTCCATCTGCCTCAGCGTGCCAGCGCCGAGCTGGTCTACCTCCCACCCAGCCGGGGGGGATGTGGCCTGCTCCCACTAGCAGACATGGCCGATGTCCTTACCATCGCTCACGCCTTCCGTCTCTTGACGGTGGATGATCCGGTGGTCAGGTCATTGGCCTGGGCGTCGCTGAGGCATGCGGTAGCCAAGAAGATAGGTAGAGACCCGTCGAACCAAGACCTCGCAACCTACCTCTCCGGCTCGCTGGAGGGGAAGTTTGCACGAGACGGGGGGGACATTTCTTCGCTGTGGACGAGGGCTCGGAACGCGACCCGGAGATCAAAGGACAGGCTCGCCGTGACTTGGAGATGGTCAGAGCTGAGGCGGGAACTGGCCGTTACGATGAGGGGCTCGGGCGAAAGGGAGACGACGGTGTCGGAAGACGCTCGCGGACAGATCATCCGCCGATTGCGGGCAGCAGTGACTGAATTCTACCTTCTGAGGTTAAAACGTCAGCCGGACCAGGGTAAGGTATTCCAGGTTTCGGCACGGTCAAACGTGTCGAACCACTTCCTTAGAGGTGGTAGCTTCACCCGCTTTGCCGATTGGCGCTTTGTCCACCGTGCACGCCTCGATGTCCTGCCTCCTAACGGGGCGAGACGTTGGGGTGACGGGGATAAGCGTTGCCGCCGCTGCGGGGGGGCCTTGGAGTCCCTTCCCCATGTCCTTTGTCACTGCCGGCCGCACTCGGCGGCATGGCAACTCCGACACGACGCCGTTCTCAAACGAGTAGCCAAGGCTTGTCGCCTCCCAGGGGAACTTAGAGTCAGTAGAACAGTCAAGGGGGTCGACGGCGAGCTGGGGGCTCTCCGCCGTGACATTGTGGTCAGGCACGAGCCCTCAAAGAGTATCGTGATCGTTGACGTGACCGTTGCATTTGAGAACACCTATCTAGCTTTCGAAGAGGCCAGGGCACGCAAAGTGTTAAAGTACAAACCCCTGGCCGACGCGTTGCACGGTCACGGCTATCGAGTAGCGGTCTCTGCGATCGTCGTCGGTGCCCTCGGCTCATGGGATCCGGCCAACGAGCCTGTGCTGAAACAACTGCGAATTGGCAGTAAGTACGCAAGCCTTATGCGCAGGCTCATAGTGTCGGCGACCATTAGGTGGGGTCGCGATATTTACGTGGAGCACGTCTCGGGCGTACGACAGTATAGAGTAGAGCCAGAACTGCCTGTGGATGCTCCGGGACCAGCCCCAGATCAAATAGGATAGGGCAAGCCTCCCTCGTGCAAGTCTAGCTGTTGTTTTGTACCTATTTATTTATTTATTTATTTGTCTACTTACAATTTTATCTATACACCATTTTTAACAGCTAAGCCAGACTTGACGTAGGACCAGCAATGGTCCTAATTTTTATTTTATATTTTGACTTAATGTACCTGACTTAGGGCCAGTACTGGTCCTTTTTACCATATAGACTTATATCAAACTACATTGTACCTGACACAGGACCAGTACTGGTCCTATAATCACATATTTTAATCATAGCGTAGGCGAGGATCCAGGGCCTGGCTTTTATTCATACAATTTTATCCGATTCACCTATTTCTTTATACAACTTCACCTTCACCCATACATAATCACTTCATCAGCTCATTCATTCATACCATCACTCACCCATCTCTATTTTTATTTTATTTTTACTTCTACTTATACAACCTCATGTCCTTCACGCACTCTCATCTCATCCCTCATTTCTAAACCCACCAGGCCCTGGACAACTAGTCATGCCGAAATATAAGACTGAATTTTATTTTATGTACCGAGCCCTCGCCCAAAAGGCGAAAATGAAATGTAATGATACCCCCGGGTACACCTTTGTAAGCCCGGGGGAACATGTGTTGAATGAATAAACG